>JANJGN010000010.1:104687938-105949309 GCA_026770705.1 Isurus oxyrinchus
TCTGGGTGAGGAAATGGTCAGGGTGAGTGGAGTCATTGGACAGGCTCTGGGTGAGGAGTGTGTCAGAGTGTCAGGAGGAATTTGAGAGACTCTGTGTAACGAGAGGGTCAGGATGTCGGGAGAAGTTGGACAGACTCTGAATGAGGAGAGGGTCAGAGTGTCAGGAGGAGTTGGAGAGACTCTGGGTGAGGAGAGGGTCAGGGTGTCAGGAGGAGTTGGACAGGCTCTGGGTGAGGAAATGGTCAGGGTGAGGGGAGTCGTTGGACAGATGCTAGGTGAGGAGTGGGTCAGAGTGTCAGGAGGAATTTGAGAGAATCTGTGTGACGAGAGGGTCAGAAAGTCGGGAGAAGTTGGACAGACTCTGAATGAGGAGAGGGTCAGAGTGTCAGGAGGAGTTGGAGAGACTCTGGGTGAGTAGAGGGTCAGGGTGTCAGGAGAGGTTGGAGAGACTATGGGTGAGGAGATGGTCAGGGTGTCAGAAGGAAATGGA
This sequence comes from Isurus oxyrinchus, assembly GCA_026770705.1. Lineage (NCBI taxonomy): Eukaryota > Metazoa > Chordata > Chondrichthyes > Lamniformes > Lamnidae > Isurus > Isurus oxyrinchus. The sequence goes on from JANJGN010000010.1 coordinate 104,688,429, forward strand.
GAGATCTGGGTGAGCAGAGGGTCAGCTTGTTAGGAGGTGTTTGGCAGACACTGGGTGAGGAGAGGGTCAGGGTGTCAGGAGGAGTTGGACAGGCTCTGGGTGAGGAGAGGGTCAGGGTGATGGTTGAAGTTGGACAGAAGTTGCGTGAGGAGAGGGTCAGACTGTCAGGAGGAGTTGGAGAGACTCTGGGTGAGGAGGGGGACAGGGTGTCAGGAGGAGTTGGACAGGCATTGGGTGAAGAGACGGTTAGGGTGTCGGCAGGGGTTGGATAGACTCTGGATGACGAGAGGGTCAGAGTGTCAATAGGAGTTGGAGAGTCTCTGGGTGAGGAGAGGGTCAGGGTGTTGGGCGGAGTTGAAGAGAATCTGGGTCAGGAGAGGGTGAGGGTGTGGGGAGGAGTTGGACAGAATCTTGGTGAGGAGAGGGTCAGGATGTAGGGAGAAGTTGGACAGACTCTAGGTGAGGAGAGGGTCAGGGTGTCGGGAGAAGTTGGACAGACTCTGGATGAGGAGAGGGTCAGAGTGTCAGGAGGAGTTGGAGAGACTCTGGGTGAGGAGAGGGTCAGGGCGTCAGGAGAGGTTGGAGAGACTCTGGGTGAGCAGATGGTTAGGGTGTGAGGAGGAAATGGAGAGACTCTGGGTGAGCAGAGGGTCAGGGTGTTAGGAGGAGTTGGACAGACTCTGGGTGAGGAGAGGGGCAGCGCGTCAGGAGGAGATGGAGAGACTCTGGGTGAGCAGAGTGTCAGGGTGTCAGGAGTAGATGGACAGATTCTGGATGAGGAGATGGTCAGAGTGTCAGGAGGAGATGAAGAGACTGGGTGAGGAGAGGGTCTGAGTGTTGGGAGGATTTGGAGAGAGTCTGGGTGAGGAGAGGGTCAGAGTGTCAGGAGGAGTTGAAGAGACTCTGGGTGAGGAGAGGTTCAGGATGTAAGGAGAAGTTGGACAGACTCTAGCTGAGGAGAGGGTCAGGGTGTCGGGAGGAGATGAAGAGACTCTGGGTGAGGAGAGGGTCAAAGTGTCAGGAGGAGATAGAGAGATTCTGGGTGAGCAGAGGGTCAGGGGTGTTAGAGGAGTTGGACAGATTCTGGGAGAAGAGAGGGTCAGAGTGGTCAGGAGGAGTTGAAGAGACTCTGGGTGAGGAGAGGTTCAGGGTGTCAGGAGAAGTTGGACAGACTTTGGGTGAGGAGAGGGTCATAGTGTCAGGAGGAGATGGAGAGACTCTGGGTGAGGGGAGGGTCAGAGTGTCAGGAGTAGATGGAGAAACTCTGGGTGAGCAGAGGGTCAGAGTTTCGGAAGGAGATGGACAGATTCTGGGTGAGGAGAGGGTCAGAGTGTCAGGAGGAGTTGGAGAGTCTCTGGGTGAGCAGAGGATCAGAGTATCGGAAGGAGATGGACAGATTCTGGGTGAGGAGAGGGTCAGAGTGTCAGGAGAAGTTGGAGAGACTCTGGATGAGGAGATGGTCAGAGTGTCAGGAGGAGTTGGACAAGGCTCTGGGTGAGGAGAGGGTCAGAGTGTCAGGAGAAGTTTGAGAGAATCTGTGTGACGAGAGCGTCAGGATGTCGGGAGAAGTTGGACAGTCTCTGAATGAGGAGAGGGTCAGAGTGTCAGGAGGAGTTGGAGAGATTCTGGGTGAGGAGAGGGTCAGGGAATCAGGAGAAGTTGGAGAGACTCTGGGTGAGGAGATGGTCAGGGTGTCAGGAGGAAATGGAGAGATCTGGGTGAGCAGAGGGTCAGCGTGTTAGGAGTGGTTTGGCAGACTCTGGGTGAGGAGAATGTCAGGGTGTCAGGAGGAGTTGGACTGGCTCTGGGTGAGGAGAGGGTCACGGTGATGGGTGAAGTTGGACAGACGCTGGGTGAGGAGAGGGTCAGAGTGTTAGGAGGAGTTGGATAGACTCTGGATGAGGAGAGGGTCAGAGTGTCACTAGGCGTTGGAGAGACTCTGGGTGAGGAGATGGTCAGGGTGTCAGGAGGAAATGGAGAGATCTGGGTGAGCAGATGGTCAGGGTGTTAGGAGTGGTTTGGCAGACTCTGGGTGAGGAGAATGTCAGTGTGTCAGGAGGAGTTGGACAGGCTCTGGGTGAGGAGAGGGTCAGGGTGATGGGTGAAGTTGGACAGACGCTGGGTGAGGAGAGGGTCAGAGTGTCAGGAGGAGTTGGAGAGACTCTGGGTGAGGAGAGGTACAGGGTGTCAGGAGGAGTTGGACAGGCATTGGGTGAGGAGAGGGTCAGGGTGATGGGTGAAGTTGGACAGACGCTGGGTGAGGAGAGGGTCAGAGTGTTAGGAGGAGTTGGAGAGTGTCTGGGTGAGGAGAGGGTCAGGGCGTCAGGAGAAGTTGGAGAGACTCTGGGTGAGCAGATGGTCAGGGTGTGAGGAGGAAATGGAGAGACTCTGGGTGTGCAGAGGGTCAGGGTGTTAGGAGGAGTTGGACAGACTCTGGGTGAGGAGAGGGGCAGCGTGTCAGCAGAAGTTGGACAGACTCTGGGTGAGGAGAGGGTCAGAGTGTCAGGAGGAGATGGAAAGAATTTGGGTGAGGAGAGGGTCAGAGTGTCAGGAGGAGTTGGAGAGACTCTGGGTGAGCAGAGTGTCAGGGTGTCAGGAGTAGATGGACAGATTCTGGATGAGGAGATGGTCAGAGTGTCAGGAGGAGATGAAGAGACTGGGTGAGGAGAGGGTCTGAGTGTTGGGAGGAGTTGGAGAGAGTCTGGGTGAGGAGAGGGTCAGGGGTGTTAGAGGAGTTGGACAGACTCTGGGAGAGGAGAGGGTCAGAGTGTCAGGAGGAGTTGAAGAGACTCTGGGTGAGGAGAGGTTCAGGATGTAAGGAGAAGTTGGACAGACTCTAGGTGAGGAGAGGGTCAGGGTGTCGGGAGGAGATGAAGAGACTCTGGGTGAGGAGAGGGTCAAAGTGTCAGGAGGAGATAGAGAGATTCTGGGTGAGCAGAGGGTCAGGGGTGTTAGAGGAGTTGGACAGATTCTGGGAGAAGAGAGTTTCAGAGTGGTCAGGAGGAGTTGAAGAGACTCTGGGTGAGGAGAGGTTCAGGGTGTCAGGAGAAGTTGGACAGACTTTGGGTGAGGAGAGGGTCATAGTGTCAGGAGGAGATGGAGAGACTCTGGGTGAGGAGAGGGTCAGAGTGTCAGGAGGAGATGGAGAAACTCTGGGTGAGCAGAGGGTCAGAGTTTTGGAAGGAGATGGACAGATTCTGGGTGAGGAGAGGGTCAGAGTGTCAGGAGGAGTTGGAGAGTCTCTGGGTGAGCAGAGGGTCAGAGTATCGGAAGGAGATGGACAGATTCTGGGTGAGGAGAGGGTCAGAGTGTCAGGAGAAGTTGGAGAGACTCTGGATGAGGAGATGGTCAGAGTGTCAGGAGGAGTTGGACAAGGCTCTGGGTGAGGAGAGGGTCAGAGTGTCAGGAGAAGTTTGAGAGAATCTGTGTGACGAGAGGGTCAGGATGTCGGGAGAAGTTGGACAGTCTCTGAATGAGGAGAGGGTCAGAGTGTCAGGAGGAGTTGGAGAGATTCTGGGTGAGGAGAGGGTCAGGGAATCAGGAGAAGTTGGAGAGACTCTGGGTGAGGAGATGGTCAGGGTGTCAGGAGGAAATGGAGAGATCTGGGTGAGCAGAGGGTCAGCGTGTTAGGAGTGGTTTGGCAGACTCTGGGTGAGGAGAATGTCAGGGTGTCAGGAGGAGTTGGACAGGCTCTGGGTGAGGAGAGGGTCACGGTGATGGGTGAAGTTGGACAGACGCTGGGTGAGGAGAGGGTCAGAGTGTTAGGAGGAGTTGGATAGACTCTGGATGAGGAGAGGGTCAGAGTGTCACTAGGCGTTGGAGAGACTCTGGGTGAGGAGATGGTCAGGGTGTCAGGAGGAAATGGAGAGATCTGGGTGAGCAGAGGGTCAGGGTGTTAGGAGTGGTTTGGCAGACTCTGGGTGAGGAGAGGGTCAGGGTGTCAGGAGGAGTTGGACAGGCTCTGGGTGAGGAGAGGGTCAGGGTGATGGGTGAAGTTGGACAGACGCTGGGTGAGGAGAGGGTCAGAGTGTCAGGAGGAGTTGGAGAGACTCTGGGTGAGGAGAGGTACAGGGTGTCAGGAGGAGTTGGACAGGCATTGGGTGAGGAGAGGGTCAGGGTGATGGGTGAAGTTGGACAGACGCTGGGTGAGGAGAGGGTCAGAGTGTTAGGAGGAGTTGGAGAGTCTCTGGGTGAGGAGAGGGTCAGGGCGTCAGGAGAAGTTGGAGAGACTCTGGGTGAGCAGATGGTCAGGGTGTGAGGAGGAAATGGAGAGACTCTGGGTGTGCAGAGGGTCAGGGTGTTAGGAGGAGTTGGACAGACTCTGGGTGAGGAGAGGGGCAGCGTGTCAGCAGAAGTTGGACAGACTCTGGGTGAGGAGAGGGTCAGAGTGTCAGGAGGAGATGGAAAGAATTTGGGTGAGGAGAGGGTCAGAGTGTCAGGAGGAGTTGGAGAGACTCTGGGTGAGCAGAGTGTCAGGGTGTCAGGAGTAGATGGACAGATTCTGGATGAGGAGATGGTCAGAGTGTCAGGAGGAGATGAAGAGACTGGGTGAGGAGAGGGTCTGAGTGTTGGGAGGAGTTGGAGAGAGTCTGGGTGAGGAGAGGGTCAGGGGTGTTAGAGGAGTTGGACAGACTCTGGGAGAGGAGAGGGTCAGAGTGTCAGGAGGAGTTGAAGAGACTCTGGGTGAGGAGAGGTTCAGGATGTAAGGAGAAGTTGGACAGACTCTAGGTGAGGAGAGGGTCAGGGTGTCGGGAGGAGATGAAGAGACTCTGGGTGAGGAGAGGGTCAAAGTGTCAGGAGGAGATAGAGAGATTCTGGGTGAGCAGAGGGTCAGGGGTGTTAGAGGAGTTGGACAGATTCTGGGAGAAGAGAGGGTCAGAGTGGTCAGGAGGAGTTGAAGAGACTCTGGGTGAGGAGAGGTTCAGGGTGTCAGGAGAAGTTGGACAGACTTTGGGTGAGGAGAGGGTCATAGTGTCAGGAGGAGATGGAGAGACTCTGGGTGAGGAGAGGGTCAGAGTGTCAGGAGGAGATGGAGAAACTCTGGGTGAGCAGAGGGTCAGAGTTTTGGAAGGAGATGGACAGATTCTGGGTGAGGAGAGGGTCAGAGTGTCAGGAGGAGTTGGAGAGTCTCTGGGTGAGCAGAGGGTCAGAGTATCGGAAGGAGATGGACAGATTCTGGGTGAGGAGAGGGTCAGAGTGTCAGGAGAAGTTGGAGAGACTCTGGATGAGGAGATGGTCAGAGTGTCAGGAGGAGTTGGACAAGGCTCTGGGTGAGGAGAGGGTCAGAGTGTCAGGAGAAGTTTGAGAGAATCTGTGTGACGAGAGGGTCAGGATGTCGGGAGAAGTTGGACAGTCTCTGAATGAGGAGAGGGTCAGAGTGTCAGGAGGAGTTGGAGAGATTCTGGGTGAGGAGAGGGTCAGGGAATCAGGAGAAGTTGGAGAGACTCTGGGTGAGGAGATGGTCAGGGTGTCAGGAGGAAATGGAGAGATCTGGGTGAGCAGAGGGTCAGGGTGTTAGGAGTGGTTTGGCAGACTCTGGGTGAGGAGAATGTCAGGGTGTCAGGAGGAGTTGGACTGGCTCTGGGTGAGGAGAGGGTCACGGTGATGGGTGAAGTTGGACAGACGCTGGGTGAGGAGAGGGTCAGAGTGTTAGGAGGAGTTGGATAGACTCTGGATGAGGAGAGGGTCAGAGTGTCACTAGGCGTTGGAGAGACTCTGGGTGAGGAGATGGTCAGGGTGTCAGGAGGAAATGGAGAGATCTGGGTGAGCAGAGGGTCAGGGTGTTAGGAGTGGTTTGGCAGACTCTGGGTGAGGAGAGGGTCAGGGTGTCAGGAGGAGTTGGACAGGCTCTGGGTGAGGAGAGGGTCAGGGTGATGGGTGAAGTTGGACAGACGCTGGGTGAGGAGAGGGTCAGAGTGTCAGGAGGAGTTGGAGAGACTCTGGGTGAGGAGAGGTACAGGGTGTCAGGAGGAGTTGGACAGGCATTGGGTGAGGAGAGGGTCAGGGTGATGGGTGAAGTTGGACAGACGCTGGGTGAGGAGAGGGTCAGAGTGTTAGGAGCAGTTGGAGAGACTCTGGGTGAGGAGAGGGTCAGGGCGTCAGGAGAAGTTGGAGAGACTCTGGGTGAGCAGATGGTCAGGGTGTGAGGAGGAAATGGAGAGACTCTGGGTGTGCAGAGGGTCAGGGTGTTAGGAGGAGTTGGACAGACTCTGGGTGAGGAGAGGGGCAGCGTGTCAGGAGAAGTTGGACAGACTCTGGGTGAGGAGAGGGTCAGAGTGTCAGGAGGAGATGGAAAGAATTTGGGTGAGGAGAGGGTCAGAGTGTCAGGAGGAGATGGAGAGACTCTGGGTGAGCAGAGTGTCAGGGTGTCAGGAGTAGATGGACAGATTCTGGATGAGGAGATGGTCAGAGTGTCAGGAGGAGATGAAGAGACTGGGTGAGGAGAGGGTCTGAGTGTTGGGAGGAGTTGGAGAGAGTCTGGGTGAGGAGAGGGTCAAAGTGTCAGGAAGAGATAGAGAGACTCTGGGTGAGCAGAGGGTCAGGGGTGTTAGAGGAGTTGGACAGACTGTGGGAGAGGAGAGGGTCAGAGTGTCAGGAGGAGTTGAAGAGACTCTGGGTGAGGAGAGGTTCAGGATGTAAGGAGAAGTTGGACAGACTCTAGGTGAGGAGAGGGTCAGGGTGTCGGGAGGAGATGAAGAGACTCTGGGTGAGGAGAGGGTCAAAGTGTCAGGAGGAGATAGAGAGATTCTGGGTGAGCAGAGGGTCAGGGGTGTTAGAGGTGTTGGACAGATTCTGGGTGAAGAGAGGGTCAGAGTGGTCAGGAGGAGTTGAAGAGACTCTGGGTGAGGAGAGGTTCAGGGTGTCAGGAGAAGTTGGACAGACTTTGGGTGAGGAGAGGGTCATAGTGTCAGGAGGAGATGGAGAGACTCTGGGTGAGGAGAGGGTCAGAGTGTCAGGAGGAGATGGAGAAACTCTGGGTGAGCAGAGGGTCAGAGTTTCGGAAGGAGATGGACAGATTCTGGGTGAGGAGAGGGTCAGAGTGTCAGGAGGAGTTGGAGAGTCTCTGGGTGAGCAGAGGGTCAGAGTATCGGAAGGAGATGGACAGATTCTGGGTGAGGAGAGGGTCAGAGTGTCAGGAGAAGTTGGAGAGACTCTGGATGAGGAGATGGTCAGAGTGTCAGGAGGAGTTGGACAAGGCTCTGGGTGAGGAGAGGGTCAGAGTGTCAGGAGAAGTTTGAGAGAATCTGTGTGACGAGAGGGTCAGGATGTCGGGAGAAGTTGGACAGTCTCTGAATGAGGAGAGGGTCAGAGTGTCAGGAGGAGTTGGAGAGATTCTGGGTGAGGAGAGGGTCAGGGAATCAGGAGAAGTTGGAGAGACTCTGGGTGAGGAGATGGTCAGGGTGTCAGGAGGAAATGGAGAGATCTGGGTGAGCAGAGGGTCAGGGTGTTAGGAGTGGTTTGGCAGACTCTGGGTGAGGAGAATGTCAGGGTGTCAGGAGGAGTTGGACAGGCTCTGGGTGAGGAGAGGGTCACGGTGATGGGTGAAGTTGGACAGACGCTGGGTGAGGAGAGGGTCAGAGTGTTAGGAGGAGTTGGATAGACTCTGGATGAGGAGAGGGTCAGAGTGTCACTAGGCGTTGGAGAGACTCTGGGTGAGGAGATGGTCAGGGTGTCAGGAGGAAATGGAGAGATCTGGGTGAGCAGAGGGTCAGGGTGTTAGGAGTGGTTTGGCAGACTCTGGGTGAGGAGAATGTCAGTGTGTCAGGAGGAGTTGGACAGGCTCTGGGTGAGGAGAGGGCCAGGGTGATGGGTGAAGTTGGACAGACGCTGGGTGAGGAGAGGGTCAGAGTGTCAGGAGGAGTTGGAGAGACTCTGGGTGAGGAGAGGTACAGGGTGTCAGGAGGAGTTGGACAGGCATTGGGTGAGGAGAGGGTCAGGGTGATGGGTGAAGTTGGACAGACGCTGGGTGAGGAGAGGGTCAGAGTGTTAGGAGGAGTTGGAGAGACTCTGGGTGAGGAGAGGGTCAGGGCGTCAGGAGAAGTTGGAGAGACTCTGGGTGAGCAGATGGTCAGGGTGTGAGGAGGAAATGGAAAGACTCTGGGTGAGGAGAGGGTCAGAGTGTCAGGAGGAGATGGAGAGACTCTGGGTGAGCAGAGTGTCAGGGTGTCAGGAGTAGATGGACAGATTCTGGATGAGGAGATGGTCAGAGTGTCAGGAGGAGATGAAGAGACTGGGTGAGGAGAGGGTCTGAGTGTTGGGAGGAGTTGGAGAGAGTCTGGGTGAGGAGAGGGTCAAAGTGTCAGGAAGAGATAGAGAGACTCTGGGTGAGCAGAGGGTCAGGGGTGTTAGAGGAGTTGGACAGACTCTGGGAGAGGAGAGGGTCAGAGTGTCAGGAGGAGTTGAAGAGACTCTGGGTGAGGAGAGGTTCAGGATGTATGGAGAAGTTGCACAGACTCTAGGTGAGGAGAGGGTCAGGGTGTCGGGAGGAGATGAAGAGACTCTGGGTGAGGAGAGGGTCAAAGTGTCAGGAGGAGATAGAGAGATTCTGGGTGAACAGAGGGTCAGGGGTGTTAGAGGAGTTGGACAGATTCTGAATGAGGAGAGGGTCAGGGCGTCAGGAGAAGTTGGACAGATTCTGGATGAGGAGATGGTCAGAGTGTCAGGAGGAGATGAAGAGACTCTGGGTGAGGAGAGGGTCAGGGTGTCGGGAGAAGTTGGACAGACTCTAGGTGAGGAGAGGGTCAGGGTGTCGGGAGAAGTTGGACAGATTCTGAATGAGGAGAGGGTCAGAGTGTCAGGAGGAGTTGGAGAGAATCTGGGTGAGGAGAGGATCAGGGAATCAGGAGAAGTTGGAGAGACTCTGGGTGAGGATAGGGTGAAAGTGCCAAGTTAAGATGGAGAGAATCTGGGTGAGGAGAGGGTCAGACTGTCAGTAGGAGATGGAGAGACTCTGGGTGAGCAGCGTGTCAGGGTGTCGGGAGGAGATGGACAGATTCTGGGTGAGGAGAGGGTCAGAGTGTCAGAAGGAGTTGGAACGATTCTGGGTGAGGAGAGGGTCAGAGTGTCAGGAGACGTTGGCGAGACTCTGGATGAGGAGATAGTCAGAGTGTCAGGAGGAGTTGGACAGGCTCTGGGTGAGGAAATGGTCAGGGTGAGTGGAGTCATTGGACAGGCTCTGGGTGAGGAGTGGGTCAGAGTGTCAGGAGGAATTTGAGAGACTCTGTGTAACGAGAGGGTCAGGATGTCGGGAGAAGTTGGACAGACTCTGAATGAGGAGAGGGTCAGAGTGTCAGGAGGAGTTGGAGTGACTCTGGGTGAGGAGAGAGTCAGGGTGTCAGGAGGAGTTGGACAGGCACTGGGTGAGGAAATGGTCAGGGTGAGGGGAGGCTTTGGACAGATGCTAGGTGAGGAGTGGGTCAGAGTGTCAGGAGGAATTTGAGAGACTCTGTGTGACGAGAGGGTCAGGAAGTCGGGAGAAGTTGGACAGACTCTGAATGAGGAGAGGGTCAGAGTGTCAGGAGGAGTTGGAGAGACGCTGGGTGAGTAGAGGGTCAGGGTGTCAGGAGAGGTTGGAGAGACTATGGGTGAGGAGATGGTCAGGGTGTCAGAAGGAAATGGAGAGATCTGGGTGAGCAGAGGGTCAGCTTGTTAGGAGGTGTTTGAGGAGAGGGTCAGGGTGTCAGGAGGAGTTGGACAGGCTCTGGGTGAGAAGAGGGTCAGGGTGATGGTTGAAGTTGGACAGAAGTTGCGTGAGGAGAGTGTCAGACTGTCAGGAGGAGTTGGAGAGACTCTGGGTGAGGAGGGGGACAGGGTGTCAGGAGGAGTTGGACAGGCATTGGGTGAAGAGACGGTTAGGGTGTCGGCAGGGGTTGGATAGACTCTGGATGAGGAGAGGGTCAGAGTGTCAATAGGAGTTGGAGAGACTCTGGGTGAGGAGAGGGTCAGGGTGTCGGGCGGAGTTGAAGAGAAATCTGGGTCAGGAGAGGGTGAGGGTGTGGGGAGGAGTTGGACAGAATCTTGGTGAGGAGAGGGTCAGGATGTAGGGAGAAGTTGGACAGACTCTAGGTGAGGAGAGGGTCAGGGTGTCGGGAGAGGTTGGACAGACTCTGGATGAGGAGAGGGTCAGAGTTTCAGGAGGAGTTGGAGAGACTCTGGGTGAGGAGAGGGTCAGGGCGTCAGGAGATGTTGGAGAGACTGGGTGAGCAGATGGTCAGGGTGTGAGGAGGAAATGGAGAGACTCTGGGTGAGCAGAGGGTCAGGGTGTTAGGAGGAGTTGGACAGACTCTGGGTGAGGAGAGGGGCAGCGTGTCAGGAGAAGTTGGACAGACTCTGAATGAGGAGAGGGTCAGAGTGTCAGGAGGAGTTGGAGAGACTCTGGGTGAGGAGAGGGTCAGGGTGTCAGGAGGAGTTGGACAGGCTCTGGGTGAGGAAATGGTCAGGGTGAGGGGAGTCGTTGGACAGATGCTAGGTGAGGAGTGGGTCAGAGTGTCAGGAGGAATTTGAGAGACTCTGTGTGACGAGAGGGTCAGGATGTCGGGAGAAGTTGGACAGACTCTGAATGAGGAGAGGGTCAGAGTGTCAGGAGGAGTTGGAGAGACTCTGGGTGAGTAGAGGGTCAGGGTGTCAGGAGAGGTTGGAGAGACTATGGGTGAGGAGATGGTCAGGGTGTCAGAAGGAAATGGAGAGATCTGGGTGAGCAGAGGGTCAGGTTGTTAGGAGGTGTTTGGCAGACTCTGGGTGAGGAGAGCGTCAGGGTGTCAGGAGGAGTTGGACAGGCTCTGGGTGAGGAGAGGGTCAGGGTGATGGTTGAAGTTGGATAGACGTTGCGTGAGGAGAGGGTCAGAGTGTCAGGAGGAGTTGGAGAGACTCTGGGTGAGGAGAGGGTCAGGGTGTCAAGAGGAGTTGGACAGGCATTGGGTGAAGAGACGGTTAGGGTGTCGGGAGTGGTTGGATAGACTCTGGATGAGGAGAGTTTCAGAGTGTCAATAGGAGTTGGAGAGTCTCTGGGTGAGGAGGGGGTCAGGGTGTCGGGCGGAGTTGAAGAGAATCTGGGTCCGGAGAGGGTGAGGGTGTCGGGAGGAGTTGGACAGAATCTAGGTGAGGAGAGGGTCAGGATGTAGGGAGAAGTTGGACAGACTCTAGGTGAGGAGAGGGTCAGGGTGTCGGGAGAAGTTGGACAGACTCTGGATGAGGAGAGCGTCAGAGTTTCAGGAGGAGTTGGAGAGACTCTGGGTGAGGAGAGGGTCAGGGCATCAGGAGAATTTGGAGAGACTCTGGGTGAGCAGATGGTCAGGGTGTGAGGAGGAAATGGAGAGACTCTGGGTGAGCAGAGGGTCAGGGTGTCAGGAGGAGATGAAGAGACTCTGGGTGAGGAGAGGGTCTGTGTGTTGGGAGGAGTTGGAGAGAGTCTGGGTGAGGAGAGGGTCAAAGTGTCAGGAAGAGATAGAGAGACTCTGGGTGAGCAGAGGGTCAGGGGTGTTAGAGGAGTTGGACAGACTCTGGGAGAGGAGAGGGTCAGAGTGTCAGGAGGAGTTGAAGAGACTCTGGGTGAGGAGAGGTTCAGGCTGTGAGGAGAAGTTGTCAGACTCTAGGTGAGGAGAGGGTCAGGGTGTCGGGAGAAGTTGGACAGACTTTCGGTGAGGAGAGGGTCAGGGTGTCGGGAGAAGTTGGACAGACTCTGGATGAAGGGAGGGTCACAATGTCAGGTGGAGTTGGAGAGACTCTGGGTGAGGAGAGGGTCAGGGTGTCAGTAGAAGTTGGATAGACTTTGGGTGAAGAGATGTTCAGGTTGTCAGGAGGAAATGGAGAGACTCTTGGTGAGCAGAGTTTCAGGGTGTTAGGAGGAGTTGGACAGACTCTGGGTGAGGAGAGGGTCAGGGTGTCCGGAGAAGTTGGACAGACTCTGGGTGAGGAGAGGGTCAAAGTGCCAAGATAAGATGGAGAGAATCTGGGTGAGGAGAGGGTCAGACTGTCAGTAGGAGATGGAGAGACTCTGGGTGAGCAGAGCGTCAGGGTGTCGGGAGGAGATGGACAGATTCTGGGTGAGGGGAGGGTCAGAGTGTCAGAAGGAGTTGGAACGATTCTGGGTGAGGAGAGGGTCAGAGTGTCAGGAGACGTTGGCGAGACTCTGGATGAGGAGATGGTCAGAGTGTCAGGAGGAGTTGGACAGGCTCTGGGTGAGGAAATGGTCAGGGTGAGTGGAGTCATTGGACAGATGCTAGGTGAGGAGTGGGTCAGAGTGTCAGGAGGAATTTGAGAGACTCTGTGTAACAAGAGGGTCAGGATGTCGGGAGAAGTTGGACAGACTCAAATGAGGAGAGCGTCAGAGTGTCAGGAGGAGTTGGAGAGACTCTGGGTGAGGAGAGGGTCAGGGTGTCAGGAGGAGTTGGACAGGCTCTGGGTGAGGAAATGGTCAGGGTGAGGGGAGTCGTTGGACAGATGCTAGGTGAGGAGTGGGTCAGAGTGTCAGGAGGAATTTGAGAGACTCTGTGTGACGAGAGGGTCCGGATGTCGGGAGAAGTTGGACAGACTCTGAATGAGGAGAGGGTCAGAGTGTCAGGAGGAGTTGGAGAGACTCTGGGTGAGTAGAGGGTCAGGGTGTCAGGAGAGGTTGGAGAGACTATGGGTAAGGAGATGGTCAGGGTGTCAGAAGGAAATGGAGAGATCTGGGTGAGCAGAGGGTCAGGTTGTTAGGAGGTGTTTGGCAGACTCTGGGTGAGGAGAGGGTCAGGGTGTCAGGAGGAGTTGGACAGGCTCTGGGTGAGGAGAGGGTCAGGGTGATGGTTGAAGTTGGACAGACGTTGCGTGAGGAGAGGGTCAGAGTATCAGGAGGAGTTGGAGAGACTCTGGGTGAGGAGAGGGACAGGGTGTCAGGAGGAGTTGGACAGGCATTGGGTGAAGAGACGGTTAGGGTGTCAGGATGGGTTGGATAGACTCTGGATGAGTAGAGAGTCAGAGTGTCAGGAGGAGTTGGAGAGACTCTGGGTGAGGAGAGGGTCAGGGTGTCAGGAGGAGTTGGACAGGCACTGGGTGAAGAGACGGTTAGGGTGTCGGGAGGGGTTGGATAGACTCTGGATGAGGAGAGGGTCAGAGTGTCAATAGGAGTTGGAGATACTCTGGGTGAGGAGAGGGTCAGGGTGTCGGGCGGAGTTGAAGAGAATCTGGGTCCGGAGAGGATGAGGGTTTCGGGTGGAGTTGGACAGAATCTAGGTGAGGAGAGGGTCAGGATGTAGGGAGAAGTTGGACAGACTCTAGGTGAGGAGAGGGTCAGGGTGTCAGGAGGAGTTGTAGAGACACTGGGTGAGGAGAGGGTCAGGGTGTCAGGAGAATTTGGAGAGACTCTGGGTGAGCAGATGGTCAGGGTGTGAGGAGGAAATGGAGAGACTCTGGGTGAGCAGAGGGTCAGGGTGTTAGGAGGGGTTGGACATACTCTGGGTGAGGAGAGGGGCAATTTGTCTGGAGAAGTTGGATAGACTCTGGGTGAGGAGAGTGTCGGAGTGTCAGGAGGAGACGAAGAGACTCTGGGTGAGGAGAGGGTCTGAGTGTTGGGAGGAGTTGGAGAGACTCTGGGTGAGCAGAGGGTCAGGGTGTCGGGAGGAGATGGACAGATTCTGGGTGAGGAGAGGGTCAGAGTGTCAGGAGAAGTTGGAGAGACTCTGGATGAGGAGATGGTCAGAGTGTCAGGAGGAGTTGGACAAGGCTCTGGGTGAGGAGAGGGTCAGAGTGTCAGGAGAAGTTTGAGAGACTCTGGATGAGGAGATGGTCAGAGTGTCAGGAGGAGTTGGACAGGCTCTGGGTGAGGAAATGTTCAGGGTGAGTGGAGTCATTGGACAGATGCTAGGTGAGGAGTGGGTCAGAGTGTCAGGAGGAATTTGAGAGACTCTGTGTAACGAGAGGGTTCAGGATGTCGGGAGAAGTTGGACAGACTCAAATGAGGAGAGGGTCAGAGTGTCAGGAGGAGTTGGAGAGACTCTGGGTGAGGAGAAGGTCAGACTGTCAGGAGGAGTTGGACAGGCTCTGGGTGAGGAGAGGGTCAGGGTGATGGGTGAAGTTGGACAGACGCTGGGTGAGCAGAGGGTCAGAGTGTCAGGAGGAGTTGGAGAGACTCTGGGTGAGCAGAGGGTCAGGGGTGTTAGAGGAGTTGGACAGACTCTGGGAGAGGAGATGGTCAGATTGTCAGGAGGAGATGGAGAGACTCTGGGTGAGGAGAGGGTCAGAGTGTCAGGAGGAGAAGGAGAAACTCTGGGTGAGCAGAGGGTCAGGGTGTCGGGAGGAGATGGACAGATTCTGGGTGAGCAGAGGGTCAGAGTGTCAGGAGGAGTTGGAGAGACTCTGGGTGAGCAGAGGGTCAGGGTATCAGCACGAGTTGGAGTGATTCTGTGTGAGGAGAGGGTCAGAGTGTCAGGAGAAGTTGGAAAGACTCTGGATGATTAGATGGTCAGAGTGTCAGGAGTAGTTGGACAGGCACTGGGTGAGGAGAGGGTCAGGGTGACAGGTGAAGTTGGACAGACGCTGGGTGAGGAGAGCGTCAGAGTGTCAGGAGGAGTTGGAGAGACTCTGGGTGTGGAGAGGGTCAGGGTGTCAGAAGAAGTTGGAGAGACTCTGGGTGAGCAGATGGTCAGGGTGTCAGGAGGTAATGTAGAGACTCTGGGTGAGCAGAGGTTCAGGGTTTTAGGAGGAGTTGGACAGTCTCTGGGTGAGGAGAGGGGCACTGTGTCAGGAGAAGTTGGACAGACTCTGCCTGAGGAGAGGGTCAGATTGTCAGGAGGAGATGGAGTGAATCTGGGTGAGGAGAGGGTCAGAGTGTCAGGAGGAGATGGAGAGACTCTGGGTGAGCAGAGTGTAAGGAGTAGATGGACAGATTCTGGATGAGGAGATGGTCAGAGTGTCAGGAGGAGATGAAGAGACTCTGGGTGAGGAGAGGGTCTGAGTGTTGGGAGTAGTTGGAGAGACTCGGGGTGAGGAGAGGGTCAAAGTGTCAGGAGGAGATAGAGAGACTCTGGGTGAGCAGAGGGTCAGGGGTGTTAGAGGAGTTGGACAGAATCTGGGAGAGGAGAGGTTCAGAGTGTCAGGAGGAGTTGAAGAGACTCTGGGTGAGGAGAGGTTCAGGGTGTCAGGAGAAGTTGGATAGACTCTGGGTGAGGAGAGGGTCAGAGTGTCAGGAGGAGTTGGACAGGCATTGGGTGAGGAGAGGGTCAGGGTGTCAGCACGAGTTGGAGAGATTCTGGGTGAGGAGAGGGTCAGAGTGTCTGGAGGAGTTGGAGAGACTCTGGGTGAGGAGAGGGTCAGTGTGTCGGGCGGAGTTGAAGAGAATCTGGGTCAGGAGAGGTTGAGGGTGTCGGGAGGACTTGGACAGACTCTTGGTGAGGAGAGGGTCAGGATGTAGGGAGAAGATGGACAGGCTCTAAGTGAGGAGAGAGTCAGGGTGTCGGGAGAAGTTGGACAGACTCTTGATGAGGGGATGGTCAGAGTGTCAGGAGGAGTTGGAGAGATTCTGGGTGAGGAGCGGGTCAGAGTGTCGGGAGGAGTTGGAGAGACTCTGGGTGAGGAGATGGTCAGACTGTCAGGAGGAGTTGGACAGGCTCTGGGTGAGGAGAGGGTCAGGGTGATGGGTGAAGTTGGACAGACGCTGGGTGAGCAGAGGGTCAGAGTGTCAGGAGGAGTTGGAGAGACTCTGGGTGAGGAGAGGGTCAGGGTGTCAGGAGGAGTTGGACGGACTTTGGGTGTAGAGACGGTTAGGGTGTTGGGAGGGGTTGGATAGACTCTGGATGAGGAGAGGGTCAGATTGTCAGGAGGAGTTGGAGAGACTCTGGGTGAGGAGAGGGTCAGGGTGTCAGGAGGAGTGCGACAGGCACTGGGTGAAGCGAGGGTTCAGGTGTCGGAAGGGGTTGGATAGACTCTGGATGAGGAGAGGGTCAGAGTGTCAATAGGAGTTGGAGAGACTCTGGGTGAGGAGAGGGACGGGGTGTCGGGCGGAGTTGAAGAGAATCTGGGTCAGGAGAAGATGAGGGTGTCGGGACGGGTTGGACAGAATCTAGGTGAGGAAAGGGTCAGGATGTAGGGAGAAGTTGGACAGACTCTAGGTGAGGAGAGCATCAGGGTGTCGGGAGAAGTTGGACAGACTCTGGATGAGGAGAGGGTCAGAGTGTCAGGAGGAGCTGGAGAGACACTGGGTGAGCAGAGTGTCAGGCGGTCAGGAGGAGATGGACAGGCTCTGGGAGATGATTGGGTCAAGGTGTCGGGTGAAGTTGGACAGACTCTAGGTGAGGAGATGGTCAGAGTGTCAGGGAGATTTGGAGACACTCTAGGTGAGGAGAGGGTCACTGTGTCAGGTGGAGTTGGACAGACTCTGGGTGAGGACTGGGTCATTGTGGCAGGAGGTGTTGGAGAGACTCTGGGTGAGCAGAGGGTCAGAGTGTTGGGAGGAGTTGGAGAAACTCTGGGTTAGGAGAGGGTCAGAGTGTCCAGAAGAGTTGGAGAGAATCTGTGTGATCAGAGGGTCAGAGAGTTAGGAATAGTTGGACAGACTCTGGGAGAGGAGAGGGACAGAGTGTCAGGATAACTTGGACAGACTCTGGGTGAGGTGAGGGTCAGAGTGTCCGGAAGAGATGGAGAGACTCTGGGTAAGCAGAGGGACAAAGTGTCGGAAGGAGATGGAGAGACTCTGGGTGAGGAGAGGGTCAGGGAGTCGAGTGATGTTGGACAGACTCTAGGTGAGGAGAGGGTCAGAGTGTCTGGAGGATTTGGAGACACTCTGGGTGAGGAGATGGTCAGGGTGTCAGGAGGAGTTGGACAGGCTCTGGGTGAGGAGAGGGTCAGGATATCAGGAGGAGTTGGACAGGCTCTTGGTGAAGTGATGGTTAGGAGAGACTCTGCATGAGGAGATGGTCACAGTGTCAGGAGGATTTGGAGAGCCGCTAGGCGAGGAGTGGGTCAGGGTGTCAGGAGGAGTCAGAGAGACTCTGGATGAGGAGAGTATCAGGATGTCAGGAGGAGTTGAAGGGACTCTAGGGGAGGAGAGCGTCAGGGTGTCGGGTGAAGTTGGACAGACTCTAGGTGAGGGGAGGGCCAGAGGCTCAAGAGGATTTGGAGAATCTCTGGATGAGGAGATGGTCAGGGTGTTGGGAGGAGTTGGAGAAACTCTGGGTGAGGAGAGGGTCAGGATGTCAGGAGGAGTTGGACAGACTCTGGATGAGGAGAGGGTCAGAGAGACAGGAGGAGATTTGGGCGACTCTGGTTGAGGAGAGGGTCAGAGTGTCAGGAAGGAGTTGGAGAGACTCTGGGTGAGGCTTGGGTCAGGGTGTTGGGTGAAGTTGGACAGACTCTAGGTGAGGAGTGGGTCAGAGTGTCAGGAGGATTTGGAGACACTCTGGTTGAGGAGATGGTCAGGGTGTCAGGAGGAGTTGGACAGGCTCTGGGTGAGGAGAGGGTTTAAGATATCAGGAGGAGTTGGACAGGCTCTTGGTGAAGTGATGGTTAGGGTGTCATGAGGAGGTGGAGAGACTCTGCATCAGGAGATGGTCAGAGTGTCAGGAGGATTTGGAGAGCCGCTAGGCGAGGAGTGGGTCAGGGTGTCAGGAGGAGTCGGAGAGACTCTGGATGAGGAGAGGGTCAGCGTATCAGGAGGAGTTGAAGGGATTCTAGGTGAGGAGAGGGTCAGGGTGTCGGGAGGAGTTGGATATTCTCTGGGAGTTGAGATGGTCACTGTGTCAGGAGGAGTTGGAGACAGTCCAGGTGAGCAGAGTGGTAGGGTGTCAGGAGAAGTTGGAGAGACTGTGGGTGAGGAGAGGTTCAGAGTGTCAGGAGGAGCTGGAGAGACTCTGATTTAGGAAAGGGTCAGGGTGACAGGAAGAGTTGGACAGGCTCTGGGAGATGAGTGGGTCAAGGTGTCGGGTGAAGTTGGACAGACTCTGGGTGAGGAGAGGGTCAGAGTGTCAGGAAGATTTGGAGACACTCTGGGTGAGGAGAGGGTCACTGTGTCAGGTGGAGTTGGACAGACTCTGGGTGAGGACAGGGTCAGTGTGGCAGGAGGAGTTGGAGAGACTCCGGGTGAGCAGAGGGTCAGAGTGTTGGGAGGAGTTGGAGAAACTCTGGGTTAGGAGAGGCTCAGAGTTTCCAGAAGAGTTGGAGAGAATCTGTGTGATCAGAGGATCAGAGAGTTAGGAGTAGTTGGACAGACTCTGGGTGAGGAGAGGGCCAGGGAGTCAGGAGGAGTTGGACAGGCTCTGGGAGAGGTGTGGGTCAAGGTGTCGGGTGAAGTTGGACAGACTCTAGGTGAGGAGAGGCTCAGAGTGTCAGGAGGATTTAGGGACACTCTGGGTGAGGAGAGGGTCAGTGTGTCAGGAGGAGTTGGACAGTCTCTGGGTGTGGAGATAGTCTGTGTGTCAGGAGGAGTTGGAGAGAATCCTGGTGATCAGAGGGGTAGGGTGTCAAGAGAAGTTGGAGGGACTCAAGGTGACGAGAGGGACAGAGTGTCAGGAGGAGTTGGAGAGTCTCTGGGTGAGGAGAGGGTCCGGGTGTCAGGTGAATTTGGACAGACTCTAGGTGAGGAGAGGGTCAGAGTGTCAGGAGGATTTGGAGACACTCTGGGTGAGGAGATGGTCAGGGTGTCAGGAGGAGTTGGACAGGCTCTGGGTGAGGAGAGGTTCAGGATATCAGGAGGAGTTGGACAAGCTCTGGGTGAAGAGATGGTTAGGGTGTCATGAGGAGGTGGAGAGACTATGCATGAGGAGATGGTCAGAGTGTCAGGAGGATTTGGAGAGCCGCTGGGTGAGGAGTGGGTCAGGGTGTCAGGAGGAGTTGGAGAGACTCAGGATGAGGAGAGGGTTGGGGAGGAGTTGGAGAGACTCTGAGTGAGGAGAGGGTCAGAGTGTCGGGAGATGTTGGACAGACTCTGGGTGAGGAGTTGGTCCGGTTGTAAGGAGGAGTTGGGGAGACTTTGGGTGAGGAGAGGGATACGGTGTCAGGAGAAGTTGGAGAGACTCTGGGTGAGGAGAGGGCCAGGGAGTCAGGAGGAGTTGGACAGGTTCTGGGAGAGGAGAGGGTCAAGGTGTTGGGTGAAGTTGGACAGACTCTAGGTGAGGAGAGGGTCAGAGCGTCAGGAGGATTTGGGGACACTCTGGGTGAGGAGAGGGTCACTGTGTCAGGAGGAATTGGATAGTCTCTGGGTGAGGAGATGGTCACTTTGTCAGGATGAGTTGGGGAGAATTTGGGTGAGCAGAGTGGTAGGGTGTCAGGAGAAGTTGGAGAGACTGTGGGTGAGGAGAGGGTCAGAGTGTCAGGAGGAGCTGGAGAGACACTGGGTGAGCAGAGTGTCAGGGGGTCAGGAGGAGATGGACAGGCTCTGGGAGATGATTGGGTCAAGGTGTCGGGTGAAGTTGGACAGACTCTAGGTGAGGATATGGTCAGAGTGTCAGGAAGATTTGGAGACTCTCTAGGTGAGGAGAGGGTCACTGTGTCAGGTGGAGTTGGACAGACTCTGGGTGAGGACTGGGTCATTGTGGCAGGAGGAGTTGGAGAGACTCCGGGTGAGCAGAGGGTCAGAGTGTTGGGAGGAGTTGGAGAAACTCTGGGTTAGGAGAGGGTCAGAGTGTCCAGAAGAGTTGGAGAGAATCTGTGTGATCAGAGGGTCAGAGAGTTAGGAATAGTTGGACAGACTCTGGGAGAGGAGAGGGATAGAGTGTCAGGATAACTTGGACAGACTCTGGGTGAGGTGAGGGTCAGAGTGTCTGGAAGAGATGGAGAGACTCTGGGTAAGCAGAGGGACAAGGTGTCGGAAGGAGATGGAGAGACTCTGGGTGAGGAGAGGGTCAGGGAGTCGAGTGATGTTGGACAGACTCTAGGTGAGGAGAGGGTCAGAGTGTCTGGAGGATTTGGAGACACTCTGGGTGAGGAGATGGTCAGGGTGTCAGGAGGAGTTGGACAGGCTCTGGGTGAGGAGAGGGTCAGGATATCAGGAGGAGTTGGACAGGCTCTTGGTGAAGTGATGGTTAGGGTGTCATGAGGAGGTGGAGAGACTCTGCATGAGGAGATGGTCAGAGTGTCAGGAGGATTTGGAGAGCCGCTAGGCGAGGAGTGGGTCAGGGTGTCAGGAGGTGTCGGAGAGAATCTGGATGAGGAGAGTGTCAGGGTGTCAGGAGGAGTTGAAGGGACTCTAGGTGAGGAGATGGTCAGGGTGTCGGGTGAAGTTGGACAGACTCTAGGTGAGGGGAGGGCCAGAGGCTCAAGAGGATTTGGAGAATCTCTGGATGAGGAGATGGTCAGGTTGTTGGGAGGAGTTGGAGAAACTCTGGGTGAGGAGAGGGTCAGAGTGTCAGGAGGGGATGGAGAGACTCTGGGTGAGGAGAGGGTCAGGGTGTCGGGAGGAGTTGGATATTCTCTGGGAGTTGAGATGGTCACTGTGTCAGGAGGAGTTGGAGAGAGTCCGGGTGAGCAGAGTGGTAGTGTGTCAGGAGAAGTTGGAGAGACTGTGGGTGAGGAGAGGGTCAGAGTGTCAGGTGAAGTTGGACAGACTCTAGGTGAGGAGAGGGCCAGAGGATCAAGAGGATTTGGAGAATCTCTGGATGAGGAGATGGTCAGGGTGTTGGGAGGATTTGGAGAGAATCTGGGTGAGGAGAGGATCAGAGTGTCAGGAGGGGATGGAGAGACTCTGGGTGAGTAGAGGGTCAGGATGTCAGGAGGAGTTGGACAGACTCTGGATGAGGAGAGGGTCAGAGATTCAGGAGGAGATGGAGCGACTCTGGTTGAGGAGAGGGCCAGAGTGTCAGGAAGGACTTGGAGAGACTCTCGGTGAGGAGAGGGTCAGAGTGTCAGGCGAATTTGGAGAGACTCTGGGTAAGGAGAGGTTCAGGGTGTCGGGTGAAGTTGGACAGACTCTAGGTGAGGAGTGGGTCAGAGTGTCAGGATGATTTGGAGTCACTCTGGGTGAGGAGATGGTCAGGGTGTCAGGAGAAGTTGGACAGGCTCTGGTTGAAGACATGGTTAAGGTGTCATGAGGAGGTGGAGAGACTCTGCATGAGGAGATGGTCAGAGTGTCAGGAGGATTTGGAGAGCCGCTGAGCGAGGAGAGGGTCAGGGTGACAGGAGGAGTTGAAGGGACTCTGGGTAAGCAGAGAGTCAGAGTGTCAGGAGGAGTTGGACAGACTCTGGGTGAGGAGAAGGTCAGGGTGTCAGGAGGAGTTGGTCATGCTCTGGGTGAGGAGAGGGTCAGGGTTGCGGGAGAAGTTGGAGAGCATCTGCGTGAGGAGAGGGTCCGAGTGTCAGGCGAAGTTTGAGAGACTCTGGGTGAGGAGAGGGTCCAAGTGTCAGGAAAAGTTGGAGAGACTCTGGGTGAGGAGAAGGTCAGGGTGTCAGGAGGAGTTGGACAGGCTCTGGGTAAGGAGACGGTCAGGGTGTCGGGAGGAGTTGGAGAGACTCTGGGTGAGGAGAGGGTAAGGGTGTCAGGAGTAGTTGGAGAGACTCTGGGTGAGGAGAGGGTACGGGTGTCAGGAGGACCTGGAGAGACTCCGGGTGACCACAGGTTCAGGGTGTCGGGAGGAGTTGAAGAGACTCTGGGTCAGGAGAGGGTCAGGGTGTCAGGAGGAGTTGGGGAGACTCTGGGTGAGGAGAGGGTAAGGTGGTCAGGAGGACCTGGAGAGACTCCGGGTGACCACAGGTTCAGGGTGTCAGGAGGAGTTGAAGAGACACTGGGTGAGGAGATGGTCAGGTTGTCATGAGGAGTTGTACAGACTCTGTGTGAGGACAGGGTCAGAGTGTCACGATGAGTTGGACACACTCTGCGTGAGGAGAGGGTCAGAGTGTCAGGAGGACTTGGAGAGATTCTGGGTGAGGAGCGGCTCAAATTGTCGGGAGGAGTAGAAGAATCTTTGGGGGAGGAGAGGGTGAGGTTGTCAGGAGGAGTTGGACAGACTCTAGGGGACGGGTGGGTCAGAGTGTCAGGAGGAGTTGGAAAGACTCTGGGTGAGGAGAGGGTCAGAGTGTCAGGAGGAGTTCGAGAAACTCTGCGTGAGGAGAGGGTCAGTGTGTCAGGAGGAGTTGGAGAGACTTTGGGTGAGGTGAGGGCCAGAGTGTTGGGAGATGTTGGACAGACTCTGGGTGAGGAAAGGTTCAGGTTGAAAGGAGGAGTTGGGGTGACTTTGGGTAGGAGAGGGATATGGTGTCAGGAGAAGTTGGACAGACTCAGGGTGAGGAGTGGGTCAGAGTGTCAGGAGGAGATGGAGCGACTCTGGTTGAGGAGAGGGTCAGAGGGTCATGAAGGATTTGGAGAGACTCTCGGTGAGGAGAGGGTCAGAGTTTTAGGAGGAGAAGGCGAGACTCTGGGTAAGCAGAGGGTCTGAGTGTCAGGAGGAGCTGGACAGACTCTGGGTCAGGGTGGCTGGAGAAGTTGTAGAGCATCTGGGTGATGAGAGGGTCCGAGTGTCAGGAGGAGTTGGACAGACTCTGTGTGTGGAGAGGGTCAGAGTGTCATGATGAGTTGGACAGACTCTGCGTGAGGAGAGGGTCAGAGTGTCAGGAGGAGTTGGAGAGACTCTGGGTGAGGAGAGGCTCAAGTTGTCGGGCGGAGTAGAAGTATCTTTGGGGGAGGAGAGGGTCAGGTTGTCAGGAGGAGTTGGACAGACTCTATGGGAGGAGAGGGTCAGAGTGTCAGGAGGAGTTGGAGAGACTCTGGGTGAGGAGAGGGTCAGAGTGTCAGTAGGAGTTGGAGAGACTCTGGGTGAGGAGAGGGTCAGTGTGTTAGGAGGAGATGGAAAGGCTCTGGGTGAGGAGAGGGTCAGGGTGTTGGGAGAAGTTGGACAGACAGTAGGCGAGGAGAGGTTCAGAGTGTCAGGAAGAGTTGGAGAGACTCTGGGTGAGGAGAGGGTCAGAGTGTCGGGAGATGTTGGACAGACTCTGGATGAGGAGACGGACAGGTTGTCAAGAGGTGTTGGAGAGACTTTGGGTGAGGAGAGGGTCAGAGTGTCAGGAGGAGTTGGAGAGACTCTGGGTGAGGAGAGGCTAAAGTTGTTGGAAGGAGTAGAAGAGCCTTTGGAGGACGAGAGGGTCAGGTTGTCATGAGGAGTTGGGCAGACTCTAGGGGACGACAGGGTCAGAGTGTCAGGAGGAGATGGAGAGACTCTAGGTGAGGAGAGGGTCAGAGTGTTGGGAGGAATTGGAGAGAATCTGGGTAAGGAGAGGGTCAGTGTGTTGGGAGATGTTGGACAGAATCTGGATGAGGAGAGGGTCAGGTTGTAAGGAGGAGTTGGGGAGACTTTGGTGAGGAGAGAGATAGTGTGTCAGGAGAAGTTGGACAGACTCTGGGTGAAGAGAGGGTCAGTGTGGCAGGAGGAGTTGGAGAGACTCCGGGTGAGCAGTGGGTCAGAGTGTTGGGCGGAGTTGGAGAAACTCTGGGTTAGGAGAGGGTCAGAGTGTCCGGAAGTGATGGAGAGAATCTGTGTGATCAGAGGGTCAGAGCGTTAGGAGAAGTTGGACAGACTCTGGGAGAGGAGAGGTACAGAGTGTCAGGATAAATTGGACAGACTCTGGGTGAGGAGAGGGTCAGAGTGTCCGGAGGAGATGGAGAGACTCTGGGTTAGCAAAGGGTCAAGGTGTCGGAAGGAGATGGAGAATCTCTGGGTGAAGAGATGGTCAGGGAGTCGGGTGAAGTTGGACAGCCTCTAGGTGAGGAGAGGGTCAGATTTTCAGGAGGATTTGGAGACACTCTGGGTGAGGAGATGGTCATGGTGTCAGGAGGAGTTGGACAGGCTCTGGGTGAGGAGAGGGTCAGGATATCTGGAGGAGTTGGACAGGCTCTGGGTAAAGAGATGGTTAGGATGTCATGAGGAGTTGGAGAGACTCTGCATGAAGAGAAGGTCAGTGTTTCAGGAGGATTTGGAGAGCCGCTGGTCGAGGAGTGGGTCAGGGTTTCAGGAGGAGTTGGAGTGACTCTGGATGAGGACAGGGTCAGGGTGTCAGGAGGATTTCAAGGGACTCTGGGTGAGGACAGGGTCAGGGTGTCAGGTGATGTTGGACAGACAGTAGGTGAGGAGAGGGCCAGAGTGTCAAGAGGATTTGGAGACTCTCTGGATGAGGAGATGGTCAGGGTGTTGGGAGGTGTTGGAGAGACTCTGGGTGAGGAGAGGGTCAGAGTGTCAGGAAGGGATGGAGAGACTCTGGGTGAGTAGAGGGTCTGGATGTCAGGAGGAGTTGGACTGACTCTGGATGGGGAGAGAGTCAGAGTGTCAGGAAGAGATGGAGCGACTCTGGTTGAGGAGAGGGTAGAGTGTCAGGAAGGAGTTGGAGAGTCTCTCGGTGAGGAGAGGGTCAGAGTGTCAGGAGGTCCTGGAGAGACTCTGGGTGAGCAGAGGGTCAGAGTGTTGGGAGGTGTTGAAGAGATTCTGGGTGAGGAGAGGGTCAGGGTGTCAGGAGGAGTTGCACAGACTCTGGGTGAGGAGAGGTTCAGAGTGTCACGACGAGTTGGACAGACTCTGGGTAAGGAGAGGGTCAGAGTGTCAGGAGGAGTTGGAGATACTCTGGGAGAGGAGAGGGTCAGTGTGTTAGGAGGAGATGGAAAGGGCGTGGGTGAGGAGAGGGTCAGGGTGTCAGGAGAAGTTGGAGAGACTCTGGGTGAGGAGAGGGTCAGTTTGTTAAGAGGAGTTGGAGAGACTTTGGGTGAGTAGAGGGTCAGAGTGTCGGGAGATGTTGGACAGACTCTGGGTGAGGAGAGGGCCAAGGAGTCAGGAGGAGTTGGACAGGCTCTGGGAGAGGAGAGGGTCAAGGTGTCGGGTGAAGTTGGACAGACTCTAGGTGAGGAGAGGTTCAGAGCATAAGGAGGATTTGGAGACACTCTGGGTGAGGAGAGTGTCAGTGTGTCAGGAGGAGTTGGACAGACTCTGGGTGAGGAAATGGTCAGTGTGTCAGGAGGAGTTGGAGAGAATCTGGGTGAGCAGAGGGGTAGGGTGTCAGGAGAACTTGGAGAGGCTCTGGGTGAGGAGAGGGTCAGAGTGTCAGGAGGAGCTGGAGAGACTCTGGTGAGGAGAGGGTCAGAGTGTTGGGATGAGTTGGAGAAACTCTGGGTTAGGAGAGGTTCAGAGTGTCAGGAGGATTTGGAGAGACTCTGATTGAGGAGAGGGTCAGGGAGTCAGGAAGGGTTGGACAGGTTCTGGGAGATGAGTGAGTCAAGGTGTCGGCTGAAGTTGGACAGACTCTAGGTGAGGAGAGGTTCAGTGTGTCAGGAAGATTTGGAGACACTCTGAGTGAGGAGAGGGTCAGTGTGTCAGGTGGAGTTGGAGAGACTCTGGGTGAGCAGTGAGGTAGGGTGTCAGGAGAAGTTGGAGAGACTCTGATTGAGGAGAGGGTCAGGGAGTCAGGAAGGGTTGGACAGGTTCTGGGAGATGAGTGAGTCAAGGTGTCGGCTGAAGTTGGACAGACTCTAGGTGAGGAGAGGTTCAGTGTGTCAGGAAGATTTGGAGACACTCTGAGTGAGGAGAGGGTCAGTGTGTCAGGTGGAGTTGGAGAGACTCTGGGTGAGCAGTGAGGTAGGGTGTCAGGAGAAGTTGGAGAGACTCTGGGTGAGGAGAAGGTCAGATTGTCAGGAGGTGATGGAGAGACTCTTGGTGAGGAGAGGGTCACAGTGTTGGCAGGAGTTGGAGGGAAACTGGGTGAGGAGAGTGTCAGAGTGTCGGGAGGTGTTGGACAGACTCTGGGTGAGGAGAGGGTCGGGTTGTAAGGAGGAGTGGGGGAGACTTTGGGTGAGGAGAGGGTCAGAGTGTCAGGAGGAGTTGGAGAGACTCTGGGTGAGGAGAGGGTCAGGGTGTCAGGAGGAGTTGGACAGGAGCTGGGAGAGGAGAGGAACAAGGTGTCGGGTGAAGTTGGACAGATTCAAGGTGAGGAGAGGGTCAGAGTGTCAGGAGGATTTGGAGATACTCTGGGTGAGGAGAGGGTCAGTGTGTGAGGTGGAGTTGGACAGACTCTGGGTGAGGAGAGAGTCAATGTGTCAGGAGGAGTTGGAGAGCCTCTGGGTGAGGAGAGGGTCAGGGTGTCAGTCGGAGTTGGTCAGAATCTGGGTGAGGAGAATGTAAGAGTGTCAGGAGGATATTGGGAGACTCAGGGTGAGGAGAGGGTCAGGGTGTCATTAGGAGTTGGATGTATTCTGGGTGAGGGGAGGGTCAAAGTTTCAGGAGGAGCTGGAGAGACTCTGGGTGAGGAGAGGGTCAGGGTGTCAGTAGGAGTTGGACGGATTCTGGGTGAGGGGAGGGTCAGAGTTTCAGGAGGAGCCGGAGAGACTCTGGCTGAGGAGAGGGTCTGAGTGTCAGGAGAGGTTGGAGAGACTCTGGGTGAGGAGAAGGTCAGGGTGACAGGACGAGTTGGACAGTCTCTGGGTGAGGAGAGGGTCAGGGTGTCAGGAGGAGTTGGAGAGAATCTGGGTGAGTAGAGGGTAAGGATGTCAGGAGGACCTGCAGAGACTCCGGGTGTGCAAGGGTCAGGGTGTCTGCAGGAGTTGAAGAGACTCTGGGTGTGGAGAGGGTCAGGGTGTCAGGAGGAATTGGACAGACTCTGGGTGAGGAGAGGGTCAGAGTGTCAGGAGGAGTTGGAGAGACTGTGGGTGAGGAGAGGCTCAAGTTGTCGGGAGCAGTAGAAGTATCTTTGCGGGAGGTGAGGGTCAGGATGTCAGGAGGAGTTGGACAGACTCTAGGGGAGGAGAGGGTAAGAGTGTCAGGAAGATTTGGAGACACTCTGAGTGAGGAGAGGGTCAGTGTGTTAAGTGGAGTTGGGCAGAGTCTGGGTGAGGAGAGGGTCAGTGTGGCAGGAGGAGTTGGAGAGACTCCGGGTGAGCAGAGAGGTAGGGTGTCAGGAGAAGTTGGACAGAGTCTGGGTGAGGAGAGGGTCAGATTGTCAGGAGGAGATGGAGAGATTCTTGGTGAGGAGAGGGTCAGAGTTTTGGCAGGAGTTGGAGGGAAATAGGGTGAGGAGAGTGTCAGAGTGTCGGGAGGTGTTGGACAGACTCTGGGTGAGGAGTGGGTCAGGTTGTAAGGAGGAGTGGGGG
The DNA here is from genome assembly GCA_026770705.1 of Isurus oxyrinchus. Lineage (NCBI taxonomy): Eukaryota > Metazoa > Chordata > Chondrichthyes > Lamniformes > Lamnidae > Isurus > Isurus oxyrinchus. The sequence goes on from JANJGN010000010.1 coordinate 104,715,448, forward strand.
AGACTTTGGGTGAGGAGAGGGTCAGGGTGTCAGGAGGAGTTGGAGAGGAGCTGGGAGAGGAGAGGAACACGGTGTTGGGTGAAGTTGGACAGATTCTAGGTAAGGAGAGGGTCAGAGTGTCAGGAGGATTTGGAGAAACTCTGGGTGAGGAGAGGGTCAGTGTGTGAGGCGGAGTTGTATGGACACTGGGTGAGGAGAGAGTCAGTGTGTCAGGAGGAGTTGGAGAGACTCTGGGTGAGGAGAGGGTCAGGGTGTCAGTCGGAGTTGGTCAGATTCTGGGTGAGGAGAATGTAAGAGTGTCGGGAGGAGTTGGAGAGACTCAGGGTGAGGAGAGGGTCAGGGTGTCAGTAGGAGTTGGACGGATTCTGGGTGAGGGGAGGGTCAGAGTTTCAGGAGGAGCTGGAGAGACTCTGGGTGAGGGGAGATTCAGAATGTTGGGAGGAATTTGAGAAACACTCTGTTTGGAGAGGGTCAGAGTGTCAGGAGAAGTTGGAGAGACTCTGGGTGAGGAGAAGTCTGGGTGTCAGGACGAGTTGGGCAATCTCTGGGTGAGGAGAGGGTCAGGGTGTCAGGAGGAGTTGGAGAGAATCTGGGTGAGTAGAGGGTAAGGGTGTCAGGAGGACCTGCAGAGACTCCGGGTGAGCAAGGGTCAGGGTTTCTGTAGGAGTTGAAGAGACTCTGGGTGTGGAGAGGGTCAGGGTGTCAGGAAGAATTGGACAGACTCTGGGTGAGGAGAGGCTCAAGTTGTCGGGAGTAGTAGAAGTATCTTTGGGGGAGGTGAGGGACAGGATGTCAGGAGGAGTTGGACAGACTCTAGGGGAGGAGAGGGTCAGAGTGTCAGGAGGAGATGGAGAGACTCTGTGTGAGGAGAGGGTCAGTGTGTTAGGAGGAGATGGAAAGGCTCTGGGTGAGGAGAGGGTCAGGGTGTCAAGAGAAGTTGGACAGACTCTAGGTGAGGAGAGGTTCAGACTGTCAGGAGGAGTTGGAGAGATTCTGGGTGAGGAGCGGGTCAGAGTATGGGGAGATGTTGGACAGACTCTGGGTGAGGAGAGCTTCAGGTTGTCAAGAGGAGTTGGAGAGACTTTGGGTGAGGAGAGGGTCAGAGTGTCAGGAGGAGTTGGACAGACTCTATGGGAGGAGAGGGTCAGAGTGTCAGGAGGAGATGGAGAGACTCTGTGTGAGGAGAGGGTCAGGGTGTCGGGAGAAGTTGGACAGACTGTAGGTGAGGAGAAGTTCAGACTGTCAGGAGGAGTTGGAGAGATTCTGGGTCAGGAGAGGGTCAATGTGTTAGGAGGAGATGGAAAGGCTCTGGGTGAGGAGAGGATCAGAGTGTCGGGAGTTGTTGGACAGACTCTGGGTGAGGAGAGGGTCAGGGTGTCAGGAGGAGTTGGACAGGAGCTGAGAGAGGAGAGGAACAAGATGTCGGGTGAAGTTGGACAGATTCTAGGTGAGGAGAGGGTCAGGGTGTCAGGAGGATTTGGAGATACTCTGGGTGAGGAGAGGGTCAGTGTGTGAGGCGGAGTTGGACGGACTCTGGGTGAAGAGAGAGTCAGTGTGTCAGGAGGAGTTGGAGAGACTCTGGGTGAGGAGAGGGTAGGTTGTTAACAGGTGTTGGAGAGACTCTGGGTGAGGAGAGGGTCAGAGTGTCAGGAGGAGTTGGAGAGATTCTGGGTGAGGAGCGGCTCAAATTGTCGGGAGGAGTAGAAGAATCTTTGGGGGAGGAGAGGGTCAGGTTGTCAGGAGGAGTTGAACAGACTCGAGGGGAGGGGAGGGTCAGAGTGTCAGGAGGCGTTGGAAAGACTCTGGGTGAGGAGATGGTCAGAGTATCATGAGGAGTTCGAGAAACTCTGGGTGAGGAGAGGTTCAGCATGTCAGGAGGATTTGGAGAGATGCTGATTTAGGAGAGGATTAGGGTGTCAGGAAGAGTAGGACAGGCTCTGGGAGATGAGTGGGTCAAGGTGTCGGGTGAATTTGGACAGACTCTAGATGAGGAGAGGGTCAGAGTGTCAGGAAGATTTGGAGACACTCTGAGTGAGGAGAGGGTCAGTGTGTCAGGTGGAGTTGGACAGACTCTGGGTGAGGAGAGGGTCAGAGTGTCAGGAGGAGATGGAGAAACTCTTGGTGAGGAGAGGGTCAGAGTGTTGGGAGGAGTTGGAGAGACTTTGGGTGAGGAGAGGGTCAGAGTGTTGGGAGATGTTGGACAGACTCTGGGTGAGGAGAGGTTCAGGTTGAAAGGAGGAGTTGGCATGACTTTGGGTAGGAGAGGGATAGGGTGTCAGGAGAAGTTGGACAGACTCAGGGTGAGGAGTGGGTCAGAGTGTCAGGAGGAGCTGGAGCGACTCAGGTTGAGGAGAGGGTCAGAGGGTCATGAAGGAGTTGGAGAGACTCTCGGTGAGGAGAGGGTCAGAGTGTTATGAGGAGAAGGAGAGACTCTGGGTAAGCAGAGGGTCTGAGTGTCAGGAGGAGTTGGATAGACTCTGGGTGAGGAGACGGTCAGGGTGGCGGGAGAATTTGGAGAGCATCTGGGTGAGGAAAGTGTCCGAGTGTCAGGAGGAGATGCACAGACTCTGTGTTAGGAGAGGGTCAGAGTGTCATGATGATTTGGACAGACTCTGCGTGAGGAGAGGGTCAGATTGTCAAGAGGAGTTGGAGAGACTCTGGGTGAGGAGAAGGTCTGGGTGTCAGGACGAGTTGGACAGTCTCTGGGTGAGGAGAGGGTCAGGGTGTCGGGAGGAGTTGGAGAGAATCTGGGTGAGTAGAGGGTAAGGGTGTCAGGAGGACCTGCAGAGACTCCGGGTGAGCAAGGGTCAGGGTTTCTGTAGGAGTTGAAGAGACTCTGGGTGTGGAGAGGGTCAGGGTGTCAGGAGGAATTGGACAGACTTTGGGTGAGGACAGGCTCAAGTTGTCGGGAGGAGTAGAAGTATCTCTGGGGGAGGTGAGGGACAGGATGTCAGGAGGAGTTGGACAGACTCTAGGGGAGGAGAGGGTCAGAGTGTCAGGAGGAGATGGAGAGACTCTTTGTGAGGAGAGGGTCAGTGTGTTAGGAGGAGATGGAAAGGCTCTGGGTGAGGAGAGGGTCAGGGTGTCAAGAGAAGTTGGACAGACTCTAGGTGAGGAGAGGATCAGACTGTCAGGAGATGTTGGACAGACTCTGGGTGAGGAGAGCTTCAGGTTGTCAAGAGGAGTTGGAGAGACTTTGGGTGAGGAGTGGGTCAGAGTGTCAGGAGGAGTTGGACAGACTCTATGGGAGGAGAGGGTCAGAGTGTCAGGAGGAGATGGAGAGACTCTGTGTGAGGAGAGGGTCATGGTGTCGGGAGAAGTTGGACAGACTCTAGGTGAGGAGAGGTTCAGACTGTCAGGAGGAGTTGGAGAGATTCTGGGTGAGGAGGGGGTCAGAGTGTCGGGAGGAGTTGGAGAGACTCTGGGTGAGGAGAGGGTCAGAGTGTCGGGAGGAGTTGGAGAGACTCTGGGTGAGGAGAGGGTCAATGTGTTAGGAGGAGATGGAAAGGCTCTGGGTGAGGAGAGGGTCAATGTGTTAGGAGGAGATGGAAAGGCTCTGGGTGTGGAGAGGATCAGAGTGTCGGGAGTTGTTGGACAGACTCTGGGTGAGGAGAGGGTCAGGGTGTCAGGAGGAGTTGGATAGGAGCTGAGAGAGGAGAGGAACAAGGTGTCGGGTGAAGTTGGACAGATTCTAGGTGAGGAGAGGGTCAGGGTGGCGGGAGAATTTGGAGAGCATCTGGGTGAGGAAAGTGTCCGAGTGTCAGGAGGAGATGCACAGACTCTGTGTTAGGAGAGGGTCAGAGTGTCATGATGATTTGGACAGACTCTGCGTGAGGAGAGGGTCAGATTGTCAGGAGGAGTTGGAGAGACCCTGGGTGAGGAGAGGCTCAAGTTGTCGGGCGGAGTAGAAGTATCTTTGGGGGAGGAGAGGGTCAGGTTGTCAGGAGGTGTTGGACAGACTCTAGGGGAGGAGAGGGTCAGAGTGTCAGGAGGAGTTGGAGAGACTCTGGGTGAGGAGAGGGTCAGAGTGTCAGTAGGAGTTGGAGAGACTGGGTGAGCAGAGGGTCAGTGTGTTAGTAGGAGATGGAAAGGTTCTGGTGAGGAAAGGGTCAGGGTGTTGGGAGAAGTTGGACAGAATGTAGGTGAGGAGAGGTTCAGAGTGTCAGGAAGAGTTGGAGAAACTCTGGGTGAGGAGAGGGTCAGAGAGTCGGGAGATGTTGAACAGCCTCTGGGTGAGGAGAGGGTCAGGTTGTCAAGAGGTGGTGGAGAGACTTTGGGTGAGGAGAGGGTCAGAGTGTCAGGAGGAGCTGGAGAGACTCTGGGTGAGGAGAGGCTCAAGTTGTCGGAAGGAGTAGAAGAACATTTGGGGGATGAGAGGGTCATGTTGTCATGAGGAGTTGGCAGACTCTAGGGAACGAGAGGCTCAGAGTGTCAGGAGGAGATGGAGAGACTCTAGGTGAGGAGAGGTTCAGAGTGTTGGGAGGATTTGGAGAGACTCTGGGTAAGGAGAGTGTCAGAGTGTCGGGAGATGTTGGACAGACTCTGAATGAGGAGAGGGTCAGGTTGTAAGGAGGAGTTGGGGACACTTTGGTGAGGAGAGGGATAGTCTGTCAGGAGAAGTTGGACAGACACTGGGTGAGGAGAGGGTCAGGTTGTCAAGAGTTGTTGAAGAGACTCTGGGTGAGGATAGGCTCAAGTTGTCGTAAGGAGTAGAAGAATATTTGGGGGACGAGAGGGTCATGTTGTCATGAGGAGTTGGACAGACTCTAGGGAACGAGAGGGTCAGAGTGTCAGGAGGTGATGGAGAGACTCTAGGTGAGGAGAGGGTCAGAGTGTTGGGAGGATTTGGAGAGACTCTGGGTAAGGAGAGGGTCAGAGTGTCGGGAGATGTTGAGAGGGTCAAGGTTTTGGGTGAATTTGGACAGACTCTAGGTGAGGAGAGGTTCAGAGCATAAGGAGGATTTGGAGACACTCTGGGTGAGGAGAGGGACAGTGTGTCAGGAGGAGTTGGACAGACTCTGGGTGAGGAAATGGTCAGTGTGTCGGGAGGAGTTGGAGAGAATCCGGGTGAGCAGAGGGATAGGGTGTCAGGAGAAGTTGGGGAGGCTCTGGGTGAGGAGAGGGTCAGAGTGTCAGGAGGAGCTGGAGAGACTCTTGGTGAGGAGAGGGTCAGAGTGTTGGGAGGAGTTGGAGAAACTCTGGGTTAGGAGAGGTTCAGAGTGTCAGGAGGATTTGGAGAGACTCTGATTCAGCAGCGGGTCAGGGAGTCAGGAAGAGTTGGACAGGCTCTGGGAGATGAGTGGGTCAAGGTGTCGGCTGAAGTTGGACAGACTCTAGGTGAGGAGAGGTTCAGTGTGTCAGGAAGATTTGGAGATACTCTGGGTGAGGAGAGTGTCAGTGTGTGAGACGGAGTTGGACGGACTCTGGGTGAGGAGAGAGTCAGTGTGTCAGGAGGAGTTGGAGAGACTCTGGGTGAGGAGAGTGTCAGGGTGTCAGTTGGAGTTGGTCAGACTCTGGGTGAGGAGAATGTAAGAGTGTCAGGAGGAGTTGGAGAGACTCAGGGTGAGGATAGGGTCAGGGTGTCAGTAGCTGTTGGATGGATTCAGGGTGAGGGGAGGGTCAGAGTGTCAGCAGAAGATGGAGAGACTCTGGGAGAGGAGAGGGTCAGAGTGTCAGGAAGGAGTTGGAGAATCTCTCGGTGAGGAGAGGGTCAGAGTGTCAGGAGGACCTGGAGAGACTCCGGGTGAGCAGAGGGTCAGGGTGTCGGGAGGAGTTGAAGAGACTCTGGGTGAGGAGAGGGTGAAGGTGTCAGGAGGAGTTGCACAGACTCTGGGTGAGGAGAGGTTCAGAGTGTCACGACGAGTTGGGCTGACTCTGGGTGAGGAGAGGGTCAGAGAGTCACGAGGAGTTGGAGAGACTCTGGGTGAGGAGACGGTCAAGTTGTCGGGAGGAGAAGAAGAATCTCTGGGGGAGGAGAGGGTCAGGTTGTCTGAAGGTGTTGGACAGACTATAGGGTAGGAGACGTTCAGAGTGTCAGGAGGAGTTGGAGAGACTCTGGTTGAGGAGAGGGTCAGTGTGTTAGGAGAAGTTGGACAGATTCTAGGTGAGGAGAGGGTCAAGGTGTCAGGAGGAGTTGGAGACACTCCAGATGAGGAGAGGGTCAGATTGTCAGGAGGACTTGGACAGACTCTGGGTGAGGAGAGGGTCAGGGTGTCGGGAAGGGTTGAAGAGACTCTGGGTGAGGAGAGGGTCAGGGTGTCAGGAGAAGTTGGACAGACTCTGGGTGAGGAGAGGGTCAGAGTGTCGGGAGCAGATGAAGAGACTCTTGGAGTGGAGAGGGTCAGTGTGTCAGTTAGAGTTGAACAGGCTCTGGGTGAGGAGAGGGTCATGGTTTCGGGTGAAGTTGCACCGACTCGAGGTGAGGAGATGTTCAGGGTGTCAGGAGGAGGTGGAGAGACTCTGGGAGGGGAGAGGGTCTGGCTGTCAGGAGGTTTTGGATAGGCTCTGGGTGAGGAGAGGGTCAGAGTCTCGGGAGCTGATGAAGAGAGTCTGGGAGTGGAGAGGGTCAGAGTGTTAGGTAGAGTTGGACAGTCTCTGGCTGAGGAGTGGGTCATGGTGTCGGGTGAAGTTGGACCGACTCGAGGTGAGGAGAGGTTCAGCGTGTCAGGAGGAGTTGGAGAGACGATGGGAGGGGAGAGGGTCTGGCTGTCAGGAGGTTTTGGACAGGCTCTGGGTAAGGAGAGGGTCAGGGTGTCGGTAGGAGTTGGAGAGACTCTGAATGAGGAGAGGGTCAGGTTGTTTGGTGAAGTTGGACAGACTCTAGATGAGGAGAGGGTCAGAGTGTCAGGAGGAGTTGGACAGACAGTGGGTGAGGAGAGTTTCAGAGTGACAGGAGGAGTTGGGCAGTCTCTAGGTGAGGAGAGGGTCATGGTGTCAGGAGGAGTTAGAGTGACTCTGGTTGAGGAGAGGGTCAGGGTGTCGGGAGAAGTTGGACAGATTCTATGTGAGGAGAGGTTCAAGGTGTCAGGAGGAGTTGGAGACAATCCAGATGAGGAGAGGGTCAGAGTGTCAGGAGGACTTGGACAGACTCTGGGTGAGGAGAGGGTCAGGGTGTTGGTAGGAGTTGAAGAGAGTCTGGGTGAGGAGAGGGTCAGGGTGTCAGGTGGTGTTGGACAGACTCCGGGTGAGGAGAGGGTCAGAGTGTCGGGAGCAGATGAAGAGACTCCAGGTGAGGAGAGAGTCAGAGTGTCAGGAGGAGTTGGAGAGACTCTGGGAGAGGTGATGGTCAGGGTGTCAGGAGGCGTTGGACAGACTCTGAGTGAAGAGATGTTCAGTGTGTCAGGAGGAGTTGGACAGACTCTGAGTGAGGAGAGGTTCAGTGTGTCAGGAGGATTTGGACAGACTCTGGGTGAGGTGAGGGACAGATTCTCAGGAGGAGTTGGAGAGACTCTAGGTGAGTTGAGGGACAGAGTGTCAGGAGGAGTTGGACAGTCTCTGGGTGATGAGAGGGTCAGGGTGTCAGGAGGAGTTGGAGAGACTCTGCTTGAAGAGAAGGTCAGGGTGTAGGGAGAAGTTGGGCAGACACTAGGTGAGGAGAGGGTCAGGGTGTCAGGAGGAGTTGGAGAGACGCCGGATGAGGAGAGAGTCAGGGTGTCAGGAGGAGCTCGAAATACTCTGGGTTAGGAGAGGGTCAGTGAGTCTGGAGGAGTTGGAGAGACTCTGGGTGAGGAGAGGGTCAGTGTGTTAGGACCAGATGGGAAGGGCCTGGGTGAGGAGAGGGTCAGGGTTTCAGGAGAAGTTGGACAGACCCTGGGTGAGGAGAGGGTAGGTTGTTAACAGGTGTTGGAGAGACTCTGGGTGAGGAGAGGGTCAGAGTGTCAGGAGGAGTTGGAGAGATTCTGGGTGAGGAGCGGCTCAAATTGTCGGGAGGAGTAGAAGAATCTTTGGGGGAGGAGAGGGTCAGGTTGTCAGGAGGAGTTGAACAGACTCGAGGGGAGGGGAGGGTCAGAGAGTCAGGAGGCGTTGGAAAGACTCTGGGTGAGGAGATGGTCAGAGTGTCATGAGGAGTTCGAGAAACTCTGGGTGAGGAGAGGTTCAGCATGTCAGGAGGATTTGGAGAGATGCTGATTTAGGAGAGGATTAGGGTGTCAGGAAGAGTAGGACAGGCTCTGGGAGATGAGTGGGTCAAGGTGTCGGGTGAATTTGGACAGACTCTAGATGAGGAGAGGGTCAGAGTGTCAGGAAGATTTGGAGACACTCTGAGTGAGGAGAGGGTCAGTGTGTCAGGTGGAGTTGGACAGACTCTGGGTGAGGAGAGGTTCAGTGTGGCAGGAGGAGTCGGAGAGACTCTGGGTGAGCAGAGAGGGTCAGAGTTTCAGGAGGAGATGGAGAAACTCTTGGTGAGGAGAGGGTCAGAGTGTTGGGAGGAGTTGGAGAGATTTTGGGTGAGGAGGGGGTCAGAGTGTTGGGAGATGTTGGACAGACTCTGGGTGAGGAGAGGTTCAGGTTGAAAGGAGGAGTTGGCATGACTTTGGGTAGGAGAGGGATAGGGTGTCAGGAGAAGTTGGACAGACTCAGGGTGAGGAGTGGGTCAGAGTGTCAGGAGGAGCTGGAGCGACTCTGGTTGAGGAGAGGGTCAGAGGGTCATGAAGGAGTTGGAGAGACTCTCGGTGAGGAGAGGGTCAGAGTGTTAGGAGGAGACGGAGAGACTCTGGGTAAGCAGAGGGTCTGAGTGTCAGGAGGAGTTGGATAGACTCTGGGTGAGGAGAGGGTCAGGATGGCGGGAGAATTTGGAGAGCATCTGGGTGAGGAAAGTGTCCGAGTGTCAGGAGGAGATGCACAGACTCTGTGTTAGGAGAGGGTCAGAGTGTCATGATGATTTGGACAGAGTCTGCGTGAGGAGAGGGTCAGATTGTCAGGAGGAGTTGGAGAGACTCTGGGTGAGGAGAGGCTCAAGTTGTCGGGCGGAGTAGAAGTATCTTTGGGGGAGGAGAGGGTCAGGTTGTCAGGAGGTGTTGGACAGACTCTAGGGGAGGAGAGGGTCAGAGTGTCAGGAGGAGTTGGAGAGACTCTGGGTGAGCAGAGGGTCAGTATGTTAGTAGGAGATGGAAAGGCTCTGGGTGAGGAGAGGGTCAGGGTGTTGGGAGAAGTTGGACAGAATGTAGGTGAGGAGAGGTTCAGAGTGTCAGGAAGAGTTGGAGAGACTCTGGGTGAGGAGAGGGTCAGGTTGTCAAGAGATGGTGGAGAGACTTTGGGTGAGGAGAGGGTCAGAGTGTCAGGAGGAGTTGGAGAGACTCTGGGTGAGGAGAGGCTTAAGTTGTCAGAAGGAGTAGAAGAATATTTGGGGGATGAGAGGGTCATGTTGTTATGAGGAGTTGGCAGACTCTAGGGAACGAGAGGCTCAGAGTGTCAGGAGGAGATGGAGAGACTCTAGGTGAGGAGAGGTTCAGAGTGTTGGGAGGATTTGGAGAGACTCTGGGTAAGGAGAGTGTCAGAGTGTCGGGAGATGTTGGACAGACTCTGAATGAGGAGAGGGTCAGGTTGTAAGGAGGAGTTGGGGACACTTTGGTGAGGAGAGGGATAGTCTGTCAGGAGAAGTTGGACAGACACTGGGTGAGGAGAGGGTCAGGTTGTCAAGAGTTGTTGGAGAGACTCTGGGTGAGGATAGGCTCAAGTTGTCGTAAGGAGTAGAAGAATATTTGGGGGACGAGAGGGTCATGTTGTCATGAGGAGTTGGACAGACTCTAGGGAACAAGAGGGTCAGAGTGTCAGGAGGAGATGGAGAGACTCTAGGTGAGGAGAGGTTCAGAGTGTTGGGAGGATTTGAGAGACTCTGGGTAAGGAGAGTGTCAGAGTGTCGGGAGATGTTGGACAGACTCTGAATGAGGAGAGGGTCAGGTTGTAAGGAGGAGTTGGGGACACTTTGGTGAGGAGAGGGATAGTCTGTCAGGAGAAGTTGGACAGACACTGGGTGAGGAGAGGGTCAGGTTGTCAAGAGTTGTTGGAGAGACTCTGGGTGAGGATAGGCTCAAGTTGTCGTAAGGAGTAGAAGAATATTTGGGGGACGAGAGGGTCATGTTGTCATGAGGAGTTGGACAGACTCTAGGGAACAAGAGGGTCAGAGTGTCAGGAGGAGATGGAGAGACTCTAGGTGAGGAGAGGTTCAGAGTGTTGGGAGGATTTGAGAGACTCTGGGTAAGGAGAGTGTCAGAGTGTCGGGAGATGTTGGACAGACTCTGAATGAGGAGAGGGTCAGGTTGTAAGGAGGAGTTGGGGACACTTTGGTGAGGAGAGGGATAGTCTGTCAGGAGAAGTTGGACAGACACTGGGTGAGGAGAGGGTCAGGTTGTCAAGAGTTGTTGGAGAGACTCTGGGTGAGGATAGGCTCAAGTTGTCGTAAGGAGTAGAAGAATATTTGGGGGACGAGAGGGTCATGTTGTCATGAGGAGTTGGACAGACTCTAGGGAACGAGAGGGTCAGAGTGTCAGGAGGTGATGGAGAGACTCTAGGTGAGGAGAGGGTCAGAGTGTTGGGAGGATTTGGAGAGACTCTGGGTAAGGAGAGGGTCAGAGTGTCGGGAGATGTTGGACAGACTCTGGATGAGGAGAGGGTCAGGTTGTAAGGAGGAGTTGGGGAGACTTTGATGAGGAGAGGGATAGTCTGTCAGGAGAAGTTGGACAGACTCTGGGTGAGGAGAGGGTCAGTGTGGCAGGAGGAGTTCGAGAGACTCCAGGTGAGCAGAGGGTCAGAGTGTTGGGTGGAGTTGGAGAAACTCTGGGTTAGGAGAGGGTCAGAGTGTCAGGAGGAGTTGGAGAGACTGTAGGTGAGGAGAGGGCCAGGGAGTCAGGAGGATTTGGACAGCCTCTGGGAGAGGAAAGGGTCAAGGTTTCGGGTGAATTTGGACAGACTCTAGGTGAGGAGAGGTTCAGAGCATAATGAGGATTTGGAGACACTCTGGGTGAGGAGAGGGACAGTGTGTCAGGAGGAGTTGGACAGACTCTGGGTGAGGAAATGGTCAGTGTGTCGGGAGGAGTTGGAGAGAATCCGGGTGAGCAGAGGGATAGGGTGTCAGGAGAAGTTGGGGAGGCTCTGGGTGAGGAGAGGGTCAGAGTGTCAGGAGGAGCTGGAGAGACTCTTGGTGAGGAGAGGGTCAGAGTGTTGGGAGGAGTTGGAGAAACTCTGGGTTAGGAGAGGTTCAGAGTGTCAGGAGGATTTGGAGAGACTCTGATTCAGCAGCGGGTCAGGGAGTCAGGAAGAGTTGGACAGGCTCTGGGAGATGAGTGGGTCAAGGTGTCGGCTGAAGTTGGACAGACTCTAGGTGAGGAGAGGTTCAGTGTGTCAGGAAGATTTGGAGATACTCTGGGTGAGGAGAGTGTCAGTGTGTGAGGCGGAGTTGGACGGACTCTGGGTGAGGAGAGAGTCAGTGTGTCAGGAGGAGTTGGAGAGACTCTGGGTGAGGAGAGTGTCAGGGTGTCAGTTGGAGTTGGTCAGACTCTGGGTGAGGGGAATGTAAGAGTGTCAGGAGGAGTTGGAGAGACTCAGGGTGAGGAGAGGGTCAGGGTGTCAGTAGCTGTTGGACGGATTCAGGGTGAGGGGAGGGTCAGAGTGTCAGCAGAAGATGGAGAGACTCTGGGAGAGGAGAGGGTCAGAGTGTCAGGAAGGAGTTGGAGAATCTCTCGGTGAGGAGAGGGTCAGAGTGTCAGGAGGACCTGGAGAGACTCCGGGTGAGCAGAGGGTCAGGGTGTCGGGAGGAGTTGAAGAGACTCTGGGTGAGGAGAGGGTCAAGGTGTCAGGAGGAGTTGCACAGACTCTGGGTGAGGAGAGGTTCAGAGTGTCACGACGAGTTGGGCTGACTCTGGGTGAGGAGAGGGTCAGAGAGTCACGAGGAGTTGGAGAGACTCTGGGTGAGGAGACGGTCAAGTTGTCGGGATTAGAAGAAGAATCTCTGGGGGAGGAGAGGGTCAGGTTGTCAGGAGGTGTTGGACAGACTATAGGGTAGGAGACGTTCAGAGTGTCAGGAGAAGTTGGAGAGACTCTGGATGAGGAGAGGGTCAGAGTGTCAGGAGGAGTTGGAGAGACTCTGGTTGAGGAGAGGGTCAGTGTGTTAGGAGAAGTTGGACAGATTCTATGTGAGGAGAGGGTCAAGGTGTCAGGAGGAGTTGGAGACACTCCAGATGAGGAGAGGGTCAGATTGTCAGGAGGACTTGGACAGACTCTGGGTGAGGAGAGGGTCAGGGTGTCGGGAAGAGTTGAAGAGACTCAGGGTGAGGAGAGGGTCAGGGTGTCAGGAGAAGTTGGACAGACTCTGGGTGAGGAGAGGGTCAGAGTGTCGGGAGCAGATGAAGAGACTCTTGGAGTGGAGAGGGTCAGAGTGTCAGTTAGAGTTGAACGGGCTCTGGGTGAGGAGAGGGTCATGGTTTCGGTGAAGTTGCACCGACTCGAGGTGAGGAGATGTTCAGAGTGTCAGGAGGAGGTGGAGAGACTCTGGGAGGGGAGAGGGTCTGGCTATCAGGAGGTTTTGGATAGGCTCTGGGTGAGGAGAGGGTCAGAGTCTCGGGAGCTGATGAAGAGAGTCTGGGAGTGGAGAGGGTCAGAGTGTCAGGTAGAGTTGGACAGTCTCTGGCTGAGGAGTGGGTCATGGTGTCGGGTGAAGTTGGACCGACTCGAGGTGAGGAGAGGTTCAGCGTGTCAGGAGGAGTTGGAGAGATGATGCGAGGGGAGAGGGTCTGGCTGTCAGGATGTCTTGGACAGGCTCTGGGTAAGGAGAGGGTCAGGGTGTCGGTAGGAGTTGGAGAGACTCTGAATGAGGAGAGGGTCAGGTTGTTTGGTGAAGTTGGACAGACTCTAGATGAGGAGAGGGTCAGAGTGTCAGGAGGAGTTGGACAGACAGTGGGTGAGGAGAGTTTCAGAGTGTCAGGAGGAGTTGGGCAGTCTCTGGGTGAGGAGAGGGTCATGGTGTCAGGAGAAGTTGGACAGACTCTAGGTGAGGAGAGGGTCAGAGTGTCAGGAGGAGTTAGAGAGACTCTGGTTGAGGAGACGGTCAGGGTGTCGGGAGAAGTTCGACAGATTCTATGTGAGGAGAGGGTCAAGGTGTCAGGAGGAGTTGGAGACAATCCAGATGAGGAGAGGGTCAGAGTGTCAGGAGGACTTGGACAGACTCTGGGTGAGGAGAAGGTCAGGTTGTTGGTAGGAGTTGAAGAGAGTCTGGGTGAGGAGAGGGTCAGGGTGTCAGGAGGTGTTGGACAGACTCCGGGTGAGGAGAGGGTCAGAGTGTCGGGAGCAGATGAAGAGACTCCAGGTGAGGAGAGAGTCAGAGTGTCAGGAGGAGTTGGAGAGACTCTGGGAGAGATGATGGTCAGGGTGTCAGGAGGCGTTGGACAGACTCTGAGTGAAGAGATGTTCAGTGTGTCAGGAGGAGTTGGACAGACTCTGAGAGAGGAGAGGTTCAGTGTGTCAGGAGGATTTGGACAGACTCTGGGTGAGGTGAGGGTCACAGTCTCAGGAGGAGTTGGAGAGACTCTAGGTGAGTTGAGGGACAGAGTGTCAGGAGGAGTTAGACAGTCTCTGGGTGATGAGAGGGTCAGGGTGTCAGGAGGAGTTGGAGAGACTCTTGTTGAAGAGAGGGTCAGGGTGTAGGGAGAAGTTGGGCAGACACTAGGTGAGGAGAGGGTCAGGGTGTCAGGAGGAGTTGGAGAGACGCCGGATGAGGAGAGAGTCAGGGTGTCAGGAGGAGCTCGAAATACTCTGGGTTAGGAGAGGGTCAGTGAGTCTGGAGGAGTTGAAGAGACTCTGGTTGAGGAGAGGGTCAGGGTGTGAGGAGGAGTTGGACAGACTCTGGGTGAGGAGAACACAGGCTGTCAGGAGGATTTGGAGAGACACTGGGTGAGGAGCGGGTCAGGGTGTCAGGAGGAATTGGACATTCTCTGGGTGAGGAGAAGGTCCAGATTTTGGAAGAATTTGCACAGTCTCTAGGTGAGAAGAGTTTCAGAGTGTCTGGAGGATTTGGAGAGACTTTGGTTGAGGAGAGTGTCAAGCTGTGAAGAGGAATTGCTAAGACTCTGGGTGAGGATAGCTTCAGAGTGTCAGGAGGTGTTGGAGAGCCTCTGGGTGAGGAGAGGGTCAGGGTGTCAGGAAGAGTTGGACAGGCTCTGGGTGATGAGAGGGACAGAATGTCAGGAGGATTTGGAGAGATTCTGGATGAGGAGAGGGTCAGAGTGTTGGGTGGAGTTGGATACACTCTGGATAAGCAGAAGTTCAGTGTGTCAGGAGCTGTTGGACAGACTATGGTTGAGGAGCGTGTCAGAGTGTCAGGAGGAGTTGAACAGACTCTGGGTGAGGAGAGGGTCAGGGTGTCAGGAAGAGTTGGACAGTCTCTGGGTGATGAGAGGGACAGAATGTCAGGAGGATTTGGAGAGATTCTGGATGAGGAGAGGGTCAGAGTGTTGGGTGGAGTTGGATACACTCTGGATAAGCAGAAGTTCAGTGTGTCAGGAGCTGTTGGACAGACTATGGTTGAGGAGCGTGTCAGAGTGTCAGGAGGAGTTGAAGAGACTCTGGGTGAGGAGAGGGTCAGCGTGTCGGGAGGAGTTGAAGAGACTCTGGGTGAGGAGAGGGGTCAGGGTGTCAGGAGGAGTTTGACAGACTCTGGGTGAGGAGAGGGTCAGAGTGTCGGGAGCAGATGAAGAGACTCTTGGAGTGGAGAGGGTCAGAGTGTCAGTTAGAGTTGGACAGGCTCTGGGTGAGGAGAGGGTCATGGTGTCGGGTGAAGTTGGACTATCTCGAGGTGAGGAGATGTTCAGCGTGTCAGGAGGAGTTAGAGAGACAATGGGAGGGGAGAGGGTCTGGCTGTCAGGAGGTTTTGGACAGGCTCTGTGTAAGGAGAGGGTCAGGGTGTCGGTAGGAGTTGGAGAGACTCTGGATGAGGAGAGGGTCAGGTTGTTTGGTGAAGTTGGACAGACTCTAGATGAGGAGAGGGTCAGAGTGTCAGGAGGAGTTGGACAGACAGTGGGTGAGGAGAGTTTCAGAGTGTCAGGATGAGTTCCGTAGACTCTGGGTGAGGATAGTGTCAGTATATCAGGAGGAGTTGGGCAGTCTCTGGGTGAGGAGAGGGTCATGGTGTTAGGAGATGTTGGACAGACTCTAGGTGAGGAGAGGGTCAGAGTGTCAGGAGGAGTTGGAGACACTCGAGATGAGGAGAGGGTCAGAGTGTCAGGAGGACTTGGACAGACTCTGGGTGAGGAGAGGGTCAGGGTATTGGGTGGAGTTGAAGAGAGTCTGGGTGAGGAGAGGTCAGGGTGTCAGGAGGTGTTGGACAGAATCTGGGTGAGGAGAGGGTCAGAGTGTCGGGTGCAGAGGAAGAGACTCCAGGTGAGGAGAGAGTCAGAGTGTCAGGAGGAGTTGGAGAGACTCTGGGAGAGGAGATGGTCAGAGTGTCAGGAGGAGTTGGACAGACTGTGAGTGAAGAGATGTTCAGTGTGTCAGGAGGAGCTGGACAGACTCTGAGTGAGAAGAGGTTCAGTGTGTCAGGAGGAGTTGGACAGACTTTGCGTGAGGTGAGGGTCAGAGTCTCAGGAGAAGTTGGAGAGACTCTAGGTGATTTGAGGGACAGAGTGTCAGGAGGACTTGGACAGTCTCTGGGTGAGGAGAGGGTCAGGGAGTCAGGAGGAGTTGGAGAGACTCCGGATGAGGAGAGAGTCAGGGTGTCAGGAGGAGCTCGACAGACTCTGGGTTAGGAGAGGTCAGTGAGTCAGGAGGAGTTGGACAGACTATGGGTGAGGAGCATGTCAGAGTGTCAGGAGGAGTTGGCGAGACTCAGGCTGAGCGGAGGATCAGGGTGTCCGGAGAAGTTGCATGGACTCTGGGTGAGGAGAGGGTCAGAGTATCAGGAGGAGTTGGACAGTCTCTGGGTGAGGAGAGGGTCATGGTGTCAGGAGAAGTTGGACAGAGTCTAGGTGAGGAGAGGGTCAGAGTGTCAGGAGGAGTTGGAGAGTCTCTGGTTGAGGAGAGGGTCAGGGTGTCGGGAGAAGTTGGACAGATTCTATGTGAGGAGAGGGTCAAGGTGTCAGGTGGAGTTGGAGACACTCCAGATGAGGAAAGGGTCAGAGTGTCAGGAGGACTTGGACAGACTCTGGGTGAGGAGTGGGTCAGGGTGTTGGGAGGAGTTGAAGAGTGTCTGGGTGAGGAGAGGGTCAGGGTGTCAGGAGGTGTTGGACAGACTCTGGGTGAGGAGAGGGTCAGAGTGTCGGGAGCAGATGAAGAGACTCTGGGTGAGGAGAGGGTCCTGGTGTCAGGAGGAGTTGGATATTCTCTGGGTGAGGAGTGGGTCAGGGTGTCCGGTGAAGTTGGACAGACTCCAGGTGAGGAGAGAGTCAGAGTGTCAGGAGGAGTTGGAGAGAATTTGGTAGAGGAGATGGTCAGGGTGTCAGGAGGAGTTGGACAGACTCTGAGTGAGGAGATGTTCAGTGTGTCAGGAGGAGTTGGACAGACTCTGGTCGAGTTGAGAGTCAGAGTCTCAGGAGGAGATGAGAGACTCTAGGTGAGTTGAGGGACAGAGTGTCAGGAGGAGTTGGACAGTCTCTGGGTGTGGAGAGGTTCAGGGTGTCAGGAGGAGTTGGAGAGACTCTGGGTGAAGAGAGGGTCAGGGTGTAGGGAGAAATTGGGCAGACACTAGGTGAGGAGAGCGTCAGGGTGTCAGGAGGAGTTGGACATTCTCTGGGTGAGGAGAAGGTCCAGACTTCAGGAGAATTTGCACAGTCTCTAGGTGAGAAGAGTTTCAGAGTGTCTGGAGGATTTGGAGAGACTCTGGTTGAGGAGAGTGTCAGGCTGTGAAGAGGAATTGCCAAGACTCTGGGTGAGGATAGCTACAGAGTGTCAGGAGGAGTTGGAGAGCCCTTGGGTGATGAGAGGGTCAGGGTGTCAGGAGGAGTTGGACAGGCTCTGGGTGATGAGAGGTTCAGAATGTCAGGAGGAGTAGGAGAGATTCTGGATGAGGAGAGGGTCAGAGTGTTGGGTGGAGTTGGATAGACTCTGGATGAGCAGAAGTTCAGTGTGTCAGGAGGAGTTGGACAGACTACGTGTGAGGAGCGTGTCAGAGTGTCAGGCGGAGTTGGCAAGACTCAGGCTGAGCGGAGGATCAGGGTGTCCGGAGAAGTAGGACAGACTCTGAGTGAGGAGAGGTTTCAGAGTGTCGAGACTAGTTGGACAGAGTCTGGGTGATGAGAGGGTCAGGTTGTCAGGAGGAGTTGGAGAGACTCTGGGTGAGGAGAGGGTCAGGTTGTCAGTAGGAATTGGAGAGACTCTGTGTGAGGAGAGGGTCAGGTTGTTTGGTGAAGTTGGACAGACTCTAGATGAGGAGAGGTTCAGGGTGTCAGGAGGAGTTGGACAGACAGTGGGTGAGGAGAGTTTCAGAGTGTCAGGAGGAGTTGAAGAGACTCTGGGTGAGAAGAGGGTCTGAGTATCAGGAGCAGTTGGACAGTCTCTGGGTGAGGAGAGTGTCATGGTGTCAGGAGAAGTTGGACAGACTCTAGGTGAGGAGAACACAGGCTGTCAGGAGGATTTGGAGAGACACTGGGTGAGGAGAGGGTCAGGGTGTCACGAGGAGTTGGACATTCTCTGGGTGAGGAGAAGATCCAGACTTCGGGAGAATTTGCACAGTCTCTAGTTGAGAAGAGTTTCAGAGTGTCTGGAGGATTTGGAGCGACTCTGGTTGAGGAGAGTGTCAGGCTGTGAAGAGGAATTGCAAAGACTACGGGTGAGGTTAGCTTCAGAGTGTCAGGAGGAGTTGGAGAGCCTCTGGGTGAGGAGAGGGTCAGGGTGTCAGGAGGAGTTGGACAGGCTCTGGGTGAAGAGATGGTCAGAGTGTTGGGTGGAGTTGGATAGACTCTGGATGAGCAGAATTTCAGTGTGTCAGGAGCATTTGGACAGACTATGGTTGAGGAGCGTGTCAGAGTGTCAGGAGGAGTTGGCGAGACTCCGGCTGAGCGGAAGATCAGGGTGTCCGGAGAAGTTGGCAGACTCTGAGTGAGGAGAGGGTTCAGAGTGTCGAGACTAGTTGGGCAGAGTCTGGGTGTTGAGAGGGTCAGGTTGTCAGGAGGAATTGGAGAGACTCTGGTGAGGAGAGGGTCAAGTTGTCAGTAGGAATTGGAGAGACTCTGTGTGAGGAGAGGGTCAGGTTGTTTGGTGAAGTTGGACAGACTCTAGATGAGGAGAGGTTCAGGGTGTCAGGAGGAGTTGGACAGACAGTGGGTGAGGAGATGTTCAGAGTGTCGGGAGGAGTTGGAGAGACTCTGGGTGAGAAGAGGGTCTGAGTATCAGGAGGAGTTAGAGAGACTCTGGGTGAGGAGAGGGTCAGAGTGTCAGGAGAATTTGGACAGACTCTAGGTAAGGAGAGGGTCAGGGTGTGAGGAGGAGTTGGAGAGACTCCGGATGAGGAGAGAGTCAGGGTGTCAGGAGGAGCTCGACAGACTCTGGGTTAGGAGAGGGTCAGTGAGTCACGAGGATTTGAAGAGACTCTGGTTGAGGAGAGGGTCAGGGTGTGAGGAGGAGTTGGACAGACTCTGGGTGAGGAGAACACAGGCTGTCAGGAGGATTTGGAGAGACACTGGGTGAGGAGAGGGTCAGGGTGTCAGGAGGAGTTGGACATTCTCTGAGTGAGGAGAAGATCCAGACTTCGGGAGAATTTGCACAGTCTCTAGGAGAGAAGAGTTTCAGAGTGTCTGGAGGATTTGGAGAGACTCTGGTTGAGGAGAGTGTCAGGCTGTGAAGAGGAATTGCAAAGACTCTGGGTGAGGATAGCTTCAGAGTGTCAGGAGGAGTTGGAGAGCCTCTGGGTGAGGAGAGGGTCAGGGTGTCAGGAGGAGTTGGAGAGACTCTGGGTGAGGAGAGGCTCAGATTGCCAGTAGGAATTGGAGAGATCTGTGTGAGGAGAGGGTCAGGTTGTTTGGTGAAGTTGGACAGACTCTAGATGAGGAGAGGTTCAGGGTGTCAGGAGGAATTGGACAGACAGTGGGTGAGGAGAGGTTCAGAGTGTCAGGAGGAGTTGAAGAGACTCTGGGTGAGAAGAGGGTCTGAGTATCAGGAGCAGTTGGACAGTCTCTGGGTGAGGAGAGTGTCATGGTGTCAGGAGAAGTTGGACAGACTCTTGGTGAGGAGAGGGTCAGAGTGTCAGGAGGAGTTGGAGAGACTCTAGTTGAGGATAGGGTCAGAGTGTCGGGAGATGTTGGACAGATTCTATGTGAGGAGAGGGTCAAGGTGTCAGGAGGATTTGGAGACACTCCAGATGAGTAGAGGGTCAGATTGTCAGGAGGACTTGGACAGACTGTGGGTGAGGAGAGGGGCAGGGTGTCGGGAGGTGTTGAAGAGACTCTGGGTGAGGAGAGGGTCAGGGTGACAGTAGGAGTTGGACAGACTCTGGGTGAGGAGAGGGTCAGAGTGTCGGGAGCAGAGGAGGAGACTCTGGAAGTGGAGAGGGTCAGAGTGTCAGGTAGAGTTGGACAGGCTCTGGCTGAGGAGAGGGTCATGGTGTCGGGTGAAGTTGGACAGACTCCATGTGAGGAGAGAGTCAGAGTGTCAGGGAGTTGGAGAGACTCTGGGAGAGGGTATGGTCAGTGTGTCAGGAGGAGTTGGACAGACTCTGAGTGAGGGGAAGTTCAGTGTGTCATGAGGAGTTGGACTGACTCTGGGTGGGGAGAACACAGGCTGTAAGGAGGATTTGGAGAGACAATGGGTAAGGAGAGGGTCAGGGTGTCAGGAGCAGTTGGACATTCTCTGGGTGAGGAGAAGATGCAGACTTGGGGAGAATTTGCACAGTCTCTAGGTTAGGAGAGTTTCAGAGTGTCAGGAGGAGTTGAAGAGACTCTGGGTGAGAAGAGGGTCTGAGTATCAGGAGCAGTTGGACAGTCTCTGGGTGAGGAGAATGTCATGGTGTCAGGAGAAGTTGGACAGACTCTAGGTGAGGAGAGGGTCAGAGTTTCAGGAGGAGTTGGAGAGACTCTTGTTGAGGAGAGGGTCAGAGTGTCGGGAGATGTTGGACAGATTCTATGTGAGGAGAGTGTCAAGGTGTCAGGAGGAGTTGGAGACACTCCAGATGAGTAGAGGGTCAGATTGTCAGGAGGACTTGGAGAGAATGTGGGTGAAGAGAGGGTCAGGGTGTCGGGAGGAGTTGAAGAGACTCTGGATGAGGAGAGGGTCAGGGTGACAGGAGGAGTTGGACAGACCCTGGGTGAGGAGAGGGTCAGAGTATCAGGAGCAGATGAGGAGACTCTGGAAGTGGAGAGGGTCAGAGTGTCAGGGAGATTTGGACAGGCTCTGGCTGAGGAGAGGGTCATGGTGTCGGGAGAATTTGGACCGAGTCGAGGTGAGGAGATGTTCAGAGTGTCAGGAGGTGTTGGAGAGACTCTGGGACGGGAGAGAGTCTGGCTGTCAGGAGGTTTTGGACAGGCTCTGGGTGAGGAGAGGGTCAGAGTCTCGGGAGCAGATGAAGAGACACTGGGAGTGGAGAGGGTCAGAGTGTCAGGTAGACTTGGACAGTCTCTGGGTGAGGAGAGGGTCATGGTGTCGGGTGAAGTTGGACCGACTCGAGGTGAGGAGAGTTTCAGAGTGTCAGGAGGAGTTGGAGAGACTATGAATGAGGAGAGGGTCAGGTTGTTTGGTGAAGTTGGACAGACTCTAGATGAGGAGATGGTCAGTGTGTCAGGAGGAGTTGGACAGACATTGGGTGAGGAGAGTTTCAGAGTGTCAGGAGGAGTTGAAAAGACTGTGGGTGAGGAGAGGGTCAGAGTATCACGAGGAGTTGGACAGTCTCTGGGTGAGGAGAGGGTCATGGTGTCAGGAGAAGTTGGAAAGACTCTAGGTGAGGAGAGGGTCAGAGTGTCAGGAGGAGTTGGAGAGACTCTGGTTGAGGAGAGGGTCAGGATGTCGGGATAAGTTGGACAGATTCTATGTGAGGAGTGGGTCAAGGTGTCAGGAGGAGTTGGAGACACTCCAGATGAGGAGAGGGTCAGAGTGTCAGGAGGACCTGGACAGACTCTGGGTGAGGAGAGGGTCAGGGTGTTGGGAGGAGTTGAAGAGAGTCTGGGTGAGGAGAGGGTCAGGGTGTCAGGAGGTGTTGGACAGACTCCAGGTGAGGAGAGGGTCAGAGTGTCGGGAGCAGATGAAGATACTCTGGATGAGGAGAGGGTCAGGATGTCAGGAGGAGTTGGAAAGACTCTGGGTGAGGAATGGGTCAGGGTGTCCGGTGAAGTTGGACAGACTCCATGTGAGGAGAGAGTCAGAGTGTCAGGGGGAGTTGGAGAGACTCTGGGAGAGGGTATGGTCAGGGTGTCAGCAGGAGTTGACACTCTCTGAGTGAGAACAGGTTCAGTGTGTCAGGAGGAGTTGGACATCCTCTGGGTGAGGTGAGGATCAGAGTCTCCGGAGGAGGTGGAGAGACTCTAGATGAGTTGAGGGACAGAGTGTCAGGAGGAGTTGGACAGTCTCTGGGTGAGGAGAGGGTCAGGGTGTCTGGAGGAGTTGGACAGGCTCTGGGTGATGAGAGGGTCAGAATGTCAGGAGGAGTTGGAGAGATTCTGGATGAGGAGAGGGTCAGAGTGTTGGGTGGAGTTGGATAGACTCTGGATGAGCAGAAGTTCAGTGTGTCAGGAGGAGTTGGACAGACTATGGGTGAGGAGCGTGTCAGAGTGTCAGGCGGAGTTGGCGAGACTCAGGCTGTGAGGAGGATCAGGGTGTCCGGAGAAGTTGGACAGACTCTGAGTGAGGAGAGGGTTCAGAGTGTCGAGACTGGTTGGACATAGTCTGGGTGATGAGTGGGTCAGGTTGTCAGGAGGAGTTGGAGAGACTCTGTGTGAGGAGAGAGTCAGGTTGTCATTAGGAATTGGAGAGACTCTGTGTGAGGAGAGGTTCAGGTTGTTTGCTGAAGTTGGACAGACTCTAGATGAGGAGAGGTTCAGGGTGTCAGGAGGAGTTGGACAGACAGTGGGTGAGGAGAGTTTCAGAGTGTCAGGAGGAGCTGCATAAACTCTGGGAGAGGAGAGGTTCAGAGTATCAGGAGGAGTTGGACAGTCTCTGGGTGAGGAGAGTGTCATGGTGTGAGGAGAAGTTGGACAGACTCTAGGTGAGGAGAGGGTCAGAGTGTCAGGAGGAGTTGGAGAGACTCTGGTTGAGGAGACGGTCAGGGTGTCGGGAGAAGTTCGACAGATTCTATGTGAGGAGAGGTTCAAGGTGTCAGGAGGAGTTGGAGAAACTCCAGATGAGGAGAGGGTCAGAGTGTCAGGAGGACTTGGACAGACTCTGGGTGAGGAGAGGGTCAGGGTGTTGGGTGGAGTTGAAGAGAGTCTGGGTGAGGAGAGGTCAGGGTGTCAGGAGGTGTTGGACAGAATCTGGGTGAGGAGAGGGTCAGAGTGTCGGGTGCAGAGGAAGAGACTCTGGGTGAAGAGAGGGTCAGGGTGTAGGGAGAGGTTGGGCAGACACTAGGTGAGGAGAGGGTCAGGGTGTCAGGAGGAGTTGGAGAGACTCCGGATGAAGAGAGAGTCGGTGTCAGGATGAGCTCGACAGACTCTGGGTTAGGAGAGGGTCAGTGAGACAGGAGGAGTTGAAGAGACTCTGGTTGAGGAGATGGTCAGGGTGTGGGGAGGAGTTGGACAGACTCTGGGTGAGGAGAACGCAGGCTGTCAGCAGGATTTGGAAAGACACTGGGTGAGGAGAGGGTCAGGGTGTCAGGAGGAGTTGGACATTCTCTGGGTGAGGAGAAGATCCAGACTTCGGGAGAATTTGCACAGTCTCTAGGTGAGAAGAGTTTCAGAGTGTCTGGAGGATTTGGAGAGACTCTGGTTGAGGAGTGTGTCAGGCTGTGAAGAGGAATTGCAAAGTCTCTGGGTGAGGATAGCTTCAGAGTGTCAGGAGGAGTTGGAGAGCCTGTGGGTGAGGAGAGGGTCAGGGTGTCAGGAGGAGTTGGACAGGCTATGGGTGATGAGAGGGTCAGAATGTCAGGAGGAGTTGAAGAGATTCTGGATGAGGAGAGGGTCAGAGTGTTGGGTGGAGTTGGATAGACTCTGGATGAGCAGAAGTTCAGTGTGTCAGGAGCAGTTGGACAGACTATGGTTGAGGAGCGTTTCAGAGTGTCAGGAGGAGTTGTCGAGACTCAGGCTGAGCGGAGGATCAGGGTGTCCGGAGAAGTTAGAAGACTCTGAGTGAGGAGCGGGTTCAGAGTGTCGAGACTAGTTGGACAGAGTCTGGTGATGAGAGGGTCAGGTTGTCAGGAGGAGTTGGAGAGACTCTGGGTGAGGAGAGGGTCAGGTTGTCAGTAGGAATTGGAGAGACTCTGTGGAGGAGAGGGTCAGGTTGTTTGGTGAAGTTGGACAGACTCTAGATGAGGAGAGTTTCAGGGTGTCAGGAGGAGTTGGACAGACTCTGGGTGAGGAGAGTTTCAGAGTGTCAGGAGGAGTTGAAGAGACTCTAGGTGAGAAGATGGTCTGAGTATTAGGAGCAGTTGGACAGTCTCTGGGTGAGGAGAGTGTCATGGTGTCAGGAGAAGTTGGACAGACTCTAGGTGAGGAGAGGGTCAGAGTGTCAGGAGGAGTTGGAGAGACTCTAGTTGAGGAGAGGGTCAGAGTGTCGGGAGATGTTCTACAGATTTTATGTGAGGAGAGGGTCAAGGTGTCAGGAGGAATTGGAGACACTCCAGATGAGGAGAGGGTCAGATTGTTAGGAGGACTTGGACAGACTCTGGGTGAGGAGAGGGTCAGAATGTTGGGTGGAGTTGGATAGACTCTGGATGAGCAGAAGTTCAGTGTGTCAGGAGGAGTTGGACAGACTATGGGTGAGGAGCGTGTCAGAGTGTCAGGAGGAGTTGGCGAGTCTCAGGCTGAGCGGAGGATCAGGGTGTCCGGAGTAGTTGGACAGACTCTGAGTGAGGAGAGGGTTCAGAGTGTCGAGACTAGTTGGACATAGTCTGGGTGATGAGTGGGTCAGGTTGTCAGGAGGAGTTGTGAGACTCTATGTGAGGAGAGGGTCAGGTTGTCAGTAGGAATTGGAGAGATTCAGTGTGAGGAGATGTTCAGGTTGTTTGGTGAAGTTGGACAAACTCTAGATGAGGAGAGGTTCAGGGTGTCAGGAGGAGTTGGACAGACAGTGGGTGAGGAGAGTTTCAGAGTGTCAGGAGGAGCTGCATAAACTCTGGGTGAGGAGTGGTTCAGAGTATCAGGAGGAGTTGGACAGTCTCTGGGTGAGGAGAGTGTCATGGTGTCAGGAGAAGTTGGACAGACTCTAGGTGAGGAGAGGGTCAGAGTGTCAGGAGGAGTTGGAGAGACTCTGGTTGAGGAGATGGTCAGGGTGTCGGGAGAAGTTGGACAGATTCTATGTGAGGAGAGGTTCAAGGTGTCAGGAGGAATTGGAGAAACTCCAGAAGAGGAGAGGGTCAGAGTGTCAGGAGGACTTGGACAGACTCTGGGTGAGGAGAGGGTCAGAGTGTCGGGAGCAGATGAAGAGACTCTGGGTGAGCTGAGGGTCAGGGTGTCAGGAGGAGTTGGAAAGACTCTGGGTGAGGAGTGGGTCAGGGTGTCCGGTGAACTTGGACAGACTCCAGGTGAGGAGACAGTCAGAGTGTCAGGAGGAGTTGGAGAGACTCAGGTTGAGGAGATGGTCAGGGTGTCAGGAGGAGTTGGACAGACTCTGAGTGAGGAGATGTTCAGTGTGTCAGGAGGAGTTGGAAAGACTCTGAGTGACGAGAGGTTCAGTGTGTCAGGAGGAGTTGGACAGACTCTGGGTGAGGTGAGGGTCAGAGTCTCAGGAGGAGTTGGAGAGACTCTAGGTGAGTTGAGGGACAGAGTGTCAGGAGGAGTTGGACAGTTTCTGGGTGAGGAGAAGGTCAGGGTGTCAGGAGGAGTTGGAGAGACTCTGGGTGAAGAGATGGTCAGGGTGTAGGGAGAAGTTGGGCAGACACTAGGTGTGGAGAGGGTCAGGGTGTCAGGAGGAGTTGGAGAGACCCCGGATGAAGAGAGAGTCGGTGTCAGGATGAGCTCGACAGACTCTGGGTTAGGAGAGGGTCAGTGAGACAGGAGGAGTTGAAGAGACTCTGGTTGAGGAGATGGTCAGGGTGTGAGGAGGAGTTGGACAGACTCTGGGTGAGGAGAACACAGGCTGTCAGGAGGATTTGGAGAGACACTGGGTGAGGAGAGGGTCAGGGTGTCAGGAGGAGTTGGACATTCTCTGGGTGAGGAGAAGATCCAGACTTCGGGAGAATTTGCACAGTCTCTAGGTGAGAAGAGTTTCAGAGTGTCTGGAGGATTTGGAGAGACTCTGGTTGAGGAGTGTGTCAGGCTGTGAAGAGGAATTGCAAAGTCTCTGGGTGAGGATAGCTTCAGAGTGTCAGGAGGAGTTGGAGAGCCTGTGGGTGAGGAGAGGGTCAGGGTGTCAGGAGGAGTTGGACAGGCTATGGGTGATGAGAGGGTCAGAATGTCAGGAGGAGTTGAAGAGATTCTGGATGAGGAGAGGGTCAGAGTGTTGGGTGGAGTTGGATAGACTCTGGATGAGCAGAAGTTCAGTGTGTCAGGAGCAGTTGGACAGACTATGGTTGAGGAGCGTTTCAGAGTGTCAGGAGGAGTTGTCGAGACTCAGGCTGAGTGGAGGATCAGGGTGTCCGGAGAAGTTAGCAGACTCTGAGTGAGGAGCGGGTTCAGAGTGTCGAGACTAGTTGGACAGAGTCTGGTGATGAGAGGGTCAGGTTGTCAGGAGGAGTTGGAGAGACTCTGGGTGAGGAGAGGGTCAGGTTGCCAGTAGGAATTGGAGAGACTCTGTGGAGGAGAGGGTCAGGTTGTTTGGTGAAGTTGGACAGACTCTAGATGAGGAGAGGTTCAGGGTGTCAGGAGGAGTTGGACAGACAGTGGATGAGGAGAGGTTCAGAGTGTCAGGAGGAGTTGGAGAGACTCTGGGTGAGAAGAGGGTCTGAGTATCAGGAGGAGTTGGACAGTCTCTGGGTGAGGAGAGTGTCATGGTGTCAGGAGAAGTTGGACAGACTGGGTGAGGAGAGGGTCAGAGTATCAGGTGGAGTTGGAGAGACTCTAGTTGAGGAGAGTGTCAGTGTGTCGGTAGATGTTGGACAGATTCTATGTGAGGAGAGGGTCAAGGTGTCAGGAGGAGTTGGAGACACTCCAGATGAGGAGAGGGTCAGATTGTCAGGAGGACTTGGACAGAATCTGGGTGAGGAGAGGGTCAGGGTGTCGGGAGGAGTTGAAGAGACTTTGGGTGAGGAGGTGTCAGGGTGTCGGGAGCAGATGAAGAGAATCTGGGAGTCGAGAGGGTCAGAGTGTCAGGTAGAGTTTGACAGGCTCTGGGTGAGGAGAGGGTCATGGTGTCTGGTGAAGTTGGACCGACTCGAGGTGAGAAGATGTTCAGAGTGTCAGGAGGAGTTGGAGACACTCTGGGAGGGGAAAGGGTCTGGCTGTCAGGAGGTTTTGGATAGGCTCTGGGTGAGGAGAGGGTCAGAGTCTCGGGAGCAGATGAAGAGACTCTGGGAGAGGAGAGGGTCAGAGTGTCAGGTAGAGTTGGACAGTCTCTGGGTGAGGAGAGGGTCATGGTGTCGGGTGAAGTTGGACCGACTCGAGGTGAGGAGAGGTTCAGAGTGTCAGGAGGATTGGAGAGACTATGGGAGGGGAGAGGGTCTGGCTGTCAGGAGGTTTTGGACAGGGTCTGGGTAAGGAGAGGGTCAGGGTGTCAGTAGGAGTTGGAGAGACACTGGATGAGGAGAGGGTCAGGTTGTTTGGTGAAGTTGGACAGACTCTAGATGAGGAGAGGGGCAGAGTGTCAGGAGGAGTTGGACAGACAGTGGGTGAGGAGAGTTTCAGAGTGTCAGGAAGAGTTGGAGAGACTCTGAGTGAGGAGAGGGTTCAGAGTGTCGAGACTATTTGGACAGACTATGGGTGAGGAGAAGGTCAGGTTGTCAGGAGAAGTTGGAGAGACTCTGGGTGAGGAGAGGGTCAGGTTGTCAGGAGGAATTGGAGAGACTCTGTGAGGAGAGGGTCAGGTTGTTTGGTGAAGTTGGACAGACTCTAGATGAGGAGATGGTCAGGTTGTCAGGAGGTGTTGGACAGACAGTGGGTGCGGAGAGTTTCAGAGTGTCAGGAGGATTTGGTGAGACTCTGGGTGAGGAGAGGGTCAGAGTATCAGGAGGAGTTGGAGAGACTCTGGTTGAGGAGAGGGTCAGGGTGTCAGGAGGAGTTGGACAGACTCTGGTTGAGGAGAGGGTCAGGGTGTCGGGAGAAGTTGGACAGATTCTATGTGAGGAGAGTGTCAAGGTGTCATGAGGAGTTGGAGATACTCCAGATGAGGAGAGGGTCAAGGTGTCAGGAGGATTTGGACAGACTCTGGGTGAGGAGAGGGACAGGGTGTCGGGAGGAGTTTAAGAGAGTCTGGGTGAGGAGAGGGCCAGGGTGTCAGGAGGAGTTGGACAGAGTCTGGGTGAGGAGAGGGTCAGAGTGTCGGGTGCCGATGAAGAGACTCTGAGTGAGGAGAGGTTCAGTGTGTCAGGAGGAGTTGGACTGACTCTGAGTGAGGAGAGCTTCAGTGTGTCAGGAGGAGTTGGACAGACTCTGGATGAGGTGAGGGTCAGAGTGTCAGGAGGAGTTGGAGAGCCTCTAGGTGAGTTGAGGGACAGAGTGTCAGGAGGAGTTGGACAGTCTCTGGGTGAGGAGAGGGTCATGGTGTCAGGAGGAGTTGGAGAGACTCTGGGTGAAGAGAGGGTCAGGGTGTAGGGAGAAGTTGGGCAGGCAGTAGGTGAGGAGAAGGTCAGAGTGTCAGGAGGAGTTGGAGAGACTCTGGTTGAGGAGATGGTCAGGGTGTCAGGAGGAGTTGGACAGACTCTGAGTGACGAGAGGTTCAGTGTGTCAGGAGGAGTTGGACAGACTCTGGGTGAGGTGAGGGTCAGAGTCTCAGGAGGAGTTGGAGAGACTCTAGGTGAGTTGAGGGACAGAGTGTCAGGAGGAGTTGGACAGTCTCTGGGTGAGGAGAGGTTCAGGGTGTCAGGAGGATTTGGAGAGGCTCTGGGTGAAGAGAGGGTCAGGGTGTAGGGAGAAGTTGGGCAGACACTAGGTGAGGAGAGGGTCAGGATGTCAGGAGGAGTTGGAGAGACTCCGGATGAAGAGAGAGTCAGGGTGTCAGGACGATCTCTACAGACTCTGGGTTAGGAGAGGGTCAGTGAGTCAGGAGGATTGGAAGAGACTCTGGTTGAGGAGAGGGTCAGGGTGTGAGGAGGCCTTGGACAGTCTCTGGGTGAGGAGAACACAGGCTGTCAGGAGGATTTGGAGAGACACTGGGTGAGGAGAGGGTCAGGGTGTCACGAGGAGTTGGACATTCTCTGGGTGAGGAGAAGATCCAGACTTCGGGAGAATTTGCACAGTCTCTAGTTGAGAAGAGTTTCAGAGTGTCTGGAGGATTTGGAGCGACTCTGGTTGAGGAGAGTGTCTGGCTGTGAAGAGGAATTGCAAAGACTATGGGTGAGGTTAGCTTCAGAGTGTCAGGAGGAGTTGGAGAGCCTCTGGGTGAGGAGAGGGTCAGGGTGTCAGGAGGAGTTGGACAGGCTCTGGGTGAAGAGAGGGTCAGAGTGTTGGGTGGAGTTGGATAGATTCTGGATGAGCAGAAGTTCAGTGTGTCAGGAGCATTTGGACAGACTATGGTTGAGGAGCGTGTCAGAGTGTCAGGAGGAGTTGGCGAGACTCCGGCTGAGCGGAGGATCAGGGTGTCCGGAGAAGTTGGCCGACTCTGGGTGAGGAGAGGGTCATGGAGTCGGGTGAAGTTGGACCGACTCGAGGTGAGGAGATGTTCAGAGTGTCAGGAACAGTTGGAGAGACTCTGGGAGGGGAGACGGTCTGGCTGTCAGGAGCTTTTGGACAGGCTCTGGTGAGGAGAGGGTCAGGGTGTCAGGAGGAGATGGAGAGACTCTGGTTGAGGAGAGGGTCAGGGTGTCGGGAGAAGTTGGACAGATTCTATGTGAGGAGAGTGTCAAGGTGTCATGAGGAGTTGGAGATACTCCAGATGAGGAGAGGGTCAAGGTGTCAGGAGGATTTGGACAGACTCTGGGTGAGGAGAGGGACAGGGTGTCGGGAGGAGTTTAAGAGAGTCTGGGTGAGGAGAGGGTCAGGGTGTCAGGAGGAGTTGGACAGAGTCTGGGTGAGGAGAGGGTCAGAGTGTCGGGTGCCGATGAAGAGACTCTGAGTGAGGAGAGGTTCAGTGTGTCAGGAGGAGTTGGACTGACTCTGAGTGAGGAGAGCTTCAGTGTGTCAGGAGGAGTTGGACAGACTCTGGATGAGGTGAGGGTCAGAGTGTCAGGAGGAGTTGGAGAGCCTCTAGGTGAGTTGAGGGACAGAGTGTCAGGAGGAGTTGGACAGTCTCTGGGTGAGGAGAGGGTCATGGTGTCAGGAGGAGTTGGAGAGACTCTGGGTGAAGAGAGGGTCAGGGTGTAGGGAGAAGTTGGGCAGGCAGTAGGTGAGGAGAAGGTCAGAGTGTCAGGAGGAGTTGGAGAGACTCTGGTTGAGGAGATGGTCAGGGTGTCAGGAGGAGTTGGACAGACTCTGAGTGACGAGAGGTTCAGTGTGTCAGGAGGAGTTGGACAGACTCTGGGTGAGGTGAGGGTCAGAGTCTCAGGAGGAGTTGGAGAGACTCTAGGTGAGTTGAGGGACAGAGTGTCAGGAGGAGTTGGACAGTCTCTGGGTGAGGAGAGGTTCAGGGTGTCAGGAGGATTTGGAGAGGCTCTGGGTGAAGAGAGGGTCAGGGTGTAGGGAGAAGTTGGGCAGACACTAGGTGAGGAGAGGTTCAGGATGTCAGGAGGAGTTGGAGAGACTCCGGATGAAGAGAGAGTCAGGGTGTCAGGACGATCTCTACAGACTCTGGGTTAGGAGAGGGTCAGTGAGTCAGGAGGATTGGAAGAGACTCTGGTTGAGGAGAGGGTCAGGGTGTGAGGAGGCCTTGGACAGTCTCTGGGTGAGGAGAACACAGGCTGTCAGGAGGATTTGGAGAGACACTGGGTGAGGAGAGGGTCAGGGTGTCACGAGGAGTTGGACATTCTCTGGGTGAGGAGAAGATCCAGACTTCGGGAGAATTTGCACAGTCTCTAGTTGAGAAGAGTTTCAGAGTGTCTGGAGGATTTGGAGCGACTCTGGTTGAGGAGAGTGTCTGGCTGTGAAGAGGAATTGCAAAGACTATGGGTGAGGTTAGCTTCAGAGTGTCAGGAGGAGTTGGAGAGCCTCTGGGTGAGGAGAGGGTCAGGGTGTCAGGAGGAGTTGGACAGGCTCTGGGTGAAGAGAGGGTCAGAGTGTTGGGTGGAGTTGGATAGATTCTGGATGAGCAGAAGTTCAGTGTGTCAGGAGCATTTGGACAGACTATGGTTGAGGAGCGTGTCAGAGTGTCAGGAGGAGTTGGCGAGACTCCGGCTGAGCGGAGGATCAGGGTGTCCGGAGAAGTTGGCCGACTCTGGGTGAGGAGAGGGTCATGGAGTCGGGTGAAGTTGGACCGACTCGAGGTGAGGAGATGTTCAGAGTGTCAGGAACAGTTGGAGAGACTCTGGGAGGGGAGACGGTCTGGCTGTCAGGAGCTTTTGGACAGGCTCTGGTGAGGAGAGGGTCAGGGTTTCGGTAGATGTTGGAGAGACTCTGGATGAGGAGAAGGGTCAGGGTTTCGGGAGGATTTGGATAGACTCTGGATGAGCAGAAGTTCAGTGTGTCAGGAGGAACTCGACAGACTCTGGGTTAGGAGAGGGTCAGTGAGTCAAGAGGAGTTGTAGAGACTCTGGTTGAGGAGAATGTCAGGGTGTGAGCAGGAGTTGGACAGACTCTGGGTGAGGAGAACACAGGCTGTCAGGCGGATTTGGAGAGACACTGGTGAGGAGAGCGTCAGGGTGTCAGGAGGAGTTGGACATTCTCTGGGTGAGGAGAAGGTCCAGACTTCAGGAGAATTTGCACAGTCTCTAGGTGAGAAGAGTTTCAGAGTGTCTGGAGGATTTGGAGAGACTCTGGTTGAGGAGAGTGTCAGGCTGTGAAGAGGAATTGCCAAGACTCTGGGTGAGGATAGCTACAGAGTGTCAGGAGGAGTTGGAGAGCCCTTGGGTGATGAGAGGGTCAGGGTGTCAGGAGGAGTTGGACAGTCTCTGGGTGATGAGAGGTTCAGAATGTCAGGAGGAGTAGGAGAGATTCTGGATGAGGAGAGGGTCAGAGTGTTGGGTGGAGTTGGATAGACTCTGGATGAGCAGAAGTTCAGTGTGTCAGGAGGAGTTGGACAGACTACGGGTGAGGAGCGTGTCAGAGTGTCAGGCGGAGTTGGCAAGACTCAGGCTGAGCGGAGGATCAGGGTGTCCGGAGAAGTAGGACAGACTCTGAGTGAGGAGAGGTTTCAGAGTGTCGAGACTAGTTGGACAGAGTCTGGGTGATGAGAGGGTCAGGTTGTCAGGAGGAGTTGGAGAGACTCTGGGTGAGGAGAGGGTCAGGTTGTCAGTAGGAATTGGAGAGACTCTGTGTGAGGAGAGGGTCAGGTTGTTTGGTGAAGTTGGACAGACTCTAGATGAGGAGAGGTTCAGGGTGTCAGGAGGAGTTGGACAGACAGTGGGTGAGGAGAGTTTCAGAGTGTCAGGAGGAGTTGAAGAGACTCTGGGTGAGAAGAGGGTCTGAGTATCAGGAGCAGTTGGACAGTCTCTGGGTGAGGAGAGTGTCATGGTGTCAGGAGAAGTTGGACAGACTCTAGGTGAGGAGAACACAGGCTGTCAGGAGGATTTGGAGAGACACTGGGTGAGGAGAGGGTCAGGGTGTCACGAGGAGTTGGACATTCTCTGGGTGAGGAGAAGATCCAGACTTCGGGAGAATTTGCACAGTCTCTAGTTGAGAAGAGTTTCAGAGTGTCTGGAGGATTTGGAGCGACTCTGGTTGAGGAGAGTGTCAGGCTGTGAAGAGGAATTGCAAAGACTACGGGTGAGGTTAGCTTCAGAGTGTCAGGAGGAGTTGGAGAGCCTCTGGGTGAGGAGAGGGTCAGGGTGTCAGGAGGAGTTGGACAGGCTCTGGGTGAAGAGATGGTCAGAGTGTTGGGTGGAGTTGGATAGACTCTGGATGAGCAGAATTTCAGTGTGTCAGGAGCATTTGGACAGACTATGGTTGAGGAGCGTGTCAGAGTGTCAGGAGGAGTTGGCGAGACTCCGGCTGAGCGGAAGATCAGGGTGTCCGGAGAAGTTGGCAGACTCTGAGTGAGGAGAGGGTTCAGAGTGTCGAGACTAGTTGGGCAGAGTCTGGGTGTTGAGAGGGTCAAGTTGTCAGGAGGAATTGGAGAGACTCTGGTGAGGAGAGGGTCAAGTTGTCAGTAGGAATTGGAGAGACTCTGTGTGAGGAGAGGGTCAGGTTGTTTGGTGAAGTTGGACAGACTCTAGATGAGGAGAGGTTCAGGGTGTCAGGAGGAGTTGGACAGACAGTGGGTGAGGAGATGTTCAGAGTGTCGGGAGGAGTTGGAGAGACTCTGGGTGAGAAGAGGGTCTGAGTATCAGGAGGAGTTAGAGAGACTCTGGGTGAGGAGAGGGTCAGAGTGTCAGGAGAATTTGGACAGACTCTAGGTAAGGAGAGGGTCAGAGTGTCAGGAGGAGTTGGAGAGACTCTAGTTGAGGAGAGGGTCAGAGTGTCGGGAGATGTTGGACAGATTCTATGTGAGGAGAGGGTCAAGGTGTCAGGAGGAATTGGAGACACTCCAGATGAGGAGAGGGTCAGATTGTTAGGAGGACTTGGACAGATTCTGGGTGAGGAGAGGGTCAGGGTCTCGGGAGGAGTTGAAGAGACTCTGGGTGAGGAGAGGGTCAGGGTGTCAGTAGGAGTTGGACAGACGCTGGGTGAGGAGAGGGTCAGAGTGTCAGGAGCAGATGAAGAGACTCTGGGAGTGGAGAGGGTCAGAGTATCAGGTAGAGTTGGACAGGCTCTGGATGAGGAGAGGGTCATGGAGTCGGGTGAAGTTGGACCGACTCGAGGTGAGGACATGTTCAGAGTGTCAGGAGGAGTTGCAGAGACCATGGGAGGGGAGAGGTTCTGGCTGTTAGTAGGTTTTGGACAGGTTCTGGGTCAGGAGAGCGTTAGGGTGTCGGTAGGAGTTGGAGAAACTCTGGATGAGGAGAGGGTCAGTTTGTTTGGTGAAGTTGGACAGACTCTAGATGAGGATAGGGTCAGAGTGTCAGGAGGATTTGGACAGACAGTGGGTGAGGAGAGTTTCAGAGTGCCAGGAGGATTTGGAGAGACTCTGGGTGAGGAGAGGGTCAGAATATAAGGAGGAGTTGGACAGTCTGTGGGTGAGGAGAGGGTCATGGTGTCAGGAGACGTTGGACAGACTCTAGGTGAGGAGAGCTTCAGAGTGTCAGGAACAGTTGGAGAGACTCTGGGAGGGGAGACGGTCTGGCTGTCAGGAGCTTTTGGACAGGCTCTGGGTGAGGAGAGGGTCAGGGTTTCGGTAGATGTTGGAGAGACTCTGGATGAGGTGAAGGGTCAGGGTTTCGGGAGGATTTGGATAGACTCTGGATGAGCAGAAGTTCAGTGTGTCAGGAGGAGCTCAACAGACTCTGGGTTAGGAGAGGGTCAGTGAGTCAGGAGGAGTTGTAGAGACTCTGGTTGAGGAGAATGTCAGGGTGTGAGCAGGAGTTGGACAGACTCTGGGTGAGGAGAACACAGGCTGTCAGGCGGATTTGGAGAGACACTGGGTGAGGAGAGGGTCAGGGTGTCAGGAGGAGTTGGACAGACTCTGGGTGAGGAGAAGGTCCAGACTTCAGGAGAATTTGCACAGTCTCCAGGTGAGAAGAGTTTCAGAGTGTCTGGAGGATTTGGAGAGACTCTGGTTGAGGAGAGTGTCAGGCTGTGAAGAGGAATTGCCAAGACTCTGGGTGAGGATAGCTTCAGAGTGTCAGGAGGAGTTGGAGAGCCTCTGGGTGAGGAGAGGGTCAGGGTGTCAGGAGGAGTTGGACAGGCTCTGGGTGATGAGAGGTTCAGAATGTCAGGAGGAGTAGGAGAGATTCTGGATGAGGAGAGGGTCAGAGTGTAGGGTGCAGTTAGAGAGACTCTGGGTGAGGAGAGGGTCAGGTTGTCAGTAGGAATTGGAGAGACTCTGTGTGAGGAGAGGGTCAGGTTGTTTGGTGAAGTTGGACAGACTCTAGATGAGGAGAGGTTCAGGGTGTCAGGAGGAGTTGGACAGACTCTGGGTGAGGAGAGTTTCAGAGTGTCAGGAGGAGATGAAGAGACTCTGGGTGAGAAGATGGTCTGAGTATTAGGAGCAGTTGGACAGTCTCTGGGAGAGGAGAGTGTCATGGTGTCAGGAGAAGTTGGACAGACTCTAGGTGAGGAGAGGGTCAGAGTGTCAGGAGGAGTTGGACAGACTCTAGTTGAGGAGAGGGTCAGAGTGTCGGGAGATGTTTTACAGATTCTATGTGAGGAGAGGGTCAAGGTGTCAGGAGGATTTGGAGACACTCCAGATGAGGAGAGGGTCAGATTGTTAGGAGGACTTGGGCAGACTCTGGGTGAGGAGAAGGTCTGAGTATCAGGAGCAGTTGGACAGTCTCTGGGTGAGGAGAGTGTCATGGTGTCAGGAGAAATTGGACAGACTCTTAGTGAGGAGAACACAGGCTGTCAGGAGGATTTGGAGAGACACTGGGTGAGGAGAGGGTCAGGGTGTCAGGAGGAGTTGGACAGTCTCTGGGTGATGAGAGGTTCAGAATGTCAGGAGGAGTAGGAGAGATTCTGGATGAGGAGAGGGTCAGAGTGTTGGGTGGAGTTGGATAGACTCTGGATGAGCAGAAGTTCAGTGTGTCAGGAGGAGTTGGAAAGACTATGGGTGAGGAGCGTGTCAGAGTGTCAAGCGGAGTTGGCAAGACTCAGGCTGAGCGGAGGATCAGGGTGTCCGGAGAAGTTGGACAGACTCTGAGTCAGGAGAGGGTTCAGAGTGTCGAGACTAGTTGGACAGAGTCTGGGTGATGAGAGGGTCAGGTTGTCAGGAGGAGTTGGAGAGACTCTGGGTGAGGAGAGGGTCAGGTTGTCAGTAGGAATTGGAGAGACTCTGTGTGAGGAGAGGGTCAGGTTGTTTGGTGAAGTTGGACAGACTCTAGATGAGGAGAGGTTCAGGGTGTCAGGAGGAGTTGGGCAGACAGTGGGTGAGGAGAGTTTCAGAGTGTCAGGAGGAGTTGAAGAGACTCTGAGTGAGAAGATGGTCTGAGTATTAGGAGCATTTGGACAGTCTCTGGGTGAGGAGAGTGTCATGGTGTCAGGAGAAGTTGGACAGACTCTAGGTGAGGAGAGGGTCAGAGTGTCAGGAGGAGTTGGAGAGACTCCAGTTGAGGAGAGGGTCAGAATGTCGGGACATGTTTTACAGATTCTATGTGAGGAGAGGGTCAAGGTGTCAGGAGGAGTTGGAGACACTCCAGATGAGGAGAGGGTCAGATTGTCAGGAGGACTTGGACAGACTCTGGGTGAGGAGAGGGTCAGAATGTCTGAGGAGTTGGAGAGATTCTGGATGAGGAGAGGGTCAGAATGTTGGGTGGAGTTGGATAGACTCTGGATGAGCAGAAGTTCAGTGTGTCAGGAGGAGTTGGACAGACTACGGGTGAGGAGCATGTCAGAGTGTCAGGCGGAGTTGGCAAGACTCAGGCTGATCGGAGGATCAGGGTGTCCGGAGAAGTTGGACAGACTCTGAGTGAGGAGAGGGTTCAGAGTGTCGAGACTAGTTGGACAGAGTCTGGGTGATGAGAGGGTCAGGTTGTCAGGAGGAGTTGGAGAGACTCTGGGTGAGGAGAGGTTCAGGTTGTCAGTAGGAATTGGAGAGACTCTGTGTGAGGAGAGGGTCAGGTTGTTTGGTGAAGTTGGACAGACTCTAGATGAGGAAAGGTTCAGGGTGTCAGGAGGAATTGAAGAGACTCTGGGTGAGAAGAGGGTCTGAGTATCAGGAGCAGTTGGACAGTCTCTGGGTGAGGAGAGTGTCATGGTGTCAGGAGAAGTTGGACAGACTCTAGGTGAGGAGAGGGTCAGAGTGTCAGGAGGAGTTGGAGAGACTCTAGTTGAGGAGAGGGTCAGAGTGTCGGGAGATGTTTTACAGATTCTATGTGAGGAGAGGGCCAAGGTGTCAGGAGGAGTTGGAGACACTCCAGATGAGGAGAGGGTCGGATTGTCAGGAGGACTTGGACAGACTGTGGGTAAGGAGAGGGTCAGGGTGTTGGGAGGAGTTGAAGAGACTCTGGGTGAGGAGAGGGTCAGGGTGACAGGAGGAGTTATACAGACTTTGGGTGAGGAGAGGGTCAGAGTGTCGGGAGCAGATGAGGAGACTCTGGAATTGGAGAGGTTCAGAGTGTCAGGTAGAGTTGGACAGGCTCTGGCTGAGGAGAGGGTCATGGTGTCGGGTGAAGTTGGACCGAGTCGAGGTGAGGAGATGTTCAGAGTGTCAGGAGGTGTTGGAGAGACTCTGGGATGGGAGAGGGTCTGGCTGTCAGGAGGTTTTGGACAGGCTCTGGGTGATGAGAGGGTCAGAGTCTCGGGAGCAGATGAAGAGACACTGGGAGTGGAGAGGGTCAGATTATCAGGTAGAGTTGGACAGGCTCTGGGTGACGAGAGGTTCATGGTGTCGGGTGAAGTTGGACCGACTCGAGGTGAGGAGAGTTTCAGCCTGTCAGGAGGAGTTGGAGAGTCTATGGGAGGGGAGAGGTTCTGGCTGTCAGGAGGTTTTGGACAGGCTCTGGGTAAGGAGAGGGTCAGGGTGTCGGTAGGAGTTGGAGAGACTCTGGATGAGGAGAAGGGTCAGTGTTTCGGGAGGATTTGGAGAGAATCTGGGTGAGGAGAGGTTGAGTGTGTCAGGAGGAATTGGAGAAACTCTGGATGAGCAGAGGGTCGGAGTGTCAGGAATAGTTGGAGAGACTATGAATGAGGAGAGGCTCAGCGTATCGGGAGGTGTTGGAGAGACTCTGGGTGAGGAGGGGGTCAGAGTGCCAGGAGGAGTTGGACAGGAACTGGGTGAGGAGAGGGTCAGGGTGTTGGGCGAAGTTGGACAGACGCTAGGTGAGGAGAGGGACAGGGTGTTAGGAGGAATTGGAGAGACTCTGGTTGAGTAGAGGGTCAGGGTGTCAGGAGGAGTTGGACACGCTCTGGGTGAAGAGAAGTTCTGGGTGTCAGAAGGAGTTGGAGCCATTCTGGATGAGGAGAGTGTCAGGGAGTTAGGAGGAGTTGGAGAAACACTGGGTGAAGAGAAGGTCTGGGTGTCAGAAGGAGTTGGAGAGAATCTGGATGAGGAGATGTTCAGGGTGTCAGGAGGAGTTGGAGAGACACTGAGTGAGGAGAGGGTCAGGTTGTTTGTTGAAGTTGGACAGACTCTAAATGAGGAGAGGTTCAGAGTGTCAAGAGGAGTTGGACACACAGTGGGTGAGGAGAGCTTCAGAGTGTCAGGAGGAGTTGGAGAGACTCTGGGTGAGGAGAGGGTCAGAGTATCAGGAGGAGTTGGACAGTCTTTGGGGGAGGAGAGGGTCATGGTGTCAGGAGAAGTTGGACAGACTCTAGGTGCGGAGAGGGTCAGAGTGTAGGAGTCGTTGGAGAGACTCTGGTTCAGGAGAGGGTCAGGGTGTCAGGAGAAGTAGAACAGATTCTATGTGAGGAGAGGGTCAAGGTGTCAGTAGGAGTAAGAGAGACTCCGGATGAGGAGTGGGTCAGAGTGTCAGGAGGATTTGGACAGACTCTGGGTGAGGAGAGGGTCAGGGTGTCAGGAGGAGTTGGACAGACTCTGGGTGAGGAGAGGGTCAGAGTGTCGGGAGCAGATGAAGAGAATCTGGGAGTGGAGAGGGTCAGAGTGTCAGGTAGAGTTGGACAAGCTCTGGTTGAGGAGATAGTCATGGTGTCGGGTGAAGTTGGACCGACTCAAGGTGAGAAGATGTTCAGAGTGTCAGGAGGTGTTGGAGAGACTCTGGGAGGGGAGAGGGTCTGGCTGTCAGGTAATTTTGGACAGGCTCTGGGTTAGGAGAGGGTCAGAGTCTCGGGAGCAGATGAAGAGACTCTGGATGAGGAGAGGTTGTGTGTGTCAGGGGGAATTGGAGAAACTCTGGATGAGCAGAGGGTCGGCGTGTCAGGAATAGTTGGAGAGACTCGGGGTGAGGAGAGGGTCAGAGTGCCAGGAGGAGTTGGACAGGAACTGGGTAAGGAGAGGTTCAGGGTGTTGGGCGAAGTTGGACAGACACTATGTGAGGAGAGGTTCTGGGCGTTAGGAGGAGTTGGAGAGACTCTGGTTGAGGAGAGAGTCAGGGTGTCAGGAGGAGTTGGACCGGCTCTGGGTGAAGAGAAGTTCTGGGTGTCGGAAGGAGTTGGAGAGACTCTGGATGAGGAGAGGTTCATGGTTTCTTCAGGAGTTGGAGAAACTCTGGGTGAGCAGAGGTTCAAAGTGTTAGGAGGAGTTGGTCAGACTCTGGGTGAGGAGAGTTTCAGAGTGTCAGGAGGAGATGAAGAGACTCTGGGTGAGAAGATGGTCTGAGTATTAGGAGCAGTTGGACAGTCTCTGGGTGAGGAGAGTGTCATGGTGTCAGGAGAAGTTGGACAGACTCTAGGTGAGGAGAGGGTCAGAGTGTCAGGAGGAGTTGGACAGACGCTAGGTGAGGAGAGGGTCAGAGTTTCGGGAGATGTTTTACAGATTCTATGTGAGGAGAGGGTCAAGGTGTCAGGAGGAATTGGAGACACTCCAGATGAGGAGAGGGTCAGATTGTTAGGAGGACTTGGGCAGACTCTGGGTGAGGAGAAGGTCTGAGTATCAGGAGCAGTTGGACAGTCTCTGGGTGAGGAGAGTGTCATGGTGTCAGGAGAAATTGGACAGACTCTTAGTGAGGAGAACACAGGCTGTCAGGAGGATTTGGAGAGACACTGGGTGAGGAGAGGGTCAGGGTGTCAGGAGGAGTTGGACAGTCTCTGGGTGATGAGAGGTTCAGAATGTCAGGAGGAGTAGGAGAGATTCTGGATGAGGAGAGGGTCAGAGTGTTGGGTGGAGTTGGATAGACTCTGGATGAGCAGAAGTTCAGTGTGTCAGGAGGAGTTGGAAAGACTATGGGTGAGGAGCGTGTCAGAGTGTCAGGCGGAGTTGGCAAGACTCAGGCTGAGCGGAGGATCAGGGTGTCCGGAGAAGTTGGACAGACTCTGAGTCAGGAGAGGGTTCAGAGTGTCGAGACTAGTTGGACAGAGTCTGGGTGATGAGAGGGTCAGGTTGTCAGGAGGAGTTGGAGAGACTCTGGGTGAGGAGAGGGTCAGGTTGTCAGTAGGAATTGGAGAGACTCTGTGTGAGGAGAGGGTCAGGTTGTTTGGTGAAGTTGGACAGACTCTAGATGAGGAGAGGTTCAGGGTGTCAGGAGGAGTTGGGCAGACAGTGGGTGAGGAGAGTTTCAGAGTGTCAGGAGGAGTTGAAGAGACTCTGAGTGAGAAGATGGTCTGAGTATTAGGAGCAGTTGGACAGTCTCTGGGTGAGGAGAGTGTCATGGTGTCAGGAGAAGTTGGACAGACTCTAGGTGAGGAGAGGGTCAGAGTGTCAGGAGGAGTTGGAGAGACTCCAGTTGAGGAGAGGGTCAGATTGTCGGGAGATGTTTTACAGATTCTATGTGAGGAGAGGGTCAAGGTGTCAGGAGGAGTTGGAGACACTCCCGATGAGGAGAGGGTCAGATTGTCAGGAGGACTTGGACAGACTCTGGGTGAGGAGAGGGTCAGAATGTCTGAGGAGTTGGAGAGATTCTGGATGAGGAGAGGGTCAGAATGTTGGGTGGAGTTGGATAGACTCTGGATGAGCAGAAGTTCAGTGTGTCAGGAGGAGTTGGACAGACTATGGGTGAGGAGCATGTCAGAGTGTCAGGAGGAGTTGGCAAGACTCAGGCTGAGCGGAGGATCAGGGTGTCCGGAGAAGTTGGACAGACTCTGAGTGAGGAGAGGGTTCAGAGTGTCGAGACTAGTTGGACAGAGTCTGGGTGATGAGAGGGTCAGGTTGTCAGGAGGAGTTGGAGAGACTCTGGGTGAGGAGAGGTTCAGGTTGTCAGTAGGAATTGGAGAGACTCTGTGTGAGGAGAGGGTCAGGTTGTTTGGAGAAGTTGGACAGACTCTAGATGAGGAAAGGTTCAGGGTGTCAGGAGGAGTTGAAGAGACTCTGGGTGAGAAGAGGGTCTGAGTATCAGGAGCAGTTGGACAGTCTCTGGGTGAGGAGAGTGTCATGGTGTCAGGAGAAGTTGGACAGACTCTAGGTGAGGAGAGGGTCAGAGTGTCAGGAGGAGTTGGAGAGACTCTAGTTGAGGAGAGGGTCAGAGTGTCGGGAGATGTTTTACAGATTCTATGTGAGGAGAGGGCCAAGGTGTCAGGAGGAGTTGGAGACACTCCAGATGAGGAGAGGGTCGGATTGTCAGGAGGACTTGGACAGACTGTGGGTAAGGAGAGGGTCAGGGTGTTGGGAGGAGTTGAAGAGACTCTGGGTGAGGAGAGGGTCAGGGTGACAGGAGGAGTTATACAGACTTTGGGTGAGGAGAGGGTCAGAGTGTCGGGAGCAGATGAGGAGACTCTGGAATTGGAGAGGTTCAGAGTGTCAGGTAGAGTTGGACAGGCTCTGGCTGAGGAGAGGGTCATGGTGTCTGGTGAAGTTGGACCGAGTCGAGGTGAGGAGATGTTCAGAGTGTCAGGAGGTGTTGGAGAGACTCTGGGATGGGAGAGGGTCTGGCTGTCAGGAGGTTTTGGACAGGCGCTGGGTGATGAGAGGGTCAGAGTCTCGGGAGCAGATGAAGAGACACTGGGAGTGGAGAGGGTCAGAGTATCAGGTAGAGTTGGACAGGCTCTGGGTGACGAGAGGTTCATGGTGTCGGGTGAAGTTGGACTGACTCGAGGTGAGGAGAGTTTCAGCGTGTCAGGAGGAGTTGGAGAGTCTATGGGAGGGGAGAGGTTCTGGCTGTCAGGAGGTTTTGGACAGGCTCTGGGTAAGGAGAGGGTCAGGGTGTCGGTAGGAGTTGGAGAGACTCTGGATGAGGAGAAGGGTCAGTGTTTCGGGAGGATTTGGAGAGAATCTGGGTGAGGAGAGGTTGAGTGTTTCAGGAGGAATTGGAGAAACTCTGGATGAGCAGAGGGTCGGAGTGTCAGGAATAATTGGAGAGACTATGAATGAGGAGAGGCTCAGGGTATCGGGAGGTGTTGGAGAGACTCTGGGTGAGGAGGGGGTCAGAGTGCCAGGAGGAGTTGGACAGGAACTGGGTGAGGAGAGGGTCAGGGTGTTGGGCGAAGTTGGACAGACGCTAGGTGAGGAGAGGGACAGGGTGTTAGGAGGAATTGGAGAGACTCTGGTTGAGTAGAGGGTCAGGGTGTCAGGAGGAGTTGGACACGCTCTGGGTGAAGAGAAGTTCTGGGTGTCAGAAGGAGT
Organism: Isurus oxyrinchus; assembly: GCA_026770705.1. NCBI lineage: Eukaryota > Metazoa > Chordata > Chondrichthyes > Lamniformes > Lamnidae > Isurus > Isurus oxyrinchus. The sequence continues at coordinate 104,756,824 of JANJGN010000010.1, forward strand.
TGGAGCCATTCTGGATGAGGAGAGTGTCAGGGAGTTAGGAGGAGTTGGAGAAACACTGGGTGAAGAGAAGGTCTGGGTGTCAGAAGGAGTTGGAGAGAATCTGGATGAGGAGATGTTCAGGGTGTCAGGAGGAGTTGGAGAGACACTGAGTGAGGAGAGGGTCAGGTTGTTTGTTGAAGTTGGACAGACTCTAAATGAGGAGAGGTTCAGAGTGTCAAGAGGAGTTGGACACACAGTGGGTGAGGAGAGCTTCAGAGTGTCAGGAGGAGTTGGAGAGACTCTGGGTGAGGAGAGGGTCAGAGTATCAGGAGGAGTTGGACAGTCTTTGGGGGAGGAGAGAGTCATGGTGTCAGGAGAAGTTGGACAGACTCTAGGTGCGGAGAGGGTCAGAGTGTAGGTACTCGTTGGAGAGACTCTGGTTCAGGAGAGGGTCAGGGTGTCAGGAGAAGTTGAACAGATTCTATGTGAGGAGAGGGTCAAGGTGTCAGTAGGAGTAAGAGAGACTCCGGATGAGGAGTGGGTCAGAGTGTCAGGAGGATTTGGACAGACTCTGGGTGAGGAGAGGGTCAGGGTGTCAGGAGGAGTTGGACAGACTCTGGGTGAGGAGAGGGTCAGAGTGTCGGGAGCAGATGAAGAGAATCTGGGAGAGGAGAGGGTCAGAGTGTCAGGTAGAGTTGGACAAGCTCTGGTTGAGGAGATAGTCATGGTGTCGGGTGAAGTTGGACCGACTCAAGGTGAGAAGATGTTCAGAGTGTCAGGAGGTGTTGGAGAGACTCTGGGAGGGGAGAGGGTCTGGCTGTCAGGTAATTTTGGACAGGCTCTGGGTTAGGAGAGGGTCAGAGTCTCGGGAGCAGATGAAGAGACTCTGGATGAGGAGAGGTTGTGTGTGTCAGGGGGAATTGGAGAAACTCTGGATGAGCAGAGGGTCGGCGTGTCAGGAATAGTTGGAGAGACTCGGGGTGAGGAGAGGGTCAGAGTGCCAGGAGGAGTTGGACAGGAACTGGGTAAGGGGAGGTTCAGGGTGTTGGGCGAAGTTGGACAGACACTAGGTGAGGAGAGGTTCTGGGCGTTAGGAGGAGTTGGAGAGACTCTGGTTGAGGAGAGAGTCAGGGTGTCAGGAGGAGTTGGACCGGCTCTGGGTGAAGAGAGGTTCTGGGTGTCGGAAGGAGTTGGAGAGACTCTGGATGAGGAGAGGTTCATGGTTTCTTCAGGAGTTGGAGAAACTCTGGGTGAGCAGAGGTTCAAAGTGTTAGGAGGAGTTGGTCAGACTCTGGGAGAGGAGCGGGGCAGAGTGTCGGGCAAATTTGGACAGACGCTTGGTGTGGAGTGTGTCAGGGAGTTAGGAGGAGTTGGGGAGACTCTGGGTGAAGAGAAGGTCTGGGTGTCGGAAAGAGCTGGAGAGACTCTGGGTGAGGAGCGGTTCACAGGGTCAGCAGGAGTTGCAGAGACTCCGGATGAGTAGAGGATCAGAGTGTCAGGAGGAGTTAGAGAGACTCTGAGTGAGGACAGGGTCAGGTTGTATGGTGAAGTTGGACAGACTCTAGATGAGGAGAGGTTCAGAGTGTCAGCAGGAGTTGGAGAGACTCTGGGTGAGGAGAGGGTCAGAGTATCAGGAGGAGTTGGACAGTCTCTGGGTGAGGAGAGGGTCATGTTTTAGGAGAAGTTGGACAGACTCTAGGTGAGTAGAGGGTCAGAGTGTCAGGAGGAGTTGGAGAGACTCCGGTTGAGGAGAGGATCAGGGTGTCGGGAGAAGTTGAACAGATTCTGTGTGAGGAGAGGTTCAAGGTGTCAGTAGGAGTAGGAGAGACTCCGGATGAGAAGTGCGTCAGAGTGTCAGGAGGATTTGGACAGACTCTGGGTGAGGAGAGGGTCAGAGTGTCAGGAGGAGTTGGACAGACTCTGGGTGAGGAGAGGGTCAGAGTGTCAGGTAGAGTTGGACAGGCTCTGGGTGAGGAGAGGGTCATGGTGTCGGGTGAAGTTGGACCGACTCAAGGTGAGGAGATGTTCAGAGTGTCAGGAGGAGTTGGAGAGACTCTGGGAGGGGAGAGGGTCTGGCTATCAGGAGGTTTTGGACAGGCTCTGGGTCAGGACAGGTTCTGGGTGTCGGGAGGAGTTGGAGAAACTCTGGCTGAGGAGAGGTTGAGTGTGTCAGGAGGAATTGGAGAAAATCTGGATGAGCAGAGGGTCGGAGTGTCAGGAATAGTTGGAGAGACTCTGGGTGAGGAGACGGTCAGAGTGCCAGGAGGAATTGGACAGGAACTGGGTGAGGAATGGGTCAGGGTGTTGGGTGAAGTTGGACAGACGCTAGGTGCGGAGAGGTTCAGGGTGTTAGGTGGAGTTGGAGAGACTCTGGTTGAGGAGAGGGTCAGGGTGTCAGGAGGAATTGGACTGGCTCTTGGTGAAGAGAAGTTATGGGTGTCGGAAGGAGTTGGAGAGACTCTGGATGAGGAGAGGTTCAGGGTTTCTTCAGGAGTTGGAGAGACTCTGTGTGAGGAGACGTTAGGAGTGTCTGGAGGAGTTGGAGAAACTCTGGGTGAGCAGAGGTTCAAGGTGTTAGGAATAGTTGGTCAGACTCTGTGAGAGGAGAGGGGCAGAGTGTCGGGCAAATTTGGACAGACGCTTGGTGAGGAGAGGGTCAGGGAGTTAGGAGGAGTGGGAGAGACTCTGGGTGAAGAGAAGGTCTGGGTGTCGGAAGGAGCTGGAGAGACTCTGGGCGAGGAAATGTTCAGGGGGTCAGGAGGAGTTGCATAGACTCCGGATGAGTAGAGGGTCATAGTGTCAGGAGGAGTTTGTGAGTCTCTTGGTGAGGAGAGGGTCAGAGTGTCAGGAGGATTTGGACAGACTTTGGGTGATGAGAGGGTCAGGGTGTCAGGAGGAGTTGGACAGATTCTGGGTGAGGAAAGGGTCAGATTTTCGGGAGCACATGAAGAGACTCTGGGAGTGGAGAGGGACAGAGTGTCAGGAAGAGTTGGACAGGCTCTGGGTGAGTAGAGGGTCCTGGTGTCGGGTTAAGTTGGACTGACGCGAGGTGTGGAGAGGTTCAGTGTGTCAGGAGGAGTTGGAGAGACTCTGGGATAGGAGACGGTCTGGCTGTTAGGAGATTTTGTACAGGCTCTGGGTGAGGACAGGGTCAGGGTGTCCCTAGGAGTTGGAGTGACTCTGGCTGAGGAGACGGTCAGAGTGTCGGGACAAGTTGGACAGACTCTGGGTGAGGAGAGGGTCAGGTTGTCAGGAGGAGTTGGACATACTCTGGTTAAGGAGAGGGTCAGGTTGTCAGGAGGAGTTGGACAGACTCTAGGTGAGGAGAGTGTCAGAGTGTCAGGAGGAGTTGGCGAGATTCTCGTTGAGGAGAGGGTCAGGGGGTCAGGAGAAGTTGGACAGATTCTATGTGAGGAGAGGGTCAAGGAGTCAGGAGGAGTTGGAGAGACTCCAGATGAGGAGTGGGTCAAGGTGTCGGGAGGAGTTGAAGAGACCCTGGTTGAGGAGAGGGTCAGGGTGTCAGGAGGAGTTGGACAGACTCTGGGTGAGGAGAGGGTCAGAGTGTCAGGAGCAGATGTAGAGACTATGGGAGTGGAGAAGGTCAGTGTGTCAGGAGGAGTTGAAGAGACTCTGGGTGAGGAGACGGTCAGGGTGTCGAGAGGAGTTGGAAAGACTCTGGGGGAGGAGAGGTTCAGAGTGTCAGGAGGGCATGGACAGACTCTGGGTGAGGAGAGGGTTAGAGTGTCAGGAGGACTTGGTCAGATTCTAGGTGAGGAGAGGGTCAAGGTGCCAGGAGGTGTTGGACAGTCTCTGGGTGAGGAGAGGGTCAGGGTGTCAGGAAGAGTTGGACAGACTCTGGGTGAAGAGAAGGTCAGGGTTTCGGAAGGAGTTGGAGAGACTCTGGGTGAGGCGAATTTAAGGATTTTTAGAGACTCCGGATGAGGAGAGGGTCAGAGTGTCAGGAGGAATTTGAGAGACTCTGAGTGAGGAGAGGGTTAGCTTGTCGGGAGGTTTTGAAGAGACTCTGGGTGAGGAGAGTTTCAGGGTGTCAGGAGGAGATGGAGAGACTCTGGGTGAGGAGATGGTCAGGGTATTAGGGGGAGTTGGAGAGACTCTGAGTGAGGAGAGGGTCAGGGTGTCAGGAGGAGTTGCACAAGCTCTGGGTGAAGAGAAGGTCTGGGTGACGGAAGGTGTTGGAGAAAATCTGGATGAGGAGAGATTCGGGGACTCTTCAGTAGTTGGAGGGACTCCGGGTGAGGAGAGGTTCAGGGTGTCGTGAGGAGTAGGAGAGACTCCAGATGAGGAGAGGGTCAGAGTGTCTGGAGGATATTGAGAGACTCTGGGTGAGGAGAGGGTTCGAGTATCAGGAGGAGTTGGACAGTCTCTGGGTGAGGAGAGGGTCAGAGTGTCGGGAGCAGATGAGACTCTGGGAGTGGAGAGGGTCAGAGTTTCAGGTAGAGTTGGACAGGCTCTGGTTGAGGAGAGGGTCATGGTGTCGGGTGAAGTTGGACCGACTCAAAGTGAGGAGATGTTCAGAGTGTGAGGAGGTGTTGGAGAGACTCTGGGAGGGGAGAGGGTCTGGCTGTCAGGAAATTTTGGACAGGCTCTGGGTGAGGAGAGGGTCAGAGTCTCGGGAGCAGATGAAGAGACTCTGGATGAGGAGAGGTTGAGTGTGTCAGGGGGAATTGGAGAAACTCTGGATGAGCAGAGGGTCGGCGTGTCAGGAATAGTTGGAGAGACTTGGGGTGAGGAGAGGGTCAGCGTGCCAGGAGGAGTTGGACAGGAACTGGGTGAGGAGAGGTTCAGGGTGTTGGGCGAAGTTGGACAGACGCTAGGTGAGGAGAGGTTCTGGGCGTTAGGAGGAGTTGGAGAGACTCTGGTTGAGGAGAGGGTCAGGGTGTCAGGAGAAGTTGGACAGGCTCAGGGTGAAGAGAATGTCTTGGTGTCGGAAGGAGTTGGAGAGACTCTGGATGAGGAGAGGTTCAGGGTTTCTTCAGGAGTTGGAGAGACTCTGTGTGAGGAGAGGTTAGGAGTGTCTGGAGGAGTTGGAGAGACTCTGGGTGAGCAGAGGTTCAAAGTGTTAGGAGGAGTTGGTCAGACTCTGGGAGAGGAGAGGGGCAGAGTGTTGGGCAAATTTGGACAGACGCTTGGTGTGGAGAGAGTCAGGGAGTTAGGAGGAGTTGGAGAGACTCTGGGTGAAGAGAAGGTCTGTGTGTCGGAAGGAGCTGGAGAGACTCTGGGTGAGGAGAGGTTCACAGGGTCAGCAGGAGTTGCAGAGACTCCGGATGAGTAGAGGGTCAGAGTGTCAGGAGGAGTTGGAGAGACTCTGAGTGAGGACAGGGTCAGGTTGTATGGTGAAGTTGGACAGACTCTAGATGAGGAGAGGTTCAGAGTGTCAGCAGGAGTTGGACACACAGTGGGTGAGGAGAGTTTCAGAGTGTCAGGAGGAGTTGGAGAGACTCTGGGTGAGGAGAGGGTCAGAGTATCAGGAGGATTTGTACAGTCTCTGGGTGAGGAGAGGGTCATGTTTTAGGAGAAGTTGGACAGACTCTAGGTGAGTAGAGGGTCAGAGTGTCAGGAAGAGTTGAAGAGACTCCGGTTGAGGAGAGGATCAGGGTGTCGGGAGAAGTTGAACAGATTCTATGTGAGGAGAGGGTCAGATTGTCGGGAGCAGATGAAGAGACTCTGAGAGTGGAGAGGGTCAGAGTGTCAGGTAGAGTTGGACAGGCTCTGGGTGATGAGAGGGTCATGGTGTCGGGTGAAGTTGGACCGACTCAAGGTGAGGAGATGTTCAGAGTGTCAGGAGGAGTTGGAGAGACTCTGGGAGGGGAGAGGGTCTGGCTGTCAGGAGGTTTTGGACAGGCTCTGGGTCAGGACAGGTTCTGGGTGTCGGGAGGAGTTGGAGAAACTCTGGCTGAGGAGAGGTTGAGTGTGTCAGGAGGAATTGGAGAAAATCTGGATGAGCAGAGGGTCGGAGTGTCAGGAATAGTTGGAGAGACTCTGGGTGAGGAGAGGGTCAGAGTGCCAGGAGGAATTGGACTGGAACTGGGTGAGGAGAGGGTCAGGGTGTTGGGCAAAGTTGGACAGATGCTAGGTGCGGAGAGGTTCAGGGTGTTAGGAGGAATTGGTGAGACTCTGGTTGAGGAAATGTTCAGGGGGTCAGGAGGAGTTGCATAGACTCCGGATGAGTAGAGGGTCATAGTGTCAGGAGGAGTTTGTGAGTCTCTTGGTGAGGAGAGGGTCAGAGTGTCAGGAGGATTTGGACAGACTCTGGTTGAGGAGAGGGTCAGGGTGTCAGGAGGAATTGGACTGGATCTTGGTGAAGAGAAGTTATGGGTGTCGGAAGGAGTTGGAGAGACTCTGGATGAGGAGAGGTTCAGGGTTTCTTCAGGAGTTGGAGAGACTCTGTGTGAGGAGACGTTAGGAGTGTCTGGAGGAGTTGGAGAGACTCTGGGTGAGCAGAGGTTCAAAGTATTAGGAGGAGTTGGTCAGACTCTGGGAGAGGAGAGGGGCAGAGTGTCGGGCAAATTTGGACAGACGCTTGGTGTGGAGAGGGTCAGGGAGTTAGGAGGAGTGGGAGAGACTCTGGGTGAAGAGAAGTTCTGGGTGTCGGAAGGAGCTGGAGAGAATCTGGTTGAGGAAATGTTCAGGGGGTCAGGAGGAGTTGCATAGACTCCGGATGAGTAGAGGGTCATAGTGTCAGGAGGAGTTTGTGAGTCTCTTGGTGAGGAGAGGGTCAGAGTGTCAGGAGGATTTGGACAGACTCTGGGTGAGGAGAGGGTCAGGGTGTCATGAGGAGTTGAAGAGACACTGGGTGAGGAGAGGGTCAGGGTGTCAGGAGGAGTTGGACAGATTCTGGGTGAGGAAAGGGTCAGAGTTTCGGGAGCACATGAAGAGACTCTGGGAGTGGAGAGGGACAGAGTGTCAGGAAGAGTTGGACAGGCTCTGGGTGAGTAGAGGGTCCTGATGTCGGGTGAAGTTGGACTGACGCGAGGTGTGGAGAGGTTCAGTGTGTCAGGAGGAGTTGGAGAGACTCTGTGATAGGAGACGGTCTGGCTGTTAGGAGATTTTTTACAGGCTCTGGGTGAGGACAGGGTCAGGGTGTCGGTAGGAGTTGGAGAGACTCTGGATGAGGAGAGGGTCAGAGTGTCGGGACAAGTTGGACAGACTCTGGGTGAGGAGAGGATCAGGTTGTGAGGAGGAGTTGGAGAGACTCTGGGTGAGGAGAGGGTCATGGTTTCAGGAGAAGTTGGACAGACTCTAGGTGAGGAGAGTGTCAGAGTGTCAGGAGGAGTTGGCGAGATTCTGGTTGAGGAGAGGGTCAGGGGGTCAGGAGAAGTTGGACAGATTCTACGTGAGGAGAGGGTCAAGGAGTCAGGAGGAGTTGGAGAGACTCCGGATGAGGAGTGGGTCAAAGTGTCGGGAGGGGTTGAAGAGACCCTGGTTGAGGAGAGGGTCAGGGTATCAGGAGGAGTTGGACAGACTCTGGGTGAGGAGAGGGTCAGCGTGTCAGGAGCAGATGTAGAGACTATGGGAGTGGAGAGGGTCAGTGTGTCAGGAGGAGTTGGAGAGACTCTGGGTGAGGAGACGGTCAGGGTGTCGAGAGGAGTTGGTCAGATTCTAGGTGAGGAGAGGGTCAAGGTGCCAGGAGGTGTTGGACAGTCTCTGGGTGAGGAGAGGGTCAGGGTGTCAGGAAGAGTTGGACAGGCTCTGGGTGAAGAGAAGGTCAGAGTTTCGGAAGGAGTTGGAGAGACTCTGGATGAGGAGAGGTTCAGGGTCTCTTCAGGAGTTGGAGAGACTCTGGGTGAGGTGAATTTAAGGATTTTTAGAGACTCCGGATGAGGAGAGGGTCAGAGTGTCAGGAGGAATTTGAGAGACTCTGGGTGAGGAGAGGGTTAGCTTGTCGGGAGGTTTTGAAGAGACTCTGGGTGAGGAGAGCTTCAGGGTGTCTGGAGGAGATGGAGAGACTCTGGGTGAGGAGATGGTCAGGGTATTAGGAGGAGTTGGAAAGACTCTGAGTGAGGAGAGGGTCAGGGTGTCAGGAGGAGTTGCACAAGCTCTGGGTGAAGAGAAGGTCTGGGTGACGGAAGGTGTTGGAGAAAATCTGGATGAGGAGAGATTCGGGGACTCTTCAGGAGTTGGAGGGACTCCGGGTGAGGAGAGGTTCAGGGTGTCATGAGGAGTAGGAGAGACTCCGGATGAGGAGAGGGTCAGAGTGTCTGGAGGATTTTGAGAGAATCTGGGTGAGGACAGGGTTCGAGTACCAGGAGGAGTTGCACAGTCTCTGGGTGAGGAGAGGCTCAGGGTGTAGGGAGAAGTTCTGCAGACACTAGGTGAGGAGAGGGTCAGGGTGTCAGGAGGAGTTGGAGAGACTCCGGATGAGGAGAGAGTCAGGGTGTCAGGAGGAGCTCGACAGACTCTGGGTTAGGAGAGGGTCAGTGATTCAGGAGGAGTTGAAGAGATTATGGTTGAGGAGAGGGTCAGGGTGTGAGGAGGAGTTGGACAGACTCTGGGTGAGGAGAACACAGGCTGTCAGGAGGATTTGGAGAGAGACTGGGTGAGGAGAGGGTCAGTGTGTCAGGAGGATTTGGACATTCTCTGGTTGAGGAGACGATCCAGACTTCGGGAGAACTTGCACAGTCTCTAGGTGACAAGAGTTTCAGAGTGTCTGGAGGATTTGCAGAGACTCTGGTTGAGGTGAGGGTCAGGCTGTGAAGAGGAATTGCAAAGACTCTGGGTGAGGATAGCTTCAGAGTGTCAGGACGAGTTGGAGAGCCTCTGGGTGAGGAGAGGGTCAGGGTGTCAGGAGGAGTTGGACAGGCTCTGGGTGATGAGAGGGTCAGAATGTCAGGAGGAGTAGGAGAGATTCTGGATGAGGAGAGTGTCAGAGAGTTGGGTGGAGTTCGATAGACTCTGGATGAGGAGAAGTTCACTGTGTCAGGAGGAGTTGGACAGACTACGGGTGAGGAGCGTGTCAGAGTGTCAGGAGGAGTTGGCAAGACTCAGGCTGAGCGGAGGATCAGGGTGTCCGGAGAAGTTGGACAGACTCTGAGTGAGGAGAGGGTTCAGAGTGTCGAGACTAGTTGGACAGAGTCTGGGTGATGAGAGGGTCAGGTTGTCAGGAGGAGTTGGAGAGACTCTGGGTGAGGAGAGGGTCAGGTTGTCAGTAGGAATTGGAGAGACTCTTTGTGAGGAGAGGGTCAGGTTGTTTGGTGAAGTTGGACAGACACTAGATGAGGAGAGGTTCAGAGTGTCAGGAGGAGTTGGAGAGACTCTGGGTGAGAAGAGGTTCCGAGTATCAGGAGCAGTTGGACAGTCTCTGGGTGAGGAGAGTGTCATGGTGTCAGGAGAAGTTGGACAGACTCTAGGTGAGGACAGGGTCAGAGTGTCAGGAGGAGTTGGAGAGACTCTGGTTGAGGAGAGGGTCAGAGTGTCGGGAGATGTTGGACAGATTCTATGTGAGGAGAGGGTCAAGGTGTCAGGAGGAGTTGGAGAGACAGCAGATGAGGAGAGGGTCAGATTGTTAGGAGGACTTCGACAGATTCTGGGTGAGGAGAGGGTCAGGGTGTCAGGAGGAGTTGGACAGACTCTGGGTGAGGAGAGTGTCAGAGTGTCGGGAGCAGATGAAGAGACTCTGGGAGTGGAGAGGGTCAGAGTGTCAGGTAGAGTTGGACAGGCTCTGGGTGAGGAGAGGGTCATGGTGTCGGGTGAAGTTGGACTGACGCGAGGTGAGGAGATGTTCAGAGTGTCAGGAGGAGTTGGAGAGACTCTGGGAGGGGAGAGGGTCTGGCTGTCAGGAGGTTTTGGACAGGCTCTGGGTGAGGAGAGGGTCAGAGTCTCGGGAGCAGATGAAGAGACTCTGGGCGTGGAGAGGGTCAGAGTGTCAGGTAGAGTTGGACAGGCTCTGGGTGAGGAGAGGGTCATGGTGTCGGGTGAAGTTGGACCGAATGAAGGTGAGGAGTGGTTCAGAGTTTCAGGAGGAGTTGGAGAGACTATGGGAGGGGAGAGGGTCTGGCTGTTAGGAGGTTTTGGAAAGGCCCTGGGTCAGGAGAGGGTCAGGATGTCAGTAGGAGTTGGAGAGACTCTGGTTGAGGAGAGGGTCAGGGTATCGGGAGATTTTGGACAGATTCTATGTGAGGCAAGGGTCAAAGTGTCAGTAGGAGTTGGAGAGACTCCGGATGAGGAGAGGGTCAGATTGTCAGGAGGATTTGGACAGACTCTGGGTGAGGAGAGGGTCATGTTGTCAGGAGGAGTTGAAGAGACTCTGGGTGAGGAGAGGGTCAGGGTGTCAGGAAGAGTTGGACAGACTCTGGGTGAGGAGAGGGTTGAGTGTCGGGAGCAGATGAAGAGAATCTGCGAGTGGAGAGGGGCAGAGTGTCAGGTAGAGTTGGACAGGCTCTGGGTGAGGAGAGGGCCATGGTGTCGGGTGAAGTTGGACCGACTCGTGGTGAGGAGAGCTTCAGAGTGTCAGGAACAGTTGGAGAGACTCTGGGAGGGGTGATGGTCTGTCTGTCAGGAGGTTTTGGACAGGCTCTGGGTGAGGAGAGGGTCAGGGTGTCGGTAGATGTTGGAGAGACTCTGGATGAGGAGAATGGTCAGGGTTTCGGGAGGATTTGGAGAGACTCTGGGTGAGGAGAGGTTGAGTGTGTCAGGAGGAATTGGAGAAACTCTGGATGAGCAGAGGTTCGGAGTGTCAGGAATAGTTGGAGAGACTATGAATGACGAGAGGGTCAGGGTGTCGGGTGGTTTTGGAGAGACTCTGGATGAGGAGAGGGTCAGAGTGCCAGGAGGAGTTGGACAGGAACAGGGTGAGTAGATGTTCAAGGTGTTGGGCGAAGTTGGACAGATGCTAGGTGAGGAGAGGGACAGGGTCTTAGGAGGAGTTGGAGAGACTTTGGTTGAGGAGAGGGTCAGTGTGTCAGGAGGAGTTGGACACGCTCTGGGTGAAGAGAAGTTCTGGGTGTCGGAAGGAGTTGGAGACACTCTGGATGAGGAGAGTGTCAGGCAGTTTGGAGGAGTTGGAGAAACTCTGGGTGAAGAGAAGGTCTGGGTGTCAGAAGGAGTTGGAGAGGCTCTGAATGAGGAGATGTTCAGGGTGTCAGGAGGACTTGGAGAGACTCCGGATGAGAAGAGGGTCAGAGTGTCAGGATGAATTTGAGAGTCTCTGGGTGAGGAGAGGATCAGAGTGTCAGGAGGAGTTGGAGAGACTTTGAGTGAGGAGTGGGTCAGGTTGTTTGGTAAAGTGGGACAGACTCTCGATGAGGAGAGGTTCAGAGTGTCAGGAGGAGTTGGACACACAGTGGGTGAGGAGAGTTTCAGAGTGTCAGGACGTGTTGGGCAGTCTCTGGGTGAGGAGAGGGTCATGGTGACAGGAGAAGTTGGACAGACTCTAGGTGAGGAGAGGGTCAGAGTGTAGGAGAAGTTGGAGAGACTCTGGTTGAGGAGAGGGTCAGGGTGTTGGGCGGAGTTGAAGAGACTCTGGGTGAGGAGAGGGTCAGGGTGTCAAGAGGAGTTGGCAGACTCTGGGTGAGAAGAGGTTCTGAGTATCAGGAGCAGTTGGACAGTCTCTGGGTGAGGAGAGTGTCATGGTGTCAGGAGAAGTTGGACAGACTCTAGGTGAGGACAGGGTCAGAGTGTCAGGAGGAGTTGGAGAGACTCTAGTTGAGGAGAGGGTCAGAGTGTCGGCAGATGTTGGACAGATTCTATGTGAGGCAAGGGTCAAAGTGTCAGTAGGAGTTGGAGAGACTCCGGATGAGGAGAGGGTCAGATTGTCAGGAGGATTTGGACAGACTCTGGGTGAGGAGAGGGTCATGTTGTCAGGAGGAGTTGAAGAGACTCTGGGTGAGGAGAGGGTCAGGGTGTCAGGAAGAGTTGGACAGACTCTGGGTGAGGAGAGGGTTGAGTGTCGGGAGCAGATGAAGAGAATCTGCGAGTGGAGAGGGGCAGAGTGTCAGGTAGAGTTGGACAGGCTCTGGGTGAGGAGAGGGCCATGGTGTCGGGTGAAGTTGGACCGACTCGTGGTGAGGAGAGCTTCAGAGTGTCAGGAACAGTTGGAGAGACTCTGGGAGGGGTGATGGTCTGTCTGTCAGGAGGTTTTGGACAGGCTCTGGGTGAGGAGAGGGTCAGGGTGTCGGTAGATGTTGGAGAGACTCTGGATGAGGAGAATGGTCAGGGTTTCGGGAGGATTTGGAGAGACTCTGGGTGAGGAGAGGTTGAGTGTGTCAGGAGGAATTGGAGAAACTCTGGATGAGCAGAGGTTCGGAGTGTCAGGAATAGTTGGAGAGACTATGAATGACGAGAGGGTCAGGGTGTCGGGTGGTTTTGGAGAGACTCTGGATGAGGAGAGGGTCAGAGTGCCAGGAGGAGTTGGACAGGAACAGGGTGAGTAGATGTTCAAGGTGTTGGGCGAAGTTGGACAGATGCTAGGTGAGGAGAGGGACAGGGTCTTAGGAGGAGTTGGAGAGACTTTGGTTGAGGAGAGGGTCAGTGTGTCAGGAGGAGTTGGACACGCTCTGGGTGAAGAGAAGTTCTGGGTGTCGGAAGGAGTTGGAGACACTCTGGATGAGGAGAGTGTCAGGCAGTTTGGAGGAGTTGGAGAAACTCTGGGTGAAGAGAAGGTCTGGGTGTCAGAAGGAGTTGGAGAGGCTCTGAATGAGGAGATGTTCAGGGTGTCAGGAGGACTTGGAGAGACTCCGGATGAGAAGAGGGTCAGAGTGTCAGGATGAATTTGAGAGTCTCTGGGTGAGGAGAGGATCAGAGTGTCAGGAGGAGTTGGAGAGACTTTGAGTGAGGAGTGGGTCAGGTTGTTTGGTAAAGTGGGACAGACTCTCGATGAGGAGAGGTTCAGAGTGTCAGGAGGAGTTGGACACACAGTGGGTGAGGAGAGTTTCAGAGTGTCAGGACGTGTTGGGCAGTCTCTGGGTGAGGAGAGGGTCATGGTGACAGGAGAAGTTGGACAGACTCTAGGTGAGGAGAGGGTCAGAGTGTAGGAGAAGTTGGAGAGACTCTGGTTGAGGAGAGGGTCAGGGTGTTGGGCGGAGTTGAAGAGACTCTGGGTGAGGAGAGGGTCAGGGTGTCAAGAGGAGTTGGCAGACTCTGGGTGAGAAGAGGTTCTGAGTATCAGGAGCAGTTGGACAGTCTCTGGGTGAGGAGAGTGTCATGGTGTCAGGAGAAGTTGGACAGACTCTAGGTGAGGACAGGGTCAGAGTGTCAGGAGGAGTTGGAGAGACTCTAGTTGAGGAGAGGGTCAGAGTGTCGGCAGATGTTGGACAGATTCTATGTGAGGAGAGGGTCAAGGTGTCAGGAGGAGTTGGAGAGACACCAGATGAGGAGAGGGTCAGATTGTTAGGAGGACTTCGACAGATTCTGGGTGAGGAGAGGGTCAGGGTGTCGGGAGGAGTTGAAGAGACTCTGGGTGAGGAGAGGGTCAGGGTGTCAGGAGGAGTTGGACAGACTCTGGGTGAGGAGAGTGTCAGAGTGTCGGGAGCAGATGAAGAGACTCTGGGAGTGGAGAGGGTCAGAGTGTCAGGTAGAGTTGGACAGGCTCTGGGTGAGGAGAGGGTCATGGTGTCGGGTGAAGTTGGACTGACGCGAGGTGAGGAGATGTTCAGAGTGTCAGGAGGAGTTGGAGAGACTCTGGGAGGGGAGAGGGTCTGGCTGTCAGGAGGTTTTGGACAGGCTCTGGGTGAGGAGAGGGTCAGAGTCTCGGGAGCAGATGAAGAGACTCTGGGCGTGGAGAGGGTCAGAGTGTCAGGTAGAGTTGGACAGGCTCTGGGTGAGGAGAGGGTCATGGTGTCGGGTGAAGTTGGACCGAATGAAGGTGAGGAGTGGTTCAGAGTTTCAGGAGGAGTTGGAGAGACTATGGGAGGGGAGAGGGTCTGGCTGTTAGGAGGTTTTGGAAAGGCCCTGGGTCAGGAGAGGGTCAGGATGTCAGTAGGAGTTGGAGAGACTCTGGTTGAGGAGAGGGTCAGGGTATCGGGAGATTTTGGACAGATTCTATGTGAGGCAAGGGTCAAGGTGTCAGTAGGAGTTGGAGAGACTCTGGATGAGGAGAGGGTCAGATTGTCAGGAGGATTTGGACAGACTCTGGGTGAGGAGAGGGTCATGTTGTCAGGAGGAGTTGAAGAGACTCCGGGTGAGGAGAGGGTCAGGGTGTCAGGAAGAGTTGGACAGACTCTGGGTGAGGAGAGGGTTGAGTGTCGGGAGCAGATGAAGAGAATCTGCGAGTGGAGAGGGGCAGAGTGTCAGGTAGAGTTGGACAGGCTCTGGGTGAGGAGAGGGCCATGGTGTCGGGTGAAGTTGGACCGACTCGTGGTGAGGAGAGCTTCAGAGTGTCAGGAACAGTTGGAGAGACTCTGGGAGGGGTGATGGTCTGTCTGTCAGGAGGTTTTGGACAGGCTCTGGGTGAGGAGAGGGTCAGGGTGTCGGTAGATGTTGGAGAGACTCTGGATGAGGAGAATGGTCAGGGTTTCGGGAGGATTTGGAGAGACTCTGGGTGAGGAGAGGTTGAGTGTGTCAGGAGGAATTGGAGAAACTCTGGATGAGCAGAGGTTCGGAGTGTCAGGAATAGTTGGAGAGACTATGAATGACGAGAGGGTCAGGGTGTTGGGTGGTTTTGGAGAGACTCTGGATGAGGAGAGGGTCAGAGTGCCAGGAGGAGTTGGACAGGAACAGGGTGAGTAGATGTTCAAGGTGTTGGGCGAAGTTGGACAGATGCTAGGTGAGGAGAGGGACAGGGTCTTAGGAGGAGTTGGAGAGACTTTGGTTGAGGAGAGGGTCAGTGTGTCAGGAGGAGTTGGACACGCTCTGGGTGAAGAGATGTTCTGGGTGTCGGAAGGAGTTGCAGACACTCTGGATGAGGAGAGTGTCAGGCAGTTTGGAGGAGTTGGAGAAACTCTGGGTGAAGAGAAGGTCTGGGTGTCAGAAGGAGTTGGAGAGGCTCTGAATGAGGAGATGTTCAGGGTGTCAGGAGGACTTGGAGAGACTCCGGATGAGAAGAGGGTCAGAGTGTCAGGATGAATTTGAGAGTCTCTGGGTGAGGAGAGGATCAGAGTGTCAGGAGGAGTTGGAGAGACTTTGAGTGAGGAGTGGGTCAGGTTGTTTGGTAAAGTGGGACAGACTCTCGATGAGGAGAGGTTCAGAGTGTCAGGAGGAGTTGGACACACAGTGGGTGAGGAGAGTTTCAGAGTGTCAGGACGTGTTGGGCAGTCTCTGGGTGAGGAGAGGGTCATGGTGACAGGAGAAGTTGGACAGACTCTAGGTGAGGAGAGGGTCAGAGTGTAGGAGAAGTTGGAGAGACTCTGGTTGAGGAGAGGGTCAGGGTGTTGGGCGGAGTTGAAGAGACTCTGGGTGAGGAGAGGGTCAGGGTGTCAAGAGGAGTTGGCAGACTCTGGGTGAGGAGAGGGTCAGAGTGTTGGGAGCAGATGAAGAGACTCTGGGAGTGGAGAGTGTCAGAGTGTAGGAGAAGTTGGTGAGACTCTGGTTGAGGAGAGGGTCAGGGTGTTGGGAGAAGTTGAACAGATTCTATGTGATTAGAGGGTCAAGGTGTCAGTAGGAGTAGGAGAGACTCCGGATGAGGAGTGGGTCAGAGTGTCAGGAGGATTTGGACAGACTCTGGGTGAGGAGAGGGTTAGGGTGTCAGGAGGAGTTGGACAGACTCTGGGTGAGGAGAGGATCAGAGTGTCGGGAGCAGATGAAGAGACTCTGGGAGTGGAGAGGGTCAGAGTGTCAGGTAGAGTTGGACAGGGTCTGGGTGAGGAGAGGGTGACGGTGTCGGGTGAAGTTGGACCGACTCGAGGTGAGGAGATGTTCAGAGTGTCAGGAGGATTTGGAGAGACTCTGGGAGGGGAGAGGGTCTGGCTGTCAGGAGGTTTTGGACAGGCTGTGGGTGAGGAGAGGGTCAGAGTCTCGGGAGCAGATGAAGAGACTCTGGATGAGGAGAGGTTGAGTGTGTCAGGAGGAATTGGAGAAACACTGGATGAGCAGAGGGTCGGCGTGTCAGGAATAGTTGGAGAGACTATGAATGAGGAGAGGGTCAGGGTGTCGGGAGGTGTTGGAGAGACTCTGGGTGAGGAGAGGGTCAGAGTGCCAGGAGCAGTTGGACAGGAACTGGGTGAGGAGAGGGTCAGGGTGTTGGGCGAAGTTGGACAGACACTAGGTGAGGAGAGGTTCAGGGTGTCAGGAGGATTTGGACACGCTCTGGGTGAAGAGAAGTTCTGGGTGACGCAAGGAGTTGGAGAGACTCTGGGTGAGGAGAGGGTCAGGGTGTCAGGAGGAGTTGGACAGACTCTGGTTGGGGAGAGGGTCAGAGTGTCGGGAGCAGATGAAGAGACTCTGGGAGTGGAGAGGGTCAAAGTGTCAGGAAGAGTTGGACAGGCTCTGGGTGAGGAGAGGTTCCTGGTGTCGGGTGAAGTTGGACCGACGCGAGGTGAGGAGAGGTTCAGAGTGTCAGGAGGAGTTGGAGAGACTCTCGGATAGGAGACGGTCTGGCTCTCAGGAGATTTTGGATAGGCTCTGGGTGAGGACAGGGTCAGGGTGTCGGTCGGAGTTGGAGAGACTCTGGATGAGGAGAGGTTGAGTGTGTCAGGAGGAATTGGAGAAACTCTGGATGAGCAGAGGCTCGGAGTGTCAGGAATAGTTGGAGAGACTCTGGGTGAGGAGAGGGTCAGAGTGCCAGGAGGAGTTGGACAGGAACTGGGTGAGGATAAAGTCAGGGTGTTGGGCGAAGTTGGACAGACGCTAGGTTAGGAGAGGTTCAGGGTGTTAGGAGGAGTTGGAGAGCCTCTGGTTGAGGAGAGGGTCAGGGTGTCAGGAGGAGTTGGACCGGCTCTGGGTGAAGAGAAGTTCTGTGTGTCGGAAGGAGTTGGAGAGACTCTGGATGAGGAGAGGTTCAGGGTTTCTTCAGGAGTTGGAGAGACTCTGTGTGAGGAGAGGTTAGGAGTGTCTGGAGGAGTTGGGGAGACTCTGGGTGAGCAGAGGTTCAAAGTGTTAGGAGGAGTTGGACAGTCTCTGGGTGAGGAGAGGGTCATGGTGTCAGGAGAAGTTGGACAGACTCTAGGTGAGGAGAGTGTCAGAGTGTCAGGAGGAGTTGGAGAGATTCTGGTTGAGGAGAGGGTCAGGGGGTCAGGAGATGTTGGACAGATTCTATGTGAGGAGAGGGTCAAGGAGTCAGGAGGAGTTGGAGAGACTCCGGATGAGGAGTGGGTCAAGGTATCGGGAGGACTTGAAGAGACCCTGGTTGAGGAGAGGGTCAGGGTGTCAGGTGGAGATGGACAGACTCTGGGTGAGGAGAGGGTCAGAGTGTTGGGAGCAGATGAAGAGACTCTGGGAGTGGAGAGAGTCAGAGTGTCAGGAGGAGTTGGAGAGACTCTGGTTGAGGTTAGGGTCAGAGTGTCAGGAGGACATGGACAGACTCTGGGTGAGGAGAGGGTTACAGTGTCAGGAGGAGTTGGTCAGACTGTAGGTGAGGAGAGGATCAGGGTGTCAGGAGGTGTTGGACACGCTCTAGGTGAAGAGAAGTTCTCGGTGTCGGAAGGAGTTGGAGACACTCTGGATGAAGAGAGAGTCAGGGGGTTAGGAGGAGTTGGAGAAACTCTGGGTGAAGAGAAGGTCTGGGTGACGGAAGGAGTTGGAGAGACTCTGGATGAGGAGAGGTTCAGGATGTCGGGCGAAGTTGGACTAATGCTCGGTGAGGAGAGGGTAGGGTATTATGAGGAGTTGGAGAGAATCCAGATGAGGAGATGGTCAGAGTGTCAGGAGAAGTTTGAGATACTCTGGGTGAGGAGAGGGTCATCTTGTTGGGAGGTTTTGAAGAGACTCTGGGTGAGGACAGTTTCAGGGTGTCAGGAGGAGATGGAGAGACTCTGGGTGAGGAGGGAGTTAGAGTGTCAGGAGGAGTTGGTCAGATTTTAGGTGAGGAGAGGGTCAAGGTGCCAGGAGGTGTAGGACAGTCTCTGGGTGACGAGTGGGTCAGGGTGTCAGGAGGGCATGGACAGACTCTGGGTGAGGAGAGGGTCAGGGTGTCGGGAGGTGTTGGAGAGAATCTGGGTGAGGAGAGGGTCTGAGTGCCAGGAGTAGTTGGACAGGAACTGGGTGAGGAGAGGGTCAGGGTGTTGGGCGAAGTTGGACAGACGCTAGGTGAGGAGAGGGACAGGGTGTTAGGAGGAGTTGGAGAGACTCTGGGTGAAGAGAAGTTCTGGGTGGTGGAAGGAATTGGGGAGACTCTGGGTGAGGAGAGGGTCAGGGTGTCAGGAGGAGTTGGACAGACTCTGGTTGGGGAGAGGGTCAGAGTGTCGGGAGCAGATGAAGAGACTCTGGGAGTGGAGAGGGTCAAAGTGTCAGGAAGAGTTGGACAGGCTCTGGGTGAGGAGAGGTTCCTGGTGTCGGGTGAAGTTGGACCGACACGAGGTGAGGAGAGGTTCAGAGTGTCAGGAGGAGTTGGAGAGACTCTCGGATAGGAGACGGTCTGGCTCTCAGGAGATTTTGGACAGGCTCTGGGTGAGGACAGGGTCAGGGTGTTGGTAGGAGTTGGAGAGTCTCTGGATGAGGAGAGGTTGAGTGTGTCAGGAGGAATTGGAGAAAATCTGGATGAGCAGAGGCTCGGAGTGTCAGGAATAGTTGGAGAGACTCTGGGTGAGGAGAGGGTCAGAGTGCCAGGAGGAGTTGGACAGGAACCTGGTGAGGATAAAGTCAGGGTGTTGGGCGAAGTTGGACAGACGCTAGGTTAGGAGAGGTTCAGGGTGTTAGGAGGAGTTGGAGAGCCTCTGGTTGAGGAGAGGGTCAGGGTGTCAGGAGGAGTTGGACCGACTCTTGGTGAAGAGAAGTTCTGTGTGTCGGAAGGAGTTGGAGAGACTCTGGATGAGGAGAGGTTCAGGGTTTCTTCAGGAGTTGGAGAGACTCTGTGTGAGGAGAGGTTAGGAGTGTCTGCAGGAGTTGGGGAGACTCTGGGTGAGCAGAGGTTCAAAGTGTTAGGAGGAGTTGGTCAGACTCTGTGAGAGGAGAGGGGCAGAGTGTCGGGCAAATTTGGACAGACGCTTGGTGAGGAGAGGGTCAGGGAGTTAGGAGGAGTGGGAGAGACTCTGGGTGAAGAGAAGGTCTGGGTGTCGGAAGGAGCTGGAGAGACTCTGGGCGAGGAAATGTTCAGGGGGTCAGGAGGAGTTGCATAGACTCCGGATGAGTAGAGGGTCATAGTGTCAGGAGGAGTTTGTGAGTCTCTTGGTGAGGAGAGGGTCAGAGTGTCAGGAGGAGTTGGACAGGAACAGGGTGAGTAGATGTTCAAGGTGTTGGGCGAAGTTGGACAGATGCTAGGTGAGGAGAGGGACAGGGTCTTAGGAGGAGTTGGAGAGACTTTGGTTGAGGAGAGGGTCAGTGTGTCAGGAGGAGTTGGACACGCTCTGGGTGAAGAGATGTTCTGGGTGTCGGAAGGAGTTGCAGACACTCTGGATGAGGAGAGTGTCAGGCAGTTTGGAGGAGTTGGAGAAACTCTGGGTGAAGAGAAGGTCTGGGTGTCAGAAGGAGTTGGAGAGGCTCTGAATGAGGAGATGTTCAGGGTGTCAGGAGGACTTGGAGAGACTCCGGATGAGAAGAGGGTCAGAGTGTCAGGATGAATTTGAGAGTCTCTGGGTGAGGAGAGGATCAGAGTGTCAGGAGGAGTTGGAGAGACTTTGAGTGAGGAGTGGGTCAGGTTGTTTGGTAAAGTGGGACAGACTCTCGATGAGGAGAGGTTCAGAGTGTCAGGAGGAGTTGGACACACAGTGGGTGAGGAGAGTTTCAGAGTGTCAGGACGTGTTGGGCAGTCTCTGGGTGAGGAGAGGGTCATGGTGACAGGAGAAGTTGGACAGACTCTAGGTGAGGAGAGGGTCAGAGTGTAGGAGAAGTTGGAGAGACTCTGGTTGAGGAGAGGGTCAGGGTGTTGGGCGGAGTTGAAGAGACTCTGGGTGAGGAGAGGGTCAGGGTGTCAAGAGGAGTTGGCAGACTCTGGGTGAGGAGAGGGTCAGAGTGTTGGGAGCAGATGAAGAGACTCTGGGAGTGGAGAGTGTCAGAGTGTAGGAGAAGTTGGTGAGACTCTGGTTGAGGAGAGGGTCAGGGTGTTGGGAGAAGTTGAACAGATTCTATGTGATTAGAGGGTCAAGGTGTCAGTAGGAGTAGGAGAGACTCCGGATGAGGAGTGGGTCAGAGTGTCAGGAGGATTTGGACAGACTCTGGGTGAGGAGAGGGTTAGGGTGTCAGGAGGAGTTGGACAGACTCTGGGTGAGGAGAGGATCAGAGTGTCGGGAGCAGATGAAGAGACTCTGGGAGTGGAGAGGGTCAGAGTGTCAGGTAGAGTTGGACAGGGTCTGGGTGAGGAGAGGGTGACGGTGTCGGGTGAAGTTGGACCGACTCGAGGTGAGGAGATGTTCAGAGTGTCAGGAGGATTTGGAGAGACTCTGGGTGGGGAGAGGGTCTGGCTGTCAGGAGGTTTTGGACAGGCTGTGGGTGAGGAGAGGGTCAGAGTCTCGGGAGCAGATGAAGAGACTCTGGATGAGGAGAGGTTGAGTGTGTCAGGAGGAATTGGAGAAACACTGGATGAGCAGAGGGTCGGCGTGTCAGGAATAGTTGGAGAGACTATGAATGAGGAGAGGGTCAGGGTGTCGGGAGGTGTTGGAGAGACTCTGGGTGAGGAGAGGGTCAGAGTGCCAGGAGCAGTTGGACAGGAACTGGGTGAGGAGAGGGTCAGGGTGTTGGGCGAAGTTGGACAGACACTAGGTGAGGAGAGGTTCAGGGTGTCAGGAGGATTTGGACACGCTCTGGGTGAAGAGAAGTTCTGGGTGACGCAAGGAGTTGGAGAGACTCTGGGTGAGGAGAGGGTCAGGGTGTCAGGAGGAGTTGGACAGACTCTGGTTGGGGAGAGGGTCAGAGTGTCGGGAGCAGATGAAGAGACTCTGGGAGTGGAGAGGGTCAAAGTGTCAGGAAGAGTTGGACAGGCTCTGGGTGAGGAGAGGTTCCTGGTGTCGGGTGAAGTTGGACCGACGCGAGGTGAGGAGAGGTTCAGAGTGTCAGGAGGAGTTGGAGAGACTCTCGGATAGGAGACGGTCTGGCTCTCAGGAGATTTTGGATAGGCTCTGGGTGAGGACAGGGTCAGGGTGTCGGTCGGAGTTGGAGAGACTCTGGATGAGGAGAGGTTGAGTGTGTCAGGAGGAATTGGAGAAACTCTGGATGAGCAGAGGCTCGGAGTGTCAGGAATAGTTGGAGAGACTCTGGGTGAGGAGAGGGTCAGAGTGCCAGGAGGAGTTGGACAGGAACTGGGTGAGGATAAAGTCAGGGTGTTGGGCGAAGTTGGACAGACGCTAGGTTAGGAGAGGTTCAGGGTGTTAGGAGGAGTTGGAGAGCCTCTGGTTGAGGAGAGGGTCAGGGTGTCAGGAGGAGTTGGACCGGCTCTGGGTGAAGAGAAGTTCTGTGTGTCGGAAGGAGTTGGAGAGACTCTGGATGAGGAGAGGTTCAGGGTTTCTTCAGGAGTTGGAGAGACTCTGTGTGAGGAGAGGTTAGGAGTGTCTGGAGGAGTTGGGGAGACTCTGGGTGAGCAGAGGTTCAAAGTGTTAGGAGGAGTTGGACAGTCTCTGGGTGAGGAGAGGGTCATGGTGTCAGGAGAAGTTGGACAGACTCTAGGTGAGGAGAGTGTCAGAGTGTCAGGAGGAGTTGGAGAGATTCTGGTTGAGGAGAGGGTCAGGGGGTCAGGAGATGTTGGACAGATTCTATGTGAGGAGAGGGTCAAGGAGTCAGGAGGAGTTGGAGAGACTCCGGATGAGGAGTGGGTCAAGGTATCGGAAGGACTTGAAGAGACCCTGGTTGAGGAGAGGGTCAGGGTGTCAGGTGGAGATGGACAGACTCTGGGTGAGGAGAGGGTCAGAGTGTTGGGAGCAGATGAAGAGACTCTGGGAGTGGAGAGAGTCAGAGTGTCAGGAGGAGTTGGAGAGACTCTGGTTGAGGTTAGGGTCAGAGTGTCAGGAGGACATGGACAGACTCTGGGTGAGGAGAGGGTTACAGTGTCAGGAGGAGTTGGTCAGACTGTAGGTGAGGAGAGGATCAGGGTGTCAGGAGGTGTTGGACACGCTCTAGGTGAAGAGAAGTTCTCGGTGTCGGAAGGAGTTGGAGACACTCTGGATGAAGAGAGAGTCAGGGGGTTAGGAGGAGTTGGAGAAACTCTGGGTGAAGAGAAGGTCTGGGTGACGGAAGGAGTTGGAGAGACTCTGGATGAGGAGAGGTTCAGGATGTCGGGCGAAGTTGGACTAATGCTCGGTGAGGAGAGGGTAGGGTATTATGAGGAGTTGGAGAGAATCCAGATGAGGAGATGGTCAGAGTGTCAGGAGAAGTTTGAGATACTCTGGGTGAGGAGAGGGTCATCTTGTTGGGAGGTTTTGAAGAGACTCTGGGTGAGGACAGTTTCAGGGTGTCAGGAGGAGATGGAGAGACTCTGGGTGAGGAGGGAGTTAGAGTGTCAGGAGGAGTTGGTCAGATTTTAGGTGAGGAGAGGGTCAAGGTGCCAGGAGGTGTAGGACAGTCTCTGGGTGACGAGTGGGTCAGGGTGTCAGGAGGGCATGGACAGACTCTGGGTGAGGAGAGGGTCAGGGTGTCGGGAGGTGTTGGAGAGAATCTGGGTGAGGAGAGGGTCTGAGTGCCAGGAGTAGTTGGACAGGAACTGGGTGAGGAGAGGGTCAGGGTGTTGGGCGAAGTTGGACAGACGCTAGGTGAGGAGAGGGACAGGGTGTTAGGAGGAGTTGGAGAGACTCTGGGTGAAGAGAAGTTCTGGGTGGTGGAAGGAGTTGGGGAGACTCTGGGTGAGGAGAGGGTCAGGGTGTCAGGAGGAGTTGGACAGACTCTGGTTGGGGAGAGGGTCAGAGTGTCGGGAGCAGATGAAGAGACTCTGGGAGTGGAGAGGGTCAAAGTGTCAGGAAGAGTTGGACAGGCTCTGGGTGAGGAGAGGTTCCTGGTGTCGGGTGAAGTTGGACCGACACGAGGTGAGGAGAGGTTCAGAGTGTCAGGAGGAGTTGGAGAGACTCTCGGATAGGAGACGGTCTGGCTCTCAGGAGATTTTGGACAGGCTCTGGGTGAGGACAGGGTCAGGGTGTTGGTAGGAGTTGGAGAGACTCTGGATGAGGAGAGGTTGAGTGTGTCAGGAGGAATTGGAGAAAATCTGGATGAGCAGAGGCTCGGAGTGTCAGGAATAGTTGGAGAGACTCTGGGTGAGGAGAGGGTCAGAGTGCCAGGAGGAGTTGGACAGGAACCTGGTGAGGATAAAGTCAGGGTGTTGGGCGAAGTTGGACAGACGCTAGGTTAGGAGAGGTTCAGGGTGTTAGGAGGAGTTGGAGAGCCTCTGGTTGAGGAGAGGGTCAGGGTGTCAGGAGGAGTTGGACCGACTCTTGGTGAAGAGAAGTTCTGTGTGTCGGAAGGAGTTGGAGAGACTCTGGATGAGGAGAGGTTCAGGGTTTCTTCAGGAGTTGGAGAGACTCTGTGTGAGGAGAGGTTAGGAGTGTCTGGAGG
The DNA here is from genome assembly GCA_026770705.1 of Isurus oxyrinchus. Classification (NCBI taxonomy): domain Eukaryota; kingdom Metazoa; phylum Chordata; class Chondrichthyes; order Lamniformes; family Lamnidae; genus Isurus; species Isurus oxyrinchus. The sequence goes on from JANJGN010000010.1 coordinate 104,780,317, forward strand.
AGTTGGGGAGACTCTGGGTGAGCAGAGGTTCAAAGTGTTAGGAGGAGTTGGTCAGACTCTGTGAGAGGAGAGGGGCAGAGTGTCGGGCAAATTTGGACAGACGCTTGGTGAGGAGAGGGTCAGGGAGTTAGGAGGAGCTGGAGAGACTGTGGGTGAGGAAATGTTCAGGGGGTCAGGAGGAGTTGCAGAGACTCCGGATGAGCAGAGGGTCAGAGTGTCAGGAGGAGTTTGGGAGTCTCTTGGTGAGGAGAGGGTCAGAGTGTCAGGAGGATTTGGACAGACTCTGGGTGAGGAGAGGGTCAGGGTGTCGGGAGGAGTTGAAGAGACTCTGGGTGAGGAGAGGGTCAGGGTGTCAGGAGGAGTTGGACAGACTCTGGTTGAGGAGAGGGTCAGAGTGTCAGGGGCAGATGAAGAGACTCTGGGAGTGGAGAGGGACAGAGAGTCACGAAGAGTTGGACAGGCTCTGGGTGAGGAGAGGGTCCTGGTGTCGGGTGAAGTTGCACCGACGCGAGGTGTGGAGAGATTCAGAGTGTCAGGAGGATTTGGAGAGAATCTGGGATAGGAAATGGTCTGGCTGTTAGGAGATTTTTTACAGGCTCTGGGTGAGGACAGGGTCAGGGTGTTGGTTGGAGTTGGAGAGACTCTGGATGAGGAGAGGGTCAGAGTGTCGGGACTAGTTGGACAGACTCTGGGTGACGAGAGGGTCAGGTTGTCAGGCGGAGTTGGACAGACTCTGGTTAAGGAGAGGATCAGGTTGTCAGGAGGAGTTGGAGAGAATCTGGGTGAAGAGAGGGTCAAAGTGTCAGGAGGAGTTGGACCGTTCTGGGTGAGGAGAGGGTCATGGTGTCAGGAGAAGATGGACAGACTCTAGGTGAGGAGAGTGTCAGAGTGTCAGGAGGAGTTGGAGAGAATCTGGTTGAGGAGAGGTTCAGCAGGTCAGGAGAAGTTGGACAGATTCTATGTGAGGAGAGGGTCAAGGAGTCAGGAGGAGTTGGAGAGACACCAGAAGAGGAGTGGGTCAAGGTGTCGGGAGGAGTTGAGGAGAATCTGGGTGAGGAGAGGGTCAGGGTGTCAGGAGTTGGACAGACTCTGGGTGAGGAGAGGGTCAGAGTGTCGGGAGCAGATGAAGAGACACTCGGAGTGGCGAGGGACAGAGTGTCAGGAAGAGTTGGACAGACTCTGGGTGTGGAGAGGGTCCTGGTGTCGGGTGAAGTTGGACCGACGCGAGGTGTGGAGAGGTTCAGTTTTTCAGGAGGAGTTGGAGAGACTCTGGGATAGGAGACGATCTGGCTGTTAGGAGATTTTGGACAGGTTCTGGGTGAGGACAGAGTCAGGGTGTCGGTAGGAGTTGGAGAGACTCTGGATGAGGAGAGGGTCAGAGTGTCGGGATAAGTTGGACAGACTCTGGGTGAGGAGAGGGTCAGAGTGTGAGGAGGAATTGGAGAGACTCTGGGTGAAGAGAGGGTCAAAGTGTCAGGAGGAGTTGGACAGTCTCTGGGTGAGGAGAGGGTCATAGTGTCAGGAGAAGTTGGACAGACTCTAGGTGAGGAGAGTGTCAGAGTGTCAGGAGGAGTTGGAGAGATTCTGGTTGAGGAGAGGGTCAGGGGGTCAGGAGAAGTTGGACAGATTCTATGTGAGGAGAGCTTCAACGAGTCAGGAGGAGTTGGAGAGACTCCGGATGAGGAGTGGGTCAAGGTGTAGGGAGGAGTTGAAGAGACCCTGGTTGAGGAGAGGGTCAGGGTGTCAGGAGGAGTTGGACAGACTCTGGGTGAGGAGAGGGTCAGAGTGTCGCGAGCAGATGAAGAGACTCTGGGAGTGGAGAGTGTCAGAGTGTCAGGAGGAGTTGGAGAGACTCTGGTTGAGGTTAGGGTCAGAGTGTCAGGAGGACATGGACAGACTCTGGGTGAGGAGAGGGTTACAGTGTCAGGAGGAGTTGGTCAGACTGTAGGTGAGGAGAGGATCAGGGTGTCAGGAGGAGTTGGACATGCTCTAGGTGAAGAGAAGTTCTCGGTGTCAGAAGGAGTTGGAGACACTCTGGATGAGGAGAGAGTCAGGGGGTTAGGAGGAGTTGGAGAAACTCTGGGTGAAGAGAAGGTCTGGGTGACGGAAGGAGTTGGAGAGACTCTGGATGAGGAGAGGTTCAGGATGTCGTGTGAAGTTGGACTAATGCTCGGTGAGGAGAGGGTAGGGTATTATGAGGAGTTGGAGAGAATCCGGATGAGGAGATGGTCAGAGTGTCAGGAGAAGTTTGAGATACTCTGGGTGAGGAGAGGGTCAGCTTGTTGGGAGGTTTTGAAGAGACTCTGGGTGAGGACAGTTTCAGGGTGTCAGGAGGAGATGGAGAGACTCTGGGTGAAGAGGGAGTTAGAGTGTCAGGAGGAGTTGGTCAGATTTTAGGTGAGGAGAGGGTCAAGGTGCCAGGAGGTGTAGGACAGTCTCTGGGTGACGAGTGGGTCAGGGTGTCAGGAGGGCATGGACAGACTCTGGGTGAGGAGAGGGTTAGAGTGTCAGGAGAAGTTGGTCAGATTCTAGGTGAGGAGAAGGTCAAGGTGCCAGGCTGTGTTGGACAGTCTCTGGGTGTGGAGAGGGGGTCAGGGTGTCATGAAGAGTTGGAGAGGCTCTGGGTGAAGTGAAGGTCAGGGTGTCGGAAGGAGTTGGAGAGACTCTGGATGAGGAGAGGTTCAGGGTCTCTTCAGGAGTTGGAGAGGCTCTGGGTGAGGAGAGGTTCAGGGTGTCCTGAGGAGTTGGAGAGACTCCGGATGAGGAGAGGGTCAGAGTGTCAGGAGGAATTTGAGAAACTCTGGGTGAGGAGAGGGTCAGGGTGTTAGGAGGAGTTGGACAAGCTCTGGTTGAAGAGAAGTTCTGGGTGATAGAAGGTGTTGGAGAAAATTTGGATGAGGAGAGATTCAGGGACTCTTCAGGAGTTGGAGGGACTCTCGGTGAGGAGAGGTTCAGGGTGTCCTGAGGAGTTGGAGAGACTCCGGATGAGGAGAGGGTCAGAGTGTCTGGAGTATTTTGAGAGACTCTGGGTGAGGAGAGGGTCAGAGTATCAGGAGGAGTTGGACAGTCTCTGGGTGAGGAGAGGGTCATGGTGTCAGGAGAATTTGGACAGACTCTAGGTGAGGAGAGGGTCAGAGTGTCAGGAGGAGTTGGAGAGACTCTGGTTGAGGAGAGGGTCAGGGTGTCGGGAGATTTTGGACAGATTTTATGTGAGGAGAGGGTCAAGGTGTCAGTAGGATTTGGAGAGACTCCGGATGAGGAGAGTGTCAGAGTGTCAGGAGGATTTGGACAGACTTTGGGTGAGGAGAGGGTCAGGGTGTCAGGAGGAGTTGGAGAGACTCCGGATGAGGAGAGGGTCAGAGTGTCTGGAGTATTTTGAGAGACTCTGGGTGAGGAGAGGGTCAGAGTATCAGGAGGAGTTGGACAGTCTCTGGGTGAGGAGAGGGTCATGGTGTCAGGAGAATTTGGACAGACTCTAGGTGAGGAGAGGGTCAGAGTGTCAGGAGGAGTTGGAGAGACTCTGGTTGAGGAGAGGGTCAGGGTGTCGGGAGATTTTGGACAGATTTTATGTGAGGAGAGGGTCAAGGTGTCAGTAGGATTTGGAGAGACTCCGGATGAGGAGAGTGTCAGAGTGTCAGGAGGATTTGGACAGACTTTGGGTGAGGAGAGGGTCAGGGTGTCAGGAGGAGTTGAAGAGACTCTGGGAGTGGAGAGGGTCAGAGTGTCAGGTAGAGTTGGACAGGCTCTGGGTGAGGAGATTGTCATGGTGTCGGGGGAAGTTGGACCGACTCGAGGTGAGCAGAGTTTCAGAGTGTCAAGAACATTTGGAGAGACTCTGGGAGGGGAGACGGTCTGGCTGTCAGGAGGTTTTGGACAGGCTCTGGGTGAGGAGAGGGTCAGGGTTTCGGTAGATGTTGGAGAGACTCTGGATGAGGAGAAGGGTCAGGCTTTCGGGAGGATTTGGAGAGACTCTGCGTGAGGAGAGGTTGAGTGTGTCAGGAGGAATTGGAGAATCTCTGGATGAGCAGAGGGTCGGAGTGTCAGGAATAGTTGGAGAGACTATGAATGAGGAGAGGGACAGGGTGTTAGGAGGAGTTGGAGAGACTCTGGTTGAGGAGAGGGTCATGGTGTCAGGAGGAGTTGGACACGCTCTGGGTGAAGAGAAGTTCTTGGTTTTGGAAGGAGTTGGAGACACTCTGGATGAGGAGAGAGTCAGGGGGTTAGGAGGAGTTGGAGAAACTCTGGGTGAAGAGAAGGTCTGGGTGATGGAAGGAGTTGGAGAGACTCTGGATGAGGAGAGGTTCAGGATGTCGGGCGAAGTTGGACTAATGCTCGGTGAGGAGAGGGTCAGGTTATTACGAGGAGTTGGAGAGAATCCGGATGAGGAGATGGTCAGAGTGTCAGGAGGAGTTTGAGATACTCTGGGTGAGGAGAGGGTCAGCTTGTCGGGAGGTTTTGAAGAGACTCTGGGTGAGGACAGTTTCAGGGTGTCAGGAGGAGATGGAGAGACTCTAGGTGAGGAGAGGGTCAGTGCTCCAATAGGAGATGGACAGGCTCTGGGTGAGGAGAGAGTCAGGATGTCGGACGAAGTTGGACTAACGCTAGGTGAGTAGAGGGTCAGGGTGTTAGGAGGCGTTGGAGAGACTCTGGGTGAAGAGAAGTTCTGGGTGTTGGAAGGAGTTGGAGAGACTCTGGGTGAAGAGAGGTTCTGGGTGTCAGGAATAGTTGGAGAGACTCCAGATGAGGAAAGGGTCAGAGTGACACGAGGAGTTTGAGAGACTCTGGCTGAGGAGATGGTGAGCATTTACGGAGGTGTTGAAGAGACTCTGGGTGAGGAGAGGTTCAGGGTGTCATGAGGAGATGGAGAGACTCTAGGTGAGGAGAGGGTCAGGGTGTCAGGAGGAGATGGACAGTCTCTGGGTGAGGAGAGGGTCAGAGTGTAAGGAGGAGTTGGACAGGCTCTGGGTGAGGAGAGGGTCAGAGTGTCATGAGGAGCAGGATAGACTCTGGGTGAGGTGAGGTTCAGAGTGTCAGGAGGAGTTGGATAGACTCTGGGAGAGCAGAAGTTCAGCGTGTCAGGAGGAGTTGGCGAGACTCTGGCTGAGCGGAGGATCAGGGTGTCAGGAGAAGTTGGACAGACTCTGGGTGAGGAGAGGGTCAGGTTGTCGGGACAAGTTGGACAGACTCTGGTTGAGGAGAGGGTCAAAGTGTCATTAGGAGTTGCACAGTCTCTGGGTGAGGAGAGGGTCATGGTGTCAGGAGAAGTTGGACAGACTCTAGGTGAGGAGAGGGTCAGAGTGTCAGGAGGAGTTGGAGAGACTCTGGTTGAGGAGAGGGTCAAGGTGTTGGGAGAAGCTGGACAGATTCTATGTGAGGAGAGGGTCAAGGTGTCAGGAGGAGTTGGAGAGCCTCTGCATGAGGAGTGGGTCGGAGTGTCTGGAGGATTTGGACAGACACTGGGTGAGGAGAGGGTCAGGGTGTCAGGAGGAGTTGGACAGACTCTGGTTGAGGAGAGGGTCAGGTTGTCAGGAGTAGTTGGAGAGACTCTGGGTGAGCAGAGGGTCAGGTTGTTGGGTGAAGTTGGACAGACACTAGATGAGGAGAGGGTCAGGGTGTCAGGAGGAGTTGTACAGACACTGGGTGAGGAGAGGTTCAGAGTGTCAGGAGGAGTTGGACCGTCTCGGTGAGGAGAGGGTCATGGTGTCAGAAGAAGTTGGACAGACTCTAGGTGAGGAGAGGGTCAGAGTGTCAGGAGGAGTTGGAGAGATTCTGGTTGCGGAAGAGTCAGGGTGTCGGAAGAAGTTGGACAGATTCTATGTGAGGAGAGGGTCAAGGTGTCAGGAGGAGTTGGAGAGTCTCCGGATGAGGAGTGTTTCATGCTGTCAGGAGGAGTTGAAGAGACCGTGGGAGAGGAGACGGTCAGGGTGTCAGGAGGAGTTGGGCAGACTCTGGGTGAGGAGAGGGTCAGAGTGTCGGGAGCAGATTAAGAGACTCTGGGAGTGGAGAGGGTCAGAGTGTCAACAGGAGTTGGAGATAATCTGGTTGAGGAGAGAGTCAGAGTGTCAGGAGGACATGGGCAGACTTTGGGTGAGGAGAGGGTTAGAGTGTCAGCAGGAGTTGGAGAGACTCTGGGTGAGGAGAGGGTCAGGGTGTCAGGAAGAGTTGGACAGGCTCTGGGTGAAGAGTAGGTCTGGGTGTCGGAAGGAATTGGAGAGACTCTGGATGAGGAGAGGTTCAGTGTCTCTTCAGGTGTTGGAGAGACTCTGGGTGAGGAGAGGTTCAGGGTGTCATGAGGATTGGAGAGAATCCAGATGTGGAGATGGTCAGAGTGTCAGGACGAGTTTGAGAGAGTCTGGGTGAGGAGAGCATCAGATTGTCGGGAGGTTTTGAAGAGACTCTGGGTGAGGACAGTTTCAGGGTGTCAGGAGGAGATGGAGAGACTCTGGGTGAGTTGAGGGTCAGGGTGTCATGAGCAGTTGGAGAGACTCTGGGTGAAGAGAGGGTCAGAGTGTCGGGAGGAGTTGGAGAGACTCTGGGTGAGGAGAGGGTCAGGGTGTCGGAAGGAGTTGGAGAGACTCTGGATGAGGAGAGGTTCAGGGTCTCTTCAGGAGTTGGAGAGACTCTGGGTGAGGAGAGGTTCAGGGTGTCCTGAGGAGTTGGAGAGACTCCGGATGAGGAGAGGGTCAGAGTGTCAGGAGGAATTTGCGAAACTCTGGGTGAGGAGAGGGTCAGGGTGTTAGGAGGAGTTGGACAAGCTCTGGTTGAAGAGAAGTTCTGGGTGATAGAAGGTGTTGGAGAAAATTTGGATGAGGAGAGATTCAGGGACTCTTCAGGAGTTGGAGGGACTCTGGGTGAGGAGAGGTTCAGGGTGTCCTGAGGAGTTGGAGAGACTCCGGATGAGAAGAGGGTCAGAGTGTCTGGAGTATTTTGAGAGACTCTGGGTGAGGAGAGGGTCAGAGTATCAGGAGGAGTTGGACAGTCTCTGGGTGAGGAGAGGGTCATGGTGTCAGGAGAATTTGGACAGACTCTAGGTGAGGAGAGGGTCAGAGTGTCAGGAGGAGTTGGAGAGACTCTGGTTGAGGAGAGGGTCAAGGTGTCGGGAGATTTTGGACAGATTCTATGTGAGGAGAGGGTCAAGGTGTCAATAGGATTTGGAGAGACTCCGGATGAGGAGAGTGTCAGAGTGTCAGGAGGATTTGGACAGACTTTGGGTGAGGAGAGGGTCAGGGTGTCAGGAGGAGTTGAAGAGACTCTGGGAGTGGAGAGGGCCAGAGTGTCAGGTAGAGTTGGACAGGCTCTGGGTGAGGAGATTGTCATGGTGTCGGGGGAAGTTGGACCAACTCGAGGTGAGCAGAGTTTCAGAGTGTCAAGAACATTTGGAGAGACTCTGGGAGGGGAGACGGTCTGGCTGTCAGGAGGTTTTGGACAGGCTCTGGGTGAGGAGAGGGTCAGGGTTTCGGTAGATGTTGGAGAGACTCTGGATGAGGAGAAGGGTCAGGCTTTCGGGAGGATTTGGAGAGACTCTGCGTGAGGAGAGGTTGAGTGTGTCAGGAGGAATTGGAGAATCTCTGGATGAGCAGAGGGTCGGAGTGTCAGGAATAGTTGGAGAGACTATGAATGAGGAGAGGGACAGGGTGTTAGGAGGAGTTGGAGAGACTCTGGTTGAGGAGAGGGTCATGGTGTCAGGAGGAGTTGGACACGCTCTGGGTGAAGAGAAGTTCTTGGTTTTGGAAGGAGTTGGAGACACTCTGGATGAGGAGAGAGTCAGGGGGTTAGGAGGAGTTGGAGAAACTCTGGGTGAAGAGAAGGTCTGGGTGATGGAAGGAGTTGGAGAGACTCTGGATGAGGAGAGGTTCAGGATGTCGGGCGAAGTTGGACTAATGCTCGGTGAGGAGAGGGTCAGGTTATTACGAGGAGTTGGAGAGAATCCGGATGAGGAGATGGTCAGAGTGTCAGGAGGAGTTTGAGATACTCTGGGTGAGGAGAGGGTCAGCTTGTCGGGAGGTTTTGAAGAGACTCTGGGTGAGGACAGTTTCAGGGTGTCAGGAGGAGATGGAGAGACTCTAGGTGAGGAGAGGGTCAGTGCTCCAATAGGAGATGGACAGGCTCTGGGTGAGGAGAGAGTCAGGATGTCGGACGAAGTTGGACTAACGCTAGGTGAGTAGAGGGTCAGGGTGTTAGGAGGCGTTGGAGAGACTCTGGGTGAAGAGAAGTTCTGGGTGTTGGAAGGAGTTGGAGAGACTCTGGGTGAAGAGAGGTTCTGGGTGTCAGGAATAGTTGGAGAGACTCCAGATGAGGAAAGGGTCAGAGTGACACGAGGAGTTTGAGAGACTCTGGCTGAGGAGATGGTGAGCATTTACGGAGGTGTTGAAGAGACTCTGGGTGAGGAGAGGTTCAGGGTGTCATGAGGAGATGGAGAGACTCTAGGTGAGGAGAGGGTCAGGGTGTCAGGAGGAGATGGACAGTCTCTGGGTGAGGAGAGGGTCAGAGTGTAAGGAGGAGTTGGACAGGCTCTGGGTGAGGAGAGGGTCAGAGTGTCATGAGGAGCAGGATAGACTCTGGGTGAGGTGAGGTTCAGAGTGTCAGGAGGAGTTGGATAGACTCTGGGAGAGCAGAAGTTCAGCGTGTCAGGAGGAGTTGGCGAGACTCTGGCTGAGCGGAGGATCAGGGTGTCAGGAGAAGTTGGACAGACTCTGGGTGAGGAGAGGGTCAGGTTGTCGGGACAAGTTGGACAGACTCTGGTTGAGGAGAGGGTCAAAGTGTCATTAGGAGTTGCACAGTCTCTGGGTGAGGAGAGGGTCATGGTGTCAGGAGAAGTTGGACAGACTCTAGGTGAGGAGAGGGTCAGAGTGTCAGGAGGAGTTGGAGAGACTCTGGTTGAGGAGAGGGTCAAGGTGTTGGGAGAAGCTGGACAGATTCTATGTGAGGAGAGGGTCAAGGTGTCAGGAGGAGTTGGAGAGCCTCTGCATGAGGAGTGGGTCGGAGTGTCTGGAGGATTTGGACAGACACTGGGTGAGGAGAGGGTCAGGGTGTCAGGAGGAGTTGGACAGACTCTGGTTGAGGAGAGGGTCAGGTTGTCAGGAGTAGTTGGAGAGACTCTGGGTGAGCAGAGGGTCAGGTTGTTGGGTGAAGTTGGACAGACACTAGATGAGGAGAGGGTCAGGGTGTCAGGAGGAGTTGTACAGACACTGGGTGAGGAGAGGTTCAGAGTGTCAGGAGGAGTTGGACCGTCTCGGTGAGGAGAGGGTCATGGTGTCAGAAGAAGTTGGACAGACTCTAGGTGAGGAGAGGGTCAGAGTGTCAGGAGGAGTTGGAGAGATTCTGGTTGCGGAAGAGTCAGGGTGTCGGAAGAAGTTGGACAGATTCTATGTGAGGAGAGGGTCAAGGTGTCAGGAGGAGTTGGAGAGTCTCCGGATGAGGAGTGTTTCATGCTGTCAGGAGGAGTTGAAGAGACCGTGGGAGAGGAGACGGTCAGGGTGTCAGGAGGAGTTGGGCAGACTCTGGGTGAGGAGAGGGTCAGAGTGTCGGGAGCAGATTAAGAGACTCTGGGAGTGGAGAGGGTCAGAGTGTCAACAGGAGTTGGAGATAATCTGGTTGAGGAGAGAGTCAGAGTGTCAGGAGGACATGGGCAGACTTTGGGTGAGGAGAGGGTTAGAGTGTCAGCAGGAGTTGGAGAGACTCTGGGTGAGGAGAGGGTCAGGGTGTCAGGAAGAGTTGGACAGGCTCTGGGTGAAGAGTAGGTCTGGGTGTCGGAAGGAATTGGAGAGACTCTGGATGAGGAGAGGTTCAGTGTCTCTTCAGGTGTTGGAGAGACTCTGGGTGAGGAGAGGTTCAGGGTGTCATGAGGATTGGAGAGAATCCAGATGTGGAGATGGTCAGAGTGTCAGGACGAGTTTGAGAGAGTCTGGGTGAGGAGAGCATCAGATTGTCGGGAGGTTTTGAAGAGACTCTGGGTGAGGACAGTTTCAGGGTGTCAGGAGGAGATGGAGAGACTCTGGGTGAGTTGAGGGTCAGGGTGTCATGAGCAGTTGGAGAGACTCTGGGTGAAGAGAGGGTCAGGGTGTCAGGAGGAGTTGTACAGACACTGGGTGAGGAGAGGTTCAGAGTTTCAGGAGGAGTTGGAGATAGTCTGTGTGAGGAGAAGGTCAAAGTGTCAGGAGGAGTTGGACAGTCTCGGTGAGGAGAGGGTCATGGTGTCAGGAGAAGTTGGACAGACTCTAGGTGAGGAGAGGGTTAGAGTGTCAGGAGGAGTTGGTCAGACTCTAGGTGATGAGAGTGTCAGGGTTCCAGGAGGTGTTGGACAGGCTCTGGGTGAGGAGACGGTCAGGGTGTCAGGAAGAGTTGGACAGGCTCTGGGTGAAGAGAAGGTCTGGGTGTCGGAAGGAGTTGGAGAGACTCTGGATGAGGAGAGGTTCAGTGTCACTTCAGGACTTGGAGAGATTCTGGGTGAGGAGAGGTTCCGGGTGTCATGAGAAGTTGGAGAGAATCCGGATGAGGAGATGGTCAGAGTGTCAGGAGGAGTTTGAGAGACTCTGGGTGTGAAGAGAGTCAGGGGGTTAGGAGGTGTTGGAGAAACTCTGGGTGAAGAGAAGGTCTGGGTGACGGAAGGAGTTGGAGAGACTCTGGATGAGGAGAGGTTCAGTGTCACTTCAGGACTTGGAGAGATTCTGGGTGAGGAGAGGTTCCGGGTGTCATGAGAAGTTGGAGAGAATCCGGATGAGGAGATGGTCAGAGTGTCAGGAGGAGTTTGAGAGACTCTGGGTGTGAAGAGAGTCAGGGGGTTAGGAGGTGTTGGAGAAACTCTGGGTGAAGAGAAGGTCTGGGTGACGGAAGGTGTTGGAGAGACTCTGGATGAGGAGAGGTTCAGGATGTCGTGTGAAGTTGGACTAATGCTCGGTGAGGAGAGGTTAGGGTATTATTAGGATTTGGAGAGAATCCGGATGAGGAGATGGTCAGAGTGTCAGGAGGAGTTTGAGATATTGTGGGTGAGGTGAGGGTCAGCTTGTCAGGAGGTTTTGAAGAGACTCTGGGTGAGGTCAGTTTCAGGGTGTCAGGAGGAGATGGAGAGACTCTGGGTGAGGAGGGAGTTCGAGAGTCAGGAGGAGTTGGTCATATTCTAGGTGAGGAGAGGGTCAAGGTGCCAGGAGGTGTAGGACAGTCTCTGGGTGATGACTGGGTCAGGGTATCAGGAGGGCATGGACAGACTCTGGGTGAGGAGAGGGTTAGAGTGTCAGGAGGAGTTGGTCAGATTCTAGGTGAGGAGAGGGTCAAGGTGCCAGGAGGTGTTGGACAGTCTCTGGGTGAGGAGAGGGGGTCAGTGTGTCAGGAAGAGTTGGACAGGCTCTGGGTGAAGAGAAGGTCAGGGTGTCGGAAGGAGTTGGAGAGACTCTGGATGAGGAGAGGTTCAGTGTCTTTTCAGGAGTTGGAGAGACTCTTGGTGAAGCGAAGTCCAGGGTGTCATGAGGATTTTTAGAGACTCCGGATGAGCAGAGGGTCAGAGTGTCAGGAGGAATTTGAGAAACTCTGGGTGAGGAGAGGGTTAGCTTATCGGGAGTTTTTGAAGAGACTCTGGGTGAGGAGAGTTTTAGGGTGTCAGGAGGAGATGGAGAGACTCTGGGTGAGGAGAGGGTCAGGGTTTTAGGAGGAGTTGGAGAGACTCTGAGTGAGGAGAGGGTCAGGGTGTCAGGTGGAGTTGGACAAGCTCTGGGTGAAGAGAAGTTCTGGGTGACGGAAGGTGTTGGAGAAAGTCTGGATGAGGAGAGATTCAGGGACTCATCAGGAGTTGGAGGGACTGTGGGTGAGGAGAGGTTCAGGGTGTCCTGAGGAGTAGGAGAGACTCCGGATGAGCAGAGGGTCAAAGTGTCTGGAGTATTTTGAGAGACTCTGGGTGAGGAGAGGGTCAGAGTATCAGGAGGAGTTGGACAGTCTCTGGGTGAGGAGAGGGTCATGGTGTCAGGAGAATTTGGACAGACTCTAGGTGAGGAGAGGGTCAGAGTGTCAGGAGGAGTTGGAGATACTCTGGTTGAGGAGAGGGTCAGGGTGTCGGGAGGTTTTGGACAGATTCTATATGAGGAGAGGGTCAAGGTGTCAGTAGGATTTGGAGAGACTCCGGATGAGGAGAGTGTCAGAGTGTCAGGAGTATTTGGACAGACTTTGGGTGAGGAGAGGGTCAGGGTGTCAGGAGGTGTTGAAGAGACTCTGGGTGAGGAGAGTTTCCAGGTGTCAGGAGGAGTTGGACAGACTCTGGGTTAGGAGAGGGTCAGAGTGTCTGGAGCAGATGAAGAGACACTGGGAGTGGAGAGGGTCAGAGTGTCAGGTAGAGTTGGACAGGCTCTGGGTGAGGAGATTGTCATGGTGTCGGGTGAATTTGGACCGACTCGAGGTGAGCAGAGTTTCAGAGTGTCAGGAACAGTTGGACAGACTCTGGGAGGGGAGACGGTCTGGCTGTCAGGAGGTTTTGGACAGGCTCTGGGTGAGGAGAGGGTCAGGGTGTCGGTAGATGTTGGAGAGACTCTGGATGAGGAGAAGGGTCAGGCTTTTGGGAGGATTTGGAGAGACTCTGCGTGAGGAGAGGTTGAGTGTGTCAGGAGGAGTTGGAGAATCTCTGGATGAGCAGAGGGTCAGAGTGTCAGGAATAGTTGGAGAGACTATGAATGAGGAGAGGGTCAGGGTGTCGGGAGGTGTTGGAGAGACTCTGGATGAGGAGAGGTTCAGGATGTCATGTGAAGTTGGACTAATGCTCAGTGAGGAGAGGGTAAGGTATTATGAGGAGTTGGAGAGAATCCGGATGAGGAGATGGTCAGAGTGTCAGGAGGAGTTTGAGATATTCTGAGTGAGGAGAGGGTCAGCTTGTCAGGAGGTTTTGAAGAGACTCTGTGGGAGGACAGGTTCAGGGTGTCAGGAGGAGATGGAGAGACTCTGGGTGAGGAGGGAGTTCGAGAGTCAGGAGGAGTTGGTCATATTCTAGGTGAGGAGAGGGTCAAGGTGCCAGGAGGTGTAGGACAGTCTCTGGGTGATGAGTGGGTCAGGGTGTCGGGAGTTTTTGGACAGATTCTATGTGAGGAGAGGGTCAGAGTACCAGGAGGAGTTTGAAGGAACTGGGTGAGGAGAGGGTCAGGGTGTTGGGTGAAGTTGGACAGACGCTAGGTGAGGAGAGGGACAGGGTGTTAGGAGGTGTTGGAGAGACTCTGGTTGAGGAGAGGGTCATGGTGTCAGGAGGAGTTGGACACGCTCTGGGTGAAGAGAAGTTCTTGGTTTTGGAAGCAGTTGGAGACACTCTGGATGAGGAGAGAGTCGGGGGTTAGGAGGAGTTGGAGAAACTCTGGGTGAAGAGAAGGTCTGGGTGACGGAAGGAGTTGGAGAGACTCTGGATGAGGAGAGGTTCAGGATGTTGGGCGAAGTTGGACTAATGCTCGGTGAGGAGAGGGTCAGGTTATTATGAGGAGTTGGAAGAATCCGGATGAGGAGATGGTCAGAGTGTCAGGAGGAGTTTGAGATACTCTAGGTGAGGAGAGGGTCAGCTTGTCAGGAGGTTTTGAAGAGACTCTGGGTGAGGACAATTTCAGGGTGTCAGGAGGAAATGGAGAGACTGTGTGTGAGGAGGGAGTTGGAGTGTCAGGAGGAGTTGGTCAGACTCTAGGTGAGGAGAGGGTCAGGGAACCAATAGGAGTTGGACAGGCTCTGGGTGAGGAGAGAGTCAGGATGTCGGGCGAAGTTGGAGTAACGCTAGGTGAGTAGAGGGTCAGGGTGTTAGGAGGTGTTGGAGAGACTCTTGGTGAAGAGAAGGTCTGGGTGTCGGAAGGAGTTGGAGAGAGTCTGGGTGAAGAGAGGTTCTGGGTGTCAGGAATAGTTGGAGAGACTCCGGATGAGGAAAGTGTCAGAGTGACACGAGGAGTTTGAGAGACTTTGGCTGAGGAGATGGTGAGCATTTAGGGAAGTGTTGAAGAGACTCTGGGTGAGGAGAGGTACAGGGTGTCATGAGGAGATGGAGAGACTCTAGGTGAGGAGAGGGTCAGGGTGTCAGGAGGAGATGGACAGGCTCTGGGTGAGGAGAGGGTCAGAGTGTCATGAGGAGCAGGATAGACTCTGGGTGAGGTGAGGTTCAGATTGTCAGGAGGAGTTGGATAGACTCTGGGTGAGCAGAGGGTCAGGTTGTTGGGTGAAGTTGGACAGACACTAGATGAGGAGAGGGTCAGGGTGTCCGGTGGAGTTGGAGAGACTCTGGCTGAGCAGTGGGTCAGGTTGTTGGGTGAAGTTGGACAGACACTAGATGAGGAGAGGGTCAGGGTGTCAGGAGGAGTTGTACAGACACTGGGTGAGGAGAGATTCAGAGTGTCAGGAGGAGTTGGATAGTCTCGGTGAGGAGAGGGTCATGGTGTCAGAAGACGTTGGACAGACTCTAGGTGAGGAGAGGGTCAGAGTGTCAGGAGGAGTTGGAGAGATTCTGGTTGCGGAGAGAGTCAGGGTGTCGGGAGAAGTCGGACAGATTCTATGTGAGGAGAGGGTCAAGGTGTCAGGTGGATTTGGAGAGACTCCGGATGAGGAGTGGGTCAAGCTGTCAAGAGGAGTTGAAGAGACCCTGGGTGAGGAGAGTGTCAGGGTGTCAGGAGGAGTTGGGCAGACTCTGGGTGAGGAGAGGGTCAGAGTGTCAGGAGCAGATTAAAAGACTCTGGGAGTGGAGAGGGTCAGAGTGTCAACAGGAGTTGGAGAGAATCTGGTTGAGGAGAGGGTCAGAGTGTCAGGAGGACATGGACAGAATTTGGGTGAGGAGAAGGTTAGAGTGTCAGCAGGAGTTGGAGAGACTCTGGGTGAGGAGAGGGTCAGGGTGTCAGGAAGAGTTGGACAGGCTCTGGGTGAAGAGTAGGTCTGGGTGTCGGAAGGAGTTGGAGAGACTCTGGATGAGGAGAGGTTCAGGGTCTCTTCAGGTGTTGGAGAGACTCTGGGTGAGGAGAGGTTCAGGGTGTAATGAAGATTGGAGAGAATCCGGATGAGGAGATGTCAGGATGATTTTGAGAGAGTCTGGGTGAGGAGAGCTTCAGGTTGTTGGGAGGTTTTGAAGAGACTCTGGGTGAGGACAGTTTCAGAGTGTCAGGAGTAGATGGATTGACTCTGGGTGAGTTGAGGGTCAGGGTGTCAAGAGGAGTTGGAGAGACTCTGGGTGAGGAGAGGGTCAGAGTGTCAGGAGGAGTTGGAGAGACTCTGGGTGAGGAGAGGGTCAGAGTGTCAGGAGGACATGGACAGACTCTAGATGAGGAGAGGGTCAGAGTATCAGGAGGAGTTGGACAGGCTCTGGGAGAAGAGAATATCTTGGAGTCAGAAGTTGTTGGAGAGACTCTGGATGAGGAGAGGTTCAGGGTCTCTTCAGGAGTTGGAGGGACTCTGTGTGAGGAGAGGTTCAGAGTGTCAGGAGGAGTTGGAGAGACTCTGGGTGAGCAGAGGATCAAAGTGCTAGGAGGAGTTGGACAGACTCTGGGAGAGGAGAGGGGCAGAGTGTCAGGCGAAGTTGGACTGACGCTAGTTGAGGAGAGGGTCAGGATGTTATGAGGAGTTGGAGAGACTCCGGAAGAGGAGAGGGTCAGAGTGACATGAGGAGTTTGAGAGACTCTGGGTGAGGAGAGGGTCAGCGTTTAGGGAGGTGTTGAAGATACTGGGTGAGGAGAGGTTCAGGGTGTCATGAGGAGATGGAAAGACTCTTGGTGAGGAGAGGGTCAGGGTGTCAGGAGGCGTTGGACAGGCTCTGGGTGAGGAGAGGGTCAGTGTTTCAGGAGGAGTTGGATAGACTCTGGGTGAGCAGAATTTCAGAGTGTCAGGAGGAGTAGGCGAGACTCTGGCTGAGCGGAGGTTCAAGTGTCAGGAGCAGTTGGACAGACTCTGAGTGAGGAGAGGGTCCGAGTGTCGGGACAATTTGGACAGACTCTGGGTGAGGAGAGTGTCAGGTTGTCAGGAGGAGTTGGACAGACTCTGGTTGAGGAGAGGGTCATGTTGTCAGGAGGAGTTGGACAGACTCTTTTTGAGGAGAGGGTCATGTTGTCAGGAGGAGTTGGAGAGACTCTGGGTAAGGAGAGGGTCAGGTTGTTGGGTGAAGTTGGACAGACTCTCGATGAGGAGACGGTTGGGGTGTCAGGACGAGCTGTACAGACACTGGGTGAAGAGAGGTTCAGAGTGTCAGGAGGAGTTGGAGAGACTCTGGGTGAGGAGAGGGTCAGGGTGTCATTAGGAGTTGCACAGTCTCTGGGTGAGGAGAGGGTCATGGTGTCAGGAGAAGTTGGACAGACTCCAGGTGAGGAGAGGGTCAGAGTGTCAGGAGGAGTTGGAGAGATTCTGGTTGAGGTGAAGGTCAGGGTGTCGGGAGAAGTTGGACAGATTCTATGTGAGGAGAGGGTCAAGGTGTCAGGAGGAGTTGGAGAGCCTCTGGATGAGGATTGGGTCAGAGTTTCAGGAGAATTTGGACATACTCTGGGTGAGGAGAGGGTCAGGGTGTCAGGAGGAGTTGGACAGACTCTGTTTGAGGAGAGGGTCAGGTTGTCAGGAGGAGTTGGACAGACTCTGGGTGAGGAGAGGGTCAGGTTGTTGGGTGAAGTTGGACAGACTCTAGATGAGGAGAGGGTCAGGGTGTCAGGTGGAGTTGTACAGACACTGGGTGAGGAGAGGTTCAGAGTGTCAGGAGGAGTAGGAGAGAGTCTGTGTGAGGAGAAGGTCAAAGTGTCAGGAGGAGTTGTACAGTCTCGGTGAGGAGAAGGTAATGGTGTCAGGAGAAGTTGGACAGACCCCAGGTGAGGAGAGGGTCAGAGTGTCAGGAGGAGTTGGAGAGATTCTGGTTGCGGAGAGAGTCAAGGTGTCGGGAGAAGTTGGACAGATTCTATGTGAGGAGAGGGTCAAGGTCTCAGGAGGAGTTGAAGAGACCGTGGGTGAGGAGAGGGTCAGGGTGTCAGGAGGAGTTGGGCAGACTCTGGGTGAGGAGAGGGTCAGAGTGTCGGGAGCAGATTAAGAGACTCTGGGAGTGGAGAGGGTCAGAGTGTCAACAGGAGTTGGAGAGAATCTGTTTGAGGAGAGGGTCAGAGTGTCAGGCGGACATGGACAGACTTTGGGTGAGGAGAGCGTTAGAGTGTCAGCAGGAGTTGGAGAGACTCTGGGTGAGGAGAGGGTCAGGATGTCAGGAAGAGTTGGACAGGCTCTGGGTGAAGAGTAGATCTGGGTGTCGGAACGAGTTGGAGAGACTCTGGATGAGGAGAGGTTCAGTGTCTCTTCAGGTGTTGGAGAGACTCTGGGTGAGGAGAGGTTCAGGGTGTCATGAGGATTGGAGAGAATCCAGATGAGGAGATGGTCAGAGTGTCAGGAGGAGTTTGAGAGAGTCTGGGTGAGGAGAGCGTCAGGTTGTCGGGAGGTTTTGAAGAGACTCTGGGTGAGGACGGTTTCAGGATGTCAGGAGGAGATGGAGAGACTCTGGGTGAGTTGAGGGTCAGGGTGTCAAGGGGAGTTGGAGAGACTCTGGGTGAGGACAGGGTCAGAGTGTCAGGAGGTCATGGATAGACTCTAGATGAGGAAAGGGTCAGGGTGTCAGGATGAGTTGGAGAGAGTCTGTGTGAGGAGAAGGTCAAAGTGTCAGGAGGAGTTAGACAGTCTCGGTGAGGAGAAGGTAATGGTGTCAGGAGAATTTGGACAGACTCTAGGTGAGGAGAGGGTTAGAGTGTCAGGAGGAGTTGGTCAGACTCTAGGTGAGGAGAGTGTCAGGGTTCCAGGAGGTGTTGGACAGGCTCTGGGTGAGGAGAGGGTCAGTGTGACAGGAAGAGTTGGACAGGCTCTGGGTGAAGAGAAGGTCTGGGTGTTACGAGGAGTTGGAGAGACTCTGGTTGAGGAGAGGTTCAGTGTCACTTCAGGAGTTGGAGAGATTCTGGGTGAGGAGAGGTTCAGGGTGTCATGAGAAGTTGGATAGAATCAGAATGAGGAGATGGTCAGAGTGTCAGGAGGAGTTTGAGAGACTCTGTGTGAGGAGAGGGTCAGCTTGTCGGGAGTTTTTGAAGAAACTCTGGGTGAGGACAGTTTCAGGGTGTCAGGAGGAGATGGAGAGAATCTGGGTGATTTGAGGGTCAGGGTGTCAGGAGGAGTTGGAGAGACTCTGGGTGAGGAGAGGGTCAGGGTGTCAGGAGGAGTTGGAAAGACTCTGGGTGAGGAGAGGGTCAGGGTGTCAGGAGGAGTTGGACAGGCTCTAGGTGAAGAGAATATGTTGGAGTCGGAAGTTGTTGTAGAGACACTGGATCAGGAGAGGTTCAGGGTCCCTTCAGGAGTTGGAGGGACTCTGTGTGAGGAGAGGTTCAGAGTGTCAGGAGGAGTTGGAGAGACTCTGGGTGAGCAGAGGATCAAAGTGTTAGGAGGAGTTGGACAGACTCAAGGAGAGGAGAGGGGCAGACTGTCAGGCGAAGTTGGACAGACGCTAGTTGAGGAGAGGGTCAGGGTGTTATGAGGAGTTGGAGAGACTTCCGAAGAGCAGAGGGTCAGAGTGACACGAGGAGTTTGAGAGACTCTGAGTGAGGAGAGGGTCAGCGTTTAGGGAGGTGTTGAAGATACTGGGTGAGGAGAGGTCCAGGGTGCCATGAGGAGATGGAGAGACTCTTGGTGAGGAGAGGGTCAGGGTGTCAGGAGGAGTTGGACAGGCTCTGGGTGAGGAGAGGGTCAGAGTGTAAGGAGGAGTTGGATAGACTCTGGGTGAGCAGAATTTCAGAGTGTCAGGAGGAGTAGGCGAGACACTGGCTGAGCGGAGGATCAGGGTGTCAGGAGAAGTTGGACAGACTCTGAGTGAGGAGAGTGTCCGAGTGTCGGGACAAGTTGGACAGACTCTGGGTGAGGAGAGGGTCAGGTTGTCAGGAGGAGTTGGACAGACTCTGGTTGAGGAGAGTGTCATGTTGTCAGGAGGAGTTGGAGAGACTCTGGGTGAGGAGAGGGTTAGGTTGTTGGGTGAAGTGGGACAGACTCCAGATGAGGAGAGGGTCAGGGTGTCAGGAGGAGTTGTACAGACACTGGGTGAGGAGAGGTTCAGAGTGTCAGGAGGAGTTGGACCGTCTCGGTGAGGAGAAGGTAATGGTGTCAGGAGAGGTTGGACAGACTCTAGGTGAGGAGAGGGTCAGAGTGTCAGGAGGAGTTGGAGAGATTCTGGTTGCGGAGAGAGTCAGGGTGTTGGGAGAAGTTGGACAGATTCTGTGTGAGGAGAGGGTCAAGGTGTCAGGAGGAGTTGGAGAGATTCCGGATGAGGAGTGGGTCAAGCTGTCAGGAGGAGTTGAAGAGACCCTGGGAGAGGAGACGGTCAGGGTGTTAGGAGGAGTTGGGCAGACTCTGGGTGAGGAGAGGGTCAGAGTGTCGGGAGCAGATTAAGAGACTCTGGGAGTGGAGAGGGTCAGAGTGTCAACAGGAGTTGGAGAGAATCTGTTTGAGGAGAGGGTCAGAGTGTCAGGAGGACATGGACAGACTTTGGGTGAGGAGAGGGTTAGAGTGTCAGCAGGAGTTGGAGAGACTCTGGGTGAGGAGAGGGTCAGGATGTCAGGAAGAGTTGGACAAGCTCTGGGTGAAGAGTAGGTCTGGGTGTCGGAAGGAGTTGGAGAGACTCTGGATGAGGAGAGGTTCAGTGTCTCTTCAGGTGTTGGAGAGACTCTGGGTGAAGAGAGGTTCAGGGTGTCATGAGGATGGGAGAGAATCCGGATGAAGAGATGGTCAGAGCGTCAGGAGGAGTTTGAGAGAGTCTGGGTGAGGAGAGCATCAGGTTGTCGGGAGGTTTTGAAGAGACTCTGGGTGAGGACGGTTTCAGGGAGTCAAGAGGAGTGGAGAGACTCTGGGTGAGGAGAGGGTCAGGGTGTCGGGAAGAGTTGGAGAGACTCTGGGTGGGGACAGGGTCAGAGTGTCAGGAGGACATGGACAGACCCTAGATGAGGAGAGGGTCAGGGTGTCAGGATGAGTTGAAGAGAGTCTGTGTGAGGAGAAGGTCAAAGTGTCAGGAGGAGTTAGACAGTCTCGGTGAGGAGAAGGTAATGGTGTCAGGAGAAGTTGGACAGACTCTAGGTGAGGAGAGGGTTAGAGTGTCAGGAGGAGTTGGTCAGACTCTAGGTGAGGAGAGTGTTAGGGTTCCAGGAGGTGTTGGACAGGCTCTAGGTGAGGAGAGGGTCAGGGTGACAGGAAGAGTTGGACAGGCTCTGCGTGAAGAGAAGGTCTGGGTGTTACGAGCAGTTGGAGAGACTCTGGGTGAGGAGACGGTCAGGGTGTCAGGAAGTGTTTTACAGGCTCTGGGTTAAGAGAAGGTCCGGGTGTCAGAACGAGTTGGAGAGACTCTGGATGAGGAGAGGTTCTGTGTCACTTCAGGAGTTGAAGAGATTCTGGGTGAGGAGATGTTCACGGTGTCATGAGAAGTTGGAGAGAATCCGGATAAGGAGATGGTCAGAGTGTCAGGAGGAGTTTGAGAGACTCTGTGTGAGGAGAGGGTCAGCTTGTTGGGAGGTTTTGAAGAAACTCTGGGTGAGGACAGTTTCAGGGTGTCAGGAGGTGTTGGAGAGACTCTGGGTGAGGAGAGGGTCAGGGTGTCAGGAGGAGTTGGAGAGACTCTGGGTGAGGAGAGGGTCAGCGTGTCAGGAGGAGTTGGACAGGCTCTGGGTGAAGAGAATATCTTGGAGTCGGAAGCTGTTGGAGAGACTCTGGATGAGGAGAGGTTCAGGGTCTCTTCAGGAGTTGGAGGGACTCTGTGTGAGGAGAGGTTCAGAGTGTCAGGAGGAGTTGGAGAGACTCTGGGTGAGCAGAGGATCAAAGTGTTAGGAGGAGTTGGACAGACTCTGGGAAAGGAGAGGGGCAGAGTGTCGGGCGAAGTTGGACAGACGCTATGTGAGGAGAGGGTCAGGGTGCTAAGAGACGTTGGAGAAACTCTGGGTGAAGAGAAGGTCTGGGTATCGGAAAGAGTTGGAGAGACTCTGGGTGAGGACAGTTCAGGGTGTCAGGACTAGTTGGAGAGACTCTGGATGAGGAAAGGGTCAGATTGACACGAGGAGTTTGAGAGAATCTGGGTGAGGAGATGGTGAGCGTTTAGGGAGGTGTTGAAGCATCTCTGGGTGAGGAGAGGTTCAGGGTGTCATGAGGAGATGGAGAGACTCTGGGTGAGGAGAGAGTCAGGGTGTCAGGAGGAGTTGGCCAGGCTCTGGGTGAGGAGAGATCAGAGTGTCAGGAGGAGTTGGACAGGCTCTGGATGAGGAGTGGGTCAGAGTGTTATGAGGAGTTGGATAGACTCTGGTGAGGAGAGGTTCAGGGTGTCAGGAGGAGTTGGATAGACTCTGGCTGAGCGGTGGATCAGGGTGTCAGGAGAAGTTGGACAGACTCTGAGTGAGGACAGGGTCCGAGTTTCAGGATAAGTTGGACAGACTCTGGTTGAGGAGATGGTCATGTTGTCAGGCGGAGTTGGAGAGACTCTTGGTGATTATAGGGTCAGGTTGTTGGGTGAACTTGGACAGACTCTAGATGAGGAGAGCGTAAGGGTGTCAGGAGGAGTTGTAAAAACACTGGGTGAGGAAAGGTTCAGAGTGTCAGGAGGAGTTGGAGAGACTCTTGTCAGCAGAGGGTCAAAGTGTCAGTAGGAGTTGCACAGTCTCTGGGTGAGGAGAGGGTCATAGTGTCAGGAGAAGTTGGACAGACTCTAGGTGAGGAGAGGGTCCGAGTGTCAGGAGGATTTGGAGAGATTCTGGTTGAGGAGAAGGTCAGGGTGTCGGGAGAAGTTGGACAGATTCTATGTGAGGAGAGTGTCAAGGTGTTAGGAGGAACTGGAGAACCTCCGGATGAGGAGTGGGTCAAAGTGTCAGGAGGATTTGGACAGACTCTGGGTGAGGAGAGGGTCAGAGTGTCAGGAGGAGTTGGACAGGCTGTGGGTGAGGAGAGGGTCAGAGTGCCAGGAGGAGTTGGACAGGCTCTGGGTGAGGAGATGGTCAGAGTGTCATGAGGAGATGGTTAGACTCTGGTTGAGGAGAGGTTCAGAGTGTCAGGAGGAGTTGGATAGACTCTGGCTGAGTGGAGGATCAGGGTGTCAGGAGAAGTTGGACAGACTCTGAGAGAGGAGCAGGTCCGAGTGTCAGGACAAGTTGCACAGGCTCTGGTTGAAGAGAGGGTCATGTTGTCAGAAGGAGTTGGAGAGACTCTGGATTAGGAGAGGGTCAGTTTGTTGGGTGAAGTTGGACAGATTCTATGTGAGGAGAGGCTCAAGGTGTCAGGAGGAGTTGGAGAGACTCCGGATGAGGAGTGGGTCAAGGTGTCGGGAGGAGTTGGACAGGGTCTGGGTGAGGAGAGGGTCAGAGTGTCATGAGGAGTTGGACAGACTCTGGGTGAGGAGAGGTTCAGAGTGTCGGGAGGAGTTGGATAGACTCTGGCTGAGCGGAGGATCAGGGTGTCAGGAGAAGTTGGACAGACTCTGAGTGAGGAGAGGGTCCGAGTGTCGACACAAGTTGGACAGACTCTGGTTGAGGAGAGGGTCATGTTGTCAGGAGGAGTTGGAGAGACTCTAGATGAGGAGAGGATCAGCGTGTCAGGAGGATTGTACAAACATTGGGTGAGGAGAGGTTCAGAGTGTCAGGAGAAGTTGGAGAGACTCTGTGTGAGGAGAGGGTCAAAGTGTCAGGAGGAGTTGGACAGTCTCTGGGTGAGGAGAGGGTCATGGTGTCAGGAGAAGTTGGACAGACTCTAGGTGAGGAGAGGGTCAGAGTGTCAGGCGGAGTTGGAGAGATTTTGGTTGAGGAGAGGGGCAGGGTGTCGGGAGAAGATGGACAGACTCTGGTTGAGGAGAGGATCACGTTGTCAGGAGGAGTTGGAGAGACTCTGGGTGAGCAGAGGGTCAGGTTGTTGGGTTACGTTGGACAGTCTCTAGATGAGAAGAGGGTCAAGGTGTCAGGAGGAGTTGGAGAGAGTCTGTGTGAGGAGAAGGTCAAAGTGTCAAGTGGAGTAGAACAGTCTCGGTGAGGAGAGGGTCATGGTGTCAGGAGAAGTTGGACAGACTCTTGGTGAGGAGAGGGTCAGAGTGTCAGGATGAGTTGGAGAGATTCTGGTTGCGGAGAGAGTCAGGGTGTCGGGAGAAGTTGGACAGATTCTATGTGAGGAGAGGCTCAAGGTGTCAGGAGGAGTTGGAGAGACTCTGGATGAGGATGGGTCAAGGTGTTGGGAGGAGTTGAAGAGACCCTGGGTGTGGAGAGGGTCAGGGAGTCAGGAGGAGTTGCGCAGACTCTGGGCGAGGAGAGGGTCAGGGTGTCGGGAGCAGGTTAACAGACTCTGGGAGTGGAGAGGGTCAGAGTGTCAGGAGGAGTTGGAGAGATTCTGGTTGAGGAGAGGGTCAGAGTGTCAGGAGGACATGGACAGACTCTGGGTGAGGAGAGGGTTAGAGTGTCAGGAGGAGTTGGTCAGACTCTAGGTGAGGAGAGGGTCAGGGTGCCAGGAGGTGTTGGACAGGCTCTGGGTGAGGAGAGGGTCAGGGTGTCAGGAATAGTTGGACAGGCTCTGGATGAAGAGAAGGTCTGGGTGTTACGAGGAGTTGGAGAGACTCTGAGTGAGGAGAGGGTCAGGGTGTCAGGAAGAGTTGGACAGGCTCTGGGTGAGGAGAGGTTCAGGGTCTCTTCAGGAGTTGGAGGGACTCTGGGTGAGGAGAGGTTCAGGGTGTCAGGAGGAGTTGGAGAGACTCTGGGTGAGCAGAGGTTCAAACTGTTAGGAGGAGTTGGACAGACTCTGGGAAAAGAGTGGCAGAGTGTCACGTGAAGTTCGACAGACGCTATGTGAGGAGAGGGTCAGGGTGTTCGGAGGCATTGGAGAGACTCTGGGTGAAGAGAAAGTCTGGGTGTTGGAAGGAGTTGGAGAGACTCTGGGTGAGGAGAGTTTCAGGGTGTCAGGACTAGTTGGAGAGACTCCTGATGAGGAATGGGTCAGAGTGACACGAGGAGTTTGAGAGACTCTGGGTGAGGAGATGGTGAGCGCTTCGGGAGGTGTTGAAGAGACTCTGGGTGACGAGAGGTTCAGGGTCTCATGAGGAGATGGAGAACTCTGGGTGAGGAGAGATGAGGGTGTCAGGCGAGTTGGACAGGCACAGGGTGAGGAGAGGGTCAGAGTGTCATGAGGAGTTGGATAGACTCTGGGTGAGTGTAGGATCAGGGTGTCAGGAGAAGTTGGACAGACTCTGAGTGAGGAGAGGTTCCGAGTGTCGGGACAAGTTGGAGAGATTCTGGTTGAGGAGAGGGTCAGGGTGTCGGGAGAAGTTGGACAGATTCTACGTGAGGAGAGGGTCAATGTGTCAGGAGGAGTTGGAGAGCCTCCGGATGAGGAGCGGGTCAGAGTGTCAGGAGGATTTGGACAGACTCTGGTTGAGGAGAGGGTCAGGTTGTCAAGAGGAGTTGGAGAGACTCTGGGTGAGGAGAGGGTCAGGATGTTGGGTGAAGTTGGACAGACTCTAGATGAGGAGAGGTTCAGGGTGTCAGGAGGAGTGTACAGACATTGGGTGAGGAGAGGTTCAGAGTGTCAGGAGGAGTTGGAGAGACTCTGTGTGAGGAGAAGGTCAAAGTGTCAGGAGGTGTTGGACTGTCTCTGGGTGAGGAGAGGTTCATGGTGTCAGGAGAAGTTGGACAGACTCTAGGTGAGGAGAGGGTCAGAGTGTCAGGAAGAGTTGGAGAGATTCTGGTTGAGGAGAGGGTCAGGGTGTCGGGAGAAGTTGGACAGATTCTATGTGAGGAGAGGGTCAATGTGTCAGGAGGAGTTGGAGAGACTCCGGATGCGGAGTGGGTCAAGGTGTCGGGAGGAGTTGAAGAGACCCAGGGTGAGGAGAGGGTCAGAGTGTCAGGAGGATTTGGGCAGACTGTGGGTGAGGAGAGGGCCAGAGTGTTGGGAGCAGATTAAGAGACTCTTGGAGTGGAGAGGGTCAGAGAGTCAGGAGGAGTTGGAGAGACTCTGGTTGGGGAGAGGGTCAGGGTGTCGGGAGGAGTTGGAAAGACTCTGAGTGAGGAGAGGGTCAGAGTGTCAGGAGGACATGGACAGACTCAGGGTGAGGAGAGTGTTAGAGTGTCAGGAGGAGTTGGACACGCGCTGGGTGAGGAGTGGGTCAGAGTGTCAGGAGGAGTTGGATAGACTCTGGGTGAGCAGAAGTTCAGATTGTCAGGAGGAGTTGGAGAAACTCTGGCTGAGTGGAGGATCAGGGTGTCGGGAGAAGTTAGATAGACTGTGAGTGAGGAGAGGTTCCGAGTGTCGGGGCAAGTTGGACAGACTCTGGGTGAGGAGAGGGTCAGGTTGTCAGGAGGAGTTGGACAGACTCTGGTTGAGGAGAGGGTCATGTTGTCAGGAGGAGTTGGAGAGACTCTGGGTGAGGAGAGGGTCAGGTTGTTGGGTGAAGTTGGACAGACTCTAGATGAGGAGAGGGTCAGGGTGTCAGGAGGAGTTGTACAGACACTGGGTGAGGTGAGGTTCAGAGTGTCAGGAGGAGTTGGAGAGACTCTGGAAGAGGAGATGGTCAGGGTGTCAGGAGAAAGTGGACAGGCTCTGGGTGAGGTGAGTGTCAGGGTATCGGGAGGAGTTGGAGGCAGTCTGGGTGAGGAGGGGGTCAGAGGGTCAGGAGGACATGGACAGACTCTGGGTGAGGATGGAGTTAGAGTGTCAGCAGGAGTTGGTCAGACTCTCGGTTAGGAGAGGGTCAGGGTGCCAGGAGTAGTTGGACAGGCTCTGGGTGAGGAGAGAGTCAGGATGTCGGGCGAAGTTGGACGAACGCTGGGTGAGGAGAGGGTCAGGGTGTTAGGAGGAGTTGGAGAGACTCTGAGTGAGGAGAGGGTCAGGGTGTCAGGAGGAGTTGGACAGGCTCAGGGTGAAGAGAATGTCTTGGTGTCGGAAGGTGTTGGAGAGACTCTGGATGAGGAGAGGTTCAGGGTCTCTTCAGGAGTTGGAGGGACTCTGTGTGAGGAGAGGTTCAGAGTGTCAGGAGGAGTTGGAGAGACTCTGGGTGAGCAGAGGATCAAAGTGTTAGGAGGAGTTGGACAGACTCTGGGAGAGGAGAGAGGCAGAGTGTCGGGCGAAGTTGGACAGACGCAATGTGAGGAGAGGTTCAGTGTGTTATGAGGAGTTGGAGAGACTCTGGGTGAAGAGAAGGTCTGGGTGTTGGAAGGAGTTGGAGAGACTCTGGGTGAGGAGAGGTTCAGGGTGTCAGGACTAGTTGGAGAGACTCCGGATGAGGAGCGGGTCAGAGTGGCACGAGGAGTTTTAGAGACTCTGGGTGAGGAGAAGATCAGCGTTTAGGGAGGTGTTGAAGAGACTCTGGGTGAGGAGAGGGTCAGGGTGTCAGGAGGAGTTGGACAGGCTCTCGGTGAGGAGAGGGTCAGAGTGTCAGGAGGAGTTGGATAGACTCTGGGTGACCAGAAGTTCAGATTGTCAGGAGGAGTTGGCAAAACTCTGGCTGAGCGGAGGATCAGGGTGTTGGGAACGTTGGATAGACTCTGAGTGAGGAGATGTTCCGAGTGTCGGGACAAGTTGGACAGACGCAATGTGAGGAGAGGTTCAGTGTGTTATGAGGAGTTGGAGAGACTCTGGGTGAAGAGAAGGTCTGGGTGTTGGAAGGAGTTGGAGAGACTCTAGGTGAGGAGAGGTTCAGGGTGTCAGGACTAGTTGGAGAGACTCCGGATGAGGAGCGGGTCAGAGTGACACGAGGAGTTTGTGAGACTCTGGGTGAGGAGAGGATCAGCGTTTAGGGAGGTGTTGAAGAGACTCTGGGTGAGGAGAGGTTCAGGGTGTCATGAGGAGATGGAGAGACTCTGGGTGAGGAGAGGGTCAGGTTGTCAGGAGGAGTTTGAAAGACTCAGGTTGAAGAGAGGGTCATGTTGTCAGGCGAGTTGGAGAGACTCTGGGTGAGGAGGGAGTTAGTGTGTCAGGAGGAGTTGGTCAGACTCTAGGTGAGCAGAGGGTCAGGGTGCCAGGAGGAGTTGGAGAGACTCTGGGTGAGGATGGGGTCATGGTGTCAGGATTAGTTGGAGAGACTCCGGATGAGGAGTGGGTCAGAGTGTCAGGAGGATTTGGAAAGTCTCTGGGTGAGGAGAGGGTCAGGGTGTGGGGAGGCCTTGAAGTGACTCTGGGTGAGGAGAGGGTCAGGGTGTCAGGAGGAGTTGGACAGACTCTGGGTGAGGAGAGGTTCAGAGTGTCGGGAATAGATGAAGAGACTCTGGGAGTGGAGACAGTCAGAGTGTCAGGAGGAGTTGGAGAGACTCTGGGTGAGGAGAGGGTCAGTGTGTCGGGAGGCATTGGAAAGACTCTGGGTGAGGAGAGGTGTAGAGTGTCAGGAGGAGTTGATCAGACTCTGGGTAAGGAGAGGGTCAGGTTGTTGAGTGAAGTTGTACAGACTCTAGATGAGGAGAGGGTCAGGGTGTCAGGAGGAGTTGTACTGACTCTGGGTGAGGTGTGGTTCAGAGTGTCAGGAGGAGTTGGAGAGACTCTGGATGAGGAGAGGTTCAGGTTGTTGGGTGAAGTTGGACAGACTCTAGATGAGGAGAGGGTCAGGGTGTCAGGAGGAGTTGTACAGTCACTGGGTGATAAGAGGTTCAGAGTGTCAGGAGGAGTTGTAGAGACTCTGTGTGAGGAGAGGGTCAAAGTGTCAGGAGGAGTTGGACAGACTCTGGGTGAGGAGAGGGTCAGAGTGTCAGGAGGAGTTGGAGAGATTCTGGTTGAGGAGAGGGTCAGGGTTTCGGGAGATTTTGGACAGATTCTATCTGAGGAGAGGGTCAAGGTGTAAGGAGGATTTGGAGAGACTCCGGATGAGGAGTGGGTCAGAGTGTCAGGAGGATTTGGAAAGACTCTGGGTGAGGAGAGGGTCAGGGTGTGGGGAGGACTTGAAGAAACCCTGGGTGAGGAGAGGGTCAGCGTGTCAGGAGGAGTTGGACAGACTCTGGGTGAGGAGAGGGTCAGAGTGTCGGGAGCAGATGAAGAGACTCTGGGAGTGGAGACGGTCAGAGTGTCAGGAGGAGTTGGAGAGACTCTGGGTGAGGAGAGGGTCAGGGTGTCGGGAGGTGTTGGAAAGTCTCTGGGTGAGGAGAGGGTCAGGGTGTCAGGAAGATTTGGACAGGCTCCGGGTGAAGAGAAGGTCTGGGTGTTACGAGCAGTTGGAGAGACTCTGGGTGAGGAGAGGGTCAGGGTGTCAGGAAGAGTTTTACAGGCTCTGGGTTAAGAGAAGGTCTGGGTGTCGAAACGAGTTGGAGAGACTCTGGATGAGGAGAGGTTCAGGGTGTCATGACTAGTTGGAGAGACTCCGGATGAGGAGAGGGTCAGAGTGTCAGGAGGAGTTTGAGAGACTCTGGGTGAAGAGAGGGTCAGCTTGTCGCGAGGTTTTGAAGAGACTGTGGGTGAGGAGAGTTTCAGGGTGTCAGGAGGAGATGGACAGACTCTGGGTGATGTGATGGTCTGGGTTTCAAGAGGAGTTGGAGAGACTCTGGGTGAGGAGGGAGTTAGTGTGTCAGGAGGAGTTGGTCAGACTCTAGGTGAGGAGAGGGTCACGGTGCCAGGAGGAGTTGGACAGGCTCTGGGTGAGGAGAGGGTCAGGATGTCGGGCGAAGTTGGACTAACGCTATGTGAAGAGAGGGTCAGGGTGTTAGGAGGAGTTGGAGAGACTCTGAGTGAGGAGAGGGTCAGGGTGTCAGGAGGAGTTGGACAGGCTCTGGGTGAAGAGAAGTTCTGGGTGTCGGAAGGTGTTGGAGAGAATCTGGATGAGGAGAGGATCAGGGTCTCTTCAGAAGTTGGAGGGACTCGGGGTGAGGAGAGGTTCAGGCTGTCAGCAGGAGTTGGAGAGACTCTGGGTGAGCAGAGGTTCAAAGTGTTATGAGGAGTTGGACAGACCCTGGGAAAGGAGAGGGGCAGAGTGTCGGACGAAGTAGGACAGACGCTATGTGAGGAGAGGGTCAGGGTGTTAGGAGGCATTGGAGAGACTCTGGGTGAAGAGAGAATCTGGGTGTTGGAAGGAGTTGGAGAGACTCTGGGTGAGGAGAGGTTCAGGGTGTCAGGACTAGTTGGAGAGACTCCGGATGAGGAATGGGTCAGAGTGACACGAGGAGTTTGAGAGACTCTGGTTGAGGAGATGGTGAGCGCTTAGGGAGGTGTTGAAGAGACTCTGGGTGAGGAGAGGGTCAGGGTGTCAGGAGGAGTTGGAGAGACTCTGGGTGAGGAGAGGGTCAGCGTGTCAGGAGGAGTTGGACAGGCTCTGGGTGAAGAGAATATCTTGGAGTCGGAAGTTGTTGGAGAGACTCTGGATGAGGAGAGGTTCAGGGTCTCTTCAGGAGTTGGAGGGACTCTGTGTGAGGAGAGGTTCAGAGTGTCAGGAGGAGTTGGAGAGACTCTGGGTGAGCAGAGGATCAAAGTGTTAGGAGGAGTTGGACAGACTCTGGGAAAGGAGAGGGGCAGAGTGTCGGGCGAAGTTGGACAGACGCTATGTGAGGAGAGGGTCAGGGTGCTAAGAGACGTTGGAGAAACTCTGGGTGAAGAGAAGGTCTGGGTGTCGGAAAGAGTTGGAGAGACTCTGGGTGAGGACAGTTCAGGGTGTCAGGACTAGTTGGAGAGACTCTGGATGAGGAAAGGGTCAGATTGAAACGAGGAGTTTGAGAGAATCTGGGTGAGGAGATGGTGAGCGTTTAGGGAGGTGTTGAAGCATCTCTGGGTGAGGAGAGGTTCAGGTTGTCATGAGGAGATGGAGAGACTCTGGGTGAGGAGAGAGTCAGGGTGTCAGGAGGAGTTGGCCAGGCTCTGGGTGAGGAGAGATCAGAGTGTCAGGAGGAGTTGGACAGGCTCTGGATGAGGAGTGGGTCAGAGTGTTATGAGGAGTTGGATAGACTCTGGGTGAGGAGAGGTTCAGAGTGTCAGGAGGAGTTGGATAGACTCTGGCTGAGCGGTGGATCAGGGTGTCAGGAGAAGTTGGACAGACTCTGAGTGAGGAGAGGGTCCGAGTTTCAGGACAAGTTGGACAGACTCTGGTTGAGGAGAGGGTCATGTTGTCAGGCGGAGTTGGAGAGACTCTTGGTGATTATAGGGTCAGGTTGTTGGGTGAACTTGGACAGACTCTAGATGAGGAGAGCGTAAGGGTGTCAGGAGGAGTTGTAAAAACACTGGGTGAGGAAAGGTTCAGAGTGTCAGGAGGAGTTGGAGAGACTCTTGTCAGCAGAGGGTCAAAGTGTCAGTAGGAGTTGCACAGTCTCTGGGTGAGGAGAGGGTCATAGTGTCAGGAGAAGTTGGACAGACTCTAGGTGAGGAGAGGGTGCGAGTGTCAGGAGGATTTGGAGAGATTCTGGTTGAGAAGAAGGTCAGGGTGTCAGGAGAAGTTGGACAGATTCTATGTGAGGAGAGTGTCAAGGTGTTAGGAGGAATTGGAGAACCTCCGGATGAGGAGTGGGTCAAAGTGTCAGGAGGATTTGGACAGACTCTGGGTGAGGAGAGGGTCAGAGTGTCAGGAGGAGTTGGACAGGCTGTGGGTGAGGAGAGGGTCCGAGTGCCAGGAGGAGTTGGACAGGCTCTGGGTGAGGAGATGGTCAGAGTGTCATGAGGAGATGGTTAGACTCTGGGTGAGGAGAGGTTCAGAGTGTCAGGAGGAGTTGGATAGACTCTGGCTGAGTGGAGGATCAGGGTGTCAGGAGAAGTTGGACAGACTCTGAGAGAGGAGCAGGTCCGAGTGTCAGGACAAGTTGCACAGGCTCTGGTTGAAGAGAGGGTCATGTTGTCAGAAGGAGTTGGAGAGACTCTGGATTAGGAGAGGGTCAGTTTGTTGGGTGAAGTTGGACAGATTCTATGTGAGGAGAGGCTCAAGGTGTCAGGAGGAGTTGGAGAGACTCCGGATGAGGAGTGGGTCAAGGTGTCAGGAGGAGTTGGACAGGGTCTGGGTGAGGAGAGGTTCAGAGTGTCGGGAGGAGTTGGATAGACTCTGGCTGAGCGGAGGATCAGGGTGTCAGGAGAAGTTGGACAGACTCTGAGTGAGGAGAGGGTCCGAGTGTTGACACAAGTTGGACAGACTCTGGTTGAGGAGAGGGTCATGTTGTCAGGAGGAGTTGGAGAGACTCTAGATGAGGAGAGGATCAGCGTGTCAGGAGGATTGTACAAACATTGGGTGAGGAGAGGTTCAGTGTGTCAGGAGAAGTTGGAGAGACTCTGTGTGAGGAGAGGGTCAAAGTGTCAGGAGGAGTTGGACAGTCTCTGGGTGAGGAGAGGGTCATGGTGTCAGGAGAAGTTGGACAGACTCTAGGTGAGGAGAGGGTCAGAGTGTCAGGCGGAGTTGGAGAGATTCTGGTTGAGGAGAGGGACAGGGTGTCGGGAGAAGATGGACAGACTCTGGTTGAGGAGAGGGTCAGGTTGTCAGGAGGAGTTGGAGAGACTCTGGGTGAGCAGAGGGTCAGGTTGTTGGGTTAAGTTGGACAGTCTCTAGATGAGAAGAGGGTCAAGGTGTCAGGAGGAGGTGGAGAGAGTCTGTGTGAGGAGAAGGTCAAAGTGTCAAGTGGAGTAGAACAGTCTCGGTGAGGAGAGGGTCATGGTGTCAGGAGAAGTTGGACAGACTCTTGGTGAGGAGAGGGTCAGAGTGTCAGGATGAGTTGGAGAGATTCTGGTTGCGGAGAGAGTCAGGGTGTCGGGAGAAGTTGGACAGATTCTATGTGAGGAGAGGCTCAAGGTGTCAGGAGGAGTTGGAGAGACTCTGGATGAGGATGGGTCAAGGTGTTGGGAGGAGTTGAAGAGACCCTGGGTGTGGAGAGGGTCAGGGAGTCAGGAGGAGTTGCGCAGACTCTGGGCGAGGAGAGGGTCAGGGTGTCGGGAGCAGGTTAAGAGACTCTGGGAGTGGAGAGGGTCAGAGTGTCAGGAGGAGTTGGAGAGATTCTGGTTGAGGAGAGGGTCAGAGTGTCAGGAGGACATGGACAGACTCTGGGTGAGGAGAGGGTTAGAGTGTCAGGAGGAGTTGGTCAGACTCTAGGTGAGGAGAGGGTCAGGGTGCCAGGAGGTGTTGGACAGGCTCTGGGTGAGGAGAGGGTCAGGGTGTCAGGAATAGTTGGACAGGCTCTGGATGAAGAGAAGGTCTGGGTGTTACGAGGAGTTGGAGAGACTCTGAGTGAGGAGAGGGTCAGGGTGTCAGGAAGAGTTGGACAGGCTCTGGGTGAGGAGAGGTTCAGGGTCTCTTCAGGAGTTGGAGGGACTCTGGGTGAGGAGAGGTTCAGGGTGTCAGGAGGAGTTGGAGAGACTCTGGGTGAGCAGAGGTTCAAACTGTTAGGAGGAGTTGGACAGACTCTGGGAAAAGAGTGGCAGAGTGTCACGTGAAGTTCGACAGACGCTATGTGAGGAGAGGGTCAGGGTGTTCGGAGGCATTGGAGAGACTCTGGGTGAAGAGAAAGTCTGGGTGTTGGAAGGAGTTGGAGAGACTCTGGGTGAGGAGAGTTTCAGGGTGTCAGGACTAGTTGGAGAGACTCCTGATGAGGAATGGGTCAGAGTGACACGAGGAGTTTGAGAGACTCTGGGTGAGGAGATGGTGAGCGCTTCGGGAGGTGTTGAAGAGACTCTGGGTGACGAGAGGTTCAGGGTGTCATGAGGAGATGGAGAGACTCTGGGTGAGGAGAGATGAGGGTGTCAGGCGAGTTGGACAGGCACTGGGTGAGGAGAGGGTCAGAGTGTCATGAGGAGTTGGATAGACTCTGGGTGAGTGTAGGATCAGGGTGTCAGGAGAAGTTGGACAGACTCTGAGTGAGGAGAGGGTCCGAGTGTCGGGACAGGTTGGAGAGATTCTGGTTGAGGAGAGGGTCAGGGTGTCAGGAGAAGTTGGACAGATTCTACGTGAGGAGAGGGTCAATGTGTCAGGAGGAGTTGGAGAGCCTCTGGATGAGGAGTGGGTCAGAGTGTCAGGAGGATTTGGACAGACTCTGGTTGAGGAGAGGGTCAGGTTGTCAGGAGGAGTTGGAGAGACTCTGGGTGAGGAGAGGGTCAGGATGTTGGGTGAAGTTGGACAGACTCTAGATGAGGAGAGGTTCAGGGTGTCAGGAGGAGTGTACAGACATTGGGTGAGGAGAGGTTCAGAGTGTCAGGGGGAGTTGGAGAGACTCTGTGTGAGGAGAAGGTCAAAGTGTCAGGAGGTGTTGGACTGTCTCTGGGTGATGAGATGTTCATGGTGTCAGGAGAAGTTGGACAGACTCTAGGTGAGGAGAGGGTCAGGTTGTCAGGAAGAGTTGGAGAGATTCTGGTTGAGGAGAGGGTCAGGGTGTCGGGAGAAGTTGGACAGATTCTATGTGAGGAGAGGGTCAATGTGTCAGGAGGAGTTGGAGAGACTCCGGATGCGGAGTGGGTCAAGGTGTCGGGAGGAGTTGAAGAGACCCAGGGTGAGGAGAGGGTCAGAGTGTCAGGAGGATTTGGGCAGACTGTGGGTGAGGAGAGGGCCAGAGTGTTGGGCGCAGATTAAGAGACTCTTGGAGTGGAGAGGGTCAGAGAGTCAGGAGGAGTTGGAGAGACTCTGGTTGGGGAGAGGGTCAGGGTGTCGGGAGGAGTTGGAAAGACTCTCAGTGAGGAGAGGGTCAGAGTGTCAGGAGGACATGGACAGACTCAGGGTGAGGAGAGTGTTAGAGTGTCAGGAGGAGTTGGACACGCGCTGGGCGAGGAGTGGGTCAGAGTGTCAGGAGGAGTTGGATAGACTCTGGGTGAGCAGAAGTTCAGATTGTCAGGAGGAGTTGGAGAAACTCTGGCTGAGTGGAGGATCAGGGTGTCGGGAGAAGTTAGATAGACTGTGAGTGAGGAGAGGTTCCGAGTGTCGGGGCAAGTTGGACAGACTCTGGGTGAGGAGAGGGTCAGGTTGTCAGGAGGAGTTGGACAGACTCTGGTTGAGGAGAGGGTCATGTTGTCAGGAGGAGTTGGAGAGACTCTGGGTGAGGAGAGGGTCAGGTTGTTGGGTGAAGTTGGACAGACTCTAGATGAGGAGAGGGTCAGGGTGTCAGGAGGAGTTGTACAGACACTGGGTGAGGTGAGGTTCAGAGTGTCAGGAGGAGTTGGAGAGACTCTGGAAGAGGAGATGGTCAGGGTGTCAGGAGAAAGTGGACAGGCTCTGGGTGAGGTGAGTGTCAGGGTATCGGGAGGAGTTGGAGGCAGTCTGGGTGAGGAGGGGGTCAGAGGGTCAGGAGGACATGGACAGACTCTGGGTGAGGATGGAGTTAGAGTGTCAGCAGGAGTTGGTCAGACTCTCGGTTAGGAGAGGGTCAGGGTGCCAGGAGTAGTTGGACAGGCTCTGGGTGAGGAGAGAGTCAGGATGTCGGGCGAAGTTGGACGAACGCTGGGTGAGGAGAGGGTCAGGGTGTTAGGAGGAGTTGGACAGGCTCAGGGTGAAGAGAATGTCTTGGTGTCGGAAGGTGTTGGAGAGACTCTGGATGAGGAGAGGTTCAGGGTCTCTTCAGGAGTTGGAGGGACTCTGTGTGAGGAGAGGTTCAGAGTGTCAGGAGGAGTTGGAGAGACTCTGGGTGAGCAGAGGATCAAAGTGTTAGGAGGAGTTGGACAGACTCTGGGAGAGGAGAGAGGCAGAGTGTCGGGCGAAGTTGGACAGACGCAATGTGAGGAGAGGTTCAGTGTGTTATGAGGAGTTGGAGAAACTCTGGGTGAAGAGAAGGTCTGGGTGTTGGAAAGAGTTGGAGAGACTCTGGGTGAGGAGAGGTTCAGGGTGTCAGGACTAGTTGGAGAGACTCCGGATGAGGAGCGGGTCAGAGTGGCACGAGGAGTTTTAGAGACTCTGGGTGAGGAGAAGATCAGCATTTAGGGAGGTGTTGAAGAGACTCTGGGTGAGGAGAGGGTCAGGGTGTCAGGAGGAGTTGGACAGGCTCTCGGTGAGGAGACGGTCAGAGTGTCAGGAGGAGTTGGATAGACTCTGGGTGACCAGAAGTTCAGATTGTCAGGAGGAGTTGGCAAAACTCTGGCTGAGCGGAGGATCAGGGTGTTGGGAACGTTGGATAGACTCTGATTGAGGAGACGTTCCGAGTGTCGGGACAAGTTGGACAGACGCAATGTGAGGAGAGGTTCAGTGTGTTATGAGGAGTTGGAGAGACTCTGGGTGAAGAGAAGGTCTGGGTGTTGGAAGGAGTTGGTGAGACTCTGGGTGAGGAGAGGTTCAGGGTGCCAGGACTAGTTGGAGAGACTCCGGATGAGGAGCGGGTCAGAGTGACACGAGGAGTTTGTGAGACTCTGGGTGAGGAGAGGTTCAGGGCGTCATGAGGAGATGGAGAGACTCTGGGTGAGGAGAGGGTCAAAGTGTCAGGAGGAGTTGGACAGTCTCTGGGTGAGGAGAGGGTCAGAGTGTCAGGAGGAGTTGGAGAGATTCTGGTTGAGGAGAGGGTCAGGGTTTCGGGAGAAGTTGGACAGATTCTATCTGAGGAGAGGGTCAAGGTGTAAGGAGGATTTGGAGAGACTCCGGATGAGGAGTGGGTCAGAGTGTCAGGAGGATTTGGAAAGACTCTGGGTGAGGAGAGGGTCAGGGTGTGGGGAGGACTTGAAGAAACCCTGGGTGAGGAGAGGGTCAGCGTGTCAGGAGGAGTTGGACAGACTCTGGGTGAGGAGAGGGTCAGGGTGTGGGGAGGACTTGAAGAAACCCTGGGTGAGGAGACGGTCAGAGTGTCAGGAGGAGTTGGAGAGACTCTGGGTGAGGAGAGGGTCAGGGTGTCGGGAGGTGTTGGAAAGACTCTGGGTGAGGAGAGGGTCAGGGTGTCAGGAAGATTTGGACAGGCTCCGGGTGAAGAGAAGGTCTGGGTGTTACGAGCAGTTGGAGAGACTCTGGGTGAGGAGAGGGTCAGGGTGTCAGGAAGAGTTTTACAGGCTCTGGGTTCAGAGAAGGTCTGGGTGTCGAAACGAGTTGGAGAGACTCTGGATGAGGAGAGGTTCAGGGTGTCATGACTAGTTGGAGAGACTCCGGATGAGGAGAGGGTCAGAGTGCCAGGAGGAGTTTGAGAGACTCTGGGTGAAGAGAGGGTCAGCTTGTCGCGAGGTTTTGAAGAGACTGTGGGTGAGGAGAGTTTCAGGGTGTCAGGAGGAGATGGACTGACTCTGGGTGATGTGATGGTCTGGGTTTCAAGAGGAGTTGGAGAGACTCTGGGTGAGGAGGGAGTTAGTGTGTCAGGAGGAGTTGGTCAGACTCTAGGTGAGGAGAGGGTCACGGTGCCAGGAGGAGTTGGACAGGCTCTGGGTGAGGAGAAGGTCAGGATGTCGGGCGAAGTTGGACTAACGCTATGTGAGGAGAGGGTCAGGGTGTTAGGAGGAGTTGGAGAGACTCTGAGTGAGGAGAGGGTCAGGGTGTCAGGAGGAGTTGGACAGGCTCTGGGTGAAGAGAAGTTCTGGGTGTCGGAAGGTGTTGGAGAGAATCTGGATGAGGAGAGGTTCAGGGTGTCAGGAGGAGTTGGAGAGACTCTGGGTGAGCAGAGGTTCAAAGTGTTAGGAGGAGTTGGACAGACTCTGGGAGAGGAGAGAGGCAGAGTGTCGGGCGAAGTTGGACAGACGCAATGTGAGGAGAGGTTCCGTGTGTTATGAGGAGTTGGAGAGACTCTGGGTGAAGAGAAGGTCTGGGTGTTGGAAGGAGTTGGAGGGACTCTGGGTGAGGAGAGGTTCAGGGTGTCAGGACTAGTTGGAGAGACTCCGGATGAGGAGCGGGTCAGAGTGACACGAGGAGTTTGAGAGACTCTGGGTGAGGAGAAGATCAGCATTTAGGGAGGTGTTGAAGAGACTCTGGGTGAGGAGAGGGTCAGGGTGTCAGGAGGAGTTGGACAGGCTCTCGGTGAGGAGAGGGTCAGAGTGTCAGGAGGAGTTGGATAGACTCTGGGTGACCAGAAGTTCAGATTGTCAGGAGGAGTTGGCAAAACTCTGGCTGAGCGGAGGATCAGGGTGTTGGGAACGTTGGATAGACTCTGATTGAGGAGACGTTCCGAGTGTCGGGACAAGTTGGACAGACGCAATGTGAGGAGAGGTTCAGTGTGTTATGAGGAGTTGGAGAGACTCTGGGTGAAGAGAAGGTCTGGGTGTTGGAAGTAGTTGGAGAGACTCTGGGTGAGGAGAGGTTCAGGGTGTCAGGACTAGTTGGAGAGACTCCGGATGAGGAGCGGGTCAGAGTGACACGAGGAGTTTGTGAGACTCTGGGTGAGGAGAGGTTCAGGGTGTCATGAGGAGATGGAGAGACTCTGGGTGAGGAGAGGGTCAGGTTGTCAGGAGGAGTTTGACAGACTCAGGTTGAAGAGAGGGTCATGTTGTCAGGCGAGTTGGAGAGACTCTGGGTGAGGAGGGAGTTAGTGTGTCAGGAGGAGTTGGTCAGACTCTAGGTGAGCAGAGGGTCAGGGTGCCAGGAGGAGTTGGAGAGACTCTGGGTGAGGATGGGGTCATGGTGTCAGGATTAGTTGGAGAGACTCCGGATGAGGAGTGGGTCAGAGTGTCAGGAGGATTTGGAAAGTCTCTGGGTGAGGAGAGGGTCAGGGTGTGGGGAGGCCTTGAAGTGACTCTGGGTGAGGAGAGGGTCAGGGTGTCAGGAGGAGTTGGACAGACTCTGGGTGAGGAGAGGTTCAGAGTGTCGGGAATAGATGAAGAGACTCTGGGAGTGGAGACAGTCAGAGTGTCAGGAGGAGTTGGAGAGACTCTGGGTGAGGAGAGGGTCAATGTGTCGGGAGGCATTGGAAAGACTCTGGGTGAGGAGAGGTGTAGAGTGTCAGGAGGAGTTGATCAGACTCTGGGTAAGGAGAGGGTCAGGTTGTTGAGTGAAGTTGTACAGACTCTAGATGAGGAGAGGGTCAGGGTGTCAGGAGGAATTGTACTGACTCTGGGTGAGGTGTGGTTCAGAGTGTCAGGAGGAGTTGGAGAGACTCTGGATGAGGAGAGGTTCAGGTTGTTGGGTGAAGTTGGACAGACTCTAGATGAGGAGAGGGTCAGGGTGTCAGGAGGAGTTGTACAGTCACTGGGTGATAAGAGGTTCAGAGTGTCAGGAGGAGTTGTAGAGACTCTGTGTGAGGAGAGGGTCAAAGTGTCAGGAGGAGTTGGACAGTCTCTGGGTGAGGAGAGGGTCATGGTGTCAGGAGAAGTTGGACAGACTCTGGGTGAGGAGAGGGTCAGAGTGTCAGGAGGAGTTGGAGAGATTCTGGTTGAGGAGAGGGTCAGGGTTTCGGGAGAAGTTGGACAGATTCTATCTGAGGAGAGGGTCAAGGTGTAAGGAGGATTTGGAGAGATTCCGGATGAGGAGTGGGTCAGAGTGTCAGGAGGATTTGGAAAGACTCTGGGTGAGGAGAGGGTCAGGGTGTGGGGCGGACTTGAAGAAACCCTGGGTGAGGAGAGGGTCAGCGTGTCAGGAGGAGTTGGACAGACTCTGGGTGAGGAGAGGGTCAGAGTGTCGGGAGCAGATGAAGAGACTTTGGGAGTGGAGACGGTCAGAGTGTCAGGAGGAGTTGGAGAGACTCTGGGTGAGGAGAGGGTCAGGGTGTCGGGAGGTGTTGGAAAGACTCTGGGTGAGGAGAGGGTCAGGGTGTCAGGAAGATTTGGACAGGCTCCGGGTGAAGAGAAGGTCTGGGTGTTACGAAGAGTTGGAGAGACTCTGGGTGAGGAGAGGGTCAGGGTGTCAGGAAGAGTTTTACAGGCTCTGGGTTAAGAGAAGGTCTGGGTGTCGAAACGAGTTGGAGAGACTCTGGATGAGGAGAGGTTCAGGGTGTCATGACTAGTTGGAGAGACTCCGGATGAGGAGAGGGTCAGAGTGTCAGGAGGAGTTTGAGAGACTCTGGGTGAAGAGAGGGTCAGCTTGTCGTGAGGTTTTGAAGAGACTGTGGGTGAGGAGAGTTTCAGGGTGTCAGGAGGAGATGGACAGACTCTGGGTGATGTGATGGTCTGGGTTTCAAGAGGAGTTGGAGAGACTCTGGGTGAGGAGGGAGTTAGTGTGTCAGGAGGAGTTGGTCAGACTCTAGGTGAGGAGAGGGTCACGGTGCCAGGAGGAGTTGGACAGGCTCTGGGTGAGGAGAGGGTCAGGATGTCGGGCGAAGTTGGACTAACGCTATGTGAGGAGAGGGTCAGGGTGTTAGGAGGAGTTGGAGAGACTCTGAGTGAGGAGAGGGTCAGGGTGTCAGGAGGAGTTGGACAGGCTCTGGGTGAAGAGAAGTTCTGGGTGTCGGAAGGTGTTGGAGAGAATCTGGATGAGGAGAGGTTCAGGGTCTCTTCAGGAGTTGGAGGGACTCTGGGTGAGGAGAGGTTCAGGGTGTCAGGAGTTGGAGAGACTCTGGGTGAGCAGAGGTTCAAAGTGTTATGAGGAGTTGGACAGACCCTGGGAAAGGAGAGGGGCAGAGTGTCGAACGAAGTAGGACAGACGCTATGTGAGGAGAGGGTCAGGGTGTTAGGAGGCATTGGAGAGACTCTGGGTGAAGAGAGAATCTGGGTGTTGGAAGGAGTTGGAGAGACTCTGGGTGAGGAGAGGTTCAGGGTGTCAGGACTAGTTGGAGAGACTCCGGATGAGGAATGGGTCAGAGTGACACGAGGAGTTTGAGAGACTCTGGTTGAGGAGATGGTGAGCGCTTAGGGAGGTGTTGAAGAGACTCTGGGTGAGGCGAGGTTCAGGGTGTCATGAGGAGATGGAGAGACTCTGGGTGAGGAGAGGGTCAGGGTGTCAGGAGGAGTTGGACAGGCAATGGGTGAGGAGAGGGTTAGAGTGTCAGGAGGACTTGGACAGGCTCTGGGTGAGGAGAGGGTCAGACTCTCATGAGGAGTTGGATAGACTCTGGGTGAGGAGAGGTTCAGAGTGTCAGGAGGAGTTGGCGAGACTCTGGCTCAGCGTAGGATCAGGGTGACAGGAGAAGTTGGACAGACTCTGAGTGAGGAGAGGGTTCGAGTGTCGGGACAAGTTGGACAGATTCTGGTTGAGGAGAGTGTCATACTGTCAGGAGGAATTGGAGAGACTCTGGGTGAGGAGAGGGTCAGGGTGTCAGCAGGAGTTGGAGAGACTCTGGGTGAGCAGAGGTTCAAAGTGTTAGAAGGAGTTGGACAGACCCTGGGAAAGGAGAGGGGCAGAGTATCGGGCGAAGTAGGACAGACGCTATGTGAGGAGAGGGTCAGGGTGTTAGGAGGCATTCGAGAGACTCTGGGTGAAGAGAAAATCTGGGTGTTGGAAGGAGTTGGAGAGACTCTGGGTGAGGAGAGGTTCAGGGTGTCAGGACTAGTTGGAGAGACTCCGGATGAGGAATGGGTCAGAGTGACACGAGGAGTTTCAGAGACTCTGGGTGAGGAGATGGTGAGCGCTTAGGGAGGTGTTGAAGAGACTCTGGGTGAGGCGAGGTTCAGGGTGTCATGAGGAGATGGAGAGACTCTGGGTGAGGAGACGGTCAGGATGTCAGGAGGAGTTGGACAGGCAATGGGTGAGGAGAGGGTTAGAGTGTCATGAGGACTTGGACAGGCTCTGGGTGAGGAGAGGGTCAGAGTCTCATGAGGAGTTGAATAGACTCTGGGTGAGGAGAGGTTCAGAGTGTCAGGAGGAGTTGGCGAGACTCTGGCTGAGCGTAGGATCATGGTGACAGGAGAAGTTGGAGAGACTCTGAGTGAGGAGAGGGTCCGATTGTCGGGACAAGTTGGACAGATTCTGGTTGAGGAGAGTGTCATGTTGTCAGGAGAAGTTGGACAGACTCTTGTTGAGGAGAGGGTCAGGTTGTCAGGAGGAGTTGGAGAGACTCTGAGTGAGGAGAGGGTCAGGATGTTGGGTGAAGTTGGACAGACTCTAGATGAGGAGATGTTCAGGGTGTCAGGAGGAGTGTACAGACATTGGGTGAGGAGAGGTTCAGAGTGTCAGGGGGAGTTGGAGAGATTCTGGTTGAGGAGAGGTTCAGGGTGTCGGGAGAAGTTGGACAGATTCTATGTGAGCCGAGGGTCAAGGTGTCAGAAGGAGTTGGAGAGACTCTGGATGAGGAGTGGGTCAAGGTGTCGGGAGGAGTTGAAGAGACCCTGGGTGAGGAGAGGGTCAGGGTGTCAGGAGGATTTGGGCAGACTCTGGGTGAGGAGAGGGTCAGATTGTTGGGAGCAGATTAAGAGACTCTGGGAGTGGAGAGGGTGAGAGTGTCAGGAGGAGTTGGAGAGACTCTGGTTGGGGAGAGGGTCAGGGTGTTGGGAGGAGTTGGAAAGACTCTGAGTGAGGAGAGGGTCAGAGTATCAGGAGGACATGGACTTACTCTGGGTGAGGAGAGGGTTAGAGTGTCAGGAGGAGTTGGTCAGACTCTAGGTGAGGAGAGGGTCAGGATGCCAGGAGGTGTTGGACAGGCTCTGGGTGAGGATAGGGTCAGGGTGTCAGGAAGAGTTGGACAGGCTCTGGGTGAAGAGAAGGTCTGGGTGTCAGAACGATTTGGAGAGTCTCTGGATGAGGAGAGGTTCAGTGTCTCTTCAGGAGTTGGAGAGACTCTGGGTGAGGAGAGGTTCAGGGTGTCATGAGGAGTTGGTGAGAATCCGGATGAGGAGATGGTCAGAGTGTCAGGAGGAGTTTGAGAGACTCTGGGTGAGGAGAGGGTCAGCTTGTCGAGAGGTTTTGAAGAGACTCTGGGTGAGGACAGTTTCAGGGTGTCTGGAGGAGATGGAGAGACTCTGCGTGAGTTGAGGGTGAGTGTGTCAGCAGGAGTTGGTCAGACTCTAGTTTAGGAGAGGGTCAGGGTGCCAGGAGGAGTTGGACAGGATCTGGGTGAGGAAAGACTCAGGTTGTCGGGTGAAGTTGGACTAACGCTGGGTGAGGAGATGGTCAGGATGTTAGGAGGAGTTGGAGAGACTCTGAGTGAGTAGAGCGTCAGGGTGTCAGGAGGAGTTGGACAGTCTCAGAGTGAAGAGAAGGTCTGGGTGTCGGACGGTGTTGGAGAGACTCTGGATGAGGAGAGGTTCAGGGTCTCTTCAGGAGTTGGAGGGACTCTGTGTGAGGAGAGGTTCAGAGTGTCAGGAGGAGTTGGAGAGACTCTGGGTGAGGAGAGGGTCAGCGTTTAGGGAGGTATTGAAGAGACTCTGGGTGAGGAGAGGTTCAGGGTGTCATGAGGAGATGGAGAGACTCTGGGTGCGGAGAGGGTCAGGGTGTCAGGAGGAGTTGGACAAGCTCTGGGTGAGGAGAGGGTCAGAGTGTCAGGAGGAGTTAGACACGCACTGGGTGCGGAGTGGGTCAGAGTGTCAGAAGGAGTTGGATAGACTCTGTGTGAGCAGAAGTCCAGATTGTCAGGAGGAGTTGCCGAATCTCTGGCTGAGTGGAGGATCACGGTGTCGGGAGAAGTTGGACAGACTCTGGGTGAGGAGAGGGTCAGGTTGTCAGGTGGAGTTGGACAGACTCTGGTTGAGGAGAGGCTCATGTTGTCAGGAGGAGTTGCAGAGACTCTGGGTGAGGAGAGGGTCAGGTTGTTGGGTGAAGTTGGACAGACTCTAGATGAGGAGAGGGTCAGGGTGTCAGGAGTAGTTGTAGAGACACCGGGTGAGGAGAGGTTCAGAGTGTCAGGAGGAGTTGGAGAGACTCTGTGTGAGAAGAGGGTCAAAGTGTCAGGAGGAGTTGGAGAGATTCT
This sequence comes from Isurus oxyrinchus, assembly GCA_026770705.1. NCBI lineage: Eukaryota > Metazoa > Chordata > Chondrichthyes > Lamniformes > Lamnidae > Isurus > Isurus oxyrinchus. The sequence goes on from JANJGN010000010.1 coordinate 104,822,826, forward strand.
GGTTGAGGAGAGGGTCAGGGTGTCAGGAGAAGTTGGACAGATTCTATCTGAGGAGAGGGTCAAGGTGTCAGGAGGAGTTGGAGAGACTCCGGATGAGGAGTGGATCAGAGTGTCAGGCGGATTTGGAAAGTCAATGGGTGAGGAGAGGGTCAGGGTGTCAGGACGAGTTGGACAGACTCTGGGTGAGGAGAGGTTCAGAGTGTCGGGAACAGATGAAGAGACTCTGTGAGTGGAGTCGGTCAGAGTGACAGGAGGAGTTGGAGAGACTGTGGGTGAGGAGAGGGTCAGGGTGTCAGGAGTAGTTGTAGAGACACCGGGTGAGGAGAGGTTCAGGGTGTCATGAGGAGATGGAGAGACTCTGGGTGCGGAGAGGGTCAGGGTGTCAGGAGGAGTTGGACAAGCTCTGGGTGAGGAGAGGGTCAAGGTGTCAGGAGGAGTTGGACACGCGCTGGGTGCGGAGTGGGTCAGAGTGTCAGAAGGAGTTGGATAGATTCTGTGTGAGCAGAAGTTCAGATTGTCAGGAGGAGTTGCCGAAACTCTGGCTGAGTGGAGGATCAGGGTGTCGGGACAAGTTGGACAGACTCTGGATGAGGAGAGGGTCAGGTTGTCAGATGGAGTTGGACAGACTCTGGTTGAGGAGAGGTTCATGTTGTCAGGAGGAGTTGGAGAGACTCTGGGTGAGGAGAGGGTCAGGTTGTTGGGTGAAGTTGGACAGACTCTAGATGAGGAGAGGGTCAGGGTGTCAGGAGTAGTTGTAGAGACACCGGGTGAGGAGAGGTTCAGAGTGTCAGGAGGAGTTGGAGAGACTCTGTGTGAGAAGAGGGTCAAAGTGTCAGGAGGAGTTGGAGAGATTCTGGTTGAGGAGAGGGTCAGGGTGTCAGGAGAAGTTGGACAGATTCTATCTGAGGAGAGGGTCAAGGTGTCAGGAGGAGTTGGAGAGACTCCGGATGAGGAGTGGATCAGAGTGTCAGGCGGATTTGGAAAGTCAATGGGTGAGGAGAGGGTCAGGGTGTCAGGACGAGTTGGACAGACTCTGGGTGAGGAGAGGTTCAGAGTGTCGGGAACAGATGAAGAGACTCTGTGAGTGGAGTCGGTCAGAGTGACAGGAGGAGTTGGAGAGACTGTGGGTGAGGAGAGGGTCAGGGTGTCGGGAGGCGTTGGAAAGACTCCGGGTGAGGAGAGGGTTAGAGTGTCAGGAGGAGTTGATCAGAATCTGGGTAAGGAGAGGGTCAGGTTGTTGAGTGAAGTTGTACAGACTCTAGATGAGGAGAGGGTCAGGGTGTCAGGAGGAGTTGTACAGACACTGGGTGAGGAGAGGTTCAGAGTGTCAGGAGGAGTTGGACAGTCTCTGGGTGAGGAGTGGGTCATGGTGTCAGGAGAAGTTGGACAGACTCTGGGCGAGGAGAGTGTCAGAGTGTCAGGAGGAGTTGGATAGTTTCTGGTTGAGGAGAGGGTCAAGGTGCCGGGAGAAATTGGACAGATTCTATGTGAGGAGTGGGTCAAGGTTTCAGGATTAGTTGGAGAGCCTCCGGATGAGGAGTGGGTCAGAGTGTCGGGAGGATTTGGAAAGACTCTGGGTGAGGAGAGGGTCAGAGTGTCGGGAACAGATGAAGAGACGCTGGGAGTGGACACGGTCAGAGTGGCAGGAGTCGTGAGACTCTGGGTGAGGAGAGGGTCAGGGTGTCGGGAGGCTTCGGAAAGACTCTGGGTGAGGAGAGGGTTAGAGTGTCAGGAGGAGTTGGTCAGACTCCTGGTGAGGAGAGGGTCAGCATGCCAGGAGTTGTTGGACAAGCTCTGGGTGAGGATTGGGTCAGGTTGTCAGGAAGAGTTAGACAGGCTCTGGGCGAAGAGAAGGTGTGTAGGTTACGAGGAGTTGGAGACTCTCTGGGTGAGGAGAGGGTCAGGGTGTCAGGAAGAATTGGACAGGCTCTGGGTGAATAGAAGGTCTGGGTGTCGGAAGAAGTTGGAGACACTCTGGATGAGGAGAGGTTCAGGGTCTTTTCTGGAGTTGGAGAGACTCTGGGTGAGGAGAGGTTCAGGGTGTCAAGAGGAGTTGGACAGACTGCGGATGAGGAGAGGGTAAGAGTGTGGAGGAGATTGAGAGACTCTGGGTGTGGAGAGGGTCAGCATGTCGGCAGGTGTTGAAGAGACTCTGGCTGAGGAGAGTTTCAGGGTGTCAGGAGGAGATGGAGAGACTCAGGGTGAGAGGATGTTCAAAGTGTTAGGAGTAGTTGAACAGACTCTGGGAGAGGAGAGGGGCAGAGTGTTAGGAGGAGTTGGACAGACACTGGGTGAGGTGAGTGTCGGTGTCAGCAGGAGTTGGAGAGACTCTAGGAGAGCAGATGGTCAGGGTGTCAGGAGAAAGTGGACAGGCTCTGGGTGAGCTGAGTGTCAGGGTATCGGGGGGAGTTGGAGGGACTCTGTGTGAGGAGAGGGTCAGAGTGTCAGGAGGACATGGACAGAATCTGGGTGAGGATGGAGTTAGAGTGTCAGCCGGAGTTGGTCAGACTCTAGGTTAGGAGAGGGTCAGGGTGCCAGGAGGAGCTGGACAGGCTCTGGGTGAGGAGAGAGTTAGGATGTCGGGCGAAGTTGGACGAATGCTGGGTGAGGAGAGGGTTAGGGTGTTAGGAGGAGTTGGAGAGACTCTGAGTGAGGAGAGGGTCAGGGTGTCAGGAGGAGTTGGACAGGCTCAGGGTGAAGAGAATGTCTTGGTATCGGAAGGTGTTGGAGAGACTCTGGATGAGGAGAGGTTCAGGGTCTCTTCAGGAGTTGGAGGGACTCTGTGTGAGGAGAGGTTCAGAGTGCCAGGAGGAGTTGGAGAGACTTTGGGTGAGCAGAGGATCAAAGTGTTAGGAGGAATTGGACAGAATCTGGGAGAGGAGAGAGGCAGAGTGTCGGGCAGTGTTGGACAGATGCAATGTCAGGCGAGGTTCAGTGTGTTATGAGGAGTTGGAGAGACTCTGGGTGAAGAGCAGGTCTGGGTGTCAGAAGGAGATGGAGAGACTCTGGGTGAGGAGAGGTTCAGGGTGTCAGGACTAGTTGGAGAGAATCCGGATGAGGAGCGGGTCAGAGTGACACGAGGAGTTTGAGAGACTCTGGGTGAGGAGAGGTTCAGGGTGTCAGGAGGAGTTGGACAGGCTCTGGGTGAGGAGAGGGTCATGGTGTCAGGAGAAGTTGGACAGACTCTAGGTGAGGAGAGGGTCAGAGTGTCAGGAGGAGTTGGAGAGACTCTGGGTGAGGAGAGGGTCAGGTTGTTGGGTGAAGTTGGACAGACTCTAGATGAGGAGAGGGTCAGGGTGTCAGGAGGAGTTGTACAGACACCGGGTGAGGAGAGGTTCAGAGTGTCAGGAGGAGTTGGAGAGACTCTGTGTGAGGAGAGGGTCAAAGTGTCAGGAGGAGTTGCACAGTCTCTGGGTGAGGAGAGGGTCAGGGTGTCGGGAGAAGTTGGACAGATTCTATGTGAGGAGAGGGTCAGACTGTCAGGAGGAGTTGGAGAGATTCTGGTTGAGGAGAGGGTCAGGGTGTCGGGAGAAGTTGGACAGATTCTATGTGAGGAGAGGGTCAATTTGTCAGGAGGAGTTGGAGAGACTCCGCATGAGGAGTGGGTCCGAATGTCAGGAGGATTTGGAAAGACTCTGGGTGAGGAGAGGGTCAGGGTGTGGGGAGGACTTGAAGAGACCCTGGGTGAGGAGAGGGTCAGGGTGTCAGGAGGAGTTGGACAGACTCTGGGTGAGGAGAGGGTCAGAGTGTCGGGAGCAGATGAAGAGACTCTGGGAGTGGAGACGGTCAGAGTGTCTGGAGGAGTTGGAGAGACTCAGGGTGAGGAGAGGCTCAGGGTTTCGTGAGGCGTTGGAAAGACTCTGGGTGAGGAGAGGCTCAGATGTGTCAGGAAGGGTTGGACAGGCTCTCGGTGAAGAGAAGGTCTGCGTGTTACGAGCAGTTGGAGAGACTCTGGGTGAGGAGACGGTCAGGGTGTCAGGAAGTGTTTTACAGGCTCTGGGTTAAGAGAAGGTCTGGGTGTCGGAACGAGTTGGAGAGACTCTGGATCAGGAGAGGTTCAGGGTGTCATGACTAGTTGGAGAGACTCCGGATGAGGAGAGGGTCAGAGTGTCAGGAGGAGTTTTAGAGACTCTGGGTGAGTAGAGAGTCAGCTTGTTGCAAGGTTTTGAAGAGACTCTGGGTGAGGAGAGTTTCACGGTGTCAGGAGGAGTTGGTCAGAATCTAGGTGAGGAGAGTGTCAGGGTGCCAGGAGGAGTTGGACAGGCTTTGGGTGAGGAGAGGGTCAGGATGTCGTGTGAAGTTCGTCTAACGCTAGGTGAGGAGAGGGTCAGGGTTTTAGGAGGAGTTGGAGAGACTCTGAGTGAGGAGAGGTTCAGGGTGTCAGGAGGAATTGGACAGGCTCTGGGTGAAGAGAAGGTCTGGGTGTCGGAAGGTGTTGGAGAGTTTCTGGGTGAGGAGAGGTTCAGGGTGTTAGGAGGAGTTGGAGAGACTCTAGGTGAGCAGAGGTTCAAACTGTTAGGAGGAGTTGGACAGACTCTGGGAAAAGAGAGTGGCAGAGTGTCGGGCGAAGTTGGACAAACGCTATGTGAGGAGAGGGTCAGGGTGTTAGGAGGCATTGGAGAGACTCTGTGTGAAGAGAAAGTCTGGGTGTTGGAAGGAGTTGGAGAGATTCTGGGTGAGGAGAGGTTCAGGGTGTCAGGACTAGTTGGAGAGACTCCAGATGAGGAATGGGTCAGAGTGACAGGAGAAGTTTGAGAGACTCTGGGTGAGGAGATGGTGAGCGCTTAGGGAGGCGTTGAAGAGACTCTTGGTGAGGACAGGTTCCGGGTGTCATGAGGAGCTGGAGAGACTCTGGGTGAGGAGAGGGTCAGGGTGTCAGGAGGAGTTGGACAGGCACTGGGTGAGGAGAGGGTCAGAGTGTCATGAGGAGTTGGATAGACTCTGGGTGAGGAGAGGTTCAGAGTGTCAGGAGGAGTTGGCGATACTCTGGCTGAGCGTAGGATCAGGGTGTCCGGAGAAGTTGGACAGACTCTGAGTGAGGAGAGGATCCGAGTGTCGGGACAAGTTGGACAGATTCTGGATGAGGAGAGGGTCATGTTGTCAGCAGGAGTTGGAGAGACTCTAGGTGAGGAGCGGGTCAGGTTGTTGGGTGAAATTGGACAGACTCTAGATGAGAAGAGGGTCACGGTGTCAGTCGGTGTTGTACAAACACTGGGTGAGGAGAGATTCAGAGTGTCAGGAGGAGTTGGAGAGACTCTGTGTGAGGAGAGGGTCAAAGGGTCAGTAGGAGTTGGACAGTCTCTGGGTGAGGAGAGGGTCATGGTGTCAGGAGGAGTTGGAGAGACTCTGTGTGAGGAGAGGGTCAAAGTGTCAGGTGGAGTTGGACAGTCTCTGGGTGAGGAGTGGGTCATGGTGTCAGGAGAAGTTGGACAGACTCTGGGTGAGGTGAGGGTCAGAGTGTCAGGAGGAGTTGGATAGTTTCTGGTTGAGGAGAGGGTCAAGGTGCCGGGAGAAGTTGGACAGATTCTATGTGAGGAGAGGGTCAAGGTGTCAGGAGGAGTTGGAGAGACTCCGGATGAGGAGTGGGTCAGAGTGTCGGGAGGATTTGGAAAGACTCTGGGTGAGGAGAGGGTCAGAGTGTCGGGAACAGATGAAGAGACTCTGGGAGTGGACACGGTCAGAGTGGCAGGAGTCGTTGTGAGACTCTGGGTGAGGAGAGGGTCAGGGTGTCGGGAGGCTTCGGAAAGACTCTGGGTGAGGAGAGGGTTAGAGTGTCAGGAGGAGTTGGTCAGACTCCTGGTGAGGAGAGGGTCAGCATGCCAGGAGTTGTTGGACAAGCTCTGGGTGAGGATTGGGTCAGGTTGTCAGGAAGAGTTGGACAGGCTCTGGGCGAAGAGAAGGTGTGTAGGTTACGAGGAGTTGGAGACTCTCTGGGTGAGGAGAGGGTCAGGGTGTCAGGAAGAATTGGACAGGCTCTGGGTGAATAGAAGGTCTGGGTGTCGGAAGAAGTTGGAGACACTCTGGATGAGGAGAGGTTCAGGGTGTCAAGAGGAGTTGGACAGACTGCGGATGAGGAGAGGGTAAGAGTGTGGAGGAGATTGAGAGACTCTGGGTGTGGAGAGGGTCAGCATGTCGGCAGGTGTTGAAGAGACTCTGGCTGAGGAGAGTTTCAGGGTGTCAGGAGGAGATGGAGAGACTCAGGGTGAGAGGATGTTCAAAGTGTTAGGAGTAGTTGAACAGACTCTGGGAGAGGAGAGGGGCAGAGTGTTAGGAGCAGTTGGACAGACACTGGGTGAGGGGAGTGTCGGTGTCAGCAGGAGTTGGAGAGACTCTAGGAGAGCAGATGGTCAGGGTGTCAGGAGAAAGTGGACAGGCTCTGGGTGAGCTGAGTGTCAGGGTATCGGGGGGAGTTGGAGGGACTCTGTGTGAGGAGAGGGTCAGAGTGTCAGGAGGACATGGACAGAATCTGGGTGAGGATGGAGTTAGAGTGTCAGCCGGAGTTGGTCAGACTCTAGGTTAGGAGAGGGTCAGGGTGCCAGGAGGAGCTGGACAGGCTCTGGGTGAGGAGAGAGTCAGGATGTCGGGCGAAGTTGGACGAATGCTGGGTGAGGAGAGGGTTAGGGTGTTAGGAGGAGTTGGAGAGACTCTGAGTGAGGAGAGGGTCAGGGTGTCAGGAGAAGTTGGACAGGCTCAGGGTGAAGAGAATGTCTTGGTATCGGAAGGTGTTGGAGAGACTCTGGATGAGGAGAGGTTCAGAGTGTCAGGAGGAGTTGGAGAGACTTTGGGTGAGGAGAGGTTCAGAGTGCCAGGAGGAGTTGGAGAGACTTTGGGTGAGCAGAGGATCAAAGTGTTAGGAGGAATTGGACAGAATCTGGGAGAGGAGAGAGGCAGAGTGTCGGGCAATGTTGGACAGATGCAATGTCAGGCGAGGTTCAATGTGTTATGAGGAGTTGGAGAGACTCTGGGTGAAGAGCAGGTCTGGGTGTCAGAAGGAGATGGAGAGACTCTGGGTGAGGAGAGGTTCAGGGTGTCAGGACTAGTTGGAGAGAATCCGGATGAGGAGCGGGTCAGAGTGACACGAGGAGTTTGAGAGACTCTGGGTGAGGAGAGGTTCAGGGTGTCAGGAGGAGTTGGACAGGCTCTGGGTGAGGAGAGGGTCATGGTGTCAGGAGAAGTTGGACAGACTCTAGGTGAGGACAGGGTCAGAGTGTCAGGAGGAGTTGGAGAGACTCTGGTTGAGGAGAGGGTCAGGGTGTCAGGAGGAGTTGGATAGACTCTGAGTGAGGAGAGGTTCCGAGTGTCGGGACAAGTTGGAGAGACTCTAGGTGAGGAGAGGGTCAGGTTGTCAGGAGGAGTTGGACAGACTCTGGTTGAGGAGAGGGTCATGTTGTCAGGAGGAGTTGGAGAGACTCTGGGTGAGGAGAGGGTCAGGTTGTTGGGTGAAGTTGGACAGACTCTAGATGAGGAGAGGGTCAGGGTGTCAGGAGGAGTTGTACAGACACCGGGTGAGGAGAGGTTCAGAGTGTCAGGAGGAGTTGGAGAGACTCTGTGTGAGGAGAGGGTCAAAGTGTCAGGAGGAGTTGCACAGTCTCTGGGTGAGGAGAGGGTCAGGGTGTCGGGAGAAGTTGGACAGATTCTATGTGAGGAGAGGGTCAGACTGTCAGGAGGAGTTGGAGAGATTCTGGTTGAGGAGAGGGTCAGGGTGTCGGGAGAAGTTGGACAGATTCTATGTGAGGAGAGGGTCAATTTGTCAGGAGGAGTTGGAGAGACTCCGCATGAGGAGTGGGTCCGAATGTCAGGAGGATTTGGAAAGACTCTGGGTGAGGAGAGGGTCAGGGTGTGGGGAGGACTTGAAGAGACCCTGGGTGAGGAGAGGGTCAGGGTGTCAGGAGGAGTTGGACAGGCTTTGGGTGAGGAGAGGGTCAGGATGTCGTGCGAAGTTCGACTAACGCTACTTGAGGAGAGGGTCAGGGTTTTAGGAGGAGTTGGAGAGACTCTGAGTGAGGAGAGGTTCAGGGTGTCAGGAGGAATTGGACAGGCTCTGGGTGAAGAGAAGGTCTGGGTGTCGGAAGGTGTTGGAGAGTTTCTGGGTGAGGAGAGGTTCAGGGTGTTAGGAGGAGTTGGAGAGACTCTAGGTGAGCAGAGGTTCAAACTGTTAGGAGGAGTTGGACAGACTCTGGGAAAAGAGAGTGGCAGAGTGTCGGGCGAAGTTGGACAAACGCTATGTGAGGAGAGGGTCAGGGTGTTAGGATGCATTGGAGAGACTCTGTGTGAAGAGAAAGTCTGGGTGTTGGAAGGAGTTGGAGAGATTCTGGGTGAGGAGAGGTTCAGGGTGTCAGGACTAGTTGGAGAGACTCCAGATGAGGAATGCGTCAGAGTGACAAGAGAAGTTTGAGAGACTCTGGGTGAGGAGATGGTGAGCGCTTAGGGAGGTGTTGAAGAGACTCTTGGTGAGGATAGGTTCAGGGTGTCATGAGGAGCTGGAGAGACTCTGGGTGAGGAGAGGGTCAGGGTGTCAGGAGGAGTTGGACAGGCACTGGGTGAGGAGAGGGTCAGAGTGTCATGAGGAGTTGGATAGACTCTGGGTGAGGAGAGGTTCAGAGTGTCAGGAGGAGTTGGCGATACTCTGGCTGAGCGTAGGATCAGGGTGTCCGGAGAAGTTGGACAGACTCTGAGTGAGGAGAGGATCCGAGTGTCGGGACAAGTTGGACAGATTCTGGATGAGGAGAGGGTCATGTTGTCAGGAGGAGTTGGAGAGACTCTGGGTGAGGAGCGGGTCAGGTTGTTGGGTGAAATTGGACAGACGCTAGATGAGAAGAGGGTCACGGTGTCAGTCGGTGTTGTACAAACACTGGGTGAGGAGAGATTCAGAGTGTCAGGAGGAGTTGGAGAGACTCTGTGTGAGGAGAGGGTCAAAGGGTCAGTAGGAGTTGGACAGTCTCTGGGTGAGGAGAGGGTCATGGTGTCAGGAGGAGTTGGAGAGACTCTGTGTGAGGAGAGGGTCAAAGTGTCAGGTGGAGTTGGACAGTCTCTGGGTGAGGAGTGGGTCATGGTGTCAGGAGAAGTTGGACAGACTCTGGGTGAGGAGAGGGTCAGAGTGTCAGGAGGAGTTGGATAGTTTCTGGTTGAGGAGAGGGTCAAGGTGCTGGGAGAAGTTGGACAGATTCTATGTGAGGAGAGGGTCAAGGTTTCAGGATTAGTTGGAGAGCCTCCGGATGAGGAGTGGGTCAGAGTGTCGGGAGGATTTGGAAAGACTCTGGGTGAGGAGAGGGTCAGAGTGTCGGGAACAGATGAAGAGACTCTGGGAGTGGACACGGTCAGAGTGGCAGGAGTCGTTGTGAGACTCTGGGTGAGGAGAGGGTCAGGGTGTCGGGAGGCTTCGGAAAGACTCTGGGTGAGGAGAGGGTTAGAGTGTCAGGAGGAGTTGGTCAGACTCCTGGTGAGGAGAGGGTCAGCGTGCCAGGAGTTGTTGGACAAGCTCTGGGTGAGGATTGGGTCAGGTTGTCAGGAAGAGTTGGACAGGCTCTGGGTGAAGAGAAGGTGTGTAGGTTACGAGGAGTTGGAGACTCTCTGGGTGAGGAGAGGGTCAGGGTGTCAGGAAGAATTGGACAGGCTCTGGGTGAATAGAAGGTCTGGGTGTCGGAAGAAGTTGGAGACACTCTGGATGAGGAGAGGTTCAGGGTGTCAAGAGGAGTTGGACAGACTGCGGATGAGGAGAGGGTAAGAGTGTGGAGGAGATTGAGAGACTCTGGGTGTGGAGAGGGTCAGCATGTCGGCAGGTGTTGAAGAGACTCTGGCTGAGGAGAGTTTCAGGGTGTCAGGAGGAGATGGAGAGACTCAGGGTGAGAGGATGTTCAAAGTGTTAGGAGTAGTTGAACAGACTCTGGGAGAGGAGAGGGGCAGAGTATTAGGAGCAGTTGGACAGACACTGGGTGAGGTGAGTGTCGGTGTCAGCAGGAGTTGGAGAGACTCTAGGAGAGCAGATGGTCAGGGTGTCAGGAGAAAGTGGACAGGCTCTGGGTGAGCTGAGTGTCAGGGTATCGGGGGGAGTTGGAGGGACTCTGTGTGAGGAGAGGATCAGAGTGTCAGGAGGACATGGACAGAATCTGGGTGAGGATGGAGTTAGAGTGTCAGCCGGAGTTGGTCAGACTCTAGGTTAGGAGAGGGTCAGGGTGCCAGGAGGAGCTGGACAGGCTCTGGGTGAGGAGAGAGTCAGGATGTCGGGCGAAGTTGGATGAATGCTGGGTGAGGAGAGGGTTAGGGTGTTAGGAGGAGTTGGAGAGACTCTGAGTGAGGAGAGGGTCAGGGTGTCAGGAGGAGTTGGACAGGCTCAGGGTGAAGAGAATGTCTTGGTATCGGAAGGTGTTGGAGAGACTCTGGATGAGGAGAGGTTCAGAGTGTCAGGAGGAGTTGGAGAGACTTTGGGTGAGCAGAGGATCAAAGTGTTAGGAGGAATTGGACAGAATCTGGGAGAGGAGAGAGGCAGAGTGTCGGGCAATGTTGGACAGATGCAATGTCAGGCGAGGTTCAGTGTGTTATGAGGAGTTGGAGAGACTCTGGGTGAAGAGCAGGTCTGGGTGTCAGAAGGAGATGGAGAGACTCTGGGTGAGGAGAGGTTCAGGGTGTCAGGAAAAGTTGGAGAGAATCCGGATGAGGAGCGGGTCAGAGTGACACGAGGAGTTTGAGAGACTCTGGGTGAGGAGAGGGTCAGGGTGTCAGGAGGAGTTGGACAGGCTCTGGGTGAGGAGAGGGTCATGGTGTCAGGAGAAGTTGGACAGACTCTAGGTGAGGAGAGGGTCAGAGTGTCAGGAGGAGTTGGAGAGACTCTGGTTGAGGAGAGGGTCAGGGTGTCAGGAGGAGTTGGATAGACTCTGAGTGAGGAGAGGTTCCGAGTGTCGGGACAAGTTGGAGAGACTCTAGGTGAGGAGAGGGTCAGGTTGTCAGGAGGAGTTGGACAGACTCTGGTTGAGGAGAGGGTCATGTTGTCAGGAGGAGTTGGAGAGACTCTGGGTGAGGAGAGGGTCAGGTTGTTGGGTGAAGTTGGACAGACTCTAGATGAGGAGAGGGTCAGGGTGTCAGGAGGAGTTGTACAGACACCGGGTGAGGAGAGGTTCAGAGTGTCAGGAGGAGTTGGAGAGACTCTGTGTGAGGAGAGGGTCAAAGTGTCAGGAGGAGTTGCACAGTCTCTGGGTGAGGAGAGGGTCATGGTGTCAGGAGAAGTTGGACAGACTCTGGGTGAGGAGAGGGTCAGACTGTCAGGAGGAGTTGGAGAGATTCTGGTTGAGGAGAGGGTCAGGGTGTCGGGAGAAGTTGGACAGATTCTATGTGAGGAGAGGGTCAATTTGTCAGGAGGAGTTGGAGAGACTCCGCATGAGGAGTGGGTCCGAATGTCAGGAGGATTTGGAAAGACTCTGGGTGAGGAGAGGGTCAGGGTGTGGGGAGGACTTGAAGAGACCCTGGGTGAGGAGAGGGTCAGGGTGTCAGGAGGAGTTGGACAGACTCTGGGTGAGGAGAGGGTCAGAGTGTCGGGAGCAGATGAAGAGACTCTGGGAGTGGAGACGGTCAGAGTGTCAGGAGGAGTTGGAGAGACTCTGGGTGAGGAGAGGGTCAGGGTTTCGTGAGGCGTTGGGAAGACTCTGGGTGAGGAGAGGCTCAGATGTGTCAGGAAGGGTTGGACAGGCTCTCGGTGAAGAGAAGGTCTGGGTGTTACGAGCAGTTGGAGAGACTCTGGGTGTGGAGACGGTCAGGGTGTCAGGAAGTGTTTTACAGGCTCTGGGTTAAGAGAAGGTCTGGGTGTCAGAACGAGTTGGAGAGACTTTGGATCAGGGGAGGTTCAGGGTGTCATGACTAGTTGGAGAGACTCCGGATGAGGAGAGGGTCAGAGTGTCAGGAGGAGTTTTAGCGACTCTGGGTGAGTAGAGGGTCAGCTTGTCGCGAGGTTTTGAAGAGACTCTGGGTGAGGAGAGTTTCAGGGTGTCAGGAGGAGTTGGTCAGACTCTAGGTGAGGAGAGGGTCAGGGTGCCAGGAGGAGTTGGACAGGCTTTGGGTGAGGAGAGGGTCAGGATGTCGTGCGAAGTTCGACTAACGCTAGGTGAGGAGAGGGTCAGGGTGTTAGGAGGAGTTGGAAAGACTCTGAGTGAGGAGAGATTCAGGGTGTCAGGAGGAATTGGACAGGCTCTGGTTGAAGAGAAGGTCTGGGTGTCGGAAGGTGTTGGAGAGTTTCTGGCTGAGGAGAGGTTCAGGGTGTTAGGAGGAGTTGGAGAGACTCTGGGTGAGCAGAGGTTCAAACTGTTAGGAGGAGTTGGACAGACTCTGGGAAAAGAGCGTGGCAGAGTGTCAGGCGAAGTTGGACAGACGCTATGTGAGGAGAGGGTCAGGGTGTTAGGAGGCATTGGAGAGACTCTGTGTGAAGAGAAAGTCTGGGTGTTGGAAGGAGTTGGAGAGATTCTGGGTGAGGAGAGGTTCAGAGTGACAGGAGAAGTTTGAGAGACTCTGGGTGAGGAGATGGTGAGTGCTTAGGGAGGTGTTGAAGAGACTCTTGGTGAGGACAGGTTCCGGGTGTCATGAGGAGCTGGAGAGACTCTGGGTGAGGAGAGGGTCAGGGTGTCAGGAGGAGTTGGACAGGCACTGGGTGAGGAGAGGGTCAGAGTGTCATGAGGAGTTGGATAGACTCTGGGTGAGGAGAGGTTCAGAGTGTCAGGAGGAGTTGGCGATACTCTGGCTGAGCGTAGGATCAGGGTGTCCGGAGAAGTTGGACAGACTCTGAGTGAGGAGAGGATCCGAGTGTCGGGGCAAGTTGGACAGATTCTGGATGAGGAGAGGGTCATGTTGTCAGGAGGAGTTGGAGAGACTCTGGGTGAGGAGCGGGTCAGGTTGTTGGGTGAAATTGGACAGACTCTAGATGAGAAGAGGGTCACGGTGTCAGTAGGTGTTGTACAAACACTGGGTGAGGAGAGGTTCAGAGTGTCAGGAGGAGTTGGAGAGACTCTGTGTGAGGAGAGGGTCAAAGGGTCAGTAGGAGTTGGGCAGTCTCTGGGTGAGGAGAGGGTCATGGTGTCAGGAGAAGTTGGACAGACTCTTGGTGAGGAGAGGGTCAGAGCGTCAGGAGGAGTTGGAAAGACTCAGGGTGAGGAGAGGGTCAGGTTGTTGGTTGAAGTTGGACAGACATTAGATGAGGAGAGGTTCAGGGTGTCAGGAGGAGTGTACAGACATTGGGTGAGGAGAGGTTCAGAGTGTCAGGAGGAGTTGGAGAGACTCTGTGTGAGGAGAAGGTCAAAGTGTCAGGAGGTGTTGGACAGTCTCTGGGTGAGGAGAGGGTCATGGTGTCAGGAGAAGTTGGACAGACTCTAGGTGAGGAGAGGGTCAAGGTGTCAGGAGGAGTTGGAGAGATTCTGGTTGAGGAGAGGGTCAGGGTGTCGGGAGAAGTTGGACAAATTCTATGTGAGGAGAGGGTCAAGGTGTCAGGAGGAGTTGGAGAGACTCCGGATGAGGAGTGGGTCACGGTGTCGGGAGGAGTTGAAGAGACCCTGGGTGAGGAGAGGGTCAGGGTGTCAGGAGGATTTGGGCAGACTCTGGGTGAGGAGAGTGTCAGAGTGTTGGGAGCAGATTAAGAGACTCTGGGAGTGGAGAGGGTCAGAGAGTCAGGAGGAGTTGGAGAGACTCTGGTTGGGGAGAGGCTCAGGGTGTCGGGAGGAGTTGGAAAGACTCTGAGTGAGGAGAGGGTCAGAGTGTCAGAAGGACATGGACAAACTCAGGGTGAGGAGAGGGTTAGAGTGTCAGGAGGAGTTGGTCAGACTCTAGGTGAGGAGAGGGTCAAGGTGCCAGGAGATGTTGGACAGGCTCTGGGTGAGGAGAGGGGCAGGGTGTCAGGAAGAGTTGGACAGGCTCTAGGTGAAGAGAAGGTCTGGGAGTTATGAGGAGTTGGAGAGACTCTGGGTGAGGAGAGGGTCAGGGTGTCAGGAAGAGTTGGACAGGCTCTGGGTGAAGAGAAGGTCTGGGTGTTATGAGGAGTTGGAGAGTCTCTGCGTGAGGAGAGGTTCAGGGTGTCATGAGGAGTTGGAGAGAATCCGGATGAGGAGATGGTCAAAGTTTCAGGAGGAGTTTGAGAGACTCTGGGTGAGGAGAAGTTCAGCTTGTCGTGAGGTTTTGAAGAGACTCTGGGTGAGGACTGTTTTTGGGTGTCAGGAGGAGATGGAGAGACTCTGGGTGAGTTGAGGGTCAGGGTGTCAGGAGGAGTTGGAGAGACTCTGGGTGAGGAGAGGGTCAGGATGTCGGGAGAAGTAGGAGAGACTCTGGGTGTGGAGAGGTTCAGAGGGTCAGGAGGACATGGACAGACTCTGGTTGAGGATGGAGTTAGAGTGTCAGCAGGAGTTGGTCAGACTCTAGGTTAGGAGAGGGTCAGGGTGCCAGGAGCAGTTGGAGAGACTCTGAGTGAGGAGAGGTTCAGTGTGTCAGGCGGAGTTGGACAGGCTCAGGGTGAAGAGAATGTCTGGGTGTCGGAAGGTGTTGGAGAGACTCCGGATGAGGAGAGGTTCTTGGTCTCTTCAGGAGTTGGAGGGACTCTGTGTGAGGAGAGGTTCACTGTGTCAGGAGGAGTTGGAGAGACTCTGGGTGAGCAGAGGATCAAACTGTTAGGAGGAGTTGGACAGACTCTGGGAGAGGAGAGAGGCAGAGTGTCGGCCGAAGTTGGAGAGACGCAATGTGAGGAGAGGTTCAGTGTGTTATTAGGAGTTGGAGAGACTCTGGGTGAAGAGAAGGTATGGTTGTCGGAAGGAGTTGGAGAGACTCTGGGTGAGGAGAGGTTCAGGGTGTCAGGACTAGTTGGAGAGACTCCGGATGAGCAGTGGGTCAGAGTGACACGAGGAGTTTGAGAGACTCTGGGTGAGGAGAGGTTCAGCGTTTAGGGAGGTGTTGAAGAGACTCTGGGTGAGGAGAGGTTCAGGGTGTCATGAGGAGATGGAGAGACTCTGGGTGAGGAGAGGGTCAGGGTGTCAGGAGGAGTTGGACAGGCTCTGGTTGAGGAGAGGGTCAGGTTGTTGGGTGAAGTTGGACAGACTCTAGATGAGGAGTGTCAGGAGGAGTTGGAGAGACTCTGTGTGAGGAGAGGGTCAATGTGTCAGGAGGTGTTGGACAGTCCCTGTGTGAGGAGAGGGTCATGGTGACAGGAGAAGTTGGTCAGACTCTGGGCGAGGAGAGGGTCAGTGTGTCAGGAGGAGCTGGAGAGATTCTGGTTGAGGAGAGGGTCAGAGTGTCGGGAGAAGTTGGACAGATTCTATCGGAGGAGAGGGTCAAGGTGTCAGGAGGAGTTGGAGAGACTCCAGATGAGGAGTGGGTCAGAGTGTCAGGAGGATTTGGAAAGTCTCTGGGTGAGGAGAGGGTCAAGGTGTGGGGAGGACTTGAAGAGACTCTGGGTGAGGAGAGGGTCAGGGTGTCAGGACCTGTTGGACAGACTCTGGGTGAGGAGAGGTTCAGAGTATCGGGAACAGATGAAGAGACTCTGGGAGTGGAGACGGTCAGAGTGTCAGCAGGAGTTGGAGAGACTCTGGGTGAGGAGAGGGTCAGGGTGTCGGGAGGCGTTGGAAAGACTCTGGGTGAGGAGAGGGTTAGAGTGTCAGGAGGAGTTGGTCAGACTCCAGGTGAGGAGAGGGTCAGGGTGTCAGGAGGTGTTGGACAGACTCTGGGTGAGGAGAGGTTCAGAGTATCGGGAACAGATGAAGAGACTTTGGGAGTGGAGACGGTCAGATTGTCAGGAGGAGTTGGAGAGACTCTGGGTGAGGAGAGGGTCAGGGTGTCGGGAGGCGTTGCAAAGACTCTGGGTGAGGAGAGGGTTAGAGTGTCAGAAGTAGTTGGTCAGACTCCAGGTGAGGAGAGTGTCAGGGTGCCAGGAGGTGTTGTACAAGCTCTGGGTGAGGATACGGTCAGGTTGTCAGGAAGAGTTGGACAGGCTCTGGGCGAAGAGTAGGTGTGAAGGTTACGAGGAGTTGGAGACTCTCTGAGTGAGGAGAGTTTCAGGGTGTCAGGAAGAGTTGGACAGGCTCTGGGTGAAGAGAAGTTCTGGGTGTCAGAAGGAGTTGGAGACACTCTGGATGAGGAGAGGTTCAGGGTCTTTTCAGGAGTTGGAGAGACTCTGGGTGAGGAGAGGTTCAGGGTGTCAAGAGGAGTTGGGGAGACTGCAGATGAGGAGAGGGTAAGAGTGTCATGAGGAGTTTGAGAAACTCTGGGTGTGGAGAGGGTCAGCATGTCGGGAGGTGTTGAGACTCTGGCTGAGGAGAGTTTCAGGGTGTCAGGAGGAGATGGAGAGACTCTGGGTGAGAGGATGTTCAAAGTGTTAGGAGTAGTTGGACAGAATCTGGAAGAGAAGAGGGGGAGATTGTTAGGAGGAGTTGGACAGACACTGGGTGAAGTGAGTGTCGGTGTCAGCAGGAGTTGGAGAGACTCTGGGAGAGGAGATGGTCAGGGTGTCAGGAGAAAGTGGACAGGCTCTGGGTGAGGTGAGTGTCAGGGTATCGGGTGGAGTTGGAGGCACTCTGGGTGAGGAGAGGGTCAGAGGGTCAGGAGGACATGGACAGACTCTGGGTGAGGATGGAGTTAGAGTGTCAGCAGGAGTTGGTCATACTCTAGGTTAGGAGAGGGTCAGGGTGCCAGGAGTAGTTGGACAGGCTCTGGGTGAGGAGAGAGTCAGGATGTCGGGCGAAGTTGGACGAACGCTGGGTGAGGAGAGGGTCAGGGTGTTAGGAGGAGTTGGAGAGACTCTGAGTGAGGAGAGTGTCAGTGTGTCAGGAGGAGTTTGACAGGCTCAGGGTGAAGAGAATGTCTGGGTGTCGGAAGGTGTTGGAGAGACTCTGGATGAGGAGAGGTTCAGGGTCTCTTCAGGAGTTGGAGGGACTCTGTGTGAGGAGAGGTTCAGAGTGTCAGGAGGAGTTGGAGAGACTCTGGGTGAGCAGAGGATCAAAGTGTTAGGAGGAGTTGGACAGACTCTGGGAGAGGAGAGAGGCAGAGTGTCGGGCGAAGTTGGACAGACGCAATGTGAGGAGAGGTTCAGTGTGTTATGAGGATTTGGAGAGACTCCGGGTGAAGAGAAGGTCTGGGTGTCGGAAGGAGTTGGAGAGACTCTGGGTGAGGAGAGGTTCAGGGTGTTAGGAGGAGTTGGAGAGACTCTGGGTGAGCAGAGGTTCAAACTGTTAGGAGGAGTTGGACAGACTCTGGGAAAAGAGAGTGGCAGAGTGTCGGGCGAAGTTGGACAGATGCTATGTGAGGAGAGGGTCAGGGTGTTGGGAGGCATTGGAGAGACTCTGTGTGAAGAGAAAGTCTGGGTGTTGGAAGGAGTTGGAGAGATTCTGGGTGAGGAGAGGTTCAGGGTGTCAGGACTAGTTGGAGAGACTCCGGATGAGGAATGGGTCAGAGTGACAGGAGAAGTTTGAGAGACTGTGGGTGAGGAGATGGTGAGCGCTCAGGGAGGTGTTGAAGAGACTCTTGGTGAGGACAGGTTCCGGGTGTCATGAGGAGCTGGAGAGACTCTGGGTGAGGAGAGGGTCAGGGTGTCAGGAGGAGTTGGACAGGCACTGGGTGAGGAGAGGGTCAGAGTGTCATGAGGAGTTGGATAGACTCTGGGTGAGGAGAGGTTCAGAGTGTCAGGAGGAGTTGGCGATACTCTGGCTGAGCGTAGGATCAGGGTGTCCGGAGAAGTTGGACAGACTCTGAGTGAGGAGAGGATCCGAGTGTCGGGACAAGTTGGACAGATTCTGGATGAGGAGAGGGTCATGTTGTCAGGAGGAGTTGGAGAGACTCTGGGTGAGGAGCGGGTCAGGTTGTTGGGTGAAATTGGACAGACTCTAGATGAGAAGAGGGTCACGGTGTCAGTAGGTGTTGTACAAACACTGGGTGAGGAGAGATTCAGAGTGTCAGGAGGAGTTGGAGAGACTCTGTGTGAGGAGAGGGTCAAAGGGTAAGTAGGAGTTGGGCAGTCTCTGGGTGAGGAGAGGGTCATGGTGTCAGGACAAGTTGGACAGACTCTTGGTGAGGAGAGGGTCAGAGCGTCAGGAGGAGTTGGAAAGACTCTGGGTGAGGAGAGGGTCAGGTTGTTGGTTGAAGTTGGACAGACATTAGATGAGGAGAGGTTCAGGGTGTCAGGAGGAGTGTACAGACATTGGGTGAGGAGAGGTTCAGAGTGTCAGGAGGAGTTGGAGAGACTCTGTGTGAGGAGAAGGTCAAAGTGTCAGGAGGTGTTGGACAGTCTCTGGGTGAGGAGAGGGTCATGGTGTCAGGAGAAGTTGGACAGACTCTAGGTGAGGAGAGGGTCAGGGTGTTGGGAGAAGTTGGACAACTTCTATGTGAGGAGAGGGTCAAGGTGTCAGGAGGATTTGGAGAGACTCCGGATGAGGAGTGGGTCACGGTGTCGGGAGGAATTGAAGAGACCCTGGGTGAGGAGAGGGTCAGGGTGTCAGGAGGATTTGGGCAGACTCTAGGTGAGGAGAGGGTCAGGGTGCCAGGAGATGTTGGACAGGCTCTGGGTGAGGAGAGGGGCAGGGTGTCAGGAAGAGTTGGACAGGCTCTGGGTGAAGAGAAGGTCTGGGAGTTATGAGGAGTTGGAGAGACTCTGGGTGAGGAGAGGTTCAGGGTGTCAGGAAGAGTTGGACAGGCTCTGGGTGAAGAGAAGGTCTGGGTGTTATGAGGAGTTGGAGAGTCTCTGCGTGAGGAGAGGTTCAGGGTGTCATGAGGAGTTGGAGAGAATCCGGATGAGGAGATGGTCAGAGTGTCAGGAGGAGTTGGAGAGACTCTGGTTGAGGAGAGGGTCAGGGTGTCAGGAGGAGTTGGATAGACTCTGAGTGAGGAGAGGTTCCGAGTGTCGGGACAAGTTGGAGAGACTCTAGGTGAGGAGAGGGTCAGGTTGTCAGGAGGAGTTGGACAGACTCTGGTTGAGGAGAGGGTCATGTTGTCAGGAGGAGTTGGAGAGACTCTGGGTGAGGAGAGGGTCAGGTTGTTGGGTGAAGTTGGACAGACTCTAGATGAGGAGAGGGTCAGGGTGTCAGGAGGAGTTGTACAGACACCGGGTGAGGAGAGGTTCAGAGTGTCAGGAGGAGTTGGAGAGACTCTGTGTGAGGAGAGGGTCAAAGTGTCAGGAGGAGTTGCACAGTCTCTGGGTGAGGAGAGGGTCATGGTGTCAGGAGAAGTTGGACAGACTCTGGGTGAGGAGAGGGTCAGACTGTCAGGAGGAGTTGGAGAGATTCTGGTTGAGGAGAGGGTCAGGGTGTCGGGAGAAGTTGGACAGATTCTATGTGAGGAGAGGGTCAATTTGTCAGGAGGAGTTGGAGAGACTCCGCATGAGGAGTGGGTCCGAATGTCAGGAGGATTTGGAAAGACTCTGGGTGAGGAGAGGGTCAGGGTGTGGGGAGGACTTGAAGAGACCCTGGGTGAGGAGAGGGTCAGGGTGTCAGGAGGAGTTGGACAGACTCTGGGTGAGGAGAGGGTCAGAGTGTCGGGAGCAGATGAAGAGACTCTGGGAGTGGAGACGGTCAGAGTGTCAGGAGGAGTTGGAGAGACTCTGGGTGAGGAGAGGGTCAGGGTTTCGTGAGGCGTTGGAAAGACTCTGGGTGAGGAGAGGCTCAGATGTGTCAGGAAGGGTTGGACAGGCTCTCGGTGAAGAGAAGGTCTGGGTGTTACGAGCAGTTGGAGAGACTCTGGGTGAGGAGACGGTCAGGGTGTCAGGAAGTGTTTTACAGGCTCTGGGTTAAGAGAAGGTCTGGGTGTCAGAACGAGTTGGAGAGACTTTGGATCAGGAGAGGTTCAGGGTGTCATGACTAGTTGGAGAGACTCCGGATGAGGAGAGGGTCAGAGTGTCAGGAGGAGTTTTAGCGACTCTGGGTGAGTAGAGGGTCAGCTTGTCGCGAGGTTTTGAAGAGACTCTGGGTGAGGAGAGTTTCAAGGTGTCAGGAGGAGTTGGTCAGACTCTAGGTGAGGAGAGGGTCAGGGTGCCAGGAGGAGTTGGACAGGCTTTGGGTGAGGAGAGGGTCAGGATGTCGTGCGAAGTTCGACTAACGCTAGGTGAGGAGAGGGTCAGGGTGTTAGGAGGAGTTGGAAAGACTCTGAGTGAGGAGAGATTCAGGGTGTCAGGAGGAATTGGACAGGCTCTGGTTGAAGAGAAGGTCTGGGTGTCGGAAGGTGTTGGAGAGTTTCTGGCTGAGGAGAGGTTCAGGGTGTTAGGAGGAGTTGGAGAGACTCTGGGTGAGCAGAGGTTCAAACTGTTAGGAGGAGTTGGACAGACTCTGGGAAAAGAGCGTGGCAGAGTGTCGGGCGAAGTTGGACAGACGCTATGTGAGGAGAGGGTCAGGGTGTTAGGAGGCATTGGAGAGACTCTGTGTGAAGAGAAAGTCTGGGTGTTGGAAGGAGTTGGAGAGATTCTGGGTGAGGAGAGGTTCAGAGTGACAGGAGAAGTTTGAGAGACTCTGGGTGAGGAGATGGTGAGTGCTTAGGGAGGTGTTGAAGAGACTCTTGGTGAGGACAGGTTCCGGGTGTCATGAGGAGCTGGAGAGACTCTGGGTGAGGAGAGGGTCAGGGTGTCAGGAGGAGTTGGACAGGCACTGGGTGAGGAGAGGGTCAGAGTGTCATGAGGAGTTGGATAGACTCTGGGTGAGGAGAGGTTCAGAGTGTCAGGAGGAGTTGGCGATACTCTGGCTGAGCGTAGGATCAGGGTGTCCGGAGAAGTTGGACAGACTCTGAGTGAGGAGAGGATCCGAGTGTCGGGGCAAGTTGGACAGATTCTGGATGAGGAGAGGGTCATGTTGTCAGGAGGAGTTGGAGAGACTCTGGGTGAGGAGCGGGTCAGGTTGTTGGGTGAAATTGGACAGACTCTAGATGAGAAGAGGGTCACGGTGTCAGTAGGTGTTGTACAAACACTGGGTGAGGAGAGATTCAGAGTGTCAGGAGGAGTTGGAGAGACTCTGTGTGAGGAGAGGGTCAAAGGGTCAGTAGGAGTTGGGCAGTCTCTGGGTGAGGAGAGGGTCATGGTGTCAGGAGAAGTTGGACAGACTCTTGGTGAGGAGAGGGTCAGAGCGTCAGGAGGAGTTGGAAAGACTCAGGGTGAGGAGAGGGTCAGGTTGTTGGTTGAAGTTGGACAGACATTAGATGAGGAGAGGTTCAGGGTGTCTGGAGGAGTGTACAGACATTGGGTGAGGAGAGGTTCAGAGTGTCAGGAGGAGTTGGAGAGACTCTGTGTGAGGAGAAGGTCAAAGTGTCAGGAGGTGTTGGACAGTCTCTGGGTGAGGAGAGGGTCATGGTGTCAGGAGAAGTTGGACAGACTCTAGGTGAGGAGAGGGTCAAGGTGTCAGGAGGAGTTGGAGAGATTCTGGTTGAGGAGAGGGTCAGGGTGTCGGGAGAAGTTGGACAAATTCTATGTGAGGAGAGGGTCAAGGTGTCAGGAGGAGTTGGAGAGACTCCGGATGAGGAGTGGGTCACGGTGTCGGGAGGAGTTGAAGAGACCCTGGGTGAGGAGAGGGTCAGGGTGTCAGGAGGATTTGGGCAGACTCTGGGTGAGGAGAGTGTCAGAGTGTTGGGAGCAGATTAAGAGACTCTGGGAGTGGAGAGGGTCAGAGAGTCAGGAGGAGTTGGAGAGACTCTGGTTGGGGAGAGGCTCAGGGTGTCGGGAGGAGTTGGAAAGACTCTGAGTGAGGAGAGGGTCAGAGTGTCAGAAGGACATGGACAAACTCAGGGTGAGGAGAGGGTTAGAGTGTCAGGAGGAGTTGGTCAGACTCTAGGTGAGGAGAGGGTCAAGGTGCCAGGAGATGTTGGACAGGCTCTGGGTGAGGAGAGGGGCAGGGTGTCAGGAAGAGTTGGACAGGCTCTGGGTGAAGAGAAGGTCTGGGAGTTATGAGGAGTTGGAGAGACTCTGGGTGAGGAGAGGGTCAGGGTGTCAGGAAGAGTTGGACAGGCTCTGGGTGAAGAGAAGGTCTGGGTGTTATGAGGAGTTGGAGAGTCTCTGCGTGAGGAGAGGTTCAGGGTGTCATGAGGAGTTGGAGAGAATCCGGATGAGGAGATGGTCAAAGTTTCAGGAGGAGTTTGAGAGACTCTGGGTGAGGAGAAGTTCAGCTTGTCGTGAGGTTTTGAAGAGACTCTGGGTGAGGACTGTTTTTGGGTGTCAGGAGGAGATGGAGAGACTCTGGGTGAGTTGAGGGTCAGGGTGTCAGGAGGAGTTGGAGAGACTCTGGGTGAGGAGAGGGTCAGGATGTCGGGAGAAGTAGGAGAGACTCTGGGTGTGGAGAGGTTCAGAGGGTCAGGAGGACATGGACAGACTCTGGTTGAGGATGGAGTTAGAGTGTCAGCAGGAGTTGGTCAGACTCTAGGTTAGGAGAGGGTCAGGGTGCCAGGAGCAGTTGGAGAGACTCTGAGTGAGGAGAGGTTCAGTGTGTCAGGCGGAGTTGGACAGGCTCAGGGTGAAGAGAATGTCTGGGTGTCGGAAGGTGTTGGAGAGACTCCGGATGAGGAGAGGTTCATGGTCTCTTCAGGAGTTGGAGGGACTCTGTGTGAGGAGAGGTTCACTGTGTCAGGAGGAGTTGGAGAGACTCTGGGTGAGCAGAGGATCAAACTGTTAGGAGGAGTTGGACAGACTCTGGGAGAGGAGAGAGGCAGAGTGTCGGCCGAAGTTGGAGAGACGCAATGTGAGGAGAGGTTCAGTGTGTTATTAGGAGTTGGAGAGACTCTGGGTGAAGAGAAGGTATGGTTGTCGGAAGGAGTTGGAGAGACTCTGGGTGAGGAGAGGTTCAGGGTGTCAGGACTAGTTGGAGAGACTCCGGATGAGCAGCGGGTCAGAGTGACACGAGGAGTTTGAGAGACTCTGGGTGAGGAGAGGTTCAGCGTTTAGGGAGGTGTTGAAGAGACTCTGGGTGAGGAGAGGTTCAGGGTGTCATGAGGAGATGGAGAGACTCTGGGTGAGGAGAGGGTCAGGGTGTCAGGAGGAGTTGGACAGGCTCTGGTTGAGGAGAGGGTCAGGTTGTTGGGTGAAGTTGGACAGACTCTAGATGAGGAGTGTCAGGAGGAGTTGGAGAGACTCTGTGTGAGGAGAGGGTCAAAGTGTCAGGAGGTGTTGGACAGTCCCTGTGTGAGGAGAGGGTCATGGTGACAGGAGAAGTTGGTCAGACTCTGGGCGAGGAGAGGGTCAGTGTGTCAGGAGGAGCTGGAGAGATTCTGGTTGAGGAGAGGGTCAGAGTGTCGGGAGAAGTTGGACAGATTCTATCGGAGGAGAGGGTCAAGGTGTCAGGAGGAGTTGGAGAGACTCCAGATGAGGAGTGGGTCAGAGTGTCAGGAGGATTTGGAAAGTCTCTGGGTGAGGAGAGGGTCAAGGTGTGGGGAGGACTTGAAGAGACTCTGGGTGAGGAGAGGGTCAGGGTGTCAGGACCTGTTGGACAGACTCTGGGTGAGGAGAGGTTCAGAGTATCGGGAACAGATGAAGAGACTCTGGGAGTGGAGACGGTCAGAGTGTCAGCAGGAGTTGGAGAGACTCTGGGTGAGGAGAGGGTCAGGGTGTCGGGAGGCGTTGGAAAGACTCTGGGTGAGGAGAGGGTTAGAGTGTCAGGAGGAGTTGGTCAGACTCCAGGTGAGGAGAGGGTCAGGGTGTCAGGAGGTGTTGGACAGACTCTGGGTGAGGAGAGGTTCAGAGTATCGGGAACAGATGAAGAGACTTTGGGAGTGGAGACGGTCAGATTGTCAGGAGGAGTTGGAGAGACTCTGGGTGAGGAGAGGGTCAGGGTGTCGGGAGGCGTTGCAAAGACTCTGGGTGAGGAGAGGGTTAGAGTGTCAGAAGTAGTTGGTCAGACTCCTGGTGAGGAGAGTGTCAGGGTGCCAGGAGGTGTTGTACAAGCTCTGGGTGAGGATACGGTCAGGTTGTCAGGAAGAGTTGGACAGGCTCTGGGCGAAGAGTAGGTGTGAAGGTTACGAGGAGTTGGAGACTCTCTGAGTGAGGAGAGTTTCAGGGTGTCAGGAAGAGTTGGACAGGCTCTGGGTGAAGAGAAGTTCTGGGTGTCAGAAGGAGTTGGAGACACTCTGGATGAGGAGAGGTTCAGGGTCTTTTCAGGAGTTGGAGAGACTCTGGGTGAGGAGAGGTTCAGGGTGTCAAGAGGAGTTGGGGAGACTGCAGATGAGGAGAGGGTAAGAGTGTCATGAGGAGTTTGAGAAACTCTGGGTGTGGAGAGGGCAGCATGTCGGGAGGTGTTGAGACTCTGGCTGAGGAGAGTTTCAGGGTGTCAGGAGGAGATGGAGAGACTCTGGGTGAGAGGATATTCAAAGTGTTAGGAGTAGTTGGACAGAATCTGGAAGAGGAGAGGGGGAGATTGTTAGGAGGAGTTGGACAGACACTGGGTGAAGTGAGTGTCGGTGTCAGCAGGAGTTGGAGAGACTCTGGGAGAGGAGATGGTCAGGGTGTCAGGAGAAAGTGGACAGGCTCTGGGTGAGGTGAGTGTCAGGGTATCGGGTGGAGTTGGAGGCACTCTGGGTGAGGAGAGGGTCAGAGGGTCAGGAGGACATGGACAGACTCTGGGTGAGGATGGAGTTAGAGTGTCAGCAGGAGTTGGTCATACTCTAGGTTAGGAGAGGGTCAGGGTGCCAGGAGTAGTTGGACAGGCTCTGGGTGAGGAGAGAGTCAGGATGTCGGGCGAAGTTGGACGAACGCTGGGTGAGGAGAGGGTCAGGGTGTTAGGAGGAGTTGGAGAGACTCTGAGTGAGGAGAGTGTCAGTGTGTCAGGAGGAGTTTGACAGGCTCAGGGTGAAGAGAATGTCTGGGTGTCGGAAGGTGTTGGAGAGACTCTGGATGAGGAGAGGTTCAGGGTCTCTTCAGGAGTTGGAGGGACTCTGTGTGAGGAGAGGTTCAGAGTGTCAGGAGGAGTTGGAGAGACTCTGGGTGAGCAGAGGATCAAAGTGTTAGGAGGAGTTGGACAGACTCTGGGAGAGGAGAGAGGCAGAGTGTCGGGCGAAGTTGGACAGACGCAATGTGAGGAGAGGTTCAGTGTGTTATGAGGATTTGGAGAGACTCCGGGTGAAGAGAAGGTCTGGGTGTCGGAAGGAGTTGGAGAGACTCTGGGTGAGGAGAGGTTCAGGGTGTTAGGAGGAGTTGGAGAGACTCTGGGTGAGCAGAGGTTCAAACTGTTAGGAGGAGTTGGACAGACTCTGGGAAAAGAGAGTGGCAGAGTGTCGGGCGAAGTTGGACAGATGCTATGTGAGGAGAGGGTCAGGGTGTTGGGAGGCATTGGAGAGACTCTGTGTGAAGAGAAAGTCTGGGTGTTGGAAGGAGTTGGAGAGATTCTGGGTGAGGAGAGGTTCAGGGTGTCAGGACTAGTTGGAGAGACTCCGGATGAGGAATGGGTCAGAGTGACAGGAGAAGTTTGAGAGACTGTGGGTGAGGAGATGGTGAGCGCTTAGGGAGGTGTTGAAGAGACTCTTGGTGAGGACAGGTTCCGGGTGTCATGAGGAGCTGGAGAGACTCTGGGTGAGGAGAGGGTCAGGGTGTCAGGAGGAGTTGGACAGGCACTGGGTGAGGAGAGGGTCAGAGTGTCATGAGGAGTTGGATAGACTCTGGGTGAGGAGAGGTTCAGAGTGTCAGGAGGAGTTGGCGATACTCTGGCTGAGCGTAGGATCAGGGTGTCCGGAGAAGTTGGACAGACTCTGAGTGAGGAGAGGATCCGAGTGTCGGGACAAGTTGGACAGATTCTGGATGAGGAGAGGGTCATGTTGTCAGGAGGAGTTGGAGAGACTCTGGGTGAGGAGCGGGTCAGGTTGTTGGGTGAAATTGGACAGACTCTAGATGAGAAGAGGGTCACGGTGTCAGTAGGTGTTGTACAAACACTGGGTGAGGAGAGATTCAGAGTGTCAGGAGGAGTTGGAGAGACTCTGTGTGAGGAGAGGGTCAAAGGGTCAGTAGGAGTTGGGCAGTCTCTGGGTGAGGAGAGGGTCATGGTGTCAGGACAAGTTGGACAGACTCTTGGTGAGGAGAGGGTCAGAGCGTCAGGAGGAGTTGGAAAGACTCTGGGTGAGGAGAGGGTCAGGTTGTTGGTTGAAGTTGGACAGACATTAGATGAGGAGAGGTTCAGGGTGTCAGGAGGAGTGTACAGACATTGGGTGAGGAGAGGTTCAGAGTGTCAGGAGGAGTTGGAGAGACTCTGTGTGAGGAGAAGGTCAAAGTGTCAGGAGGTGTTGGACAGTCTCTGGGTGAGGAGAGGGTCATGGTGTCAGGAGAAGTTGGACAGACTCTAGGTGAGGAGAGGGTCAGGGTGTTGGGAGAAGTTGGACAACTTCTATGTGAGGAGAGGGTCAAGGTGTCAGGAGGAGTTGGAGAGACTCCGGATGAGGAGTGGGTCACGGTGTCGGGAGGAGTTGAAGAGACCCTGGGTGAGGAGAGGGTCAGGGTGTCAGGAGGATTTGGGCAGACTCTAGGTGAGGAGAGGGTCAGGGTGCCAGGAGATGTTGGACAGGCTCTGGGTGAGGAGAGGGGCAGGGTGTCAGGAAGAGTTGGACAGGCTCTGGGTGAAGAGAAGGTCTGGGAGTTATGAGGAGTTGGAGAGACTCTGGGTGAGGAGAGGTTCAGGGTGTCAGGAAGAGTTGGACAGGCTCTGGGTGAGAGAGAAGGTCTGGGTGTTATGAGGAGTTGGAGAGTCTCTGCGTGAGGAGAGGTTCAGGGTGTCATGAGGAGTTGGAGAGAATCCGGATGAGGAGATGGTCAGAGTGTCAGGAGGAGTTTAAGAGACTCTGGGTGAGGAGAAGTTCAGCTTGTCGTGAGGTTTTGAAGAGACTCTGGGTGAGGACTGTTTTTGGGTGTCAGGAGGAGATGGAGAGACTCTGGGTGAGTTGAGGGTCAGGGTGTCAGGAGGAGTTGGAGAGACTCTGGGTGAGGAGAGGGTCAGGGTGTCGGGAGAAGTAGGAGAGACTCTGGGTGAGGAGAGGGTCAGAGGGTCTGGACGACATGGACAGACTCTGGTTGAGGATGGAGTTAGAGTGTCAGCAGGAGTTGGTCAGACTCTAGGTTAGGAGAGGGTCAGGGTGCCAGGAGCAGTTGGAGAGACTCTGAGTGAGGAGAGGTTCAGTGTGTCAGGCGGAGTTGGACAGGCTCAGGGTGAAGAGAATGTCTGGGTGTCGGAAGGTGTTGGAGAGACTCCGGATGAGGAGAGGTTCATGGTCTCTTCAGGAGTTGGAGGGACTCTGTGTGAGGAGAGGTTCACTGTGTCAGGAGGAGTTGGAGAGACTCTGGGTGAGCAGAGGATCAAACTGTTAGGAGGAGTTGGACAGACTCTGGGAGAGGAGAGAGGCAGAGTGTCGGCCGAAGTTGGACAGACGCAATGTGAGGAGAGGTTCAGTGTGTTATGAGGAGTTGGAGAGACTCTGGGTGAAGAGAAGGTATGGTTGTCGGAAGGAGTTGGAGAGACTCTGGGTGAGGAGAGGTTCAGGGTGTCAGGACTAGTTGGAGAGACTCCGGATGAGCAGCGGGTCAGAGTGACACGAGGAGTTTGAGAGACTCTGGGTGAGGAGAGGTTCAGCGTTTAGGGAGGTGTTGAAGAGACTCTGGGTGAGGAGAGGTTCAGGGTGTCATGAGGAGATGGAGAGACTCTGGGTGAGGAGAGGGTCAGGGTGTCAGGAGGTGTTGGACAGGCTCTGGTTGAGGAGAGGGTCAGGTTGTTGGGTGAAGTTGGACAGACTCTAGATGAGGAGTGTCAGGAGGAGTTGGAGAGACTCTGTGTGAGGAGAGGGTCAAAGTGTCAGGAGGTGTTGGACAGTCCCTGGGTGAGGAGAGGGTCATGGTGTCAGGAGAAGTTGGTCAGACTCTGGGCGAGGAGAGGGTCAGTGTGTCAGGAGGAGCTGGAGAGATTCTGGTTGAGGAGAGGGTCAGAGTGTCGGGAGAAGTTGGACAGATTCTATCGGAGGAGAGGGTCAAGGTGTCAGGAGGAGTTGGAGAGACTCCAGATGAGGAGTGGGTCAGAGTGTCAGGAGGATTTGGAAAGTCTCTGGGTGAGGAGAGGGTCAGGGTGTGGGGAGGACTTGAAGAGACTCTGGGTGAGGAGAGGGTCAGGGTGTCAGGACCTGTTGGACAGACTCTGGGTGAGGAGAGGTTCAGAGTATCGGGAACAGATGAAGAGACTCTGGGAGTGGAGACGGTCAGAGTGTCAGCAGGAGTTGGAGAGACTCTGGGTGAGGAGAGGGTCAGGTTGTCGGGAGGCGTTGGAAAGACTCTGGGTGAGGAGAGGGTTAGAGTGTCAGGAGGAGTTGGTCAGATTCCAGGTGAGGAGAGGGTCAGGGTGTCAGGAGGTGTTGGACAGACTCTGGGTGAGGAGAGGTTCAGAGTATCGGGAACAGATGAAGAGACTTTGGGAGTGGAGACGGTCAGAGTGGCAGGAGGAGTTGGAGAGACTCTGGGTGAGGAGAGGGTCAGGGTGTCGGGAGGCGTTGCAAAGACTCTGGGTGAGGAGAGGGTTAGAGTGTCAGAAGTAGTTGGTCAGACTCCAGGTGAGGAGATTGTCAGGGTGCCAGGAGGTGTTGTACAAGCTCTGGGTGAGGATACGGTCAGGTTGTCAGGAAGAGTTGGACAGGCTCTGGGCGAAGAGTAGGTGTGAAGGTTACGAGGAGTTGGAGACTCTCTGGGTGAGGAGAGGTTCAGGGTGTCAGGAAGAGTTGGACAGGCTCTGGGTGAAGAGAAGTTCTGGGTGTCAGAAGGAGTTGGAGACACTCTGGATGAGGAGAGGTTCAGGGTCTTTTCAGGAGTTGGAGAGACTCTGGGTGAGGAGAGGTTCAGGGTGTCAAGAGGAGTTGGGGAGACTGCAGATGAGGAGAGGGTAAGAGTGTCATGAGGAGTTTGAGAAACTCTGGGTGTGGAGAGGGTCAGCATGTCGGGAGGTGTTGAGACTCTGGCTGAGGAGAGTTTCAGGGTGTCAGGAGGAGATGGAGAGACTCTGGGTGAGAGGATGTTCAAAGTGTTAGGAGTAGTTGGACAGAATCTGGAAGAGGAGAGGGGGAGATTGTTAGGAGGAGTTGGACAGACACTGGGTGAAGTGAGTGTCGGTGTCAGCAGGAGTTGGAGAGACTCTGGGAGAGGAGATGGTCAGGGTGTCAGGAGAAAGTGGACAGGCTCTGGGTGAGGTGAGTGTCAGGGTATCGGGTGGAGTTGGAGGCACTCTGGGTGAGGAGAGGGTCAGAGGGTCAGGAGGACATGGACAGACTCTGGGTGAGGATGGAGTTAGAGTGTCAGCAGGAGTTGGTCATACTCTAGGTTAGGAGAGGGTCAGGGTGCCAGGAGTAGTTGGACAGGCTCTGGGTGAGGAGAGAGTCAGGATGTCGGGCGAAGTTGGACGAACGCTGGGTGAGGAGAGGGTCAGGGTGTTAGGAGGAGTTGGAGAGAATCTGAGTGAGGAGAGGGTCAGTGTGTCAGGAGGAGTTGGACAGGCTCAGGGTGAAGAGAATGTCTGGGTGTCGGAAGGTGTTGGAGAGACTCTGGATGAGGAGAGGTTCAGGGTCTCTTCAGGAGTTGGAGGGACTCTGTGTGAGGAGAGGTTCAGAGTGTCAGGAGGAGTTGGAGAGACTCTGGGTGAGCAGAGGATCAAAGTGTTAGGAGGAGTTGGACAGACTCTGGGAGAGGAGAGAGGCAGAGTGTCGGGCGAAGTTGGACAGACGCAATGTGAGGAGAGGTTCAGTGTGTTATGAGGAGTTGGAGAGACTCCGGGTGAAGAGAACGTCTGGGTGTCGGAAGGAGTTGGAGAGACTCTGGGTGAGGAGAGGTTCAGGGTGTCAGGACTAGTTGGAGAGACTCCGGATGAGGAGCGGGTCAGAGTGACACGAGGAGTTTGAGAGACTCTGGGTGAGGAGAGGATCAGCGTTTAGGGAGGTGTTGAAGAGTTTCTGGGTGAGGAGAGTTTCAGGGTGTCATGAGGAGATGGAAAGTCTCTGGGTGAGGAGAGGTTCAGGGTGTGAGGAGGCCTTGACGTGACTCTGGGTGAGGAGAGGGTCAGGGTGTCAGGAGGAGTTGGACAGACTCTGGGTGAGGAGATGTTCAAAGTGTAGGGAATGGATGAAGAGACTCTGGGAGTGGAGACGGTCAGAGTGTCAGGAGGAGTTGGAGAGACTCTGGGTGAGGAGAGGGTCAGGGTGTCAGGAGGCGTTGGAAAGACTCTGGGTGAGGAGAGGTTTAGTGTGTCAGGAGGAGTTGATCAGACTCTGGGTAAGGAGAGGGTCAGGTTGTTGAGTGAAGTTGTACAGACTCTAGATGAGGAGATGGTCATGGTGTCAGGAGGAGTTGTACAGTCACTGGGTGAGGTGAGGTTCAGAGTGTCAGGAGGTGTTGGAGAGACTCTGGGTGAGGAGAGGTTCAGGTTGTTGGGTGAAGTTGGACAGACTCTAGATGAGGAGAGGGTCAGGGTGTCAGGAGGAGATGTACAGACACTGGGTGAGGAGAGGTTCAGAGTGCCAGGAGGAGTTGTAGATTCTCTGTGTGATGAGAGGGTCAAAGTGTCAGGAGGAGTTGGACAGTCTCTGGGTGAGGAGAGGGTCATGGTGTCAGGAGAAGTTGGACAGACTCTGGGTGAGGAGAGGGTCAGTGCGTCAGGAGGAGTGGGAGAGATTCTGGTTGAGGAGAGGATCAGGGTGTCGGGGGAAGTTGGACAGATTCTATCTGAGGAGAGGGTAAAGTTGTCAGGAGGATTTGGAGAGCCTCCGGATGAGGAGTGGGTCAGAGTGTCAGGAGGATTTGGAAGGACTCTGGGTGAGGAGAGGGTCCGGGTGTGGGGAGGACTTGAAGAGACCCGGGGTGAGTTGTACAGTCACTGGGTGAGGTGAGGTTCACAGTGTCAGGAGGAGTTGGAGAGACTCTGGGTGAGGAGAGGTTCAGGTTGTTTGGTGAAGTTGGACAGACTCTAGATGAGGAGAGGGTCAGGGTGTCAGGAGGAGATGTACAGACACTGGGTGAGGAGAGGGTCAGCGTGTCAGGAGGAGTTGGACAGACTCTGGGTGTGGAGATGGTCAGAGTGTCGGGAGCAGATGAAGAGACCCTGGGAGTGGAGAGGGTCATGGTGTCAGGAGAATTTGGACAGACTCTGGGCAAGGAGAGGGTCAGAGTGTCAGGAGGAGTTGGATAGATTCTGGTTGAGGAGAGGGTCAGGGTGTCGGGAGAAGTTGGACAGATTCTATCTGAGGAGAGGGTCATGGTTTCAGGAGGAGTTGGAGAGACTCCGGATGAGGAGTGGGTCAGAGTGTCAGGAGGATTTGGAAAGACTCTGGGTGAGGAGAGGGTCAGGGTGTCAGGACGTGTTGGACAGACTCTGGGTGAGGAGAGGTTCAGAGTATCGGGAACAGATGAAGAGACTGTGGGAGTGGAGACGGTCAGAGTGGCAGGAGGAGTTGGAGAGACTCTGGGTGAGGAGAGGGTCAGGGTGTCGGGAGGCGTTGGAAAGACTCTGGGTGAGGAGAGGGTTAGAGTGTCAGGAGGAGTTGGTCAGACCCCAGGTGAGGAGAGGGTCAGGGTGCCAGGAGGTGTTGGACAAGCTCTGGGTGAGGATACGGTCAGGTTGTCAGGAAGAGTTGGACAGTCTCTGGGCTAAGAGAAGGTGTGAAGGTTACGAGGAGTTGGAGACTCTCTGAGTGAGGAGAGTTTCAGGGTGTCAGGAAGAGTTGGACAGGCTCTGGGTGAAGAGAAGGTCTGGGTGTCAGAAGGAGTTGGAGACACTCTGGATGAGGAGAGGTTCAGGGTATTTTCAGGAGTTGGAGAGACTCTGGGTGAGGAGAGGTTCAGGGTGTCAAGAGGAGTTGGAGAGACTGCAGATGAGGAGAGGGTAAGAGTTTCATGAGGAGTTTGAGAGACTCTGGGTGTGGAGAGGGTCAGCATGTCGGGAGGTGTTGAGACTCTGGCTGAGGAGAGTTTCAGGCTGTCAGGAGGAGATGGAGAGACTCTGGGTGAGAGGATGTTCAAAGTGTTAGGAGTAGTTGGACAGACTCTGGAAGAGGAGAGGGGGAGAGTGTTAGGAGGAGTTGGACAGACACTGGGTGAGGTGAGTGTCGGTGTCAGCAGGAGTTGGAGACACTCTGGGAGAGGAGATGGTCAGGGTGTCAGGAGAAAGTGGACAGGCTCTGGGTGAGCTGAGTGTCAGGGTCTCGAGATGAGTTGGAGGCACTCTGGGTGAGGAGAGGGTCAGAGGGTCAGGAGGACATGGACAGACTCTGGGTTAAGATGGATTTAGAGTGTCAGCAGGAGTTGGTCATACTCTAGGTTAGGAGAGGGTCAGGGTGCCAGGAGTAGTTGGACAGGATCTGGGTGAGGCGAGAGTCAGGATGTCGGGCGAATTTGGAGAATTTGGCCGAACACTGGGTGAGGAGAGGGTCAGGGTGTTAGGAATTGGAGAGACTCTGAGTGAGGAGAGGGTCAGGGTGTCAGGAGGAGTTGGACAGGCTCAGGGTGAAGAGAATGTCTGGGTTTCGGAAGGTGTTGGAGAGACTCTGGATGAGGAGAGGTTCAGGGTCTCTTCAGGAGTTGGAGGGACTCTGTGTGAGGAGAGAGTCAGAGTGTCAGGAGGAGTTGGAGAGACTCTGGGTGAGCAGAGGATCAAAGTGTTAGGAGGAGTTGGACAGACTCTGGGAGAGGAGAGAGGCAGAGTGTCGGGCGAAGTTGGACAGACGCAATGTGAGGAGAGGGTCAAGTTGTCAGGAGGATTTGGAGAGACTCCGGATGAGGAGTGGGTCAGAGTGTCAGGAGGATTTGGAAAGACTCTGGGTGAGGAGAGGGTCAGGGTGTGGGGAGGACTTGAAGAGACCCTGGGTGATGAGAGGGTCAGGGTGTCAGGAGGAGTTGGACAGACTCTGGGTGAGGAGAGGGTCAGTGTCGGGAGCACATGAAGAGACTCTGGGAGTGGAGACGGTCAGAGTGTCAGGAGGATTTGGAGAGACTCTGGGTGAGGAGAGGGTCAGGGTGTCAGGAAGATTTGGACAGGCTCCGGGTGAAGAGAAGGTCTGGGTGTTACGAGCAGTTGGAGAGGCTCTGGGTGAAGAGAGGGTCAGGGAGTCAGGAAGAGTTTTACAGGCTCTGGGTTAAGAGAAGGTCTGGGTGTCGGAACGAGTTGGAGAGACTCTGGATGAGGAGAGGTTCAGGGTGTCATGACTAGTTGGAGAGACTCCGGATGAGGAGAGGGTCAGAGTGTCAGGAGGAGTTTGAGAGACTCTGGGTGAGGAGAGGGTCAGCTTGTCGCAAGGTTTTGAAGAGACTCTGGGTGAGGAGAATTTCAGGGTGTCAGGAGGAGATGGAGAGACTCAGGGTGATGTGAGGGTCAGGGTGTCAGGAGGAGTTGGAGAGACTCTGGGTGAGGAGAGGGTCAGTGTGTCTGGAGGCGTTGTAAAGTCTCTGGGTGAGGAGAGGGTCAGGGTGTCAGGAAGATTTGGACAGGCTCCGGGTGAAGAGAAGGTCAGGGTGTTAAGAGCAGTTGGAGAGACTCTGGGTGAGGAGAGGGTCAGGGTGTCAGGAAGAGTTTTACAGGCTCTGGGTTAAGAGAAGGTCTGGGTGTCGAAACGAGTTGGAGAGACTCTGGATGAGGAGATGTTCAGGGTGTCATGATTAGTTGGAGAGACTCCAGATGAAGAGAGGGTCAGAGTGTCAGGAGGAGTTTGAGAGACTCTGGGTGAGGAGAGTTTCAGGGTGTCAGGAGGAGATGGAGAGACTCTGGGTGATGTGAGGGTCAGGGTTTCAGGAGGAGTGGAGAGACTCTGGGTGAGGAGAGGGTCAGCGAATCGGGAGGAGTAGGAGAGACTCTGGGTGAGGAGGGAGTTAGTGTGTCAGGAAGAGTTGGTCAGACTCTAGGTGAGGAGAGGGTCTGGGTGCCAGGAGGAGTTGGACAGGCTCTGGGTGAGGAGAGGGTCAGGATGTCGGGCGAAGTTGGACTAACGCTAGGTGAGGAGAGGGTCAGGGTGTCAGGAGGAGTTGGAGAGACTCTGAGTGAGGAGAGGGTCAGGGTGTCAGGATGAGTTGGACAGGCTCTGGGTGAAGAGAAGTTCTGGGTGTCGAAAGGTTTTGGAGAGAATCTGGATGAGGAGAGGTTCAGGGTCTCTTCAGGAGTTGGAGGGACTCTGGGTGAGGAGAGGTTCAGGGTGTCAGGAGGAGTTGTAGAGACTCTGGGCGAGGAGAGGGTTAGAGTGTCAGGAGGAGTTGATCAGACTCTGGGTAAGGAGAGGGTCAGGTTGTTGAGTGAAGTTGTACAGACTCTAGATGAGGAGAGGGTCAGCGTGTCAGGAGGAGTTGTACAGACACTGGGTGAGGAGAGGTTCAGAGTGTCAAGAGGAGTTGCAGAGACTCTGAGTGAGGAGAGGGTCAAAGTGTCAGGAGGAGTTGGACAGTCTCTGGGTGAGGAGAGGGTCATGGTGTCAGGAGAATTTGGACAGACTCTGGGTGAGGAGAGGGTCAGAGTGTCAGGAGGAGTTGGATAGATTCTGGTTGAGGAGAGGGTGAGGGTGTCGGGAGAAGTTGGACAGATTCTATCTCAGGAGAGGGTCATGGTGTCAGGAGGAGTTGGAGAGACTCCGGATGAAGAGTGGGTCAGAGTGTCAGGAGGATTTGGAAAGACTCTGGGTGAGGAGAGGGTCAGGGTGTGGGGAGGACTTGAAGAGACTCTGGGTGACGAGAGGGTCAGGGTGTCAGGACGTGTTGGACAGACTCTGGGTGAGGAGAGGTTCAGATTATCGGGAACAGATGAAGAGACTCTGGGAGTGGAGACGGTCAGAGTGGCAGGAGGAGTTGGAGAGACTCTGGGTGAGGAGAGGTTCAGGTTGTT
This sequence comes from Isurus oxyrinchus, assembly GCA_026770705.1. NCBI lineage: Eukaryota > Metazoa > Chordata > Chondrichthyes > Lamniformes > Lamnidae > Isurus > Isurus oxyrinchus. The sequence goes on from JANJGN010000010.1 coordinate 104,857,589, forward strand.
TGGTGAAGTTGGACAGACTCTAGATGAGGAGAGGGTCAGGGTGTCAGGAGGAGATGTACAGACACTGGGTGAGGAGAGGGTCAGCGTGTCAGGAGGAGTTGGACAGACTCTGGGTGTGGAGAGGGTCAGAGTGTCGGGAGCAGATGAAGAGACCCTGGGAGTGGAGAGGGTCATGGTGTCAGGAGAATTTGGACAGACTCTGGGCAAGGAGAGGGTCAGAGTGTCAGGAGGAGTTGGATAGATTCTGGTTGAGGAGAGGGTCAGGGTGTCGGGAGAAGTTGGACAGATTCTATCTGAGGAGAGGGTCATGGTTTCAGGAGGAGTTGGAGAGACTCCGGATGAGGAGTGGGTCAGAGTGTCAGGAGGATTTGGAAAGACTCTGGGTGAGGAGAGGGTCAGGGTGTCAGGACGTGTTGGACAGACTCTGGGTGAGGAGAGGTTCAGAGTATCGGGAACAGATGAAGAGACTGTGGGAGTGGAGACGGTCAGAGTGGCAGGAGGAGTTGGAGAGACTCTGGGTGAGGAGAGGGTCAGGGTGTCGGGAGGCGTTGGAAAGACTCTGGGTGAGGAGAGGGTTAGAGTGTCAGGAGGAGTTGGTCAGACCCCAGGTGAGGAGAGGGTCAGGGTGCCAGGAGGTGTTGGACAAGCTCTGGGTGAGGATACGGTCAGGTTGTCAGGAAGAGTTGGACAGTCTCTGGGCTAAGAGAAGGTGTGAAGGTTACGAGGAGTTGGAGACTCTCTGAGTGAGGAGAGTTTCAGGGTGTCAGGAAGAGTTGGACAGGCTCTGGGTGAAGAGAAGGTCTGGGTGTCAGAAGGAGTTGGAGACACTCTGGATGAGGAGAGGTTCAGGGTATTTTCAGGAGTTGGAGAGACTCTGGGTGAGGAGAGGTTCAGGGTGTCAAGAGGAGTTGGAGAGACTGCGGATGAGGAGAGGGTAAGAGTTTCATGAGGAGTTTGAGAGACTCTGGGTGTGGAGAGGGTCAGCATGTCGGGAGGTGTTGAGACTCTGGCTGAGGAGAGTTTCAGGCTGTCAGGAGGAGATGGAGAGACTCTGGGTGAGAGGATGTTCAAAGTGTTAGGAGTAGTTGGACAGACTCTGGAAGAGGAGAGGGGGAGAGTGTTAGGAGGAGTTGGACAGACACTGGGTGAGGTGAGTGTCGGTGTCAGCAGGAGTTGGAGACACTCTGGGAGAGGAGATGGTCAGGGTGTCAGGAGAAAGTGGACAGGCTCTGGGTGAGCTGAGTGTCAGGGTCTCGAGATGAGTTGGAGGCACTCTGGGTGAGGAGAGGGTCAGAGGGTCAGGAGGACATGGACAGACTCTGGGTTAAGATGGATTTAGAGTGTCAGCAGGAGTTGGTCATACTCTAGGTTAGGAGAGGGTCAGGGTGCCAGGAGTAGTTGGACAGGATCTGGGTGAGGCGAGAGTCAGGATGTCGGGCGAATTTGGAGAATTTGGCCGAACACTGGGTGAGGAGAGGGTCAGGGTGTTAGGAATTGGAGAGACTCTGAGTGAGGAGAGGGTCAGGGTGTCAGGAGGAGTTGGACAGGCTCAGGGTGAAGAGAATGTCTGGGTTTCGGAAGGTGTTGGAGAGACTCTGGATGAGGAGAGGTTCAGGGTCTCTTCAGGAGTTGGAGGGACTCTGTGTGAGGAGAGAGTCAGAGTGTCAGGAGGAGTTGGAGAGACTCTGGGTGAGCAGAGGATCAAAGTGTTAGGAGGAGTTGGACAGACTCTGGGAGAGGAGAGAGGCAGAGTGTCGGGCGAAGTTGGACAGACGCAATGTGAGGAGAGGGTCAAGTTGTCAGGAGGATTTGGAGAGACTCCGGATGAGGAGTGGGTCAGAGTGTCAGGAGGATTTGGAAAGACTCTGGGTGAGGAGAGGGTCAGGGTGTGGGGAGGACTTGAAGAGACCCTGGGTGATGAGAGGGTCAGGGTGTCAGGAGGAGTTGGACAGACTCTGGGTGAGGAGAGGGTCAGTGTCGGGAGCACATGAAGAGACTCTGGGAGTGGAGACGGTCAGAGTGTCAGGAGGATTTGGAGAGACTCTGGGTGAGGAGAGGGTCAGGGTGTCAGGAAGATTTGGACAGGCTCCGGGTGAAGAGAAGTTCTGGGTGTTACGAGCAGTTGGAGAGGCTCTGGGTGAAGAGAGGGTCAGGGAGTCAGGAAGAGTTTTACAGGCTCTGGGTTAAGAGAAGGTCTGGGTGTCGGAACGAGTTGGAGAGACTCTGGATGAGGAGAGGTTCAGGGTGTCATGACTAGTTGGAGAGACTCCGGATGAGGAGAGGGTCAGAGTGTCAGGAGGAGTTTGAGAGACTCTGGGTGAGGAGAGGGTCAGCTTGTCGCAAGGTTTTGAAGAGACTCTGGGTGAGGAGAATTTCAGGGTGTCAGGAGGAGATGGAGAGACTCAGGGTGATGTGAGGGTCAGGGTGTCAGGAGGAGTTGGAGAGACTCTGGGTGAGGAGAGGGTCAGTGTGTCTGGAGGCGTTGTAAAGTCTCTGGGTGAGGAGAGGGTCAGGGTGTCAGGAAGATTTGGACAGGCTCCGGGTGAAGAGAAGGTCAGGGTGTTAAGAGCAGTTGGAGAGACTCTGGGTGAGGAGAGGGTCAGGGTGTCAGGAAGAGTTTTACAGGCTCTGGGTTAAGAGAAGGTCTGGGTGTCGAAACGAGTTGGAGAGACTCTGGATGAGGAGATGTTCAGGGTGTCATGATTAGTTGGAGAGACTCCAGATGAAGAGAGGGTCAGAGTGTCAGGAGGAGTTTGAGAGACTCTGGGTGAGGAGAGTTTCAGGGTGTCAGGAGGAGATGGAGAGACTCTGGGTGATGTGAGGGTCAGGGTTTCAGGAGGAGTGGAGAGACTCTGGGTGAGGAGAGGGTCAGCGAATCGGGAGGAGTAGGAGAGACTCTGGGTGAGGAGGGAGTTAGTGTGTCAGGAAGAGTTGGTCAGACTCTAGGTGAGGAGAGGGTCTGGGTGCCAGGAGGAGTTGGACAGGCTCTGGGTGAGGAGAGGGTCAGGATGTCGGGCGAAGTTGGACTAACGCTAGGTGAGGAGAGGGTCAGGGTGTCAGGAGGAGTTGGAGAGACTCTGAGTGAGGAGAGGGTCAGGGTGTCAGGATGAGTTGGACAGACTCTGGGTGAAGAGAAGTTCTGGGTGTCGAAAGGTTTTGGAGAGAATCTGGATGAGGAGAGGTTCAGGGTCTCTTCAGGAGTTGGAGGGACTCTGGGTGAGGAGAGGTTCAGGGTGTCAGGAGGAGTTGTAGAGACTCTGGGCGAGGAGAGGGTTAGAGTGTCAGGAGGAGTTGATCAGACTCTGGGTAAGGAGAGGGTCAGGTTGTTGAGTGAAGTTGTACAGACTCTAGATGAGGAGAGGGTCAGCGTGTCAGGAGGAGTTGTACAGACACTGGGTGAGGAGAGGTTCAGAGTGTCAAGAGGAGTTGCAGAGACTCTGAGTGAGGAGAGGGTCAAAGTGTCAGGAGGAGTTGGACAGTCTCTGGGTGAGGAGAGGGTCATGGTGTCAGGAGAATTTGGACAGACTCTGGGTGAGGAGAGGGTCAGAGTGTCAGGAGGAGTTGGATAGATTCTGGTTGAGGAGAGGGTGAGGGTGTCGGGAGAAGTTGGACAGATTCTATCTCAGGAGAGGGTCATGGTGTCAGGAGGAGTTGGAGAGACTCCGGATGAAGAGTGGGTCAGAGTGTCAGGAGGATTTGGAAAGACTCTGGGTGAGGAGAGGGTCATGGTGTGGGGAGGACTTGAAGAGACTCTGGGTGAGGAGAGGGTCAGGGTGTCAGGACGTGTTGGACAGACTCTGGGTGAGGAGAGGTTCAGATTATCGGGAACAGATGAAGAGACTCTGGGAGTGGAGACGGTCAGAGTGGCAGGAGGAGTTGGAGAGACTCTGGGTGAGGAGACGGTCAGGGTGTCGGGAAGCGTTGGAAAGACTCTGGGTGAGGAGAGGGTTAGAGTGTCAGGAGGAGTTGGTCAGACTCCAGGTGAGGAGAGGGTCAGGGTGCCAGGAGGTGTTGGACAAGCTCTGGGTGAGGATACGGTCAGGTAGTCAGGAAGAGTTGGACAGGCTCTGGGCGAAGAGAAGGTGTGAAGGTTACGAGGAGTTGGAGACTCTCTGAGTGAGGAGAGGTTCAGGGTGTCAGGAAGAGTTGGATAGGCTCTGGGTGAAGAGAAGGTCTGGGTGTCAGAAGAAGTTGGAGACACTCTGGATGAGGAGAGGTTCAGGGTATTTTCAGGAGTTGGAGAGACTCTGGGTGAGGAGAGGTTCAGGGTGTCAAGAGGAGTTGGAGAGACTGCGGATGAGGAGAGGGTAAGAGTGTCATGAGGAGTTTGAGAGACTCTGGGTGTGGAGAGGGTCAGCATGTCGGGAGGTGTTGAGACTCTGGCTGAGGAGAGTTTCAGGGTGTCAGGAGGAGATGGAGAGACTCTGGGTGATGTGAGGGTCAGGGTGTCAGGAGGATTTGGAGAGACTCTGGGTGAGGAGAGGGTCAGGGTGTCGGGAGGAGTTGGAGAGACTCTGGGTGAGGAGGGAGTTAGTGTGTCAGGAGGAGTTGGACAGACTCTGGGTGAGGAGAGGTTCAGAGTTTCGGGAATAGATGAAGAGACTCTGGGAGTGGAGACGGTCAGAGTGTCAGGAGGAGTTGGAGAGACTCTGGTTGAGGAGAGGGTCAGGGTGTCGGGACGTGTTGGAAAGACTCTGGGTGAGGAGAGGTTTAGAGTGTCAGGAGGAGTTGATCAGACTCTGGGTAAGGATAGGGTCAGGTTGTTGAGTGAAGTTGTACAGACTCTAGATGAGGAGAGGGTCAGGGTGTCAGGAGGAGTTGTACAGACTCTGGGTGAGCAGAGGGTCAAAGTGTTAGGAGGAGTTGGACAGACTCTGGGAGAGGAGAGAGGCAGAGTTTCGGGCGAAGTTGGACAGACGCAATGTGAGGAGAGGGTCAAGTTGTCAGGAGGATTTGGAGAGACTCCGGATGAAGAGTGGGTCAGAGTGTCAGGAGGATTTGGAAAGACTCTGGGTGAGGAGAGGGTCAGGGTGTGGGGAGGACTTGAAGAGACCCTGTTTGAGGAGAGGGTCAGGGTGTCAGGAGGAGTTGGACAGACTCTGGGTGAGGAGAGGGTCAGAGTGTCGGGAGCAGATGAAGAGACTCTGGGAGTGGAGACGGTCAGAGTGTCAGTAGGAGTTGGAGAGACTCTGGGTGAGGAGAGGGTCAGGGTGTCGGGAGGCGTTCGAAAGTCTCTGGTTGAGGAGAGCTTCAGGGTGTCAGGAAGTTTTGGACAGGCTCCGGGTGAAGAGAAGGTCTGGGTGTTACGAGCAGTTGGAGAGACTCTGGGTGAAGAGAGGGTCAGGGAGTCAGGAAGAGTTTTACAGGCTCTGGGTTAAGAGAAGTTCTGGGTGTCGGAACGAGTTGGAGAGACTCTGGATGAGGAGAGGTTCAGGGTGTCATGACTAGTTGGAGAGACTCCGGATGAGGAGAGGGTCAGAGTGTCAGGAGGAGTTTGAGAGACTCTGGGTGAGGAGAGGGTCAGCTTGTCGTGAGGTTTTGAAGAGACTCTGGGTGAGAGAGTTTCAGGGTGTCAGGAGGAGATGGAGAGACTCTGGGTGATGTGAGGGTCAGGCTGTCAGGAGGAGTTGGAGAGTGTCTGGGTTAGGAGAGGGTCAGGGTGTCGGGAGGAGTTGGAGAGACTCTGGGTGAGGAGGGAGTTAGCGTGTCAGGAGGAGTTGGTCAGACTCTAGGTGAGGAGAGGGTCAGGGTGCCAGGAGGAGTTGGAGAGACTCTGTTTGAGGAGGGGGTCAAAGTGTCAGGAGGATTTGAACAGTCCCTGGGTGAGGAGGAGGTCATGGTGTCAGGATTAGTTGGAGATACTCCGGATGAGGAATGGGTCAGAATGTCAGGAGGATTTGGAAAGTCTCTGGGTGAGGAGAGGGTCAGGGCGTGGGGAGGCCTTGAAGTGACTCTGGGTGAGGAGAGGGTCAGGGTGTCAGGAGGAGTTGCACAGACTCTGGGTGAGGAGAGGTTCAGAGTTTCGTGAATAGATGAAGAGACACAGGGATTGGAGACGGTCAGAGTGTCAGGAGGAGTTGGAGAGACTCTGGTTGAGGAGAGGGTCAGGGTGTCGGGAGGCTTTGGAAAGACCCTGGGTGAGGAGATGTTTAGAGTGTCAGGAGGAGTTGATCAGACTCTGGGTAGGGAGAGGGTCAGGTTGTTGGGTGAAGTTGGACAGACTCTAGATGAGGAGAGGGTCAGGGTGTCAGGAGGAGTTGTACAGACACTGGGTGAGGAGTGGTTCAGAGTGTCAGGAGGAGTTGGAGAGACTCTGTGTGAGGAGGGGGGCAAAGTGTCAGGAGGAGTTGGACAGTCTCTGGGTGAGGAGAGGGTCATGGTGTCAGGAGAAGTTGGACAGACTCTGGGTGTGGAAAGTATCAGAGTGTCAGGAGGAGTTGGAGAGATTCTGGTTGAGGAGAGGGTCAGGGTGTCGGGAGAAGTTGGACAGATTCTATGTGAGGAGAGGGTCAAGTTGTCAGTAGGATTTGGAGAGACTCCGGATGAGGAGTGGGTCAGAGTGTCAGGAGGATTTGGAAAGACTCTGGGTGAGGAGAGGGTCAGGGTGTGGGGAGGACTTGAAGAGACCCTGGGTGAGTAGAGGGTCAGGGTGTCAGGAGGAGTTGGACAGACTCTGGGTGAGGAGAGGGTCAGAGTGTCGGGAGCAGATGAAGAGACTTTGGGATTGCAGACGGTCAGAGTGTCAGGAGGAGTTGGAGAGACTCTGGGTGAGGAGAGGGTCAGGGTGTCGGGAGGCATTGGAAAGTCTCTGGGTGAGGAGAGCGTCAGGGTGTCAGGAGAATTTGAACAGACTCTGGGCGAGGAGAGTGTCAGAGTGTCAGGAGGAGTTGGATCAATTCTGGTTGAGGAGAGGGTCAGGGTGTTGGGAGAAGTTGGACAGATTCTATCTCAGGAGAGGGTCTTGGTGTCAGGAGGAGTTGGAAAGACTCCGGATGAGGAGTGGGTCAGAGTGTCAGGAGGATTTGGAAAGACTCTGGGTGAGGAGTGGGTCAGGGTGTGGGGAGGACTTGAAGAGACTCTGGGTGACGAGAGGGTCAGGGTGTCAGGACTTGTTGGACAGACTCTGGGTGAGGAGAGGTTCAGATTATCGGGAACAGATGAAGAGACTGTGGGAGTGGAGACGGTCAGAGTGGCAGGAGGAGTTGGAGAGACTCTGGGTGAGGAGAGGGTCAGGGTTTCGGGAGGCGTTGGAAAGACTCTGGGTGAGGAGAGGGTTAGAGTGTCAGGAGGAGTTGGTCAGACTCCAGGTGAGGAGAGGGTCAGGGTGCCAGGAGGTGTTGGACAAGCTCTGGGTGAGGATACGGTCAGATTGTCAGGAAGAGTTGGACAGGCTCTGGGCGAAGAGAAGGTGTGAAGATAACGAGGAGTTGGAGTCTCTCTGAGTGAGGAGAGGTTCAGGGTGTCAGTAAGTGATGGACAGGCTCTGGGTGAAGAGTAGGTCTGGGTGTCAGAAGGAGTTGGAGACACTCTGGATGAGGAGAGGTTCAGGGTCTTTTCAGGAGTTGGAGAGACTCTGGGTGAGGAGAGGTTCAGGGTGTCAAGAGGAGTTGGAGAGACTGCGGATGAGGAGAGGGTAAGAGTGTCATGAGGAGTTTGAGAGACTCTGGGTGTGGAGAGCGTCAGCATGTCGGGAGGTGTTGAGACTCTGGCTGAGGAGAGTTTCAGGGTGTCAGGAGGAGATGGAGAGACTCTGGGTGAGAGGATGTTCAAAGTGTTAGGAGTAGTTGGACAGACTCTGGAAGAGGAGAGGGGGAGAGTGTTAGGAGGAGTTGGACAGATACTGGGTGAGGTGAGTGTCGGTGTCAGCAGGAGTTGGAGAGACTGGGAGAGGAGATGGTCAGGGTGTCAGGAGAAAGTGGACAGGCTCTGGGTGAGGTGAGTGTCAGGATATCGAGAGGAGTTGGAGGCACTCTGGGTGAGGAGAGGGTCAGAGGGTCAGGAGGACATGGACAGACTCTGGGGGAGGATGGAGTTAGAGTGTCAGCAGGAGTTGGTCATACTCTAGGTTAGGAGAGGGTCAGGGTGCCAGTAATAGTTGGACAGGATCTGGGTGAGGAGAGAGTCAGGATGTCGGGCGAAGTTGGACGAACGCTGGGTGAGGAGAGGGTCAGGGAGTTAGGAGGAGTTGGAGAGACTCTGAGTGAGGAGAGGGTCAGTGTGTCAGGAGGAGTTGAACAGGCTCAGGGTGAAGAGAATGTCTGGGTTTCGGAAGGTGTTGGAGAGACTCTGGAAGAGGAGAGGTTCAGGGTCTCTTCAGGAGTTGGAGGGACCCTGTGTGAGGAGAGATTCAGAGTGTCAGGAGGAGTTGGAGAGATTCTGGGTGAGCAGAGGGTCTAAGTGTTAGGAGGAGTTGGACAGAATCTGGGAGAGGAGAGAGGCAGAGTGTCAGGCAAAGTTGGACAGACGGAATGTGAGGAGAGGGTTTAGTTGTCAGGCGGATTTAGAGAGACTCCGGATGAAGAGTGGGTCAGAGTGTCAGGAGGATTTGGAAAGACTCTGGGTGAGGAGAGGGTCAGGGTGTGGGGAGGACTTGAAGAGACCCTGGGTGAGGAGAGGGTCAGGGTGTCAGGAGGAGTTGGACAGACTCTGGGTGAGGAGAGGGTCAGAGTGTCGGGAGCAGATGAAGAGACTCTGGGAGTGGAGACGGTCAGAGTGTCAGTAGGAGTTGGAGAGACTCTGGGTGAGGAGAGGGTCAGGGTGTCGGGAGGCGTTGGAAAGTCTCTGGGTGAGGAGAGGGTCAGGGTGTCAGGAAGATTTGGACAGGCTCCGGGTGAAGAGAAGGTCTGGGTGTTACGAGCAGTTGGAGAGACTCTGGGTGAAGAGAGGGTCAGGGAGTCAGGAAGAGTTTTACTGGCTCTGGGTTAAGAGAAGGTCTGGGTGTCGGAACGAGTTGGAGAGACTCTGGATGAGGAGAGGTTCAGGGTGTCATGACTAGTTGGAGAGACTCCGGATGAGGAGAGGGTCAGAGTGTCAGGAGGAGTTTGAGAGACTCTGGGTGAGGAGAGGGTCAGCTTGTCGCGAGGTTTTGAAGAGACTCTGGGTGAGAGAGTTTCAGGGTGTCAGGAAGAGATGGAGAGACTCTGGGTGATGTGAGGGTCAGGGTGTCAGGAGGAGTTGGAGAGTGTCTGGGTTAGGAGAGGGTCAGGGTGTCGGGAGGAGTTGGAGAGACTCTGGGTGAGGAGGGAGTTAGGGTGTCAGGAGGAGTTGGTCAGACTCTAGGTGAGGAGAGGGTCAGGGTGCCAGGAGGAGTTGGAGAGACTCTGTTTGAGGAGAGGGTCAAAGTGTCAGGAGGATTTGGACAGTCCCTGGGTGAGGAGGGGGTCATGGTGTCAGGATTAGTTGGAGATACTCCGGATGAGGAATGGTTCAGAGTGTCAGGAGGATTTGGAAAGTCTCTGGGTGAGGAGAGGGTCAGGGCGTGGGGAGGTCTTGAAGTGACTCTGGGTGAGGAGAGGGTCAGGGTGTCAGGAGGAGTTGGACAGACTCTGGGTGAGGAGATGTTCAGAGTTTCGGGAATAGATGAATAGACTCTGGGAGTGGAGACGGTCAGAGTGTCAGGAGGAGTTGGAGAGATTCTGGTTGAGGAGAGGGTCAGGGTGTCGGGAGGCGTTGGAAAGACCCTGGGTGAGGAGAGGTTTAGAGTGTCAGGAGGAGTTGATCAGACTCTGGGTAAGGAGAGGGTCAGGTTGTTGAGTGAAGTTGTACAGACTCTAAATGAGGAGAGGGTCAGGGTGTCAGGAGGAGTTGTACAGACACTGGGTGAGGTGAGGTTCAGAGAGTCAGGAGGAGTTGGAGAGACACTGGGTGAGGAGAGGTTCAGGCTGTTGGGTGATGTTGTACAGACTCTAGATAAGGAGAGGGTCAGGGTGTCAGGAGGAGTTGTACAGACACTGGGTGAGGAGAGGTTCAGAGTGTCAGGAGGAGTTGGAGAGACTCTGTGTGAGGAGGGGGGCAAAGTGTCAGGAGGAGTTGGACAGTCTCTGGTTGAGGAAAGGGTCATGGTGTCAGGAGAAGTTGGACAGACTCTGGGTGTGGAAAGTATCAGAGTGTCAGGAGGAGTTGGAGAGATTCTGGTTGAGGAGAGGGTCAGGGTGTCGGGAGAAGTTGGACAAATTCTATGTGAGGAGAGGGTCATGTTGTCAGGAGGATTTGGAGAGACTCTGGATGAGGAATGGGTCAGAGTGTCAGGAGGATTTGGAAAGACTCTGGGTGAGGAGAGGGTCAGGGTGTGGGGAGGACTTGAAGAGACCATGGGTGAGGAGAGGGTCAGGGTGTCAGGAGGAGTTGGACAGACTCTGGGTGAGGAGAGGGTCAGAGTGTCGGGAGCAGATGAAGAGACTCTGGGATTGCAGACGGTCAGAGTGTCAGGAGGAGTTGGAGAGACTCTGGGTGAGGAGAGGGTCAGGGTGTCGGGAGGCGTTGGAAAGTCTCTGGGTGAGGAGAGGGTCAGGGTGTCAGGAAGATTTGGACAGGCTCCGGGTGAAGAGAGGGTCTGGGTGTTAAGAGCAGTTGGAGAGACTCTGGTTGAGGAGAGGGTCAGGGTGTCAGGAAGAGTTTTACAGGCTCTGGGTTAAGAGAAGGTCTGGGTGTCGAAACGAGTTTGAGAGACTCAGGATGAGGAGAGGTTCAGGGTGTCATGACTAGTTGGAGAGACTCCAGATGAGGAGAGGGTCAGAGTGTCAGGAGGAGTTTGAGAGACTCTGGGTGAGGAGAGGGTCAGCTTGTCGCGAGGTTTTGAAGAGACTCTGGGTGAGGAGAGTTTCAGGTTGTCAGGAGGAGATGGAGAGACTCTGGGTGATGTGAGGATCAGGGTGTCGGGAGGAGTTGGAGAGAGTCTGGGTGAGGAGAGGGTCAGCGAATCGGGAGGTGTTGGAGAGACTCTGGGTGAGGAGGGAGTTAGTGTGTCAGGAAGAGTTGGTCAGACTCTAGGTGAGGAGAGGGTCAGGGTGCCAGGAGGAGTTAGACAGGCTCTGGGTGAGGAGAGGGTCAGGATGTCGGGCGAAGTTGGACTAACGCTAGGTGAGGAGAGGGTCAGGGTGTTAGGAAGAGTTGGAGAGACTCTGAGTGAGGAGAGGTTCAGATTGTCAGGAGGAGTTGGACAGGCTCTGGGTGAAGAGAAGGTCTGGGTGTCGGAAGGTGTTGGAGAGAATCTGGATGAGGAGAGGTTCAGGGTCTCTTCAGGAGTTGGAGGGACTCTGGGTGAGGAGAGGTTCAGGGTGTCAGGAGGAGTTGGAGAGACGCTGGGTGAGCAGAGGTTCAAAATGTTAGGAGGAGTTGGTCAGACTCTGGGAAAGGAGAGGGGCAGAGTGTCGGGCGAAGTAGGACAGACGCTATGTGAGGAGAGGGTCAGGGTGTTAGGAGGCATTGGAGAGACTCTGGGTGAAGAGAAAATCTAGGTGTTGGAAGGAGTTGGAGTGACTCTGGGTGAGGAGAGGGTCAGGGTGTCGGGAGGCATTGGAAAGACTCTGGGTGAGGAGAGGGTTAGAGTGTCAGGAGGAGTTGATCAGACTCTGGGTAAGGAGAGGGTCAGGTTGTAGAATGAAGTTGCACAGACTCTAGATGAGGAGAGGGTCAGGGTGTTAGGAGGAGTTGGAGAGACTCTGAGTGAGGAGAGGGTCAGGGTGTCAGGAGGAGTTGGACATGCTCTGGGTGAAGAGAAGTTCTGGGTGTCGAAAGGTGTTGGTGAGAATCTGGATGAGGAGAGGTTCAGGGTCTCTTCAGGAGTTGGAGGGACTCTGGGTGAGGAGAGGTTCAGGGTGTCAGGAGGAGTTGGAGAGACTCTGGGTGAACAGAGATTGAAAGTGTTAGGAGTTGGACAGACTCTGGGAAAGGAGAGGGGAAGAGTGTCGGGCGAAGTAGGACAGACGCTATGTGAGGAGAGGTTCAGGGTGTTAGGAGGCATTGGAGAGACTCTGGGTGAAGAGAAAATCTGGGTGTTGGAAGGCGTTGGAGTGACTCTGGGTGAGGAGAGGGTCAGGGTGTCGGGAGGCGTTGGAAAGACTCTGGGTGAGGAGAGGGTTAGAGTGTCAGGAGGAGTTGGTCAGACTCTGGGTACGGAGCGGGTCAGGTTGTTGAGTGAAGTTGTACAGACTCTAGACGAGGAGAGGGTCAGGGTATCAGGAGGAGTTGTACAGACACTGGGTGAGGAGAGGTTCAGAGTGTCAAGAGAATTTGGACAGACTCTGGGCGAGGAGAGTGTCAGAGTGTCAGGAGGAGTTGGACAGTCTCTGGGTGAGGAGAGGGTCATGATGTCAGGAGAATTTGGACAGACTCTGGGCGAGGAGATTGTCAGAGTGTCAGGAGGAGTTGGATAGATTCTGGTTGTGGAGAGGGTCAGGGTGTCGGGAGAAGTTGGACAGATTCTATCTGAGGAGAGGGTCATGGTGTCAGGAGGAGTTGGAAAGACTCCGGATGAGGAGTGGGTCAGAGTGTCAGGAGGGTTTGGAAAGACTCTGGGTGAGGAGAGGGTCAGGGTGTGGGGAGGACTCGAAGAGACTCTGGGTGAGGAGAGGGTCAGGGTGTCAGGACGTGTTGGACAGACTCTGGGTGAGGAGAGGTTCAGATTATCGGGAACAGATGAAGAGACTCTGGGAGTGAAGACGGTCAGAGTGGCAGGAGGATTTGGAGAGACTCTGGGTGAGGAGAGGGTCAGGGTGTTGGGAGGCGTTGGAAAGACTCTGGGTGAGGAGAGGGTTAGAGTGTCAGGAGGAGTTGGTCAGACTCCAGGTGAGGAGAGGGTCAGGGTGCCAGGAGGTGTTGGACAAGCTCTGGGTGAGGATACGGTCAGGTTGTCAGGAAGAGTTGGACAGGCTCTGGGCGAAGAGAAGGTGTGAAGTTAACGAGGAGTTGGAGACTCTCTGAGTGAGGAGAGGTTCAGGGTCCTTTCAGGAGTTGGAGAGACTCTGGGTGAGGAGAGGTTCAGGGTGTCAAGAGGAGTTGGAGAGACTGCGGATGAGGAGAGGGTAAGAGTGTCATGAGGAGTTTGAGAGTCTCTGGGTGTGGAGAGGGTCAGCATGTCGGGAGGTGTTGAGACTCTGGCTGAGGAGAGTTTCAGGCTGTCAGGAGGAGTTGGAGAGACTCTGGGTGAGAGGATGTTCAAAGTGTTAGGAGTAGTTGGACAGACTCTGGAAGAGGAGAGGGGGAGTGTGTTAGGAGGAGTTGGACAGACACTGGGTGAGGTGAGTGTCGGTGTCAGCAGGAGTTGGAGAGACTCTGGGAGAGGAGATGGTCAGGGTGTCAGGAGAAAGTGGACAGGCTCTGGGTGAGGTGAGTGTCAGGGTATCGAGAGGCGTTGGAGGCACTCTGGGTGAGGAGAGGGTCAGAGGGTCGGGAGGACATGGACAGACTCTGGGGGAGGATGGAGTTAGAGTGTCAGCAGGAGTTGGTCATACTCTAGGTTAGGAGAGGGTCAGGGTGCCAGGAGTAGTTGGACAGGCTCTGGGCGAGGAGAGAGTCAGGATGTCGGGCGAAGTTGGACGAACGCTGGGTGAGGAGAGGGTCAGGGAGTTAGGAGGAGTTGGAGAGACTCTGAGTGAGGAGAGGGTCAGGGTGTCAGGAGGAGTTGGACAGGCTCATGGTGAAGAGAATGTCTGGGTTTCGGACGGTGTTGGTGAGGAGAGGTTCAGGGTCTCTTCAGGAGTTGGAGGGACTCTGTGTGAGGAGAGGTTCAGAGTGTCAGGAGGAGTTGGACAGACTCTGGGAGAGGAGAGAGGCAGAGTGTCGGGCGAAGTTGGACAGACGCAATGTGAGGAGAGAGTCAAGTTGTCAGGAGGATTTGGAGAGACTCCGGATGAGGAGTGGGTCAGAGAGTCAGGAGGATTTGGATAGACTCTGGGTGAGGAGAGGGTCAGCGTGTGGGGAGGACTTGAAGAGACCCTGGGTGAGGAGAGGGTCAGGGTGTCAGGAGGAGTTGGACAGACTCTGTGTGAGGAGAGGGTCAGAGTTTCGGGAATAGATGAAGAGACTCTGGGAGTGGAGACGGTCAGAGTGTCAGGAGGAGTTGGAGAGACTCTGGTTGAGGAGAGGGTCAGGGTGTCGGGAGTCGTTGGAAAGACTCAGGGTGAGGAGAGGGTCAGGGTGTCAGGAAGATTTGGACAGGCTCCGGGTGAAGAGAGGGTCTGGGTGTTAAGAGCAGTTGGAGAGACTCTGGTTGAGGAGAGGGTCAGGGTGTCAGGAAGATTTGGACAGGCTCCGGGTGAAGAGAGGGTCTGGGTGTTAAGAGCAGTTGGAGAGACTCTGGGTGAGGAGAGGGTCAGGGTGTCAGGAAGAGTTTTACAGGCTCTGGGTTAAGAGAAGGTCTGGGTGTCGAAATGAGTTGGAGAGACTCTGGATGAGGAGAGGTTCAGGGTGTCATGACAAGTTGGAGAGACTGCAGATGAGGAGAGGGTCAGAGTGTCAGCAGGAGTTTGAGAGACTCTGGGTGAGGAGAGGGTCAGCTTGTCGCGATTTTTTGAAGAGACTCTGATTGAGGAGAGTTTCAGGTTGTCAGGAGGAGATGGAGAGACTCTGGGTGATGTGAGGGTCAGGGTGTCAGGAGGAGTTGGAGAGAGTCTGGGTGAGGAGAGGGTCAGCGAATCGGGAGGTGTTGGAGAGACTCTGGGTGAGGAGGGAGTTAGTGTGTCAGGAAGAGTTGGTCAGACTCTAGGTGAGGAGAGGGTCAGGGTGCCAGGAGAAGTTAGACAGGCTCTGGGTGAGGAGAGGGTCAGGATGTCGGGCGAAGTTGGACTAACGCAAGGTGAGGAGAGGGTCAGGGTGTTAGAAAGAGTTGGAGAGACTCTGAGTGAGGAGAGGGTCAGAGTGTCAGGAGGAGTTGGACTGGCTCTGGGTGAAGAGAAGGTCTGGGTGTCGGAAGGTGTTGGAGAGAATCTGGATGAGGAGAGGTTCAGGGTCTCTTCAGGAGTTGGAGGGACTCTGGGTGAGGAGAGGTTCAGGGTGTCAGGAGGAGTTGGAGAGACTCTGGGTGAGCAGAGATTCAAAGTGTTAGTTGGACAGACTCTGGGAAAGGAGAGCGGCAGAGTGTCGGGCGAAGTAGGACAGACGCTATGTGAGGAGAGGGTCAGGGTGTTAGGAGGCATTGGAGAGTCTCTGGGTGAAGAGAAAATCTGGGTGTTGGAAGGAGTTCGAGTGACTCTGGGTGAGGAGAGGTTCAGGGTGTCAGGACTAGTTGGACAGACTCCGGATGAGGAGCGGGTCAGAGTGACACGAGGAGTTTGAGAGACTCTGGTTGAGGAGAGGATCAGCGTTTAGGGAGGTGTTGAAGAGACTCTGGGTGAGGACAGGTTCAGGGTGTCATGAGGAGATGGAGAGACTCTGGGTGAGGAGAGGGTCAGGGTGTCAGGAGGAGTTGGACAGGCTCAGGGAGAGGAGAGGGTCAGAGTGTCAGGAGGAGTTGGATAGAATCTGGGTGAGCAGAAGTTCAGATTGTCAGGAGGAGTTGGCAAAACTCTGGCTGAGTGGAGGTTCAGATTGTCGGGAGAAGTTGGATAGACTCTGAGTGAGGAGAGGTTCCGAGTGTCGGGACAGGTTGGACAGACTCTAGGTGAGGAGAGGGTCAGGTTGTCAGGAGGAGTTGGACAGACTCTGGTTGAGGAGAGGGTCATGTTGTCAGGAGGAGTTGGAGTGACTCTGGTTGAGGAGAGGTTCAGGGTGTCGGGAGGCGTTGGAAAGACTCTGGGTGAGGAGAGGGTTAGAGTGTCAGGAGGAGTTGATCAGACTCTGGGTAAGGAGAGGGTCAGGTTGTTGAGTGAAGTTGTACAGACTCTAGATGAGGAGAGGGTCAAGGTGTCAGGAGGAGTTGTACAGTCACTGGGTGAGGTGAGGTTCAGAGTGTCAGGAGGATTTGGAGAGACTCTGGGTGAGGAGAGGTTCAGGTTGTTGGGTAAAGTTGGACAGACTCTAGATGAGGAGAGGGTCAGGGTGTCAGGAGGAGTTGTACAGACACTGGGTGAGGAGAGGTTCAGAGTGACAGGAGGAGTTTGAGAGACTCTGGGTGAAGAGATGGTGAGCGCTTAGGGAGGTGTTGAAGAGACTCTGGGTGAGGCGAGGTTCAGGGTGTCATGAGGAGATGGAGAGACTCTGGGTGAGGAGAGGGTCAGGATGTCAGGAGGAGTTGGACAGGCAATGGGTGAGGAGAGGGTTAGAGCGTCAGGAGGACTTGGACAGGCTCTGGGTGAGGAGAGGGTCAGAGTGTCATGAGGAGTTGGATAGATTGTGGGTGAGGAGAGGTTCAGAGTGTCAGGAGGAGTTGGCGAGACTCTGGCTGAGCGTAGGACCAGGGTGACAGGAGAAGTTGGACAGACTCTGAGTGAGGAGAGGGTCCGAGTTTCGGGACAATTTGGACAGATTCTGGTTGAGGAGAGGGTCATGTTGTCAAGAGGAGTCGGAGAGACTCTGGGTGAGGAGAGGGTCAGGTTGTTGGGTGAAGTTGGTCAGAATCTTGATGAGTAGAGGGTCACAGTGTCAGGAGGTGTTGTACAAACACTGGGTGAGGAGTGATTCAGAGTGTCAGGAGGAGTTGGAGAGACTCTGTGTGAGGAGAGGGTCAAAGTGTCAGTAGGAGTTGGACAGTCTCTGGGTGAGGAGAGGGTCATGGTGTCAGGAGAAGTTGGACAGACTCTGGGTGAGGAGAGGATCAGAGTGTCAGGAGGAGTTGGAGAGATTCTGGTTGAGGAGAGGGTCAGGGTGTCGGGATAAGTTGGACAGATTCTATGTGAGGAGAGGGTCAATGTGTCAGGAGGAGTTGGACAGACTCTGGGTGAGGAGAGGGTCAGCTTGTCAGGAGAAGTTGGACAGACTCTGGGTGAGGAGAGGGTCAGGTTTTTGGGTGAAGTTGGACAGACTTTAGATGAGGAGTGGGTCAAGGTGTCGGGAGGAGTTGAAGAGACCCTGGGTGTGGAGAGGGTCAGGGTGACAGGAGGATTTGGGCAGACTCTGGCTGAGGAGGGGGTCAGAGTGTTGGGAGCAGATTAAGAGACTCTGGGAGTGGAGAGGGTGAGAGTGTCAGGAGGAGTTGGAGAGACTCTGGTTGGGGAGAGGGTCAGGGTGTCGGGAGGAGTTGGAAAGACTCTGAGTGAGGAGAGGGTTAGAGTGTCAGGAGGACATGGACAGACTCTGGGTGAGGTGAGTGTCGGTGTCAGCAGGAGTTGGAGAGACTCTGGGAGAGGAGATGGTCAAGGTGTCAGGAGAAAGTGGACAGGCTCTGGGTGAGGTGAGTGTCAGGGTATCGAGAGGCGTTGGAGGCACTCTGGGTGAGGAGAGGGTCAGAGGGTCGGGAGGACATGGACAGACTCTGGGGGAGGATGGAGTTAGAGTGTCAGCAGGAGTTGGTCATACTCTAGGTTAGGAGAGGGTCAGGGTGCCAGGAGTAGTTGGACAGGCTCTGGGCGAGGAGAGAGTCAGGATGTCGGGCGAAGTTGGATGAACGCTGGGTGAGGAGAGGGTCAGGGAGTTAGGAGGAGTTGGACAGGCTCATGGTGAAGAGAATGTCTGGGTTTCGGACGGTGTTGGAGAGACTCTGGATGAGGAGAGGTTCAGGGTCTCTTCAGGAGTTGGAGGGACTCTGTGTGAGGAGAGGTTCAGAGTGTCAGGAGGAGTTGGACAGACTCTGGGAGAGGAGAGAGGCAGAGTGTCGGGCGAAGTTGGACAGACGCAATGTGAGGAGAGAGTCAAGTTGTCAGGAGGATTTGGAGAGACTCCGGATGAGGAGTGGGTCAGAGAGTCAGGAGGATTTGGATAGACTCTGGGTGAGGAGAGGGTCAGCGTGTGGGGAGGACTTGAAGAGACCCTGGGTGAGGAGAGGGTCAGGGTGTCAGGAGGAGTTGGACAGACTCTGTGTGAGGAGAGGGTCAGAGTTTCGGGAATAGATGAAGAGACTCTGGGAGTGGAGACGGTCAGAGTGTCAGGAGGAGTTGGAGAGACTCTGGTTGAGGAGAGGGTCAGGGTGTCGGGAGTCGTTGGAAAGACTCAGGGTGAGGAGAGGGTCAGGGTGTCAGGAAGATTTGGACAGGCTCCGGGTGAAGAGAGGGTCTGGGTGTTAAGAGCAGTTGGAGAGACTCTGGTTGAGGAGAGGGTCAGGGTGTCAGGAAGATTTGGACAGGCTCCGGGTGAAGAGAGGGTCTGGGTGTTAAGAGCAGTTGGAGAGACTCTGGGTGAGGAGAGGGTCAGGGTGTCAGGAAGAGTTTTACAGGCTCTGGGTTAAGAGAAGGTCAGGGTGTCGAAATGAGTTGGAGAGACTCTGGATGAGGAGAGGTTCAGGGTGTCATGACAAGTTGGAGAGACTGCAGATGAGGAGAGGGTCAGAGTGTCAGCAGGAGTTTGAGAGACTCTGGGTGAGGAGAGGGTCAGCTTGTCGCGATTTTTTGAAGAGACTCTGATTGAGGAGAGTTTCAGGTTGTCAGGAGGAGATGGAGAGACTCTGGGTGATGTGAGGGTCAGGGTGTCAGGAGGAGTTGGAGAGAGTCTGGGTGAGGAGAGGGTCAGCGAATCGGGAGGTGTTGGAGAGACTCTGGGTGAGGAGGGAGTTAGTGTGTCAGGAAGAGTTGGTCA
Organism: Isurus oxyrinchus; assembly: GCA_026770705.1. Lineage (NCBI taxonomy): Eukaryota > Metazoa > Chordata > Chondrichthyes > Lamniformes > Lamnidae > Isurus > Isurus oxyrinchus. Next base: position 104,876,192 of record JANJGN010000010.1, read on the forward strand.
GACTCTAGGTGAGGAGAGGGTCAGGGTGCCAGGAGAAGTTAGACAGGCTCTGGGTGAGGAGAGGGTCAGGATGTCGGGCGAAGTTGGACTAACGCAAGGTGAGGAGAGGGTCAGGGTGTTAGAAAGAGTTGGAGAGACTCTGAGTGAGGAGAGGGTCAGAGTGTCAGGAGGAGTTGGACTGGCTCTGGGTGAAGAGAAGGTCTGGGTGTCGGAAGGTGTTGGAGAGAATCTGGATGAGGAGAGGTTCAGGGTCTCTTCAGGAGTTGGAGGGACTCTGGGTGAGGAGAGGTTCAGGGTGTCAGGAGGAGTTGGAGAGACTCTGGGTGAGCAGAGATTCAAAGTGTTAGTTGGACAGACTCTGGGAAAGGAGAGCGGCAGAGTGTCGGGCGAAGTAGGACAGACGCTATGTGAGGAGAGGGTCAGGGTGTTAGGAGGCATTGGAGAGTCTCTGGGTGAAGAGAAAATCTGGGTGTTGGAAGGAGTTCGAGTGACTCTGGGTGAGGAGAGGTTCAGGGTGTCAGGACTAGTTGGACAGACTCCGGATGAGGAGCGGGTCAGAGTGACACGAGGAGTTTGAGAGACTCTGGTTGAGGAGATGATCAGCGTTTAGGGAGGTGTTGAAGAGACTCTGGTTGAGGAGAGGTTCAGGGTGTCATGAGGAGATGGAGAGACTCTGGGTGAGGAGAGGGTCAGGGTGTCAGGAGGAGTTGGACAGGCTCAGGGAGAGGAGAGGGTCAGAGTGTCAGGAGGAGTTGGATAGAATCTGGGTGAGCAGAAGTTCAGATTGTCAGGAGGAGTTGGCAAAACTCTGGCTGAGTGGAGGTTCAGGTTGTCGGGAGAAGTTGGATAGACTCTGAGTGAGGAGAGGTTCCGAGTGTCGGGACAGGTTGGACAGACTCTAGGTGAGGAGAGGGTCAGGTTGTCAGGAGGAGTTGGACAGACTCTGGTTGAGGAGAGGGTCATGTTGTCAGGAGGAGTTGGAGTGACTCTGGTTGAGGAGAGGTTCAGGGTGTCGGGAGGCGTTGGAAAGACTCTGGGTGAGGAGAGGGTTAGAGTGTCAGGAGGAGTTGATCAGACTCTGGGTAAGGAGAGGGTCAGGTTGTTGAGTGAAGTTGTACAGACTCTAGATGAGGAGAGGGTCAAGGTGTCAGGAGGAGTTGTACAGTCACTGGGTGAGGTGAGGTTCAGAGTGTCAGGAGGATTTGGAGAGACTCTGGGTGAGGAGAGGTTCAGGTTGTTGGGTAAAGTTGGACAGACTCTAGATGAGGAGAGGGTCAGGGTGTCAGGAGGAGTTGTACAGACACTGGGTGAGGAGAGGTTCAGAGTGACAGGAGGAGTTTGAGAGACTCTGGGTGAAGAGATGGTGAGCGCTTAGGGAGGTGTTGAAGAGACTCTGGGTGAGGCGAGGTTCAGGGTGTCATGAGGAGATGGAGAGACTCTGGGTGAGGAGAGGGTCAGGATGTCAGGAGGAGTTGGACAGGCAATGGGTGAGGAGAGGGTTAGAGCGTCAGGAGGACTTGGACAGGCTCTGGGTGAGGAGAGGGTCAGAGTGTCATGAGGAGTTGGATAGATTGTGGGTGAGGAGAGGTTCAGAGTGTCAGGAGGAGTTGGCGAGACTCTGGCTGAGCGTAGGACCAGGGTGACAGGAGAAGTTGGACAGACTCTGAGTGAGGAGAGGGTCCGAGTTTCGGGACAATTTGGACAGATTCTGGTTGAGGAGAGGGTCATGTTGTCAAGAGGAGTCGGAGAGACTCTGGGTGAGGAGAGGGTCAGGTTGTTGGGTGAAGTTGGTCAGAATCTTGATGAGTAGAGGGTCACAGTGTCAGGAGGTGTTGTACAAACACTGGGTGAGGAGTGATTCAGAGTGTCAGGAGGAGTTGGAGAGACTCTGTGTGAGGAGAGGGTCAAAGTGTCAGTAGGAGTTGGACAGTCTCTGGGTGAGGAGAGGGTCATGGTGTCAGGAGAAGTTGGACAGACTCTGGGTGAGGAGAGGATCAGAGTGTCAGGAGGAGTTGGAGAGATTCTGGTTGAGGAGAGGGTCAGGGTTTCGGGATAAGTTGGACAGATTCTATGTGAGGAGAGGGTCAATGTGTCAGGAGGAGTTGGACAGACTCTGGGTGAGGAGAGGGTCAGCTTGTCAGGAGAAGTTGGACAGACTCTGGGTGAGGAGAGGGTCAGGTTTTTGGGTGAAGTTGGACAGACTTTAGATGAGGAGTGGGTCAAGGTGTCGGGAGGAGTTGAAGAGACCCTGGGTGTGGAGAGGGTCAGGGTGACAGGAGGATTTGGGCAGACTCTGGCTGAGGAGGGGGTCAGAGTGTTGGGAGCAGATTAAGAGACTCTGGGAGTGGAGAGGGTGAGAGTGTCAGGAGGAGTTGGAGAGACTCTGGTTGGGGAGAGGGTCAGGGTGTCGGGAGGAGTTGGAAAGACTCTGAGTGAGGAGAGGGTTAGAGTGTCAGGAGGACATGGACAGACTCTGGGTGAGGAGAGGGTTAGTGTGTCAGGAGGAGTTGGTCAGACTCTAGGTGAGGAGAGGGTCAGGGTGCCAGGAGGTGTTGGACAGGCTCTGGGTGAGGAGAGGGTCAGGGTGTTATGAGGAGTTGGAGAGACTCTGGGTGAGGAGAGGGTCAGTGTGTCAGGAAGATTTGGACAGGCTCTTGGTGAAGAGAAGGTCTGGGTGTCAGAACGAGTTGGAGAGTCTCTGGATGAGGAGAGGTTCAGTGTCTCTTCAGGAGTTGGAGAGACTCTGGGTAAGGAGAGGTTCAGGGTGTCATGAGGAGTTGGAGAGAATCCGGATGAGGAGATGGTCAGAGTGTCAGGAGGAGTTTGAGAGACTCTGGGTGAGGAGAGGGTCAGCTTGTCAGGAGGTTTTGAAGAGACTCTGGGTGAGGACAGTTTCAGGGTGTCTGGAGGAGTTGGAGAGACTCTGGGTGAGTTGAGGGTGAGGGTGTCAGGAGGAGTTGGAGAGACTCTGGGTGAGGACAGGGTCAGGGTGTCGGGAGGAGTTGGAGAGACTCTGGGTGAGGAGAGGGTCAGAGTGTCAGGAAGACATGGACAGACTCTGGGTGAGGATGGAGTTAGAGTGTCAGCAGGAGTTGGTCAGACTATAGTTTAGGAGAGGGTCAGGGTTCCAGGAAGAGTTGGGCAGGCTCTGGGTGAGGAGAGAGTCAGGTTGTCGGGTGAAGTTGGACTAACGCTGGGTGAGGAGATGGTCAGGGTGTTAGGAGGAGTTGGAGAGACTCTGAGTGAGGAGAGCGTCAGGGTGTCAGGAGGAGTGGACAGGCTCAGGGTGAAGAGAAGTTCTGGGTGTCGGAAGGTGTTGGAGAGACTCTGGATGAGGAGAGGTTCAGGGTCTCTTCAGGAGTTGGAGGGACTCGGTGTGAGGAGAGGTTCAGAGTGTCAGGAGGAGTTTGAGAGACTCTGGATGAGGAGAGGATCAGCGTTTAGGGAGGTGTTGAAGAGACTTTGGGTGAGGAGAGGTTCAGGGTGTCATGAGGAGATGGAGAGACTCTGGGTGCGGAGAGGGTCAGGGTGTCAGGAGGAGTTGGACAGGCTCTGGGTGAGCAGTGGTTCAGAGTGTCAGGAGGAGCTGGACACGCACTGGGTGCGGAGTGGTTCAGAGTGTCAGGAGGAGTTGGATAGACTCTGTGTGAGCAGAAGTTCAGATTGACAGGAGGAGTTGCCAAAACTCTGGCTGAGTGGAGGATCAGGGTGTCGGGAGAAGTTGGACAGACTCTGGGTGAGGAGAGGGTCAGGTTGTCAGGAGGAGTTGGCCAGACTCTGGTTGAGGAGAGGGTCATGTTGTCAGGAGGAGTTGGAGAGACTCTGGGTGAGGAGATCGTCAGGTTGTTGTGCTAAGTTGGACAGACTCTAGATGAGGAGAGGGTCAGGGTGTCAGGAGTAGTTGTAGAGACACCGGGTGAGGAGAGGTTCAGAGTGTCAGGAGGAGTTGTAGAGACTCTGTGTGAGGAGTGGGTCAAAGTGTCAGGAGGTGTTGGACAGTCCCTGGGTGAGGAGAGGGTCATGGTGTCAGGAGAGGTTGGACAGACTCTGGGCGAGGAGAGTGTCAGAGTGTCAGGAGGAGTTGGAGAGATTCTGGTTGAGGAGAGGGTCAGGGTGTCAGGAGAAGTTGGAGAGATTCTATCTGAGGAGAGGGTCAAGGTGTCAGGAGGAGTTGGAGTGACTCCGGATGAGGAGTGGGTCAGAGTGTCAGGAGGATTTGGAAAGTCTATGGGTGAGGAGAGGGTCAGGGTGTCAGGACGAGTTGGACAGACTCTGGGTGAGGAGAGGTTCAGAGTGTCGGGAACAGATGAGGAGACTCTGGGAGTGGAGACGGTCAGAGTGTCAGGAGGATTTGGAGAGACTCTGGGTGAGGAGAGGTTCAGGGTGTCGGGAGGCTTTGGAAAGACTCTGGGTGAGGAGAGGGTTAGAGTGTCAGGAGGAGTTGATCAGACTCTGGGTAAGGAGAGGGTCAGGTTGTTGAGTGAAGTTGTACAGACTCTAGATGAGGAGGGGGTCAGGGTGTCAGGAGAAGTTGGAGAGACACTGGTTGAGAGAGGGTCAGGTTGTTGGGTGAAGTTGGACAGACTCTGGGTGAGGAAAGGGTCAGAGTGTCAGGAGGAGTTGGATTGTTTCTGGTTGAGGAGAGGGTCAAGGTGCCGGGAGAAGTTGGACAGATTCTATCTGAGGAGAGGGTCAAGGTTTCAGGATTAGTTGGAGAGACTCCGGATGAGGAGTGGGTCAGAGTGTCAGGAGGATTTGGAAAGACTGTGGGTGAGGAGATGGTCAGGGTGTCAGGACGAGTTGGACAGACTGTGGGTGAGGAGAGGTTCAGAGTGTCGGGAACAGATGAAGAGACTCTGGGAGTGGACACGGTCAGAGTGACAGGTGGAGTTGGAGAGACTCTGGGTGAGCAGAGGGTCAGGGTGTCGGGAGGCTTTGGAAAGACTCTGGGTGAGGAGAGGGTTAGAGTGTCAGGAGGAGTTGGTCAGACTCCTGGTGAGGAGAGGGTCAGCGTGCCAGGAGGTGTTGGACAAGCTCTGGGTGAGGATAGGGTCAGGTTGTCAGGAAGAGTTGGACAGACTCTGGGCAAAGAGAAGGTGTGTAGGTTACGAGGTGTTGGAGTCTCTCTGGGTGAGGAGAGGGTCAGGGTGTCAGGAAGAATTGGACAGGCTCTGGGTGAATAGAAGGTCTGGGTGTCGGAAGTAGTTGGAGACACTCTGGATGAGGAGAGGTTCAGCGTCTTTTCAGGAGTTGGAGAGACTCTGGGTGAGGAGAGGTTCAGGGTGTCAAGAGGAGTTGGAGAGACTGCAGATGAGGAGATTGTAAGAGTGTCAGGAGGAGTTTGAGAGACTCTGGGTGTGGAGAGGGTCAGCATGTCGGGAGGTGTTGAAGAGACTCTGGCTGAGGAGAGTTTCAGGGTGTCAGGAGGAAATGGAGAGACTCTGAGTGAGAGGATGTTCAAAGTGTTAGGAATAATTGAACAGACTCTGGGAGAGGAGAGGGGCAGAGTGTTAGGAGGAGTTGGACAGACACTGGGTGAGGTGAGTGTCGGTGTCAGCAGGAGTTGGAGAGACTCAGGGAGAGGAGATGGTCAGGATGTCAGGAGAAAGTGGACAGCTCTGGGTGAGCTGAGTGTCAGGGTATCGGGAGGAGTTGGAGGGACTCTGGGTGAGGAGAGGGTCAGAGTGTCAGGAGGACATGGACAGAATCTGGGTGAGGATGGAGTTAGAGTGTCAGCAGGAGTTGGTCAGACTCTAGGTTAGGATAGGGTCAGGGTGCCAGGAGGAGCGGGACAGGCTCTGGGTGAGGAGAGAGTCAGGATGTCAGGCGAAGTTGGACGAACGCTGGGTGAGGAGAGGGTCAGGGTGTTAGGAGGAGTTGGAGAGACTCTGAGTGAGGAGAGGTTCAGGGTGTCAGGAGGAGTTGGACAGGCTCAGGGTGAAGAGAATGTCTTGGTGTCGGAAGGTGTTGGAGAGTCTCTGGATGAGGAGAGGTTCAGGGTCTCTTCAGGAGTTGGAGGGATTCTGTGTGAGGAGAGGTTCAGAGTGTCAGGAGGAGTTGGAGAGACTCTGGGTGAGCAGAGGATCAAAGTGTTAGGAGGAGTTGGACAGACTCTGGGAGAGGAGAGAGGCAGAGTGTCGGGCAAAGTTGGACAGACGCAATGTGAGGAGAGGTTCAGTGTGTTATGAGGAGTTGGAGAGACTCTGGGTGAGGAGAGTTTCAGGGTGTCATGAGGAGATGGAGAGACTCTGGGTGAGGAGAGGGTCAGGGTGTCAGGAGGAGTTGGACAGGCTCTGGGTGAGGAGAGGGTCAGAGTGTCAGGAGGAGTTGGACACGCGCTGGGTGCGGAGCGGGTCAGAGTGTCAGGAGGAGTTGGATAGACTCTGGGTGAGCAGAAGTTCAGATTGTCAGGAGGAGTTGGCGAAACTCTGGCTGAGCGGAGGATCAGGTTGTCGGGAGAAGTTGGATAGACTCTGACTGAGGAGAGGTTCCGAGTTTCAGGACAAGTTGGACAGACTCTGGGTGAGGAGAGAGTCAGGTTGTCAGGAGGAGTTGGACAGACTCTGGTTGAGGAGAGGGTCATGTTGTCAGGAGGAGTTGGAGAGACACTTGTTGAGGAGAGGGTCTGGTTGTTGGGTGAAGTTGGACAGACTCTAGATGAGGAGAGGGTCAGTGTGTAAGCAGGATTTTGAGAGAATCTGGGTGAAGAGAAGGTCTTGGTGTCGGAAGGAGTTGGAGGGACTACAGATGAGGAGAGGGTCAGAGTGTCAGGAGGAGTTTGAGAGACTCTGGGTGAGGAGAGGGTCATAGTGTCAGGAGTACTTGGAGAGACTCTGGGTGAGGAGAGGGTCAAGGTGTCAGGATTAGTTGGAGAGACTCCGGATGTTAAGAGGGTCAGAGTGTCATGAGGATTAGGACAGAATCTGGGTGAGGAGAGGGTCAGGGTGTTGGGATGAGTTGAAGTGACTCTAGGTGAGGAGAGGGTCAGAGTGTCAGGAGTCGTTGGACAGACTCTGGGTGAGGAGAGGGTCAGAGTGTCGTGCCAGATGAAGATACTATGGAAGTTGAGAGGGTCAGAGTGTCAGGAGGAGTTGGACAGACTATGGGTGAGGAGCTTGTCAGAGTGTCAGGAGGAATTGGCGAGAGTCTGGCTGAGCAGAGGATCAGGGTGTCAGGAGATGTTGGACAGACAGAGTGAGGAGAGTGTCAGAGTGTCGGGACAAGTTGGACAGACTCTGGGTGAGGAGAGGGTCAGATTGTCAGGAGGAGTTGGAGAGACTCTGGGTGAGGAGAGTTCAGGTTGTCAGGAGGAATTGGAGATACTCTGTGTGAGGAGAGGGTCAGGTTATTGGGTGAAGTTGGACAGACTCTCGATGAGGAGAGGGTCAGGGTGTCAGGACGAGTTGTACAGACACTGGGTGAGGAGAGATTCAGAGTGTCAGGAGGAGTTGGAGATACTCTTGGTTTGGAAAAGGTCAGAGTGTCAGGAGGAGTTGGACAGACTCTGGTTGAGGAGAGGGTCAGAGTGTCAGGAGCAGATGAAGCGACTCTGGGAGAAGTTGGAGAGAGTCCGGATGTTAAGAGGGTCAGAGTGTCATGAGGATTAGGACAGAATCTGGGTGAGGAGAGGGTCAGGGTGTTGGGATGAGTTGAAGTGACTCTAGGTGAGGAGAGGGTCAGAGTGTCAGGAGCAGATGAAGCGACTCTGGGAGAAGTTGGAGAGACTCCGGATGTTAGCTCAGAGTGTCAGGAGGAGTTGCAGAGGCTCTAGGTGAGGAGAGGTTCAGGGTGTCAGGTGAAGTTGGACGGACTCGAGGTGAGTAGAGGTTCAGATTGTCAGGAGGAGTTGGAGAGACTCTGGGGGAGGAGAGGATCTGGCTTTCAGCAGGTTTTGGACATGCTCTGGGTGAGGAGAGGGTCATAGTGTCGGTAGGAGTTGGAGAGACTATGGATGAGGAGAGGGTCAGGGTTTCAGGAGGAGTTGGATAGACTCCGGATAAGGAGAGGGTCGAAGTGTCAGGAGGAGTTGGAGAGACTCTGGGTAAGGAGAGATTTAGAGTTTCAGGAGCAGTTGGTCAGACTCTAGGTGAGGAGAAGATCAGGGTGTTAGCAGGAGTTGGAGAGACTCTGGGAGAGGAGAGGGTCAGGGTGTCAGGAAGAGATGGACAGGCTCTGGGTGAAGATAAGGTCTGGGTGTCGGGAGGAGTTGAAGTGACTCTGTGTGAGGAGAGGGTCAGAGTGTCAGGAGGAGTTGGAGAGGCTCTGAGTGAGGAGTGAGTCAGGGTGTCATAAGGAGATGGAGAGACTCTGGGTGAGGAGAGGGTCAGGGTGTCAGGAGGAGTTGGACAGGCTCTGGGTGAGGAGAGGGTCAGAGTGTCAGGAGGAGTTCTAGAGCCTCTGGGTAAGGAGAGGGTCAGAATGTCAGGAGGAGTTGCAGAGACTCTGGGTGAGGAGTGGGTCAGGGTGTCAGGAGGTGATGGAGAGACTCTGGATGAGGAGAGGGTCAGAGTGTCGGGAGAAGTTGGACAGATTCTAGGTGAGGAGATTGTCAGAAGGTGAGGAGGTGTTGGAGAGACTCTGGATGAGGAGAGGGTCAGAGTGTCAGGAGGACTTGGAGAGACTCTGGTTGAGGAGAGGGTCAGAGTGTCGGTAGGAGTAGGACTGACTCTGGATGAGGATAGGGTCAGGGTTTCGGGAGGAATTGCAGAGACTCTGGGTGAGGAGAGGTTGAGTGTGTCAGGAGGAATTGGGGAAACTCTGGTTGAGCAGAGGGTCGGAGTGTCAGGAGCAGTTGGAGAGACTCTGGGTGAGGAGAGGGTCAGCATGTCATGAGAATTTGGACAGATTTTATGTGAGGAGAGGGTCTGAGTGTCGGTAGGATTTGGAGAGACTCTGGATGAGGAGTGGGTCAGGGTTTTGGGAGGAATTGCAGACACTCTGGGTGAGGAGAGGTTGAGAGTGTCAGGAGGAGTTGGAGAGACTCTGGGTGAGGAGAGGGTCAGGGTGTATTGAGAAGTTCGACAGATTCTATGTGAGGAGAGGGTCAAGCTGTCAGGAGGAGTTGGAGAGACTCCGGATGATGAGAGGGTCAGCGTGTCAGGAGGATTAGGACAGACTCTGAGTGAGGAGAGTGTCAGGGTGTCAGGAGGAGTTGGAGAGACTCTGGGTGAGGAGAGGGTCAGGGTGTCGGGCAAAGTTGGACAGACGCTGGTTGAGGAGAGGTTCAGGGTGTTAGGAGAAGTTTGAGAGACTCTGGGTGAAGAGAAGGTCTGGGTGTCGAAAGGAGTTGGAGAGACTCTGGGTGAGGAGAGGTTCAGGGTGTCAGGAGGAGTTGGGGAGACTCCGCATGAGGAGAGGGTCAGCGTGTCAGGAGGAGTTGGAAAGCTTCGGGGTGAGGAGAGGGTCAGAGTGTCAGGAGGACATGGACAGATTATGAGTGAGGAGATGTCCGAGTGTCAGGACGAGTTGCAGAGAAACTGGGTGAGGGGAGGGTCAGCGTGTCAGGAGGAGTTGGAGAAACTGGGTGAGGAGAGGTTCAGGGTGTCAGGAGGGGTTGGAGAGATTCTGGATGAGGAGAGTGTCAGGGTGTCAGGAGGAGTTGGACAGACTCTGTGTGAGTAGCGGGTCAGGGTGTCCAGTGAAGTTGGACAGACACCAGGTGAGGAGATGGTCATAGTGTCAGGAGAAGTTGGACAGGCTCTGGGTGAGGTGACGGTCAGGGTGTCGGGAGCAGTTGGAGGGACTCTGGGTTAGAAGCGGGCAGGGTGTCAGGAGGAGTTGGACAGACTCTGGGTGAGGAGAGGGTCAGGGTGTCAGGAGGAGTTGGACAGTCTCTGGGTGAGGGGAAGGTCCAGACTTCGGGAGAAGTTGCACAGTCTCTAGGTGAGGAGAGGGTCAGAGTGACTGGAGGAGTTGCAGAGACTCTGGGTGAGGAGTGCTTCAGAGTGTCAGGAGGAGTTCGAGAGCCTCTGGGTGAGGAGAGGGTCAGGGTGTCAGGAGGAGTTGGAGAGACTTCGGATGAGGAGAGGTCAGAGTGTCGGGTGGAGATGGATAGACTCTGTCTGAGCAGAATTTCAGTGTGTCAGAAGGAGTTGGACAGACTGTGCGTGACGAGCGTGTCAGAGTGTCAGGAGGAGTTGGCGAGACTCTGGCTGAGCGGAGGATCAGGGTGTCAGGAGAAGTTGGACAGACTCTGAGTGAGGAGAGGGTCAGAGTGTCGGGACAAGTTGGACATTCCCTGGGTGAGGAGAGTTTCAGGTTGTCAGGAGGAATTGGAGAGAGTCTGTGTGAGGAGAGGGTCAGGTTGTTGGTTGAATTTGGACAGGCTCTAGATGAGGAGAGGGTCAGGGTGTCAGGAGGATTTGGACAGACACTGGCTGAGGAGAGGTTCAGAGTGTCAGGAGCAGTTGGAGAGACGCTGATTGAAGATTGGGTCAGAGTGTCAGTCGGAGTTGTACAGTCTGTGTTTGAGGAGAAGGTCATGCTGTCAGGAGAAGTTGGACAGACTCTCGATGAGGAGAAGGTCAGAGTGTCAGGAGGAGTTGGAGAAATTCTGGTTGAGGAGAGGGTCAGGGTGTCAGGAGAAGTTGGAGAGATTCTATCTGAGGAGAGGGTCAAGGTGTCAGGAGGAGTTGGAGTGACTCCGGATGAGGAGTGGGTCAGAGTGTCAGGAGGATGTGGAAAGTCTATGGGTGAGGAGAGGGTCAGGGTGTCAGGACGAGTTGGACAGACTCTGGGTGAGGAGAGGGTCAGATTGTCAGGAGGAGTTGGAGAGACTCTGGGTGAGGAGAGTTCAGGTTGTCAGGAGGAATTGGAGATACTCTGTGTGAGGAGAGGGTCAGGTTATTGGGTGAAGTTGGACAGACTCTCGATGAGGAGAGGGTCAGGGTGTCAGGACGAGTTGTACAGACACTGGGTGAGGAGAGATTCAGAGTGTCAGGAGGAGTTGGAGATACTCTTGGTTTGGAAAAGGTCAGAGTGTCAGGAGGAGTTGGACAGACTCTGGTTGAGGAGAGGGTCAGAGTGTCAGGAGCAGATGAAGCGACTCTGGGAGTGGAGAAGCTCAGAGTGTCAGGAGGAGTTGGAGAGGCTCTGGGTGAGGAGAGGTTCAGGGAGTCAGGTGAAGTTGGACGGACTCGAGGTGAGTAGAGGTTCAGATTGTCAGGAGGAGTTGGAGAGACTCTGGGGGAGGAGAGGATCTGGCTTTCAGCAGGTTTTGGACATGCTCTGGGTGAGGAGAGGGTCATAGTGTCGGTAGGAGTTGGAGAGACTATGGATGAGGAGAGGGTCAGGGTTTCAGGAGGAGTTGGATAGACTCCGGATAAGGAGAGGGTCGAAGTGTCAGGAAGAGTTGGAGAGACTCTGGGTAAGGAGAGATTTAGAGTTTCAGGAGCAGTTGGTCAGACTCTAGGTGAGGAGAAGATCAGGGTGTTAGCAGGAGTTGGAGAGACTCTGGGAGAGGAGAGGGTCAGGGTGTCAGGAAGAGATGGACAGGCTCTGGGTGAAGATAAGGTCTGGGTGTCGGGAGGAGTTGAAGTGACTCTGTGTGAGGAGAGGGTCAGAGTGTCAGGAGGAGTTGGAGAGACTCTGTTTGAGGAGTGGGTCAGGGTGTCATGAGGAGATGGAGAGACTCTGGGTGAGGAGAGGGTCAGGGTGTCAGGAAGAGTTGGACAGGCTCTGGGTGAGGAGAGGGTCAGAGTGTCAGGAGGAGTTCTAGAGCCTCTGGGTAAGGAGAGGGTCAGAATGTCAGGAGGAGTTGCAGAGACTCTGGGTGAGGAGTGGGTCAGGGTGTCAGGAGGTGATGGAGAGACTCTGGATGAGGAGAGGGTCAGAGTGTCGGGAGAAGTTGGACAGATTCTAGGTGAGGAGATTGTCAGAAGGTGAGGAGGAGTTGGAGAGACTCTGGATGAGGAGAGGGTCAGAGTGTCAGGAGGACTTGGAGAGACTCTGGTTGAGGAGAGGTTCAGCGTGTCGGGAACAGATGAGGAGACTCTGGGAGTGGAGACGGTCAGAGTGTCAGGAGGAGTTGGAGAGACTCTGGGTGAGGAGAGGTTCAGGGTGTCGGGAGGCTTTGGAAAGACTCTGGGTGAGGAGAGGGTTAGAGTGTCAGGAGGAGTTGATCAGACTCTGGGTAAGGAGAGGGTCAGGTTGTTGAGTGAAGTTGTACAGACTCTAGATGAGGAGGGGGTCAGGGTGTCAGGAGAAGTTGGAGAGACACTGGTTGAGAGAGGGTCAGGTTGTTGGGTGAAGTTGGACAGACTCTGGGTGAGGAAAGGGTCAGAGTGTCAGGAGGAGTTGGATTGTTTCTGGTTGAGGAGAGGGTCAAGGTGCCGGGAGAAGTTGGACAGATTCTATCTGAGGAGAGGGTCAAGGTTTCAGGATTAGTTGGAGAGACTCCGGATGAGGAGTGGGTCAGAGTGTCAGGAGGATTTGGAAAGACTGTGGGTGAGGAGATGGTCAGGGTGTCAGGACGAGTTGGACAGACTGTGGGTGAGGAGAGGTTCAGAGTGTCGGGAACAGATGAAGAGACTCTGGGAGTGGACACGGTCAGAGTGACAGGTGGAGTTGGAGAGACTCTGGGTGAGCAGAGGGTCAGGGTGTCGGGAGGCTTTGGAAAGACTCTGGGTGAGGAGAGGGTTAGAGTGTCAGGAGGAGTTGGTCAGACTCCTGGTGAGGAGAGGGTCAGCGTGCCAGGAGGTGTTGGACAAGCTCTGGGTGAGGATAGGGTCAGGTTGTCAGGAAGAGTTGGACAGACTCTGGGCGAAGAGAAGGTGTGTAGGTTATGAGGTGTTGGAGTCTCTCTGGGTGAGGAGAGGGTCAGGGTGTCAGGAAGAATTGGACAGGCTCTGGGTGAATAGAAGGTCTGGGTGTCGGAAGTAGTTGGAGACACTCTGGATGAGGAGAGGTTCAGCGTCTTTTCAGGAGTTGGAGAGACTCTGGGTGAGGAGAGGTTCAGGGTGTCAAGAGGAGTTGGAGAGACTGCGGATGAGGAGATTGTAAGAGTGTCAGGAGGAGTTTGAGAGACTCTGGGTGTGGAGAGGGTCAGCATGTCGGGAGGTGTTGAAGAGACTCTGGCTGAGGAGAGTTTCAGGGTGTCAGGAGGAGATGGAGAGACTCTGAGTGAGAGGATGTTCAAAGTGTTAGGAATAGTTGAACAGACTCTGGGAGAGGAGAGGGGCAGAGTGTTAGGAGGAGTTGGACAGACACTGGGTGAGGTGAGTGTCGGTGTCAGCAGGAGTTGGAGAGACTCAGGGAGAGGAGATGGTCAGGGTGTCAGGAGAAAGTGGACAGGCTCTGGGTGAGCTGAGTGTCAGGGTATCGGGAGGAGTTGGAGGGACTCTGGGTGAGGAGAAGGTCAGAGTGTCAGGAGGACATGGACAGAATCTGGGTGAGGATGGAGTTAGAGTGTCAGCAGGAGTTGGTCAGACTCTAGGTTAGGAGAGGGTCAGGGTGCCAGGAGGAGCGGGACAGGCTCTGGGTGAGGAGAGAGTCAGGATGTCAGGCGAAGTTGGACGAACGCTGAGTGAGGAGAGGGTCAGGGTGTTAGGAGGAGTTGGAGAGACTCCGAGTGAGGAGAGGTTCAGGGTGTCAGGAGGAGTTGGACAGGCTCAGGGTGAAGAGAATGTCTTGGTGTCGGAAGGTGTTGGAGAGTCTCTGGATGAGGAGAGGTTCAGGGTCTCTTCAGGAGTTGGAGGGATTCTGTGTGAGGAGAGGTTCAGAGTGTCAGGAGGAGTTGGAGAGACTCTGGGTGAGCAGAGGATCAAAGTGTTAGGAGGAGTTGGACAGACTCTGGGAGAGGAGAGAGGCAGAGTGTCGGGCAAAGTTGGACAGACGCAATGTGAGGAGAGGTTCAGTGTGTTATGAGGAGTTGGAGAGACTCTGGGTGAAGAGAAGGTCTGGGTGTTGGAAGGAGTTGGAGAGACTCTGGGTGAGGAGAGGTTCAGGGTGTCAGGACTAGTTGGAGAGACTCCGGATGAGGAGCGGGTCAGAGTGACATGAGGAGTTTGAGAGACTCTGGGTGAGGAGAGGATCAGCGTTTAGGGAGGTGTTGAAGAGACTCTGGGTGAGGAGAGTTTCAGGGTGTCATGAGGAGATGGAGAGACTCTGGGTGAGGAGAGGGTCAGGGTGTCAGGAGGAGTTGGACAGGCTCTGGGTGAGGAGAGGGTCAGAGTGTCAGGAGGAGTTGGACACGCGCTGGGTGCGGAGCGGGTCAGAGTGTCAGGAGGAGTTGGATAGACTCTGGGTGAGCAGAAGTTCAGATTGTCAGGAGGAGTTGGCGAAACTCTGGCTGAGCGGAGGATCAGGTTGTCGGGAGAAGTTGGATAGACTGAGTGAGGAGAGGTTCCGAGTTTCAGGACAAGTTGGACAGACTCTGGGTGAGGAGAGGGTCAGGTTGTCAGGAGGAGTTGGACAGACTCTGGTTGAGGAGAGGGTCATGTTGTCAGGAGGAGTTGGAGAGACACTTGTTGAGGAGAGGGTCTGGTTGTTGGGTGAAGTTGGACAGACTCTAGATGAGGAGAGGGTCAGTGTGTAAGGAGGATTTTGAGAGACTCTGGGTGAAGAGAAGGTCTTGGTGTCGGAAGGAGTTGGAGGGACTACAGATGAGGAGAGGGTCAGAGTGTCAGGAGGAGTTTGAGAGACTCTGGGTGAGGAGAGGGTCATAGTGTCAGGAGTACTTGGAGAGACTCTGGGTGAGGAGAGGTTCAAGGTGTCAGGATTAGTTGGAGAGACTCCGGATGTTAAGAGGGTCAGAGTGTCATGAGGATTAGGACAGAATCTGGGTGAGGAGAGGGTCAGGGTGTTGGGATGAGTTGAAGTGACTCTAGGTGAGGAGAGGGTCAGAGTGTCAGGAGTCGTTGGACAGACTCTGGGTGAGGAGAGGGTCAGAGTGTCGTGCCAGATGAAGATACTATGGAAGTTGAGAGGGTCAGAGTGTCAGGAGGAGTTGGACAGGCTCTGTGTGAGGAGAGGGTCATGCTGTCGGGTGAAGTTGGACCAACTCGAGGTGAGGAGAGGTTCAGAGTGTCAGGAGGAGTTGGACAGACTATGGGTGAGGAGCTTGTCAGAGTGTCAGGAGGAATTGGCGAGAGTCTGGCTGAGCAGAGGATCAGGGTGTCAGGAGATGTTGGACAGACAGAGTGAGGAGAGTGTCAGAGTGTCGGGACAAGTTGGACAGACTCTGGGTGAGGAGAGGGTCAGATTGTCAGGAGGAGTTGGAGAGACTCTGGGTGAGGAGAGTTCAGGTTGTCAGGAGGAATTGGAGATACTCTGTGTGAGGAGAGGGTCAGGTTATTGGGTGAAGTTGGACAGACTCTCGATGAGGAGAGGGTCAGGGTGTCAGGACGAGTTGTACAGACACTGGGTGAGGAGAGATTCAGAGTGTCAGGAGGAGTTGGAGATACTCTTGGTTTGGAAAAGGTCAGAGTGTCAGGAGGAGTTGGACAGACTCTGGTTGAGGAGAGGGTCAGAGTGTCAGGAGCAGATGAAGCGACTCTGGGAGTGGAGAAGCTCAGAGTGTCAGGAGGAGTTGGAGAGGCTCTGGGTGAGGAGAGGTTCAGGGAGTCAGGTGAAGTTGGACGGACTCGAGGTGAGTAGAGGTTCAGATTGTCAGGAGGAGTTGAAGAGA
Organism: Isurus oxyrinchus; assembly: GCA_026770705.1. Classification (NCBI taxonomy): domain Eukaryota; kingdom Metazoa; phylum Chordata; class Chondrichthyes; order Lamniformes; family Lamnidae; genus Isurus; species Isurus oxyrinchus. The sequence goes on from JANJGN010000010.1 coordinate 104,891,817, forward strand.
CTCTGGGGGAGGAGAGGATCTGGCTTTCAGCAGGTTTTGGACATGCTCTGGGTGAGGAGAGGGTCATAGTGTCGGTAGGAGTTGGAGAGACTATGGATGAGGAGAGGGTCAGGGTTTCAGGAGGAGTTGGATAGACTCCGGATAAGGAGAGGGTCGAAGTGTCAGGAAGAGTTGGAGAGACTCTGGGTAAGGAGAGATTTAGAGTTTCAGGAGCAGTTGGTCAGACTCTAGGTGAGGAGAAGATCAGGGTGTTAGCAGGAGTTGGAGAGACTCTGGGAGAGGAGAGGGTCAGGGTGTCAGGAAGAGATGGACAGGCTCTGGGTGAAGATAAGGTCTGGGTGTCGGGAGGAGTTGAAGTGACTCTGTGTGAGGAGAGGGTCAGAGTGTCAGGAGGAGTTGGAGAGACTCTGTTTGAGGAGTGGGTCAGGGTGTCATGAGGAGATGGAGAGACTCTGGGTGAGGAGAGGGTCAGGGTGTCAGGAAGAGTTGGACAGGCTCTGGGTGAGGAGAGGGTCAGAGTGTCAGGAGGAGTTCTAGAGCCTCTGGGTAAGGAGAGGGTCAGAATGTCAGGAGGAGTTGCAGAGACTCTGGGTGAGGAGTGGGTCAGGGTGTCAGGAGGTGATGGAGAGACTCTGGATGAGGAGAGGGTCAGAGTGTCGGGAGAAGTTGGACAGATTCTAGGTGAGGAGATTGTCAGAAGGTGAGGAGGAGTTGGAGAGACTCTGGATGAGGAGAGGGTCAGAGTGTCAGGAGGACTTGGAGAGACTCTGGTTGAGGAGAGGTTCAGCGTGTCGGGAACAGATGAGGAGACTCTGGGAGTGGAGACGGTCAGAGTGTCAGGAGGAGTTGGAGAGACTCTGGGTGAGGAGAGGTTCAGGGTGTCGGGAGGCTTTGGAAAGACTCTGGGTGAGGAGAGGGTTAGAGTGTCAGGAGGAGTTGATCAGACTCTGGGTAAGGAGAGGGTCAGGTTGTTGAGTGAAGTTGTACAGACTCTAGATGAGGAGGGGGTCAGGGTGTCAGGAGAAGTTGGAGAGACACTGGTTGAGAGAGGGTCAGGTTGTTGGGTGAAGTTGGACAGACTCTGGGTGAGGAAAGGGTCAGAGTGTCAGGAGGAGTTGGATTGTTTCTGGTTGAGGAGAGGGTCAAGGTGCCGGGAGAAGTTGGACAGATTCTATCTGAGGAGAGGGTCAAGGTTTCAGGATTAGTTGGAGAGACTCCGGATGAGGAGTGGGTCAGAGTGTCAGGAGGATTTGGAAAGACTGTGGGTGAGGAGATGGTCAGGGTGTCAGGACGAGTTGGACAGACTGTGGGTGAGGAGAGGTTCAGAGTGTCGGGAACAGATGAAGAGACTCTGGGAGTGGACACGGTCAGAGTGACAGGTGGAGTTGGAGAGACTCTGGGTGAGCAGAGGGTCAGGGTGTCGGGAGGCTTTGGAAAGACTCTGGGTGAGGAGAGGGTTAGAGTGTCAGGAGGAGTTGGTCAGACTCCTGGTGAGGAGAGGGTCAGCGTGCCAGGAGGTGTTGGACAAGCTCTGGGTGAGGATAGGGTCAGGTTGTCAGGAAGAGTTGGACAGACTCTGGGCGAAGAGAAGGTGTGTAGGTTAAGAGGTGTTGGAGTCTCTCTGGGTGAGGAGAGGGTCAGGGTGTCAGGAAGAATTGGACAGGCTCTGGGTGAATAGAAGGTCTGGGTGTCGGAAGTAGTTGGAGACACTCTGGATGAGGAGAGGTTCAGCGTCTTTTCAGGAGTTGGAGAGACTCTGGGTGAGGAGAGGTTCAGGGTGTCAAGAGGAGTTGGAGAGACTGCGGATGAGGAGATTGTAAGAGTGTCAGGAGGAGTTTGAGAGACTCTGGGTGTGGAGAGGGTCAGCATGTCGGGAGGTGTTGAAGAGACTCTGGCTGAGGAGAGTTTCAGGGTGTCAGGAGGAGATGGAGAGACTCTGAGTGAGAGGATGTTCAAAGTGTTAGGAATAGTTGAACAGACTCTGGGAGAGGAGAGGGGCAGAGTGTTAGGAGGAGTTGGACAGACACTGGGTGAGGTGAGTGTCGGTGTCAGCAGGAGTTGGAGAGACTCAGGGAGAGGAGATGGTCAGGGTGTCAGGAGAAAGTGGACAGGCTCTGGGTGAGCTGAGTGTCAGGGTATCGGGAGGAGTTGGAGGGACTCTGGGTGAGGAGAAGGTCAGAGTGTCAGGAGGACATGGACAGAATCTGGGTGAGGATGGAGTTAGAGTGTCAGCAGGAGTTGGTCAGACTCTAGGTTAGGAGAGGGTCAGGGTGCCAGGAGGAGCGGGACAGGCTCTGGGTGAGGAGAGAGTCAGGATGTCAGGCGAAGTTGGACGAACGCTGAGTGAGGAGAGGGTCAGGGTGTTAGGAGGAGTTGGAGAGACTCCGAGTGAGGAGAGGTTCAGGGTGTCAGGAGGAGTTGGACAGGCTCAGGGTGAAGAGAATGTCTTGGTGTCGGAAGGTGTTGGAGAGTCTCTGGATGAGGAGAGGTTCAGGGTCTCTTCAGGAGTTGGAGGGATTCTGTGTGAGGAGAGGTTCAGAGTGTCAGGAGGAGTTGGAGAGACTCTGGGTGAGCAGAGGATCAAAGTGTTAGGAGGAGTTGGACAGACTCTGGGAGAGGAGAGAGGCAGAGTGTCGGGCAAAGTTGGACAGACGCAATGTGAGGAGAGGTTCAGTGTGTTATGAGGAGTTGGAGAGACTCTGGGTGAAGAGAAGGTCTGGCTGTTAGAAGGAGTTGGAGAGACTCTGGGTGAGGAGAGGTTCAGGGTGTCAGGACTAGTTGGAGAGACTCCGGATGAGGAGCGGGTCAGAGTGACATGAGGAGTTTGAGAGACTCTGGGTGAGGAGAGGATCAGCGTTTAGGGAGGTGTTGAAGAGACTCTGGGTGAGGAGAGTTTCAGGGTGTCATGAGGAGATGGAGAGACTCTGGGTGAGGAGAGGGTCAGGGTGTCAGGAGGAGTTGGACAGGCTCTGGGTGAGGAGAGGGTCAGAGTGTCAGGAGGAGTTGGACACGCGCTGGGTGCGGAGCGGGTCAGAGTGTCAGGAGGAGTTGGATAGACTCTGGGTGAGCAGAAGTTCAGATTGTCAGGAGGAGTTGGCGAAACTCTGGCTGAGCGGAGGATCAGGTTGTCGGGAGAAGTTGGATAGACTGAGTGAGGAGAGGTTCCGAGTTTCAGGACAAGTTGGACAGACTCTGGGTGAGGAGAGGGTCAGGTTGTCAGGAGGAGTTGGACAGACTCTGGTTGAGGAGAGGGTCATGTTGTCAGGAGGAGTTGGAGAGACACTTGTTGAGGAGAGGGTCTGGTTGTTGGGTGAAGTTGGACAGACTCTAGATGAGGAGAGGGTCAGTGTGTAAGGAGGATTTTGAGAGACTCTGGGTGAAGAGAAGGTCTTGGTGTCGGAAGGAGTTGGAGGGACTACAGATGAGGAGAGGGTCAGAGTGTCAGGAGGAGTTTGAGAGACTCTGGGTGAGGAGAGGGTCATAGTGTCAGGAGTACTTGGAGAGACTCTGGGTGAGGAGAGGTTCAAGGTGTCAGGATTAGTTGGAGAGACTCCGGATGTTAAGAGGGTCAGAGTGTCATGAGGATTAGGACAGAATCTGGGTGAGGAGAGGGTCAGGGTGTTGGGATGAGTTGAAGTGACTCTAGGTGAGGAGAGGGTCAGAGTGTCAGGAGTCGTTGGACAGACTCTGGGTGAGGAGAGGGTCAGAGTGTCGTGCCAGATGAAGATACTATGGAAGATGAGAGGGTCAGCGTGTCAGGAGGAGTTGGACAGGCTCTGTGTGAGGAGAGGGTCATGCTGTCGGGTGAAGTTGGACCAACTCGAGGTGAGGAGAGGTTCAGAGTGTCAGGAGGAGTTGGACAGACTATGGGTGAGGAGCTTGTCAGAGTGTCAGGAGGAATTGGCGAGAGTCTGGCTGAGCAGAGGATCAGGGTGTCAGGAGATGTTGGACAGACAGAGTGAGGAGAGTGTCAGAGTGTCGGGACAAGTTGGACAGACTCTGGGTGAGGAGAGGGTCAGATTGTCAGGAGGAGTTGGAGAGACTCTGGGTGAGGAGAGTTCAGGTTGTCAGGAGGAATTGGAGATACTCTGTGTGAGGAGAGGGTCAGGTTATTGGGTGAAGTTGGACAGACTCTCGATGAGGAGAGGGTCAGGGTGTCAGGACGAGTTGTACAGACACTGGGTGAGGAGAGATTCAGAGTGTCAGGAGGAGTTGGAGATACTCTTGGTTTGGAAAAGGTCAGAGTGTCAGGAGGAGTTGGACAGACTCTGGTTGAGGAGAGGGTCAGAGTGTCAGGAGCAGATGAAGCGACTCTGGGAGTGGAGAAGCTCAGAGTGTCAGGAGGAGTTGGAGAGGCTCTGGGTGAGGAGAGGTTCAGGGAGTCAGGTGAAGTTGGACGGACTCGAGGTGAGTAGAGGTTCAGATTGTCAGGAGGAGTTGGAGAGACTCTGGGGGAGGAGAGGATCTGGCTTTCAGCAGGTTTTGGACATGCTCTGGGTGAGGAGAGGGTCATAGTGTCGGTAGGAGTTGGAGAGACTATGGATGAGGAGAGGGTCAGGGTTTCAGGAGGAGTTGGATAGACTCCGGATAAGGAGAGGGTCGAAGTGTCAGGAAGAGTTGGAGAGACTCTGGGTAAGGAGAGATTTAGAGTTTCAGGAGCAGTTGGTCAGACTCTAGGTGAGGAGAAGATCAGGGTGTTAGCAGGAGTTGGAGAGACTCTGGGAGAGGAGAGGGTCAGGGTGTCAGGAAGAGATGGACAGGCTCTGGGTGAAGATAAGGTCTGGGTGTCGGGAGGAGTTGAAGTGACTCTGTGTGAGGAGAGGGTCAGAGTGTCAGGAGGAGTTGGAGAGACTCTGTTTGAGGAGTGGGTCAGGGTGTCATGAGGAGATGGAGAGACTCTGGGTGAGGAGAGGGTCAGGGTGTCAGGAAGAGTTGGACAGGCTCTGGGTGAGGAGAGGGTCAGAGTGTCAGGAGGAGTTCTAGAGCCTCTGGGTAAGGAGAGGGTCAGAATGTCAGGAGGAGTTGCAGAGACTCTGGGTGAGGAGTGGGTCAGGGTGTCAGGAGGTGATGGAGAGACTCTGGATGAGGAGAGGGTCAGAGTGTCGGGAGAAGTTGGACAGATTCTAGGTGAGGAGATTGTCAGAAGGTGAGGAGGAGTTGGAGAGACTCTGGATGAGGAGAGGGTCAGAGTGTCAGGAGGACTTGGAGAGACTCTGGTTGAGGAGAGGTTCAGCGTGTCGGGAACAGATGAGGAGACTCTGGGAGTGGAGACGGTCAGAGTGTCAGGAGGAGTTGGAGAGACTCTGGGTGAGGAGAGGTTCAGGGTGTCGGGAGGCTTTGGAAAGACTCTGGGTGAGGAGAGGGTTAGAGTGTCAGGAGGAGTTGATCAGACTCTGGGTAAGGAGAGGGTCAGGTTGTTGAGTGAAGTTGTACAGACTCTAGATGAGGAGGGGGTCAGGGTGTCAGGAGAAGTTGGAGAGACACTGGTTGAGAGAGGGTCAGGTTGTTGGGTGAAGTTGGACAGACTCTGGGTGAGGAAAGGGTCAGAGTGTCAGGAGGAGTTGGATTGTTTCTGGTTGAGGAGAGGGTCAAGGTGCCGGGAGAAGTTGGACAGATTCTATCTGAGGAGAGGGTCAAGGTTTCAGGATTAGTTGGAGAGACTCCGGATGAGGAGTGGGTCAGAGTGTCAGGAGGATTTGGAAAGACTGTGGGTGAGGAGATGGTCAGGGTGTCAGGACGAGTTGGACAGACTGTGGGTGAGGAGAGGTTCAGAGTGTCGGGAACAGATGAAGAGACTCTGGGAGTGGACACGGTCAGAGTGACAGGTGGAGTTGGAGAGACTCTGGGTGAGCAGAGGGTCAGGGTGTCGGGAAGCTTTGGAAAGACTCTGGGTGAGGAGAGGGTTAGAGTGTCAGGAGGAGTTGGTCAGACTCCTGGTGAGGAGAGGGTCAGCGTGCCAGGAGGTGTTGGACAAGCTCTGGGTGAGGATAGGGTCAGGTTGTCAGGAAGAGTTGGACAGACTCTGGGCGAAGAGAAGGTGTGTAGGTTACGAGGTGTTGGAGTCTCTCTGGGTGAGGAGAGGGTCAGGGTGTCAGGAAGAATTGGACAGGCTCTGGGTGAATAGAAGGTCTGGGTGTCGGAAGTAGTTGGAGACACTCTGGATGAGGAGAGGTTCAGCGTCTTTTCAGGAGTTGGAGAGACTCTGGGTGAGGAGAGGTTCAGGGTGTCAAGAGGAGTTGGAGAGACTGCGGATGAGGAGATTGTAAGAGTGTCAGGAGGAGTTTGAGAGACTCTGGGTGTGGAGAGGGTCAGCATGTCGGGAGGTGTTGAAGAGACTCTGGCTGAGGAGAGTTTCAGGGTGTCAGGAGGAGATGGAGAGACTCTGAGTGAGAGGATGTTCAAAGTGTTAGGAATAGTTGAACAGACTCTGGGAGAGGAGAGGGGCAGAGTGTTAGGAGGAGTTGGACAGACACTGGGTGAGGTGAGTGTCGGTGTCAGCAGGAGTTGGAGAGACTCAGGGAGAGGAGATGGTCAGGGTGTCAGGAGAAAGTGGACAGGCTCTGGGTGAGCTGAGTGTCAGGGTATCGGGAGGAGTTGGAGGGACTCTGGGTGAGGAGAGGGTCAGAGTGTCAGGAGGACATGGACAGAATCTGGGTGAGGATGGAGTTAGAGTGTCAGCAGGAGTTGGTCAGACTCTAGGTTAGGAGAGGGTCAGGGTGCCAGGAGGAGCGGGACAGGCTCTGGGTGAGGAGAGAGTCAGGATGTCAGGCGAAGTTGGACGAACGCTGAGTGAGGAGAGGGTCAGGGTGTTAGGAGGAGTTGGAGAGACTCCGAGTGAGGAGAGGTTCAGGGTGTCAGGAGGAGTTGGACAGGCTCAGGGTGAAGAGAATGTCTTGGTGTCGGAAGGTGTTGGAGAGTCTCTGGATGAGGAGAGGTTCAGGGTCTCTTCAGGAGTTGGAGGGATTCTGTGTGAGGAGAGGTTCAGAGTGTCAGGAGGAGTTGGAGAGACTCTGGGTGAGCAGAGGATCAAAGTGTTAGGAGGAGTTGGACAGACTCTGGGAGAGGAGAGAGGCAGAGTGTCGGGCAAAGTTGGACAGACGCAATGTGAGGAGAGGTTCAGTGTGTTATGAGGAGTTGGAGAGACTCTGGGTGAAGAGAAGGTCTGGGTGTTGGAAGGAGTTGGAGAGACTCTGGGTGAGGAGAGGTTCAGGGTGTCAGGACTAGTTGGAGAGACTCCGGATGAGGAGCGGGTCAGAGTGACACGAGGAGTTTGAGAGACTCTGGGTGAGGAGAGGATCAGCGTTTAGGGAGGTGTTGAAGAGACTATGGGTGAGGAGAGTTTCAGGGTGTCATGAGGAGATGGAGAGACTCTGGGTGAGGAGAGGGTCAGGGTGTCAGGAGGAGTTGGACAGGCTCTGGGTGAGGAGAGGGTCAGAGTGTCAGGAGGAGTTGGACACGCGCTGGGTGCGGAGCGGGTCAGAGTGTCAGGAGGAGTTGGATAGACTCTGGGTGAGCAGAAGTTCAGATTGTCAGGAGGAGTTGGCGAAACTCTGGCTGAGCGGAGGATCAGGTTGTCGGGAGAAGTTGGATAGACTGAGTGAGGAGAGGTTCCGAGTTTCAGGACAAGTTGGACAGACTCTGGGTGAGGAGAGGGTCAGGTTGTCAGGAGGAGTTGGACAGACTCTGGTTGAGGAGAGGGTCATGTTGTCAGGAGGAGTTGGAGAGACACTTGTTGAGGAGAGGGTCTGGTTGTTGGGTGAAGTTGGACAGACTCTAGATGAGGAGAGGGTCAGTGTGTAAGGAGGATTTTGAGAGACTCTGGGTGAAGAGAAGGTCTTGGTGTCGGAAGGAGTTGGAGGGACTACAGATGAGGAGAGGGTCAGAGTGTCAGGAGGAGTTTGAGAGACTCTGGGTGAGGAGAGGGTCATAGTGTCAGGAGTACTTGGAGAGACTCTGGGTGAGGAGAGGGTCAAGGTGTCAGGATTAGTTGGAGAGACTCCGGATGTTAAGAGGGTCAGAGTGTCATGAGGATTAGGACAGAATCTGGGTGAGGAGAGGGTCAGGGTGTTGGGATGAGTTGAAGTGACTCTAGGTGAGGAGAGGGTCAGAGTGTCAGGAGTCGTTGGACAGACTCTGGGTGAGGAGAGGGTCAGAGTGTCGTGCCAGATGAAGATACTATGGAAGTTGAGAGGGTCAGCGTGTCAGGAGGAGTTGGACAGGCTCTGTGTGAGGAGAGGGTCATGCTGTCGGGTGAAGTTGGACCAACTCGAGGTGAGGAGAGGTTCAGAGTGTCAGGAGGAGTTGGACAGACTATGGGTGAGGAGCTTGTCAGAGTGTCAGGAGGAATTGGCGAGAGTCTGGCTGAGCAGAGGATCAGGGTGTCAGGAGATGTTGGACAGACAGAGTGAGGAGAGTGTCAGAGTGTCGGGACAAGTTGGACAGACTCTGGGTGAGGAGAGGGTCAGATTGTCAGGAGGAGTTGGAGAGACTCTGGGTGAGGAGAGTTCAGGTTGTCAGGAGGAATTGGAGATACTCTGTGTGAGGAGAGGGTCAGGTTATTGGGTGAAGTTGGACAGACTCTCGATGAGGAGAGGGTCAGGGTGTCAGGACGAGTTGTACAGACACTGGGTGAGGAGAGATTCAGAGTGTCAGGAGGAGTTGGAGATACTCTTGGTTTGGAAAAGGTCAGAGTGTCAGGAGGAGTTGGACAGACTCTGGTTGAGGAGAGGGTCAGAGTGTCAGGAGCAGATGAAGCGACTCTGGGAGTGGAGAAGCTCAGAGTGTCAGGAGGAGTTGGAGAGGCTCTGGGTGAGGAGAGGTTCAGGGAGTCAGGTGAAGTTGGACGGACTCGAGGTGAGTAGAGGTTCAGATTGTCAGGAGGAGTTGGAGAGACTCTGGGGGAGGAGAGGATCTGGCTTTCAGCAGGTTTTGGACATGCTCTGGGTGAGGAGAGGGTCATAGTGTCGGTAGGAGTTGGAGAGACTATGGATGAGGAGAGGGTCAGGGTTTCAGGAGGAGTTGGATAGACTCCGGATAAGGAGAGGGTCGAAGTGTCAGGAAGAGTTGGAGAGACTCTGGGTAAGGAGAGATTTAGAGTTTCAGGAGCAGTTGGTCAGACTCTAGGTGAGGAGAAGATCAGGGTGTTAGCAGGAGTTGGAGAGACTCTGGGAGAGGAGAGGGTCAGGGTGTCAGGAAGAGATGGACAGGCTCTGGGTGAAGATAAGGTCTGGGTGTCGGGAGGAGTTGAAGTGACTCTGTGTGAGGAGAGGGTCAGAGTGTCAGGAGGAGTTGGAGAGACTCTGTTTGAGGAGTGGGTCAGGGTGTCATGAGGAGATGGAGAGACTCTGGGTGAGGAGAGGGTCAGGGTGTCAGGAAGAGTTGGACAGGCTCTGGGTGAGGAGAGGGTCAGAGTGTCAGGAGGAGTTCTAGAGCCTCTGGGTAAGGAGAGGGTCAGAATGTCAGGAGGAGTTGCAGAGACTCTGGGTGAGGAGTGGGTCAGGGTGTCAGGAGGTGATGGAGAGACTCTGGATGAGGAGAGGGTCAGAGTGTCGGGAGAAGTTGGACAGATTCTAGGTGAGGAGATTGTCAGAAGGTGAGGAGGAGTTGGAGAGACTCTGGATGAGGAGAGGGTCAGAGTGTCAGGAGGACTTGGAGAGACTCTGGTTGAGGAGAGGTTCAGCGTGTCGGGAACAGATGAGGAGACTCTGGGAGTGGAGACGGTCAGAGTGTCAGGAGGAGTTGGAGAGACTCTGGGTGAGGAGAGGTTCAGGGTGTCGGGAGGCTTTGGAAAGACTCTGGGTGAGGAGAGGGTTAGAGTGTCAGGAGGAGTTGATCAGACTCTGGGTAAGGAGAGGGTCAGGTTGTTGAGTGAAGTTGTACAGACTCTAGATGAGGAGGGGGTCAGGGTGTCAGGAGAAGTTGGAGAGACACTGGTTGAGAGAGGGTCAGGTTGTTGGGTGAAGTTGGACAGACTCTGGGTGAGGAAAGGGTCAGAGTGTCAGGAGGAGTTGGATTGTTTCTGGTTGAGGAGAGGGTCAAGGTGCCGGGAGAAGTTGGACAGATTCTATCTGAGGAGAGGGTCAAGGTTTCAGGATTAGTTGGAGAGACTCCGGATGAGGAGTGGGTCAGAGTGTCAGGAGGATTTGGAAAGACTGTGGGTGAGGAGATGGTCAGGGTGTCAGGACGAGTTGGACAGACTGTGGGTGAGGAGAGGTTCAGAGTGTCGGGAACAGATGAAGAGACTCTGGGAGTGGACACGGTCAGAGTGACAGGTGGAGTTGGAGAGACTCTGGGTGAGCAGAGGGTCAGGGTGTCGGGAGGCTTTGGAAAGACTCTGGGTGAGGAGAGGGTTAGAGTGTCAGGAGGAGTTGGTCAGACTCCTGGTGAGGAGAGGGTCAGCGTGCCAGGAGGTGTTGGACAAGCTCTGGGTGAGGATAGGGTCAGGTTGTCAGGAGGACATGGACAGATTATGAGTGAGGAGATGTCCGAGTGTCAGGACGAGTTGCGGAGAAACTGGGTGAGGGGAGGGTCAGCGTGTCAGGAGGAGTTGGAGAAACTGGGTGAGGAGAGAGTCAGGGTGTTTTGTGAAGTTGGACAGACTCCAGGTGAGGAGAGGGTCAGAGTGTCAGGAGGAGTTGGACAGGCTCTGGGTGAGGTGAGGGTCAGGGTGTCGGGAGGAGTTGGAGGGATGCTGGGTTAGGAGCGGGCAGGGTGTCAGGAGGACATGGACAGACTCTGGGTGAGGAGAGGTTCAGGGTGTCAGGAGGGGTTGGAGAGATTCTGGATGAGGAGAGTGTCAGGGTGTCCAGTGAAGTTGGACAGACACCAGGTGAGGAGATGGTCAGAGTGTCAGGAGAAGTTGGACAGGCTCTGGGTGAGGTGACGGTCAGGGTGTCGGGAGCAGTTGGAGGGACTCTGGGTTAGAAGCGGGCAGGGTGTCAGGAGGAGTTGGACAGACTCTGGGTGAGGAGAGGGTCAGGGTGTCAGGAGGAGTTGGACAGTCTCTGGGTGAGGGGAAGGTCCAGACTTCGGGAGAAGTTGCACAGTCTCTAGGTGAGGAGAGGGTCAGAGTGACTGGAGGAGTTGCAGAGACTCTGGGTGAGGATAGCTTCAGAGTGTCAGGAGGAGTTCGAGAGCCTCTGGGTGAGGAGAGGGTCAGGGTGTCAGGAGGAGTTGGAGAGACTTCGGATGAGGAGAGGTCAGAGTGTCGGGTGGAGATGGATAGACTCTGTCTGAGCAGAATTTCAGTGTGTCAGGAGGAGTTGGACAGACTGTGCGTGACGAGCGTGTCAGAGTGTCAGGAGGAGTTGGCGAGACTCTGGCTGAGCGGAGGATCAGGGTGTCAGGAGAAGTTGGACAGACTCTGAGTGAGGAGAGGGTCAGAGTGTCGGGACAAGTTGGACATTCCCTGGGTGAGGAGAGTTTCAGGTTGTCAGGAGGAATTGGAGAGAGTCTGTGTGAGGAGAGGGTCAGGTTGTTGGTTGAATTTGGACAGGCTCTAGATGAGGAGAGGGTCAGATTGTCAGGAGGAGTTGGAGAGACTCTGGGTGAGGAGAGTTCAGGTTGTCAGGAGGAATTGGAGATACTCTGTGTGAGGAGAGGGTCAGGTTATTGGGTGAAGTTGGACAGACTATCGATGAGGAGAGGGTCAGGGTGTCAGGACGAGTTGTACAGACACTGGGTGAGGAGAGATTCAGAGTGTCAGGAGGAGTTGGAGATACTCTTGGTTTGGAAAAGGTCAGAGTGTCAGGAGGAGTTGGACAGACTCTGGTTGAGGAGAGGGTCAGAGTGTCAGGAGCAGATGAAGCGACTCTGGGATGGAGAAGCTCAGAGTGTCAGGAGGAGTTGGAGAGGCTCTGGGTGAGGAGAGGTTCAGGGTGTCAGGTGAAGTTGGACGGACTCGAGGTGAGTAGAGGTTCAGATTGTCAGGAGGAGTTGGAGAGACTCTGGGGGAGGAGAGGGTCTGGCTTTCAGCAGGTTTTGGACATGCTCTGGGTGAGGAGAGGGTCATAGTGTCGGTAGGAGTTGGAGAGACTATGGATGAGGAGAGGGTCAGGGTTTCAGGAGGAGTTGGATAGACTCCGGATAAGGAGAGGGTCGAAGTGTCAGGAGGAGTTGGAGAGACTCTGGGTAAGGAGAGATTTAGAGTTTCAGGAGCAGTTGGTCAGACTCTAGGTGAGGAGAAGATCAGGGTGTTAGCAGGAGTTGGAGAGACTCTGGGAGAGGAGAGGGTCAGGGTGTCAGGAAGAGATGGACAGGCTCTGGGTGAAGATAAGGTCTGGGTGTCGGGAGGAGTTGAAGTGACTCTGTGTGAGGAGAGGGTCAGAGTGTCAGGAGGATTTGGAGAGACTCTGAGTGAGGACTGAGTCAGGGTGTCATGAGGAGATGGAGAGACTCTGGGTGAGGAGAGGGTCAGAGTGTCAGGAGAAGTTGGACAGATTCTAGGTGAGGAGATTGTCAGAAGGTGAGGAGGAGTTGGAGAGACTCTGGATGAGGAGAAGGTCAGAGTGTCAGGAGGAGTTGCAGAGACTCTGGGTGAGGAGTGGGTCAGGGTGTCAGGAGGTGATGGAGAGACTCTGGATGAGGAGAGGGTCAGAGTGTCGGGAGAAGTTGGACAGATTCTAGGTGAGGAGATTGTCAGAAGGTGAGGAGGAGTTGGAGAGACTCTGGATGAGGAGAGGGTCAGAGTGTCAGGAGGACTTGGAGAGACTCTGGTTGAGGAGAGGGTCAGAGTGTCGGTAGGAGTAGGACTGACTCTGGATGAGGATAGGGTCAGGGTTTCGGGAGGAATTGCAGAGACTCTGGGTGAGGAGATGTTGAGTGTGTCAGGAGGAATTGGGGAAACTCTGGTTGAGCAGAGGGTCGGAGTGTCAGGAGCAGTTGGAGAGACTCTGGGTGAGGAGAGGGTCAGCATGTCATGAGAATTTGGACAGATTTTATTTGAGGAGAGGGTCTGAGTGTCGGTAGGATTTGGAGAGACTCTGGATGAGGAGTGGGTCAGGGTTTTGGGAGGAATTGCAGAGACTCTGGGTGAGGAGAGGTTGAGAGTGTCAGGAGGAGTTGGAGAGACTCTGGGTGAGGAGAGGGTCAGGGTGCATTGAGAAGTTCGACAGATTCTATGTGAGGAGAGGGTCAAGCTGTCAGGAGGAGTTGGAGAGACTCCGGATGATGAGAGGGTCAGCGTGTCAGGAGGATTAGGACAGACTCTGAGTGAGGAGAGTGTCAGGGTGTCAGGAGGAGTTGGAGAGACTCTGGGTGAGGAGAGGGTCAGGGTGTCGGGCAAAGTTGGACAGACGCTGGTTGAGGAGAGGTTCAGGGTGTTAGGAGGAGTTTGAGAGACTCTGGGTGAAGAGAAGGTCTGGGTGTCGAAAGGAGTTGGAGAGACTCTGGGTGAGGAGAGGTTCAGGGTGTCAGGAGGAGTTGGGGAGACTCCGCATGAGGAGAGGGTCAGCGTGTCAGGAGGATTGGAAAGGTTCGGGGTGAGGAGAGGGTCAGAGTGTCAGGAGGACATGGACAGATTATGAGTGAGGAGATGTCCGAGTGTCAGGACGAGTTGCGGAGAAACTGGGTGAGGGGAGGGTCAGCGTGTCAGGAGGAGTTGGAGAAACTGGGTGAGGAGAGAGTCAGGGTGTTTTGTGAAGTTGGACAGACTCCAGGTGAGGAGAGGGTCAGAGTGTCAGGAGGAGTTGGACAGGCTCTGGGTGAGGTGAGGGTCAGGGTGTCGGGAGGAGTTGGAGGGATGCTGGGTTAGGAGCGGGCAGGGTGTCAGGAGGACATGGACAGACTCTGGGTGAGGAGAGGTTCAGGGTGTCAGGAGGGGTTGGAGAGATTCTGGATGAGGAGAGTGTCAGGGTGTCCAGTGAAGTTGGACAGACACCAGGTGAGGAGATGGTCAGAGTGTCAGGAGAAGTTGGACAGGCTCTGGGTGAGGTGACGGTCAGGGTGTCGGGAGCAGTTGGAGGGACTCTGGGTTAGAAGCGGGCAGGGTGTCAGGAGGAGTTGGACAGACTCTGGGTGAGGAGAGGGTCAGGGTGTCAGGAGGAGTTGGACAGTCTCTGGGTGAGGGGAAGGTCCAGACTTCGGGAGAAGTTGCACAGTCTCTAGGTGAGGAGAGGGTCAGAGTGACTGGAGGAGTTGCAGAGACTCTGGGTGAGGATAGCTTCAGAGTGTCAGGAGGAGTTCGAGAGCCTCTGGGTGAGGAGAGGGTCAGGGTGTCAGGAGGAGTTGGAGAGACTTCGGATGAGGAGAGGTCAGAGTGTCGGGTGGAGATGGATAGACTCTGTCTGAGCAGAATTTCAGTGTGTCAGGAGGAGTTGGACAGACTGTGCGTGACGAGCGTGTCAGAGTGTCAGGAGGAGTTGGCGAGACTCTGGCTGAGCGGAGGATCAGGGTGTCAGGAGAAGTTGGACAGACTCTGAGTGAGGAGAGGGTCAGAGTGTCGGGACAAGTTGGACATTCCCTGGGTGAGGAGAGTTTCAGGTTGTCAGGAGGAATTGGAGAGAGTCTGTGTGAGGAGAGGGTCAGGTTGTTGGTTGAAGTTGGACAGGCTCTAGATGAGGAGAGGGTCAGATTGTCAGGAGGAGTTGGAGAGACTCTGGGTGAGGAGAGTTCAGGTTGTCAGGAGGAATTGGAGATACTCTGTGTGAGGAGAGGGTCAGGTTATTGGGTGAAGTTGGACAGACTATCGATGAGGAGAGGGTCAGGGTGTCAGGACGAGTTGTACAGACACTGGGTGAGGAGAGATTCAGAGTGTCAGGAGGAGTTGGAGATACTCTTGGTTTGGAAAAGGTCAGAGTGTCAGGAGGAGTTGGACAGACTCTGGTTGAGGAGAGGGTCAGAGTGTCAGGAGCAGATGAAGCGACTCTGGGATGGAGAAGCTCAGAGTGTCAGGAGGAGTTGGAGAGGCTCTGGGTGAGGAGAGGTTCAGGGTGTCAGGTGAAGTTGGACGGACTCGAGGTGAGTAGAGGTTCAGATTGTCAGGAGGAGTTGGAGAGACTCTGGGGGAGGAGAGGGTCTGGCTTTCAGCAGGTTTTGGACATGCTCTGGGTGAGGAGAGGGTCATAGTGTCGGTAGGAGTTGGAGAGACTATGGATGAGGAGAGGGTCAGGGTTTCAGGAGGAGTTGGATAGACTCCGGATAAGGAGAGGGTCGAAGTGTCAGGAGGAGTTGGAGAGACTCTGGGTAAGGAGAGATTTAGAGTTTCAGGAGCAGTTGGTCAGACTCTAGGTGAGGAGAAGATCAGGGTGTTAGCAGGAGTTGGAGAGACTCTGGGAGAGGAGAGGGTCAGGGTGTCAGGAAGAGATGGACAGGCTCTGGGTGAAGATAAGGTCTGGGTGTCGGGAGGAGTTGAAGTGACTCTGTGTGAGGAGAGGGTCAGAGTGTCAGGAGGATTTGGAGAGACTCTGAGTGAGGAGTGAGTCAGGGTGTCATGAGGAGATGGAGAGACTCTGGGTGAGGAGAGGGTCAGAGTGTCAGGAGAAGTTGGACAGATTCTAGGTGAGGAGATTGTCAGAAGGTGAGGAGGAGTTGGAGAGACTCTGGATGAGGAGAAGGTCAGAGTGTCAGGAGGACTTGGAGAGACTCTGGTTGAGGAGAGGGTCAGAGTGTCGGTAGGAGTAGGACTGACTCTGGATGAGGATAGGGTCAGGGTTTCGGGAGGAATTGCAGAGACTCTGGGTGAGGAGAGGTTGAGTGTGTCAGGAGGAATTGGGGAAACTCTGGTTGAGCAGAGGGTCGGAGTGTCTGGAGCAGTTGGAGAGACTCTGGGTGAGGAGAGGGTCAGCCTGTCATGAGAATTTGGACAGATTTTATGTGAGGAGAGGGTCTGAGTGTCGGTAAGATTTGGAGAGACTCTGGATGAGGAGTGGGTCAGGGTTTCGGGAGGAATTGCAGAGACTCTGGGTGAGGAGAGGTTGAGAGTGTCAGGGGGAGTTGGAGAGACTCTGGGTGAGGAGAGGGTCAGGTTGTATTGAGAAGTTCGACAGATTCTATGTGAGGAGAGGGTCAAGCTGTCAGGAGGAGTTGGAGAGACTCCGGATGATGAGAGGGTCAGAGTGTCAGGAGGATTAGGACAGACTCTGAGTGTGGAGAGTGTCAGGGTGTCAGGAGGAGTTGGAGAGACTCTGGGTGAGGAGAGGGTCAGGGTGTCGGGCAAAGTTGGACAGACGCTGGTTGAGGAGAGGTTCAGGGTGTTAGGAGGAGTTTGAGAGACTCTGGGTGAAGAGAAGGTCTGGGTGTCGAAAGGAGTTGGAGAGACTCTGGGTGAGGAGAGGTTCAGGGTGTCAGTAGGAGTTGGGGAGTCTCCGCATGAGGAGAGGGTCAGCGTGTCAGGAGGAGTTGGAAAGGTTCGGGGTGAGGAGAGGATCAGAGTGTCAGGAGGACATGGACAGATTATGAGTGAGGAGATGTCCGAGTGTCAGGACGAGTTGCAGAGAAACTGGGTGAGGGGTGGATCAGCGTGTCAGGAGGAGTTGGAGAAACTGGGTGAGGAGAGGGTCAGGGTGTTTTGTGAAGTTGGACAGACTCCAGGTGAGGAGAGGGTCAGAGTGTCAGGAGGAGTTGGACAGGCTCTGGGTGAGGTGAGGGTCAGGGTGTCGGGAGGAGTTGGAGGGATGCTGGGTTAGGAGCGGGCAGGGTGTCAGGAGGACATGGACAGACTCTGGGTGAGGAGAGGTTCAGGGTGTCAGGAGGGGTTGGAGAGATTCTGGATGAGGAGAGTGTCAGGGTGTCAGGAGGAGTTGGACAGCCTCTGTGTGAGGAGCGGGTCAGGGTGTCCAGTGAAGTTGGACAGACACCAGGTGAGGAGATGGTCAGAGTGTCAGGAGAAGTTGGACAGGCTCTGGGTGAGGTGACGGTCAGGGTTTCGGGAGCAGTTGGAGGGACTCTGGGTTAGAAGCGGGCAGGGTGTCAGGAGGAGTTGGACAGACTCTGGGTGAGGAGAGGGTCAGGGTGTCAGGAGGAGTTGGACAGTCTCTGGGTGAGGGGAAGGTCCAGACTTCGGGAGAAGTTGCACAGTCTCTAGGTGAGGAGAGGGACAGAGTGACTGGAGGAGTTGCAGAGACTCTGGGTGAGGATAGCTTCAGAGTGTCAGGAGGAGTTGGAGAGACTTCGGATGAGGAGAGGTCAGAGTGTCGGGTGGAGATGGATAGACTCTGTCTGAGCAGAATTTCAGTGTGTCAGGAGGAGTTGGACAGACTGTGCGTGACGAGCGTGTCAGAGTGTCAGGAGGAGTTGGCGAGACTCTGGCTGAGCGGAGGATCAGGGTGTCAGGAGAAGTTGGACAGACTCTGAGTGAGGAGAGGGTCAGAGTGTCGGGACAAGTTGGACATTCCCTGGGTGAGGAGAGTTTCAGGTTGTCAGGAGGAATTGGAGAGAGTCTGTGTGAGGAGAGGGTCAGGTTGTTGGTTGAAGTTGGACAGGCTCTAGATGAGGAGAGGGTCAGGGTGTCAGGAGGATTTGGACAGACACTGGCTGAGGAGAGGTTCAGAGTGTCAGGAGCAGTTGGAGAGACACTGGTTGAAGATTGGGTCAGAGTGTCATTCGGAGTTGTACAGTCTGTGTTTGAGGAGAAGGTCATGCTGTCAGGAGAAGTTGGACAGACTCTCGGTGAGGAGAAGGTCAGAGTGTCAGGAGGAGTTGGAGAGACTCTGGTTGAGGAGAGGGTCAGTGTGTCGGTAGAAGTTGGGCAGATTCTATGTGAGGAGAGGGTCAAGGTGTCAGGAGGAGTTGGAGAGACTCCAGATGAGGAGAGGGTCAGGGTGTCAGGAGGAGTTGGACAGACTCTGGGTGAGGAGAGGGTCATGGTGTCGGGTGAAGTTGGACCGACTCGAGGTGAGGAGATGTTCAGATTTTCAGCAGGAGTTAGAGAGACTTTGGGAGAGGAGAGGGTCTGTCTGTCAGGAGGTTTTGGACAGGCTCTGGGTGAGGAGAGGTTCAGGTTGTCAGGAGGAATTGGAGAGACTGTGTGAGGAGAGGGTCAGGTTGTTGGTTGAAGTTGGACAGACTCTAGATGAGGAGAGGGTCAGGGTGTCAGTAGGAGTTGGACAGACACTGGCTGAGGAGAGGTTCAGAGTGTCAGGAGGAGTTGGAGAGACTCTGGGAGAGGAAAGGGTCAGAGTGTCAGTAGGAGTTGTACAGTCTCTGTTTGAGGAGAGGGTCATGGTGTCAGGAGAAGTTGGACAGAATCTGGTTGAGGAGAGGGTCAAGGTGTCAGGAGAAGTTGGACAGATTCTATGTGTGGAGAGGGTCAAGGTGTCAGGAGGAGTTGCAGAGACTCTGGGTGAGGAGAGGGTCAGAGTTTCAGGAGGAGTTGGAAAGACTCTGGGTGAGGAGAGGGACAGGTGTCAGGAAGAGTTGGAGAGACGCCGGATGAGGAGAGAATCAGAGTCTCAGTAGGTGTTGGACAGACTCTGGGTCAGGAGAGGGTCAGCGTGTCGGGCGGAGTTCAAGGGACTCTGCGTGAGGAGCGAGTCATGGCATCAGGAGGAGTTCGACAGTCTCTGGCTGAGGAGATGGTCAGGGTGTCAGGAGGATTCGGTGAGACTCTTTGTGAGGTGAGGGTCAGGGTGTTGGGAGAAGTTGGACAGACTCTGGGTGAGGAGAGGGTCAGAGTGTCAGGGGCATTTGTGAGACTTTGGGTGAGGAGAGGGTCAGGGTGTCGGGAGAATTTGGACAGACTCTGGTTGAGGAGAGGGTCAGAGTGTCAGGAGGAGTTGGAGAGACTCTGGCAGAGGAGAGGGTCAGAGTGTCATGAGGAGTTGTAGAGTCACTGGGTGAGGAGAGGTTCAGAGTGTCAGGAGGAGTTCGAGAGACTCTGGGTGAGGAGAGGGTCAGAGTGTCAGGAGGAGTTGGAGAGACAAAAACAGAATTACCTGGAGAAACTCAGCAGGTCTGGCAGCATCGGTGGAGAAGAAAGGAGTTGACGTTTCGAGTCCTCATGACCCTTCGACAGAACTTGATTTCGAGTCCAAGAAAGAGTTGAAATATAAGCTGGTTTAAGGTGTGTGTGTGGGGGGGCGGAGAGTTAGGGAGAGAGAGAGGTGGTTGTGTAGACAAACAAGCAGTGATAGAAACAGATCATCAAAAGATGTCAGTGACAATGGTACAAAAGAACACATAGGTGTTAAAGTTAAAGTTGGTGATATTATCTAAACGGATGTGCTAATTAAGAATGGATGGTAGGGCACACAAGGTACAGCTCTAGTGGGGGTGGGGGGAGCATAAAAGATTTTAAAATATTTAAAAATAATGGAAACATGATAGGGTCCCCCTTGTCCTCACTTATCACCCCACCAGCCTCCGCATTCAAAGGATCATCCTCCGCCATTTCCGCCAACTCCAGCATGATGCCACCACCAAACATATCTTCCCTTCACCCCCCCTTATCGGCATTCCGTAGGGATCGCTCCCTCCGGGACACCCTGGTCCACTCCTCCATCACCACCTACTCCTCAACCCCCTCCTATGGCACCACCCCATGCCCACGCAAAAGATGTAACACCTGCCCCTTCACTTCCTCTCTCCTCACCGTCCAAGGGCCCAAACATTCCTTTCAAGTGAAGCAGCATTTCACTTGCATTTCCCCCAACTTAGTCTACTGCATTCGTTGCTCCCAATGTGGTCTCCTCTACATTGGAGAGACCAAACGTAAACTGGGCGACCGCTTTGCAGAACACCTGTGGTCTGTCCGCAAGAATGACCCAAACCTCCCTGTCGCTTGCCATTTTAACACTCCACCCTGCTCTCTTGCCCACATGTCTGTCCTTGGCTTGCTGCATTGTTCCAGTGAAGCCCAGCGCAAACTGGAGGAACAACACCTCATCTTCCGACTAGGCACCTTACAGCCTTCCGGTCTGAATATTGAATTCAACAACTTTAGGTCGTGAGCTCCCTCCCCCATCCCCACCCCCTTTCTGTTTCCCCCTTTTTCCCCTTTTTTTTCCCTATAAATTATATAGATTTTTCTTTTCCTACCTATTTCCATTATTTTTAAATATTTTAAAATCTTTTATGCTCCCCCCACCCCCACTAGAGCTGTACCTTGAGTGCCCTACCATCCATTCTTAATTAGCACATCCGTTCAGATAATATCACCAACTTTAACTTTAACACCTATGTGTTCTTTTGTACCATTGTCACCGACATCTTTTGATGATCTGCTTCTATCACTGCTTGTTTGTCTACACAACAACCTCTCTCTCTCCCTAACTCTCCGCCCCCCCCCCCCCACACACACACACACACACCTTAAACCAGCTTATATTTCAACTCTTTCTTGGACTCAAAATCAAGTTCTGTCGAAGGGTCATGAGGACTCGAAACGTCAACACTTTTCTTCTCCACCGATGCTGCCAGACCTGCTGAGTTTTTCCAGGTAATTCTGTTTTTGTTTTGGATTTCCAGCATCCGCAGTTTTTTTGTTTTTATCTCGGAGTTAGGGAGACTCTGGGTGAGGAGAGATCAGAGTGTCTGGAGGAGTTGGAGAGACTCTGGGTGAGGAGAGGTTCAGAGACTCAGGAGGTGTTGGACAGACTCTGGGTCAGGAGAGGGTCAGGGTGACGGGCGGAGTTCAAGGGACTCTGGATGAGGGGAGTGTCATGGTATCAGGAGGAGGTCGACAGACACTGGGTGAGGAAATGGTCAGGTTATCAGGAGGATTTGGAGAGAATGTGGGTGAGGAGAGGGTCAGGGTGTCGGGAGAATTTGGACAGACTCTGGGTGAGGAGAGGGTCAGAGTGTCAGGAGGAGTTGGACAGGCTCTGGGTGAGGAGAGTGTCAGAGTGTCAGGAGGAGTTGGAGAGACTCTGGGAGAGGAGATGGTCAATGTGTCAGGAGGTTTTGAACAGGTTCTGGGTGAGGAGAGGGTCAGAGTGTCAGGAGGATTTGGCGAGACTCTGGGTGAGGAGCGAGTCATGGTATCAGGAGGAGTTCGACAGACACTGGGTGAGCAGATGGTCAGGTTGTCAGGAGGATTTGGAGAGAATGTGGGAGAGGAGAGGTTCAGGGTGTCAGGAGAATTTGGACAGACTCTGGGTGAGGAGAGGGTCAGAGTGTCAGGAGGAGTTGGAGAGACTCTGGGTGAGGAGAGCGTCAGAGTGTCAGGAGGTG
Organism: Isurus oxyrinchus; assembly: GCA_026770705.1. Taxonomy (NCBI): domain Eukaryota; kingdom Metazoa; phylum Chordata; class Chondrichthyes; order Lamniformes; family Lamnidae; genus Isurus; species Isurus oxyrinchus. The sequence continues at coordinate 104,912,922 of JANJGN010000010.1, forward strand.
TTGGAGAGACACTGTGAGAGGAGATGGTCAGAGTGGGAGAAGTTGTTGGACCTTCTCTGGGTGTGGAGAGGGTCATGTTGTCGGGAGGATGGCACAAACACTGTGTGAGGAGAGGGTTAGAGTGTCACGAGGATTTGGTCAGACTCTAGAGGAGGAGAGGGTCAGGGTGTCAGGAGGAGTAGGAGAGACTCTGGGTGAGGGGAGGGTCAGAGTGTCAGGAGGAGTTGGAGAGACTCTGGGTGAGGAGAGGGTCAGATTCTCAGGAGCTGTTGGACAGACTGTGGGTCAGGAGAGGGTAAGGGTGTCGGGCAGAGTTCAAGGGACTCTGGGTGAGGGGAGTGTCATGGTATCAGGAGGAGGTCGACAGACACTGGGTGAGGAGATGGTCAGGGTTTCAGGATGATTTGGAGAGACTCTGGGTGAGGAGAGGGTCAGCGTATCGGTAGAAGTTGGACAGACTCTGGGTGAGGAGAAGGTCAGAGTGTAAGGAGGAGTTGCAGAGACTCTGGGTGAGGAGAGGGTCAGAGTGTCAGGAGGAGTTGGAGAGACTCTGGTTGAGGAGAGGGTCAGAGTGTCAGGAGGAGTTGGGTGGAGTCTGGGTGAGGAGAGGGACATGGTGTTGGGATAAGTTGGACAGACTCTGGGTGAGGAGAGGGTCAGAGTGTCAGGAGGAGTTGGAGAGACTCCGGATGAGGAGAGGGTCAGAGTGTCAGGAGGAGTTGGAGAGACTCTGGGTGAGGAGAGGGTCAGGGTGTCATGAGGAGTTGGACAGACTCTCGGTGTAGGAGCACTTCAGAGTGTCCGGAGGAGTTCGAGAGACTCTGGTTGAGGACAGGGTCAGGGTGTCGAGGGAAGTTGGACCAACTCTAGGTGAGGAGAGGGTCAGGGGTCAGGAGGAGTTGGAGAGACTCCAGATGAGGAGAGGGTCAGAGTCTCAGGAGGTGTTGGACAGAGCCTGAGTCAGGAGAGGATCAGGGTGTCGGGCGTATTTCAAGGGACTCTGGGTTACGAGAGTGTCAGGGTATCAGGAGGAGTTCGACCGACTCTGGGTGAGGAGATTGTCAGGGTGAGTTGGAGAGACTCTGTGTGAGGAGAGGGTCAGGGTGTTGAGAGATGATGGACAGATTCTAGGTGAGGACAGGGTCAGAGTGTCAGGAGGAGTTGGACAGGCTCTGGATGAGGAGAGTGTCAGAGTCTCAGGAGGAGTTGGAGACACTGGGAGAGGAGATGGTCAATGTGTCAGGAGTTTTTGAACAGGGTCTGGGTGAGGAGAGGGTCAGAGTGTTAGGAGGAGTTGGCGAGACTCTGGGTGAGGAGAGGATCAGGGTGTCAGGAGGAGTTGGAGAGACTCTGGGTCAGGAGAAGGTCAGCGTGTCGGGCGGAGTTCAAGGGACTCTGGGTGAGGAGCGAGTCATGGTATCAGGAGGAGTTCGACAGACACTGGGTGAGCAGATGGTCAGGTTGTCAGGAGGATTTGGAGAGAATGTGGGTGAGGAGAGGGTCAGGGTGTCGGGAGAATTTGGACAAACTCTGGGTGAGGAGAGGGTCAAAGTGTCAGGAGGAGTTGGAGAGACTCTGGGTGAGGAGAGCGTCAGAGTGTCAGGAAGTGTTGGAGAGACTCTTTGAGAGGAGATGGTCAGAGTGTCAGAAGTTGTTGGAACTTCTCTGGGTGTGGAGAGGGTCATGTTGTCGGGAGGATGGCATAAACACTGGGTGAGGAGAGGGTTAGAGTGTCATGAGGATTTGGTCAGACTCTAGAGGAGGAGAGGGTCAGGGTGTCAGGAGGAGTTGGAGAGACTCTGGGTGAGGAGAGGGTCAGATTCTCAGGAGCTGTTGGACGGACTGTGGGTCAGTAGAGGGTAAGGGTGTCGGGCAGAGTTCAAGGTAATCTGGGTGAGGGGAGTGTCATGGTATCAGGAGGAGGTCGACAGACACTGGGTGAGGAGATGGTCAGGGTTTCAGGATGATTTGGAGAGACTCTAGGTGAGGAGAGGGTCAGGGTATCGGTAGAAGTTGGACAGACTCTGGGTGAGGAGAAGGTCAGAGTGTAAGGAGGAGTTGCAGAGACTCTGGGTGAGGAGAGGGTCAGAGTGTCAGGAGGAGTTGGAGAGACTCTGGTTGAGGAGAGGGTCAGAGTGTCAGGAGGTGTTGGGTGGAGTCTGGGTGAGGAGAGGGACATGGTGTTGGGATAAGTTGGACAGACTCTGGGTGAGGAGAGGGTAGAGTGTCAGGAGGAGTTGGAGAGACTCTGGGTGAGGAGAGGTTCAGAGACTCAGGAGGTGTTGGACAGACTCTGGGTCAGGAGAGGGTCAGGGTGTCGGGCGGAGTTCAAGGGACTCTGGATGAGGGGAGTGTCATGGTATCAGGAGGAGGTCGACAGACACTGGGTGAGGAGATGGTCAGGTTATCAGGAGGATTTGGAGAGAATGTGGGTGAGGAGAGGGTCAGGGTGTCGGGAGAATTTGGACAGACTCTGGGTGAGGAGAGGGTCAGAGTGTCAGGAGGAGTTGGACAGGCTCTGGGTGAGGAGAGTGTCAGAGTGTCAGAAGGAGTTGGAGAGACTCTGGGAGAGGAGATGGTCAATGTGTCAGGAGGTTTTGAACAGGTTCTGGGTGAGGAGAGGGTCAGAGTGTCAGGAGGATTTGGCGAGACTCTGGGTCAGGAGAAGGTCAGCGTGTCGGGCGGAGTTCAAGGGACTCTGGGTGAGCAGCGAGTCATGGTATCAGGAGGAGTTCGACAGACACTGGGTGAGCAGATGGTCAGGTTGTCAGGAGGATTTGGAGAGAACGTGGGTGAGGAGAGGGTCAGGCTGTCGGGAGAATTTGGACAAACTCTGGGTGAGGAGAGGGCCAGAGTGTCAGGAGGAGTTGGAGAGACTCTGGGTGAGGAGAGGGTCAGAGTGTCAGGAAGTGTTGGAGAGACTCTTTGAGAGGAGATGGTCAGAGTGTCAGAAGTTGTTGGAACTTCTCTGGGTGTGGAGAGGGTCATGTTGTCGGGAGGATGGCATAAACACTGGGTGAGGAGAGGGTTAGAGTGTCACAAGGATTTGGTCAGACTCTAGAGGAGGAGAGGGTCAGGGTGTCAGGAGGAGAAGGAGAGACTCTGGGTGAGAAGAGTGTCCGAGTGTAAAGAGGAGTTGGACAGACTCTGGTTGCGGAGAGGGTCAGGGTGTCGGACGAAGCTGGACAGAGGCTAGGTGAGGAGAGGTTCAGGTGTCATGAGGAGTTGGAGAGACTCTGGGAGAGGAGACGGTCAATGTGTCAGGAAGTTTTGAACAGGTTCTGGGTGAGGAGAGTTTCAGAGTGTCAGGAGGAGTTGGCGAGACTCTGGGTGAGGAGAGGGTCAGAGTGTCAGGAGGAGTTGGAGGGACTTTGGTTGAGGAGAGGGTCAGGGTGTCGGGAGAATTTCGACAGACTCTGGTTGAGGAGCGGGTCAGAGTGTCAGGAGGAGATGCAGAGACTCTAGGTGAGGAGAGGGTCAGAGTGTCTGGAGGTGTTGGAGAGACTCTGGGAGAGGAGATGGTCAGAGTGTCAGAAGTTGTTGGACCGTCTCTGGATGTGGAGAGTGTCATGTTGTCGGGAGGATGGCACAAACTCTGGGTGAGGTGAGGGTTAGAGTTTCACGAGGATTTGGTCAGACTCTAGAGGAGGAGAGGGTCAGGGTGTCAGGAGGAGTAGGAGAGACTCTGGGTGAGGAGAGGGTCAGAGTGTAAAGAGGAGTTGGACAGGCTCTGGTTGCGGAGAGGGTCAGGGTGTCGGGCGAAGCTGGACAGACGCTGGGTGAGGAGAGGTTCAAGGTGTCATGAGGAGCTGGAGAGACTCTGGGTGAGGAGAGGGGCAGATTGTCAGGAGGAGATGCAGAGACTCTGGGTGAGGAGGGAGTCAAAGTGTAAGGAGGAGTTGGAGAGACTCTGGATGAGGAGAGGGTCAGAGTGTCAGGAGGAGTTGGAGAGACACTTGGCGAGGAGACGGTCAGGGAGTCGGGTGAAGTTGGCGAGACTCAAGTTGAGGATACGGTCAGAACTTTAGGAGGAGTTGGCGAGACTCTGGGAGAGGAGAGGGTCTTGGTGTCACGTGGTGTTGGACAGGCTCTGGCTGAGGGGAGGGTCAGGGTTTCGGGAGGAGTTGGAGAGAATCTGGATGAGGAGAGGGTCAGGATGTCGGGAGGAGTTCGAGAGACTCTGGGTGAGGAGACGGTCAGGATGTCAGGAGGAGTTGGAGAGACTCCGGATGAGCAGAGGTTCAGAGAGTCAAAAGGAGATGGAGAGACTCTCGTTGAGCAGAGGTTCAGGGTGTTAGGAGGAGTTGGCTAGATTCTGGGAGGGGAGAGGGGCAGTGTGTCAGGAGGAGGTGGAGAGAATCCGGGTGAGCAGAGGGTCAGGGTTTCAGGAGAAGTTGGACAGACTCTGGGAGAAGAGAGGGTCAGAGTGTCAGGAGGATTTGGAGAGACTCTGGGTCAGGAGAGGATCAGGGTGTCGGGCGGATTTCAAGGGACTCTTTGTGACGAGAGTGTCATTGTATCAGGAGGAGGTCGACAGACACTGGTTGAGGATATGGTCAGGGAATCAGGATGATTTGGAGAGACTCTGGGTGAGGAGAGGGTCAGAGTGTCAGGAGGAATTGCAGAGTCTCTGGCTGAGGAGAGGGTCAGAGTGTGTGGAGGAGTTGGAGAGACTCTGGGTGAGGAGAGGGACATGGTGTTGGGAGAAGTTGGACAGACTCTGGGTGAGGAGAGGGTCAGAGTGTCAGGAGGAGTTGGAGAGACTCCGGATGAGGAGAGGGTCAGAGTCTCCCGAGGTGTTCAACAGACTGAGTCAGGATAGGATCAGGATGTCGGGTGGAGTTGAGGGGACTCTGGGTGAGGAGCGAGTCATGGTATCTGGAGGAGTTCGACAGACTCATGGTGAGGAGATGGTCAGTGTGTCAGGAGGATTAGGAGAGACTCCGGGTGAGCAGAGGGTCAGGGTGTTGGGAGAAGTTGGACAGACTCGGGGTGAGGAGAGGGTTAGAGTGTCAGGAGGAGTTGGAGAGACTCTGGGTGAGGAGAGGGTCAGAGTGTCAGGAGGAGTTCGAGAGACTCTGGGTGAGGAGAGGGTCAGAGTGTCAGGAGGAGTTGGAGAGACTCTGGGTGAGGAGAGGGTCAGAGTGTCAGGAGGAGCTGGACAGACTCTGGGTGAGGAGAGGGTCAGAGTGTCAGGAGGAGTTGCAGAGACTGGGAGAGGAGATTGTCAGAGTGTCAGCAGGAGTTGGAGAGACTCTGGGTGAGGAGAGGTTCAGGATGTCAGGAAGATTTGGAGAGGCTCCGGATGAGGCGAGGATTGTAGTGTCAGGAGCAGTTGTAGAAATTCTGGATGAGGAGAGTTTCAGGGCTTCCGGAGGAGTTGGACAGACTTTGAGTGATGAGGGGGTCAGGGTGTCAGGGGAAGTTGGTCAGACTCTAGGTGAGGAGAGGGTCAGAGTGTCAGGAGGTGTTGGACAGATTCTGGGAGAGGAGATGGTCAGGGTGTCAGAAGTTGTTGGACAGTCTCTGGGTGTGGAGAGGGTCATGTTGTCGGGAGGATGGCACAAACTGTGGGTGAGGAGAGGGTTACAGTGTCACCAGGATTTGGTCAGACTCTAGCAGAGGAGAGGGTCGGGTGTCAGAAGGAGTTGCAGAGACTCTGGGTGAGAAGAGGGTCAGAGTGTCAAGAGGAGTTGGACAGACTCTGCTGCGGAGAGGGTCAGGGTGTCGGGCGAAGCTGGACAGACGCTAGGTGAGGAGAGGTTCAGGGTGTCATGAGGAGTTGGAGAGACTCTGGGTGAGGAGAGGTTCAGGATGTCAGGAAGATTTGGAGAGGCTCCGGATGAGGCGAGGATTGTAGTGTCAGGAGCAGTTGTAGAAATTCTGGATGAGGAGAGTTTCAGGGCTTCCGGAGGAGTTGGACAGACTTTGAGTGATGAGGGGGTCAGGGTGTCAGGGGAAGTTGGTCAGACTCTAGGTGAGGAGAGGGTCAGAGTGTCAGGAGGTGTTGGACAGATTCTGGGAGAGGAGATGGTCAGGGTGTCAGAAGTTGTTGGACAGTCTCTGGGTGTGGAGAGGGTCATGTTGTCGGGAGGATGGCACAAACTGTGGGTGAGGAGAGGGTTACAGTGTCACCAGGATTTGGTCAGACTCTAGCGGAGGAGAGGGTCGGGTGTCGGAAAGAGTTGGAGAGACTCTGGGTGAGGAGAGGGTCAGAGTGTCAGGAGGAGTCAGAGAGACTCTGGGTGAGGAGAGTGTCAGAGTGTCAGTAGGAGTTCGAGAGACTCTGGGTGAGGAGAGGGTCAGAGTCTCAGGAGGAGTTGGAGATACTCTGGGAGAGGAGAGGGTGAGGGTGTCAGAAGTTGTGGGACTATCTCTGGGTGTGGAGAGTGTCATGTTGTTGGGAGGATTTCGACAAACTCTGGGTGAGGAGAGGGTTAGAGTGTCACGAGGAGCTGGTCAGACTCTAGAGGAGGAGATGGTCAGGGATTCAAGAGGAGTTGGACAGGCTCTGGTTCCGGAGAGTTTCAGGGTTTCGGGCGAAGTTGGACAGACGCTAGGTGAGTAGATGTTCAGCGTGTCTTGTGCAGTTGGAGAGACTCTGGGAGAGGAGAGGGGCAGTGTGTCAGGAGGAGTTGGAGAGAATCCGGGTGAGCAGAGGTTCAGGGTGTCAGGAGAAGTTGGACAGACTCTGGGGGAGGAGAGGGTCAGAGTGTAATGAGGCGTTGGAGAGACTCTGGGTGAGGAGAGGGTGAGAGTGTCAGGAGGAGTTGGAAAGAATCTGGGTGAGGAGAGGGTCAGAGTGTCAGAAGGAGTTGTAGAGACTGTGGGTGAGGAGAGGGTCAGAGTGTCAGGAGGAGTTGGAGAGACTCTGGGTGAGGAGAGGTTCAGAGTGTCAGGAGGAGTGGGAGAGACTCTGGATGAGGAGAGGGTCAGGGTTTTTGGAGAATATGGAAAGAATCTTGTTGAGGAGAGTATCAGAGTGTCAGGAGGAGTTGGAGAAACTCCGGGTGAGGAGAGGGTCAGGGTGTCGGGAGAATTTGGAGAGTCTCTGGGTGAGGAGATGGTCAGTGTTGGGAGGAGGTGGACAGACTCTGGGAGAGGAGAGTCTCAGAGTGTCATGAGAAGTTGGAGAGACTCCGGATGAGGAAAGGATCAGAGTGTCGGCAGGTTTTGGAGAGACTCTGCGTGAGGAGAGGGTCACGGTGTCAGGAGGAGTTGGAGAGACTCCGGATGAGGAGAGGGTCACAGTGTTAGGAGTAGTTGGAGAGATTCTGGGTGAGGAGAGCTTCAGGGTGTAGGGAGGAGTTGGAAAGACTCTGGGTGTAGGAGCGCGTCAGATTGTCAGGAGGTGTTCGAGAGACTCTGGCTGAGGAGAAGTTCAGGGTGTCGAGGGAAGTTGGACAGACTCTAGGTGAGGAGAGGGTCAGGCTTCAGGTGGAATTGGAGAGACTCCGGATGAGGAGAGGGTCAGAGTCTCAGGAGGAGTTGCACAGACTCTGAGTCAGGACAGGTTCAGTGTGTTGGGCGGTGTTCAAGGGAGTTTGGGTGAGGACAGGGTCAGGGTGTTGGGTGAAGTTGGACAGACTCTAGGTGACTAGAGGTTTCAGAGTGTCAGGAGGAGTTGGAGAGACTCTGGGATAGGAGAGGGTCAGGGTCTCGGGCAAAGTTGAACAGACGCTATGTGAGGACAGGGTCAGGGTGTCAGGAGGAGTTGGAGAGACTCTGGGTGAGGAGAGGGTCAGTATGTCTGGAAGAGTTGGATTGACTATGTGAGAGGAGAGTGTCAGAGTTTTGGGAGGAGTTGGGGAGACTCTGGGTGAGGAGAGGGTCAGAGTGTCCGGAGCAGATGGAGAGACTCTGGGTGAGCAGAGGTTCAGGGTGTCAGGAGAAGTTGGACAGCCTCTGGTTGAGGAGAGGGTCAGGGTTTCGGGTGAAGTTGGACAGCCTCTAGTTGAGGATACGGTCAGAGTGTTAGGAGGAGTTGGCGAGACTCTGGGAGAGGAGAGGGTCATGGTGTCACGGGGCGTTGCACATGCTCAGGGTAAGGAGAGTGTCAGGATGTCGGGAGGAGTTGGAGAAACCCTGGGTGAGGAGACGGTCAGGGTGTCAGGAGGAGTTGGAGAGATTCTGGTTGAGCAGAGGGTCAGGGTTTCAGGAGAAGTTGGACAGACTCTGGGTGAGGAGAGGGTCGGAGTGTCAGGAGGAGTTGCAGAGACTCTGGGAGACGAGATGGTCAGAGTGTCAGGAGGATTTGGAGAGACTCTGGGTGAGGAGAGGTTTAGATTGTCAGGATGAGTTGGTCACACTCTAGGTGAGGTGATGGTCAGCGTGTCAGGAGGAGTTGGACAGGCTCTGGGTGAGGAGAGGGTCAGGGTTCAGGTGATGTTGGTGAGACTCCGGATGAGGAGAGGGTCAGAGTCTCAGGAGGTGTTAGACAGACTCTGGGTCAGGAGAGGGTCAGGGTGTCGGGCGGAGTTCAGTGGATTCTGGGTGAGGAGAGTGTCATGGTATCAGGAGGAGGTCGACAGACACTGTGTGAGGAGATGGTCAGGGTTTCAGGAGGATTTGGAAAGACTCTGGGTGAGGAGAGGGTCAAGGTATCGGGAGAAGTTGGACAGACTCTGCGTGGGGAGAGGGTCAGAGTGTCAGGAGGAGTTGCAGAGACTCTGGGTGAGGAGAGGGTCAGAGTGTCAGGAGGATTTGGAGAGAGTCTGGGTGAGGAGAGGGACATGGTGTTGGGAGGAGTTGGACAGTCTCAGGGTGAGGAGAGTTTCAGAGAGTCAGGAGGAGATGGAGAGACTCTGGTTGATCAGATGTTCAGAGCGTTAGGAGGAGTTGGACAGATTCTGGGAGAGGAGAGGGGCAGTGTGACCGGAGGAGTTGGAGAGAATCCGGGTGTGCAGAGGGTCAGGGTTTCAGGAGAAATTGGACAGACTCTGGGTGAGGAGAGGGTCAGAGTGTCAGGCGGATTTGGAGAGACTCTGGGAGAGGAGATGGTCAGAGTGTCAGAAGTTATTGGACCGTCTCTGGGTGTGGAGAGGGTCCTGTTGTCGGGAGGATGGCACAAACTCTGGGTGAGGAGAGGGTTAGACTGTCACGAGGATTTGGTCAGACTCTAGAGGAGGAGAGGGTCAGGGTGTCAGGAGGAGTAGGAGAGACTCTGGGTGAGGAGAGGGTCAGAGTGAAAAGAGGAGTTGGACAGGCTCTGGTTGCGGAGCGGGTCAGGGTGTCGGGCGAAGCTGGACAGACGCGAGGTGAGGAGAGGTTCAGGGTGTCATGAGGAGCTGGAGAGACTCTGGGTGAGGAGAGGGGCAGATTGTCAGGAGGAGTTGCAGAGACTCTGGGTGAGGAGGGGGTCAGAGTGTAAGGAGTGTTTGGAGAGACTCTAGGTGAGGAGAGGGTCTGAGTGTCAACAGGAGTTGGAGAGACACTTGGTGAGGAGAGGGTCAGGGGGTCGGTTGAAGTTGGACAGACTCTAGTTGAGGATACGGTCAGAGTGTTAGGAGGAGTTGGCGAGACTCTGGGAGAGGAGAGGGTCATGGTGTCTTGTGGTGTTGGACAGGCTCTGGGTGAGGAGAGGGTCAGGGTTTTGGGAGGAGTTGGAGAGAATCTGGATGAGGAGAGGGTCAGTATGTCGGGAGGAGTTGGAGAGACTCTGGGTGAGGAGACGGTCAGGGTGTGAGGAGGAGTTGGAGAGACTCTGGATGAGCAGAGGTTCAGAGTGTCAGGAGGAGATGGAAAGACTCTGGTTGAGCAGAGGTTCAGGGCGTTAGGAGGAGTTGGAGAGATTCTGGGAGAGAAGAGGGGCAGTGTGTCAGGAGGAGTTGGAGAGATTCTGGGTGAGGAGAGTGTCAGAGTGTCAGGAGGAGCTGGAGAGACTCTGGGTGAGCAGAGGGTCAGGGTGTCAGGAAGATTTGGAGAGGCTCCGGATGAGGCGAGGATCAGAGTGTCAGGAGCAGTTGTAGAGATTCTGGATGAGGAGACTTTCAGGGCTTCCGGAGGAGTTGGACAGACTTTGGGTGAGGAGGGGGGCAGGGAGTCGGGGGAAGTTGGTCAGACTCTAGGTGAGGAGAGGGTCAGAGTGTCAGGAGGTGTTGGAGAGATTCTGGGAGAGGAGATGGTCAGGGTGTCAGAAGTTGTTGGACAGTCTCTGGGTGTGGTGAGGGTCATGTTGTCGGGAGGATGGCACAAACTGTGGGTGAGGAGAGGGTTAGAGTGTCACGAGGATTTGGTCAGACTCTAGGGGAGGAGAGGGTCAGGGTGCCAGGAGGAGTAGGAGAGACACTGGGTGAGGAGAGGGTCGGAGTGTCAGGAGGAGTTGGAGAGACTTGGTTGAAGAGAGGGTCATAGCTTCCGTAGGAGTTGGACCGACTCTGGCTGCGAAGAGGGTCAGGGTGTCGGGCGAAGCTGGACAGACGCTAGGTGAGGAGAGGTTCAGGTTGTCATGAGGAGTTGGAGAGACTCTGGGTGTGGAGAGGGTCAGAGTGTCAGGAGGAGTTGCAGAGACTCTGGGTGAGGAGAGGGTCAGGGTGTCATAAGAAGTTGGAGAGATTCTGGATGAGGAGAGGGTCAGGGTGTCAGGAAGATTTGGAGAGGCTCTGGATGAGGCGAGGCTCAGAGTGTCAGGAGCAGTTGTAGAGATTCTGGATGAGGAGAGCTTCAGTGCTTCCGGAGGAGTTGGACCGACTCTGGTTGCGGAGAGGGTCAGGGTGTCAGGCGAATCTGGACAGACGCTAGGTTCAGGGTGTCATGAGGAGTTGGAGAGACTCTGGGTGAGGAGAGGGTCAGAGTGTCAGGAGGAGTTGCAGAGACTCTGGGTGAGGAGGGGGTCTGAGTGTCAGGAGGATTTGGAGAGACTCTGGGTGAGGAGAGGGTCAGTGTGTCAGGAGGAGTTGGACAGACTCTGGGAGAGGAGAGGGTCATGGTGTCACGTGGTGTTGGACAGGCTCTGGGTAAGGAGAGGGTCAGGGTGTCGTGAGGAGTTGGAGAGAATCTGGATGAGGAGAGGGTCAGGATGTCGGGAGGAGTTGGAGAGACTCTGGGTGAGGAGAGGGTCATGGTGTCACGTGGTGCTGGACAGGCTCTAGGTGAGGAGAGGGTCAGGGTGTCGGGAGGAGTTGGAGAGAATCTGGATGAGGAGATGGTCAGGATGTCGGGAGGAATTGGAGAGAATCTGGGTGAGGAGACGGTCAGGGTGTGAGGAGGAGTTGGACAGGCTCTGGGTGAGGAGAGGGTCAGGGTTCAGGCGGTGTTGGTGAGACTCTGGGTGAGGAGAGGGACAGAGTGTCAGGAGGAGTTGGACAGAATTTGGGTGAGGTGAGGGTCAGAGTGTAATGAGGAGTTGCAGAGACTCTGGGTGAGGAGAGGGTCAGAGTGTCAGGAGGAGTTGGAGAGACTCTGGGTGAGGAGAGGGTCAGAGTGTCAGGATGAGTTGGAAAGAATCTGGGTGAGGAGAGGGTCAGAGTGTCAGAAGGTGTTGTAGAGACTGTGGGTGAGGAGAGGGTCAGAGTGTCAGGAGGATTTGGAGAGACTCTGGGTGAGGAGAGGTTCAGAGTGTCAGGAGGAGTTGGAGAGACTCTGGGTGAGGTGAGGGTCAGAGTGTAATGAGGAGTTGCAGAGACTCTGGGTGAGGAGAGGGTCAGAGTGTCAGGAGGAGTTGGAGAGACTCTGGGTGAGGAGAGGGTGAGAGTGTCAGGAGGAGTTGGAAAGAATCTGGGTGAGGAGAGGGTCAGAGTGTCAGAAGGTGTTGTAGGGACTGTGGGTGAGGAGAGGGTCAGAGTGTCAGGAGGATTTGGAGAGACTCTGGGTGAGGAGAGGTTCAGAGTGTCAGGAGGAGTTGGAGAGACTCTGGATGAGGAGAGGGTCAGGGTTTTTGGAGAATTTGGAAAGAATCTTGTTGAGGAGAGTATCAGAGTGTCAGGAGGAGTTGGAGAAACTCTGGGTGAGGAGAGGGTCAGGGTGTCGGGAGAATTTGGAGAGTCTCTGGGTGAGCAGATGGTCAGAGTGTTGGGAGGAGTTGGACAGACTCTGGGAGAGGAGAGTCTCAGAGTGTCATGAGAAGTTGGAGAGACTCCGGATGAGGAAAGGATCAGGGTGTTGGCAGATTTTGGAGAGACTCTGCGTGAGGAGAGGGTCAGGGTGTCAGGAGGAATTGGAGAGACTCCGGATGAAGAGAGGGTCACAGTGTTAGGAGTAGTTGGAGAGATTCTGGGTGAGGAGAGCGTCAGGGTGTAGGGAGGAGTTGGACAGACTCTGGGTGTAGGAGTGCGTCAGATTGTCGGGAGTTTTTCGAGAGCCTCTGGCTGAGGAGAAGTTCAGGGTGTCGAGGGAAGTTGGACAGACTCTAGGTGAGGAGAGGGTCAGGCTTCAGGTGGAATTGGAGAGACTCCAGATGAGGAGAGGGTCAGAGTCTCAGGAGGAGTTGCACAGATTCTGAGTCAGGACAGGGTCAGTGTGTTGGGCGGTGTTCAAGGGAGTCTGGGTGAGGACAGGGTCAGGGTGTTGGGTGAAGTTGGACAGACTCTAGGTGACTAGAGGTTTCAGAGTGTCAGGAGGAGTTGGAGAGACTCTGGGATAGGAGAGGGTCAGGGTCTCGGGCAAAGTTGAACAGACGCTATGTGAGGACAGGGTCAGGGTGTCAGGAGGAGTTGGAGAGACTCTGGGTGAGGAGAGGGTCAGCGTGTCTGGAGGAGTTGGATTGACTATGTGAGAGGAGAGTGTCAGAGTTTTGGGAGGAGTTGGGGAGAATCTGGGTGAGGAGAGGGTAAGATGTGCCGGAGCAGATGGAGAGACTCTGGGTGAGCAGAGGTTCAGGGTGTCAGGAGAAGTTGGACAGCCTCTGGTTGAGGAGAGGGTCAGGGTTTCGGGTGAAGTTGGACAGCCTCTAGTTGAGGATACGGTCAGAGTGTTAGGAGGAGTTGGCGAGACTCTGGGAAAGGAGAGGGTCATGGTGTCACGTGGCATTGCACAGGCTCTGGGTGAGGATAGTGTCAGGATGTCGGGAGGAGTTGGAGAGACTCTGGGTGAGGAGACGGTCAAGGTGTCAGGAGGAGTTGGAGAGATTCTGGATGAGCAGAGGGTCAGGGTGTCAGGAGAAGTTGGACAGACTCTGGGTGAGGAGAGGGTCAGGGTTCAGGTGGTGTTGGTGAGACTCCGGATGAGGAGAGGGTCAGAGTCTCAGGAGGTGTTGGACAGACTCTGGGTCAGGAGAGGGTCAGTGTGTCGGGCGGAGTTCAGTGGATTCTGGGTGAGGAGAGTGTCATGGTATCAGGAGGAGGTCGACAGACACTGTGTGAGGAGGTGGTCAGGGTTTCAGGAGGATTTGGAAAGACTCTGGGTGAGGAGAGGGTCAGGGTATCGGGAGAAGTTGGACAGACTCTGCGTGGGGAGAGGGTCAGAGTGTCAGGAGGAGTTGCAGAGACTCTGGGTGAGGAGAGGGTCAGAGTGTCATGAGGATTTGGAGAGAGTCTGGGTGAGGAGAGGGACATGGTGTTGGGAGGAGTTGGACAGTCTCAGGGTGAGGAGAGTTTCAGAGAGTCAGGAGGAGATGGAGAGACTCTGGTTGATCAGATGTTCAGAGCGTTAGGAGGAGTTGGACAGATTCTGGGAGAGGAGAGGGGCAGTGTGTCAGGAGGAGTTGGAGAGAATCCGGGTGTGCAGAGGGTCAGGGTTTCAGCAGAAATTGGACAGACTCTGGGTGAGGAGAGGGTCAGAGTGTCAGCAGGATTTGGAGAGACTCTGGGTGAGGAGAGCGTCAGAGTGTCTGGAGGTGTTGGAGAGGCTCTGGGAGAGGAGATGGTCAGAGTGTCAGAAGTTATTGGACCGTCTCTGGGTGTGGAGAGGGTCCTGTTGTGGGGAGGATGGCACAAACTCTGGGTGAGGAGAGGGTTAGACTGTCACGAGGATTTGGTCAGACTCTAGAGGAGGAGAGGGTCAGGGTGTCAGGAGGAGTAGGAGAGACTCTGGGTGAGGAGAGGGTCAGAGTGAAAAGAGGAGTTGGACAGGCTCTGGTTGCGGAGAGGGTCAGGGTGTCAGGCGAAGCTGGACAGACGCGAGGTGAGGAGAGGTTCAGGGTGTCATGAGGAGCTGGAGAGACTCTGGGTGAGGAGAGGGGCAGATTGTCAGGAGGAGTTGGAGAGACTCTGGGTGAGGAGGGGGTCAGAGTGTAAGGAGTGTTTGGAGAGACTGCTTGAGGAGAGGGTCTGAGTGTCAACAGGAGTTGGAGAGACACTTGGTGAGGAGAGGGTCAGGGTGTCGGGTGAAGTTGGACAGACTCTAGTTGAGGATACGGTCAGAGTGTTAGGAGGAGTTGGCGAGACTCTGGGAGAGGAGAGGGTCATGGTGTCTTGTGGTGTTGGACAGGCTCTGGGTGAGGAGAGGGTCAGGGTTTTGGGAGGTGTTGGAGAGATCTGGATGAGGAGAGGGTCAGTATGTCGGGAGGAGTTGGAGAGACTCTGGGTGAGGAGACGGTCAGGGTGTCAGGAGGAGTTGGAGAGACTCTGGATGAGCAGAGGTTCAGAGTGTCAGGAGGAGATGGAGAGATTCTGGTTGAGCAGAGGTTCAGGGCGTTAGGAGGAGTTGGACAGATTCTGGGAGAGGAGAGGGGCAGTGTGTCAGGAGGAGTTGGAGAGATTCTGGGTGAGGAGAGGGTCAGAGTGTCAGGAGGAGTGGCAGAGACTCTGGGTGAGGACAGTGTCAGAGTGTCAGGAGGAGCTGGAGAGACTCTGGGTGAGCAGAGGGTCAGGGTGTCAGGAAGATTTGGAGAGGCTCCGGATGAGGCGAGGATCAGAGTGTCAGGAGCAGTTGTAGAGATTCTGGATGAGGAGACTTTCAGGGCTTCCGGAGGAGTTGGACAGACTTTGGGTGAGGAGGGGGGCAGGGAGTCGGGGGAAGTTGGTCAGACTCTAGGTGAGGAGAGGGTCAGAGTGTCAGGAGGTGTTGGACAGATTCTGGGAGAGGAGATGGTCAGGGTGTCAGAAGTTGTTGGACAGTCTCTGGGTGTGGTGAGGGTCATGTTGTCGGGAGGATGGCACAAACTGTGGGTGAGGAGAGGGTTAGAGTGTCACGAGGATTTGGTCAGACTCTAGGGGAGGAGAGGGTCAGGGTGTCAGGAGGAGTAGGAGAGACACTGGGTGAGGAGAGGGTCGGAATGTCAGGAAGAGTTGGAGAGACTTCGTTGAAGAGAGGGTCATAGCTTCCGTAGGAGTTGGACCGACTCTGGCTGCGAAGAGGGTCAGGGTGTCGGGCGAAGCTGGACAGACGCTAGGTGAGGAGAGGTTCAGGGTGTCATGAGGAGTTGGAGAGACTCTGGGTGTGGAGAGGGTCAGAGTGTCAGGAGGAGTTGCAGAGACTCTGGGTGAGGAGAGGGTCAGTGTGTCATAAGGAGTTGGAGAGATTCTGGATGAGGAGAGGGTCAGCGTGTCAGGAAGATTTGGAGAGGCTCTGGATGAGGCGAGGCTCAGAGTGTCAGGAGCAGTTGTAGAGATTCTGGATGAGGAGAGCTTCAGGGCTTCCGGAGGAGTTAGACTGACTCTGGTTGCGGAGAGGGTCAGGGTGTCGGGCGAATCTGGACAGACGCTAGGTTCAGGGTGTCATGAGGAGTTGGAGAGACTCTGGGTGAGGAGAGGGTCAGAGTGTCAGGAGGATTTGCAGAGACTCTGGGTGAGGAGGGGGTCTGAGTGTCAGGAGGATTTGGAGAGACTCTGGGTGAGGAGAGGGTCAGTGTGTCAGGAGGAGTTGGACAGACTCTGGGAGAGGAGAGGGTCATGGTGTCACGTGGTGTTGGACAGGCTCTGGGTAAGGAGAGGGTCAGGGTGTCGTGAGAAGTTGGAGAGAATCTGGATGAGGAGAGGGTCAGGATGTCGGGAGGAGTTGGAGAGACTCTGGGTGAGGAGAGGGTCATGGTGTCACGTGGTGCTGGACAGGCTCTAGGTGAGGAGAGGGTCAGGGTGTCGGGAGGAGTTGGAGAGAATCTGGATGAGGAGATGGTCAGGATGTCGGGAGGAATTGGAGAGACTCTGGGTGAGGAGACGGTCAGGGTGTGAGGAGGAGTTGGACAGGCTCTGGGTGAGGAGAGGGTCAGGGTTCAGGCGGTGTTGGTGAGACTCTGGGTGAGGAGAGGGACAGAGTGTCAGGAGGAGTTGGACAGACTCTGGGTGAGGTGAGGGTCAGAGTGTAATGAGGAGTTGCAGAGACTCTGGGTGACGAGAGGGTCAGAGTGCCAGGAGGAGTTGGAGAGACTCTGTGTGAGGAGAGGGTCAGAGTGTCAGGAGGAGTCGGAGAGACTCTGGGTGAGGAGAGGGTCAGAATGTCAGGAGACGTTGGAGAGACTCTGGTTGAAGAGAGGGTCAGAGTGTCAAGAGGAGTTCGAGAGACTCTGGGTGAGGAGAGGGTCAGAGTGTCAGGAGGAGTTGTAAAGAATCTGGGTGAGGAGAGGGTCAGAGTGTCAGAAGGTGTTGTAGAGACTGTGGGTGAGGAGAGGGTCAGAGTGTCAGGAGGATTTGGAGAGACTCTGGGTGAGGAGAGGTTCAGAGTGTCAGGAGGAGTTGGAGAGACTCTGGATGAGGAGGGGGTCAGGGTTTTTGGAGAATTTGGAAAGAATCTTGTTGAGGAGAGTATCACAGTGTCAGGAGTAGTTGGAGAATCTCTGGGTGAGGAGAGGGTCAGGGTGTCGGGAGAATTTGGAGAGTCTCTGGGTGAGGAGATGGTCAGAGTGTTGGGAGGAGTTGGACAGACTCTGGGAGAGGAGAGTCTCAGAGTGTCATGAGAAGTTGGAGAGACTCCGGATGAGGAAAGGATCAGGGTGTTGGCAGGTTTTGGAGAGACTCTGCGTGAGGAGAGGGTCAGGTTGTCAAGAGGAATTGGAGAGACTCCGGATGAAGAGAGGGTCACAGTGTTAGGAGTAGTTGGAGAGATTCTGGGTGAGGAGAGCGTCAGGGTGTAGGGAGGAGTTGGACAGACTCTGGGTGTAGGAGTGCGTCAGATTGTCAGGAGTTTTTCGAGAGCCTCTGGCTGAGGAGAAGTTCAGGGTGTCGAGGGAAGTTGGACAGACTCTAGGTGAGGAGAGGGTCAGGCTTCAGGTGGAATTGGAGAGACTCCAGATGAGGAGAGGGTCAGAGTCTCAGGAGGAGTTGCACAGACTCTGAGTCAGGACAGGGTCAGTGTGTTGGGCGGTGTTCAAGGGAGTCTGGGTGAGGACAGGGTCAGGGTGTTGGGTGAAGTTGGACAGACTCTAGGTGACTAGAGGTTTCAGAGTGTCAGGAGGAGTTGGAGAGACTCTGGGATAGGAGAGGGTCAGGGTCTCGGGCAAAGTTGAACAGACGCTATGTGAGGACAGGGTCAGGGTGTCAGGAGGAGTTGGAGAGACTCTGGGTGAGGAGAGGGTCAGCGTGTCTGGAGGAGTTGGATTGACTATGTGAGAGGAGAGTGTCAGAGTTTTGGGAGGAATTGGGGAGACTCTGGGTGAGGAGAGGGTCAGAGTGTCCGGAGCAGATGGAGAGACTCTGGGTGAGCAGAGGTTCAGGGTGTCAGGAGAAGTTGGACAGCCTCTGGTTGAGGAGAGGGTCAGGGTTTCGGGTGAAGTTGGACAGCCTCTAGTTGAGGATACGGTCAGAGTGTTAGGAGGAGTTGGCGAGACTCTGGGAGAGGAGAGGGTCATGGTGTCACGTGGCATTGCACAGGCTCTGGGTGAGGAGAGTGTCAGGATGTCGGGAGGAGTTGGAGAGACTCTGGGTGAGGAGACGGTCAGGGTGTCAGGAGGAGTTGGAGAGATTCTGGATGAGCAGAGGGTCAGAGTTTCAGGAGAAGTTGGACAGACTCTGGGTGAGGAGAGGGTCAGAGTGTCAAGAGGAGTTGCAGAGACTCTGGGAGACGAGATGGTCAGAGTGTCAGGAGGATTTGGAGAGACTCTGGGTGAGGAGAGGTTTAGATTGTCAGGATGAGTTGGTCACACTCTAGGTGAGGTGATGGTCAACGTGTCAGGAGGAGTTGGACAGGCTCTGGGTGAGGAGAGGGTCAGGGTTCAGGTGGTGTTGGTGAGACTCCGGATGAGGAGAGGGTCAGAGTCTCAGGAGGTGTTGGACAGACTCTGGGTCAGGAGAGGGTCAGGGTGTCGGGCGGAGTTCAGTGGATTCTGGG
Organism: Isurus oxyrinchus; assembly: GCA_026770705.1. Classification (NCBI taxonomy): domain Eukaryota; kingdom Metazoa; phylum Chordata; class Chondrichthyes; order Lamniformes; family Lamnidae; genus Isurus; species Isurus oxyrinchus. The sequence continues at coordinate 104,931,060 of JANJGN010000010.1, forward strand.
TGAGGAGAGTGTCATGGTATCAGGAGGAGGTCGACAGACACTGTGTGAGGAGATGGTCAGGGTTTTAGGAGGATTTGGAAAGACTCTGGGTGAGGAGACGGTCAGGGTATCGGGAGAAGTTGGACAGACTCTGCGTGGGGAGAGGGTCAGAGTGTCAGGAGGAGTTGCAGAGACTCTGGGTGAGGAGAGGGTCAGAGTGTCAGGAGGATTTGGAGAGAGTCTGGGTGAGGAGAGGGACATGGTGTTGGGAGGAGTTGGACAGTCTCAGGGTGAGCAGAGTTTCAGAGAGTCAGGAGGAGATGGAGAGACTCTGGTTGATCAGATGTACAGAGCGTTAGGAGGAGTTGGACAGATTCTGGGAGAGGAGAGGGGCAGTGTGTCAGGAGGAGTTGGAGAGAATCCGGGTGTGCAGAGGGTCAGGGTTTCAGGAGAAATTGGACAGACTCTGGGTGAGGAGAGGGTCAGAGTGTCAGGAGGATTTGGAGAGACTCTGTGTGAGGAGAGGGTCAGAGTGTCTGGAGGTGTTGGAGAGGCTCTGGGAGAGGACATGGTCAGAGTGTCAGAAGTTATTGGACCGTCTCTGGGTGTGGAGAGGGTCCTGTTGTGGGGAGGATGGCACAAACTCTGGGTGAGGAGAGGGTTAGACTGTCACGAGGATTTGGTCAGACTCTAGAGGAGGAGAGGGTCAGGGTGTCAGGAGGAGTAGGAGAGACTCTGGGTGAGGAGAGGGTCAGAGTGAAAAGAGGAGTTGGACAGGCTCTGGTTGCGGAGAGGGTCAGGGTGTCGGGCGAAGCTGGACAGATGCTAGGTGAGGAGAGGTTCAGGGTGTCATGAGGAGCTGGAGAGACTCTGGGTGAGGAGAGGGGCAGATTGTCAGGAGGAGTTGCAGAGACTCTGGGTGAGGAGGGGGTCAGAGTGTAAGGAGTGTTTGGAGAGACTGCGTGAGGAGAGGGTCTGAGTGTCAACAGGAGTTGGAGAGACACTTGGTGAGGAGAGGGTCAGGGTGTCAGGTGAAGTTTGACAGACTCTAGTTGAGGATACGGTCAGAGTGTTAGGAGGAGTTGGCGAGACTCTGGGAGAGGCGAGTGTCATGGTGTCTTGTGGTGTTGGACAGGCTCTGGGTGAGGAGAGGGTCAGGGTTTTGGGAGGAGTTGGAGAGAATCTGGATGAGGAGAGGGTCAGTATGTCAGGAGGAGTTGGAGAGACTCTGGGTGAGGAGACGGTCACGGTGTCAGGTGGAGTTGGAGAGACTCTGGATGAGCAGAGGTTCAGAGTGTCAGGTGAGAATGGAGAGACTCTGGTTGAGCAGAGGTTCAGGGAGTTAGGAGGACTAGGACAGATTCTGGGAGAGGAGAGGGTCAGTGTGTCAGGAGGAGTTGGAGAGAATCCGGGTGAGCAGACGGTCATTGTTTCAGGAGAAGTTGGACAGACTCTGGGAGACGAGAGAGTCAGAGTGTCAGGAGGATTTGGACAGACTCTGGGTGAGGAGAGGGTTAGAGTGTCAGAATGAGTTGGTCGCACTCTAGGTGAGGTGATGGTCAGGGTGTCAGGAGGAGTTCGACAGGGTCTGGGTGATGAGAGGGTCAGGGTTCAGGCCGTGTTGGAGAGACTCCGGATGAGGAGAGGCTCAGAGTCTCAGGAAATGTTGGACAGACTCCGGGTCAGGAGAGGGTAAGGGTGTCGGGCGGAGTTCAAGGGACTCTGGGTGAGGGGAGTGTCATGGTATCAGGAGGAGGTCGACAGACATTGGGTTAAGAGATGGTCAGGGTTTCAGGATGATTTGGATAGACTCAGGGTGAGGAGAGGGTCAGGGTATCGGGAGAGGTTGGATAGACCCTGGGTGAGGAGAGGGTCAGAGTGTCAGGAGGAGTTGCAGAGACTCTGGGTGAGGAGAGGGTCAGAGTGTCAGTAGGAGTTGGAGAGACTCTGGTTGAGGAGAGGGTCAGAGTGTCAGGAGGAGTTGGAAAGACTCTGGGTGAGGAGAGGGACATGGTGTCAGGAGGTGTGGGAGAGACGCCGGATGAGGAGAGAATCAGAGTCACAGTAGGTGTTGGACAGACTCTGAGTCAGGAGAGGGTCAGAGTGTCGGGCGGAGTTCAAGGGACTCTGGATGAGGGGAGAGTCATGGTATCAGGAGGAGGTCAACAGACACTGGGTGATGAGATGGTCAGGTTGTCAGGAGGATTTGGAGAGAATGTGGGTGTGGAGAGTTTCATGCTGTCGGGAGGATGGCACAAACTGTGGGTGAGGAGAGGGTCAGGGTGTAAGGAGGAGTTGGAGAGACTCTGGGTGAGGAGAGGGTCAGGATGTCAGGAAGATTTGGAGAGGCTCCGGATGAGGCGAGGATCAGAGTGTCAGGAGCAGTTGTAGAAATTCTGGATGAGGAGAGTTTCAGGGCTTCCGGAGGAGTTGGACAGACTTTGAGTGATGAGGGGGTCAGGGTGTCAGGGGAAGTTGGTCAGACTCTAGGTGAGGAGAGGGTCAGAGTGTCTGGAGGTGTTGAACAGATTCTGGGAGAGGAGATGTTCAGGGTGTCAGAAGTTGTTGGACAGTCTCTGGGTGTGGAGAGAGTCATGTGGTCGGGAGGATGGCACAAACTGTGGGTGAGGAGAGGGTTAGAGTGTCACGAGGATATGGTCAGACTCTAGCGGAGGAGAGGGTCAGAGTGTCAAGAGGAGTTGGACCGACTCTGCTGCGGAGAGGGTCAGGGTGTCGGGCGAAGCTGGACAGACGCTAGGTGAGGAGAGGTTCAGGGTGTCATGAGGAGTTGGAGAGACTCTGGGTGAGGAGAGGGTCAGTGTGTCAGGAGGAGTTTCAGAGACTCTGGGTGTGGAGGGGGTCAGAGTGTCAGGAGGAGTTTGAGAGACTCTGGGAGAGGCGAGGGTCATGGTGTCACGTGCTATTGGACAGGCTCTGGGTAAGTAGAGGGTCAGGGTGTCGGGAGGCATTGGAGAGAATCTGGATGAGGAGAGGGTCAGGATGTCGGGAGGAGTTGGAGAGACTCTAGGTGAGGAGAGGGTCATGGTGTCACGTGGTGTTGGACAGGCTCGAGGTGAGGAGAGGGTCAGGGTGTCGGGAGGAGTTGGAGAGACTCTGGGTGAGGAGAGGGTCAGAGTGTCAGGATGAGTTGGACAGACTCTGGGTGAGGAGAGGTTCAGAGTGTCAGGAGGAGTTGCAGAGACTGGGAGAGTAGATTGTCAGAGTGTCAGGAGGAGTTGGAGAGACTCTGGGTGAGGAGAGGGTCAGGATCTCAGGAAGATTTGGAGAGGCTCCGGATGAGGCGAGGATCAGAGTGTCAGGAGCAGTTGTAGAAATTCTGGATGAGGAGAGTTTCAGTGCTTCCGGAGGTGTTGGACAGACTTTGGGTGAGAAGGGGGTCAGGGTGTCAGGGGAAGTTGGTCAGAATCTAGGTGAGGAGAGGGTCAGAGTGTCAGGAGGTGTTGCACAGATTCTGGGAGAGGAAATGGTCAGGGTGTCAGAAGTTGTTGGACAGTCTCTGGGTGTGGAGTGGGTCATGTTTTCGGGAGGATGGCACAAACTGTGGGTGAGGAGAGGGTTAGAGTGTCATGAGGATTTGGTCAGACTCTAGCGGAGGAGAGGGTCAGGGTGTCAGGAGGAGTTGGAGAGACTCTGGGTGAGGAGTGGGTCAGAGTGTCAAGAGGAGTTGGACCGACTCTGCTGCGGACAGGGTCAGGGTGTCGGGCGAAGCTGGACAGATGCTAGGTGAGGAGAGGTTCAGGGTGTCATGAGGAGTTGGAGAGACTCTGGGTGAGGAGAGGGACAGAGTGTCAGGAGGAGTTGCAGAGACTCTGGGTGAGGAGAGGGTCATAGTGTCATGTGGTGCTGGACAGGCTCTAGGTGAGGAGAGGGTCAGGGTGTCGGGTGGAGTTGGAGAGAATCTGGATGAGGAGATGGTCAGGATGTCGGGAGGAATTGGAGAGACTCTGGGTGAGGAGACGGTCAGGGTGTCAGGAGGAGTTGGAGAGACTCTGGATGATCAGAGGTTCAGAGTGTCAGGAGGAGATGGAGAGACTCTGGTTGAGCAGAGGTTCAGGGAGTTAGGAAGAGAAGGACAGATTCTGGGAGAGGAGAGGGTCAGTGTGTCAGGAGGAGTTGGAGAGAATCCGGGTGAGCAGACAGTCATTGTTTCAGGAGAGGTTGGACAGACTCTGGGAGATGAGAGAGTCAGAGTGTCAGGAGGATTTGGACAGACTCTGGGTGAGGAGAGGGTTAGAGTGTCAGAATGAGTTGGTCGCACTCTAGGTGAGGTGATGGTCAGGGTGTCAGGAGGAGTTCGACAGGCTCTGGGTAATGAGAGGGTCAGGGTTCAGGCCGTGTTGCAGAGACTCCGGATGAGGAGAGGGGCAGAGTCTCAGGAAGTGTTGGAAAGACTCTGGGTCAGGAGAGGGTAAGGGTGTCAGGCGGAGTTCAAGGGACTCTGGGTGAGGGGAGTGTCATGTTATCAGGAGGAGGGCGACAGACACTGGGTTAGGAGATGGTCCGGGTTTCAGGATGATTTGGATAGACTCAGGGTGAGGAGAGGGTCAGGGTATTGGGAGAAGTTGGATAGACTCTGAGTGAGGAGAGGATCAGAGTGTCAGGAGGAGTTGCAGAGACTCTGGGTGAGGAGAGGGTCAGAGTGTCAGGAGGAGTTGGAGAGACTCTGGTTGAGGAGAGGGTCAGAGTGTCAGGAGGAGTTGTAAAGACTCTGGGTGAGGAGAGGGACATGGTGTCAGGAGGAGTTGGAGAGACGGCGGATGAGGAGTGAATCAGAGTCTCAGCAGGTGTTGGACAGACTCTGGGTCAGGAGAGGGTCAGCGTGTCGGGCGGAGTTCAAGGGACTCTGGGTGAGGAGCGAGTCATGGTATCAGGAGGAGTTCGACAGTCTCTGGGTGAGGAGATGGACAGGGTGTCAGGAGGATTCGGTGATACTCTGGGTGAGAAGGGGATCAGGGTGTTGGAAGAAGTTGGACAGACTCTGGGTGAGGAGAGGGTCAGAGTGTCAGGAGCAGTTGGAGAGACTTTGGGTGAAGAGAGGGTCAGGGTGTCGGGAGAATTTGGACAGACTCTGGTTGAGGAGAGGGTCAGAGTGACAGGAGGAGTTGGGGAGACTCTGGCAGAGGAGAGGGTCAGAGTGTCATGAGGAGTTGTTGAGACACTGGGTGAGGAGAGGGTCAGAGTGTCAGGAGGAGTTGTAGAGACACTGGGTGAGGAGAGGGTCAGAGTGTCAGGAGGAGTTGGAGAGTCTCTGGGTGAGGAGAGGGTTAGACTCTCAGGAGGTGTTGGACAGACTCTGGGTCAGGAGAGGGTCAGGGTGTCGGGCGGAGTTCAAGGGACTCTGGATGAGGGGAGTGTCATGGTATCAGGAGGAGGTCAACAGACACTGGATGAGGAGATGGTCAGAGTGTCAGGAGGATTTGGAGAGAATGTGGGTGTTGAGAGGGTCATGCTGTCGGGAGGATGGCACAAACTGTGGGTGAGGAGAGGGTCAGGGTGTCAGGAGGAGTTGGAGAGACTCTGGGTGAGGAGAGATCAGGATGTCAGGAAGATTTGGAGAGGCTCCGGATGAGGCGAGGATCAGAGTGTCAGGAGCAGTTGTAGAAATTCTGGATGAGGAGAGTTTCAGGGCTTCCGGAGGAGTTGGACAGACTTTGGGTGATGAGGGGGTCAGGGTGTCAGGGGAAGTTGGTCAGACTCTATGTGAGGAGAGGGTCAGAGTGTCTGGAGGTGTTGGACAGATTCTGTGAGAAGAGATTTTCAGGGTGTCAGAAGTTGTTGGACAGTCTCTGGGTGTGGAGAGGGTCATGTCGTCGAGAGGATGGCACAAACTGTGGGTGAGGAGAGGGTTAGAATGTCATGAGGATTTGCTCAGACTCTAGGGGAGGAGAGGGTCAGGGTGTCAGTAGGAATTGGAGACACTCTGGGTGAGGAGAGGGTCAGACTGTCAAGAGGAGTTGGAACGACTCTGCGGTGGAGAGGGTCAGGGTGTCGGGCGAAGCTGGACAGACGCTATGTGAGGAGAGGTTCAGGGTGTCATGAGGAGTTGGAGAGAATCTGGGCGAGGAGAGGGTCAGAGTGTCAGGAGGAGTTGGAGAGACTCTGGGTGAGGAGAGGGTCAGAATGTCAGGAGGAGTAGGAGAGACTCTGGGTGAGGAGAGGGTCAGACTGTCAGGAGGAGTTGGAGAGACTGTGGGTGAGGAGAGGGTCAGAGTGTCAGGAGGAGTTGGAGAGTCTCCAGGTGAGGAGAGGGTCAGAGAGTCAGGAGGATTTGGAGAGACTCTGGGTGAGGAGAGGATCAGAGTGTCATGAGGAGTTGCAGAGACTGGGAGAGGAGATTGTCAGAGTGTCAGGAGGAATTGGAGAGACTCTGGGTGAGGAGAGGCTCAGGATGTCAGGAAGATTTGTAGAGGCTCCGGATGAGGCGGGGATCAGAGTGTCAGGAGCAGTTGTAGAAATTCTGGATGAGGTGAGTTTCAGGGCTTCCGGAGGAGTTGGACAGACCTTGGGTGAGGAGGGGGTCAGGGTGTCAGGGGAAGTTGGTCAGACTCTAGGTGAGGAGAGGGTCAGAGTGTCAGGAGGTGTTGGAGAGACACAGGGAGAGGAGATATTCAGGGTGTCAGAAGTTGTTGGACAGACTCTGGGTGTGGAGAGGGTCATGTTGTCGGGAGGATGGCACAAACTGTGGGTGAGGAGAGGGTCAGAGTGTCATGAGGAGTTGCAGAGACTGGGAGAGGAGATTGTCAGAGTGTTAGGAGGAGTTGGAGGGACTCTGGGTGAGGAGAGGGTCAGGATGTCAGGAAGATTTGGAGAGGCTTTGGATGAGGCGAGGATCAGAGTGTCAGGAGCAGTTGTAGAAATTCTGGATGAGGAGAGTTTCAGTGCTTCTGGAGGAGTTGGACAGACTTTGGGTGAGGAGGGGGTCAGGGTGTCAGGGGAGGTTGGTCAGACTCTAGGTGAGGAGAGGGTCAGAGTCTCAGGAGATGTTGGACAGATTCTGGGAGAGGAGATGGTCAGGTTGTCAGAAGTTGTTGGACAGTCTCTGGGTGTGGAGTGGGTCATGTTTTCGGGAGGATGGCACAAACTGTGGGTTAGGAGAGGGTTAGAGTGTCACGAGGATTTGGTCAGACTCTAGCGGAGGAGAGGGTCAGGGTGTCAGGAGGAGCTGGAGAGACTCTGGGTGAGGAGAGGGTCAGAGTGTCAAGAGGAGTTGGACCGACTCTGCTGCGGAGAGGGTCAGGGTGTCGGGCGAAGCTGGACAGACGCTAGGTGAGGAGAGGTTCAGGGTGTCATGAGGAGTTGGAGAGAATCTGGGTGAGGAGAGGGTCAGAGTGTCAGGAGGAGTTGGAGAGAATCTGGGTGAGGAGAGGGTCAGAGTGTCAGGAGGAGTCGGAGAGGTTCTGGGTGAGGAGAGGGTCAGAGTGTCAGGAGGAGTTCGAGAGACTCTGGGTGAGGAGAGGGTCAGAGTGTCAGGAGGAGTTGGAGAGACTCAGGGTGAGGAGAGGGTCAGAGAATCAGGAGGAGCTGGAGAGACTCTGTGTGAGGAGAGGGTCAGAGTGTCAGGAGGAGTTGCAGAGACTCTGGGTGAGGAGAGGGTCAGAGTGTCAGGAGGAGTTGGAGAGACTCTGGGTGAGGAAAGGGTCAGTTTGTCAGGAGGAGTTGCAGAGAATCTGGGCGAGGAGGGGGTCAGAGTAGCAGGAGGAGTTGGAGAGACTCTGGGAGAGGCGAGGGCATTGGTGTCACGTGCTATTGGACAGGCTCTGGGTAAGTAGAGGTTCAGGGTGTTGGGAGGCATTGGAGAGAATCTGGATGAGGAGAGTGTCAGGATGTCGGGAGGAGTTGGAGAGACTCTGGGTGAGGAGAGGTTCATGGTGTCACGTGGTGTTGGACAGGCTCTAGGTGAGGAGAGGGTCAGGGTGTCGGGAGGAGTTGGAGAGACTCTGGGTGAGGAGAGGGTCAGAGTGTCAGGAGGAGTTGGAGAGACTCTGGGTGAGGAGAGGGTCCGAGTGTCAGGAGGAGTTGGACAGACTCTGGGTGAGGAGAGGGTCAGAGTGTCAGGATGAGTTGCTGAGACTGGGAGAGGAGATTGTCAGAGTGTCAGGAGGAGTTGGAGACACTTTGGGTGAGGAGAGGGTCAGGATGTCAGGAAGATTTGGAGAGGCTCCGCATAAGGCGAGGATCAGAGTGTCAGGAGCAGTTGTAGAAATTCTGGATGAGGAGAGTTTCAGGGATTCCGGAGGAGTTGGACAGACTTTGGGTGAGGAGGGGGTCAGGGTGTCAGGGGAAGTTGGTCAGACTCTAGATGAGGAGAGGGTCAGAGTGTCTGGAGGTGTTGGACAGATTCTGTGAGAGGAGATGTTCAGGATGTCAGAAGTTGTTGGACAGTCTCTGGGTGTGGAGAGGGTCAGAGTGTCAAGAGGAGTTGGACCGACTCTGCTGCGGAGAGGGTCAGGGTGTCGGGCGAAGCTGGACAGACGCTAGGTGAGGAGAGGTTCAGGTTGTCATGAGGAGTTGGAAAAAATCTGGGTGAGGAGAGGGTCAGAGTGTCAGGAGGAATTGGAGAGATTCTGGGTGAGGAGAGGGTCAGAGTGTCAGGATGAGTTCGAGAGACTCTGGGTGAGGAGAGGGTCAGAGTGTCAGGAGGAGTTGGAGAGACTCAGGGTGAGGAGAGGGTGAGGGAATCAGGAGGATTTGGAGAGACTCTGGGTGAGGAGATTGTCAGAGTGTCAGGAAGAGTTGGAGAGACTCTGGGTGAGGAGAGGGTCAGGATGTCAGGAAGAATTGTAGAGGCTCCGGATGAGGCGGGGATCAGAGTGTCAGGAGCAGTTGTAGAAATTCTGGATGAGGAGTGTTTCAGGGCTTCCGGAGGAGTTGGACAGACCTTGGGTGAGGAGAGGGTCAGGGTGTCAGCGGAAGTTCGTCAGACTCTCGGTGAGGGGAGGGTCAGAGTGTCAGGAGTTGTTGGAGAGACTCCGGGAGAGGAGATGTTCAGGGTGTCTGAAGTTGTTGGACAGTCTATGGGTGAGGAGAGGGTCAGAGTGTCAGGAGGAGTTGGAGAGACTCTGGGTGAGGAGAAGGTCAGAGTGTCAGGAGGAGTTGGACAGACTCTGGGTGAGGAGAGGGTCAGAGTGTCATGAGGAGTTGCAGGGACTGGGAGAGGAGATTGTCAGAGTGTCAGGAAGAGTTGGAGAGACTCTGGGTGAGGAGAGGGTCAGGATGTCAGGAAGAATTGTAGAGGCTCCGGATGAGGCGGGGATCAGAGTGTCAGGAGCAGTTGTAGAAATTCTGGATGAGGAGAGTTTCAGGGCTTCCGGAGGAGTTGGACAGACCTTGGGTGAGGAGGGGGTCAGGGTGTCAGCGGAAGTTCGTCAGACTCTCGGTGAGGGGAGGGTCAGAGTGTCAGGAGGTGTTGGAGAGACTCAGGGAGAGGAGATGTTCAGGGTGTCAGAAGTTGTTGGACAGTCTCTGGGTGTGGAGAGGGTCATGTTGTCAGGAGGATGGCACAAACTGTGGGTGAGGAGAGGGTTAGAGTGTCATGAGGATTTGGTCAGACTCTAGGGGAGGAGAGGGTCAGGTTGTCAGGAGGAGTTGGAGAGACTCTGGGTGAGGAGAGGGTCAGTGAGGAGAGGTTCAAGGTGTCATGAGGAGTTGGAGAGAATCTGGGTGAGGTGAGGTTCAGAGTGTCAGGAGGAGTTGGAGAGACTCTGGGTGGGGAGAGGGTCAGAGTTTCAGGAGGAGTCGGAGAGACTCTGGGTGAGGAGAGGGTCAGAGTGTCAGGAGGAGTTCGAGAGACTCTGGGTGAGGAGAGGGTCAGAGTGTCAGGAGGAGTTGGAGAATCTCCGGGTGATGAGAGGGTCAGAGTGTCAGGAGGAGTTGGAGAGATTCTGGGTGAGGAGAGGCTCAGAGTGTCCGGAGGAGTTCGAGAGACTCTGTGCGAGGAGAGGGTCAGGGTGTCAGGAGGTGTCGGAGAGACTCTGGGTGAGGAGAGGGTCAGTGTGTCAGGAGAAGTTGGAGAGACTCTGGGTGAAGAGAGGGTCAGAGTGTCAGGATGAGTTGGAGAGACTCTGGGTGAGGAGAGGGTCAGAGTGTCAGGAGGAGTTGGAGAGACTCTGGGTGAGGAGAGGGTCAGAGTGTCAGGAGGAGTTGGACAGACTCTGGGTGAGGAGAGGGTCAGAGTGTCATGAGGAGTTGCAGAGACTGCGGGAGGAGATTGTCAGAGTGTCAGGACGAGTTGGAGAGACTCTGGTGAGGAGAGGGTCAGGATGTCAGGAAGAATTGTAGAGGCTCCGGATGAGGCGGGGATCAGAGTGTCAGGAGCAGTTGTAGAAATTCTGGATGAGGAGAGTTTCAGGGCTTCAGGAGGAGTTGGACAGACCTTGGGTGAGGTGGGGGTCAGGGTGTCAGGGGTAGTTGGTCAGACTCTCAGTGAGGAGAGGGTCAGAGTTTCAGGAGAAGTTGGAGAGACTCTGGGTGAAGAGAGGGTCAGAGTGTCAGGAGGAGTTGGAGAGACTCTGGGTGAGGAGAGGGTCAGAGTGTCAGGAGGAGTTGGACAGACTCTGGGTGAGGAGAGGGTCAGAGTGTCATGAGGAGTTGCAGAGACTGGGAGAGGAGATTGTCAGAGTGTCAGGAGGAGTTGGAGAGACTCTGGGTGAGGAGAGGGTCAGGATGTCAGGAAGAATTGTAGAGGCTCCGGATGAGGCGGGGATCAGAGTGTCAGGAGCAGTTGTAGAAATTCTGGATGAGGAGAGTTTCAGGGCTTCCGGAGGAGTTGGACAGACCTTGGGTGAGGAGGGGGTCAGTGTGTCAGGGGAAGTTGGTCAGTCTCTCGGTGAGGAGAGGGTCAGAGTGTCAGGAGGTGTTGGAGAGACTCCGGGATAGGAGATGTTCCGGGTGTCAGAAGTTGTTGGACAGTCTCTGGGTGTGGAGAGGGTCATGTTGTCGGGAGGATGGCACAAACTGTGGGTGAGGAGAGGGTTAGAGTGTCATGAGGATTTGGTCAGACTCTAGGGGAGGAGAGGGTCAGGGTGTCAGGAGGAATTGGAGACACTCTGGGTGAGGAGAGGGTCAGAGTGTCAAGAGGAGTTGGAACGACTCTGCTGTGGAGAGGGTCAGGGTGTCGGGCGAAGCTGGACAGACGCTAGGTGAGGAGAGGTTCAGGGTGTCATGAGGAGTTGGAGAGAATCTGGGTGAGGAGAGGGTCAGAGTGTCAGGAGGAGTTGGAGAGACTCTGGGTGAGGAGAGGGTCAGAGTTTCAGGAGGAGTCGGAGAGACTCAGGGTGAGGAGAGGGTCAGAGTGTCAGGAGGAGTTCAAGAGACTCTGGGTGAGGAGAGGGTCAGAGTGTCAGGAGGAGTTGGAGAGTCTCAGGGTGAGGAGAGGGTCAGAGTGTCAGGAGGAGTTGGAGAGATTCTGGGTGAGGAGAGGGTCAGAGTGTCAGGAGGAGTTCGAGAGACTCTGTGTTACGAGAGGGTCAGGGTGTCAGGAGGAGTCGGAGAGACTCTGGGTGAGGAGAGGGTCAGAGTGTCAGGAGAAGTTGGAGAGACTCTGGGTGAAGAGAGGGTCAGAGTGTCAGGAGGAGTTGGAGAGACTCTGGGTGAGGAGAGGGTCAGAGTGTCAGGAGGAGTTGGAGAGACTCTGGGTGAGGAGGGGGTCAGAGTGTCAGGAGTAGTTGGACAGACTCTGGGTGAGGAGAGGGTCAGAGTGTCATGAGGAGTTGGAGAGTCTCCGGGTGAGGAGAGGGTCAGAGTGTCAGGAGGAGTTGGAGAGATTCTGGGTGAGGAGAGGGTCAGAGTGTCAGGAGAAGTTGGAGAGACTCTGGGTGAAGAGAGGGTCAGAGTGTCAGGAGGAGTTGGAGAGACTCTGGGTGAGGAGAGGGTCAGAGTGTCAGGAGGAGTTGGACAGACTCTGGGTGAGGAGAGGGTCAGAGTGTCATGAGGAGTTGCAGAGACTGGGAGAGGAGATTGTCAGAGTGTCAGGAGGAGTTGGAGAGACTCTGGGTGAGGAGAGGGTCAGGAATTCAGGAAGAATTGTAGAGGCTCCGGAAGAGGCGGGGATCAGAGTTTCAGGAGCAGTTGTAGAAATTTTGGATGAGGAGAGTTTCAGGGCTTCTGGAGGAGTTGGACAGACCTTGGGTGAGGAGGGGGTCATGGTGTCAGGGGTAGTTGGTCAGACTCTCGGTGAGGAGAGGGTCAGAGTGTCAGGAGGTGTTGGAGAGTCTCCGGGAGAGGATATGTTCGGGTGTCAGAAGTTGTTGGACAGTCTCTGGGTGTGGAGAGGGTCATGTTGTCGGTAGGATGGCACAAACTGTGGGTGAGGAGAGGGTTAGAGTGTCATGAGGATTTGGTCAGACTCTAGGGGAGGAGAGGGTCAGGGTGTCAGGAGGAGTTGGAGAGACTCTGGGTGAGGAGAGGGTCAGAGTGTCAGGAGGAGTTGGAGAGACTCTGGGTGAGGAGAGGGTCAGAGTGTCAGGAGTAGTTGGACAGACTCTGGGTGAGGAGAGGGTCAGAGTGTCATGAGGAGTTAGAGAGTCTCCGGGTGAGGAGAGGGTCAGAGTGTCAGGAGGAGTTGGAGAGATTCTGGGTGAGGAGAGGGTCAGAGTGTCAGGAGGAGTTCGAGAGACTCTGTGTGAGGAGAGGGTCAGGGTGTCAGGTGGAGTCGGAGAGACTCTGGGTGAGGAGAGGGTCAGAGTGTCAGGAGAAGTTGGAGAGACTCTGGGTGAGGAGAGGGTCAGAGTGTCATGAGGAGTTGCAGAGACTGGGAGAGGAGATTGTCAGAGTGTCAGGAGGAGTTGGAGAGACTCTGGGTGAGGAGAGGGTCAGGATGTCAGGAAGAATTGTAGAGGCTCCGGAAGAGGCGGGGATCAGAGTTTCAGGAGCAGTTGTAGAAATTCTGGATGAGGAGAGTTTCAGGGCTTCCGGAGGAGTTGGACAGACCTTGGGTGAGGAGGGGGTCATGGTGTCAGGGGTAGTTGGTCAGACTCTCGGTGAGGAGAGGGTCAGAGTGTCAGGAGGTGTTGGACAGACTCCGGGAGAGGATATGTTCGGGTGTCAGAAGTTGTTGGACAATCTCTGGGTGTGGAGAGGGTCATGTTGTCGGTAGGATGGCACAAACTGTGGGTGAGGAGAGGGTTAGAGTGTCATGAGGATTTGGTCAGACTCTAGGGGAGGAGAGGGTCAGGGTGTCAGGAGGAGTTGGAGAGACTCTGGGTGAAGAGAGGGTCAGAGTGTCAAGAGGAGTTCGAACGTCTCTGCTGTGGAGAGGATCAGGGTGTCGGGCGAAGCTGGACAGACGCTAGGTGAGGAGAGGTTCTGGGTGTCATGAGGAGTTGCAGAGAATCTGGGTGAGGAGAGGGTCAGAGTGTTAGGAGGAGTTGGAGAGACTCTGGGTGTGGAGAGGATCAGAGTGTCAGGAGGAGTCGGAGACACTCTGAGTGAGGAGAGGGTCAGAGTGTCAGGAGGAGGTCGAGAGACTCTGTGTGAGGAGAGGGTCAGGGAAACAGGGGGAGTCGCAGAGACTCTGGATGAGGAGAGGGTCAGAGTGTCAGGAGAAGTTGGAGAGACTCTGGGTGAAGAGTGGGTCAGAGTGTCAGGAGGAGTTGGAGATACTCTGGGTGAGGAGAGGGTCAGAGTGTCAGGAGGAGTCGGAGAGAATCTGGGTGAGGAGAGGGTCAGAGTGTCAGGAGGACTTCGAGAGACTCTGGGTGAGGAGAGGTTCAGAGTGTCAGGAGGTGTTGGAGAGACTCAGGGTGAGGAGAGTTTCAGAGAATCAGGAGGAGTTGGAGAGACTCTGGGTGAGGAGAGGGTCAGAGTGTCAGGAGGAGTTGGAGAGAATCTGGGTGAGGAGAGGGTCAGAGTGTCAGGAGGAGTTGGAGAGACTCTGGGTGAGGAGAGGGTCAGAGTGCCAGGAGGAGTTGGAGAGACTCTGTGTGAGGAGAGGGTCAGAGTGTCAGGAGGAGTCGGAGAGACTCTGGGTGAGAAGAGGGTCAGAGTGTCAGGAGAAGTTGGAGAGACTCTGGGTGAAGAGAGGGTCAGATTGTCAGGAGGAGTTCGAGAGACTCTGGGTGAGGAGAGGGTCAGAGTGTCAGGAGGAGTTGGAGAAACTCTGGGTGAGGAGAGGGTCAGAGTGTCAGGAGGAGTTGGACAGACTGTGGGTGAGGAGAGGGTCAGAGTGTCATGTGGAGTTCAAGAGACTCTGGGTGAGGAGAGGGTCAGAGTGTCAGGAGGAGTTGGAGAGTCTCAGGGTGAGGAGAGGGTCAGAGTGTCAGGAGGAGTTGGAGAGATTCTGGGTGAGGAGAGGGTCAGAGTGTCAGGAGGAGTTCGAGAGACTCTGTGTTACGAGAGGGTCAGGGTGTCAGGAGGAGTCGGAGAGACTCTGGGTGAGGAGAGGGTCAGAGTGTCAGGAGAAGTTGGAGAGACTCTGGGTGAAGAGAGGGTCAGAGTGTCAGGAGGAGTTGGAGAGACTCTGGGTGAGGAGAGGGTCAGAGTGTCAGGAGGAGTTGGAGAGACTCTGGGTGAGGAGGGGGTCAGAGTGTCAGGAGTAGTTGGACAGACTCTGGGTGAGGAGAGGGTCAGAGTGTCATGAGGAGTTGGAGAGTCTCCGGGTGAGGAGAGGGTCAGAGTGTCAGGAGGAGTTGGAGAGATTCTGGGTGAGGAGAGGGTCAGAGTGTCAGGAGAAGTTGGAGAGACTCTGGGTGAGGAGAGGGTCAGAGTGTCAGGAGGAGTTGGACAGACTCTGGGTGAGGAGAGGGTCAGAGTGTCATGAGGAGTTGCAGAGACTGGGAGAGGAGATTGTCAGAGTGTCAGGAGGAGTTGGAGAGACTCTGGGTGAGGAGAGGGTCAGGAATTCAGGAAGAATTGTAGAGGCTCCGGAAGAGGCGGGGATCAGAGTTTCAGGAGCAGTTGTAGAAATTTTGGATGAGGAGAGTTTCAGGGCTTCTGGAGGAGTTGGACAGACCTTGGGTGAGGAGGGGGTCATGGTGTCAGGGGTAGTTGGTCAGACTCTCGGTGAGGAGAGGGTCAGAGTGTCAGGAGGTGTTGGAGAGTCTCCGGGAGAGGATATGTTCGGGTGTCAGAAGTTGTTGGACAGTCTCTGGGTGTGGAGAGGGTCATGTTGTCGGTAGGATGGCACAAACTGTGGGTGAGGAGAGGGTTAGAGTGTCATGAGGATTTGGTCAGACTCTAGGGGAGGAGAGGGTCAGGGTGTCAGGAGGAGTTGGAGAGACTCTGGGTGAGGAGAGGGTCAGAGTGTCAGGAGGAGTTGGAGAGACTCTGGGTGAGGAGAGGGTCAGAGTGTCAGGAGTAGTTGGACAGACTCTGGGTGAGGAGAGGGTCAGAGTGTCATGAGGAGTTAGAGAGTCTCCGGGTGAGGAGAGGGTCAGAGTGTCAGGAGGAGTTGGAGAGATTCTGGGTGAGGAGAGGGTCAGAGTGTCAGGAGGAGTTCGAGAGACTCTGTGTGAGGAGAGGGTCAGGGTGTCAGGTGGAGTCGGAGAGACTCTGGGTGAGGAGAGGGTCAGAGTGTCAGGAGAAGTTGGAGAGACTCTGGGTGAGGAGAGGGTCAGAGTGTCATGAGGAGTTGCAGAGACTGGGAGAGGAGATTGTCAGAGTGTCAGGAGGAGTTGGAGAGACTCTGGGTGAGGAGAGGGTCAGGATGTCAGGAAGAATTGTAGAGGCTCCGGAAGAGGCGGGGATCAGAGTTTCAGGAGCAGTTGTAGAAATTCTGGATGAGGAGAGTTTCAGGGCTTCCGGAGGAGTTGGACAGACCTTGGGTGAGGAGGGGGTCATGGTGTCAGGGGTAGTTGGTCAGACTCTCGGTGAGGAGAGGGTCAGAGTGTCAGGAGGTGTTGGAGAGACTCCGGGAGAGGATATGTTCGGGTGTCAGAAGTTGTTGGACAGTCTCTGGGTGTGGAGAGGGTCATGTTGTCGGTAGGATGGCACAAACTGTGGGTGAGGAGAGGGTTAGAGTGTCATGAGGATTTGGTCAGACTCTAGGGGAGGAGAGGGTCAGGGTGTCAGGAGGAGTTGGAGAGACTCTGGGTGAAGAGAGGGTCAGAGTGTCAAGAGGAGTTCGAACGTCTCTGCTGTGGAGAGGATCAGGGTGTCGGGCGAAGCTGGACAGACGCTAGGTGAGGAGAGGTTCTGGGTGTCATGAGGAGTTGCAGAGAATCTGGGTGAGGAGAGGGTCAGAGTGTTAGGAGGAGTTGGAGAGACTCTGGGTGTGGAGAGGATCAGAGTCTCAGGAGGAGTCGGAGACACTCTGAGTGAGGAGAGGGTCAGAGTGTCAGGAGGAGGTCGAGAGACTCTGTGTGAGGAGAGGGTCAGGGAATCAGGGGGAGTCGCAGAGACTCTGGATGAGGAGAGGGTCAGAGTGTCAGGAGAAGTTGGAGCGACTCTGGGTGAAGAGTGGGTCAGAGTGTCAGGAGGAGTTGGAGATACTCTGGGTGAGGAGAGGCTCAGAGTGTCAGGAGGAGTCGGAGAGAATCTGGGTGAGGAGAGGGTCAGAGTGTCAGGAGGACTTCGAGAGACTCTGGGTGAGGAGAGGTTCAGAGTGTCAGGAGGTGTTGGAGAGACTCAGGGTGAGGAGAGTTTCAGAGAATCAGGAGGAGTTGGAGAGACTCTGGGTGAGGAGAGGGTCAGAGTGTCAGGAGGAGTTGGAGAGAATCTGGGTGAGGAGAGGGTCAGAGTGTCAGGAGGAGTTGGAGAGACTCTGGGTGAGGAGAGGGTCAGAGTGCCAGGAGGAGTTGGAGAGACTCTGTGTGAGGAGAGGGTCAGAGTGTCAGGAGGAGTCGGAGAGACTCTGGGTGAGAAGAGGGTCAGAGTGTCAGGAAGATTTGGAGAGGCTCCAGATGTGGCTAGGATGAGAGTGTCAGGAGCAGTTGTAGAAATTCTGGATGAGGAGAGTTTCAGGGATTCCGGATGAGTTGGACCGACTTTGGGTGAGGAGGGGGTCAGGGTGTCAGGGGAAGTTGGTCAGACTCTAGGTGAGGAGAGGGTCAGAGTGTCTGGAGGGGTTGGACAGATTCTGGGAGAGGAGATGTTCAGGGTGTCAGAAGTTGTTGGACAGTCTCTGGGTGTGGAGAGGGTCATGTCATCGGGAGGATGGCACAAACTGTGGGTGAGGAGAGGGTTAGAGTGTCATGAGGATTTGGTCAGACTCTAGGGGAGGAGAGGGTCAGGGTGTCAGGAGGAATTGGAGACACTCTGGGTGAGGAGAGGGTCAGAGTGTCAAGAGGAGTTGGAACGACTCTGCTGTGGAGAGGGTCAGGGTGTCGGGCGAAGCTGGACAGACGCTAGGTGAGGAGAGGTTCAGGGTGTCATGAGGAGTTGGAGAGAATCTGGGTGAGGAGAGGGTCAGAGTGTCAGGAGGAGTTGGAGAGACTCTGGGTGAGGAGAGGGTCAGAATGTCAGGAGGAATCGGAGAGACTCTGGGTGAGGAGAGGGTCAGATTGTCAGGAGGAGTTCGAGAGACTCTGGGTGAGGAGAGGGTCAGAGTGTCAGGAGGAGTTGGAGAGTCTCCGGGTGAGGAGAGGGTCAGAGTGTCAGGAGGATTTGGAGAGACTCTGGGTGAGGAGAGGGTCAGAGTGTCAGGAGAAGTTGGAGAGACTCTGGGTGAAGAGAGGGTCAGAGTGTCAGGAGGAGTTGGAGAGACTCTGGGTGTGGAGAGGATCAGAGTGTCAGGAGGAGTCGGAGAGACTCTGAGTGAGGAGAGGGTCAGAGTGTCAGGAGGAGGTCGAGAGACTCTGTGTGAGGAGAGGGTCAGGGAGTCAGGGGGAGTCGGAGAGACTCTGGATGAGGAGAGGGTCAGAGTGTCAGGAGAAGTTGGAGAGACTCTGGGTGAGGAGAGGGTCAGAGTGTCAGGAGGAGTTGGAGATACTCTGGGTGAGGAGAGGGTCAGAGTGTCAGGAGGAGTCGGAGAGAATCTGGGTGAGGAGAGGGTCAGAGTGTCAGGAGGAGTTCGAGAGACTCTGGGTGAGGAGAGGTTCAGAGTGTCAGGAGGAGTTGGAGAGACTCAGGGTGAGGAGAGTTTCAGAGGATCAGGAGGAGTTGGAGAGACTCTGGGTGAGGAGAGGGTCAGAGTGTCAGGAGGAGTTGGAGAGAATCTGGGTGAGGAGAGGGTCAGAGTGTCAGGAGGAGTTGGAGAGACTCTGGGTGAGGAGAGGGTCAGAGTGCCAGGAGGAGTTGGAGAGACTCTGTGTGAGGAGAGGGTCAGAGTGTCAGGAGGAGTCGGAGAGACTCTGGGTGAGGAGAGGGTCAGAGTGTCAGGAGAAGTTGGAGAGACTCTGGGTGAAGACAGGGTCAGATTGTCAGGAGGAGTTCGAGAGACTCTGGGTGAGGAGAGGGTCAGAGTGTCAGGAGGAGTTGGAGAAACTCTGGGTGAGGAGAGGGTCAGAGTGTCAGGAGGGGTTGGACAGACTGTGGGTGAGGAGAGGGTCAGAGTGTCATGTGGAGTTGCAGAGACTGGGAGAGGAGATTGTCAGAGTGTCAGGAGGAGTTGGAGAGACTCTGGGTGAGGAGAGTGTCAGGATGTCAGGAAGATTTGGAGAGGCTCCGGATGAGGCGAGGATCAGAGTGTCAGGAGCAGTTGTAGAAATTCTGAATGAGGAGAGTTTCTGGGCTTCCGGAGGAGTTGGACAGACCTTGGGTGAGGAGGGGCTCAGGGTGTCAGGGGTAGTTGGTCAGACTCTCGGTGAGGAGAGGGTCAGAGTGTCAGGAGGTGTTGGAGAGACTCCCGGAGAGGAGATGTTCAGGATGTCAGAAGTTGTTGGACAGTCTCTGGGTGTGGAGAGGGTCATGTTGTCGGTACGATGGCACAAACTGTGGGTGAGGAGAGGGTTAGAGTGTCATGAGGATTTGGTCAGACTCTGGGGGAGGAGAGGGTCAGGGTGGCAGGAGGAGTTGGAGAGACTCTGGGTGAAGAGAGGGTCAGAGTGTCAAGAGGAGTTGGAACGTCTCTGCTGTGGAGAGGATCAGGGTGTCGGGCGAAGCTGGACAGACGCTAGGTGAGGAGAGGTTCAGGGTGTCATGAGGAGTTGGAGAGAATCTGGGTGAGGAGAGGGTCAGAGTGTCAGGAGGAGATGGAGAGACTCTGGGTGTGGAGAGGATCAGAGATTCAGGAGGAGTCGGAGAGACTCTGAGTGAGGAGAGGGTCAGAGTGTCAGGAGGAGGTCGAGAGACTCTGTGTGAGGAGAGGGTCAGGGAGTCAGGGGGAGTCGGAGAGACTCTGGGTGAGGAGAGGGTCAGAGTGTCAGGAGGAGTTGGAGATACTCTGGGTGAGGAGAGGGTCAGAGTGTCAGGAGGAGTCAGAGAGAATCTGGGTGAGGAGAGGGTCAGAGTGTCAGGAGGAGTTCGAGAGACTCTGGGTGAGGAGAGGTTCAGAGTGTCAGGAGGAGTTGGAGAGACTCTGGGTGAGGAGAGTTTCAGAGAATCAGGAGGATTTGGAGAGACTCTGGGTGTGGAGACGGTCAGAGTGTCGGGCGAAGCTGGACAGACGCTAGGTGAGGAGAGGTTCAGGGTGTCATGAGGAGTTGGAGAGACTCTGGGTGAAGAGAGGGTCAGAGTGTCAGGAGGAGTTCGAGACACTCTGGGTGAGGAGAGGGTCAGAGTGTCAGGAGGAGTCGGAGAGACTCTGGGTGAGGAGAGGGTCAGAGTGTCAGGAGAAGTTGGAGAGACTCTGGGTGAAGACAGGGTCAGATTGTCAGGAGGAGTTCGAGAGACTCTGGGTGAGGAGAGGGTCAGAGTGTCAGGAGGAGTTGGAGAAACTCTGGGTGAGGAGAGGGTCAGAGTGTCAGGAGGGTTTGGACAGACTGTGGGTGAGGAGAGGGTCAGAGTGTCATGTGGAGTTGCAGAGACTGGGAGAGGAGATTGTCAGAGTGTCAGGAGGAGTTGGAGAGACTCTGGGTGAGGAGAGTTTCAGGATGTCAGGAAGATTTGGAGAGGCTCCGGATGAGGCGAGGATCAGAGTGTCAGGAGCAGTTGTAGAAATTCTGAATGAGGAGAGTTTCTGGGCTTCCGGTGGAGTTGGACAGACCTTGGGTGAGGAGGGGCTCAGGGTGTCAGGGGTAGTTGGTCAGACTCTCGGTGAGGAGAGGGTCAGAGTGTCAGGAGGTGTTGGAGAGACTCCCGGAGAGGAGATGTTCAGGATGTCAGAAGTTGTTGGACAGTCTCTGGGTGTGGAGAGGGTCATGTTGTCGGTACGATGGCACAAACTGTGGGTGAGGAGAGGGTTAGAGTGTCATGAGGATTTGGTCAGACTCTGGGGGAGGAGAGGGTCAGGGTGGCAGGAGGAGTTGGAGAGACTCTGGGTGAAGAGAGGGTCAGAGTGTCAAGAGGAGTTGGAACGTCTCTGCTGTGCAGAGGATCAGGGTGTCGGGCGAAGCTGGACAGACGCTAGGTGAGGAGAGGTTCAGGGTGTCATGAGGAGTTGGAGAGAATCTGGGTGAGGAGAGGGTCAGAGTGTCAGGAGGAGATGGAGAGACTCTGGGTGTGGAGAGGATCAGAGATTCAGGAGGAGTCGGAGAGACTCTGAGTGAGGAGAGGGTCAGAGTGTCAGGAGGAGGTCGAGAGACTCTGTGTGAGGAGAGGGTCAGGGAGTCAGGGGGAGTCGGAGAGACTCTGGGTGAGGAGAGGGTCAGAGTGTCAGGAGGAGTTGGAGATACTCTGGGTGAGGAGAGGGTCAGAGTGTCAGGAGGAGTCAGAGAGAATCTGGGTGAGGAGAGGGTCAGAGTGTCAGGAGGAGTTCGAGAGACTCTGGGTGAGGAGAGGTTCAGAGTGTCAGGAGGAGTTGGAGAGACTCAGGGTGAGGAGAGTTTCAGAGAATCAGGAGGATTTGGAGAGACTCTGGGTGTGGAGACGGTCAGAGTGTCGGGCGAAGCTGGACAGACGCTAGGTGAGGAGAGGTTCAGGGTGTCATGAGGAGTTGGAGAGACTCTGGGTGAAGAGAGGGTCAGAGTGTCAGGAGGAGTTCGAGAGACTCTGGGTGAGGAGAGGGTCAGACTGTCAGGAGGAGTTGGAGAGACTCTGGGTGAGGAGAGGGTCAGAGTGTCAGGAGGAGTTGGACAGACTCTGGGTGAGGAGAGGGTCAGAGTGTCATGAGGAGTTGCAGAGACTTTGTGAGGAGATTGTCAGAGTGTCAGGAGGAGTTGGAGAGACTCTGGGTGAGGAGAGGCTCAGAATGTCAGGAAGATTTGTAGAGGCTCCGGATGAGGCGGGCTCAGAGTGTCAGGAGCAGTTGTAGAAATTCTGGATGAGGAGAGTTTCAGGGCTTCCGGAGGAGTTGGACAGACCTTGGGTGAGGAGGGGGTCAGGGTGTCAGGAGAAGTTGGTCAGACTCTAGGTGAGGAGAGGGTCAGAGTGTCAGGAGGTGTTGGAGAGACTCAGGGAGTGGAGATGTTCAGGGTGTCAGAAGTTGTTGGACAGTCTCTGGGTGTGGAGAGGGTCAGAGTGTCGGGAGGATGGCACAAACTGTGGGTGAGGAGAGGGTCAGAGTGTCATGAGGAGTTGCTGAGACTGGGAGAGGAGATTGTCAGAGTGTCAGGAGGAGTTGGAGAGACTCTGGGTGAGGAGAGGGTCAGGATCTCAGGAAGATTTGGAGAGGCTCCGGATGAGGCGTTGGTCAGACTCTAGGTGAGGAGAGGGTCAGAGTCTCAGGAGATGTTGGACAGATTCTGGGAGAGGAGATGGTCAGGTTGTCAGAAGTTGTTGGACAGTCTCTGGGTGTGGGGTGGGTCATGTTTTCGGGAGAATGGCACAAACTGTGGGTTAGGAGAGGTTTAGAGTGTCATGAGGATTTGGTCAGACTCTAGGGGAGGAGAGGGTCAGGGTGTCAGGAGGAGTTGGAGAGTCTCTGGGTGAGGAGAGTGTCAGTGTGTCAAGAGGAGTTGGACCGACACTGCTGCGGAGAGGGTCAGGGTGTCGGGCGAAGCTGGACAGAGGCTAGGTGAGGAGATGTTCGGGGTGTCATGAGGAGTTGGAGAGACTCTGGGTGAGGAGAGGGTCAGAGTGTCAGGAGGAGTTGGCGAGTCTCCGGGTGAGGAGAGGGTCAGAGTGTCAGGAGGATTTGGAGAGACTCTGGGTGAGGAGAGGGTCAGAGTGTCAGGAGGATTTCGAGCAACTCTGTGTGAGGAGAGTGTCAGGGTGTCAGGAGGAGTTGGAGAGAATCTGGGCGAGGAGAGGGTCAGAGTGTCAGGAGGAGTTGGAGAGACTCTGGGTGTGGAGAGGATCAGAGAGTCAGGAGGAGTCGGAGAGACTCTGAGTGAGGAGAGGGTCAGAGTGTCAGGAGTAGGTCGAGAGACTCTGTGTGAGGAGACGGTGAGGGAGTCAGGGGGAGTCGGAGAGACTCTGGGTGAGGAGAGGGTCAGAGTGTCAGGAGAAGTTGGAGAGACTCTGCGTGAAGAGAGGGTCAGAGTGTCAGGAGGAGTTGGAGATACTCGGGGTGAGGAGAGGGTCAGAGTGTCAGGAGGAGTCGGAGAGAATCTGTGTGAGGAGAGGGTCGGAGTGTCAGGAGGAGTTCGAGAGACTCTGGGTGCGGAGAGGTTCAGAGTGTCAGGAGGAGTTGCTGAGACTCAGGGTGAGGAGAGTTTCAGAGAATCAGGAGGAGTTGGAGAGAATCTGGGTGAGAAGAGGGTCAGAGTGTCAGGATGAGTTGGAGAGACTCTGGGTGAGGAGAGTGTCAGAGTGCCAGGAGGAGTTGGAGAGACTCTGTGTGAGGAGAGGGTCAGAGTGTCAGGAGGAGTCGGAGAGACTCTGGGTGAGGAGAGGGTCAGAGTGTCAGGAGAAGTTGGTGAGACTCTGGGTGAAGAGAGGGTCAGAGTTTCAGGAGGAGTTCGAGAGACTCTGGGTGAGGAGAGGGTCAGAGTGTCAGGAGGAGTTGGACAGACTGTGGGTGAGGAGAGGGTCAGAGTGTCATGAGGAGTTGCAGAGACTGGGAGAGGAGATTGTCAGAGTGTCAGGAGGAGTTAGAGAGACTCTGGGTGAGGAGAGCGTCAGGATGTCAGGAAGATTTGGAGAGGCTCCGGATGAGGCTAGTATCAGAGTGTCAGGAGCAGTTGTAGAAATTCTGGATTAGGAGAGTTTCAGGGATTCCGGATGAGTTGGACAGACTTTGGGTGAGGAGGGGGTCAGGGTGTCAGGGGAAGTTGGTCAGACTCTAGGTGAAGAGAGGGTCAGAGTGTCTGGAGGTGTTGGACAGATTCTGGGAGAGGAGATGTTCAGGGTGTCAGAAGTTGTTGGACAGTCTCTGGGTGTGGAGAGGGTCATGTCGTCGGGAGGATGGCACAAACTGTGGGTGAGGAGAGGGTTAGAGTGTCATGAGGATTTGGTCAGACTCTAGGGGAGGAGAGGGTCAGTGTGTCAGGAGGAATTGGAGACACTCTGGGTGAGGAGAGGGTCAGAGTGTCAAGAGGAGTTGGAGAGACTCTGAGTTAGGAGAGGTTCAGAGTGTCAGGAGGAGGTCGAGAGACTCTGTGTGAGGAGAGGGTCAGGGAGTCAGGGGGAGTCGGAGAGACTCTGGGTGAGGAGAGGGTAAGAGTGTCAAGAGGAGTTGGAACGACTCTGCTGTGGAGAGGGTCAGGGTGTCGGGCGAAGCTGGACAGACGCTAGATGAGGAGAGGTTCAGGGTGTCATGAGGAGTTGGAGAGAATCTGGGTGAGGAGAGGGTGAGAGTGTCAGGAGGAGTTGGAGAGACTCTGGGTGAGGAGAGGGTCAGAATGTCAGGAGGAATCGGAGAGACTCTGGGTGAGGAGAGGGTCAGATTGTCAGGAGGAGTTCGAGAGACTCTGGGTGAGGAGAGGGTCAGAGTGTCAGGAGGAGTTCGAGAGACTCTGGGTGAGGAGAGGGTCAGAGTGTCAGGAGGAGTTGGAGAGTCTCCGGGTGAGGAGAGGGTCAGAGTGTCAGGAGGATTTGGAGAGACTCTGGGTGAGGAGAGGGTCAGAGTGTCAGGAGGATTTCGAGAGACTCTGTGTGAGGAGAGTGTCAGGGTGTCAGGAGGAGTTGGAGAGAATCTGGGCGAGGAGAGGGTCAGATTGTCAGGAGTAGTTGGAGAGATCTGGGTGTGGAGAGGATCAGAGTGTCAGGAGGAGTCGGAGAGACTCTGAGTTAGGAGAGGTTCAGAGTGTCAGGAGGAGGTCGAGAGACTCTGTGTGAGGAGAGGGTCAGGGAGTCAGGGTGAGTCGGAGAGACTCTGGGTGAGGAGAGGGTCAGAGTGTCAAGAGGATTTGGAACGACTCTGCTGTGGAGAGGGTCAGGGTGTCGGGCGAAGCTGGACAGACGCTAGGTGAGGAGAGGTTCAGGGTGTCATGAGGAGTTGGAGAGAATCTGGGTGAGGAGAGGGTCAGAGTGTCAGGAGGAGTTGGAGAGACTCTGGGTGAGGAGAGGGTCAGAATGTCAGGAGGAATCGGAGAGACTCTGGGTGAGGAGAGGGACAGATTGTCAGGAGGAGTTCGAGAGACTCTGGGTGAGGAGAGGGTCAGAGTGTCAGGAGGAGTTGGAGAGTCTCCGGGTGAGGAGAGGGTCAGAGTGTCACGAGGATTTGGAGAGACTCTGGGTGAGGAGAGGGTCAGAGTGTCAGTAGAAGTTGGAGAGACTCTGGGTGAAGAGAGGGTCAGAGTGTCAGGAGGAGTTCGAGAGACTCTGGGTGAGGAGAGGGTCAGAGTGTCAGGAGGAGTTGGAGAGACTCTGGGTGAGGAGAGGGTCAGAGTGTCAGGAGGAGTTGGACAGACTCTGGATGAGGAGAGGGTCAGAGTGTCAGGAGGAGGTCGAGAGACTCTGTGTGAGGAGAGGGTCAGGGAGTCAGGGGGAGTCGGAGAGACTCTGGGTGAGGAGAGGGTCAGAGTGTCAGGAGGAGTTGGAGATACTCTGGGTGAGGAGAGGGTCAGAGTGTCAGGAGGAGTCAGAGAGAATCTGGGTGAGGAGAGGGTCAGAGTGTCAGGAGGAGTTCGAGAGACTCTGGGTGAGGAGAGGTTCAGAGTGTCAGGAGGAGTTGGAGAGACTCAGGGTGAGGAGAGTTTCAGAGAATCAGGAGGATTTGGAGAGACTCTGGGTGTGGAGACGGTCAGAGTGTCGGGCGAAGCTGGACAGACGCTAGGTGAGGAGAGGTTCAGGGTGTCATGAGGAGTTGGAGAGACTCTGGGTGAAGAGAGGGTCAGAGTGTCAGGAGGAGTTCGAGAGACTCTGGGTGAGGAGAGGGTCAGACTGTCAGGAGGAGTTGGAGAGACTCTGGGTGAGGAGAGGGTCAGAGTGTCAGGAGGAGTTGGACAGACTCTGGGTGAGGAGAGGGTCAGAGTGTCATGAGGAGTTGCAGAGACTTTGTGAGGAGATTGTCAGAGTGTCAGGAGGAGTTGGAGAGACTCTGGGTGAGGAGAGGCTCAGAATGTCAGGAAGATTTGTAGAGGCTCCGGATGAGGCGGGCTCAGAGTGTCAGGAGCAGTTGTAGAAATTCTGGATGAGGAGAGTTTCAGGGCTTCCGGAGGAGTTGGACAGACCTTGGGTGAGGAGGGGGTCAGGGTGTCAGGAGAAGTTGGTCAGACTCTAGGTGAGGAGAGGGTCAGAGTGTCAGGAGGTGTTGGAGAGACTCAGGGAGTGGAGATGTTCAGGGTGTCAGAAGTTGTTGGACAGTCTCTGGGTGTGGAGAGGGTCAGAGTGTCGGGAGGATGGCACAAACTGTGGGTGAGGAGAGGGTCAGAGTGTCATGAGGAGTTGCTGAGACTGGGAGAGGAGATTGTCAGAGTGTCAGGAGGAGTTGGAGAGACTCTGGGTGAGGAGAGGGTCAGGATCTCAGGAAGATTTGGAGAGGCTCCGGATGAGGCGTTGGTCAGACTCTAGGTGAGGAGAGGGTCAGAGTCTCAGGAGATGTTGGACAGATTCTGGGAGAGGAGATGGTCAGGTTGTCAGAAGTTGTTGGACAGTCTCTGGGTGTGGGGTGGGTCATGTTTTCGGGAGGATGGCACAAACTGTGGGTTAGGAGAGGTTTAGAGTGTCATGAGGATTTGGTCAGACTCTAGGGGAGGAGAGGGTCAGGGTGTCAGGAGGAGTTGGAGAGTCTCTGGGTGAGGAGAGTGTCAGTGTGTCAAGAGGAGTTGGACCGACACTGCTGCGGAGAGGGTCAGGGTGTCGGGCGAAGCTGGACAGAGGCTAGGTGAGGAGATGTTCGGGGTGTCATGAGGAGTTGGAGAGACTCTGGGTGAGGAGAGGGTCAGAGTGTCAGGAGGAGTTGGCGAGTCTCCGGGTGAGGAGAGGGTCAGAGTGTCAGGAGGATTTGGAGAGACTCTGGGTGAGGAGAGGGTCAGAGTGTCAGGAGGATTTCGAGCAACTCTGTGTGAGGAGAGTGTCAGGGTGTCAGGAGGAGTTGGAGAGAATCTGGGCGAGGAGAGGGTCAGAGTGTCAGGAGGAGTTGGAGAGACTCTGGGTGTGGAGAGGATCAGAGAGTCAGGAGGAGTCGGAGAGACTCTGAGTGAGGAGAGGGTCAGAGTGTCAGGAGTAGGTCGAGAGACTCTGTGTGAGGAGACGGTGAGGGAGTCAGGGGGAGTCGGAGAGACTCTGGGTGAGGAGAGGGTCAGAGTGTCAGGAGAAGTTGGAGAGACTCTGCGTGAAGAGAGGGTCAGAGTGTCAGGAGGAGTTGGAGATACTCGGGGTGAGGAGAGGGTCAGAGTGTCAGGAGGAGTCGGAGAGAATCTGTGTGAGGAGAGGGTCGGAGTGTCAGGAGGAGTTCGAGAGACTCTGGGTGCGGAGAGGTTCAGAGTGTCAGGAGGAGTTGCTGAGACTCAGGGTGAGGAGAGTTTCAGAGAATCAGGAGGAGTTGGAGAGAATCTGGGTGAGAAGAGGGTCAGAGTGTCAGGATGAGTTGGAGAGACTCTGGGTGAGGAGAGTGTCAGAGTGCCAGGAGGAGTTGGAGAGACTCTGTGTGAGGAGAGGGTCAGAGTGTCAGGAGGAGTCGGAGAGACTCTGGGTGAGGAGAGGGTCAGAGTGTCAGGAGAAGTTGGTGAGACTCTGGGTGAAGAGAGGGTCAGAGTTTCAGGAGGAGTTCGAGAGACTCTGGGTGAGGAGAGGGTCAGAGTGTCAGGAGGAGTTGGACAGACTGTGGGTGAGGAGAGGGTCAGAGTGTCATGAGGAGTTGCAGAGACTGGGAGAGGAGATTGTCAGAGTGTCAGGAGGAGTTAGAGAGACTCTGGGTGAGGAGAGCGTCAGGATGTCAGGAAGATTTGGAGAGGCTCCGGATGAGGCTAGTATCAGAGTGTCAGGAGCAGTTGTAGAAATTCTGGATTAGGAGAGTTTCAGGGATTCCGGATGAGTTGGACAGACTTTGGGTGAGGAGGGGGTCAGGGTGTCAGGGGAAGTTGGTCAGACTCTAGGTGAAGAGAGGGTCAGAGTGTCTGGAGGTGTTGGACAGATTCTGGGAGAGGAGATGTTCAGGGTGTCAGAAGTTGTTGGACAGTCTCTGGGTGTGGAGAGGGTCATGTCGTCGGGAGGATGGCACAAACTGTGGGTGAGGAGAGGGTTAGAGTGTCATGAGGATTTGGTCAGACTCTAGGGGAGGAGAGGGTCAGTGTGTCAGGAGGAATTGGAGACACTCTGGGTGAGGAGAGGGTCAGAGTGTCAAGAGGAGTTGGAGAGACTCTGAGTTAGGAGAGGTTCAGAGTGTCAGGAGGAGGTCGAGAGACTCTGTGTGAGGAGAGGGTCAGGGAGTCAGGGGGAGTCGGAGAGACTCTGGGTGAGGAGAGGGTAAGAGTGTCAAGAGGAGTTGGAACGACTCTGCTGTGGAGAGGGTCAGGGTGTCGGGCGAAGCTGGACAGACGCTAGATGAGGAGAGGTTCAGGGTGTCATGAGGAGTTGGAGAGAATCTGGGTGAGGAGAGGGTGAGAGTGTCAGGAGGAGTTGGAGAGACTCTGGGTGAGGAGAGGGTCAGAATGTCAGGAGGAATCGGAGAGACTCTGGGTGAGGAGAGGGTCAGATTGTCAGGAGGAGTTCGAGAGACTCTGGGTGAGGAGAGGGTCAGAGTGTCAGGAGGAGTTCGAGAGACTCTGGGTGAGGAGAGGGTCAGAGTGTCAGGAGGAGTTGGAGAGTCTCCGGGTGAGGAGAGGGTCAGAGTGTCAGGAGGATTTGGAGAGACTCTGGGTGAGGAGAGGGTCAGAGTGTCAGGAGGATTTCGAGAGACTCTGTGTGAGGAGAGTGTCAGGGTGTCAGGAGGAGTTGGAGAGAATCTGGGCGAGGAGAGGGTCAGATTGTCAGGAGTAGTTGGAGAGATCTGGGTGTGGAGAGGATCAGAGTGTCAGGAGGAGTCGGAGAGACTCTGAGTTAGGAGAGGTTCAGAGTGTCAGGAGGAGGTCGAGAGACTCTGTGTGAGGAGAGGGTCAGGGAGTCAGGGTGAGTCGGAGAGACTCTGGGTGAGGAGAGGGTCAGAGTGTCAAGAGGATTTGGAACGACTCTGCTGTGGAGAGGGTCAGGGTGTCGGGCGAAGCTGGACAGACGCTAGGTGAGGAGAGGTTCAGGGTGTCATGAGGAGTTGGAGAGAATCTGGGTGAGGAGAGGGTCAGAGTGTCAGGAGGAGTTGGAGAGACTCTGGGTGAGGAGAGGGTCAGAATGTCAGGAGGAATCGGAGAGACTCTGGGTGAGGAGAGGGACAGATTGTCAGGAGGAGTTCGAGAGACTCTGGGTGAGGAGAGGGTCAGAGTGTCAGGAGGAGTTGGAGAGTCTCCGGGTGAGGAGAGGGTCAGAGTGTCACGAGGATTTGGAGAGACTCTGGGTGAGGAGAGGGTCAGAGTGTCAGTAGAAGTTGGAGAGACTCTGGGTGAAGAGAGGGTCAGAGTGTCAGGAGGAGTTCGAGAGACTCTGGGTGAGGAGAGGGTCAGAGTGTCAGGAGGAGTTGGAGAGACTCTGGGTGAGGAGAGGGTCAGAGTGTCAGGAGGAGTTGGACAGACTCTGGATGAGGAGAGGGTCAGAGTGTCATGAGGAGTTGCAGAGACTGGGAGAGGAGATTGTCAGAGTGTCAGGAGGAGTTGGAGAGACTCTGGGTGAGGAGAGGCTCAGAATGTCAGGAAGATTTGTAGAGGCTCCGGATGAGGCGGGCTCAGAGTGTCAGGAGCAGTTGTAGAAATTCTGGATGAGGAGAGTTTCAGGGCTTCCGGAGGAGTTGGACAGACCTTGGGTGAGGAGGGGGTCAGGGTGTCAGGAGAAGTTGGTCAGACTCTAGGTGAGGAGAGGGTCAGAGTGTCAGGAGGTGTTGGAGAGACTCAGGGAGTGGAGATGTTCAGGGTGTCAGAAGTTGTTGGACAGTCTCTGGGTGTGGAGAGGGTCAGAGTGTCGGGAGGATGGCACAAACTGTGGGTGAGGAGAGGGTCAGAGTGTCATGAGGAGTTGCTGAGACTGGGAGAGGAGATTGTCAGAGTGTCAGGAGGAGTTGGAGAGACTCTGGGTGAGGAGAGGGTCAGGATCTCAGGAAGATTTGGAGAGGCTCCGGATGAGGCGTTGGTCAGACTCTAGGTGAGGAGAGGGTCAGAGTCTCAGGAGATGTTGGACAGATTCTGGGAGAGGAGATGGTCAGGTTGTCAGAAGTTGTTGGACAGTCTCTGGGTGTGGGGTGGGTCATGTTTTCGGGAGGATGGCACAAACTGTGGGTTAGGAGAGGTTTAGAGTGTCATGAGGATTTGGTCAGACTCTAGGGGAGGAGAGGGTCAGGGTGTCAGGAGGAGTTGGAGAGTCTCTGGGTGAGGAGAGTGTCAGTGTGTCAAGAGGAGTTGGACCGACACTGCTGCGGAGAGGGTCAGGGTGTCGGGCGAAGCTGGACAGAGGCTAGGTGAGGAGATGTTCGGGGTGTCATGAGGAGTTGGAGAGACTCTGGGTGAGGAGAGGGTCAGAGTGTCAGGAGGAGTTGGCGAGTCTCCGGGTGAGGAGAGGGTCAGAGTGTCAGGAGGATTTGGAGAGACTCTGGGTGAGGAGAGGGTCAGAGTGTCAGGAGGATTTCGAGCAACTCTGTGTGAGGAGAGTGTCAGGGTGTCAGGAGGAGTTGGAGAGAATCTGGGCGAGGAGAGGGTCAGAGTGTCAGGAGGAGTTGGAGAGACTCTGGGTGTGGAGAGGATCAGAGAGTCAGGAGGAGTCGGAGAGACTCTGAGTGAGGAGAGGGTCAGAGTGTCAGGAGTAGGTCGAGAGACTCTGTGTGAGGAGACGGTGAGGGAGTCAGGGGGAGTCGGAGAGACTCTGGGTGAGGAGAGGGTCAGAGTGTCAGGAGAAGTTGGAGAGACTCTGCGTGAAGAGAGGGTCAGAGTGTCAGGAGGAGTTGGAGATACTCGGGGTGAGGAGAGGGTCAGAGTGTCAGGAGGAGTCGGAGAGAATCTGTGTGAGGAGAGGGTCGGAGTGTCAGGAGGAGTTCGAGAGACTCTGGGTGCGGAGAGGTTCAGAGTGTCAGGAGGAGTTGCTGAGACTCAGGGTGAGGAGAGTTTCAGAGAATCAGGAGGAGTTGGAGAGAATCTGGGTGAGAAGAGGGTCAGAGTGTCAGGATGAGTTGGAGAGACTCTGGGTGAGGAGAGTGTCAGAGTGCCAGGAGGAGTTGGAGAGACTCTGTGTGAGGAGAGGGTCAGAGTGTCAGGAGGAGTCGGAGAGACTCTGGGTGAGGAGAGGGTCAGAGTGTCAGGAGAAGTTGGTGAGACTCTGGGTGAAGAGAGGGTCAGAGTTTCAGGAGGAGTTCGAGAGACTCTGGGTGAGGAGAGGGTCAGAGTGTCAGGAGGAGTTGGACAGACTGTGGGTGAGGAGAGGGTCAGAGTGTCATGAGGAGTTGCAGAGACTGGGAGAGGAGATTGTCAGAGTGTCAGGAGGAGTTAGAGAGACTCTGGGTGAGGAGAGCGTCAGGATGTCAGGAAGATTTGGAGAGGCTCCGGATGAGGCTAGTATCAGAGTGTCAGGAGCAGTTGTAGAAATTCTGGATTAGGAGAGTTTCAGGGATTCCGGATGAGTTGGACAGACTTTGGGTGAGGAGGGGGTCAGGGTGTCAGGGGAAGTTGGTCAGACTCTAGGTGAAGAGAGGGTCAGAGTGTCTGGAGGTGTTGGACAGATTCTGGGAGAGGAGATGTTCAGGGTGTCAGAAGTTGTTGGACAGTCTCTGGGTGTGGAGAGGGTCATGTCGTCGGGAGGATGGCACAAACTGTGGGTGAGGAGAGGGTTAGAGTGTCATGAGGATTTGGTCAGACTCTAGGGGAGGAGAGGGTCAGTGTGTCAGGAGGAATTGGAGACACTCTGGGTGAGGAGAGGGTCAGAGTGTCAAGAGGAGTTGGAGAGACTCTGAGTTAGGAGAGGTTCAGAGTGTCAGGAGGAGGTCGAGAGACTCTGTGTGAGGAGAGGGTCAGGGAGTCAGGGGGAGTCGGAGAGACTCTGGGTGAGGAGAGGGTAAGAGTGTCAAGAGGAGTTGGAACGACTCTGCTGTGGAGAGGGTCAGGGTGTCGGGCGAAGCTGGACAGACGCTAGATGAGGAGAGGTTCAGGGTGTCATGAGGAGTTGGAGAGAATCTGGGTGAGGAGAGGGTGAGAGTGTCAGGAGGAGTTGGAGAGACTCTGGGTGAGGAGAGGGTCAGAATGTCAGGAGGAATCGGAGAGACTCTGGGTGAGGAGAGGGTCAGATTGTCAGGAGGAGTTCGAGAGACTCTGGGTGAGGAGAGGGTCAGAGTGTCAGGAGGAGTTCGAGAGACTCTGGGTGAGGAGAGGGTCAGAGTGTCAGGAGGAGTTGGAGAGTCTCCGGGTGAGGAGAGGGTCAGAGTGTCAGGAGGATTTGGAGAGACTCTGGGTGAGGAGAGGGTCAGAGTGTCAGGAGGATTTCGAGAGACTCTGTGTGAGGAGAGTGTCAGGGTGTCAGGAGGAGTTGGAGAGAATCTGGGCGAGGAGAGGGTCAGATTGTCAGGAGTAGTTGGAGAGATCTGGGTGTGGAGAGGATCAGAGTGTCAGGAGGAGTCGGAGAGACTCTGAGTTAGGAGAGGTTCAGAGTGTCAGGAGGAGGTCGAGAGACTCTGTGTGAGGAGAGGGTCAGGGAGTCAGGGTGAGTCGGAGAGACTCTGGGTGAGGAGAGGGTCAGAGTGTCAAGAGGATTTGGAACGACTCTGCTGTGGAGAGGGTCAGGGTGTCGGGCGAAGCTGGACAGACGCTAGGTGAGGAGAGGTTCAGGGTGTCATGAGGAGTTGGAGAGAATCTGGGTGAGGAGAGGGTCAGAGTGTCAGGAGGAGTTGGAGAGACTCTG
The DNA here is from genome assembly GCA_026770705.1 of Isurus oxyrinchus. Lineage (NCBI taxonomy): Eukaryota > Metazoa > Chordata > Chondrichthyes > Lamniformes > Lamnidae > Isurus > Isurus oxyrinchus. Next base: position 104,963,256 of record JANJGN010000010.1, read on the forward strand.
GGTGAGGAGAGGGTCAGAATGTCAGGAGGAATCGGAGAGACTCTGGGTGAGGAGAGGGACAGATTGTCAGGAGGAGTTCGAGAGACTCTGGGTGAGGAGAGGGTCAGAGTGTCAGGAGGAGTTGGAGAGTCTCCGGGTGAGGAGAGGGTCAGAGTGTCACGAGGATTTGGAGAGACTCTGGGTGAGGAGAGGGTCAGAGTGTCAGTAGAAGTTGGAGAGACTCTGGGTGAAGAGAGGGTCAGAGTGTCAGGAGGAGTTCGAGAGACTCTGGGTGAGGAGAGGGTCAGAGTGTCAGGAGGAGTTGGAGAGACTCTGGGTGAGGAGAGGGTCAGAGTGTCAGGAGGAGTTGGACAGACTCTGGATGAGGAGAGGGTCAGAGTGTCATGAGGAGTTGCAGAGACTGGGAGAGGAGATTGTCAGAGTGTCAGGAGGAGTTGGACAGACTCTGGGTGAGGAGAGGGTCAGATTGTCAGAAGATTTGTAGAGGCTCCGGATGAGGCGGGCTCAGAGTGTCAGGAGCAGTTGTAGAAATTCTGGATGAGGAGAGTTTCAGGGCTTCCGGAGGAGTTAGATAGACCTTGGGTGAGGAGGGGGTCAGGGTGTCAGGGGAAGTTGGTCAGACTCTAGGTGAGGAGAGGGTCAGAGTGTCAGGAGGTGTTGGAGAGACTCAGGGAGAGGAGATGTTCAGGGTGTCAGAAGTTGTTGGACAGTCTCTGGGTGTGGAGAGGGTCAGAGTGTCGGGAGGATGGCACAAACTGTGGGTGAGGAGAGGGTCAGAGTGTCATGAGGAGTTGCTGAGACTGGGAGAGGAGATTGTCAGAGTGTCAGGAGGAGTTGGAGAGACTCAGGGTGAGGAGAGGGTCAGAGAATCAGGAGAGTTGGAGAGACTCTGGGTGAGGAGAGGGTCAGAGTCTCAGGAGGATTTGGAGAGACTCTGGGTGAGGAGAGGGTCAGAGTGTCAGGAGGAGTTGGAACGACTCTGCTGTGGAGAGGGTCAGGGTGTCGGGCGAAGCTGGACAGACGCCAGGTGAGGAGAGTTTCAGGGTGTCATGAGGAGTTGGAGAGATTCTGGGTGAGGAGAGGGTCAGAGTGTCAGGAGGAGTTGGAGAGACTCTGGGTGAGGAGAGGGTCAGAATGTCAGTAGGAATTGGAGAGACTCTGGGTGAGGAGAGGGTGAGATTGTCAGGAGGACTTCGAGAGACTCTGGGTGAGGAGAGGGTCAGAGTGTCAGGAGGAGTTGGAGAGTCTCCGGGTGAGGAGAGGGTAAGAGTGTCAGGAGGATTTGGAGAGACTCTGGGTGAGGAGAGGGTCAGAGTGTCAGGAGGATTTCGAGAGACTCTGTGTGAGGAGAGTGTCAGGGTGTCAGGAGGAGTTGGAGAGAATCTGGGTGAGGAGAGGGTCAGAGTGTCAGGAGGAGTTGGAGAGAATCTGGGTGTGGAGAGGATCAGAGTGTCAGGAGGAGTCGGAGAGACTCTGAGTGAGGAGAGGGTCAGAGTGTCAGGAGGAGGTCGAGAGACTCTGTGTGAGGAGAGGGTCAGGGAGTAAGGGGGAGTCGGAGAGACTCTGGTTGAGGAGAGGGTCAGAGTGTCAGGAGAAGTTGGAGAGACTCTGGGTGAAGATAGGGTCAGAGTGTCAGGAGGAGTTGGAGAGAATCTGGGTGAGGAGAGGGTCAGAGTGTCAGGAGGAGTTCGAGAGACTCTGGGTGCGGAGAGGTTCAGAGTGTCAGGAGGAGTTGGAGAGACTCAGGGTGAGGAGAGTTTCAGAGAATCAGGAGGAGTTGGAGAGACTCTGGGTGAGGAGAGGCTCAGAGTGTCAGGAGGAGTTGGAGAGAATCTGGGTGAGGAGAGGGTCAGAGTGTCAGGAGGAGTTGGAGAGACTCTGGGTGAGGAGAGGGTCAGAGTGCCAGGAGGAGTTGGAGAGACTCTGTGTGAGGAGAGGGTCAGAGTGTCAGGAGGAGTCGGAGAGACTCTGGGTGAGGAGAGGGTCAGAGTGTCAGGAGAAGTTGGAGAGACTCTGGGTGAAGAGAGGGTCAGAGTGTCAGGAGGAGTTCGAGAGACTCTGGGTGAGGAGAGGGTCAGAGTGTCAGGAGGAGTTGGAGAAACTCTGGGTGAGGAGAGGTTCAGAGTGTCAGGAGGAGTTGGACAGTCTGTGGGTGAGGAGAGGGTCAGAGTGTCATGAGGAGTTGCAGAGACTGGGAGAGGAGATTGTCAGAGTGTCAGGAGGAGTTGGAGAGACTCTGGGTGAGGAGAGTGTCAGGATGTCAGGAAGATTTGGAGAGGCTCCGGATGAGGAGAGGGTCAGATTGTCAGGAGGAGTTCGAGAGACTCTGGGTGAGGAGAGGGTCAGAGTGTCAGGAGGAGTTGGAGAGTCTCCGGGTGAGGAGAGGGTCAGAGTGTCAGGAGGAGTTGGAGAGTCTCCGGGTGAGGAGAGGGTCAGAGTGTCAGTAGGAGTTGGAGAGACTCTGGGTGAGGAGAGGGTCAGAATGTCAGGAGGAATCGGAGAGACTCTGGGTGAGGAGAGGGTCAGATTGTCAGGAGGAGTTCGAGAGACACTGGGTGAGGAGAAGGTCAGAGTGTCAGGAGGAGTTGGAGAGTCTCCGGGTGAGGAGAGGGTCAGAGTGTCAGGAGGATTTGGAGAGACTCTGGGTGAGGAGAGGGTCAGAGTGTCAGGAGAAGTTGGAGAGACTCTGGGTGAAGAGAGGCTCAGAGTGTCAGGAGGAGTTCGAGAGACTCTGGGTGAGGAGAGGGTCAGAGTGTCAGGAGGAGTTGGAGAGACTCTGGGTGAGGAGAGGGTCAGAGTGTCAGGAGGAGTTGGACAGACTCTGGGTGAGGAGAGGGTCAGAGTGTCATGAGGAGTTGCAGAGACTGGGAGAGGAGATTGTCAGAGTGTCAGGAGGAGTTGGAGAGACTCTGGGTGAGGAGAGGGTCAGAGTTTCAGGAGGAGTTGGACAGACTCTGGGTGAGGAGAGGGTCAGAGTGTCATGAGGAGTTGCAGAGACTGGGAGAGGAGTTTGTCAGAGTGTCAGGAGGAGTTGGAGAGACTCTGGGTGAGGAGAGGCTCAGAATGTCAGGAAGATTTGTAGAGACTCCGGATGAGGCGGGGATCAGAGTGTCAGGAGCAGTTGTAGAAATTCTGGATGAGGAGAGTTTCAGGGCTTCCGGAGGACTTGGACAGACCTTGGGTGAAGAGGGGGTCAGGGTGTCAGGGGAAGTTGGTCAGACTCTAGGTGAGGAGAGGGTCAGAGTGTCAGGAGGTTTTGGAGAGACTCAGGGAGAGGAGATGTTCAGGGTGTCAGAAGTTGTTGGACAGTCTCTGGGGGTGGAGAGGGTCAGAGTGTCGGGAGGATGGCACAAACTGTGGGTGAGGAGAGGGTCAGAGTGTCATGAGGAGTTGCTGAGACTGGGAGAGGAGATTGTCAGAGTGTCAGGAGGAGTTGGAGAGACTCTGGGTGAGGAGAGGGTCAGGATGTCAGGAAGATTTGGAGAGGCTCCGGATGAGGCGAGGATCAGAGTGTCAGGAGCAGTTGTAGAAATTCTGGTTGAGGAGAGTTTCAGTGCTTCTGGAGGAGTTGGACAGACTTTGGGTGAGGAGGGGGTCAGGGTGTCAGGGGAAGTTGGTCAGACTCTAGGTGAGGAGATGGTCAGAGTCTCAGGAGATGTTGGACAGATTCTGGGAGAGGAGATGGTCACGTTGTCAGAAGTTGTTGGACAGTCTCTGGGTGTGGAGTGGGTCATGTTTTCGGGAGGATGGCACAGACTGTGGGTTAGGAGAGGGTTAGAGTGTCACGAGGATTTGGTCAGACTCTAGCGGAGGAGAGGGTCAGGGTGTCAGGAGGAGTTGGAGAGACACTGGGTGAGGAGAGTGTCAGAGTGTCAGGAGGAGTTGGACCGACTCTGCTGCGGAGAGGGTCAGGGTGTCGGGCGAAGCTGGACAGACGCTAGGTGAGGAGATGTTCGGGGTGTCATGAGGAGTTGGAGAGAATCTGGGTGAGGAGAGGGTCAGAGTGTCAGGAGGAGTTGGAGAAACTCTGGGTGAGGAGAGGGTCAGATTGTCAGGAGGATTCAGAGAGATTCTGGGTGAGGAGAGGGTCAGAGTGTCTGGAGGAGTTGGAACGACTCTGCTGTGGAGAGGGTCAGGGTGTCGGGCGAAGCTGGACAGACGCTAGGTGAGGAGAGTTTCAGGGTGTCATGAGGAGTTGGAGAGAATCTGGGTGAGGAGAGGGTCAGAGTGTCAGGAGGAGTTGGAGAGACTCCGGGTGAGGAGAGGGTCAGAATGTCAGGAGGAATCGGAGAGACTCTGGGTGAGGAGAGGGTGAGATTGTCAGGAGGAGTTCGAGAGACTCTGGGTGAGGAGAGGGTCAGAGTGTCAGGAGGAGTTGTAGAGTCTCCGGGTGAGGAGAGGGTCAGAGTGTCAGGAGGATTTGGAGAGACTCTGGGTGAGGAGAGGGTCAGAGTGTCAGGAGGATTTCGAGAGACTCTGTGTGAGGAGAGTGTCAGGGTGTCAGGAGGAGTCGGAGAGACTCTGGGTGAGGAGAGGGTCAGAGTGTCAGGAGAAGTTGGAGAGACTCTGGGTGAGGAGAGGGTCAGAGTGTCAGGAGGAGTTGGAGAGACTCTGGGTGAGGAGAGGGTCAGAGTGTCAGGAGGAGTTGGACAGACTCTGGTGAGGAGAGGGTCAGAGTGTCATGAGGAGTTGCAGAGACTGGGAGAGGAGATTGTCAGAGTGTCAGGAGGAGTTGGAGAGACTCTGGGTGAGGAGATGCTCAGGATGTCAGGAAGATTTGTAGAGGCTCCGGAAGAGGCGGGGATCATAGTGTCAGGAGCAGTTGTAGAAATTCTGGATGAGGAGAGTTTCAGGGCTTCCGGAGGAGTTGGACAGACCTTGGGTGAGGAGGGGGTCAGGGTGTCAGGGGAAGTTGGTCAGACTCTAGGTGAGGAGAGGGTCAGAGTGTCAGCAGGTGTTGGAGAGACTCAGGGAGAGGAGATGTTCAGGGTGTCAGAAGTTGTTGGACAGTCTCTGGGTGTGGAGAGGGTCATGTTGTCGGGAGGATGGCACAAACTGTGGGTGAGGAGAGGGTCAGAGTGTCATGAGGAGTTGCAGAGACTGGGAGAGGAGATTGTCAGAGTGTCAGGAGGAGTTGGAGGACTCTGGGTGAGGAGAGGGTCAGGATGTCAGGAAGATTTGGAGAGGCTCCGGATTAGGCGAGTATCAGAGTGTCAGGAGCAGTTGTAGAAATTCTGGATGAGGAGAGTTTCAGGGCTTCTGGAGCAGTTGGACAGACTTTGGGTGAGGAGGGGGTCAGGGTGTCAGGGGAAGTTGGTCAGACTCTAGGTGAGGAGAGGGTCAGAGTCTCAGGAGATGTTGGACAGATTCTGGGAGAGGAGAGGGTCAGGTTGTCAGAAGTTGTTGGACAGTCTCTGGGTGTGGAGTCGGTAATGTTTTCGGGAGGATGGCACAAACTGTGGGTTAGGAGAGGGTAAGAGTGTCACGAGGATTTGGTCAGACTCTAGCGGAGGAGAGGGTCAGGGTGTCAGGAGGAGTTGGAGAGACTCTGGGTGAGGAGAGTGTCAGAGTGTCAAGAGGAGTTGGACCGACTCTGCTGCGGAGAGGGTCAGGGTGTCGGGCGAAGCTGGACAGATGCTAGGTGAGGAGATGTTCAGGGTGTCATGAGGAGTTGGAGAGAATCTGGGTGAGGAGAGGGTCAGAATGTCAGGAGGAGTTGGAGAGACTCAGGGTGAGGAGAGGGTCAGAGTGTCAGGAGGAGTCGGAGAGATTCTGGGTGAGGAGAGGGTCAGAGTGTCAGGAGGAGTTGGAGAGACTCTGGGTGAGGAGAGGGTCAGAGTGTCAGCAGGAGTTGGAGAGACTCTGGGTGAGGAGAGGGTCAGAGTGCCAGGAGGAGTTGGAGAGACTCTGTGTGAGGAGAGGGTCAGAGTGTCAGGAGGAGTCGGAGAGACTCTGGGTGAGGGGAGGGTCAGACTGTCAGGAGAAGTTGGAGAGACTCTGGGTGAAGAGAGGGTCAGAGTGTCAGGAGGAGTTCGAGAGACTCTGGGTGAGGAGAGGGTCAGAGTGTCAGGAGGAGTTGGAGAGACTCTGGGTGAGGAGAGGGTCAGAGTGTCAGCAGGAGTTGGACAGACTCTGGGTGAGGAGTGGGTCAGAGTGTCATGAGGAGTTGCAGAGACTGGGAGAGGAGATTGTCAGAGTGTCAGGAGGAGTTGGAGAGACTCTGGGTGAGGAGAGTGTCAGGATGTCAGGAAGATTTGGAGAGGCTCCGGATGTGGCGAGGATCAGAGTGTCAGGAGCAGTTGTAGAAATTCTGGATGAGGAGAGTTTCAGGGATTCCGGAGGAGTTGGACAGACTTTGGGTGAGGAGGGGGTCAGGGTATCAGGGGAAGTTGGTCAGACTCTAGGTGAGGAGAGGGTCAGAGTGTCAGGAGGTCTTGGAGAGATTCTGGGAGAGGAGATGTTCAGGGTGTCAGAAGTTGTTGGACAGTCTCTGGGTGTGGAGAGGGTCATGTCGTCGGGAGGATGGCACAAACTGTGGGTGAGGAGAGAATTAGTGTGTCATGAGGATTTGGTCAGACTCTAGGGGAGGAGAGGGTCAGGGTGTCAGGAGGAATTGGAGACACTCTGGGTGAGGAGAGGGTCAGAGTGTCAAGAGGAGTTGGAATGACTCTGCTGTGGAGAGGGTCAGGGTGTCGGGCGAAGCTGGACAGACGCTAGGTGAGGAGAGGTTCAGGGTGTCATGAGGAGTTGGAGAGAATCTGGGTGAGGAGAGGGGCAGAGTGTCAGGAGGAGTTGGAGAGACTCTGGGTGAGGAGAGGGTCAGAATGTCAGGAGGAATCGGAGAGATTCTGGGTGAGGAGAGGGTCAGATTGTCAGGAGGAGTTCGAGAATCTCTGGGTGAGGAGAGGGTCAGAGTGTCAGGAGGAGTTGGAGAGTCTGCGGGTGAGGAGAGGGTCAGAGTGTCAGGAGGATTTGGAGAGACTCTGGGTGAGGAGAGTGTCAGGATGTCAGGAAGATTTGGAGAGGCTCCGGATGTGGCGAGGATCAGAGTGTCAGGAGCAGTTGTAGAAATTCTGGATGAGGAGAGTTTCAGGGATTCCGGAGGAGTTGGACAGACTTTGGGTGAGGAGGGGGTCAGGGTATCAGGGGAAGTTGGTCAGACTCTAGGTGAGGAGAGGGTCAGAGTGTCAGGAGGTCTTGGAGAGATTCTGGGAGAGGAGATGTTCAGGGTGTCAGAAGTTGTTGGACAGTCTCTGGGTGTGGAGAGGGTCATGTCGTCGGGAGGATGGCACAAACTGTGGGTGAGGAGAGAATTAGTGTGTCATGAGGATTTGGTCAGACTCTAGGGGAGGAGAGGGTCAGGGTGTCAGGAGGAATTGGAGACACTCTGGGTGAGGAGAGGGTCAGAGTGTCAAGAGGAGTTGGAATGACTCTGCTGTGGAGAGGGTCAGGGTGTCGGGCGAAGCTGGACAGACGCTAGGTGAGGAGAGGTTCAGGGTGTCATGAGGAGTTGGAGAGAATCTGGGTGAGGAGAGGGGCAGAGTGTCAGGAGGAGTTGGAGAGACTCTGGGTGAGGAGAGGGTCAGAATGTCAGGAGGAATCGGAGAGATTCTGGGTGAGGAGAGGGTCAGATTGTCAGGAGGAGTTCGAGAATCTCTGGGTGAGGAGAGGGTCAGAGTGTCAGGAGGAGTTGGAGAGTCTGCGGGTGAGGAGAGGGTCAGAGTGTCAGGAGGATTTGGAGAGACTCTGGGTGAGGAGAGGGTCAGAGTGTCAGGAGAAGTTCGAGAGACTCTGGGTGAGCAGAGGGTCAGAGTGTCAGGAGGAGTTGGAGAGACTCTGGGTGAGGAGAGGGTCAGAGTGTCAGGAGGAGTTGGACAGACTCTGGGTGAGGAGAGGGTCAGAGTGTCATGAGGGGTTGCAGAGACTGGGAGAGGAGATTGTCAGAGTGTCAGGAGGAGTTGGAGAGACTCTGGGTGAGGAGAGGCTCAGAATGTCAGGAAGATTTGTAGAGGCTCCGGATGAGGCGGGGATCAGAGTGTCAGGAGCAGTTGTAGAAATTCTGGATGAGGAGAGTTTCAGGGCTTCCGGAGGACTTGGACAGACCTTGGGTGAGGAGGGGGTCAGGGTGTCAGGGGAAGTTGGTCAGACTCTAGGTGAGGAGAGGGTCAGAGTGTCAGGAGGTGTTGGAGAGACTCAGGGAGAGGAGATGTTCAGGGTGTCAGAAGTTGTTGGACAGTCTCTGGGTGTGGAGAGGGTCATGTTGTCGGGAGGATGGCACAAACTGTGGGTGAGGAGAGGGTCAGAGTGTCATGAGGAGTTGCTGAGACTGGGAGAGGAGATTGTCAGAGTGTCAGGAGGAGTTGGAGAGACTCTGGGTGAGGAGAGGGTCAGGATGTCAGGAAGATTTGGAGAGGCTCCGGATGAGGCGAGGATCAGAGTGTCAGGAGCAGTTGTAGAAATTCTGGATGAGGAGAGTTTCAGTGCTTCTGGAGGAGTTGGACAGACTTTGGGTGAGGAGGGGGTCAGGGTGTTAGGGGAAGTTGGTCAGACTCTAGGTGAGGAGAGGGTCAGAGTCTCAGAGATGTTGGACAGATTCTGGGAGAGGAGATGGTCAGGTTGTCAGAAGTTGTTGGACAGTCTCTGGGTGTGGAGTGGGTCATGTTTTCGGGAGGATGGCACAAACTGTGGGTTAGGAGAGGGTTAGAGTGTCACGAGGATTTGGTCAGACTCTAGCGGAGGAGAGGGTCAGGCTGTCAGGAGGAGTTGGAGAGACTCTGGGTGAGGAGAGTGTCAGAGTGTCAAGAGGAGTTGGACCGACTCTGCTGCGGAGAGGGTCAGGGTGTCGGGCGAAGCTGGACAGAGGCTAGGTGAGGAGATGTTCGGGGTGTCATGAGGAGTTGGAGAGAATCTGGGTGAGGAGAGGGTCAGTGTGTCAGGACGAGTTGCAGAGACTCTGGGTGAGGAGAGGGTCAGAGTGTCCGGAGGAGTAGAGAGATAATGGGTGAGGAGAGGTTCAGAGTGTCAGGAGGAGTTCGAGAGATTCTGGGTGAGGAGAGGGTCAGAGTGTCAGGAGGAGTTGGAGAGACTCTGGGTGAGGAGAGGGTCAGAGTGCCAGGAGGAGTTGGAGAGACTCTGTGTGAGGAGAGGGTCAGAGTGTCAGGAGGAGTCGGAGAGACTCTGGGTGAGGGGAGGGTCAGAGTGTCAGGAGAAGTTGGAGAGACTCTGGGTGAAGAGAGGGTCAGAGTGTCAGGAGGAGTTCGAGAGACTCTGGGTGAGGAGAGGGTCAGAGTGTCAGGAGGAGTTGGAGAGACTCTGGGTGAGGAGAGGGTCAGAGTGTCAGCAGGAGTTGGACAGACTCTGGGTGAGGAGTGGGTCAGAGTGTCATGAGGAGTTGCAGAGACTGGGAGAGGAGATTGTCAGAGTGTCAGGAGGAGTTGGAGAGACTCTGGGTGAGGAGAGTGTCAGGATGTCAGGAAGATTTGGAGAGGCTCCGGATGTGGAGAGGATCAGAGTGTCAGGAGCAGTTGTAGCAATTCTGGATGAGGAGAGTTTCAGGGATTCCGGAGGAGTTGGACAGACTTTGGGTGAGGAGGGGGTCAGGGTATCAGGGGAAGTTGGTCAGACTCTAGGTGAGGAGAGGGTCAGAGTGTCAGGAGGTGTTGGAGAGATTCTGGGAGAGGAGATGTTCAGGGTGTCAGAAGTTGTTGGACTGTCTCTGGGTGTGGAGAGGGTCATGTCGTCGGGAGGATGGCACAAACTGTGGGTGAGGAGAGAATTAGTGTGTCATGAGGATTTGGTCAGACTCTAGGGGAGGAGAGGGTCAGGGTGTCAGGAGGAATTGGAGACACTCTGGGTGAGGAGAGGGTCAGAGTGTCAAGAGGAGTTGGAATGACTCTGCTGTGGAGAGGGTCAGGGTGTCGGGCGAAACTGGACAGACGCTAGGTGAGGAGAGGTTCAGGGTGTCATGAGGAGTTGGAGAGAATCTGGGTGAGGAGAGGGGCAGAGTGTCAGGAGGAGTTGGAGAGACTCTGGGTGAGGAGAGGGTCAGAGTGTCAAGAGGAGTTGGACAGACTCTGGGTGAGGAGAGGGTCAGAGTGTCATGAGGGGTTGCAGAGACTGGGAGAGGAGATTGTCAGAGTGTCAGGAGGAGTTGGAGAGTCTGCGGGTGAGGAGAGGGTCAGAGTGTCAGGAGGATTTGGAGAGACTCTGGGTGAGGAGAGGGTCAGAGTGTCAGGAGAAGTTCGAGAGACTCTGGGTGAGGAGAGGGTCAGAGTGTCAGGAGGAGTTGGAGAGACTCTGGGTGAGGAGAGGGTCAGAGTGTCAAGAGGAGTTGGACAGACTCTGGGTGAGGAGAGGGTCAGAGTGTCATGAGGGGTTGCAGAGACTGGGAGAGGAGATTGTCAGAGTGTCAGGAGGAGTTGGAGAGACTCTGGGAGAGGAGAGGCTCAGAATGTCAGGAAGATTTGTAGAGGCTCCGGATGAGGCGGGGATCAGAGTGTCAGGAGCAGTTGTAGAAATTCTGGATGAGGAGAGTTTCAGGGCTTCCGGAGGACTTGGACAGACCTTGGGTGAGGAGGGGGTCAGGGTGTCAGGGGAAGTTGGTCAGACTCTAGGTGAGGAGAGGGTCAGAGTGTCAGGAGGTGTTGGAGAGACTCAGGGAGAGGAGATGTTCAGGGTGTCAGAAGTTGTTGGACAGTCTCTGGGTGTGGAATGGGTCATGTTGTCGGGAGGATGGCACAAACTGTGGGTGAGGAGAGGGTCAGAGTGTCATGAGGAGTTGCTGAGACTGGGAGAGGAGATTGTCAGAAAGTCAGGAGGAGTTGGAGAGACTCTGGGTGAGGAGAGGGTCAGGATGTCAGGAAGATTTGGAGAGGCTCCGGATGAGGCGAGGATCAGAGTGTCAGGAGCAGTTGTAGAAATTCTGGATGAGGAGAGTTTCAGTGCTTCTGGAGGAGTTGGACAGACTTTGGGTGAGGAGGGGGTCAGGGTGTTAGGGGAAGTTGGTCAGACTCTAGGTGAGGAGAGGGTCAGAGTCTCAGAGATGTTGGACAGATTCTGGGAGAGGAGATGGTCAGGTTGTCAGAAGTTGTTGGACAGTCTCTGGGTGTGGAGTGGGTCATGTTTTCGGGAGGATGGCACAAACTGTGGGTTAGGAGAGGGTTAGAGTGTCACGAGGATTTGGTCAGACTCTAGCGGAGGAGAGGGTCAGGCTGTCAGGAGGAGTTGGAGAGACTCTGGGTGAGGAGAGTGTCAGAGTGTCAAGAGGAGTTGGACCGACTCTGCTGCGGAGAGGGTCAGGGTGTCGGGCGAAGCTGGACAGAAGCTAGGTGAGGAGATGTTCGGGGTGTCATGAGGAGTTGGAGAGAATCTGGGTGAGGAGAGGGTCAGTGTGTCAGGACGAGTTGCAGAGACTCTGGGTGAGGAGAGGGTCAGAGTGTCCGGAGGAGCAGAGAGATAATGGGTGAGGAGAGGTTCAGAGTGTCAGGAGGAGTTCGAGAGACTCTGGGTGAGGAGAGGGTCAGAGTGTCAGGAGGAGTTGGAGAGACTCAGGGTGAGGAGAGGATCAGAGAATCAGGAGGAGTTGGAGAGACTCTGGGTGAGGAGAGGGTCAGAGTGTCAGGAGGAGTTGGAGAGACTCTGGGTGAGGAGATGGTCAGAGTGTCAGGAGGAGTTGGAGAGACTCTGGGTGAGGAGAGGGTCAGAGTGCCGGGAGGAGTTGGAGAGACGCTGTTTGAGGAGAGGGTCAGAGTGTCAGGAGGAGTCGGAGAGACTCTGGGTGAGGAGAGGTCAAAGTGTCAGGAGAAGTTGGAGAGACTCTGGGTGAAGAGAGGGTCAGAGTGTCAGGAGGAGTTCGAGAGACTCTGGGTGAGGAGAGGGTCAGAGTGTCAGGAGGAGTTGGAGAGTCTCTGGGTGAGGAGAGTGTCAGAGTGTCAGGAGGAGTTGGACAGACTCTGGGTGAGGAGAGGGTCAGAGTGTCAAGAGGAGTTGGAACGACTCTGCGGTGGAGAGGGTCAGGGTGTCGGGCGAAGCTGGACAGACGCTAGGTGAGGAGAGGTTCAGGGTGTCATGAGGAGTTGGAGAGAATCTGGGTGAGGAGAGGGTCAGAGTGTCAGGAGGAGTTGGAGAGACTCTGGGTGAGGAGAGGGTCAGAATGTCAGGAGGAATCGGAGAGACTCTGGGTGAGGAGAGCGTGAGATTGTCAGGAGGAGTTCGAGAGACTCTGGGTGAGGAGAGGGTCAGAGTGTCAGGAGGAGTTGGAGAGTCTCCGGGTGAGGAGAGGGTCATAGTGTCAGGAGGATTTGGAGAGAATCTGGGTGAGGAGAGGGTCAGAATGTCAGGAGGATTTCGAGAGACTCTGTGTGAGGTGAGGGTCAGGGTGTCAGGAGGAGTCGGAGAGACTCTGGGTGAGGAGAGGGTCAGAGTGTCAGGAGAAGTTGGAGAGACTCTGGGTGAAGAGAGGATCAGAGTGTCAGGAGGAGTTCGAGAGACTCTGGGTGAGGAGAGGGTCAGAGTGTCAGGAGGAGTTGGAGAGACTCTGGGTGAGGAGAGGGTCAGAGTGTCAGGAGGAGTTGGACAGACTCTGGGTGAGGAGAGGGTCAGAGTGTCAGGAGGAGTAGAGAGATAATGGGTGAGGAGAGGTTCAGAGTGTTAGGAGGAGTTCGAGAGACTCTGGGTGAGGAGAGGGTCAGAGTGTCAGGAGGAGTTGGAGAGACTCTGGGTGAGGAGAGGGTCTGAGTGCCAGGAGGAGTTGGAGAGACTCTGTGTGAGGAGAGGGTCAGAGTGTCAGGAGGAGTCGGAGAGACTCTGGGTGAGGGGAGGGTCAGAGTGTCAGGAGAAGTTGGAGAGACTCTGGGTGAAGAGAGGGTCAGAGTGTCAGGAGGAGTTCGAGAGACTCTGGGTGAGGAGAGGGTCAGAGTGTCAGGAGGAGTTGGAGAGACTCTGGGTGAGGAGAGGGTCAGAGTGTCAGCAGGAGTTGGACAGACTCTGGGTGAGGAGTGGGTCAGAGTGTCATGAGGAGTTGCAGAGACTGGGAGAGGAGATTGTCAGAGTGTCAGGAGGAGTTGGAGAGACTCTGGGTGAGGAGAGTGTCAGGATGTCAGGAAGATTTGGAGAGGCTCCGGATGTGGCGAGGATCAGAGTGTCAGGAGCAGTTGTAGAAATTCTGGATGAGGAGAGTTTCAGGGATTCCGGAGGAGTTGGACAGACTTTGGGTGAGGAGGGGGTCAGGGTATCAGGGGAAGTTGGTCAGACTCTAGGTGAGGAGAGGGTCAGAGTGTCAGGAGGTGTTGGAGAGATTCTGGGAGAGGAGATGTTCAGGGTGTCAGAAGTTGTTGGACAGTCTCTGGGTGTGGAGAGGGTCATGTCGTCGGGAGGATGGCACAAACTGTGGGTGAGGAGAGAATTAGTGTGTCATGAGGATTTGGTCAGACTCTAGGGGAGGAGAGGGTCAGGGTGTCAGGAGGAATTGGAGACACTCTGGGTGAGGAGAGGGTCAGAGTGTCAAGAGGAGTTGGAATGACTCTGCTGTGGAGAGGGTCAGGGTGTCGGGCGAAACTGGACAGACGCTAGGTGAGGAGAGGTTCAGGGTGTCATGAGGAGTTGGAGAGAATCTGGGTGAGGAGAGGGGCAGAGTGTCAGGAGGAGTTGGAGAGACTCTGGGTGAGGAGAGGGTCAGAATGTCAGGAGGAATCGGAGAGACTCTGGGTGAGGAGAGGGTCAGATTGTCAGGAGGAGTTCGAGAATCTCTGGGTGAGGAGAGGGTCAGAGTGTCAGGAGGAGTTGGAGAGTCTGCGGGTGAGGAGAGGGTCAGAGTGTCAGGAGGATTTGGAGAGACTCTGGGTGAGGAGAGGGTCAGAGTGTCAGGAGAAGTTCGAGAGACTCTGGGTGAGGAGAGGGTCAGAGTGTCAGGAGGAGTTGGAGAGACTCTGGGTGAGGAGAGGGTCAGAGTGTCAAGAGGAGTTGGACAGACTCTGGGTGAGGAGAGGGTCAGAGTGTCATGAGGGGTTGCAGAGACTGGGAGAGGAGATTGTCAGAGTGTCAGGAGGAGTTGGAGAGACTCTGGGAGAGGAGAGGCTCAGAATGTCAGGAAGATTTGTAGAGGCTCCGGATGAGGCGGGGATCAGAGTGTCAGGAGCAGTTGTAGAAATTCTGGATGAGGAGAGTTTCAGGGCTTCCGGAGGACTTGGACAGACCTTGGGTGAGGAGGGGGTCAGGGTGTCAGGGGAAGTTGGTCAGACTCTAGGTGAGGAGAGGGTCAGAGTGTCAGGAGGTGTTGGAGAGACTCAGGGAGAGGAGATGTTCAGGGTGTCAGAAGTTGTTGGACAGTCTCTGGGTGTGGAGAGGGTCATGTTGTCGGGAGGATGGCACAAACTGTGGGTGAGGAGAGGGTCAGAGTGTCATGAGGAGTTGCTGAGACTGGGAGAGGAGATTGTCAGAGTGTCAGGAGGAGTTGGAGAGACTCTGGGTGAGGAGAGGGTCAGGATGTCAGGAAGATTTGGAGAGGCTCCGGATGAGGCGAGGATCAGAGTGTCAGGAGCAGTTGTAGAAATTCTGGATGAGGAGAGTTTCAGTGCTTCTGGAGGAGTTGGACAGACTTTGGGTGAGGAGGGGGTCAGGGTGTTAGGGGATGTTGGTCAGACTCTAGGTGAGGAGAGGGTCAGAGTCTCAGAGATGTTGGACAGATTCTGGGAGAGGAGATGGTCAGGTTGTCAGAAGTTGTTGGACAGTCTCTGGGTGTGGAGTGGGTCATGTTTTCGGGAGGATGGCACAAACTGTGGGTTAGGAGAGGGTTAGAGTGTCACGAGGATTTGGTCAGACTCTAGCGGAGGAGAGGGTCAGGCTGTCAGGAGGAGTTGGAGAGACTCTGGGTGAGGAGAGTGTCAGAGTGTGAAGAGGAGTTGGACCGACTCTGCTGCGGAGAGGGTCAGGGTGTCGGGCGAAGCTGGACAGAGGCTAGGTGAGGAGATGTTCGGGGTGTCATGAGGAGTTGGAGAGAATCTGGGTGAGGAGAGGGTCAGTGTGTCAGGACGAGTTGCAGAGACTCTGGGTGAGGAGAGGGTCAGAGTGTCCGGAGGAGTAGAGAGATAATGGGTGAGGAGAGGTTCAGAGTGTCAGGAGGAGTTCGAGAGACTCTGGGTGAGGAGAGGGTCAGAGTGTCAGGAGGAGTTGGAGAGACTCAGGGTGAGGAGAGGATCAGAGAATCAGGAGGAGTTGGAGAGACTCTGGGTGAGGAGAGGGTCAGAGTGTCAGGAGGAGTTGGAGAGACTCTGGGTGAGGAGATGGTCAGAGTGTCAGGAGGAGTTGGAGAGACTCTGGGTGAGGAGAGGGTCAGAGTGCCGGGAGGAGTTGGAGAGACTCTGGGTGAGGAGAGTGTCAGGATGTCAGGAAGATTTGGAGAGGCTCCGGATGTGGCGAGGATCAGAGTGTCAGGAGCAGTTGTAGAAATTCTGGATGAGGAGAGTTTCAGGGATTCCGGAGGAGTTGGACAGACTTTGGGTGAGGAGGGGGTCAGGGTATCAGGGGAAGTTGGTCAGACTCTAGGTGAGGAGAGGGTCAGAGTGTCAGGAGGTGTTGGAGAGATTCTGGGAGAGGAGATGTTCAGGGTGTCAGAAGTTGTTGGACAGTCTCTGGGTGTGGAGAGGGTCATGTCGTCGGGAGGATGGCACAAACTGTGGGTGAGGAGAGAATTAGTGTGTCATGAGGATTTGGTCAGACTCTAGGGGAGGAGAGGGTCAGGGTGTCAGGAGGAATTGGAGACACTCTGGGTGAGGAGAGGGTCAGAGTGTCAAGAGGAGTTGGAATGACTCTGCTGTGGAGAGGGTCAGGGTGTCGGGCGAAACTGGACAGACGCTAGGTGAGGAGAGGTTCAGGGTGTCATGAGGAGTTGGAGAGAATCTGGGTGAGGAGAGGGGCAGAGTGTCAGGAGGAGTTGGAGAGACTCTGGGTGAGGAGAGGGTCAGAATGTCAGGAGGAATCGGAGAGACTCTGGGTGAGGAGAGGGTCAGATTGTCAGGAGGAGTTCGAGAATCTCTGGGTGAGGAGAGGGTCAGAGTGTCAGGAGGAGTTGGAGAGTCTGCGGGTGAGGAGAGGGTCAGAGTGTCAGGAGGATTTGGAGAGACTCTGGGTGAGGAGAGGGTCAGAGTGTCAGGAGAAGTTCGAGAGACTCTGGGTGAGGAGAGGGTCAGAGTGTCAGGAGGAGTTGGAGAGACTCTGGGTGAGGAGAGGGTCAGAGTGTCAAGAGGAGTTGGACAGACTCTGGGTGAGGAGAGGGTCAGAGTGTCATGAGGGGTTGCAGAGACTGGGAGAGGAGATTGTCAGAGTGTCAGGAGGAGTTGGAGAGACTCTGGGAGAGGAGAGGCTCAGAATGTCAGGAAGATTTGTAGAGGCTCCGGATGAGGCGGGGATCAGAGTGTCAGGAGCAGTTGTAGAAATTCTGGATGAGGAGAGTTTCAGGGCTTCCGGAGGACTTGGACAGACCTTGGGTGAGGAGGGGGTCAGGGTGTCAGGGGAAGTTGGTCAGACTCTAGGTGAGGAGAGGGTCAGAGTGTCAGGAGGTGTTGGAGAGACTCAGGGAGAGGAGATGTTCAGGGTGTCAGAAGTTGTTGGACAGTCTCTGGGTGTGGAGAGGGTCATGTTGTCGGGAGGATGGCACAAACTGTGGGTGAGGAGAGGGTCAGAGTGTCATGAGGAGTTGCTGAGACTGGGAGAGGAGATTGTCAGAGTGTCAGGAGGAGTTGGAGAGACTCTGGGTGAGGAGAGGGTCAGGATGTCAGGAAGATTTGGAGAGGCTCCGGATGAGGCGAGGATCAGAGTGTCAGGAGCAGTTGTAGAAATTCTGGATGAGGAGAGTTTCAGTGCTTCTGGAGGAGTTGGACAGACTTTGGGTGAGGAGGGGGTCAGGGTGTTAGGGGATGTTGGTCAGACTCTAGGTGAGGAGAGGGTCAGAGTCTCAGAGATGTTGGACAGATTCTGGGAGAGGAGATGGTCAGGTTGTCAGAAGTTGTTGGACAGTCTCTGGGTGTGGAGTGGGTCATGTTTTCGGGAGGATGGCACAAACTGTGGGTTAGGAGAGGGTTAGAGTGTCACGAGGATTTGGTCAGACTCTAGCGGAGGAGAGGGTCAGGCTGTCAGGAGGAGTTGGAGAGACTCTGGGTGAGGAGAGTGTCAGAGTGTGAAGAGGAGTTGGACCGACTCTGCTGCGGAGAGGGTCAGGGTGTCGGGCGAAGCTGGACAGAGGCTAGGTGAGGAGATGTTCGGGGTGTCATGAGGAGTTGGAGAGAATCTGGGTGAGGAGAGGGTCAGTGTGTCAGGACGAGTTGCAGAGACTCTGGGTGAGGAGAGGGTCAGAGTGTCCGGAGGAGTAGAGAGATAATGGGTGAGGAGAGGTTCAGAGTGTCAGGAGGAGTTCGAGAGACTCTGGGTGAGGAGAGGGTCAGAGTGTCAGGAGGAGTTGGAGAGACTCAGGGTGAGGAGAGGATCAGAGAATCAGGAGGAGTTGGAGAGACTCTGGGTGAGGAGAGGGTCAGAGTGTCAGGAGGAGTTGGAGAGACTCTGGGTGAGGAGATGGTCAGAGTGTCAGGAGGAGTTGGAGAGACTCTGGGTGAGGAGAGGGTCAGAGTGCCGGGAGGAGTTGGAGAGACTCTGTTTGAGGAGAGGGTCAGAGTGTCAGGAGGAGTCGGAGAGACTCTGGGTGAGGAGAGGTCAAAGTGTCAGGAGAAGTTGGAGAGACTCTGGGTGAAGAGAGGGTCAGAGTGTCAGGAGGAGTTCGAGAGACTCTGGGTGAGGAGAGGGTCAGAGTGTCAGGAGGAGTTGGAGAGTCTCTGGGTGAGGAGAGTGTCAGAGTGTCAGGAGGAGTTGGACAGACTCTGGGTGAGGAGAGGGTCAGAGTGTCAAGAGGAGTTGGAACGACTCTGCGGTTGAGAGGGTCAGGGTGTCGGGCGAAGCTGGACAGACGCTAGGTGAGGAGAGGTTCAGGGTGTCATGAGGAGTTGGAGAGAATCTGGGTGAGGAGAGGGTCAGAGTGTCAGGAGGAGTTGGAGAGACTCTGGGTGAGGAGAGGGTCAGAATGTCAGGAGGAATCGGAGAGACTCTGGGTGAGGAGAGGGTGAGATTGTCAGGAGGAGTTCGAGAGACTCTGGGTGAGGAGAGGGTCAGAGTGTCAGGAGGAGTTGGAGAGTCTCCGGGTGAGGAGAGGGTCATAGTGTCAGGAGGATTTGGAGAGAATCTGGGTGAGGAGAGGGTCAGAGTGTCAGGAGGATTTCGAGAGACTCTGTGTGAGGTGAGGGTCAGGGTGTCAGGAGGAGTCGGAGAGACTCTGGGTGAGGAGAGGGTCAGAGTGTCAGGAGAAGTTGGAGAGACTCTGGGTGAAGAGAGGATCAGAGTGTCAGGAGGAGTTCGAGAGACTCTGGGTGAGGAGAGGGTCAGAGTGTCAGGAGGAGTTGGAGAGACTCTGGGTGAGGAGAGGGTCAGAGTGTCAGGAGGAGTTGGACAGACTCTGGGTGAGGAGAGGGTCAGAGTGTCAGGAGGATTTCGAGAGACTCTGTGTGAGGAGAGGGTCAGGGTGTCAGGAGGAGTCAGATAGACTCTGGGTGAGGAGAGGGACAGAGTGTCAGGAGAAGTTGGAGAGACTCTGGGTGAAGAGAGGGTCAGAGTGTCAGGAGGAGTTCGAGAGACTCTGGGTGAGGAGAGGGTCAGAGTGTCAGGAGGAGTTGGAGAGACTCTGGGTGAGGAGAGGGTCAGAGTGTCAGGAGGAGTTGGACAGACTCTGGGTGAGGAGAGGGTCAGAGTGTCATGAGGAGTTGCAGAGACTGGGAGAGGAGATTGTCAGAGTGTCAGGAGGAGTTGGAGAGACTCTGGGTGAGGATAGGCTCAGGATGTCAGGAAGATTTGTAGAGGCTCCGGATGAGGCGGTGATCATAGTGTCAGGAGCAGTTGTAGAAATTCTGGATGAGGAGAGTTTCAGGGCTTCCGGAGGAGTTGGACAGACATTGGGTGAGGAGGGGGTCAGGGTGTCAGGGGAAGTTGGTCAGACTCTAGGTGAGGAGAGGGTCAGAGTGTCAGCAGGTCTTGGAGAGACTCAGGGAGAGGAGATGTTCAGGGTGTCAGAAGTTGTGGGACAGTCTCTGGGTGTGGAGAGTGTCATGTTGTCGGGAGGATGGCACAAACTGTGGGTGAGGAGAGGGTCAGAGTGTCATGAGGAGTTGCTGAGACTCTGAGAGGAGATTGTAAGAGTGTCAGGAGGAGTTGGAGAGACTCTGGGTGAGGAGAGGGTCAGGATGTCAGGAAGATTTGGAGAGGCTCCAGATGAGGCGAGGATCAGAGTGTCAGGAGCAGTTTTAGAAATTCTGGATGAGGAGAGTTTCAGTGCTTCTGGAGGAGTTGGACAGACTTTGGGTGAGGAGGGGGTCAGGGTGTTAGGGGAAGTTGG
This sequence comes from Isurus oxyrinchus, assembly GCA_026770705.1. NCBI lineage: Eukaryota > Metazoa > Chordata > Chondrichthyes > Lamniformes > Lamnidae > Isurus > Isurus oxyrinchus. Next base: position 104,982,682 of record JANJGN010000010.1, read on the forward strand.
TCAGACTCTAGGTGAGGAGAGGGTCAGAGTCTCAGAGATGTTGGACAGATTCTGGGAGAGGAGATGGTCAGGTTGTCAGAAGTTGTTGGACAGTCTCTGGGTGTGGAGTGGGTCATGTTTTCGGGAGGATGGCACAAACTGTGGGTTAGGAGAGGGTTAGAGTGTCACGAGAATTTGGTCAGACTCTAGCGGAGGAGAGGGTCAGGCTGTCAGGAGGAGTTGGAGAGACTCTGGGTGAGGAGAGTGTCAGAGTGTCAAGAGGAGTTGGACCGACTCTGCTGCGGAGAGGGTCAGGGTGTCGGGCGAAGCTGGACAGAGGCTAGGTGAGGAGATGTTCGGGGTGTCATGAGGAGTTGGAGAGAATCTGGGTGAGGAGAGGGTCAGAGTGTCAGGAGGAGTTGCAGAGACTCTGGGTGAGGAGAGGGTCAGAGTGTCCGGAGGAGTAGAGAGATAATGGGTGAGGAGAGGTTCAGAGTGTCAGGAGGAGTTCGAGAGACTCTGGGTGAGGAGAGGGTCAGAGTGTCAGGAGGAGTTGGAGAGACTCAGGGTGAGGAGAGGATCAGAGAATCAGGAGGAGTTGGAGAGACTCTGGGTGAGGAGAGGGTCAGAGTGTCAGGAGGAGTTGGAGAGACTCTGGGTGAGGAGATGGTCAGAGTGTCAGGAGGAGTTGGAGAGACTCTGGGTGAGGAGAGGGACAGAGTGCCGGGAGGAGTTGGAGAGACTCTGTTTGAGGAGAGGGTCAGAGTGTCAGGAGGAGTCGGAGAGACTCTGGGTGAGGAGAGGGTCAGAGTATCAGGAGAAGTTGGAGAGACTCTGGGTGAAGAGAGGGTCAGAGTGTCAGGAGGAGTTCGAGAGACTCTGGGTGAGGAGAGGGTCAGAGTGTCAGGAGGAGTTGGAGAGACTCTGGGTGAGGAGAGTGTCAGAGTGTCAGGAGGAGTTGGACAGACTCTGGGTGAGGAGAGGGTCAGGGTGTCAGGAGGATTTGGAGACACTCTGGGTGAGGAGAGGGTCAGAGTGTCAAGAGGAGTTGGAACGACTCTGCGGTGGAGAGGGGCAGGGTGTCGGGCGAAGCTGGACAGACGCTAGGTGAGGAGAGGTTCAGGGTGTCATGAGGAGTTGGAGAGAATCTGGGCGAGGAGAGGGTCAGAGTGTCAGGAGGAGTTGGAGAGACTCTGGGTGAGGAGAGGGTCATAATGTCAGGAGGAATCGGAGAGACTCTGGGTGAGGAGAGGGTGAGATTGTCAGGAGGAGTTCGAGAGACTCTGGGTGAGGAGAGGGTCAGAGTGTCAGGAGGAGTTGGAGAGTCTCCGGGTGAGGAGAGGGTCAGAGTGTCAGGAGGATTTGGAGAGAATCTGGGTGAGGAGAGGGTCAGAGTGTCAGGAGGATTTCGAGAGACTCTGTGTGAGGTGAGGGTCAGGGTGTCAGGAGGAGTCGGAGAGACTCTGGGTGAGGAGCGGGTCAGAGTGTCAGGAGAAGTTGGAGAGACTCTGGGTGAAGAGAGGATCAGAGTGTCAGGAGGAGTTCGAGAGACTCTGGGTGAGGAGAGGGTCAGAGTGTCAGGAGGAGTTGGAGAGACTCTGGGTGAGGAGAGGGTCAGAGTGTCAGGAGGAGTTGGACAGACTCTGGGTGAGGAGAGGGTCAGAGTATCAGGAGGATTTCGAGAGACTCTGTGTGAGGAGAGGGTCAGGGTGTCAGGAGGAGTCAGATAGACTCTGGGTGAGGAGAGGGACAGAGTGTCAGGAGAAGTTGGAGAGACTCTGGGTGAAGAGAGGGTCAGAGTGTCAGGAGGAGTTCGAGAGACTCTGGGTGAGGAGAGGGTCAGAGTGTCAGGAGGAGTTGGAGAGACTCTGGGTGAGGAGAGGGTCGGAGTGTCAGGAGGAGTTGGACAGACTCTGGGTGAGGAGAGGATCAGAGTGTCATGAGGAGTTGCAGAGACTGGGAGAGGAGATTGTCAGAGTGTCAGGTGGACTTGGAGAGACTCTGGGTGAGGAGAGGCTCAGGATGTCAGGAAGATTTGTAGAGGCTCCGGATGAGGCGGGGATCATAGTGTCAGGAGCAGTTGTAGAAATTCTGGATGAGGAGAGTTTCAGGGCTTCCGGAGGAGTTGGACAGACATTGTTTGAGGAGGGGGTCAGGGTGTCAGGGGAAGTTGGTCAGACTCTAGGTGAGGAGAGGGTCAGAGTGTCAGCAGGTGTTGGAGAGACTCAGGGAGAGGAGATGTTCAGGGTGTCAGAAGTTGTGGGACAGTCTCTGGGTGTGGAGAGTGTCATGTTGTCGGGAGGATGGCACAAACTGTGGGTGAGGAGAGGGTCAGAGTGTCATGAGGAGTTGCTGAGACTGTGAGAGGAGATTGTAAGAGTGTCAGGAGGAGTTGGAGAGACTCTGGGTGAGGAGAGGGTCAGGATGTCAGGAAGATTTGGAGAGGCTCCAGATGAGGCGAGGATCAGAGTGTCAGGAGCAGTTTTAGAAATTCTGGATGAGGAGAGTTTCAGTGCTTCTGGAGGAGTTGGACAGACTTTGGGTGAGGAGGGGGTCAGGGTGTTAGGGGAAGTTGGTCAGACTCTAGGTGAGGAGAGGGTCAGAGTCTCAGAGATGTTGGACAGATTCTGGGAGAGGAGATGGTCAGGTTGTCAGAAGTTGTTGGACAGTCTCTGGGTGTGGAGTGGGTCATGTTTTCTGGAGGATGGCACAAACTGTGGGTTAGGAGAGGGTTAGAGTGTCACGAGAATTTGGTCAGACTCTAGCGGAGGAGAGGGTCAGGCTGTCAGGAGGAGTTGGAGAGACTCTGGGTGAGGAGAGTGTCAGAGTGTCAAGAGGAGTTGGACCGACTCTGCTGCGGAGAGGGTCAGGGTGTCGGGCGAAGCTGGACAGAGGCTAAGTGAGGAGATGTTCGGGGTGTCATGAGGAGTTGGAGAGAATCTGGGTGAGGAGAGGGTCAGAGTGTCAGGAGGAGTTGCAGAGACTCTGGGTGAGGAGAGGGTCAGAGTGTCCGGAGGAGTAGAGAGATAATGGGTGAGGAGAGGTTCAGAGTGTCAGGAGGAGTTCGAGAGACTCTGGGTGAGGAGAGGGTCAGAGTGTCAGGAGGAGTTGGAGAGACTCAGGGTGAGGAGAGGATCAGAGAATCAGGAGGAGTTGGAGAGACTCTGGGTGAGGAGAGGGTCAGAGTGTCAGGAGGAGTTGGAGAGACTCTGGGTGAGGAGAGGGTCAGAGTGCCGGGAGGAGTTGGAGAGACTCTGTTTGAGGAGAGGGTCAGAGTGTCAGGAGGAGTCGGAGAGACTCTGGGTGAGGAGAGGGTCAGAGTATCAGGAGAAGTTGGAGAGACTCTGGGTGAAGAGAGGGTCAGAGTGTCAGGAGGAGTTCGAGAGACTCTGGGTGAGGAGAGGGTCAGAGTGTCAGGAGGAGTTGGAGAGACTCTGGGTGAGGAGAGTGTCAGAGTGTCAGGAGGAGTTGGACAGACTCTGGGTGAGGAGAGGGTCAGGGTGTCAGGAGGATTTGGAGACACTCTGGGTGAGGAGAGGGTCAGAGTGTCAAGAGGAGTTGGAACGACTCTGCGGTGGAGAGGGGCAGGGTGTCGGGCGAAGCTGGACAGACGCTAGGTGAGGAGAGGTTCAGGGTGTCATGAGGAGTTGGAGAGAATCTGGGAGAGGAGAGGGTCAGAGTGTCAGGAGGAGTTGGAGAGACTCTGGGTGAGGAGAGGGTCAGAGTGTCAGGAGGAGTTGGAGAGACTCTGGGTGAGGAGAGGGTCGGAGTGTCAGGAGGAGTTGGACAGACTCTGGGTGAGGAGAGGATCAGAGTGTCATGAGGAGCTGCAGAGACTGGGAGAGGAGATTGTCAGAGTGTCAGGTGGAGTTGGAGAGACTCTGGATGAGGAGAGGCTCAGGATGTCAGGAAGATTTGTAGAGCCTCCGGATGAGGCGGGGATCATAGAGTCAGGAGCAGTTGTAGAAATTCTGGATGAGGAGAGTTTCAGGGCTTCCGGAGGAGTTGGACAGACCTTGGGTGAGGAGGGGGTCAGGGTGTCAGGGGAAGTTGGTCAGACTCTAAGTGAGGAGAGGGTCAGAGTGTCAGCAGGTGTTGGAGAGACTCAGGGAGAGGAGATGTTCAGGGTGTCAGAAGTTGTTCGACAGTCTCTGGGTGTGGAGAGTGTCATGTTGTCGGGAGGATGGCACAAACTGTGGGTGAGGAGAGGGTCAGAGTGTCATGAGGAGTTGCAGAGACTGGGAGAGGAGATTGTCAGAGTGTCAGGAGGAGTTGGAGTGACTCTGGGTGAGGAGAGGGTCAGGATGTCAGGAAGATTTGGAGAGGCTCCGGATTAGGCGAGGATCAGAGTGTCAGGAGCAGTTTTAGAAATTCTGGATGAGGAGAGTTTCAGTGCTTCTGGAGGAGTTGGACAGACTTTGGGTGAGGAGGGGGTCAGGGTGTCAGGGTAAGTTGGTCAGACTCTAGGTGAGGAGAGGGTCAGAGTGTCTGGAGGTGTTGGAGAGACTCCGGGAGAGGAGATGTTCAGGGTGTCAGAAGTTGTTGGACAGTCTCTGGGTGTGGAGAGGGTCATGTTGTCGGGAGGATGGCACAAACTGTGGGTGCGGGGAGGGTTAGAGTGTCATGAGGATTTGGTCAGACTCTAGGGGAGGAGAGGGTCAGGGTGTCAGGAGGAGTTGGAGAGACTCTGGGTGAGGAGAGGGTGAGAGTGTCAGGAGGAGTTGGAGAGACTCTGGGTGAGGAGAGGGTCAGAATGTCAGGAGGAATCGGAGAGACTCTGGGTGAGGAGAGGGTGAGATTGTCAGGAGGAGTTCGAGAGACTCTGGGTGAGGAGAGAGTCAGAGTGTCAGGAGGAGTTGGAGAGTCTCCGGGTGAGGAGAGGGTCAGAGTGTCAGGAGGATTTGGAGAGAATCTGGGTGAGGAGAGGGTCAGAGTGTCAGGAGGATTTCGAGAGACTCTGTGTGAGGTGAGGGTCAGGGTGTCAGGAGGAGTCGGAGAGACTCTGGGTGAGGAGAGGGTCAGAGTGTCTGGAGAAGTTGGAGAGACTCTGGGTGAAGAGAGGATCAGAGTGTCAGGAGGAGTTCGAGAGACTCTGGGTGAGGAGAGGGTCAGAGTGTCAGGAGGAGTTGGAGAGACTCTGGGTGAGGAGAGGGTCAGAGTGTCAGGAGGAGTTGGACAGACTCTGGGTGAGGAGAGGGTCAGAGTGTCAGGAGGTTTTCGAGAGACTCTGTGTGAGGAGAGGGTCAGGGTGTCAGGAGGAGTCAGATAGACTCTGGGTGAGGAGAGGGACAGAGTGTCAGGAGAAGTTGGAGAGACTCTGGGTGAAGAGAGGGTCAGAGTGTCAGGAGGAGTTCGAGAGACTCTGGGTGAGGAGAGGGTCAGAGTGTCAGGAGGAGTTGGAGAGACTCTGGGTGAGGAGAGGGTCAGAGTGTCAGGAGGAGTTGGACAGACTCTGGGTGAGGAGAGGGTCAGAGTGTCATGAGGAGTTGCAGAGACTGGGAGAGGAGATTGTCAGAGTGTCAGGAGGAGTTGGAGAGACTCTGGGTGAGGATAGGCTCAGGATGTCAGGAAGATTTGTAGAGGCTCCGGATGAGGTGGGGTTCATAGTGTCAGGAGCAGTTGTAGAAATTCTGGATGAGGAGAGTTTCAGGGCTTCCGGAGGAGTTGGACAGACATTGGGTGAGGAGGGGGTCAGGGTGTCAGGGGAAGTTGGTCAGACTCTAGGTGAGGAGAGGGTCAGAGTGTCAGCAGGTGTTGGAGAGACTCAGGGAGAGGAGATGTTCAGGGTGTCAGAAGTTGTGGGACAGTCTCTGGGTGTGGAGAGGGTCATGTTGTCGGGAGGATGGCACAAACTGTGGGTGAGGAGAGGGTCAGAGTGTCATGAGGAGTTGCTGAGACTGTGAGAGGAGATTGTAAGAGTGTCAGGAGGAGTTGGAGAGACTCTGGGTGAGGAGAGGGTCAGGATGTCAGGAAGATTTGGAGAGGCTCCGGATGAGTCGAGGATCAGAGTGTCAGGAGCAGTTGTAGAAATTCTGGATGAGGAGATTTTCAGTGCTTCTGGAGGAGTTGGACAGACTTTGGGTGAGGAGGGGGTCAGGGTGTTAGGGGAAGTTGGTCAGACTCTAGGTGAGGAGAGGGTCAGAGTCTCAGAGTTGTTGGACAGATTCTGGGAGAGGAGATGGTCAGGTTGTCAGAAGTTGTTGGACAGTCTCTGGGTGTGGAGTGGGTCATGTTTTCGGGAGGATGGCACAAACTGTGGGTTAGGAGAGGGTTAGAGTGTCACGAGAATTTGGTCAGACTCTAGCGGAGGAGAGGGTCAGGCTGTCAGGAGGAGTTGGAGAGACTCTGGGTGAGGAGAGTGTCAGAGTGTCAAGAGGAGTTGGACCGACTCTGCTGCGGAGAGGGTCAGGGTGTCGGGCGAAGCTGGACAGAGGCTAGGTGAGGAGATGTTCGGGGTGTCATGAGGAGTTGGAGAGAATCTGGGTGAGGAGAGGGTCAGAGTGTCAGGAGGAGTGGCAGAGACTCTGGGTGAGGAAAGGGTCAGAGTGTCCGGAGGAGTAGAGAGATAATGGGTGAGCAGAGGTTCAGAGCGTCAGGAGGAGTTCGAGAGACTCTGGGTGAGGAGAGGGTCAGAGTGTCAGGAGGAGTTGGAGAGACTCTGGGTGAGGAGAGGGTCAGAGTGTCAGGAGGAGTTGGAGAGACTCTGGGTGAGGAGAGGGTCAGAGTGTCAGGAGGAGTTGGACAGACTCTGGGTGAGGAGAGGATCAGAGCGTCATGAGGAGTTGCAGAGACTGGGAGAGGAGATTGTCAGAGTGTCAGGAGGAGTTGGAGAGACTCTGGGTGAGGAGAGGCTCAGGATGTCAGGAAGATTTGTAGAGGCTCCGGATGAGGCGGGGATCATAGTGTCAGGAGCAGTTGTAGAAATTCTGGATGAGGAGAGTTTCAGGGCTTCCGGAGGAGTTGGACAGACCTTGGGTGAGGAGGGGGTCAGGGTGTTAGGGGAAGTTGGTCAGACTCTAGGTGAGGAGAGGGTCAGAGTGTCAGCAGGTGTTGGAGAGACTCAGGGAGAGGAGATGTTCAGGGTGTCAGAAGTTGTTGGACAGTCTCTGGGTGTGGAGAGTGTCATGTTGTCGGGAGGATGGCACAAACTGTGGGTGAGGAGAGGGTCAGAGTGTCATGAGGAGTTGCAGAGACTGGGAGAGGAGATTTTCAGAGTGTCAGGAGGAGTTGGAGTGACTCTGGGTGAGGAGAGGGTCAGGATGTCAGGAAGATTTGGAGAGGCTCCGGATTAGGCGAGGATCAGAGTGTCAGGAGCAGTTTTAGAAATTCTGGATGAGGAGAGTTTCAGTGCTTCTGGAGGAGTTGGACAGACTTTGGGTGAGGAGGGGGTCAGGGTGTCAGGGTAAGTTGGTCAGACTCTAGGTGAGGAGAGGGTCAGAGTGTCTGGAGGTGTTGGAGAGACTCCGGGAGAGGAGATGTTCAGGGTGTCAGAAGTTGTTGGACAGTCTCTGGGTGTGGAGAGGGTCATGTTGTCGGGAGGATGGCACAAACTGTGGGTGAGGGGAGGGTTAGAGTGTCATGAGGATTTGGTCAGACTCTAGGGGAGGAGAGGGTCAGGGTGTCAGGAGGAGTTGGAGAGACTCTGGGTGAGGAGAGGGTGAGATTGTCAGGAGGAGTTCGAGAGACTCTGTGTGAGGAGAGGGTCAGGGTGTCAGGAGGAGTCGGAGAGACTCTGGGTGAGGAGAGGGTCAGAGTGTCAGGAGAAGTTGGAGAGACTCTGGGTGATGAGAGGGTCAGAGTGTCAGGAGGAGTTGGAGAGACTCTGGGTGAGGAGAGGGTCAGAGTGTCTGGAGGAGTTGGAGAGACTCTGGGTGAGGAGAGGGTCAGAGTGCCAGGAGGATTTGGTGAGACTCTGTGTGAGGAGAGGGTCAGAGTGTCAGGAGGAGTCGGAGAGACTCTGGGTGAGGAGAGGGTCAGAGTGTCAGGAGAAGTTGGAGAGACTCTGGGTGAAGAGAGGTTCAGAGTGTCAGGAGGAGTTCGAGAGACTCTGGGTGAGGAGAGTGTCAGAGTGTCAGGAGGAGTTGGAGAGACTCTGGGTGAGGAGATTGTCAGAGTGTCAGGAGGAGTTGGAGAGACTCTGGGTGAGGAGAGGGTCAGGATGTCAGGAAGATTTGGAGAGGCTCCGGATGAGGCGAGGATCAGAGTGTCAGGAGCAGTTGTAGAAATTCTGGATGAGGAGAGTTTCCGGGATTCCGGAGGAGTTGGACAGACTTTGGGTGAGGAGGGGTCAGGGTGTCAGGGGATGTTGGTCAGACTCTAGGTGAGGAGAGGGTCAGAGTGTCAGGAGGTGTTGGAGATATTCTGGGAGAGGAGATGTTCAGGGTGTCAGAAGTTGTTGGACAGTCTCTGGGTGTGGAGAGGGTCATGTTGTCAGGAGGATGGCACAAACTGTGGTTGGGGAGAGGGTTAGAGTGTCATGAGGATTTGGTCAGACTCTAGGGGAGGAGAGGGTCAGGGTGTCAGGAGGAATTGGAGACACTCTGGGTGAGGAGACGGTCAGAGTGTCAAGAGTAGTAGGAACGACTCTGCTGTGGAGAGGGTCAGGGTGTCGGGCGAAGCTGGACAGACGCTAGGTGAGGAGAGGTTCAGGGTGTCATGAGGAGTTGGAGAGAATCTGGGTGAGGAGAGGGTCAGAGTGTCAGGAGGAGTTGTAGAGACTCTGGGTGAGGAGAGGGTCAGAATTTCAGGAGGAGTCGGAGAGACTCTGGGTGAGGAGAGGGTCAGAGTGTCAGGAGGAGTTGGAGAGACTCTGGGTGAGGAGAGGGTCAGAGTGTCAGGATGAGTTGGAGAGTCTCCGGGTGAGGAGAGGGTCAGAGTGTCAGGAGGAGTTGGAGAGATTCTGGGTGCGGAGAGGGTCAGAGTGTCAGGAGGAGTTCGAGAGACTCTGTGTGAGGAGAGGGTCAGGGTGTCAGGAGGAGTCGGAGAGACTCTGGGTGAGGAGAGGGTCAGAGTGTCAGGAGAAGTTGGAGATACTCTGGGTGAAGAGATGGTCAGATTGTCAGGAGGAGTTGGAGAGACTCTGGGTGAGGAGAGGGTCAGAGTGTTAGGAGGAGTTGGAGAGACTCTGGGTGAGGAGAGAGTCAGAGTGTCAGGAGGAGTTGGACAGACTGTGGGTGAGGAGAGGGTCAGAGTGTCATGAGGAGCTGCAGAGACTGGGAGAGGAGATTTTCAGAGTGTCAGGAGGAGTTGGAGAGACTCTGGGTGAGGAGAGGGTCAGGATGTCAGGAAGAATTTTAGAGGCTCCGGATGAGGCGGGGATCAGAGTGTCAGGAGCAGTTGTAGAAATTCTGGATGAGGAGAGTTTCAGGGCTTCCGGACGAGTTGGACAGACCTTGGGTGAGGAGGGGGTCAGGGTGTCAGGGGAAGTTGGTCAGACTCTAGGTGAGGAGAGGGTCAGAGTGTCTGGAGGTGTTGGAGAGACTCCGGGAGAGGAGATGTTCAGGGTGTCAGAAGTTGTTGGACAGTCTCTGGGTGTGGAGAGGGTCATGTTGTCGGGAGGATGGCACAAACTGTGGGTGCGGGGAGGGTTAGAGTGTCATGAGGATTTGGTCAGACTCTAGGGGAGGAGAGGGTCAGGGTGTCAGGAGGAGTTGGAGAGACTCTGGGTGAGGAGAGGGTGAGAGTGTCAGGAGGAGTTGGAGAGACTCTGGGTGAGGAGAGGGTCAGAATGTCAGGAGGAATCGGAGAGACTCTGGGTGAGGAGAGGGTGAGATTGTCAGGAGGAGTTCGAGAGACTCTGGGTGAGGAGAGAGTCAGAGTGTCAGGAGGAGTTGGAGAGTCTCCGGGTGAGGAGAGGGTCAGAGTGTCAGGAGGATTTGGAGAGAATCTGGGTGAGGAGAGGGTCAGAGTGTCAGGAGGATTTCGAGAGACTCTGTGTGAGGTGAGGGTCAGGGTGTCAGGAGGAGTCGGAGAGACTCTGGGTGAGGAGAGGGTCAGAGTGTCTGGAGAAGTTGGAGAGACTCTGGGTGAAGAGAGGATCAGAGTGTCAGGAGGAGTTCGAGAGACTCTGGGTGAGGAGAGGGTCAGAGTGTCAGGAGGAGTTGGAGAGACTCTGGGTGAGGAGAGGGTCAGAGTGTCAGGAGGAGTTGGACAGACTCTGGGTGAGGAGAGGGTCAGAGTGTCATGAGGAGTTGCAGAGACTGGGAGAGGAGATTGTCAGAGTGTCAGGAGGAGTTGGAGAGACTCTGGGTGAGGATAGGCTCAGGATGTCAGGAAGATTTGTAGAGGCTCCGGATGAGGCGGGGTTCATAGTGTCAGGAGCAGTTGTAGAAATTCTGGATGAGGAGAGTTTCAGGGCTTCCGGAGGAGTTGGACAGACATTGGGTGAGGAGGGGGTCAGGGTGTCAGGGGAAGTTGGTCAGACTCTAGGTGAGGAGAGGGTCAGAGTGTCAGCAGGTGTTGGAGAGACTCAGGGAGAGGAGATGTTCAGGGTGTCAGAAGTTGTGGGACAGTCTCTGGGTGTGGAGAGGGTCATGTTGTCGGGAGGATGGCACAAACTGTGGGTGAGGAGAGGGTCAGAGTGTCATGAGGAGTTGCTGAGACTGTGAGAGGAGATTGTAAGAGTGTCAGGAGGAGTTGGAGAGACTCTGGGTGAGGAGAGGGTCAGGATGTCAGGAAGATTTGGAGAGGCTCCGGATGAGTCGAGGATCAGAGTGTCAGGAGCAGTTGTAGAAATTCTGGATGAGGAGATTTTCAGTGCTTCTGGAGGAGTTGGACAGACTTTGGGTGAGGAGGGGGTCAGGGTGTTAGGGGAAGTTGGTCAGACTCTAGGTGAGGAGAGGGTCAGAGTCTCAGAGTTGTTGGACAGATTCTGGGAGAGGAGATGGTCAGGTTGTCAGAAGTTGTTGGACAGTCTCTGGGTGTGGAGTGGGTCATGTTTTCGGGAGGATGGCACAAACTGTGGGTTAGGAGAGGGTTAGAGTGTCACGAGAATTTGGTCACACTCTAGCGGAGGAGAGGGTCAGGCTGTCAGGAGGAGTTGGAGAGACTCTGGGTGAGGAGAGTGTCAGAGTGTCAAGAGGAGTTGGACCGACTCTGCTGCGGAGAGGGTCAGGGTGTCGGGCGAAGCTGGACAGAGGCTAGGTGAGGAGATGTTCGGGGTGTCATGAGGAGTTGGAGAGAATCTGGGTGAGGAGAGGGTCAGAGTGTCAGGAGGAGTGGCAGAGACTCTGGGTGAGGAGAGGGTCAGAGTGTCCGGAGGAGTAGAGAGATAATGGGTGAGCAGAGGTTCAGAGCGTCAGGAGGAGTTCGAGAGACTCTGGGTGAGGAGAGGGTCAGAGTGTCAGGAGGAGTTGGAGAGACTCTGGGTGAGGAGAGGGTCAGAGTGTCAGGAGGAGTTGGAGAGACTCTGGGTGAGGAGAGGGTCAGAGTGTCAGGAGGAGTTGGACAGACTCTGGGTGAGGAGAGGATCAGAGCGTCATGAGGAGTTGCAGAGACTGGGAGAGGAGATTGTCAGAGTGTCAGGAGGAGTTGGAGAGACTCTGGGTGAGGAGAGGCTCAGGATGTCAGGAAGATTTGTAGAGGCTCCGGATGAGGCGGGGATCATAGTGTCAGGAGCAGTTGTAGAAATTCTGGATGAGGAGAGTTTCAGGGCTTCCGGAGGAGTTGGACAGACCTTGGGTGAGGAGGGGGTCAGGGTGTCAGGGGAAGTTGGTCAGACTCTAGGTGAGGAGAGGGTCAGAGTGTCAGCAGGTGTTGGAGAGACTCAGGGAGAGGAGATGTTCAGGGTGTCAGAAGTTGTTGGACAGTCTCTGGGTGTGGAGAGTGTCATGTTGTCGGGAGGATGGCACAAACTGTGGGTGAGGAGAGGGTCAGAGTGTCATGAGGAGTTGCAGAGACTGGGAGAGGAGATTTTCAGAGTGTCAGGAGGAGTTGGAGTGACTCTGGGTGAGGAGAGGGTCAGGATGTCAGGAAGATTTGGAGAGGCTCCGGATTAGGCGAGGATCAGAGTGTCAGGAGCAGTTTTAGAAATTCTGGATGAGGAGAGTTTCAGTGCTTCTGGAGGAGTTGGACAGACTTTGGGTGAGGAGGGGGTCAGGGTGTCAGGGTAAGTTGGTCAGACTCTAGGTGAGGAGAGGGTCAGAGTGTCTGGAGGTGTTGGAGAGACTCCGGGAGAGGAGATGTTCAGGGTGTCAGAAGTTGTTGGACAGTCTCTGGGTGTGGAGAGGGTCATGTTGTCGGGAGGATGGCACAAACTGTGGGTGAGGGGAGGGTTAGAGTGTCATGAGGATTTGGTCAGACTCTAGGGGAGGAGAGGGTCAGGGTGTCAGGAGGAGTTGGAGAGACTCTGGGTGAGGAGAGGGTGAGATTGTCAGGAGGAGTTCGAGAGACTCTGTGTGAGGAGAGGGTCAGGGTGTCAGGAGGAGTCGGAGAGACTCTGGGTGAGGAGAGGGTCAGAGTGTCAGGAGAAGTTGGAGAGACTCTGGGTGATGAGAGGGTCAGAGTGTCAGGAGGAGTTGGAGAGACTCTGGGTGAGGAGAGGGTCAGAGTGTCTGGAGGAGTTGGAGAGACTCTGGGTGAGGAGAGGGTCAGAGTGCCAGGAGGATTTGGTGAGACTCTGTGTGAGGAGAGGGTCAGAGTGTCAGGAGGAGTCGGAGAGACTCTGGGTGAGGAGAGGGTCAGAGTGTCAGGAGAAGTTGGAGAGACTCTGGGTGAAGAGAGGTTCAGAGTGTCAGGAGGAGTTCGAGAGACTCTGGGTGAGGAGAGTGTCAGAGTGTCAGGAGGAGTTGGAGAGACTCTGGGTGAGGAGATTGTCAGAGTGTCAGGAGGAGTTGGAGAGACTCTGGGTGAGGAGAGGGTCAGGATGTCAGGAAGATTTGGAGAGGCTCCGGATGAGGCGAGGATCAGAGTGTCAGGAGCAGTTGTAGAAATTCTGGATGAGGAGAGTTTCAGGGATTCCGGAGGAGTTGGACAGACTTTGGGTGAGGAGGGGGTCAGGGTGTCAGGGGATGTTGGTCAGACTCTAGGTGAGGAGAGGGTCAGAGTGTCAGGAGGTGTTGGAGATATTCTGGGAGAGGAGATGTTCAGGGTGTCAGAAGTTGTTGGACAGTCTCTGGGTGTGGAGAGGGTCATGTTGTCAGGAGGATGGCACAAACTGTGGTTGGGGAGAGGGTTAGAGTGTCATGAGGATTTGGTCAGACTCTAGGGGAGGAGAGGGTCAGGGTGTCAGGAGGAATTGGAGACACTCTGGGTGAGGAGACGGTCAGAGTGTCAAGAGTAGTAGGAACGACTCTGCTGTGGAGAGGGTCAGGGTGTCGGGCGAAGCTGGACAGACGCTAGGTGAGGAGAGGTTCAGGGTGTCATGAGGAGTTGGAGAGAATCTGGGTGAGGAGAGGGTCAGAGTGTCAGGAGGAGTTGTAGAGACTCTGGGTGAGGAGAGGGTCAGAATTTCAGGAGGAGTCGGAGAGACTCTGGGTGAGGAGAGGGTCAGAGTGTCAGGAGGAGTTGGAGAGACTCTGGGTGAGGAGAGGGTCAGAGTGTCAGGATGAGTTGGAGAGTCTCCGGGTGAGGAGAGGGTCAGAGTGTCAGGAGGAGTTGGAGAGATTCTGGGTGCGGAGAGGGTCAGAGTGTCAGGAGGAGTTCGAGAGACTCTGTGTGAGGAGAGGGTCAGGGTGTCAGGAGGAGTCGGAGAGACTCTGGGTGAGGAGAGGGTCAGAGTGTCAGGAGAAGTTGGAGATACTCTGGGTGAAGAGATGGTCTGATTGTCAGGAGGAGTTGGAGAGACTCTGGGTGAGGAGAGGGTCAGAGTGTCAGGAGGAGTTGGAGAGACTCTGGGTGAGGAGAGAGTCAGAGTGTCAGGAGGAGTTGGACAGACTGTGGGTGAGGAGAGGGTCAGAGTGTCATGAGGAGTTGCAGAGACTGGGAGAGGAGATTTTCAGAGTGTCAGGAGGAGTTGGAGAGACTCTGGGTGAGGAGAGGGTCAGGATGTCAGGAAGAATTTTAGAGGCTCCGGATGAGGCGGGGATCAGAGTGTCAGGAGCAGTTGTAGAAATTCTGGATGAGGAGAGTTTCAGGGCTTCCGGACGAGTTGGACAGACCTTGGGTGAGGAGGGGGTCAGGGTGTCAGGGGAAGTTGGTCAGACTCTCGGTGAGGAGAGGGTCAGAGTGTCAGGAGGTGTTGGAGAGACTCCGGGAGAGGAGATGTTCAGGGTGTCAGAAGTTGTTGGACAGTCTCTGGGTGTGGAGAGGGTCATGTTGTCGGGAGGATGGCACAAACTGTGGGTGAGGGGAGGGTTAGAGTGTCATGAGGATTTGGTCAGACTCTAGGGGAGGAGAGGGTCAGGGTGTCAGGAGGAGTTGGACAGACTCTGGGTGAGGAGAGGGTCAGAGTGTCATGAGGAGTTGCAGAGACTGGGAGAGGAGATTGTCAGAGTGTCAGGAGGAGTTGGAGAGACTCTGGGTGAGGAGAGGGTCAGGATGTCAGGAAGATTTGTAGAGCCTCCGGATGAGGCGGGGATCAGAGTGTCAGGAGCAATTGTAGAAATTCTGGATGAGAAGAGTTTCAGGGCTTCCGGAGGATTTGGACAGACTTTGGGTGAGGAGAGGGTCAGAGTGTCAGGACGTGTTGGGGAGACTCTGGGAGAGGAGATGTTCAGGGTGTCAGAAGTTGTTGGACAGTCTCTGGGTGTGGAGAGGGTCATGTTGTCGGGAGGAGTTGCAGAGACTGGGAGAGGAGATTGTCAGAGTGTCAGGAGGAGTTGGAGAGACTGTGGGTGAGGAGAGGGTTAGAGTGTCATGAGGATTTGGTCACACTCTAGGGGAGGAGAGGGTCAGGGTGTCAGGAGGAGTTGGACAGACTCTGGGTGAGGAGAGGGTCAGCGTGTCAGGAGGAGTTGCAGAGACTGGGAGAGGTGATTGTCAGAGTGTCTGGAGGAGTTGGAGAGACTCTGGGTGAGGAGAGGGTCAGGATGTCAGGAAGATTTGGAGAGGCTCCGGATGAAGCGAGGATCAGAGTGTCAGGAGCAGTTGTTGGAATTCTGGATGAGGACAGTTTCAGGGATTCCGGAGGAGTTGGACTGACTTTGGGTGAGGAGGGGGTCAGGGTGTCAGGGGAAGTTGGTCAGACTCTTGGTGAGGAGAGGGTCAGAGTGTCAGGAGGTGTTGGACAGATTCTGGGAGAGGAGATGGTCAGTGTGTCAGAAGTTGTTGGACAGTCTCTGGATGTGGAGAGGGTCATGTTGTCGGGAGGTTGGCACAAACTGTGGGTGAGGAGAGGGTTAGAGTGTCATGAGGATTTGGTCGGACTCTAGCGGAGGAGAGGGTCAGGGTGTCAGGAGGAGTTGGAGAGACTCTGGGTGAGGAGAGGTTCAGAGTGTCAAGATGAGTTGGACCGAATCTGCTGCGGAGAGGGTCAGGGTGCCGGGCGAAGCTGGACAGACACTAGGTGAGGAGAGGTTCAGGGTGTCATGAGGAGTTGGAGAGACTCTGTTTGAGGAGCGGGTCAGAGTGTCAGGAGGAGTTGCAATGACTCTGGGTGAGGAGGGGTTTCAGAGTGTCAGGAGGCGTTGGAGAGACTCTGGGAGAGGCGAGGGTCATGGTGTCACGTGCTGTTGGACAGGCTCTGGGTAAGTAGAGGGTCAGGGTGTCGGGAGGCATTGGAGAGAATCTGGATGAGGAGAGGGTCAGGATGTCGGGAGGAGTTGGAGAGACTCTGGGAGAGGAGAGGGTCATGGTGTCACGTGGTGTTGGACAGGCTCTAGGTGAGGAGAGGGTCAGGGTGTCGGGAGGAGTTGGAGAGAATCTGGATCAGGAGACGGTCAGGATGTCGGGAGGAGTTGGAGAGACTCTGGGTGAGGAGACGGTCAGGGTGTCAGGAGGAGTTGGAAAGACTCTGGATGAGCAGAGGTTCAGAGAGTCAGGAGGAGATGGGGAGACTTCGGTTGAGCAGAGGTTCAGGGAGTTAGGAGGAGTTGGACAGATTCTGGGAGAGGAGAGGGGCAGTTTGTCAGGAGGAGTTGGAGAGAATCCGGGTGAGCAGATGGTCAGGGTTTCAGGAGGATTTGGTCAGACTCTGGGTGAGGAGAGGGTTAGAGTGTCAGAATGAGTTGGTCACACTCTAGGTGAGGTGATGGTCAGAGTGTCAGGAGGAGTTGGACAGGCTCTGGGTGAGGAGAGGGTCAGAGTGTCAGAAGGATTTGGAGAGACTCTCGGAGAGGAGAGTGTCAGAGTGTCAAATGTTGTTGGACAGTCTCTGGGTGTGGAGAGTGTCATGTTGTCAGGAGCATTTGGACAAACTCTGGGTGAGGAGAGGGTTAGAGTGTCACGAGCAGTTGGTCAGATTCTAGGGGAGGAGAGGGTCAGGGGGTCAAGAGGATTTGGACAGACAGTGGTTGAGGAGAGGGTCAGGGAAACAGGCGAAGTTGGACAGATGCTTGGTGAGGAGCGGTTCAGGGTATCATGAGGAGTTGGAGAGACTCTGGGATAGGAGAGGGGCAGTGTGTCAGGAGGAGTTGGAGAAAATCTGGGTAATTAGAGGTTCAGGGTGTCAGGAGAATTTGGACAGACTCTGGGTGAGGAGAGCGTTAGAGTGTCAGGAGGAGTTGGTCACACTCTAGGTGAGGTGACGGTCAGGGTGTCAGGAGGAGTTGGAGAGGCTCTGGGTGAGTTGAGGGTCAGGGTTCAGGCGGAGTTGGAGAGACTCCGGATGAGGAGAAAGTCAGAGTCTCAGGAGGTGTTGGACAGACTCTGGGTCAGGAGAGGGTCAGGTTGTCTGGCGGAGTTCAAGGGACTCTGGGTGATGAGATTGTCATGGTATCAGGAGGAAATTGACAGACTCTGGGTGAGGAGATGGTCAGGGTGTCAGGAGGATTTGGACAGACTCAGGGTGAGGAGAGGGTGAGGGTGTTGGGAGACGTTGGACAGATGCTGGGTGAGGAGAGGGTCAGGGTGTCAGGAGGAGTTTGAGAGACCTCGGATGAGGAGTTTGTCAGAGTGACAGGAGGAGTTGGAGAGACTGTGGGTGAGGAGAGGGTCAGAGTGTCATGAGGAGTTGCAGAGAATGGGAGAGGAGATTTTCAGAGTGTCAGGAGGAGTTGGAGAGACTCTGGGTGAGGAGAGGGTCAGGATGTCAGGAAGAATTTTAGAGGCTCCGGATGAGGCGGGGATCAGAGTGTCAGGAGCAGTTGTAGAAATTCTGGATGAGGAGAGTTTCAGGGCTTCCGGAGGAGTTGGACAGACCTTGGGTGAGGAGGGGGTCAGGGTGTCAGGGGAAGTTGGTCAGACTCTAGGTGAGGAGAGGGTCAGAGTGTCAGCAGGTGTTGGAGAGACTCAGGGAGAGGAGATGTTCAGGGTGTCAGAAGTTGTTGGACAGTCTCTGGGTGTGGAGAGGGTCATGTTGTCGGGAGGATGGCACAAACTGTGGGTGAGGAGAGGGTCAGAGTGTCATGAGGAGTTGCAGAGACTGGGAGAGGAGATTGTCAGAGTGTCAGGAGGAGTTGGAGGACTCTGGGTGAGGAGAGGGTCAGGATGTCAGGAAGATTTGGAGAGGCTCCGGATTAGGCGAGTATCAGAGTGTCAGGAGCAGTTGTAGAAATTCTGGATGAGGAGAGTTTCAGGGCTTCTGGAGCAGTTGGACAGACTTTGGGTGAGGAGGGGGTCAGGGTGTCAGGGGAAGTTGGTCAGACTCTAGGTGAGGAGAGGGTCAGAGTCTCAGGAGATGTTGGACAGATTCTGGGAGAGGAGAGGGTCAGGTTGTCAGAAGTTGTTGGACAGTCTCTGGGTGTGGAGTCGGTAATGTTTTCGGGAGGATGGCACAAACTGTGGGTTAGGAGAGGGTAAGAGTGTCACGAGGATTTGGTCAGACTCTAGCGGAGGAGAGGGTCAGGGTGTCAGGAGGAGTTGGAGAGACTCTGGGTGAGGAGAGGGTCAGAGTGTCAAGAGGAGTTGGACCGACTCTGCTGCGGAGAGGGTCAGGGTGTCGGGCGAAGCTGGACAGATGCTAGGTGAGGAGATGTTCAGGGTGTCATGAGGAGTTGGAGAGAATCTGGGTGAGGAGAGGGTCAGAATGTCAGGAGGAGTTGGAGAGACTCAGGGTGAGGAGAGGGTCAGAGTGTCAGGAGGAGTCGGAGAGATTCTGGGTGAGGAGAGGGTCAGAGTGTCAGGAGGAGTTGGAGAGACTCTGGGTGAGGAGAGGGTCAGAGTGTCAGCAGGAGTTGGAGAGACTCTGGGTGAGGAGAGGGTCAGAGTGCCAGGAGGAGTTGGAGAGACTCTGTGTGAGGAGAGGGTCAGAGTTTCAGGAGGAGTCGGAGAGACTCTGGGTGAGGGGAGGGTCAGACTGTCAGGAGAAGTTGGAGAGACTCTGGGTGAAGAGAGGGTCAGAGTGTCAGGAGGAGTTCGAGAGACTCTGGGTGAGGAGAGGGTCAGAGTGTCAGGAGGAGTTGGAGAGACTCTGGGTGAGGAGAGGGTCAGAGTTTCAGCAGGAGTTGGACAGACTCTGGGTGAGGAGTGGGTCAGAGTGTCATGAGGAGTTGCAGAGACTGGGAGAGGAGATTGTCATAGTGTCAGGAGGAGTTGGAGAGACTCTGGGTGAGGAGAGTGTCAGGATGTCAGGAAGATTTGGAGAGGCTCCGGATGTGGCGAGGATCAGAGTGTCAGGAGCAGTTGTAGAAATTCTGGATGAGGAGAGTTTCAGGGATTCCGGAGGAGTTGGACAGACTTTGGGTGAGGAGGGGGTCAGGGTATCAGGGGAAGTTGGTCAGACTCTAGGTGAGGAGAGGGTCAGAGTGTCAGGAGGTCTTGGAGAGATTCTGGGAGAGGAGATGTTCAGGGTGTCAGAAGTTGTTGGACAGTCTCTGGGTGTGGAGAGGGTCATGTCGTCGGGAGGATGGCACAAAATGTGGGTGAGGAGAGAATTAGTGTGTCATGAGGATTTGGTCAGACTCTAGGGGAGGAGAGGGTCAGGGTGTCAGGAGGAATTGGAGACACTCTGGGTGAGGAGAGGGTCAGAGTGTCAAGAGGAGTTGGAATGACTCTGCTGTGGAGAGGGTCAGGGTGTCGGGCGAAGCTGGACAGACGCTAGGTGAGGAGAGGTTCAGGGTGTCATGAGGAGTTGGAGAGAATCTGGGTGAGGAGAGGGGCAGAGTGTCAGGAGGAGTTGGAGAGACTCTGGGTGAGGAGAGGGTCAGAATGTCAGGAGGAATCGGAGAGACTCTGGGTGAGGAGAGGGTCAGATTGTCAGGAGGAGTTCGAGAATCTCTGGGTGAGGAGAGGGTCAGAGTGTCAGGAGGAGTTGGAGAGTCTGCGGGTGAGGAGAGGGTCAGAGTGTCAGGAGGATTTGGAGAGACTCTGGGTGAGGAGAGGGTCAGAGTGTCAGGAGAAGTTCGAGAGACTCTGGGTGAGGAGAGGGTCAGAGTGTCAGGAGGAGTTGGAGAGACTCTGGGTGAGGAGAGGGTCAGAGTGTCAGGAGGAGTTGGACAGACTCTGGGTGAGGAGAGGGTCAGAGTGTCATGAGGGGTTGCAGAGACTGGGAGAGGAGATTGTCAGAGTGTCAGGAGGAGTTGGAGAGACTCTGGGTGAGGAGAGGCTCAGAATGTCAGGAAGATTTGTAGAGGCTCCGGATGAGGCGGGGATCAGAGTGTCAGGAGCAGTTGTAGAAATTCTGGATGAGGAGAGTTTCAGGGCTTCCGGAGGACTTGGACAGACCTTGGGTGAGGAGGGGGTCAGGGTGTCAGGGGAAGTTGGTCAGACTCTAGGTGAGGAGAAGGTCAGAGTGTCAGGAGGTGTTGGAGAGACTCAGGGAGAGGAGATGTTCAGGGTGTCAGAAGTTGTTGGACAGTCTCTGGGTGTGGAGAGGGTCATGTTGTCGGGAGGATGGCACAAACTGTGGGTGAGGAGAGGGTCAGAGTGTCATGAGGAGTTGCTGAGACTGGGAGAGGAGATTGTCAGAGTGTCAGGAGGAGTTGGAGAGACTCTGGGTGAGGAGAGGGTCAGGATGTCAGGAAGATTTGGAGAGGCTCCGGATGAGGCGAGGATCAGAGTGTCAGGAGCAGTTGTAGAAATTCTGGATGAGGAGAGTTTCAGTGCTTCTGGAGGAGTTGGACAGACTTTGGGTGAGGAGGGGGTCAGGGTGTTAGGGGAAGTTGGTCAGACTCTAGGTGAGGAGAGGGTCAGAGTCTCAGAGATGTTGGACAGATTCTGGGAGAGGAGATGGTCAGGTTGTCAGAAGTTGTTGGACAGTCTCTGGGTGTGGAGTGGGTCATGTTTTCGGGAGGATGGCACAAACTGTGGGTGAGGAGAGGGTCAGAGTGTCAGGAGGAGTTGGAGAGACTCTGGGTGAGGAGAGGGTCAGAGTGTCAAGAGGAGTTGGACAGACTCTGGGTGAGGAGAGGGTCAGAGTGTCATGAGGGGTTGCAGAGACTGGGAGAGGAGATTGTCAGAGTGTCAGGAGGAGTTGGAGAGTCTGCGGGTGAGGAGAGGGTCAGAGTGTCAGGAGGATTTGGAGAGACTCTGGGTGAGGAGAGGGTCAGAGTGTCAGGAGAAGTTCGAGAGACTCTGGGTGAGGCGAGGGTCAGAGTGTCAGGAGGAGTTGGAGAGACTCTGGGTGAGGAGAGGGTCAGAGTGTCAAGAGGAGTTGGACAGACTCTGGGTGAGGAGAGGGTCAGAGTGTCATGAGGGGTTGCAGAGACTGGGAGAGGAGATTGTCAGAGTGTCAGGAGGAGTTGGAGAGACTCTGGGAGAGGAGAGGCTCAGAATGTCAGGAAGATTTGTAGAGGCTCCGGATGAGGCGGGGATCAGAGTGTCAGGAGCAGTTGTAGAAATTCTGGATGAGGAGAGTTTCAGGGCTTCCGGAGGACTTGGACAGACCTTGGGTGAGGAGGGGGTCAGGGTGTCAGGGGAAGTTGGTCAGACTCTAGGTGAGGAGAGGGTCAGAGTGTCAGGAGGTGTTGGAGAGACTCAGGGAGAGGAGATGTTCAGGGTGTCAGAAGTTGTTGGACAGTCTCTGGGTGTGGAGAGGGTCATGTTGTCGGGAGGATGGCACAAACTGTGGGTGAGGAGAGGGTCAGAGTGTCATGAGGAGTTGCTGAGACTGGGAGAGGAGATTGTCAGAGTGTCAGGAGGAGTTGGAGAGACTCTGGGTGAGGAGAGGGTCAGGATGTCAGGAAGATTTGGAGAGGCTCCGGATGAGGCGAGGATCAGAGTGTCAGGAGCAGTTGTAGAAATTCTGGATGAGGAGAGTTTCAGTGCTTCTGGAGGAGTTGGACAGACTTTGGGTGAGGAGGGGGTCAGGGTGTTAGGGGATGTTGGTCAGACTCTAGGTGAGGAGAGGGTCAGAGTCTCAGAGATGTTGGACAGATTCTGGGAGAGGAGATGGTCAGGTTGTCAGAAGTTGTTGGACAGTCTCTGGGTGTGGAGTGGGTCATGTTTTCGGGAGGATGGCACAAACTGTGGGTTAGGAGAGGGTTAGAGTGTCACGAGGATTTGGTCAGACTCTAGCGGAGGAGAGGGTCAGGCTGTCAGGAGGAGTTGGAGAGACTCTGGGTGAGGAGAGTGTCAGAGTGTCAAGAGGAGTTGGACCGACTCTGCTGCGGAGAGGGTCAGGGTGTCGGGCGAAGCTGGACAGAGGCTAGGTGAGGAGATGTTCGGGGTGTCATGAGGAGTTGGAGAGAATCTGGGTGAGGAGAGGGTCAGTGTGTCAGGACGAGTTGCAGAGACTCTGGGTGAGGAGAGGGTCAGAGTGTCTGGAGGAGTAGAGAGATAATGGGTGAGGAGAGGTTCAGAGTGTCAGGAGGAGTTCGAGAGACTCTGGGTGAGGAGAGGGTCAGAGTGTCAGGAGGAGTTGGAGAGACTCAGGGTGAGGAGAGGATCAGAGAATCAGGAGGAGTTGGAGAGACTCTGGGTGAGGAGAGGGTCAGAGTGTCAGGAGGAGTTGGAGAGACTCTGGGTGAGGAGATGGTCAGAGTGTCAGGAGGAGTTGGAGAGACTCTGGGTGAGGAGAGGGTCAGAGTGCCGGGAGGAGTTGGAGAGACTCTGTTTGAGGAGAGGGTCAGAGTGTCAGGAGGAGTCGGAGAGACTCTGGGTGAGGAGAGGTCAAAGTGTCAGGAGAAGTTGGAGAGACTCTGGGTGAAGAGAGGGTCAGAGTGTCAGGAGGAGTTCGAGAGACTCTGGGTGAGGAGAGGGTCAGAGTGTCAGGAGGAGTTGGAGAGTCTCTGGGTGAGGAGAGTGTCAGAGTGTCAGGAGGAGTTGGACAGACTCTGGGTGAGGAGAGGGTCAGAGTGTCAAGAGGAGTTGGAACGACTCTGCGGTGGAGAGGGTCAGGGTGTCGGGCGAAGCTGGACAGACGCTAGGTGAGGAGAGGTTCAGGGTGTCATGAGGAGTTGGAGAGAATCTGGGTGAGGAGAGGGTCAGAGTGTCAGGAGGAGTTGGAGAGACTCTGGGTGAGGAGAGGGTCAGAATGTCAGGAGGAATCGGAGAGACTCTGGGTGAGGAGAGGGTGAGATTGTCAGGAGGAGTTCGAGAGACTCTGGGTGAGGAGAGGGTCAGAGTGTCAGGAGGAGTTGGAGAGTCTCCGGGTGAGGAGAGGGTCATAGTGTCAGGAGGATTTGGAGAGAATCTGGGTGAGGAGAGGGTCAGAGTGTCAGGAGGAGTCGGAGAGACTCTGGGTGAGGGGAGGGTCAGAGTGTCAGGAGAAGTTGGAGAGACTCTGGGTGAAGAGAGGGTCAGAGTGTCAGGAGGAGTTCGAGAGACTCTGGGTGAGGAGAGGGTCAGAGTGTCAGGAGGAGTTGGAGAGACTCTGGGTGAGGAGAGGGTCAGAGTGTCAGCAGGAGTTGGACAGACTCTGGGTGAGGAGTGGGTCAGAGTGTCATGAGGAGTTGCAGAGACTGGGAGAGGAGATTGTCAGAGTGTCAGGAGGAGTTGGAGAGACTCTGGGTGAGGAGAGTGTCAGGATGTCAGGAAGATTTGGAGAGGCTCCGGATGTGGAGAGGATCAGAGTGTCAGGAGGTGTTGGAGAGATTCTGGGAGAGGAGATGTTCAGGGTGTCAGAAGTTGTTGGACAGTCTCTGGGTGTGGAGAGGGTCATGTCGTCGGGAGGATGGCACAAACTGTGGGTGAGGAGTGAATTAGTGTGTCATGAGGATTTGGTCAGACTCTAGGGGAGGAGAGGGTCAGGGTGTCAGGAGGAATTGGAGACACTCTGGGTGAGGAGAGGGTCAGAGTGTCAAGAGGAGTTGGAATGACTCTGCTGTGGAGAGGGTCAGGGTGTCGGGCGAAACTGGACAGACGCTAGGTGAGGAGAGGTTCAGGGTGTCATGAGGCGTTGGAGAGAATCTGGGTGAGGAGAGGGGCAGAGTGTCAGGAGGAGTTGGAGAGACTCTGGGTGAGGAGAGGGTCAGAATGTCAGGAGGAATCGGAGAGACTCTGGGTGAGGAGAGGGTCAGATTGTCAGGAGGAGTTCGAGAATCTCTGGGTGAGGAGAGGGTCAGAGTGTCAGGAGGAGTTGGAGAGTCTGCGGGTGAGGAGAGGGTCAGAGTGTCAGGAGGATTTGGAGAGACTCTGGGTGAGGAGAGGGTCAGAGTGTCAGGAGAAGTTCGAGAGACTCTGGGTGAGGAGAGGGTCAGAGTGTCAGGAGGAGTTGGAGAGACTCTGGGTGAGGAGAGGGTCAGAGTGTCAAGAGGAGTTGGACAGACTCTGGGTGAGGAGAGGGTCAGAGTGTCATGAGGGGTTGCAGAGACTGGGAGAGGAGATTGTCAGAGTGTCAGGAGGAGTTGGAGAGACTCTGGGAGAGGAGAGGCTCAGAATGTCAGGAAGATTTGTAGAGGCTCCGGATGAGGCGGGGATCAGAGTGTCAGGAGCAGTTGTAGAAATTCTGGATGAGGAGAGTTTCAGGGCTTCCGGAGGACTTGGACAGACCTTGGGTGAGGAGGGGGTCAGGGTGTCAGGGGAAGTTGGTCAGACTCTAGGTGAGGAGAGGGTCAGAGTGTCAGGAGGTGTTGGAGAGACTCAGGGAGAGGAGATGTTCAGGGTGTCAGAAGTTGTTGGACAGTCTCTGGGTGTGGAGAGGGTCATGTTGTCGGGAGGATGGCACAAACTGTGGGTGAGGAGAGGGTCAGAGTGTCATGAGGAGTTGCTGAGACTGGGAGAGGAGAGGGTCAGAGTGTCAGGAGGAGTTGGAGAGACTCTGGGTGAGGAGAGGGTCAGAGTGCCAGGAGGAGTTGGAGAGACTCTGTGTGAGGAGAGGGTCAGAGTGTCAGGAGGAGTCGGAGAGACTCTGGGTGAGGGGAGGGTCAGAGTGTCAGGAGAAGTTGGAGAGACTCTGGGTGAAGAGAGGGTCAGAGTGTCAGGAGGAGTTCGAGAGACTCTGGGTGAGGAGAGGGTCAGAGTGTCAGGAGGAGTTGGAGAGACTCTGGGTGAGGAGAGGGTCAGAGTGTCAGCAGGAGTTGGACAGACTCTGGGTGAGGAGTGGGTCAGAGTGTCATGAGGAGTTGCAGAGACTGGGAGAGGAGATTGTCAGAGTGTCAGGAGGAGTTGGAGAGACTCTGGGTGAGGAGAGTGTCAGGATGTCAGGAAGATTTGGAGAGGCTCCGGATGTGGAGAGGATCAGAGTGTCAGGAGCAGTTGTAGCAATTCTGGATGAGGAGAGTTTCAGGGATTCCGGAGGAGTTGGACAGACTTTGGGTGAGGAGGGGGTCAGGGTATCAGGGGAAGTTGGTCAGACTCTAGTGAGGAGAGGGTCAGAGTGTCAGGAGGTGTTGGAGAGATTCTGGGAGAGGAGATGTTCAGGGTGTCAGAAGTTGTTGGACTGTCTCTGGGTGTGGAGAGGGTCATGTCGTCGGGAGGATGGCACAAACTGTGGGTGAGGAGAGAATTAGTGTGTCATGAGGATTTGGTCAGACTCTAGGGGAGGAGAGGGTCAGGGTGTCAGGAGGAATTGGAGACACTCTGGGTGAGGAGAGGGTCAGAGTGTCAAGAGGAGTTGGAATGACTCTGCTGTGGAGAGGGTCAGGGTGTCGGGCGAAACTGGACAGACGCTAGGTGAGGAGAGGTTCAGGGTGTCATGAGGAGTTGGAGAGAATCTGGGTGAGGAGAGGGGCAGAGTGTCAGGAGGAGTTGGAGAGACTCTGGGTGAGGAGAGGGTCAGAATGTCAGGAGGAGTTGGAGAGTCTCCGGGTGAGGAGAGGGTCATAGTGTCAGGAGGATTTGGAGAGAATCTGGGTGAGGAGAGGGTCAGAGTGTCAGGAGGAGTCGGAGAGACTCTGGGTGAGGGGAGGGTCAGAGTGTCAGGAGAAGTTGGAGAGACTCTGGGTGAAGAGAGGGTCAGAGTGTCAGGAGGAGTTCGAGAGACTCTGGGTGAGGAGAGGGTCAGAGTGTCAGGAGGAGTTGGAGAGACTCTGGGTGAGGAGAGGGTCAGAGTGTCAGCAGGAGTTGGACAGACTCTGGGTGAGGAGTGGGTCAGAGTGTCATGAGGAGTTGCAGAGACTG
Organism: Isurus oxyrinchus; assembly: GCA_026770705.1. Lineage (NCBI taxonomy): Eukaryota > Metazoa > Chordata > Chondrichthyes > Lamniformes > Lamnidae > Isurus > Isurus oxyrinchus. The sequence continues at coordinate 105,008,134 of JANJGN010000010.1, forward strand.
GGAGAGGAGATTGTCAGAGTGTCAGGAGGAGTTGGAGAGACTCTGGGTGAGGAGAGTGTCAGGATGTCAGGAAGATTTGGAGAGGCTCCGGATGTGGAGAGGATCAGAGTGTCAGGAGGTGTTGGAGAGATTCTGGGAGAGGAGATGTTCAGGGTGTCAGAAGTTGTTGGACAGTCTCTGGGTGTGGAGAGGGTCATGTCGTCGGGAGGATGGCACAAACTGTGGGTGAGGAGAGAATTAGTGTGTCATGAGGATTTGGTCAGACTCTAGGGGAGGAGAGGGTCAGGGTGTCAGGAGGAATTGGAGACACTCTGGGTGAGGAGAGGGTCAGAGTGTCAAGAGGAGTTGGAATGACTCTGCTGTGGAGAGGGTCAGGGTGTCGGGCGAAACTGGACAGACGCTAGGTGAGGAGAGGTTCAGGGTGTCATGAGGAGTTGGAGAGAATCTGGGTGAGGAGAGGGGCAGAGTGTCAGGAGGAGTTGGAGAGACTCTGGGTGAGGAGAGGGTCAGAATGTCAGGAGGAATCGGAGAGACTCTGGGTGAGGAGAGGGTCAGATTGTCAGGAGGAGTTCGAGAATCTCTGGGTGAGGAGAGGGTCAGAGTGTCAGGAGGAGTTGGAGAGTCTGCGGGTGAGGAGAGGGTCAGAGTGTCAGGAGGATTTGGAGAGACTCTGGGTGAGGAGAGGGTCAGAGTGTCAGGAGAAGTTCGAGAGACTCTGGGTGAGGAGAGGGTCAGAGTGTCAGGAGGAGTTGGAGAGACTCTGGGTGAGGAGAGGGTCAGAGTGTCAAGAGGAGTTGGACAGACTCTGGGTGAGGAGAGGGTCAGAGTGTCATGAGGGGTTGCAGAGACTGGGAGAGGAGATTGTCAGAGTGTCAGGAGGAGTTGGAGAGACTCTGGGAGAGGAGAGGCTCAGAATGTCAGGAAGATTTGTAGAGGCTCCGGATGAGGCGGGGATCAGAGTGTCAGGAGCAGTTGTAGAAATTCTGGATGAGGAGAGTTTCAGGGCTTCCGGAGGACTTGGACAGACCTTGGGTGAGGAGGGGGTCAGGGTGTCAGGGGAAGTTGGTCAGACTCTAGGTGAGGAGAGGGTCAGAGTGTCAGGAGGTGTTGGAGAGACTCAGGGAGAGGAGATGTTCAGGGTGTCAGAAGTTGTTGGACAGTCTCTGGGTGTGGAGAGGGTCATGTTGTCGGGAGGATGGCACAAACTGTGGGTGAGGAGAGGGTCAGAGTGTCATGAGGAGTTGCTGAGACTGGGAGAGGAGAGGGTCAGAGTGTCAGGAGGAGTTGGAGAGACTCTGGGTGAGGAGAGGGTCAGAGTGCCAGGAGGAGTTGGAGAGACTCTGTGTGAGGAGAGGGTCAGAGTGTCAGGAGGAGTCGGAGAGACTCTGGGTGAGGGGAGGGTCAGAGTGTCAGGAGAAGTTGGAGAGACTCTGGGTGAAGAGAGGGTCAGAGTGTCAGGAGGAGTTCGAGAGACTCTGGGTGAGGAGAGGGTCAGAGTGTCAGGAGGAGTTGGAGAGACTCTGGGTGAGGAGAGGGTCAGAGTGTCAGCAGGAGTTGGACAGACTCTGGGTGAGGAGTGGGTCAGAGTGTCATGAGGAGTTGCAGAGACTGGGAGAGGAGATTGTCAGAGTGTCAGGAGGAGTTGGAGAGACTCTGGGTGAGGAGAGTGTCAGGATGTCAGGAAGATTTGGAGAGGCTCCGGATGTGGAGAGGATCAGAGTGTCAGGAGCAGTTGTAGCAATTCTGGATGAGGAGAGTTTCAGGGATTCCGGAGGAGTTGGACAGACTTTGGGTGAGGAGGGGGTCAGGGTATCAGGGGAAGTTGGTCAGACTCTAGTGAGGAGAGGGTCAGAGTGTCAGGAGGTGTTGGAGAGATTCTGGGAGAGGAGATGTTCAGGGTGTCAGAAGTTGTTGGACTGTCTCTGGGTGTGGAGAGGGTCATGTCGTCGGGAGGATGGCACAAACTGTGGGTGAGGAGAGAATTAGTGTGTCATGAGGATTTGGTCAGACTCTAGGGGAGGAGAGGGTCAGGGTGTCAGGAGGAATTGGAGACACTCTGGGTGAGGAGAGGGTCAGAGTGTCAAGAGGAGTTGGAATGACTCTGCTGTGGAGAGGGTCAGGGTGTCGGGCGAAACTGGACAGACGCTAGGTGAGGAGAGGTTCAGGGTGTCATGAGGAGTTGGAGAGAATCTGGGTGAGGAGAGGGGCAGAGTGTCAGGAGGAGTTGGAGAGACTCTGGGTGAGGAGAGGGTCAGAATGTCAGGAGGAATCGGAGAGACTCTGGGTGAGGAGAGGGTCAGATTGTCAGGAGGAGTTCGAGAATCTCTGGGTGAGGAGAGGGTCAGAGTGTCAGGAGGAGTTGGAGAGTCTGCGGGTGAGGAGAGGGTCAGAGTGTCAGGAGGATTTGGAGAGACTCTGGGTGAGGAGAGGGTCAGAGTGTCAGGAGAAGTTCGAGAGACTCTGGGTGAGGAGAGGGTCAGAGTGTCAGGAGGAGTTGGAGAGACTCTGGGTGAGGAGAGGGTCAGAGTGTCAAGAGGAGTTGGACAGACTCTGGGTGAGGAGAGGGTCAGAGTGTCATGAGGGGTTGCAGAGACTGGGAGAGGAGATTGTCAGAGTGTCAGGAGGAGTTGGAGAGACTCTGGGAGAGGAGAGGCTCAGAATGTCAGGAAGATTTGTAGAGGCTCCGGATGAGGCGGGGATCAGAGTGTCAGGAGCAGTTGTAGAAATTCTGGATGAGGAGAGTTTCAGGGCTTCCGGAGGACTTGGACAGACCTTGGGTGAGGAGGGGGTCAGGGTGTCAGGGGAAGTTGGTCAGACTCTAGGTGAGGAGAGGGTCAGAGTGTCAGGAGGTGTTGGAGAGACTCAGGGAGAGGAGATGTTCAGGGTGTCAGAAGTTGTTGGACAGTCTCTGGGTGTGGAGAGGGTCATGTTGTCGGGAGGATGGCACAAACTGTGGGTGAGGAGAGGGTCAGAGTGTCATGAGGAGTTGCTGAGACTGGGAGAGGAGATTGTCAGAGTGTCAGGAGGAGTTGGAGAGACTCTGGGTGAGGAGAGGGTCAGGATGTCAGGAAGATTTGGAGAGGCTCCGGATGAGGCGAGGATCAGAGTGTCAGGAGCAGTTGTAGAAATTCTGGATGAGGAGAGTTTCAGTGCTTCTGGAGGAGTTGGACAGACTTTGGGTGAGGAGGGGGTCAGGGTGTTAGGGGAAGTTGGTCAGACTCTAGGTGAGGAGAGGGTCAGAGTCTCAGAGATGTTGGACAGATTCTGGGAGAGGAGATGGTCAGGTTGTCAGAAGTTGTTGGACAGTCTCTGGGTGTGGAGTGGGTCATGTTTTCGGGAGGATGGCACAAACTGTGGGTTAGGAGAGGGTTAGAGTGTCACGAGGATTTGGTCAGACTCTAGCGGAGGAGTGGGTCAGGCTGTCAGGAGGAGTTGGAGAGACTCTGGGTGAGGAGAGTGTCAGAGTGTCAAGAGGAGTTGGACCGACTCTGCTGCGGAGAGGGTCAGGGTGTCGGGCGAAGCTGGACAGAAGCTAGGTGAGGAGATGTTCGGGGTGTCATGAGGAGTTGGAGAGAATCTGGGTGAGGAGAGGGTCAGTGTGTCAGGACGAGTTGCAGAGACTCTGGGTGAGGAGAGGGCCAGAGTGTCCGGAGGAGCAGAGAGATAATGGGTGAGGAGAGGTTCAGAGTGTCAGGAGGAGTTCGAGAGACTCTGGGTGAGGAGAGGGTCAGAGTGTCAGGAGGAGTTGGAGAGACTCAGGGTGAGGAGAGGATCAGAGAATCAGGAGGAGTTGGAGAGACTCTGGGTGAGGAGAGGGTCAGAGTGTCAGGAGGAGTTGGAGAGACTCTGGGTGAGGAGATGGTCAGAGTGTCAGGAGGAGTTGGAGAGACTCTGGGTGAGGAGAGGGTCAGAGTGCCGGGAGGAGTTGGAGAGACGCTGTTTGAGGAGAGGGTCAGAGTGTCAGGAGGAGTCGGAGAGACTCTGGGTGAGGAGAGGTCAAAGTGTCAGGAGAAGTTGGAGAGACTCTGGGTGAAGAGAGGGTCAGAGTGTCAGGAGGAGTTCGAGAGACTCTGGGTGAGGAGAGGGTCACAGTGTCAGGAGGAGTTGGAGAGTCTCTGGGTGAGGAGAGTGTCAGAGTGTCAGGAGGAGTTGGACAGACTCTGGGTGAGGAGAGGGTCAGAGTGTCAAGAGGAGTTGGAACGACTCTGCGGTGGAGAGGGTCAGGGTGTCGGGCGAAGCTGGACAGACGCTAGGTGAGGAGAGGTTCAGGGTGTCATGAGGAGTTGGAGAGAATCTGGGTGAGGAGAGGGTCAGAGTGTCAGGAGGAGTTGGAGAGACTCTGGGTGAGGAGAGGGTCAGAATGTCAGGAGGAATCGGAGAGACTCTGGGTGAGGAGAGGGTGAGATTGTCAGGAGGAGTTCGAGAGACTCTGGGTGAGGAGAGGGTCAGAGTGTCAGGAGGAGTTGGAGAGTCTCCGGGTGAGGAGAGGGTCATAGTGTCAGGAGGATTTGGAGAGAATCTGGGTGAGGAGAGGGTCAGAGTGTCAGGAGGATTTCGAGAGACTCTGTGTGAGGTGAGGGTCAGGGTGTCAGGAGGAGTCGGAGAGACTCTGGGTGAGGAGAGGGTCAGAGTGTCAGGAGAAGTTGGAGAGACTCTGGGTGAAGAGAGGATCAGAGTGTCAGGAGGAGTTCGAGAGACTCTGGGTGAGGAGAGGGTCAGAGTGTCAGGAGGAGTTGGAGAGACTCTGGGTGAGGAGAGGGTCAGAGTGTCAGGAGGAGTTGGACAGACTCTGGGTGAGGAGAGGGTCAGAGTGTCAGGAGGAGTAGAGAGATAATGGGTGAGGAGAGGTTCAGAGTGTCAGGAGGAGTTCGAGAGACTCTGGGTGAGGAGAGGGTCAGAGTGTCAGGAGGAGTTGGAGAGACTCTGGGTGAGGAGAGGGTCTGAGTGCCAGGAGGAGTTGGAGAGACTCTGTGTGAGGAGAGGGTCAGAGTGTCAGGAGGAGTCGGAGAGACTCTGGGTGAGGGGAGGGTCAGAGTGTCAGGAGAAGTTGGAGAGACTCTGGGTGAAGAGAGGGTCAGAGTGTCAGGAGGAGTTCGAGAGACTCTGGGTGAGGAGAGGGTCAGAGTGTCAGGAGGAGTTGGAGAGACTCTGGGTGAGGAGAGGGTCAGAGTGTCAGCAGGAGTTGGACAGACTCTGGGTGAGGAGTGGGTCAGAGTGTCATGAGGAGTTGCAGAGACTGGGAGAGGAGATTGTCAGAGTGTCAGGAGGAGTTGGAGAGACTCTGGGTGAGGAGAGTGTCAGGATGTCAGGAAGATTTGGAGAGGCTCCGGATGTGGCGAGGATCAGAGTGTCAGGAGCAGTTGTAGAAATTCTGGATGAGGAGAGTTTCAGGGATTCCGGAGGAGTTGGACAGACTTTGGGTGAGGAGGGGGTCAGGGTATCAGGGGAAGTTGGTCAGACTCTAGGTGAGGAGAGGGTCAGAGTGTCAGGAGGTGTTGGAGAGATTCTGGGAGAGGAGATGTTCAGGGTGTCAGAAGTTGTTGGACTGTCTCTGGGTGTGGAGAGGGTCATGTCGTCGGGAGGATGGCACAAACTGTGGGTGAGGAGAGAATTAGTGTGTCATGAGGATTTGGTCAGACTCTAGGGGAGGAGAGGGTCAGGGTGTCAGGAGGAATTGGAGACACTCTGGGTGAGGAGAGGGTCAGAGTGTCAAGAGGAGTTGGAATGACTCTGCTGTGGAGAGGGTCAGGGTGTCGGGCGAAACTGGACAGACGCTAGGTGAGGAGAGGTTCAGGGTGTCATGAGGAGTTGGAGAGAATCTGGGTGAGGAGAGGGGCAGAGTGTCAGGAGGAGTTGGAGAGACTCTGGGTGAGGAGAGGGTCAGAATGTCAGGAGGAATCGGAGAGACTCTGGGTGAGGAGAGGGTCAGATTGTCAGGAGGAGTTCGAGAATCTCTGGGTGAGGAGAGGGTCAGAGTGTCAGGAGGAGTTGGAGAGTCTGCGGGTGAGGAGAGGGTCAGAGTGTCAGGAGGATTTGGAGAGACTCTGGGTGAGGAGAGGGTCAGAGTGTCAGGAGAAGTTCGAGAGACTCTGGGTGAGGAGAGGGTCAGAGTGTCAGGAGGAGTTGGAGAGACTCTGGGTGAGGAGAGGGTCAGAGTGTCAAGAGGAGTTGGACAGACTCTGGGTGAGGAGAGGGTCAGAGTGTCATGAGGGGTTGCAGAGACTGGGAGAGGAGATTGTCAGAGTGTCAGGAGGAGTTGGAGAGACTCTGGGAGAGGAGAGGCTCAGAATGTCAGGAAGATTTGTAGAGGCTCCGGATGAGGCGGGGATCAGAGTGTCAGGAGCAGTTGTAGAAATTCTGGATGAGGAGAGTTTCAGGGCTTCCGGAGGACTTGGACAGACCTTGGGTGAGGAGGGGGTCAGGGTGTCAGGGGAAGTTGGTCAGACTCTAGGTGAGGAGAGGGTCAGAGTGTCAGGAGGTGTTGGAGAGACTCAGGGAGAGGAGATGTTCAGGGTGTCAGAAGTTGTTGGACAGTCTCTGGGTGTGGAGAGGGTCATGTTGTCGGGAGGATGGCACAAACTGTGGGTGAGGAGAGGGTCAGAGTGTCATGAGGAGTTGCTGAGACTGGGAGAGGAGATTGTCAGAGTGTCAGGAGGAGTTGGAGAGACTCTGGGTGAGGAGAGGGTCAGGATGTCAGGAAGATTTGGAGAGGCTCCGGATGAGGCGAGGATCAGAGTGTCAGGAGCAGTTGTAGAAATTCTGGATGAGGAGAGTTTCAGTGCTTCTGGAGGAGTTGGACAGACTTTGGGTGAGGAGGGGGTCAGGGTGTTAGGGGAAGTTGGTCAGACTCTAGGTGAGGAGAGGGTCAGAGTCTCAGAGATGTTGGACAGATTCTGGGAGAGGAGATGGTCAGGTTGTCAGAAGTTGTTGGACAGTCTCTGGGTGTGGAGTGGGTCATGTTTTCGGGAGGATGGCACAAACTGTGGGTTAGGAGAGGGTTAGAGTGTCACGAGGATTTGGTCAGACTCTAGCGGAGGAGTGGGTCAGGCTGTCAGGAGGAGTTGGAGAGACTCTGGGTGAGGAGAGTGTCAGAGTGTCAAGAGGAGTTGGACCGACTGTGCTGCGGAGAGGGTCAGGGTGTCGGGCGAAGCTGGACAGAAGCTAGGTGAGGAGATGTTCGGGGTGTCATGAGGAGTTGGAGAGAATCTGGGTGAGGAGAGGGTCAGTGTGTCAGGACGAGTTGCAGAGACTCTGGGTGAGGAGAGGGCCAGAGTGTCCGGAGGAGCAGAGAGATAATGGGTGAGGAGAGGTTCAGAGTGTCAGGAGGAGTTCGAGAGACTCTGGGTGAGGAGAGGGTCAGAGTGTCAGGAGGAGTTGGAGAGACTCAGGGTGAGGAGAGGATCAGAGAATCAGGAGGAGTTGGAGAGACTCTGGGTGAGGAGAGGGTCAGAGTGTCAGGAGGAGTTGGAGAGACTCTGGGTGAGGAGATGGTCAGAGTGTCAGGAGGAGTTGGAGAGACTCTGGGTGAGGAGAGGGTCAGAGTGCCGGGAGGAGTTGGAGAGACGCTGTTTGAGGAGAGGGTCAGAGTGTCAGGAGGAGTCGGAGAGACTCTGGGTGAGGAGAGGTCAAAGTGTCAGGAGAAGTTGGAGAGACTCTGGGTGAAGAGAGGGTCAGAGTGTCAGGAGGAGTTCGAGAGACTCTGGGTGAGGAGAGGGTCACAGTGTCAGGAGGAGTTGGAGAGTCTCTGGGTGAGGAGAGTGTCAGAGTGTCAGGAGGAGTTGGACAGACTCTGGGTGAGGAGAGGGTCAGAGTGTCAAGAGGAGTTGGAACGACTCTGCGGTGGAGAGGGTCAGGGTGTCGGGCGAAGCTGGACAGACGCTAGGTGAGGAGAGGTTCAGGGTGTCATGAGGAGTTGGAGAGAATCTGGGTGAGGAGAGGGTCAGAGTGTCAGGAGGAGTTGGAGAGACTCTGGGTGAGGAGAGGGTCAGAATGTCAGGAGGAATCGGAGAGACTCTGGGTGAGGAGAGGGTGAGATTGTCAGGAGGAGTTCGAGAGACTCTGGGTGAGGAGAGGGTCAGAGTGTCAGGAGGAGTTGGAGAGTCTCCGGGTGAGGAGAGGGTCATAGTGTCAGGAGGATTTGGAGAGAATCTGGGTGAGGAGAGGGTCAGAGTGTCAGGAGGATTTCGAGAGACTCTGTGTGAGGTGAGGGTCAGGGTGTCAGGAGGAGTCGGAGAGACTCTGGGTGAGGAGAGGGTCAGAGTGTCAGGAGAAGTTGGAGAGACTCTGGGTGAAGAGAGGATCAGAGTGTCAGGAGGAGTTCGAGAGACTCTGGGTGAGGAGAGGGTCAGAGTGTCAGGAGGAGTTGGAGAGACTCTGGGTGAGGAGAGGGTCAGAGTGTCAGGAGGAGTTGGACAGACTCTGGGTGAGGAGAGGGTCAGAGTGTCAGGAGGAGTAGAGAGATAATGGGTGAGGAGAGGTTCAGAGTGTCAGGAGGAGTTCGAGAGACTCTGGGTGAGGAGAGGGTCAGAGTGTCAGGAGGAGTTGGAGAGACTCTGGGTGAGGAGAGGGTCTGAGTGCCAGGAGGAGTTGGAGAGACTCTGTGTGAGGAGAGGGTCAGAGTGTCAGGAGGAGTCGGAGAGACTCTGGGTGAGGGGAGGGTCAGAGTGTCAGGAGAAGTTGGAGAGACTCTGGGTGAAGAGAGGGTCAGAGTGTCAGGAGGAGTTCGAGAGACTCTGGGTGAGGAGAGGGTCAGAGTGTCAGGAGGAGTTGGAGAGACTCTGGGTGAGGAGAGGGTCAGAGTGTCAGCAGGAGTTGGACAGACTCTGGGTGAGGAGTGGGTCAGAGTGTCATGAGGAGTTGCAGAGACTGGGAGAGGAGATTGTCAGAGTGTCAGGAGGAGTTGGAGAGACTCTGGGTGAGGAGAGTGTCAGGATGTCAGGAAGATTTGGAGAGGCTCCGGATGTGGCGAGGATCAGAGTGTCAGGAGCAGTTGTAGAAATTCTGGATGAGGAGAGTTTCAGGGATTCCGGAGGAGTTGGACAGACTTTGGGTGAGGAGGGGGTCAGGGTATCAGGGGAAGTTGGTCAGACTCTAGGTGAGGAGAGGGTCAGAGTGTCAGGAGGTGTTGGAGAGATTCTGGGAGAGGAGATGTTCAGGGTGTCAGAAGTTGTTGGACAGTCTCTGGGTGTGGAGAGGGTCATGTCGTCGGGAGGATGGCACAAACTGTGGGTGAGGAGAGAATTAGTGTGTCATGAGGATTTGGTCAGACTCTTGGGGAGGAGAGGGTCAGGGTGTCAGGAGGAATTGGAGACACTCTGGGTGAGGAGAGGGTCAGAGTGTCAAGAGGAGTTGGAATGACTCTGCTGTGGAGAGGGTCAGGGTGTCGGGCGAAACTGGACAGACGCTAGGTGAGGAGAGGTTCAGGGTGTCATGAGGAGTTGGAGAGAATCTGGGTGAGGAGAGGGGCAGAGTGTCAGGAGGAGTTGGAGAGACTCTGGGTGAGGAGAGGGTCAGAATGTCAGGAGGAATCGGAGAGACTCTGGGTGAGGAGAGGGTCAGATTGTCAGGAGGAGTTCGAGAATCTCTGGGTGAGGAGAGGGTCAGAGTGTCAGGAGGAGTTGGAGAGTCTGCGGGTGAGGAGAGGGTCAGAGTGTCAGGAGGATTTGGAGAGACTCTGGGTGAGGAGAGGGTCAGAGTGTCAGGAGAAGTTCGAGAGACTCTGGGTGAGGAGAGGGTCAGAGTGTCAGGAGGAGTTGGAGAGTCTCTGGGTGAGGAGAGGGTCAGAGTGTCAAGAGGAGTTGGACAGACTCTGGGTGAGGAGAGGGTCAGAGTGTCATGAGGGGTTGCAGAGACTGGGAGAGGAGATTGTCAGAGTGTCAGGAGGAGTTGGAGAGACTCTGGGAGAGGAGAGGCTCAGAATGTCAGGAAGATTTGTAGAGGCTCCGGATGAGGCGGGGATCAGAGTGTCAGGAGCAGTTGTAGAAATTCTGGATGAGGAGAGTTTCAGGGCTTCCGGAGGACTTGGACAGACCTTGGGTGAGGAGGGGGTCAGGGTGTCAAGGGAAGTTGGTCAGACTCTAGGTGAGGAGAGGGTCAGAGTGTCAGGAGGTGTTGGAGAGACTCAGGGAGAGGAGATGTTCAGGGTGTCAGAAGTTGTTGGACAGTCTCTGGGTGTGGAGAGGGTCATGTTGTCGGGAGGATGGCACAAACTGTGGGTGAGGAGAGGGTCAGAGTGTCATGAGGAGTTGCTGAGACTGGGAGAGGAGATTGTCAGAGTGTCAGGAGGAGTTGGAGAGACTCTGGGTGAGGAGAGGGTCAGGATGTCAGGAAGATTTGGAGAGGCTCCGGATGAGGCGAGGATCAGAGTGTCAGGAGCAGTTGTAGAAATTCTGGATGAGGAGAGTTTCAGTGCTTCTGGAGGAGTTGGACAGACTTTGGGTGAGGAGGGGGTCAGGGTGTTAGGGGAAGTTGGTCAGACTCTAGGTGAGGAGAGGGTCAGAGTCTCAGAGATGTTGGACAGATTCTGGGAGAGGAGATGGTCAGGTTGTCAGAAGTTGTTGGACAGTCTCTGGGTGTGGAGTGGGTCATGTTTTCGGGAGGATGGCACAAACTGTGGGTTAGGAGAGGGTTAGAGTGTCACGAGGATTTGGTCAGACTCTAGCGGAGGAGAGGGTCAGGCTGTCAGGAGGAGTTGGAGAGACTCTGGGTGAGGAGAGTGTCAGAGTGTGAAGAGGAGTTGGACCGACTCTGCTGCGGAGAGGGTCAGGGTGTCGGGCGAAGCTGGACAGAGGCTAGGTGAGGAGATGTTCGGGGTGTCATGAGGAGTTGGAGAGAATCTGGGTGAGGAGAGGGTCAGTGTGTCAGGACGAGTTGCAGAGACTCTGGGTGAGGAGAGGGTCAGAGTGTCCGGAGGAGTAGAGAGATAATGGGTGAGGAGAGGTTCAGAGTGTCAGGAGGAGTTCGAGAGACTCTGGGTGAGGAGAGGGTCAGAGTGTCAGGAGGAGTTGGAGAGACTCAGGGTGAGGAGAGGATCAGAGAATCAGGAGGAGTTGGAGAGACTCTGGGTGAGGAGAGGGTCAGAGTGTCAGGAGGAGTTGGAGAGACTCTGGGTGAGGAGATGGTCAGAGTGTCAGGAGGAGTTGGAGAGACTCTGGGTGAGGAGAGGGTCAGAGTGCCGGGAGGAGTTGGAGAGACTCTGTTTGAGGAGAGGGTCAGAGTGTCAGGAGGAGTCGGAGAGACTCTGGGTGAGGAGAGGTCAAAGTGTCAGGAGAAGTTGGAGAGACTCTGGGTGAAGAGAGGGTCAGAGTGTCAGGAGGAGTTCGAGAGACTCTGGGTGAGGAGAGGGTCAGAGTGTCAGGAGGAGTTGGAGAGTCTCTGGGTGAGGAGAGTGTCAGAGTGTCAGGAGGAGTTGGACAGACTCTGGGTGAGGAGAGGGTCAGAGTGTCAAGAGGAGTTGGAACGACTCTGCGGTGGAGAGGGTCAGGGTGTCGGGCGAAGCTGGACAGACGCTAGGTGAGGAGAGGTTCAGGGTGTCATGAGGAGTTGGAGAGAATCTGGGTGAGGAGAGGGTCAGAGTGTCAGGAGGAGTTGGAGAGACTCTGGGTGAGGAGAGGGTCAGAATGTCAGGAGGAATCGGAGAGACTCTGGGTGAGGAGAGGGTGAGATTGTCAGGAGGAGTTCGAGAGACTCTGGGTGAGGAGAGGGTCAGAGTGTCAGGAGGAGTTGTAGAGTCTCCGGGTGAGGAGAGGGTCATAGTGTCAGGAGGATTTGGAGAGAATCTGGGTGAGGAGAGGGTCAGAGTGTCAGGAGGATTTCGAGAGACTCTGTGTGAGGTGAGGGTCAGGGTGTCAGGAGGAGTCGGAGAGACTCTGGGTGAGGAGAGGGTCAGAGTGTCAGGAGAAGTTGGAGAGACTCTGGGTGAAGAGAGGATCAGAGTGTCAGGAGGAGTTCGAGAGACTCTGGGTGAGGAGAGGGTCAGAGTGTCAGGAGGAGTTGGAGAGACTCTGGGTGAGGAGAGGGTCAGAGTGTCAGGAGGAGTTGGACAGACTCTGGGTGAGGAGAGGGTCAGAGTGTCAGGAGGATTTCGAGAGACTCTGTGTGAGGAGAGGGTCAGGGTGTCAGGAGGAGTCAGATAGACTCTGGGTGAGGAGAGGGACAGAGTGTCAGGAGAAGTTGGAGAGACTCTGGGTGAAGAGAGGGTCAGAGTGTCAGGAGGAGTTCGAGAGACTCTGGGTGAGGAGAGGGTCAGAGTGTCAGGAGGAGTTGGAGAGACTCTGGGTGAGGAGAGGGTCAGAGTGTCAGGAGGAGTTGGACAGACTCTGGGTGAGGAGAGGGTCAGAGTGTCATGAGGAGTTGCAGAGACTGGGAGAGGAGATTGTCAGAGTGTCAGGAGGAGTTGGAGAGACTCTGGGTGAGGATAGGCTCAGGATGTCAGGAAGATTTGTAGAGGCTCCGGATGAGGCGGTGATCATAGTGTCAGGAGCAGTTGTAGAAATTCTGGATGAGGAGAGTTTCAGGGCTTCCGGAGGAGTTGGACAGACATTGGGTGAGGAGGGGGTCAGGGTGTCAGGGGAAGTTGGTCAGACTCTAGGTGAGGAGAGGGTCAGAGTGTCAGCAGGTCTTGGAGAGACTCAGGGAGAGGAGATGTTCAGGGTGTCAGAAGTTGTGGGACAGTCTCTGGGTGTGGAGAGTGTCATGTTGTCGGGAGGATGGCACAAACTGTGGGTGAGGAGAGGGTCAGAGTGTCATGAGGAGTTGCTGAGACTGTGAGAGGAGATTGTAAGAGTGTCAGGAGGAGTTGGAGAGACTCTGGGTGAGGAGAGGGTCAGGATGTCAGGAAGATTTGGAGAGGCTCCAGATGAGGCGAGGATCAGAGTGTCAGGAGCAGTTTTAGAAATTCTGGATGAGGAGAGTTTCAGTGCTTCTGGAGGAGTTGGACAGACTTTGGGTGAGGAGGGGGTCAGGGTGTTAGGGGAAGTTGGTCAGACTCTAGGTGAGGAGAGGGTCAGAGTCTCAGAGATGTTGGACAGATTTGGGAGAGGAGATGGTCAGGTTGTCAGAAGTTGTTGGACAGTCTCTGGGTGTGGAGTGGGTCATGTTTTCGGGAGGATGGCACAAACTGTGGGTTAGGAGAGGGTTAGAGTGTCACGAGAATTTGGTCAGACTCTAGCGGAGGAGAGGGTCAGGCTGTCAGGAGGAGTTGGAGAGACTCTGGGTGAGGAGAGTGTCAGAGTGTCAAGAGGAGTTGGACCGACTCTGCTGCGGAGAGGGTCAGGGTGTCGGGCGAAGCTGGACAGAGGCTAGGTGAGGAGATGTTCGGGGTGTCATGAGGAGTTGGAGAGAATCTGGGTGAGGAGAGGGTCAGAGTGTCAGGAGGAGTTGCAGAGACTCTGGGTGAGGAGAGGGTCAGAGTGTCCGGAGGAGTAGAGAGATAATGGGTGAGGAGAGGTTCAGAGTGTCAGGAGGAGTTCGAGAGACTCTGGGTGAGGAGAGGGTCAGAGTGTCAGGAGGAGTTGGAGAGACTCAGGGTGAGGAGAGGATCAGAGAATCAGGAGGAGTTGGAGAGACTCTGGGTGAGGAGAGGGTCAGAGTGTCAGGAGGAGTTGGAGAGACTCTGGGTGAGGAGATGGTCAGAGTGTCAGGAGGAGTTGGAGAGACTCTGGGTGAGGAGAGGGACAGAGTGCCGGGAGGAGTTGGAGAGACTCTGTTTGAGGAGAGGGTCAGAGTGTCAGGAGGAGTCGGAGAGACTCTGGGTGAGGAGAGGGTCAGAGTATCAGGAGAAGTTGGAGAGACTCTGGGTGAAGAGAGGGTCAGAGTGTCAGGAGGAGTTCGAGAGACTCTGGGTGAGGAGAGGGTCAGAGTGTCAGGAGGAGTTGGAGAGACTCTGGGTGAGGAGAGTGTCAGAGTGTCAGGAGGAGTTGGACAGACTCTGGGTGAGGAGAGGGTCAGGGTGTCAGGAGGATTTGGAGACACTCTGGGTGAGGAGAGGGTCAGAGTGTCAAGAGGAGTTGGAACGACTCTGCGGTGGAGAGGGGCAGGGTGTCGGGCGAAGCTGGACAGACGCTAGGTGAGGAGAGGTTCAGGGTGTCATGAGGAGTTGGAGAGAATCTGGGCGAGGAGAGGGTCAGAGTGTCAGGAGGAGTTGGAGAGACTCTGGGTGAGGAGAGGGTCAGAATGTCAGGAGGAATCGGAGAGACTCTGGGTGAGGAGAGGGTGAGATTGTCAGGAGGAGTTCGAGAGACTCTGGGTGAGGAGAGGGTCAGAGTGTCAGGAGGAGTTGGAGAGTCTCCGGGTGAGGAGAGGGTCAGAGTGTCAGGAGGATTTGGAGAGAATCTGGGTGAGGAGAGGGTCAGAGTGTCAGGAGGATTTCGAGAGACTCTGTGTGAGGTGAGGGTCAGGGTGTCAGGAGGAGTCGGAGAGACTCTGGGTGAGGAGAGGGTCAGAGTGTCAGGAGAAGTTGGAGAGACTCTGGGTGAAGAGAGGATCAGAGTGTCAGGAGGAGTTCGAGAGACTCTGGGTGAGGAGAGGGTCAGAGTGTCAGGAGGAGTTGGAGAGACTCTGGGTGAGGAGAGGGTCAGAGTGTCAGGAGCAGTTGGACAGACTCTGGGTGAGGAGAGGGTCAGAGTATCAGGAGGATTTCGAGAGACTCTGTGTGAGGAGAGGGTCAGGGTGTCAGGAGGAGTCAGATAGACTCTGGGTGAGGAGAGGGACAGAGTGTCAGGAGAAGTTGGAGAGACTCTGAGTGAAGAGAGGGTCAGAGTGTCAGGAGGAGTTCGAGAGACTCTGGGTGAGGAGAGGGTCAGAGTGTCAGGAGGAGTTGGAGGGACTCTGGGTGAGGAGAGGGTCGGAGTGTCAGGAGGAGTTGGACAGACTCTGGGTGAGGAGAGGATCAGAGTGTCATGAGGAGTTGCAGAGACTGGGAGAGGAGATTGTCAGAGTGTCAGGTGGACTTGGAGAGAATCTGGGTGAGGAGAGGCTCAGGATGTCAGGAAGATTTGTAGAGGCTCCGGATGAGGCGGGGATCATAGTGTCAGGAGCAGTTGTAGAAATTCTGGATGAGGAGAGTTTCAGGGCTTCCGGAGGAGTTGGACAGACATTGTTTGAGGAGGGGGTCAGGGTGTCAGGGGAAGTTGGTCAGACTCTAGGTGAGGAGAGGGTCAGAGTGTCAGCAGGTGTTGGAGAGACTCAGGGAGAGGAGATGTTCAGGTTGTCAGAAGTTGTGGGACAGTCTCTGGGTGTGGAGAGTGTCATGTTGTCGGGAGGATGGCACAAACTGTGGGTGAGGAGAGGGTCAGAGTGTCATGAGGAGTTGCTGAGACTGTGAGAGGAGATTGTAAGAGTGTCAGGAGGAGTTGGAGAGACTCTGGGTGAGGAGAGGGTCAGGATGTCAGGAAGATTTGGAGAGGCTCCAGATGAGGCGAGGATCAGATTGTCAGGAGCAGTTGTAGAAATTCTGGATGAGGAGAGTTTCAGTGCTTCTGGAGGAGTTGGACAGACTTTGGGTGAGGAGGGGGTCAGGGTGTTAGGGGAAGTTGGTCAGACTCTAGGTGAGGAGAGGGTCAGAGTCTCAGAGATGTTGGACAGATTCTGGGAGAGGAGATGGTCAGGTTGTCAGAAGTTGTTGGACAGTCTCTGGGTGTGGAGTGGGTCATGTTTTCGGGAGGATGGCACAAACTGTGGGTTAGGAGAGGGTTAGAGTGTCACGAGAATTTGGTCAGACTCTAGCGGAGGAGAGGGTCAGGCTGTCAGGAGGAGTTGGAGAGACTCTGGGTGAGGAGAGTGTCAGAGTGTCAAGAGGAGTTGGACCGACTCTGCTGCGGAGAGGGTCAGGGTGTCGGGCGAAGCTGGACAGAGGCTAGGTGAGGAGATGTTCGGGGTGTCATGAGGAGTTGGAGAGAATCTGGGTGAGGAGAGGGTCAGAGTGTCAGGAGGAGTTGCAGAGACTCTGGGTGAGGAGAGGGTCAGAGTGTCCGGAGGAGTAGAGAGATAATGGGTGAGGAGAGGTTCAGAGTGTCAGGAGGAGTTCGAGAGACTCTGGGTGAGGAGAGGGTCAGAGTGTCAGGAGGAGTTGGAGAGACTCAGGGTGAGGAGAGGATCAGAGAATCAGGAGGAGTTGGAGAGACTCTGGGTGAGGAGAGGGTCAGAGTGTCAGGAGGAGTTGGAGAGACTCTGGGTGAGGAGATGGTCAGAGTGTCAGGAGGAGTTGGAGAGACTCTGGGTGAGGAGAGGGTCAGAGTGCCGGGAGGAGTTGGAGAGACTCTGTTTGAGGAGAGGGTCAGAGTGTCAGGAGGAGTCGGAGAGACTCTGGGTGAGGAGAGGGTCAGAGTATCAGGAGAAGTTGGAGAGACTCTGGGTGAAGAGAGGGTCAGAGTGTCAGGAGGAGTTCGAGAGACTCTGGGTGAGGAGAGGTTCAGAGTGTCAGGAGGAGTTGGAGAGACTCTGGGTGAGGAGAGTGTCAGAGTGTCAGGAGGAGTTGGACAGACTCTGGGTGAGGAGAGGGTCAGGGTGTCAGGAGGATTTGGAGACACTCTGGGTGAGGAGAGGGTCAGAGTGTCAAGAGGAGTTGGAACGACTCTGCGGTGGAGAGGGGCAGGGTGTCGGGCGAAGCTGTACAGACGCTAGGTGAGGAGAGGTTCAGGGTGTCATGAGGAGTTGGAGAGAATCTGGGTGAGGAGAGGGTCAGAGTGTCAGGAGGAGTTGGAGAGACTCTGGGTGAGGAGAGGGTCAGAGTGTCAGGAGGAGTTGGAGAGACTCTGGGTGAGGAGAGGGTCGGAGTGTCAGGAGGAGTTGGACAGACTCTGGGTGAGGAGAGGATCAGAGTGTCATGAGGAGTTGCAGAGACTGGGAGAGGAGATTGTCAGAGTGTCAGGTGGAGTTGGAGAGACTCTGGGTGAGGAGAGGCTCAGGATGTCAGGAAGATTTGTAGAGGCTCCGGATGAGGCGGGGATCATAGAGTCAGGAGCAGTTGTAGAAATTCTGGATGAGGAGAGTTTCAGGGCTTCCGGAGGAGTTGGACAGACCTTGGGTGAGGAGGGGGTCAGGGTGTCAGGGGAAGTTGGTCAGACTCTAAGTGAGGAGAGGGTCAGAGTGTCAGCAGATGTTGGAGAGATTCAGGGAGAGGAGATGTTCAGGGTGTCAGAAGTTGTTGGACAGTCTCTGGGTGTGGAGAGTGTCATGTTGTCGGGAGGATGGCACAAACTGTGGGTGAGGAGAGGGTCAGAGTGTCATGAGGAGTTGCAGAGACTGGGAGAGGAGTTTGTCAGAGTGTCAGGAGGAGTTGGAGTGACTCTGGGTGAGGAGAGGGTCAGGATGTCAGGAAGATTTGGAGAGGCTCCGGATTAGGCGAGGATCAGAGTGTCAGGAGCAGTTTTAGAAATTCTGGATGAGGAGAGTTTCAGTGCTTCTGGAGGAGTTGGACAGACTTTGGGTGAGGAGGGGGTCAGGGTGTCAGGGTAAGTTGGTCAGACTCTAGGTGAGGAGAGGGTCAGAGTGTCTGGAGGTGTTGGAGAGACTCCGGGAGAGGAGATGTTCAGGGTGTCAGAAGTTGTTGGACAGTCTCTGGGTGTGGAGAGGGTCATGTTGTCGGGAGGATGGCACAAACTGTGGGTGCGGGGAGGGTTAGAGTGTCATGAGGATTTGGTCAGACTCTAGGGGAGGAGAGGGTCAGGGTGTCAGGAGGAGTTGGAGAGACTCTGGGTGAGGAGAGGGTGAGAGTGTCAGGAGGAGTTGGAGAGACTCTGGGTGAGGAGAGGGTCAGAATGTCAGGAGGAATCGGAGAGACTC
Organism: Isurus oxyrinchus; assembly: GCA_026770705.1. Taxonomy (NCBI): domain Eukaryota; kingdom Metazoa; phylum Chordata; class Chondrichthyes; order Lamniformes; family Lamnidae; genus Isurus; species Isurus oxyrinchus. Next base: position 105,025,915 of record JANJGN010000010.1, read on the forward strand.
TGGGTGAGGAGAGAGTCAGAGTGTCAGGAGGAGTTCGAGAGTCTCCGGGTGAGGAGAGGGTCAGAGTGTCAGGAGGATTTGGAGAGAATCTGGGTGAGGAGAGGGTCAGAGTGTCAGGAGGATTTCGAGAGACTCTGTGTGAGGTGAGGGTCAGGGTGTCAGGAGGAGTCGGAGAGACTCTGGGTGAGGAGAGGGTCAGAGTGTCTGGAGAAGTTGGAGAGACTCTGGGTGAAGAGAGGATCAGAGTGTCAGGAGGAGTTCGAGAGACTCTGGGTGAGGAGAGGGTCAGAGTGTCAGGAGGAGTTGGAGAGACTCTGGGTGAGGAGAGGGTCAGAGTGTCAGGAGGAGTTGGACAGACTCTGGGTGAGGAGAGGGTCAGAGTGTCAGGAGGATTTCGAGAGACTCTGTGTGAGGAGAGGGTCAGGGTGTCAGGAGGAGTCAGATAGACTCTGGGTGAGGAGAGGGACAGAGTGTCAGGAGAAGTTGGAGAGACTCTGGGTGAAGAGAGGGTCAGAGTGTCAGGAGGAGTTCGAGAGACTCTGGGTGAGGAGAGGGTCAGAGTGTCAGGAGGAGTTGGAGAGACTCTGGGTGAGGAGAGGGTCAGAGTGTCAGGAGGAGTTGGACAGACTCTGGGTGAGGAGAGGGTCAGAGTGTCATGAGGAGTTGCAGAGACTGGGAGAGGAGATTGTCAGAGTGTCAGGAGGAGTTGGAGAGACTCTGGGTGAGGATAGGCTCAGGATGTCAGGAAGATTTGTAGAGGCTCCGGATGAGGCGGGGATCATAGTGTCAGGAGCAGTTGTAGAAATTCTGGATGAGGAGAGTTTCAGGGCTTCCGGAGGAGTTGGACAGACATTGGGTGAGGAGGGGGTCAGGGTGTCAGGGGAAGTTGGTCAGACTCTAGGTGAGGAGAGGGTCAGAGTGTCAGCAGGTGTTGGAGAGACTCAGGGAGAGGAGATGTTCAGGGTGTCAGAAGTTGTGGGACAGTCTCTGGGTGTGGAGAGGGTCATGTTGTCGGGAGGATGGCACAAACTGTGGGTGAGGAGAGGGTCAGAGTGTCATGAGGAGTTGCTGAGACTGTGAGAGGAGATTGTAAGAGTGTCAGGAGGAGTTGGTGAGACTCTGGGTGAGTAGAGGGACAGGATGTCAGGAAGATTTGGAGAGGCTCCGGATGAGTCGAGGATCAGAGTGTCAGGAGCAGTTGTAGAAATTCTGGATGAGGAGATTTTCAGTGCTTCTGGAGGAGTTGGACAGACTTTGGGTGAGGAGGGGGTCAGGGTGTTAGGGGAAGTTGGTCAGACTCTAGGTGAGGAGAGGGTCAGAGTCTCAGAGTTGTTGGACAGATTCTGGGAGAGGAGATGGTCAGGTTGTCAGAAGTTGTTGGACAGTCTCTGGGTGTGGAGTGGGTCATGTTTTCGGGAGGATGGCACAAACTGTGGGTTAGGAGAGGGTTAGAGTGTCACGAGAATTTGGTCAGACTCTAGCGGAGGAGAGGGTCAGGCTGTCAGGAGGAGTTGGAGAGACTCTGGGTGAGGAGAGTGTCAGAGTGTCAAGAGGAGTTGGACCGACTCTGCTGCGGAGAGGGTCAGGGTGTCGGGCGAAGCTGGACAGAGGCTAGGTGAGGAGATGTTCGGGGTGTCATGAGGAGTTGGAGAGAATCTGGGTGAGGAGAGGGTCAGAGTGTCAGGAGGAGTGGCAGAGACTCTGGGTGAGGAGAGGGTCAGAGTGTCCGGAGGAGTAGAGAGATAATGGGTGAGCAGAGGTTCAGAGCGTCAGGAGGAGTTCGAGAAACTCTGGGTGAGCAGAGTGTCAGGAGGAGTTGGAGAGACTCTGGGTGAGGAGAGGGTCAGAGTGTCAGGAGGAGTTGGAGAGACTCTGGGTGAGGAGAGGGTCAGAGTGTCAGGAGGAGTTGGACAGACTCTGGGTGAGGAGAGGATCAGAGCGTCATGAGGAGTTGCAGAGACTGGGAGAGGAGATTGTCAGAGTGTCAGGAGGAGTTGGAGAGACTCTGGGTGAGGAGAGGCTCAGGATGTCAGGAAGATTTGTAGAGGCTCCGGATGAGGCGGGGATCATAGTGTCAGGAGCAGTTGTAGAAATTCTGGATGAGGAGAGTTTCAGGGCTTCCGGAGGAGTTGGACAGACCTTGGGTGAGGAGGGGGTCAGGGTGTCAGGGGAAGTTGGTCAGATTCTAGGTGAGGAGAGGGTCAGAGTGTCAGCAGGTGTTGGAGAGACTCAGGGAGAGGAGATGTTCAGGGTGTCAGAAGTTGTTGGACAGTCTCTGGGTGTGGAGAGTGTCATGTTGTCGGGAGGATGGCACAAACTGTCGGTGAGGAGAGGGTCAGAGTGTCATGAGGAGTTGCAGAGACTGGGAGAGGAGATTTTCAGAGTGTCAGGAGGAGTTGGAGTGACTCTGGGTGAGGAGAGGGTCAGGATGTCAGGAAGATTTGGAGAGGCTCCGGATTAGGCGAGGATCAGAGTGTCAGGAGCAGTTTTAGAAATTCTGGATGAGGAGAGTTTCAGTGCTTCTGGAGGAGTTGGACAGACTTTGGGTGAGGAGGGGGTCAGGGTGTCAGGGTAAGTTGGTCAGACTCTAGGTGAGGAGAGGGTCAGAGTGTCTGGAGGTGTTGGAGAGACTCCGGGAGAGGAGATGTTCAGGGTGTCAGAAGTTGTTGGACAGTCTCTGGGTGTGGAGAGGGTCATGTTGTCGGGAGGATGGCACAAACTGTGGGTGAGGGGAGGGTTAGAGTGTCATGAGGATTTGGTCAGACTCTAGGGGAGGAGAGGGTCATGGTGTCAGGAGGAGTTGGAGAGACTCTGGGTGAGGAGAGGGTGAGATTGTCAGGAGGAGTTCGAGAGACTCTGTGTGAGGAGAGGGTCAGGGTGTCAGGAGGAGTCGGAGAGACTCTGGGTGAGGAGAGGGTCAGAGTGTCAGGAGAAGTTGGAGAGACTCTGGGTGAGGAGAGGGTCAGAGTGTCAGGAGGAGTTGGACAGACTCTGGGTGAGGAGAGGGTCAGAGTGTCAGGAGGATTTCGAGAGACTCTGTGTGAGGAGAGGGTCAGGGTGTCAGGAGGAGTCAGATAGACTCTGGGTGAGGAGAGGGACAGAGTGTCAGGAGAAGTTGGAGAGACTCTGGGTGAAGAGAGGGTCAGAGTGTCAGGAGGAGTTCGAGAGACTCTGGGTGAGGAGAGGGTCAGAGTGTCAGGAGGAGTTGGAGAGACTCTGGGTGAGGAGAGGGTCAGAGTGTCAGGAGGAGTTGGACAGACTCTGGGTGAGGAGAGGGTCAGAGTGTCATGAGGAGTTGCAGAGACTGGGAGAGGAGATTGTCAGAGTGTCAGGAGGAGTTGGAGAGACTCTGGGTGAGGATAGGCTCAGGATGTCAGGAAGATTTGTAGAGGCTCCGGATGAGGCGGGGATCATAGTGTCAGGAGCAGTTGTAGAAATTCTGGATGAGGAGAGTTTCAGGGCTTCCGGAGGAGTTGGACAGACATTGGGTGAGGAGGGGCTCAGGGTGTCAGGGGAAGTTGGTCATACTCTAGGTGAGGAGAGGGTCAGAGTGTCAGCAGGTGTTGGAGAGACTCAGGGAGAGGAGATGTTCAGGGTGTCAGAAGTTGTTGGACAGTCTCTGGGTGTGGAGAGGGTCATGTTGTCGGGAGGATGGCACAAACTGTGGGTGAGGAGAGGGTCAGAGTGTCATGAGGAGTTGCTGAGACTGTGAGAGGAGATTGTAAGAGTGTCAGGAGGAGTTGGAGAGACTCTGGGTGAGGAGAGGGTCAGGGTGTCAGGAGGAGTCGGAGAGACTCTGGGTGAGGAGAGGGTCAGAGTGTCAGGAGAAGTTGGAGAGACTCTGGGTGATGAGAGGGTCAGAGTGTCAGGAGGAGTTGGAGAGACTCTGGGTGAGGAGAGGGTCAGAGTGTCTGGAGGAGTTGGAGAGACTCTGGGTGAGGAGAGGGTCAGAGTGCCAGGAGGATTTGGTGAGACTCTGTGTGAGGAGAGGGTCAGAGTGTCAGGAGGAGTCGGAGAGACTCTGGGTGAGGAGAGGGTCAGAGTGTCAGGAGAAGTTGGAGAGACTCTGGGTGAAGAGAGGTTCAGAGTGTCAGGAGGAGTTCGAGAGACTCTGGGTGAGGAGAGTGTCAGAGTGTCAGGAGGAGTTGGAGAGACTCTGGGTGAGGAGATTGTCAGAGTGTCAGGAGGAGTTGGAGAGACTCTGGGTGAGGAGAGGGTCAGGATGTCAGGAAGATTTGGAGAGGCTCCGGATGAGGCGAGGATCAGAGTGTCAGGAGCAGTTGTAGAAATTCTGGATGAGGAGAGTTTCAGGGATTCCGGAGGAGTTGGACAGACATTGGGTGAGGAGGGGCTCAGGGTGTCAGGGGAAGTTGGTCATACTCTAGGTGAGGAGAGGGTCAGAGTGTCAGCAGGTGTTGGAGAGACTCAGGGAGAGGAGATGTTCAGGGTGTCAGAAGTTGTTGGACAGTCTCTGGGTGTGGAGAGGGTCATGTTGTCGGGAGGATGGCACAAACTGTGGGTGAGGAGAGGGTCAGAGTGTCATGAGGAGTTGCTGAGACTGTGAGAGGAGATTGTAAGAGTGTCAGGAGGAGTTGGAGAGACTCTGGGTGAGGAGAGGGTCAGGGTGTCAGGAGGAGTCGGAGAGACTCTGGGTGAGGAGAGGGTCAGAGTGTCAGGAGAAGTTGGAGAGACTCTGGGTGATGAGAGGGTCAGAGTGTCAGGAGGAGTTGGAGAGACTCTGGGTGAGGAGAGGGTCAGAGTGTCTGGAGGAGTTGGAGAGACTCTGGGTGAGGAGAGGGTCAGAGTGCCAGGAGGATTTGGTGAGACTCTGTGTGAGGAGAGGGTCAGAGTGTCAGGAGGAGTCGGAGAGACTCTGGGTGAGGAGAGGGTCAGAGTGTCAGGAGAAGTTGGAGAGACTCTGGGTGAAGAGAGGTTCAGAGTGTCAGGAGGAGTTCGAGAGACTCTGGGTGAGGAGAGTGTCAGAGTGTCAGGAGGAGTTGGAGAGACTCTGGGTGAGGAGATTGTCAGAGTGTCAGGAGGAGTTGGAGAGACTCTGGGTGAGGAGAGGGTCAGGATGTCAGGAAGATTTGGAGAGGCTCCGGATGAGGCGAGGATCAGAGTGTCAGGAGCAGTTGTAGAAATTCTGGATGAGGAGAGTTTCAGGGATTCCGGAGGAGTTGGACAGACTTTGGGTGAGGAGGGGGTCAGGGTGTCAGGGGATGTTGGTCAGACTCTAGGTGAGGAGAGGGTCAGAGTGTCAGGAGGTGTTGGAGATATTCTGGGAGAGGAGATGTTCAGGGTGTCAGAAGTTGTTGGACAGTCTCTGGGTGTGGAGAGGGTCATGTTGTCAGGAGGATGGCACAAACTGTGGTTGGGGAGAGGGTTAGAGTGTCATGAGGATTTGGTCAGACTCTAGGGGAGGAGAGGGTCAGGGTGTCAGGAGGAATTGGAGACACTCTGGGTGAGGAGACGGTCAGAGTGTCAAGAGGAGTAGGAACGACTCTGCTGTGGAGAGGGTCAGGGTGTCGGGCGAAGCTGGACAGACGCTAGGTGAGGAGAGGTTCAGGGTGTCATGAGGAGTTGGAGAGAATCTGGGTGAGGAGAGGGTCAGAGTGTCAGGAGGAGTTGTAGAGACTCTGGGTGAGGAGAGGGTCAGAATTTCAGGAGGAGTCGGAGAGACTCTGGGTGAGGAGAGGGTCAGAGTGTCAGGATGAGTTGGAGAGTCTCCGGGTGAGGAGAGGGTCAGAGTGTCAGGAGGAGTTGGAGAGATTCTGGGTGCGGAGAGGGTCAGAGTGTCAGGAGGAGTTCGAGAGACTCTGTGTGAGGAGAGGGTCAGGGTGTCAGGAGGAGTCGGAGAGACTCTGGGTGAGGAGAGGGTCAGAGTGTCAGGAGAAGTTGGAGATACTCTGGGTGAAGAGATGGTCAGATTGTCAGGAGGAGTTGGAGAGACTCTGGGTGAGGAGAGGGTCAGAGTGTCAGGAGGAGTTGGAGAGACTCTGGGTGAGGAGAGAGTCAGAGTGTCAGGAGGAGTTGGACAGACTGTGGGTGAGGAGAGGGTCAGAGTGTCATGAGGAGTTGCAGAGACTGGGAGAGGAGATTTTCAGAGTGTCAGGAGGAGTTGGAGAGACTCTGGGTGAGGAGAGGGTCAGGATGTCAGGAAGAATTTTAGAGGCTCCGGATGAGGCGGGGATCAGAGTGTCAGGAGCAGTTGTAGAAATTCTGGATGAGGAGAGTTTCAGGGCTTCCGGACGAGTTGGACAGACCTTGGGTGAGGAGGGGGTCAGGGTGTCAGGGGAAGTTGGTCAGACTCTCGGTGAGGAGAGGGTCAGAGTGTCAGGAGGTGTTGGAGAGACTCCGGGAGAGGAGATGTTCAGGGTGTCAGAAGTTGTTGGACAGTCTCTGGGTGTGGAGAGGGTCATGTTGTCGGGAGGATGGCACAAACTGTGGGTGAGGGGAGGGTTAGAGTGTCATGAGGATTTGGTCAGACTCTAGGGGAGGAGAGGGTCAGGGTGTCAGGAGGAGTTGGACAGACTCTGGGTGAGGAGAGGGTCAGAGTGTCATGAGGAGTTGCAGAGACTGGGAGAGGAGATTGTCAGAGTGTCAGGAGGAGTTGGAGAGACTCTGGGTGAGGAGAGGGTCAGGATGTCAGGAAGATTTGTAGAGCCTCCGGATGAGGCGGGGATCAGAGTGTCAGGAGCAATTGTAGAAATTCTGGATGAGAAGAGTTTCAGGGCTTCCGGAGGATTTGGACAGACTTTGGGTGAGGAGAGGGTCAGAGTGTCAGGACGTGTTGGGGAGACTCTGGGAGAGGAGATGTTCAGGGTGTCAGAAGTTGTTGGACAGTCTCTGGGTGTGGAGAGGGTCATGTTGTCGGGAGGAGTTGCAGAGACTGGGAGAGGAGATTGTCAGAGTGTCAGGAGGAGTTGGAGAGACTGTGGGTGAGGAGAGGGTTAGAGTGTCATGAGGATTTGGTCACACTCTAGGGGAGGAGAGGGTCAGGGTGTCAGGAGGAGTTGGACAGACTCTGGGTGAGGAGAGGGTCAGCGTGTCAGGAGGAGTTGCAGAGACTGCGAGAGGTGATTGTCAGAGTGTCTGGAGGAGTTGGAGAGACTCTGGGTGAGGAGAGGGTCAGGATGTCAGGAAGATTTGGAGAGGCTCCGGATGAAGCGAGGATCAGAGTGTCAGGAGCAGTTGTTGGAATTCTGGATGAGGACAGTTTCAGGGATTCCGGAGGAGTTGGACTGACTTTGGGTGAGGAGGGGGTCAGGGTGTCAGGGGAAGTTGGTCAGACTCTTGGTGAGGAGAGGGTCAGAGTGTCAGGAGGTGTTGGACAGATTCTGGGAGAGGAGATGGTCAGTGTGTCAGAAGTTGTTGGACAGTCTCTGGATGTGGAGAGGGTCATGTTGTCGGGAGGTTGGCACAAACTGTGGGTGAGGAGAGGGTTAGAGTGTCATGAGGATTTGGTCGGACTCTAGCGGAGGAGAGGGTCAGGGTGTCAGGAGGAGTTGGAGAGACTCTGGGTGAGGAGAGGTTCAGAGTGTCAAGATGAGTTGGACCGAATCTGCTGCGGAGAGGGTCAGGGTGCCGGGCGAAGCTGGACAGACACTAGGTGAGGAGAGGTTCAGGGTGTCATGAGGAGTTGGAGAGACTCTGTTTGAGGAGCGGGTCAGAGTGTCAGGAGGAGTTGCAATGACTCTGGGTGAGGAGGGGTTTCAGAGTGTCAGGAGGCGTTGGAGAGACTCTGGGAGAGGCGAGGGTCATGGTGTCACGTGCTATTGGACAGGCTCTGGGTAAGTAGAGGGTCAGGGTGTCGGGAGGCATTGGAGAGAATCTGGATGAGGAGAGGGTCAGGATGTCGGGAGGAGTTGGAGAGACTCTGGGAGAGGAGAGGGTCATGGTGTCACGTGGTGTTGGACAGGCTCTAGGTGAGGAGAGGGTCAGGGTGTCGGGAGGAGTTGGAGAGAATCTGGATCAGGAGACGGTCAGGATGTCGGGAGGAGTTGGAGAGACTCTGGGTGAGGAGACGGTCAGGGTGTCAGGAGGAGTTGGAAAGACTCTGGATGAGCAGAGGTTCAGAGAGTCAGGAGGAGATGGGGAGACTTCGGTTGAGCAGAGGTTCAGGGAGTTAGGAGGAGTTGGACAGATTCTGGGAGAGGAGAGGGGCAGTTTGTCAGGAGGAGTTGGAGAGAATCCGGGTGAGCAGACGGTCAGCGTTTCAGGAGGATTTGGTTAGACTCTGGGTGAGGAGAGGGTTAGAGTGTCAGAATGAGTTGGTCACACTCTAGGTGAGGTGATGGTCAGAGTGTCAGGAGGAGTTGGACAGGCTCTGGGTGAGGACAGGGTCAGAGTGTCAGAAGGATTTGGAGAGACTCTCGGAGAGGAGAGTGTCAGAGTGTCAAATGTTGTTGGACAGTCTCTGGGTGTGGAGAGTGTCATGTTGTCAGGAGCATTTGGACAAACTCTGGGTGAGGAGAGGGTTAGAGTGTCACGAGCAGTTGGTCAGATTCTAGGGGAGGAGAGGGTCAGGGGGTCAAGAGGATTTGGACAGACAGTGGTTGAGGAGAGGGTCAGGGAAACAGGCGAAGTTGGACAGACGCTTGGTGAGGAGCGGTTCAGGGTATCATGAGGAGTTGGAGAGACTCTGGGATAGGAGAGGGGCAGTGTGTCAGGAGGAGTTGGAGAAAATCTGGGTAATTAGAGGTTCAGGGTGTCAGGAGAATTTGGACAGACTCTGGGTGAGGAGAGCGTTAGAGTGTCAGGAGGAGTTGGTCACACTCTAGGTGAGGTGACGGTCAGGGTGTCAGGAGGAGTTGGAGAGGCTCTGGGTGAGTTGAGGGTCAGGGTTCAGGCGGAGTTGGAGAGACTCCGGATGAGGAGAAAGTCAGAGTCTCAGGAGGTGTTGGACAGACTCTGGGTCAGGAGAGGGTCAGGTTGTCTGGCGGAGTTCAAGGGACTCTGGGTGATGAGATTGTCATGGTATCAGGAGGAAATTGACAGACTCTGGGTGAGGAGATGGTCAGGGTGTCAGGAGGATTTGGACGGACTCAGGGTGAGGAGAGGGTGAGGGTGTTGGGAGACGTTGGACAGATGCTGGGTGAGGAGAGGGTCAGGGTGTCAGGAGGAGTTTGAGAGACCTCGGATGAGGAGTTTGTCAGAGTGACAGGAGGAGTTGGAGAGACTCAGGGTGAGCAGAGGGTCAGAGTGTATAGAGGATTTAGACAGACTCTGGGTGAGGAGAGCGTCAGAGTGTCAGGTGGAGTTGGACAAGCTCTGGGTGAGCAGAATGTCAGGGTGTCAGTGGAAGTTGGACAAACACTAGGTGTAGGAGTGCGTCAGAGTGTCAGGAGGAGTTCGGGAGACTCTGGGTGAGGAGAGGGTTAGGGTGTCGGGGGAAATTGTCAGACTCTAGGTGAGGAGAGGGTCAGGGTGTCAGGCGGATTTGGAGAGACTCCGGATGAGGAGAGGGTCAGAGTGTCAGGAGGAGTTGGACAGATTGTGGGTCAGGAGAGGGTCACAGTTTCGGCGAAGTTGAAGGGACTCAGGGTGACAGAGTGTCAGGGTGTCAGGATGAGTTGGAGAGACTCTGGGTGAGGAGAGGGTCAGTGTGTCAGGAGGAATTGGACAGGCTCTGGGTGAGCAGAGGTTCAGGGTGTCAGGAGGAGTTGAACAGACAATGGGTGAGGAGAGGGTCAGTGTGTCTGGAAGAGATGGAGAGACTCTGGTTGAGCAGAGGGTCAGAGTGTTGGGAAGAGTTGTAGAGACTCTGGGTGAGGAGAGGGTCAGAGTGTCAGCAGGAGTTGGAGAGACTCTGGGTGTAGGAGCTCTTCAGAGTGTCAGTAGGAGTTCGAGAAACTCTGGGTTGAGGACAGGGTCAGGGTGTCGAGGAAAGTTGGACAGACTCTGAGTGAGGAGAGGGTCAGGGGTCAGGCGGAGTTGGAGAGACTCCGGATGAGGAGAGGGTCAGAGGCTCAGGAGGTGCTGGACAGACTCTGGGTCAGGAAAGGATCAGGGTGTCGGGCGGATTTCAAGGGTCTCTGGGTTAGGAGAGTGTCAGGGTATCAGGTGGAGTTCGACCGACTCTTTGTGAGGAGATTGTCAGGGTGTCACGGTGAGTTGGAGAGACTCCGTGTGAGGAGAGGGTCAGGGTGTCGAGAGAAGATGGACAGACTCTAGGTGAGGAGAGGGTCAGAGTGTCAGGAGTAGTTGCAGAGACTCTGGGTGAGGAGATTGTCAGACTGTCAGGAGGAGTTGGAGAGACTCTGGGTGAGGAGAGGGTCAGGGTGTCGGGAGATTATGGACAGGCTCTTGGTGAGGAGAGGCTCAGAGTGTCAGGAGGAGTTGGCAGGCTCTGGGTGATGGGAGTGTCAGAGTGTCAGGAGGTGTTGGAGAGACTCTGGGTGAGGAGAGCTTCAGAGTGTCAGGAGGAGTTGGACAGACTCTGGGTGAGGAGAGGGTCAGAGTGTCAGGAGGAGTTGCAGAGACTCTGGGTGAGGAGATTGTCAGAGTGTCAGTAGGATTTGGAGAGACTCAGTGTGAGGAGAGGGTCAGGGTGCCACGAGGATTTGGAGAGGCTCCGGATGAGGCGAGGATCTGAGTGTCAGGAGGAGTTGGAGAGACTCTGGGTGAGGAGATGGTCAGAGTGTCAGGAGTAGTAGGAGAGACACTGGGTGAGCAGAGGGTCAGGGTGTTGGGAGAAGTTGGAGAGACTCTGGGTGAGGAGAGGGTCAGGGTATCGGGCGGAGTTCAAGGGACTCTGGGTTAGGAGAGTGCCAGGGTGTCAGGAGGAGTTCGACCGACTCTGGGTGAGGAGATTGTCAGGGTGTCAGGATGAGTTGGAGAGACTCTGTGTGAGGAGAGGGTCAGGGTGTCGAGAGAAGATGGACAGACTCTACGTGAGGAGAGGGTCAGAGTGTCAGCAGGAGTTGGACAGGCTCTGGGTGAGGAGAGTGTCAGAGTGTCAGGAGGAGTTGGAGAGACTCTGTGAGAGCAGAGGGTCAGAGTGTCAGGAGGAGATGGAGAGACTCTGGGTGAGCAGAGGGTCAGGGTGTTAGGAGGAGTTGGACAGACTTTGAGAGAGGAGAGGGTCAGTGTGTTGGGAGGCGTTGGAGAGACTCTGGGTGAGGAGAGGGTCAGGTTTACCAGAGGAGTTGGACAGGCTCTGGGTGAAGAGAAGGTCTGGGTGTTGGGAGGAGTTGGAGAGACTCTGGGTGAGGAGAGGGTCAGGGTGTCAGCAGGAGTTGGAGAGACTCTGGGTGAGGAGAGGGTCAGGGTGTCAGGAGGAGTTGGAAAGAATCTGGATGAGGAGACGGTAAGAGTATCAGCAGAAGTTGGACAGACTCTAGATGTGGAGAATGTCAGTCTGTCAGGAGGAGATGGAGAGACTCTGGACAAGGAGAGGGTCAGAGTGTATGGAGCAGATGGAGAGGCTCTGGGTGAGCACAGGGTCAGGGTGTCAGGAGCAGTTGCAGAGACTCTGAATGAGGAGAGGGACAGGGTGTCAGGGGGAGTTGGACAGGCTCTCGGTGAGGAGAGGGTCAGGGTGTCAGGCGGAGTTGGAGAGACTCCGGATGAGCAGAGGGTCAGAGTGTCAGGAGGAGTTGGACAGACTCTGGATCAGGAGAGGGTCAGAGTGTCGGGCGGAGTTCAAGGGACTCTGGGTGAGGAGCGAGTCATGGTATCAGGAGGAGTTCGACAGACTCTGGGTCAGGAGAGGGTCAGTGTGTCGGGCGGAGTTCAAGGGACACTGGGTGACGAGCGAGTCATGGTATCAGGAGGAGTTCAATAGACTCTGGGTGAGGAGATGGCCAGGGTGTCAGGAGGATTTGGAGAGACTCTGGGTAAGGAGAGGGTCAGGGTGTCGGGAGAATTTGGACAGACTCTGGGTGAGGAGAGGGTCAGAGTGTCAGGAGGAGTTGGAGAGACTTTGGGTGAGGAGAGGGTCAGAGTGTCAGGAGGAGGTGGAGAGACTCTGGGTGAGGAGAGGGTCAGATTGTCAGTAGGAGTTGGAGAGACTCTGGGTGAGGAGATGGTCAGAGTGTCAGGAGGGGTTGGAGAGACTCTGGGTGAGGAGTGGGTCAGAGTGTCAGGAGGAGTTGCTGAGACTCCGGATGAGGCGAGGATCAGAATGTCAGGATCAGTTGGATAGATTCTGGATAAGGAGAGTTTCAGGGCTTCCGGAGGAGTTGCACAGACTTTGGGTGAGGAGGGGGTCAGAGTGTCAGGAGGAGATGCAGAGACTCTAGGTGAGGAGAGGGTCAGATTGTCAGGAGTTGTTGGAGAATCTCTGGGAGAGGAGATCGTCAAGGTGTCAGATGTTGTTGGACATTCTCTGAGTGTGGAGAGGGTCATGTTGTCGGGAGGATGGGACAAACTCTGGGTGAGGAGAGGGTTAGAGTGTCACGAGGATTTGGTCAGACTCGAGACGAGGAGAGGGTCAGGGTGTCAGGAGGATTAGGAGAGACTCTGGGTGAGGAGAGGGTCAGAGTGTCAAGAGGAGTTGGACATGCTCTGGTTGCGGAGAGGGTCAGGGTGTCGGGTGAAGCTGGACAGACGCTTGGTGAGGAGAGGTTCAGAGTGTCATGAGGAGTTGGAGAGACTCTGGGTGAGGAGAGGGTCAGAGTGTCAGGAAGAGTTGCAGAGACTCTGGGTGAGAAGGGGGTCAGAGTGTTAGGAGGAGTAGGACAGACTCTGGGTGAGCAGATGGTCAGGGTGTTGGGAGAAGTTGGAGAGACTCTGGGTGTAGAGAGGGTCAGAGTGTCTGGAGGAGTTGGACAGAGTCTGGGTGAGGAGATGGTCAGAGTATCAGGAAGAGTTGGACAGACTCTGGGTGAGGAGAGGTTCAGAGTGTCAGGAGGAGTTGGAGAGACTCTGGGTGAGGAGAGGGTCAGAGTGTCAGGAGGAGCTGGAGAGACTCTGGGTGAGGAGAGGGTCAGAGTGTCAGGAGGAGTTGGACAGACTCTGGGTGAGGAGAGGGTCAGAGTGTCATGAGGAGTTGCAGAGACTGGGAGAGGAGATTGTCAGAGTGTCAGGAGGAGTTGGAGAGACTCTGGGTGAGGAGAGGGTCAGGATGTCAGGAAGATTTGTAGAGACTCCGGATGAGGCAGGGATCAGAGTGTCAGGAGCAGTTGTAGAAATTCTGGATGAGGAGAGTTTCAGGGCTTCCGGAGGAGTTGGACAAACCTTGGGTGAGGAGAGGGTCAGAGTGTCAGGAGGTGTTGGAGAGACTCTGGGAGAGGAGATGTTCAGGGTGTCAGAAGTTGTTGGACAGTCTCTGGGTTTGGAGAGGGTCATGTTGTCGGGAGGATGGCACAAACTGTGGGTGAGGAGATGGTTAGAGTGTCATGAGGATTTGGTCACACTCTAGGGGAGGAGTGGGTCAGGGTGTCAGGAGGAGTTGGAGAGACTCTGGGTGAGGAGAGGGTCAGAGTGTCAAGAGTAGTTGGAACGACTCTGCTGCGGAGAGGGTCAGGGTGTCGGGCGAATCTGGAAAGACGCTCGGTGAGGCGAGGCTCAGGGTGTCATGAGGAGTTGGAGAGAGTCTGGGTGAGGAGAGGGTCAGTGTGTCAGGAGGAGTTGCAGAGACTCTGGGTGAGGAGAGGGTCAGAGAGTCAGGAGGAGTTGGAGAGACTCTGGGAGAGGCAAGGGTCATGGTGTCATGTGCTATTGGACAGGCTCTGGGTAAGTAGAGGGTCAGGGTGTCGGGAGGCATTGGAGTGAATCTGGATGGGGTGAGGGTCAGGATGTCGGGAGGAGTAGGAGGGACTCTGGGTGAGGAGAGGGTCATGGTGTCACGTGGTGTTGGACAGGCTCTAGGTGAGGAGAGGGTCAGGGTGTCGGGAGGAGTTGGAGAGACTCTGGGTGAGGAGAGGATCAGAGTGTCAGGAGGAGTTGGAGAGACTCTGGGTGCGGAGAGTGTCATAGTGTCAGGAGGAGTTCGAGAGACTCTGGGTGAGGAGAGGGTCAGAGTGTCAGGAGGAGTTGGAGAGACTCTGGGTGAGGAGAGGGTCAGAGTGTCAGGAGGAGTTGCTGAGACTGGGAGAGGAGATTGTCAGAGTGTCAGGAGGAGTTGGAGAGACTCTGGGTGAGGAGAGGGTCAGGATGTCAGGAAGATTTGGAGTGGCTCCGGATGAAGCGAGGATCAGAGTCTCAGGAGCAGTTGTTGGAATTCAGGATGAGGACAGTTTCAGGGCTTCCGGAGGAGTTGGACAGACTTTGGGTGAGGAGGGGGTCAGGGTGTCAGGGGAAGTTGGTCAGACTCTTGGTGAGGAGAGGGTCAGAGTGTCAGGAGGTGTTGGACAGATTCTGGGAGAGGTGATGGTCAGTGTGTCAGAAGTTGTTGGACAGTCTCTGGATGTGGAGAGGGTCATGTTGTCGGGAGGATGGCACAAACTGTGGGTGAGGAGAGGGTTAGAGTGTCATGAGGATTTGGTCGGACTCTAGCGGAGGAGAGGGTCAGGGTGTCACGAGGAGTTGGAGAGACTCTGGGTGAGGAGAGGGTCAGAGTGTCAAGATGAGTTGGACCGACTCTGCTGCGGAGAGGGTCAGGGTGCCGGGCGAAGCTGGACAGACACTAGGTGAGGAGAGGTTCAGGGTGTCATGAGGAGTTGGAGAGACTCTGTTTGAGGAGCGGGTCAGAGTGTCAGGAGGAGTTGCAATGACTCTGGGTGAGGAGGGGTTTCAGAGTGTCAGGAGGCGTTGGAGAGACTCTGGGAGAGGCGAGGGTCATGATGTCACGTGCTATTGGACAGGCTCTGGGTAAGTAGAGGGTCAGGGTGTCGGGAGGCATTGGAGAGAATCTGGAATGGGAGAGGGTCAGGATGTCGGGAGGAGTTGGAGAGACTCTGGGAGAGGAGAGGGTCATGGTGTCACGTGGTGTTGGACAGGCTCTAGGTGAGGAGAGGGTCAGGGTGTCGGGAGGATTTGGAGCGAATCTGGATGAGGAGACGGTCAGGATGTCGGGAGGAGTTGGAGAGACTCTGGGTGAGGAGACGGTCAGGGTGTCAGGAGGAGTTGGAAAGACTCTGGATGAGCAGAGGTTCAGAGAGTCAGGAGGAGATGGGGAGACTCCGGTTGAGCAGAGGTTCAGGGAGTTAGGAGGAGTTGGACAGATTCTGGGAGAGGAGAGGGGCAGTTTGTCAGGAGGAGTTGGAGAGAATCCGGGTGAGCAGACGGTCAGGGTTTCAGGAGGATTTGGACAGACTCTGGGTGAGGAGAGGGTTAGAGTGTCAGAATGAGTTGGTCACACTCTAGGTGAGGTGATGGTCAGAGTGTCAGGAGGAGTTGGACAGGCTCTGGGTGAGGAGAGGGTCAGAGTGTCAGAAGGATTTGGAGAGACTCTCGGAGAGGAGAGTGTCAGAGTGTCAGATGTTGTTGGACAGTCTCTGGATGTGGAGAGTGTCATGTTGTCAGGAGCATTTGGACAAACTCTGGGTGAGGAGAGGGTTAGAGTGTCACGAGCAGTTGGTTAGATTCTAGGGGAGGAGAGGGTCAGGGGGTCAAGAGGATTTGGACAGACAGTGGTTGAGGAGAGGGTCAGGGAAACAGGCGAAGTTGGACAGACGCTTGGTGAGGAGGGGTTCAGGGTATCATGAGGAGTTGGAGAGACTCTGGGATAGGAGAGGGGCAGTGTGTCAGGAGGAGTTGGAGAAAATCTGGGTAATTAGAGGTTCAGGGTGTCAGGAGAATTTGGACAGACTCTAGGTGAGGTGATGGTCAGGGTGTCAGGAGGAGTTGGAGAGGCTCTGGGTGAGTTGAGGGTCAGTTTTCAGGCGGAGTTGGAGTGACTCCGGATGAGGAGAAAGTCAGAGTCTCAGGAGGTGTTGGACAGACTCTGGGTCAGGAGAGGGTCAGTTTGTCTGGCGGAGTTCAAGGGACTCTGGGTGACGAGATTGTCATGGTATCAGGAGGAAATTGACGGACTCTGGGTGAGGAGATGGTCAGGGTGTCAGGAGGATTTGGACAGACTCAGGGTGAGGAGAGGGTGAGGGTGTTGGGAGACGTTGGACAGATGCTGGGTGAGGAGAGGGTCAGGGTGTCAGGAGGAGTTTGAGAGACCTCGGATGAGGAGTTTGTCAGAGTGACAGGAGGAGTTGGAGAGACTCAGGGTGAGCAGAGGGTCAGAGTGTATAGAGGATTTAGACAGACTCTGGGTGAGGAGAGCGTCAGAGTGTCAGGTGGAGTTGGACAAGCTCTGGGTGAGCAGAATGTCAGGGTGTCAGTGGAAGTTGGACAAACACTAGGTGTAGGAGTGCGTCAGAGTGTCAGGAGGAGTTCGGGAGACTCTGGGTGAGGAGAGGGTTAGGGTGTCGGGGGAAATTGTCAGACTCTAGGTGAGGAGAGGGTCAGGGTGTCAGGCGGATTTGGAGAGACTCCGGATGAGGAGAGGGTCAGAGTGTCAGGAGGAGTTGGACAGATTGTGGGTCAGGAGAGGGTCACAGTTTCGGCGAAGTTGAAGGGACTCAGGGTGACAGAGTGTCAGGGTGTCAGGATGAGTTGGAGAGACTCTGGGTGAGGAGAGGGTCAGTGTGTCAGGAGGAATTGGACAGGCTCTGGGTGAGCAGAGGTTCAGGGTGTCAGGAGGAGTTGAACAGACAATGGGTGAGGAGAGGGTCAGTGTGTCTGGAAGAGATGGAGAGACTCTGGTTGAGCAGAGGGTCAGAGTGTTGGGAAGAGTTGTAGAGACTCTGGGTGAGGAGAGGGTCAGAGTGTCAGCAGGAGTTGGAGAGACTCTGGGTGTAGGAGCTCTTCAGAGTGTCAGTAGGAGTTCGAGAAACTCTGGGTTGAGGACAGGGTCAGGGTGTCGAGGAAAGTTGGACAGACTCTGGGTGAGGAGAGGGTCAGGGGTCAGGCGGAGTTGGAGAGACTCCGGATGAGGAGAGGGTCAGAGGCTCAGGAGGTGCTGGACAGACTCTGGGTCAGGAAAGGATCAGGGTGTCAGGCGGATTTCAAGGGTCTCTGGGTTAGGAGAGTGTCAGGGTATCAGGTGGAGTTCGACCGACTCTTTGTGAGGAGATTGTCAGGGTGTCACGGTGAGTTGGAGAGAATCCGTGTGAGGAGAGGGTCAGGGTGTTGAGAGAAGATGGACAGACTCTAGGTGAGGAGAGGGTCAGAGTGTCAGGAGTAGTTGCAGAGACTCTGGGTGAGGAGATTGTCAGACTGTCAGGAGGAGTTGGAGAGACTCTGGGTGAGGAGAGGGTCAGGGTGTCGGGAGATTATGGACAGGCTCTTGGTGAGGAGAGGCTCAGAGTGTCAGGAGGAGTTGGCAGGCTCTGGGTGATGGGAGTGTCAGAGTGTCAGGAGGTGTTGGAGAGACTCTGGGTGAGGAGAGCTTCAGAGTGTCAGGAGGAGTTGGACAGACTCTGGGTGAGGAGAGGGTCAGAGTGTCAGGAGGAGTTGCAGAGACTCTGGGTGAGGAGATTGTCAGAGTGTCAGTAGGATTTGGAGAGACTCAGGGTGAGGAGAGGGTCAAGGTGCCACGAGGATTTGGAGAGGCTCCGGATGAGGCGAGGATCTGAGTGTCAGGAGGAGTTGGAGAGACTCTGGGTGAGGAGATGGTCAGAGTGTCAGGAGGAGTAGGAGAGACACTGGGTGAGCAGAGGGTCAGGGTGTTGGGAGAAGTTGGAGAGACTCTGGGTGAGGAGAGGGTCAGGGTGTCGGGCGGAGTTCAAGGGACTCTGGGTTAGGAGAGTGCCAGGGTATCAGGAGGAGTTCGACCGACTCTGGGTGAGGAGATTGTCAGGGTGTCAGGATGAGTTGGAGAGACTCTGTGTGAGGAGAGGGTCAGGGTGTCGAGAGAAGATGGACAGACTCTACGTGAGGAGAGGGTCAGAGTGTCAGCAGGAGTTGGACTGGCTCTGGGTGAGGAGAGTGTCAGAGTGTCAGGAGGAGTTGGAGAGACTCTGTGAGAGCAGAGGGTCAGAGTGTCAGGAGGAGATGGAGAGACTCTGGGTGAGCAGAGGGTCAGGGTGTTAGGAGGAGATGGACAGACTTTGAGAGAGGAGAGGGTCAGTGTGTTGGGAGGCGTTGGAGAGACTCTGGGTGATGAAAGCGTCAGGTGTCAGGAGGAGTTGGAGAGACTCTGGGTGAGGAGAGGGTCAGGTTTACCAGAGGAGTTGGACAGGCTCTGGGTGAAGAGAAGGTCTGGGTGTCGGGAGGAGTTGGAGAGACTCTGGGTGAGGAGAGGGTCAGGGTGTCAGCAGGAGTTGGAGAGACTCTGGGTGAGGAGAGGGTCAGGGTGTCAGGAGGAGTTGGAAAGAATCTGGATGAGGAGAGGGTCAGAGTATCAGCAGGAGTTGGACAGACTCTAGATGTGGAGAATGTCAGTCTGTCAGGAGGAGATGGAGAGACTCTGGACAAGGAGAGGGTCAGAGTGTATGGAGCAGATGGAGAGGCTCTGGGTGAGCACAGGGTCAGGGTGTCAGGAGCAGTTGCAGAGACTCTGAATGAGGAGAGGGACAGGGTGTCAGGGGGAGTTGGACAGGCTCTCGGTGAGGAGAGGGTCAGGGTGTCAGGCGGAGTAGGAGAGACTCCGGATGAGCAGAGGGTCAGAGTGTCAGGAGGAGTTGGACAGACTCTGGATCAGGAGAGGGTCAGAGTGTCGGGCGGAGTTCAAGGGACTCTGGGTGAGGAGTGAGTCATGGTATCAGGAGGAGTTCGACAGACTCTGGGTCAGGAGAGGGTCTGTGTGTCGGGCGGAGTTCAAGGGACACTGGGTGACGAGCGAGTCATGGTATCAGGAGGAGTTCAACAGACTCTGGGTGAGGAGATGGCAAGGGTGTCAGGAGGATTTGGAGAGACTCTGGGTAAGGAGAGGGTCAGGGTGTCGGGAGAATTTGGACAGACTCTGGGTGAGGAGAGGGTCAGAGTGTCAGGAGGAGATGCAGAGACTCTAGGTGAGGAGAGGGTCAGATTGTCAGGAGTTGTTGGAGAATCTCTGGGAGAGGAGATCGTCAAGGTGTCAGATGTTGTTGGACATTCTCTGAGTGTGGAGAGGGTCATGTTGTCGGGAGGATGGGACAAACTCTGGGTGAGGAGAGGGTTAGAGTGTCACGAGGATTTGGTCAGACTCGAGGGGAGGAGAGGGTCAGGGTGTCAGGAGCATTAGGAGAGACTCTGGGTGAGGAGAGGGTCAGAGTGTCAAGAGGAGTTGGACATGCTCTGGTTGCGGAGAGGGTCAGGGTGTTGGGTGAAGCTGGACAGACGCTTGGTGAGGAGAGGTTCAAAGTGTCATGAGGAGTTGGAGAGACTCTGGGTGAGGAGAGGGTCAGAGTGTCAGGAAGAGTTGCAGAGACTCTGGGTGAGAAGGGGGTCAGAGTGTTAGGAGGAGTAGGACAGACTCTGGGTGAGCAGATGGTCAGGGTGTTGGGAGAAGTTGGAGAGACTCTGGGTGTAGAGAGGGTCAGAGTGTCTGGAGGAGTTGGACAGAGTCTGGGTGAGGAGATGGTCAGAGTATCAGGAAGAGTTGGACAGACTCTGGGTGAGGAGAGGTTCAGAGTGTCAGGAGGAGTTGGAGAGACTCCGGATGGGGCGAGAGTCAGAGTGTCAGAAGGAGTTGGAAAGACTCTAGGTGAGTAGAGGTTCAGTGTATCTGCAGGAGTTGGAGAGACTCTGGGTGAGGAGAGAGTCAGGGTGTCGGGAGGAGTTGGACAGACTCTGGGAGTGGAGACTGTCAGGGTGTCAGGAGGAGTTGGAGACACTCTTTGTCAGGAGTGGGTCATGGTGTCGGGAGGAGTTGAAGAAACTCAAGGTGAGGAGAGGGTCAGAGTTTCCGAAGAAGTTGGAGAGACTCGCGGTGAGGAGAGGGTCAGGGTGTCAGGAGCAGTTGGTGAGACTCTTGGTGAGGAGAGGGAAAAATTGTCAGGAGGAGTTGGAGTGTCTCTGGGTGAGGAGAGTGTCAGGGTGTCAGGAGGAATTGGAGAGACTCTGGGTGAGGAGAGGGTCAGGGTGTCAGGAGTAGTTGAACAGACTAGAAGTGAGAAGAGGCTCAGACTGTCAGGTGGAGTTGGAGAGACTCTGGATGAGGAGAGGGTCAGAGTGTCGGGCAGAGTTGAAGGGACTCTGGGTGAGGAGAGGGTCAGGGTGTCAGGAGGACCTGGAGGGACTATGGATGAGGATAGGGTAAGGGTGTCGGGAGACCTTGGGCAGACACTAGGTGATGAAAGGGTCAGATTGTCAGGAGGAGTTGGAGAGACTCTGGGCGCAGACAGGGTTAGGGTGTCAGGTGGAGTTGGATAGACTCTGTATACGGAGAGGGTAGGGGTGTCAGGAGGAGTTGAAGAGCCTCTGGGTGAGGAGAGGGTCAGGGTGTCAGGTGGAGTTGGACAGGCTCTGGATGAGGAGAGGGTCAGGGTGTCGTGAGAAGTTGGACAGGCTCTAGGTGAGGAGAGGGTCAGACAATCAGGAGGAGATAGAGAGACTCTGGGTGAGGAGAGTGTCAGAGTGTCAGGAGGATTTGGAGAGACTCTGGGTGAGGAGAAGGTTAGCGTGTCAGGAGGAGTTGGAAAGGCTCTGGGTGAGAGAGTGTCAGAGTGTCGGGGGAGGAAGTTGGACAGACTCTAGGTGAGGAGAGGGTCAGGGTATCAGCGGAGATGGAGAGATTCCGTATGAGGAGAGGGTCAGAGTGTCAGGAGGAGTTGGACAGACTCTGGGTGAGGAGAGGGTCAGAGTGTCAGGAGGAGTTGGAGAGAATGTGGGAGACGAGAGGGTCAGGGTGTCAGCAGGAGTTGGAGAGACTTGGGTGAGGATAGGGTCAGGGTGTCAGGAAGTGTTGGAGAGACCTCAGATGAGGAGAGGGCCAGAGTGTAGCAGGTGTTGGACAGGCTCTGTGTGACGAGAGTGTCATGGTATCAGGAGGAAATCGACAGACTCTGGGTGAGGAGATGGTCAGGGTGTCAGGAGGATTTGGACAGACTCTGGGTGAGGAGAGGGTTAGAGTGTCAGGAGGATTTGGAGAGACACTGGGAGAGGAGATGGTCAATGTGTCAGGAGGTTTTGGACTGGTTCTGGGTGAGGAGAGGGTCAGAGTGTTAGGAGGAGTTGGCGAGACTCTGGATGAGGAGACGGTCAGGGTGTCAGGAGGAGTTGGAGAGAGTCCGGATGAGGAGAGGAGCAGAGTCTCAGGAGGTGTTGGACAGACTCTGGGTCACGAGAGGGTCAGCGTGTCGGGCGGAGTTCAAGGGACTCTGGGTGAGGAGAGAGTCATGGTATCAGGAGGAGTTCGACAGAATCTGGTTGAGGAGATGGTCAGGGTGTCAGGAGGATTTGGAGAGACTCTGGGTGAGGAGAGGGTCAGGGTGTTGGGAGAAGTTGGACAGACTCTGGGTGAGGAGAGGGTCAGAGTGTCAGGAGGTGTTGGAGAGACTTTGGGTGAGGAGAGGGTCAGGGTGTCAGGAGAATTCGGACAGACTCTGGGTGAGGAGAGGGTCAGATTGTCAGGAGGAGGTGGAGAGACTCTGGGTGAGGAGAGGGTCATAGTGTCAGGAGGAGTTGGAGAGACTCTGGGTGAGGAGTGGGTCAGAGTGTCAGGAGGAGTTGCTGAGACTCCGGATGAGGCGAGGATCAGAGTGTCAGGATCAGTTGGATAGATTCTGGATAAGGAGAGTTTCAGGTCTTCCGGAGGAGTTGCACAGACTTTGGGTGAGGAGGGGGTCAGAGTGTCAGGAGGAGATGCAGAGACTCTAGGTGAGGAGAGGGTCAGATTGTCAGGAGTTGTTGGAGAATCTCTGGGAGAGGAGATCGTCAAGGTGTCAGATGTTGTTGGAAATTCTCTGAGTGTGGAGAGGGTCATGTTGTCGGGAGGATGGGACAAACTCTGGGTGAGGAGAGGGTTAGAGTGTCACGAGGATTTGGTCAGACTCGAGGGGAGGAGAGGGTCAGGGTGTCAGGAGCATTAGGAGAGACTCTGGGTGAGGAGAGGGTCAGAGTGTCAAGAGGAGTTGGACATGATCTGGTTGCGGAGAGGGTCAGGGTGTCGGGTGAAGCTGGACAGACGCTTGGTGAGGAGAGGTTCAGAGTGTCATGAGGAGTTGGAGAGACTCTGGGTGAGGAGAGGGTCAGAGTGTCAGGAAGAGTTGCAGAGACTCTGGGTGAGAAGGGGTCAGAGTGTTAGGAGGAGTAGGACAGACTCTTGGTGAGCAGATGGTCAGGGTGTTGGGAGAAGTTGGAGAGACTCTGGGTGTGGAGAGGGTCAGAGTGTCTGGAGGAGTTGGACAGACTCTGGGTGAGGAGATGGTCAGAGTATCAGGAAGAGTTGGACAGACTCTGGGTGAGGAGAGGTTCAGAGTGTCAGGAGGAGTTGGAGAGACTCCGGATGGGGTGAGAGTCAGAGTGTCAGGAGGAGTTGGAAAGACTCTAGGTGAGTAGAGGTTCAGTGTATCTGCAGGAGTTGGAGAGACTCTGGGTGAGGAGAGAGTCAGGGTGTCGGGAGGAGTTGGACAGACTCTGGGTGTGGAGACTGTCAGGGTGTCAGGAGAAGTTGGAGACACTCTTTGTCAGGAGTGGGTCATGGTGTCGGGAGGAGTTGAAGAAACTCAAGGTGAGGAGAGGGTCAGAGTTTCTGAAGAAGTTGGAGAGACTCGCAGTGAGGAGAGGGTCAGGGTGTCAGGAGCAGTTGGTGAGACTCTTGGTGAGGAGAGGGAAAAATTGTCAGGAGGAGTTGGAATGTCTCTGGGTGAGGAGAGTGTCAGGGTGTCAGGAGGAATTGGAGAGACTCTGGGTGAGGAGAGGGTCAGGGTGTCAGGAGTAGTTGAACAGACTAGAAGTGAGAAGAGGCTCAGACTGTCAGGTGGAGTTGGAGAGACTCTGGGTGAGGAGAGGGTCAGAGTGTCGGGCAGAGTTGAAGGGACTCTGGGTGAGGAGAGGGTCAGGGAGTCAGGAGGACCTGGAGGGACTATGGATGAGGATAGGGTAAGGGTGTCGGGAGACATTGGGCAGACACTAGGTGATGAAAGGGTCAGATTGTCAGGAGGAGTTGGAGAGACTCTGGGCGCGGACAGGGTTAGGGTGTCAGGTGGAGTTGGATAGACTCTGTATACGGAGAGGGTAGGGGTGTCAGGAGGAGTTGAAGAGCCTCTGGGTGAGGAGAGGGTCAGGGTGTCAGGTGGAGTTGGACAGGCTCTGGATGAGGAGAGGGTCAGGGTGTCGTGAGAAGTTGGACAGGCTCTAGGTGAGGAGAGGATCAGACAATCAGGAGGAGATGGAGAGACTCTGGGTGAGGAGAGGGTCAGAGTGTCAGGAGGATTTGGAGAGACTCTGGGTGAGGAGAGGGTTAGCGTGTCAGGAGGAGTTGGAAAGGCTCTGGGTGAGAGAGTGTCAGAGTGTCGGGGGAGGAAGTTGGACAGACTCCAGGTGAGGAGAGGGTCAGGGTATCAGCGGAGATGGAGAGAGTCCGGATGAGGAGAGGGTCAGAGTGTCAGGAGGAGTTGGACAGCCTCTGGGTGAGGAGAGGGTCAGAGTGTCAGGAGAATTTGGACAGACTCTGGGTGAGGAGAGGGTCAGAGAGTCAGGAGGATTTGGAGAGACTTTGGGTGAGGAGAGGGTCAGATTGTCAGGAGGAGGTGGAGAGACGCTGGGTGAGGAGAGGGTCATAGTGTCAGGAGGAGGTGGAGAGACTCTGGGTGAGGAGATGGTCAGAGTGTCAGGAGGAGTTGGAGAGACTCTGGGTGAGGAGAGGGTCAGGCTGTCAGGAGGAATTGCAGAGACTCTGGGTGAGGAGAGTGTCAGAGTGTCAGGAGGAGTTGGAGAGAGTCTGGGTGAGGAGAGGGTCAGGGTGTCAGGAGGATTTGGAGAGGCTCCGGATGAGGCGAGGATCAGAGTGTCAGGAGCAGTTGGATGGATTCTGGATAAGAAGAGTTTCAGGGCTTCCGGAGGAGTTGCTCAGACTTTGAGTGAGGAGGGGGTCAGAGTGTCGGGAGGAGATGCAGAGACTCTAGGTGAGGAGAAGGTCAGATTGTCAGGAGGTGTTGGAGAGACTCCGGGAGAGGAGATCGTCAGGGTGTCAGAAGTTGTTGGACAGTCTCTGGGTGTGGACAGGGTCATGTTGTCGGGAGGATGGGACAAACTCTGGGTGAGGAGAGGGTTAGAGTGTCACGAAGATTTGGTCAGACTCGAGGGGAGGAGAGGGTCAGGGTGTCAGGAGGATTAGCAGAGACTCTGGGTGAGGAGAGGGTCAGAGTGTCAAGAGGAGTTGGACAGGCACTGGTTGCGGAGAGGGTCAGGGTGTCGGGTGAAGCTGGACAGACGCTTGGTGAGGAGAGGGTCAGAGTGTCATGAGGAGTTGGAGAGACTCTGGGTGTGGAGAGGGTCAGAGTGTCATGAGGAGTTGGAGAGACTCTGGGTGAGGAGAGGGTCAGAGTGTCAGGAGGAGGTGCAGAGACTCTGGGTGAGGATGGGGTCAGAGTGTCAGGAGGTGTAGGACAGACTCTGGGTGAGCAGTGGGTCAGGGTGTTGGGAGAAGTTGGAGAGACTCTGGGTGAGGAGAGTGTCAGAGTGTCAGGAGGAGTTGGACAGACTCTGGGTGAGGAGATGGTCAGAGTATCAGGAGGAGTTGGACAGACTCTGGGTGAGGAGATGGTCAGAGTATCAGGAGGAGTTGGACAGACTCTGGGTGAGGAGAGGTTCAGAGTGTCAGGAGGAGTTGGAGAGACTCCGGATGAGGAGAGGATCAGAGTGTCGGGTGAAGTTGGACAGAGTCTAGGTGAGGAGAGGGTCAGAGTGTCAGAAGGATTTGGAGAGACTCTGGGATAGGAGAGGGTCAGAGTGTCAGAAGTTGTTGGACAGTCTCTGGGTTTGGAGAGCATCATGTTGTCAGGAGGATTTGGACAAACTCTGGGTGAGGAGAGGGTTAGAGTGTCATGAGGAGTTGGTCAGATGCTAGGGGAGGAGAGGGTCAGGGGGACAAGAGGAGTTGGACAGACTCTGGTTGAGGAGAGGGTCAGGGAAGCAGGCGAGGTTGGACAGACGCTAGGTGAGGAGAGCGTCAGAGTGTCAGGAGGAGTTGGTCACATGTAGGTGAGGTGATGGTCAGGGTGTCAGGAGGATTTGGAGAGGCTCTGGGTGAGGAGAGGGTCAGGGACACAGGCGAAGTTGGACAGACGCGAGGTGAGGAGCGGTTCAGGGTATCATGAGGAGTTGGAGAGACTCTGGGTGAGCAGATGGTCTGTGTGTATAGAGGATTTGGACAGACTTTGGTGAGGAGAGGGTCAGAGTGTCAGGAGGATTTCGAGAGACTCTGGGAGAGGAGATGGTCAATGTGTCAGGAGGTTTTGGACTGGTTCAGGGGGAGGAGAGGGTCAGAGTGTTAGGAGGAGTTGGCGAGACTCTGGATGAGGAGACGGTCAGGGTGTCAGGAGGAGTTGGAGAGACTCCGGATGAGGAGAGGAGCAGAGTCTCAGGAGGTGTGGGACAGACCCTGGGTCAGGAGAGGGTCAGCGTGTCGGGCGGAGTTCAAGGGACTCTGGGTGAGGAGAGAGTCATGGTATTAGGAGGAGTTCGACAAAATCTGGGTGAGGAGATGGTCAGGGTGTCAGGAGGATTTGGAGAGACTCTGGGTGAGGAGAGGGTCAGAGTGTCAGGAGGTGTTGGAGAGACTTTGGGTGAGGAGAGGGTCAGGGTGTCAGGAGAATTTGGACAGAATCTGGGTGAGGAGAGGGTCAGAAAGTCAGGAGGATTTGGAGAGACTTTGGGTGAGGAGAGGGTCAGATTGTCAGGAGGAGGTGGAGAGACTCTGGGTGAGGAGAGGGTCAGAGTGTCAGGAGGAGTTGGAGAGACTCTGGGTGAGGAGATGGTCAGAGTGTCAGGAGGAGTTGGAGAGACTCTGGGTGAGGAGAGGGTCAGGGTGTCAGGAGGAGTTGCTGAGACTCTGGGTGAGGAGAGTGTCAGAGTGTCAGGAGGAGTTGGAGAGATTCTGGGTGAGGAGAGAGTCAGGGTGTCAGGAGGATTTGGAGAGGCTCCGGATGAGGCGAGGATCAGATTGTCAGGAGCAGTTGGATAGATTCTGGATAAGGAGATTTTCAAGGCTTCCGGAGGCGATGCTCAGACTTTGGGTGAGGAGGGGGTCAGAGTGTCAGGAGGCGATGCAGAGACTCTAGGTGAGGAGAGGGTCAGATTGTCAGGAGGTGTTGGAGAAACTCTGGGAGAGGAGATCGTCAGGGTGTCAGATGTTGTTGGACAGTCTCTGGGTGAGGAGAGGGTCAGAGTGTCAGGAGGAGGTGCAGAGACTCTGGGTGAGCAGAGGGTCAGGGTGTCAGGAGGAGTTGGAGAGACTCTGGGTGAGGAGAGGGTCAGAGTGTCATGAGGAGTTGGAG
Source organism: Isurus oxyrinchus (assembly GCA_026770705.1). Taxonomy (NCBI): domain Eukaryota; kingdom Metazoa; phylum Chordata; class Chondrichthyes; order Lamniformes; family Lamnidae; genus Isurus; species Isurus oxyrinchus. The sequence goes on from JANJGN010000010.1 coordinate 105,052,215, forward strand.
AGACTCTGGGTGAGGAGAGGGTCAGAGTGTCAGGAGGAGGTGCAGAGACTCTGGGTGAGGATGGGTTCAGAGTGTCAGGAGGAGTAGGACAGACTCTGGGTGAGCAGATGGTCAGGGTGTTGGGAGAAGTTGGAGAGACTCTGGGTGAGGAGAGTGTCAGAGTATCAGGAGGAGTTGGACAGACTATGGGTGAGGAGAGTTTCAGAGAGTCAGGAGGAGTTGGAGAGACTTTGGGTGAGGAGAGGGTCAGATTGTCAGGAGGAGGTGGAGAGACTCTGGGTGAGGATAGGGTCAGAGTGTCAGGAGGAGTTGGACAGACTCAGGGTGAGGAGATGGTCAGAGTATCAGGAGGAGTTGGACAGACTCTGGGTGAGGAGAGTATCAGAATGTCAAGAGGAGTTGGAGAGACTCCGGATGAGGAGAGTTTCAGAGTGTCAGGAGGAGTTGGAGAGACTCCGGAAGAGGAGAGTTTCAGAGTGTCAGGAGGAGTTGGAGAGACTCCGGATGAGGAGAGGATCAGAGTGTCGGCAGGTGTCGCAGAGATTCTGGGTGAGGAGAGGCTCAGGGTGTCGGGTGAAGTTGGACAGACTCTAGGTGAGGAGAGGGTCAGAGTGTCAGAAGGATTTGGAGAGACTCTGGGAGAGGAGGGGATCAGAGTGTCAGAGGTTGTTGGACAGTCTCTGGGCTTGGAAAGCATCATGTTGTCAGGAGGAATTGGACAAACTCTGGGTGAGGAGAGGGTTAGAGTGTCATGAGGAGTTGGTCAGATGCTAGGGGAGGAGAGGGTCAGGGGGACAAGAGGAGTTGGACAGACTCTGGTTGAGGAGAGGGTCAGGGAAGCAGGCGAAGTTGCACAGACGCTAGGTGAGGAGCGGTTCAGGGTATCATGAGGAGTTGGAGAGACTCTAGGATAGGAGAGGGTCAGTGTGTCAGGAGGAGATGGAGAAAATCCGGGTGAGTAGAGGGTCAGGGTTTCAGGAGAAGTTGGACAGACTCTGGGTGAGGAGAGCGTTAGAGTGTCAGGAGGAGTTGGTCACACTCTAGGTGAGGTGATGGTCAGGGTGTCAGGAGGAGTTGGAGAGGCTCTGGGTGAGGAGATGTTCAGGGTTCAGGCGGACTTGGAGAGACTCCAGAAGAGGAGAAAATCACAGTCTCCGGAGGTGTTGGACAGACTCTGGGTCAGGAGAGGGTGAGGTTGTCGGGCGGAGTTCAAGGGACTCTGGGTGACGAGAGTGTTATGGTATCAGGAGGAAATCGATAGACTCTGGGTGAGGAGATGGTCAGGGTGTCAGGAGGATTTGGACAGACTCTGGGTGAGGAGAGGGTCAGGGTGTTGGAAGACGTTGGACAGACTCTGGGTGAGGAGAGTGTCAGTGTGACAGGAGGAGTTGGAGAGACTCTGGGTGAGCAGATGGTCTGTGTGTATAGAGGATTTGGACAGACTTTGGTGAGGAGAGGGTCAGAGTGTCAGGAGGATTTCGAGAGACTCTGGGAGAGGAGATGGTCAATGTGTCAGGAGGTTTTGGACTGGTTCTGGGTGAGGAGAGGGTCAGAGTGTTAGGAGAAGATGGCGAGACTCTGGATGAGGAGACGGTCAGGGTGTCCGGAGGAGTTGGAGAGACTCCGGGTGAGGAGAGGAGCAGAGTCTCAGGAGGTGTGGGACAGACCCTGGGTCAGGAGAGGGTCAGCGTGTCGGGCGGAGTTCAAGGGACTCTGGGTGAGGAGAGAGTCATGGTATTAGGAGGAGTTCGACAAAATCTGGGTGAGGAGATGGTCAGGGTGTCAGGAGGATTTGGAGAGACTCTGGGTGAGGAGAGGGTCAGAGTGTCAGGAGGTGTTGGAGAGACTTTGGGTGAGGAGAGGGTCAGGGTGTCAGGAGAATTTGGACAGAATCTGGGTGAGGAGAGGGTCAGAAAGTCAGGAGGATTTGGAGAGACTTTGGGTGAGGAGAGGGTCAGATTGTCAGGAGGAGGTGGAGAGACTCTGGGTGAGGAGAGGGTCAGAGTGTCAGGAGGAGTTGGAGAGACTCTGGGTGAGGAGATGGTCAGAGTGTCAGGAGGAGTTGGAGAGACTCTGGGTGAGGAGAGGGTCAGGGTGTCAGGAGGAGTTGCTGAGACTCTGGGTGAGGAGAGTGTCAGAGTGTCAGGAGGAGTTGGAGAGACTCTGGGTGAGGAGAGAGTCAGGGTGTCAGGAGGATTTGGAGAGGCTCCGGATGAGGCGAGGATCAGATTGTCAGGAGCAGTTGGATAGATTCTGGATAAGGAGAGTTTCAAGGCTTCCGGAGGCGATGCTCAGACTTTGGGTGAGGAGGGGGTCAGAGTGTCAGGAGGCGATGCAGAGACTCTAGGTGAGGAGAGGGTCAGATTGTCAGGAGGTGTTGGAGAAACTCTGGGAGAGGAGATCGTCAGGGTGTCAGATGTTGTTGGACAGTCTCTGGGTGAGGAGAGGGTCAGAGTGTCAGGAGGAGGTGCAGAGACTCTGGGTGAGCAGAGGGTCAGGGTGTCAGGAGGAGTTGGAGAGACTCTGGGTGAGGAGAGGGTCAGAGTGTCATGAGGAGTTGGAGAGACTCTGGGTGAGGAGAGGGTCAGAGTGTCAGGAGGAGGTGCAGAGACTCTGGGTGAGGATGGGTTCAGAGTGTCAGGAGGAGTAGGACAGACTCTGGGTGAGCAGATGGTCAGGGTGTTGGGAGAAGTTGGAGAGACTCTGGGTGAGGAGAGTGTCAGAGTATCAGGAGGAGTTGGACAGACTATGGGTGAGGAGAGTTTCAGAGAGTCAGGAGGAGTTGGAGAGACTTTGGGTGAGGAGAGGGTCAGATTGTCAGGAGGAGGTGGAGAGACTCTGGGTGAGGATAGGGTCAGAGTGTCAGGAGGAGTTGGACAGACTCAGGGTGAGGAGATGGTCAGAGTATCAGGAGGAGTTGGACAGACTCTGGGTGAGGAGAGTATCAGAATGTCAGGAGGAGTTGGAGAGACTCCGGATGAGGAGAGTTTCAGAGTGTCAGGAGGAGTTGGAGAGACTCCGGATGAGGAGAGTTTCAGAGTGTCAGGAGGAGTTGGAGAGACTCCGGATGAGGAGAGGATCAGAGTGTCGGCAGGTGTCGCAGAGATTCTGGGTGAGGAGAGGCTCAGGGTGTCGGGTGAAGTTGGACAGACTCTAGGTGAGGAGAGGGTCAGAGTGTCAGAAGGATTTGGAGAGACTCTGGGAGAGGAGGGGATCAGAGTGTCAGAGGTTGTTGGACAGTCTCTGGGCTTGGAAAGCATCATGTTGTCAGGAGGAATTGGACAAACTCTGGGTGAGGAGAGGGTTAGAGTGTCATGAGGAGTTGGTCAGATGCTAGGGGAGGAGAGGGTCAGGGGGACAAGAGGAGTTGGACAGACTCTGGTTGAGGAGAGGGTCAGGGAAGCAGGCGAAGTTGCACAGACGCTAGGTGAGGAGCGGTTCAGGGTATCATGAGGAGTTGGAGAGACTCTAGGATAGGAGAGGGTCAGTGTGTCAGGAGGAGATGGAGAAAATCCGGGTGAGTAGAGGGTCAGGGTTTCAGGAGAAGTTGGACAGACTCTGGGTGAGGAGAGCGTTAGAGTGTCAGGAGGAGTTGGTCACACTCTAGGTGAGGTGATGGTCAGGGTGTCAGGAGGAGTTGGAGAGGCTCTGGGTGAGGAGATGTTCAGGGTTCAGGCGGACTTGGAGAGACTCCAGAAGAGGAGAAAATCACAGTCTCCGGAGGTGTTGGACAGACTCTGGGTCAGGAGAGGGTGAGGTTGTCGGGCGGAGTTCAAGGGACTCTGGGTGACGAGAGTGTTATGGTATCAGGAGGAAATCGATAGACTCTGGGTGAGGAGATGGTCAGGGTGTCAGGAGGATTTGGACAGACTCTGGGTGAGGAGAGGGTCAGGGTGTTGGAAGACGTTGGACAGACTCTGGGTGAGGAGAGTGTCAGTGTGACAGGAGGAGTTGGAGAGACTCTGGGTGAGCAGATGGTCTGTGTGTATAGAGGATTTGGACAGACTTTGGTGAGGAGAGGGTCAGAGTGTCAGGAGGATTTCGAGAGACTCTGGGAGAGGAGATGGTCAATGTGTCAGGAGGTTTTGGACTGGTTCTGGGTGAGGAGAGGGTCAGAGTGTTAGGAGAAGATGGCGAGACTCTGGATGAGGAGACGGTCAGGGTGTCCGGAGGAGTTGGAGAGACTCCGGGTGAGGAGAGGAGCAGAGTCTCAGGAGGTGTGGGACAGACCCTGGGTCAGGAGAGGGTCAGCGTGTCGGGCGGAGTTCAAGGGACTCTGGGTGAGGAGCGAGTCATGGTATCAGGAGGAGTTCGACAGAATCTGGGTGAGGAGATGGTCATGGTGTCAGGAGGATTTGGAGAGACTCTGGGTGAGGAGAGGGTCAGAATGTCAGGAGGTGTTGGAGAGACTTTGGGTGAGGAGAGGGTCAGGGTGTCAGGAGAATTTGGACAGACTCTGGGTGAGGAGAGGGTCAGAAAGTCAGGAGGATTTGGAGAGACTTTGGGTGAGGAGAGGGTCAGATTGTCAGGAGGAGGTGGAGAGACTCTGGGTGAGGAGAGGGTCAGAGTGTCAGGAGGAGTTGGAGAGACTCTGGGTGAGCAGATGGTCTGTGTGTATAGAGGATTTGGACAGACTTTGGTGAGGAGAGGGTCAGAGTGTCAGGAGGTGTTGGAGAGACTTTGGGTGAGGAGAGGGCCAGGGTGTCAGGAGAATTTGGACAGACTCTGGGTGAGGAGAGGGTCAGAGTGTCAGGAGGAGGTGCAGAGACTCTGGGTGAGGATGGGTTCAGAGTGTCAGGAGGAGTAGGACAGACTCTGGGTGAGCAGATGGTCAGGGTGTTGGGAGAAGTTGGAGAGACTCTGGGTGAGGAGAGTGTCAGAGTATCAGGAGGAGTTGGACAGACTATGGGTGAGGAGAGTTTCAGAGAGTCAGGAGGAGTTGGAGAGACTTTGGGTGAGGAGAGGGTCAGATTGTCAGGAGGAGGTGGAGAGACTCTGGGTGAGGATAGGGTCAGAGTGTCAGGAGGAGTTGGACAGACTCAGGGTGAGGAGATGGTCAGAGTATCAGGAGGAGTTGGACAGACTCTGGGTGAGGAGAGTATCAGAATGTCAAGAGGAGTTGGAGAGACTCCGGATGAGGAGAGTTTCAGAGTGTCAGGAGGAGTTGGAGAGACTCCGGATGAGGAGAGTTTCAGAGTGTCAGGAGGAGTTGGAGAGACTCCGGATGAGGAGAGGATCAGAGTGTCGGCAGGTGTCGCAGAGATTCTGGGTGAGGAGAGGCTCAGGGTGTCGGGTGAAGTTGGACAGACTCTAGGTGAGGAGAGGGTCAGAGTGTCAGAAGGATTTGGAGAGACTCTGGGAGAGGAGGGGATCAGAGTGTCAGAGGTTGTTGGACAGTCTCTGGGCTTGGAAAGCATCATGTTGTCAGGAGGAATTGGACAAACTCTGGGTGAGGAGAGGGTTAGAGTGTCATGAGGAGTTGGTCAGATGCTAGGGGAGGAGAGGGTCAGGGGGACAAGAGGAGTTGGACAGACTCTGGTTGAGGAGAGGGTCAGGGAAGCAGGCGAAGTTGCACAGACGCTAGGTGAGGAGCGGTTCAGGGTATCATGAGGAGTTGGAGAGACTCTAGGATAGGAGAGGGTCAGTGTGTCAGGAGGAGATGGAGAAAATCCGGGTGAGTAGAGGGTCAGGGTTTCAGGAGAAGTTGGACAGACTCTGGGTGAGGAGAGCGTTAGAGTGTCAGGAGGAGTTGGTCACACTCTAGGTGAGGTGATGGTCAGGGTGTCAGGAGGAGTTGGAGAGGCTCTGGGTGAGGAGATGTTCAGGGTTCAGGCGGACTTGGAGAGACTCCGGAAGTGGAGAAAATCACAGTCTCCGGAGGTGTTGGACAGACTCTGGGTCAGGAGAGGGTGAGGTTGTCGGGCGGAGTTCAAGGGACTCTGGGTGACGAGAGTGTTATGGTATCAGGAGGAAATCGATAGACTCTGGGTGAGGAGATGGTCAGGGTGTCAGGAGGATTTGGACAGACTCTGGGTGAGGAGAGGGTCAGGGTGTTGGAAGACGTTGGACAGACTCTGGGTGAGGAGAGTGTCAGTGTGACAGGAGGAGTTGGAGAGACTCTGGGTGAGCAGATGGTCTGTGTGTATAGAGGATTTGGACAGACTTTGGTGAGGAGAGGGTCAGAGTGTCAGGAGGATTTCGAGAGACTCTGGGAGAGGAGATGGTCAATGTGTCAGGAGGTTTTGGACTGGTTCTGGGTGAGGAGAGGGTCAGAGTGTTAGGAGAAGATGGCGAGACTCTGGATGAGGAGACGGTCAGGGTGTCCGGAGGAGTTGGAGAGACTCCGGGTGAGGAGAGGAGCAGAGTCTCAGGAGGTGTGGGACAGACCCTGGGTCAGGAGAGGGTCAGCGTGTCGGGCGGAGTTCAAGGGACTCTGGGTGAGGAGCGAGTCATGGTATCAGGAGGAGTTCGACAGAATCTGGGTGAGGAGATGGTCATGGTGTCAGGAGGATTTGGAGAGACTCTGGGTGAGGAGAGGGTCAGAATGTCAGGAGGTGTTGGAGAGACTTTGGGTGAGGAGAGGATCAGGGTGTCAGGAGGATTTGGACAGACTCTGGGTGAGGAGAGGGTCAGAAAGTCAGGAGGATTTGGAGAGACTTTGGGTGAGGAGAGGGTCAGATTGTCAGGAGGAGGTGGAGAGACTCTGGGTGAGGAGAGGGTCAGAGTGTCAGGAGGAGTTGGAGAGACTCTGGGTGAGCAGATGGTCTGTGTGTATAGAGGATTTGGACAGACTTTGGTGAGGAGAGGGTCAGAGTGTCAGGAGGTGTTGGAGAGACTTTGGGTGAGGAGAGGGCCAGGGTGTCAGGAGAATTTGGACAGACTCTGGGTGAGGAGAGGGTCAGAGAGTCAGGAGGATTTGGAGAGACTTTGGGTGAGGAGAGGGTCAGATTGTCAGGAGGAGGTGGAGAGACTCTGGGTGAGGAGAGGGTCAGGGTGTCAGGAGGTGTTGGACAGATTCTGGGTGAGAAGATGGTCATGGTGTCGGTAGGAGTTGAGAGACTCGGGATGAGGAGAAGGTCAGAGTGTCAGGAGGAGTTGGACAGACTCTGGGTGAGGAGAGGGTCAGAGTGTCAGGAGGAGTTGGAGAGAATCTGGGAGACGAGAGGGTCAGGGTGTCAGCAGGAGTTGGAGAGACTTGGGTGAGGATAGGGTCAGGGTGTCAGGAAGTGTTGGAGAGACCTCAGATGAGGAGAGGGCCAGAGTGTAGCAGGTGTTGGACAGGCTCTGTGTGACGAGAGTGTCATGGTATCAGGAGGAATTCGACAGACTCTGGGTGAGGAGATGGTCAGGGTGTCAGGAGGATTTGGACAGACTCTGGGTGAGGAGAGGGTCAGAGTGTCAGGAGGATTTGGAGAAACACTGGGAGAGGAGATGGTCAATGCGTCAGGAGGTTTTGGACTGGTTCTGGGTGAGGAGAGGGTCAGAGTGTTAGGAGGAGTTGGCGAGACTCTGGATGAGGAGACGGTCAGGGTGTCAGGAGGAATTGGAGAGAATCCGGATGAGGAGAGGAGCAGAGTCTCAGGAGGTGTTGGACAGACTCTGGGTCACGAGAGGGTCAGCGTGTCGGGCGGAGTTCAAGGGACTCTGGGTGAGGAGCGAGTCATGGTATCAGGAGGAGTTCGACAGAATCTGGGTGAGGAGATGGTCAGGGTGTCAGGAGGATTTGGAGAGACTCTGGGTGAGGAGAGGGTCAGGGTGTTGGGAGAAGTTGGACAGACTCTGGGTGAGGAGAGGGTCAGAGTGTCAGGAGGTGTTGGAGAGACTTTGGGTGAGGAGAGGGTCAGGGTGTCAGGAGAATTTGGACAGACTCTGGGTGAGGAGAGGGTCAGAGAGTCAGGAGGATTTGGAGAGACTTTGGGTGAGGAGAGGGTCAGATTGTCAGGAGGAGGTGGAGTGACTCTGGGTGAGGAGAGGGTCATAGTGTCAGGAGGAGTTGGAGAGACTCTGGGTGAGGAGATGGTCAGCGTGTCAGGAGGAGTTGGAGAGACTCTGGGTGAGGAGAGGGTCAGGGTGTCAGGAGAATTTGGACAGACTCTGGGTGAGGAGAGGGTCAGAGTGTCAGGAGGAGTTGGAGAGACTCTGGGTGAGGAGAGGGTCAGGGTGTCAGGAGGAGTTGCAGAGACTCTGGGTGAGGAGAGTGTCAGAGTGTCAGGAGGAGTTGGAGAGACTCTGGGTGATTTGAGGGTGAGGATGTCAGGAGGATTTGGAGAGACTCTGGGTGAGGAGAGGGTCAGGGTGTCAGGAGGATTTGGAGAGGCTCCGGATGAGGCGAGGATCAGAGTGTCAGGAGCAGTTGGATGGATTCTGGATAAGAAGAGTTTCAGGGCTTCCGGAGGAGTTGCTCAGACTTTGGGTGTGGAGGGGGTCAGAGTGTCAGCAGGAGATGCAGAGCCTCTAGGTGAGGAGAGGATCAGATTGTCAGGAGGTGTTGGAGAGACTCCGGGAGAGGAGATCGTCAGGGTGTCAGAAGTTGTTGGACAGTCTCTGGGTGTGGAGAGGGTCATGTTGTTGGGAGGATTGGAAAAACTCTGGGTGAGGAGAGGGTTAGAGTGTCATGAAGATTTGGTCAGACTCGAGGGGAGGAGAGGGTCAGGGTGTCAGGAGGATTAGGAGAGACTCTGGGTGAGGAGAGGGTCAGAGTGTCAAGAGGAGTTGGACAGGCACTGGTTGCGGAGAGGGTCAGGGTGTCGGGTGAAGCTGAACAGACGCTTGGTGAGGAGAGGGTCAGAGTGTCATGAAGAGTTGGAGAGACTCTCAGTGAGGAGAGGGTCAGAATATCAAGAGGAGTTGCAGAGACTCTGGGTGTGGAGGGGGTCAGAGTGTCAGGAGGAGTAGGATAGACTCTGGGTGAGGAGATGGTCAGAGTATCAGGAGCAGTTGGACAGGCTCTGGGTGAGGAGAGGTTCAGAGTGTCAGGAGGAGTTGGAGAGACTCTGGGTGAGGAGGGGGTCAGAGTGTCAGGAGGAGTTGCAGCGACTCTGGGTGAGGAGGGGGTCAGAGTGTGAGGAGGAGTAGGACAGACTCTGGGTGAGGAGATGGTCAGAGTATCAGGAGCAGTTGGACAGACTCTGGGTGAGGAGAGGTTCAGAGTCTGAGGAGGAGTTGGAGAGACTCCGGATGAGGAGTGGATCAGAGTATCGGCAGGTGTCGGAGAGATTCTGGGTGAGGAGACGGTCAGGGTGTCGGGTGAAGTTGAATAGACTCTAGGTGAGGAGAGGGTCAGAGTGTCAGAAGGATTTGGAGAGACTCTGGGAGAGGAGATGGTCAGAGTGTCAGAATATGTTGGACAGTCTCTGGATGTGGAGAGGGTCATGTTGTCAGGAGGATTTGGACAAACTCTGGGTGAGGGGAGGGTTAGAGTGTCATGAGGAGTTGGTCAGATTCTAGGGGAGGAGAGGGTGAGGGGGACAAGAGGAGTTGGACAGACTCTGGTTGAGGAGAGGGTCAGGGAAACGGGCGAGTTTGGACAGACGCTAGGTGAGGTGAGCGTCAGAGTGTCAGGAGGAGTTGGTCACATGTAGGTGAGGTGATGGTCAGGGTGTCAGGAGGATTTGGAGAGGCTCTGGGTGAGGAGAGGGTCAGGGTTCAGGCGGACTTGGAGAGACTCCGGAAGGGGAGAAAGTCAGAGTCTCAGGAGGTGTTGGACAGACTCTGGGTCAGGAGAGGGTCAGGTTGTCGGGCGGAGTTCAAGGGACTCTGAGTGACGAGAGTGTCATGGTATCAGGAGGAAATCGACAGACTCTGGGTGAGGAGATGGTCAGGGTGTCAGGAGGATTTGGACAGACTCTGGGTGAGGAGAGGGTCAGGGTGTTGGAAGACGTTGGACAGACTCTGGGTGAGGAGAGAGTCAGGGTGTCAGAAGGAGTTTGAGAGACCTTGGATGAGGAGAGTGTCAGAATGACAGGAGGAGTTGGAGAGACTCTGGGTGAGCAGATGGTCTGCGTGTATAGAGGATTTGGACAGACTTTGGTGAGGAGAGGGTCAGAGTGTCAGGTGGAGTTGGGCAGTCTCTGGGTGAGGAGAGGGTCAGGTTGTCAGCAGAGGTTGGACAAACACTAGGTGTAGGAGCGTGTCAGAGTGTCAGGAGGTGTTCGGGAGACACTGGGTGAGGAGAGGGTTAGGATGTCGGGAGAGGTTGGACAGACCCTAGGTGAGGAGAGGGTCAGAGTGTCTGGAGGTGTTGGAGAGACTCTAGGTGAGGAGCGGGTCAGTGTGTCAGGAGCAATTGGACAGGCTCTGGGTGAGGAGAGGGTCAGGGTGTCGGGTGAAGTTGGACAGACTCTAGGTGAGCAGAGGGTCAGACTGTCAGGAGGAGTTGGAGAGACTCTGGATTTGAAGAGTGTCAGAGAGTCGGGAGGAGTTGGAGAGACTCTGGGTGAGCAGAGGGTCAGGGTGACAGGAGGAGTTGTACAGACAATGGGTTAGGAGAGCGTCTGATTTTCTGGAAAAGATGGAGAGACTCTGGTTGAGGAGAGGGTCAGAGTGTTGGGAGGAGTTGTAGAGACTCTGGGTGAGGAGAGGGTCAGAGTGACAAGAGGAGATGGAGAGACTCTGGGTGAGCCCAGGATCAGGATGTTAGGAGGAGTTGGACAGACTCTGGGAGAGGAGAGTGTCAGTGTGTTGGAAGGCGTTGGAGATTTTCTCGGTGATGAGAGGGTCAGGTGTCAGGAGGAGTTGGAGAGACTCAGGGTGAGAAGAGGGTCAGGTTGACAGGAGGAATTGGACAGGCTCTGGGTGAAGAGAAGGTCTGGGTGTCGGGATGAGTTGGAGTAAATCTGGATGAGGAGAGGGTCTGGATTTCGGGAGGAGTTGGAGAGAATCTGGGTGAGGAGAGGGTCAGAATATCAAGAGGAGATGGAGAGACTCTGGGTGAAGAAAGGGTCAGAGTGTCAGGAGGATTTGGAGAGACTCTGGGGGAGGAGAGGGTCAGGGTGTCAGGAGGTGTTGGAAAGGCTCTGGGTGAAGAGAGGGTCAGGGTGTCGGGGGGGGAAAGTTGGACAGACTCTAGGTGAGGAGAGGGTCAAGGTGTCAGGCGGAGTTGGAGAGATTCCGAATGAGGAGAGTGTCAGCGTGTCAGGAGGAGTGTCGGGTGAAGTTGAACTGAATGTAGGTGAGGAGAGGGTCAGAGCGTATGGAGGAGTTGGAGAGACTCTGGAAGAGGAGAGTGTCAGGGTGTCAGGAGGTGTTGGACAGATTCTGGGTGAGAAGATGGTCATGGTGTCGGTAGGAATTGAGAGACTCGGGATGAGGAGAAGGTCAGGGTGTCAGGAGGAGTTGGACAGGCTCTGGGTGAGGAGAGGGTCAGGGTGTCGGGCGAAGTTGGACAGACACTAGGTGAGGAGAGGTTCAGGTTGTCAAGAGGAGTTGGAGAGACCTTGGGTGAGGAGAGGGTCAGGGTGTCAGGATGAGTTGGAGAGACTCCGGATGAGGCGAGAGTCAGAGTGTCAGGAGGAGTTGGAAAGACTCTAGGTGAGTAGAGGTTCAGTGTATCTGCAGGAGTTGGAGAGACTCTGGGTGAAGAGAGGGTCAGGGTGTCGGGAGGAGTTGGACAGACTCTGGGTGAGGAGACTGTCAGGGTGTCAGGAGGAGTTGGAGACACTCTTTGTCAGGAGTGGGTCATGGTGTCGGGAGGAGTTGAAGAAACTCAAGGTGAGGAGAGGGTCAGAGTGTCCGAAAAAGTTGGAGAGACTCGCGGTGAGGAGAGGGTCAGGGTGTCAGGAGCAGTTGGTGAGACTCTTGGTGAGGAGAGGGAAAAATTGTCAGGAGGAGTTGGAGTGTCTCTGGGTGAGGAGAGTGTCAGGGTGTCAGGAGGAATTGGAGAGACTCTGGGTGAGGAGAGGGTCAGGGTGTCAGGAGTAGTTGAACAGACTAGAAGTGACAAGAGGCTCAGACTGTCAGGTGGAGTTGGAGAGACTCTGGATGAGGAGAGGGTCAGAGTGTCGGGCAGAGTTGAAGGGACTCTGGGTGAGGAGAGGGCCAGGGTGTCAGGAGGACCTGGAGGGACTATGGATGAGGATAGGTTAAGGGTGTCGGGAGACCTTGGGCAGACACTAGGTGATGAAAGGGTCAGATTGTCAGGAGGAGTTGGAGAGACTCTGGGCGCGGACAGGGTTAGGGTGTCAGGTGGAGTTGGATAGACTCTGTATGCGGAGAGGGTAGGAGTGTCAGGAGGAGTTGAAGAGCCTCTGGGTGAGGAGAGGGTCAGGGTGTCAGGTTGAGTTGGACAGGCTCTGGATGAGGAGAGGGTCAGGGTGTCATGAGAAGTTGGACAGGCTCTAGGTGAGGAGAGGGTCAGACAATCAGGAGGAGATGGAGAGACTCTGGGTGAGGAGAGCGTTAGCGTGTCAGGAGGAGTTGGAAAGGCTCTGGGTGAGAGAGTGTCAGAGTGTCGGGGGAGGAAGTTGGACAGACTCCAGGTGAGGAGAGGGTCAGGGTATCAGCGGAGATGGAGAGAGTCCGGATGAGGAGAGGGTCAGAGTGTCAGGAGGAGTTGGACAGCCTCTGGGTGAGGAGAGGGTCAGAGTGTCAGGAGAATTTGGACAGACTCTGGGTGAGGAGAGGGTCAGAGAGTCAGGAGGATTTGGAGAGACTTTGGGTGAGGAGAGGGTCAGATTGTCAGGAGGAGGTGGAGAGACGCTGGGTGAGGAGAGGGTCATAGTGTCAGGAGGAGGTGGAGAGACTCTGGGTGAGGAGATGGTCAGAGTGTCAGGAGGAGTTGGAGAGACTCTGGGTGAGGAGAGGGTCAGGCTGTCAGGAGGAATTGCAGAGACTCTGGGTGAGGAGAGTGTCAGAGTGTCAGGAGGAGTTGGAGAGAGTCTGGGTGAGGAGAGGGTCAGGGTGTCAGGAGGATTTGGAGAGGCTCCGGATGAGGCGAGGATCAGAGTGTCAGGAGCAGTTGGATGGATTCTGGATAAGAAGAGTTTCAGGGCTTCCGGAGGAGTTGCTCAGACTTTGAGTGAGGAGGGGGTCAGAGTGTCGGGAGGAGATGCAGAGACTCTAGGTGAGGAGAAGGTCAGATTGCCAGGAGGTGTTGGAGAGACTCCGGGAGAGGAGATCGTCAGGGTGTCAGAAGTTGTTGGACAGTCTCTGGGTGTGGACAGGGTCATGTTGTCGGGAGGATGGGACAAACTCTGGGTGAGGAGAGGGTTAGAGTGTCACGAAGATTTGGTCAGACTCGAGGGGAGGAGAGGGTCAGGGTGTCAGGAGGATTAGCAGAGACTCTGGGTGAGGAGAGGGTCAGAGTGTCAAGAGGAGTTGGACAGGCACTGGTTGCGGAGAGGGTCAGGGTGTCGGGTGAAGCTGGACAGACGCTTGGTGAGGAGAGGGTCAGAGTGTCATGAGGAGTTGGAGAGACTCTGGGTGTGGAGAGGGTCAGAGTGTCATGAGGAGTTGGAGAGACTCTGGGTGAGGAGAGGGTCAGAGTGTCAGGAGGAGGTGCAGAGACTCTGGGTGAGGATGGGGTCAGAGTGTCAGGAGGTGTAGGACAGACTCTGGGTGAGCAGTGGGTCAGGGTGTTGGGAGAAGTTGGAGAGACTCTGGGTGAGGAGAGTGTCAGAGTGTCAGGAGGAGTTGGACAGACTCTGGGTGAGGAGATGGTCAGAGTATCAGGAGGAGTTGGACAGACTCTGGGTGAGGAGATGGTCAGAGTATCAGGAGGAGTTGGACAGACTCTGGGTGAGGAGAGGTTCAGAGTGTCAGGAGGAGTTGGAGAGACTCCGGATGAGGAGAGGATCAGAGTGTCGGGTGAAGTTGGACAGAGTCTAGGTGAGGAGAGGGTCAGAGTGTCAGAAGGATTTGGAGAGACTCTGGGATAGGAGAGGGTCAGAGTGTCAGAAGTTGTTGGACAGTCTCTGGGTTTGGAGAGCATCATGTTGTCAGGAGGATTTGGACAAACTCTGGGTGAGGAGAGGGTTAGAGTGTCATGAGGAGTTGGTCAGATGCTAGGGGAGGAGAGGGTCAGGGGGACAAGAGGAGTTGGACAGACTCTGGTTGAGGAGAGGGTCAGGGAAGCAGGCGAGGTTGGACAGACGCTAGGTGAGGAGAGCGTCAGAGTGTCAGGAGGAGTTGGTCACATGTAGGTGAGGTGATGGTCAGGGTGTCAGGAGGATTTGGAGAGGCTCTGGGTGAGGAGAGGGTCAGGGACACAGGCGAAGTTGGACAGACGCGAGGTGAGGAGCGGTTCAGGGTATCATGAGGAGTTGGAGAGACTCTGGGTGAGCAGATGGTCTGTGTGTATAGAGGATTTGGACAGACTTTGGTGAGGAGAGGGTCAGAGTGTCAGGAGGATTTCGAGAGACTCTGGGAGAGGAGATGGTCAATGTGTCAGGAGGTTTTGGACTGGTTCAGGGGGAGGAGAGGGTCAGAGTGTTAGGAGGAGTTGGCGAGACTCTGGATGAGGAGACGGTCAGGGTGTCAGGAGGAGTTGGAGAGACTCCGGATGAGGAGAGGAGCAGAGTCTCAGGAGGTGTGGGACAGACCCTGGGTCAGGAGAGGGTCAGCGTGTCGGGCGGAGTTCAAGGGACTCTGGGTGAGGAGAGAGTCATGGTATTAGGAGGAGTTCGACAAAATCTGGGTGAGGAGATGGTCAGGGTGTCAGGAGGATTTGGAGAGACTCTGGGTGAGGAGAGGGTCAGAGTGTCAGGAGGTGTTGGAGAGACTTTGGGTGAGGAGAGGGTCAGGGTGTCAGGAGAATTTGGACAGAATCTGGGTGAGGAGAGGGTCAGAAAGTCAGGAGGATTTGGAGAGACTTTGGGTGAGGAGAGGGTCAGATTGTCAGGAGGAGGTGGAGAGACTCTGGGTGAGGAGAGGGTCAGAGTGTCAGGAGGAGTTGGAGAGACTCTGGGTGAGGAGATGGTCAGAGTGTCAGGAGGAGTTGGAGAGACTCTGGGTGAGGAGAGGGTCAGGGTGTCAGGAGGAGTTGCTGAGACTCTGGGTGAGGAGAGTGTCAGAGTGTCAGGAGGAGTTGGAGAGACTCTGGATGAGGAGAGAGTCAGGGTGTCAGGAGGATTTGGAGAGGCTCCGGATGAGGCGAGGATCAGATTGTCAGGAGCAGTTGGATAGATTCTGGATAAGGAGAGTTTCAAGGCTTCCGGAGGCGATGCTCAGACTTTGGGTGAGGAGGGGGTCAGAGTGTCAGGAGGCGATGCAGAGACTCTAGGTGAGGAGAGGGTCAGATTGTCAGGAGGTGTTGGAGAAACTCTGGGAGAGGAGATCGTCAGGGTGTCAGATGTTGTTGGACAGTCTCTGGGTGAGGAGAGGGTCAGAGTGTCAGGAGGAGGTGCAGAGACTCTGGGTGAGCAGAGGGTCAGGGTGTCAGGAGGAGTTGGAGAGACTCTGGGTGAGGAGAGGGTCAGAGTGTCAGGAGGAGTTGGAGAGACTCTGGGTGAGGAGATGGTCAGAGTGTCAGGAGGAGTTGGAGAGACTCTGGGTGAGGAGAGGGTCAGGGTGTCAGGAGGAGTTGCTGAGACTCTGGGTGAGGAGAGTGTCAGAGTGTCAGGAGGAGTTGGAGAGACTCTGGGTGAGGAGAGAGTCAGGGTGGCAGGAGGATTTGGAGAGGCTGCGGATGAGGCGAGGATCAGATTGTCAGGAGCAGTTGGATAGATTCTGGATAAGGAGAGTTTCAAGGCTTCCGGAGGCGATGCTCAGACTTTGGGTGAGGAGGGGGTCAGAGTGTCAGGAGGATTTCGAGAGACTCTGGGAGAGGAGATGGTCAATGTGTCAGGAGAATTTGGACAGACTCTGGGTGAGGAGAGGGTCAGAAAGTCAGGAGGATTTGGAGAGACTTTGGGTGAGGAGAGGGTCAGATTGTCAGGAGGAGGTGGAGAGACTCTGGGTGAGGAGAGGGTCAGAGTGTCAGGAGGAGTTGGAGAGACTCTGGGTGAGCAGATGGTCTGTGTGTATAGAGGATTTGGACAGACTTTGGTGAGGAGAGGGTCAGAGTGTCAGGAGGTATTCGAGAGACTCTGGGAGAGGAGATGGTCAATGTGTCAGGAGGTTTTGGACTGGTTCTGGGTGAGGAGAGGGTCAGAGTTTTAGGAGGAGTTGGCGAGACTCTGGATGAGGAGACGGTCAGGGTGTCAGGAGGAGTTGGAGATACTCCGGATGAGGAGAGGAGCAGAGTCTCAGGAGGTGTGGGACAGACCCTGGGTCAGGAGAGGGTCAGCGTGTCGGGCGGAGTTCAAGGGACTCTGGGTGAGGAGAGAGTCATGGTATCAGGAGGAGTTCGACAGAATCTGGGTGAGCAGATGGTCATGGTGTCAGGAGGATTTGGAGAGACTCTGGGTGAGCAGAGGGTCAGAGTGTCAGGAGGTGTTGGAGAGACTTTGGGTGAGGAGAGGGTCAGGGTGTCAGGAGAATTTGGACAGACTCTGGGTGAGGAGAGGGTCAGAAAGTCAGGAGGATTTGGAGAGACTTTGGGTGAGGAGAGGGTCAGATTGTCAGGAGGGGGTGGAGAGACTCTGGGTGAGGAGAGGGTCAGAGTGTCAGGAGGAGTTGGAGAGACTCTGGGTGAGCAGATGGTCTGTGTGTATAGAGGATTTGGACAGACTTTGGTGAGGAGAGGGTCAGAGTGTCAGGAGGTATTCGAGAGACTCTGGGAGAGGAGATGGTCAATGTGTCAGGAGGTTTTGGACTGGTTCTGGGTGAGGAGAGGGTCAGAGTTTTAGGAGGAGTTGGCGAGACTCTGGATGAGGAGACGGTCAGGGTGTCAGGAGGAGTTGGAGAGACTCCGGATGAGGAGAGGAGCAGAGTCTCAGGAGGTGTGGGACAGACCCTGGGTCAGGAGAGGGTCAGCGTGTCGGGCGGAGTTCAAGGGACTCTGGGTGAGGAGAGAGTCATGGTATCAGGAGGAGTTCGACAGAATCTGGGTGAGGAGATGGTCAGGGTGTCAGGAGGATTTGGAGAGACTCTGGGTGAGGAGAGGGTCAGAGTGTCAGGACGTGTTGGAGAGACTTTGGGTGAGGAGAGGGTCAGGGTGTCAGGAGGAGTTGGACAGACTCTGGGTGAGGAGATGGTCAGAGTGTCAGGAGGAGTTGGAGAGACTCTGGGTGAGCAGAGGGTCAGGGTGTCAGGAGGAGGTGGAGAGACTCTGGGTGAGGAGAGGGTCAGAGTGTCAGGAGGAGTTGGAGAGACTCTGGGTGAGCAGATGTTCTGTGTGTATAGAGGATTTGGACAGACTTTGGTGAGGAGAGGGTCAGAGTGTCAGGAGGTATTCGAGAGACTCTGGGAGAGGAGATGGTCAATGTGTCAGGAGGTTTTGGACTGGTTCTGGGTGAGGAGAGGGTCAGAGTTTTAGGAGGAGTTGGCGAGACTCTGGATGAGGAGACGGTCAGGGTGTCAGGAGGAGTTGGAGAGACTCCGGATGAGGAGAGGAGCAGAGTCTCAGGAGGTGTGGGACAGACCCTGGGTCAGGAGAGGGTCAGCGTGTCGGGCGGAGTTCAAGGGACTCTGGGTGAGGAGAGAGTCATGGTATCAGGAGGAGTTCGACAGAATCTGGGTGAGGAGATGGTCATGGTGTCAGGAGGATTTGGAGAGACTCTGGGTGAGCAGAGGGTCAGAGTGTCAGGAGGTGTTGGAGAGACTTTGGGTGAGGAGAGGGTCAGGGTGTCAGGAGAATTTGGACAGACTCTGGGTGAGGAGAGGGTCAGAAAGTCAGGAGGATTTGGAGAGACTTTGGGTGAGGAGAGGGTCAGATTGTCAGGAGGGGGTGGAGAGACTCTGGGTGAGGAGAGGGTCAGAGTGTCAGGAGGAGTTGGAGAGACTCTGGGTGAGCAGATGGTCTGTGTGTATAGAGGATTTGGACAGACTTTGGTGAGGAGAGGGTCAGAGTGTCAGGAGGTATTCGAGAGACTCTGGGAGAGGAGATGGTCAATGTGTCAGGAGGTTTTGGACTGGTTCTGGGTGAGGAGAGGGTCAGAGTTTTAGGAGGAGTTGGCGAGACTCTGGATGAGGAGACCGTCAGGGTGTCAGGAGGAGTTGGAGAGACTCCGGATGAGGAGAGGAGCAGAGTCTCAGGAGGTGTGGGACAGACCCTGGGTCAGGAGAGGGTCAGCGTGTCGGGCGGAGTTCAAGGGACTCTGGGTGAGGAGAGAGTCATGGTATCAGGAGGAGTTCGACAGAATCTGGGTGAGGAGATGGTCAGGATGACAGGAGGATTTGGAGAGACTCTGGGTGAGGAGAGGGTCAGAGTGTCAGGAGGTGTTGGAGAGACTTTGGGTGAGGAGAGGGTCAGGGTGTCAGGAGGAGTTGGAGAGACTCTGGGTGAGGAGATGGTCAGAGTGTCAGGAGGAGTTGGAGAGACTCTGGGTGAGCAGAGGGTCAGGGTGTCAGGAGGAGTTGGAGAGACTCTGGGTGAGGAGAGGGTCAGCGTGTCATGAGGAGTTGGAGAGACTCTGGGTGAGGATAGGGTCAGAGTGTCAGGAGGAGGTGCAGAGACTCTGGGTGAGGAGAGGGTCAGAGTGTCAGGAAGAGTAGGACAGACTCTGGGTGAGCAGAGGGTCAGGGTGTTGGGAGAAGTTGGAGAGACTCTGGGTGAGGAGAGTGTCAGAGTATCAGGAGGAGTTGGACAGACTCTGGGTGAGGAGAGTTTCAGAGTGTCAGGAGGAGTTGGAGAGACTCCAGATGAGGAGAGGATCAGAGTGTCGGCAGGTGTCGGAGAGATTCTGGGTGAGGAGAGGCTCAGGGTGTCGGGTGAAGTTGGACAGACTCTAGGTGAGGAGAGGGTCAGAGTGTCAAAAGGATTTGGAGAGACTCTGGGAGAGGAGTGGGTCAGAGTGTCAGAGGTTGTTGGACAGTCTCTGGGTTTGGAAAGCATCATGTTGTCAGGAGGATTTGGACAAACTCTGGGTGAGGAGAGGGTTAGAGTGTCATGAGGAGTTGGTCAGATGCTAGGGGAGGAGAGGGTCAGGGGGACAAGAGGAGTTGGACAGACTCTGGTTGAGGAGAGGGTCAGGGAAGCAGGCGAAGTTGGACAGACGCGAGGTGAGGAGTGGTTCAGGGTATCATGAGGAGTTGGAGAGACTCTAGGATAGGAGAGGGTCAGTGTGTCAGGAGGAGATGGAGAAAAACCGGATGAGTAGAGGGTCAGGATTTCAGGAGAAGTTGGACAGACTCTGGGTGAGGCGAGCGTTAGAGTGTCAGGAGGAGTTGGTCACACTCTAGGTGAGGTGATGGTCAGGGTGTCAGGAGGAGTTGGAGAGGCTCTGGGTGAGGAGATGTTCAGGGTTCAGGCGGACTTGGAGAGACTCCAGAAGAGGAGAAAATCAGTCTCAGGAGGTGTTGGACAGACTCTGGGTCAGGAGAGGGTGAGGTTGTCGGGCGGATTTCAAGGGACTCTGGGTGACGAGAGTGTTATGGTATCAGGAGGAAATCGATAGACTCTGGGTGAGGAGATGGTCAGGGTGTCAGGAGGATTTGGACAGACTCTGGGTGAGGAGAGGGTCAGGGTGTTGGAAGACGTTGGACAGACTCTGGGTGAGGAGAGTGTCAGTGTGACAGGAGGAGTTGGAGAGACTCTGGTTGAGCAGATGGTCTGTGTGTATAGAGGATTTGGACAGACTTTGGTGAGGAGAGGGTCAGAGTGTCAGGAGGATTTCGAGAGACTCTGGGAGAGGAGATGGTCAATGTGTCAGGAGGTTTTGGACTGGTTCTGGGTGAGGAGAGGGTCAGAGTGTTAGGAGGAGATGGCGAGACACTGGATGAGGAGACGGTCAGGGTGTCCGGAGGAGTTGGAGAGACTCCGGGTGAGGAGAGGAGCAGAGTCTCAGGAGGTGTGGGACAGACCCTGGGTCAGGAGAGGGTCAGCGTGTCGGGCGGAGTTCAAGGGACTCTGGGTGAGGAGCGAGTCATGGTATCAGGAGGAGTTCGACAGAATCTGGGTGAGGAGATGGTCATGGTGTCAGGAGGATTTGGAGAGACTCTGGGTGAGGAGAGGGTCAGAGTGTCAGGAGGTGTTGGGGAGACTTTGGGTGAGGAGAGGGTCAGGGTGTCAGGAGAATTTGGACAGACTCTGGGTGAGGAGAGGGTCAGAAAGTCAGGAGGATTTGGAGAGACTTTGGGTGAGGAGAGGGTCAGGTTGTCAGGCGGAGGTGGATAGACTCTGGGTGAGGAGAGGGTCAGAGTGTCAGGAGGAGTTGGAGAGACTCTGGGTGAGCAGATGGTCAGAGTGTCAGGATGAGTTGGAGAGACTCTGGGTGAGGACAGGGTCAGGGTGTCAGGAGAATTTGGACAGACTCTGGGTGAGGAGAGGGTCAGAAAGTCAGGAGGATTTGGAGAGACTTTGGGTGAGGAGAGGGTCAGATTGTCAGGAGGAGGTGGAGAGACTCTGGGTGAGGAGAGGATCATAGTGTCAAGAGGAATTGGACAGGCAAAGGTTGCGGAGAGGTTCAGGGTGTCGGGTGAAGCTGGACCGTCACTTGGTGAGGAGAGGTTCAGAGTGTCATGAGGAGTTGGAGAGACTCTGGGTGAGGAGAGGGTCAGAGTGTCAGGAGGAGGTGCAGAGACTCTGCGTGAGGATGGGGTCAGAGTGTCAGGTGGAGTAGAACAGACTCTGGGTGAGCAGATGGTCAGACTGTTGGGAGAAGTTGGAGAGACTCTGGGTGTGGAGAAGGTCAGGGTGTCAGGAGAATTTGGACAGACTCTGGGTGAGGAGAGGGTCAGAAAGTCAGGAGGATTTGGAGAGACTTTGGGTGAGGAGAGGGTCAGATTGTCAGGAGGAGGTGGAGAGACTCTGGGTGAGGAGAGGGTCAGAGTGTCAGGAGGAGTTGGAGAGACTCTGGGTGAGGAGAGGGTCAGGGTGTCAGGAGGAGTTGCAGAGACTCTGGTTGAGGAGAGTGTCAGGGTGTCAGGAGGATTTGGAGAGGCTCCGGATGAGGCGAGGATCAGATTGTCAGGAGCAGTTGGATAGATTCTGGATAAGGAGAGTTTCAAGGCTTCCGGAGGCGTTGCTCAGACTTTGGGTGAGGAGGGGGTCAGAGTGTCAGGAGGCGATGCAGAGACTCTAGGTGAGGAGAGGGTCAGATTGTCAGGAGGTGTTGGAGAAACTCTGGGAGAGGAGATCGTCAGGGTGTCAGATGTTGTTGGACAGTCTCTGGGTTTGGAGAGGGTCATGTTGTCGGGAGGATGGGACAAACTCTGGGTGAGGAGAGGGTTAGAGTGTCACGAAGATTTGGTCAGACTCGAGGGGAGGAGAGGGTCAGGGTATCAGGAGGATTAGGAGATACTCTGGGTGAGGAGAGGGTCAGAGTGTCAAGAGGCGTTGGACAGGCACTGGTTGCGGAGAGGTTCAGGGTGTCGGGTGAAGCTGGACAGTCACTTGGTGAAAGAGGTTCAGAGTGTCATGAGGAGTTGGAGAGACTCTGGGTCAGGAGAGGGTCAGGTTGACGGGCGGAGTTCAAGGGACTCTGGGTGAGCAGATGGTCTGTGTGTATAGAGGATTTGGACAGACTTTGGTGAGGAGAGGGTCAGAGTGTCAGGAGGTATTCGAGAGACTCTGGGAGAGGAGATGGTCAATGTGTCAGGAGGTTTTGGACTGGTTCTGGGTGAGGAGAGGGTCAGAGTTTTAGGAGGAGTTGGCGAGACTCTGGATGAGGAGACCGTCAGGGTGTCAGGAGGAGTTGGAGAGACTCCGGATGAGGAGAGGAGCAGAGTCTCAGGAGGTGTGGGACAGACCCTGGGTCAGGAGAGGGTCAGCGTGTCGGGCGGAGTTCAAGGGACTCTGGGTGAGGAGAGAGTCATGGTATCAGGAGGAGTTCGACAGAATCTGGGTGAGGAGATGGTCAGGATGACAGGAGGATTTGGAGAGACTCTGGGTGAGGAGAGGGTCAGAGTGTCAGGAGGTGTTGGAGAGACTTTGGGTGAGGAGAGGGTCAGGGTGTCAGGAGGAGTTGGAGAGACTCTGGGTGAGGAGATGGTCAGAATGTCAGGAGGAGTTGGAGAGACTCTGGGTGAGCAGAGGGTCAGGGTGTCAGGAGGAGTTGGAGAGACTCTGGGTGAGGAGAGGGTCAGCGTGTCATGAGGAGTTGGAGAGACTCTGGGTGAGGATAGGGTCAGAGTGTCAGGAGGAGGTGCAGAGACTCTGGGTGAGGAGAGGGTCAGAGTGTCAGGAAGAGTAGGACAGACTCTGGGTGAGCAGAGGGTCAGGGTGTTGGGAGAAGTTGGAGAGACTCTGGGTGAGGAGAGTGTCAGAGTATCAGGAGGAGTTGGACAGACTCTGGGTGAGGAGAGTTTCAGAGTGTCAGGAGGAGTTGGAGAGACTCCAGATGAGGAGAGGATCAGAGTGTCGGCAGGTGTCGGAGAGATTCTGGGTGAGGAGAGGCTCAGGGTGTCGGGTGAAGTTGGACAGACTCTAGGTGAGGAGAGGGTCAGAGTGTCAAAAGGATTTGGAGAGACTCTGGGAGAGGAGTGG
This sequence comes from Isurus oxyrinchus, assembly GCA_026770705.1. Classification (NCBI taxonomy): domain Eukaryota; kingdom Metazoa; phylum Chordata; class Chondrichthyes; order Lamniformes; family Lamnidae; genus Isurus; species Isurus oxyrinchus. The sequence goes on from JANJGN010000010.1 coordinate 105,074,677, forward strand.
GTCAGAGTGTCAGAGGTTGTTGGACAGTCTCTGGGTTTGGAAAGCATCATGTTGTCAGGAGGATTTGGACAAACTCTGGGTGAGGAGAGGGTTAGAGTGTCATGAGGAGTTGGTCAGATGCTAGGGGAGGAGAGGGTCAGGGGGACAAGAGGAGTTGGACAGACTCTGGTTGAGGAGAGGGTCAGGGAAGCAGGCGAAGTTGGACAGACGCGAGGTGAGGAGTGGTTCAGGGTATCATGAGGAGTTGGAGAGACTCTAGGATAGGAGAGGGTCAGTGTGTCAGGAGGAGATGGAGAAAAACCGGATGAGTAGAGGGTCAGGATTTCAGGAGAAGTTGGACAGACTCTGGGTGAGGCGAGCGTTAGAGTGTCAGGAGGAGTTGGTCACACTCTAGGTGAGGTGATGGTCAGGGTGTCAGGAGGAGTTGGAGAGGCTCTGGGTGAGGAGATGTTCAGGGTTCAGGCGGACTTGGAGAGACTCCAGAAGAGGAGAAAATCAGTCTCAGGAGGTGTTGGACAGACTCTGGGTCAGGAGAGGGTGAGGTTGTCGGGCGGATTTCAAGGGACTCTGGGTGACGAGAGTGTTATGGTATCAGGAGGAAATCGATAGACTCTGGGTGAGGAGATGGTCAGGGTGTCAGGAGGATTTGGACAGACTCTGGGTGAGGAGAGGGTCAGGGTGTTGGAAGACGTTGGACAGACTCTGGGTGAGGAGAGTGTCAGTGTGACAGGAGGAGTTGGAGAGACTCTGGTTGAGCAGATGGTCTGTGTGTATAGAGGATTTGGACAGACTTTGGTGAGGAGAGGGTCAGAGTGTCAGGAGGATTTCGAGAGACTCTGGGAGAGGAGATGGTCAATGTGTCAGGAGGTTTTGGACTGGTTCTGGGTGAGGAGAGGGTCAGAGTGTTAGGAGGAGATGGCGAGACACTGGATGAGGAGACGGTCAGGGTGTCCGGAGGAGTTGGAGAGACTCCGGGTGAGGAGAGGAGCAGAGTCTCAGGAGGTGTGGGACAGACCCTGGGTCAGGAGAGGGTCAGCGTGTCGGGCGGAGTTCAAGGGACTCTGGGTGAGGAGCGAGTCATGGTATCAGGAGGAGTTCGACAGAATCTGGGTGAGGAGATGGTCATGGTGTCAGGAGGATTTGGAGAGACTCTGGGTGAGGAGAGGGTCAGAGTGTCAGGAGGTGTTGGAGAGACTTTGGGTGAGGAGAGGGTCAGGGTGTCAGGAGAATTTGGACAGACTCTGGGTGAGGAGAGGGTCAGAAAGTCAGGAGGATTTGGAGAGACTTTGGGTGAGGAGAGGGTCAGGTTGTCAGGCGGAGGTGGATAGACTCTGGGTGAGGAGAGGGTCAGAGTGTCAGGAGGAGTTGGAGAGACTCTGGGTGAGCAGATGGTCAGAGTGTCAGGATGAGTTGGAGAGACTCTGGGTGAGGACAGGGTCAGGGTGTCAGGAGAATTTGGACAGACTCTGGGTGAGGAGAGGGTCAGAAAGTCAGGAGGATTTGGAGAGACTTTGGGTGAGGAGAGGGTCAGATTGTCAGGAGGAGGTGGAGAGACTCTGGGTGAGGAGAGGGTCAGAGTGTCAAGAGGAATTGGACAGGCAAAGGTTGCGGAGAGGTTCAGGGTGTCGGGTGAAGCTGGACCGTCACTTGGTGAGGAGAGGTTCAGAGTGTCATGAGGAGTTGGAGAGACTCTGGGTGAGGAGAGGATCAGAGTGTCAGGAGGAGGTGCAGAGACTCTGCGTGAGGATGGGGTCAGAGTGTCAGGTGGAGTAGAACAGACTCTGGGTGAGCATATGGTGAGACTGTTGGGAGAAGTTGGAGAGACTCTGGGTGTGGAGAAGGTCAGGGTGTCAGGAGAATTTGGACAGACTCTGGGTGAGGAGAGGGTCAGAAAGTCAGGAGGATTTGGAGAGACTTTGGGTGAGGAGAGGGTCAGATTGTCAGGAGGAGGTGGAGAGACTCTGGGTGAGGAGAGGGTCAGAGTGTCAGGAGGAGTTGGAGAGACTCTGGGTGAGGAGAGGGTCAGGGTGTCAGGAGGAGTTGCAGAGACTCTGGTTGAGGAGAGTGTCAGGGTGTCAGGAGGATTTGGAGAGGCTCCGGATGAGGCGAGGATCAGATTGTCAGGAGCAGTTGGATAGATTCTGGATAAGGAGAGTTTCAAGGCTTCCGGAGGCGTTGCTCAGACTTTGGGTGAGGAGGGGGTCAGAGTGTCAGGAGGCGATGCAGAGACTCTAGGTGAGGAGAGGGTCAGATTGTCAGGAGGTGTTGGAGAAACTCTGGGAGAGGAGATCGTCAGGGTGTCAGATGTTGTTGGACAGTCTCTGGGTTTGGAGAGGGTCATGTTGTCGGGAGGATGGGACAAACTCTGGGTGAGGAGAGGGTTAGAGTGTCACGAAGATTTGGTCAGACTCGAGGGGAGGAGAGGGTCAGGGTATCAGGAGGATTAGGAGATACTCTGGGTGAGGAGAGGGTCAGAGTGTCAAGAGGAGTTGGACAGGCACTGGTTGCGGAGAGGTTCAGGGTGTCGGGTGAAGCTGGACAGTCACTTGGTGAAAGAGGTTCAGAGTGTCATGAGGAGTTGGAGAGACTCTGGGTGAGGAGAGGGTCAGAGTGTCAGGAGGAGGTGCAGAGACTCTCGGTGAGGATGGGGTCAGAGTGTCAGGAGGAGTAGGACAGACTCTGGGTGAGCAGAGGGTCAGGGTGTTGGGAGAAGTTGGAGAGACTCTGGGTGTGGAGAGTGTCATGGTATCAGGAGGAAATTGACAGACTCTGGGTGAGGAGATGGTCAGGGTGTCAGGAGGATTTGGACAGACTCTGAGTGAGGAGAGGGTCAGGTTGTTGGAAGACATTCGACAGACTCTGGGTGAGGAGAGGTTCAGGGTGTCAGAAGGATTTTGAGAGACCTTGGATGAGGAGAGTGTCAGATTGACGGGAAAAGTTGGAGAGACTCTGGGTGAGCAGATGGTCTGTGTGTATAGAGGATTTGGACAGACTTTGGTGAGGAGAGGGTCAGAGTGTCAGGAGGAATTCGAGAGACTCTGGGAGAGGATATGGTCAATTTTTCAGGAGGTTTTGGACTGGTTCTGGGTGAGGAGAGGGTCAGAGTGTTAGGAGGATTGGCGAGACTCTGGCTGAGCAGACGTTCAGGGTGTCATGAGGAGTTGGAGAGACTCCGGATGAGGAGAGGAGCAGAGTCTCAGTAGGTGTGGGACAGACTCTGGGTCAGGAGAGAGTCAGCGTGTCGGGCGGAGTTCAAGGGACTCAGGGTGAGGAGCGAGTCATGGTATCAGGAGTAGTTCGACAGAATCTGGGTGAGGAGATGGTGAGGGTGTCAGGAGGATTTGGAGAGACTCTGGTTGAGGAGAGGGTCAGGGTGTTGGGAGAATTTGGACAGACTCTGGGTGAGGAGAGGGTCAGGGTGTCAGGAGGTGTTGGAGAGACTCTGGGTGAGGAGATGGTCAGAGTGTCAGGAGGTTTTGGAGAGACTCTGGGTGAGGAGAGGGTCAGGGTGTCAGGAGAATTTGGACAGACTCTGGGTGAGGAGAGGGTCAGAGAGTCAGGAGGATTTGGAGAGACTTTGGGTGAGGAGAGGGTCAAAGTGTCCGGAGGAGTTGGAGAGACTCTGGGTGAGGAGAGGGTCATGGTGTCAGGAGGAGTTGCAGAGACTCTGGGTGAGGAGAGTGTCAGATTGTCAGGAGGAGTTGCAGAGACTCTGGGTGAGGAGAGGGTCAGGGTGTCAGGAGGATTTGGAGAGGCTCCGGATGAGGCGAGGATCAGAGTGTCAGGAGCAGTTGGATGGATTCTGGATAAGAAGACTTTCAGGGCTTCCGGAGGAGTTGCTCAGACTTTGGGTGAGGAGGGGGTCAGAGTGTCGGGAGGAGATGCAGAGACTCTAGGTGAGGAGAAGGTCAGATTGTCAGGAGGTGTTGGAGAGACTCTGGGAGAGGAGATCGTCAGGGTGTCAGAAGTTGTTGGACAGTCTCTGGGTGTGGACAGGGTCATGTTGTCGGGAGGATGGGACAAACTCTGGGTGAGGAGAGGGTTAGAGTGTCACGAAGATTTGGTCAGACTCGAGGGGAGGAGAGGCTCAGGGTGTCAGGAGGATTAGGAGAGACTCTGGGTGAGGAGAGGTTCAGAGTGTCAACAGGAGTTGGACAGGCACTGGTTGCGGAGAGGGTCAGGGTGTCGGGTGAAGCTGGACAGACGCTTGGTGAGGAGAGGTTCAGAGTGTCATGAGGAGTTGGAGAGACTCTGGGTGAGGAGAGGGTCAGAGTGTCATGAGGAGTTGGAGAGACTCTGGGTGAGGAGAGGGTCAGAGTGTCAGGAGGAGGTGCAGAGACTCTGGGTGAAGATGGGGTCAGAATGTCAGGTGGAGTAGGACAGACTCTGGGTGAGCAGAGGGTCAGGGTGTTGGGAGAAGTTTGAGAGACTCTGGGTGTGGAGAGTGTCAGAGTGTCAGGAGGAGTTGGACAGACTCTGGGTGAGGAGATGGTCAGAGTATCAGGAGCAGTTGGACAGACTCTGGCTGAGGAGAGGTTCAGAGTGTCAGGAGGAGTTGGAGAGACTCCGGATGAGGAGAGGATCAGAGTGTCGGCAGGTGTCGGAGAGATTCTGGGTGAGGAGAGGCTCAGGGTGTCGGGTGAAGTTGGGCAGACTCTAGGTGAGGAGAGGGTCAGAGTGTCAGAAGGATTTGGAGAGACTCTGGGAGAGGAGAGGGTCAGAGTGTCAGAAGTTGTTGGACAGTCTCTGGGTTTGGAGAGCATCATGTTGTCAGGAGGATTTGGACAAACTCTGGGTGAGGAGAGGGTTAGAGTGTCATGAGGAGTTGGTCAGATGCAAGGGGAGGAGAGTGTCTAGGGGACAAGAGGAGTTGGACAGACTCTGGTTGAGGAGAGGGTCAGGGAAGCAGGCGAAGTTGGACAGACGCGAGGTGAGGAGCGGTTCAGGGTATCATGAGGAGTTGGAGAGACTCTAGGATAGGAGAGGGTCAGTGTGTCAGGAGGAGTTGGAGAAAAACCGGGTGAGTAGAGGGTCAGGGTTTCAGGAGAAGTTGGACAGACTCTGGGTGAGGAGAGCGTTAGAGTGTCAGGAGGAGTTGGTCACACTCTAGGTGAGGTGATGGTCAGGGTGTCAGGAGGGGTTGGAGAGGCTCTGGGTGAGGATAGGTTCAGGATTCAGGCGGACTTGGAGAGACTCCGGAAGAGGAGAAAGTCACAGTCTCAGGAGGTGTTGGACAGACTCTGGGTCAGGAGAGGGTCAGGTTGTCAGACGGAGTTCAAAGGACTCTGGGTGACGAGAGTGTTATGGTATCAGGAGGAAATCGATAGACTCTGGGTGAGGAGATGGTCAGGGTGTCAGGAGGATTTGGACAGACTCTGGGTGAGGAGAGGGTCAGGGTGTTGGAAGACGTTGGACAGACTCTGGGTGAGGAGAGGGTCAGGGTGTCAGAAGGAGTTTGAGAGACCTTGGATGAGGAGATTGTCAGAGTGACAGGTGGAGTTGGAGAGACTCTGGGTGAGCAGATGGTCTGTGTGTATAGAGGATTTGGACAGACTTTGGTGACGAGATGGTCAGAGTGTCAGGAGGAGTTTGAGAGACCTTGGATGAGGAGATTGTCAGAGTGACAGGTGGAGTTGGAGAGACTCTGGGAGAGGAGATGGTCAATGTGTCAGGAGGTTTTGGACTGGTTCTGGGTGAGGAGAGGGTCAGATTGTTAGGAAGAGTTGGCGAGACTCTGGAAGAAGAGACGGTCACGGTGTCAGGAGGAGTTGGAGAGACTCCGGGTGAGGAGAGGAGCAGAGTCTCAGGAGGTGTGGGACAGAGCCTGGGTCAGGAGAGGGTCAGCGTGTCGGGCGGAGTTCAACGGACTCTGGGTGAGGAGCGAGTCATGGTATCAGGAGGAGTTCGACAGAATCTGGGTGAGGAGATGGTCAGGGTGTCAGGAGGATTTGGAGAGACTCTGGGTGAGGAGAGGGTCAGGGTGTTGGGAGAATTTGGACAGACTCTGGGTGAGGAGAGGGTCAGGGTGTCAGGAGGTGTTGGAGAGACTCTGGGTGAGGAGAGGGTCAGGGTGTCAGGAGAATTTGGACAGACTCTGGGTGAGGAGAGGGTCAAAGAGTCAGGAGGATTTGGAGAGATTTTGGGTGAGGAGAGGGTCAGATTGTCAGGAGGAGGTGGAGAGACTCTGAGTGAGGAGAGGTCAGGGTGTCAGGAGCAGTTGGAGAGACTCTGGGTGAGGAGAGGGTCAGGGTGTCAGGAGGATTTGGAGAGGCTCCGGATGAGGCGAGGATCAGATTGTCAGGAGCAGTTGGATAGATTCTGGATAAGGAGAGTTTCAGGGCTTCCGGAGGCGTTGCTCAGACTTTGGGTGAGGAGGGGGTCAGAGTGTCAGGAGGCGATGCAGAGACTCTAGGTGAGGAGAGGGTCAGATTGTCAGGAGGTGTTGGAGAATCTCTGGGAGAGGCGATCGTCAGGGTGTCAGATGTTGTTGGACAGTCTCTGGGTGTGGAGAGGGTCATGTTGTCGGGAGGATGGGACAAACTCTGGGTGAGGAGAGGGTTAGAGTGTCACAAAGATTTGGTCAGACTCGAGGGGAGGATTAGGAGATACTCTGGGTGAGGAGAGGGTCAGAGTGTCAAGAGGAGTTGGACAGGCACTGGTTGCGGAGAGGTTCAGGGTGTCGGGTGAAGCTGGACAGACACTTGGGGAGGAGACGTTCAGAGTGTCATGAGGAGTTGGAGAGACTCTGGGTGAGGAGAGGGTCAGAATGTCAGGAGGAGGTGCAGAGACTCTGGGTGAGGATGGGGTCAGAGTGTCAGGAGGAGTAGGACAGACTCTGGGTGAGCAGAGGGTCAGGCTGTTGGGAGAAGTTGGAGAGACTCTGGGTGTGGAGAGGGTCAGAGTGTCAGGAGGAGTTGGACAGACTCTGGGTGAGGAGATGGTCAGAGTATCAGGAGGAGTTGGACAGACTCTGGGTGAGGAGAGGTTCAGAGTGTCAGGAGGAGTTGGAGAGACTCCGGATGAGGAGAGGATCAGAGTGTCGGCAGGTGTCGGAGAGATTCTGGGTGAGGAGAGGCTCAGGTTGTCGGGTGAAGTTGGACAGAGTCTAGGTGAGGAGAGGGTCAGAGTGTCAGAAGGATTTGGAGAGACTCTGGGAGAGGAGTGGGTCAGAGTGTCAGAAGTTGTTGGACAGTCTCTGGGTGTGGAGACCGTCATGTTGTCAGGAGGATTTGGACAAACTCTGGGTGAGGAGAGGGTTAGAGTGTCATGAGGAGTTGGTCAGATTCTAGGGGAGGAGAGGGTCAGGGGGACAAGCGGAGTTGGACAGACTCTGGTTGAGGAGAGGGTCAGGGACACAGGCGAAGTTGGACAGACGCTAGGTGAGGAGCCGTTCAGGGTATCATGAGGAGTTGGAGAGACTCTGGGATAGGAGAGGGTCAGGGTGTCAGGAGGAGTTGGAGAAAATCCGGGTGAGTGGAGGGTCAGGGTTTCAGGAGAAGTTGGACAGACTGGGTGAGGAGAGCGTTAGAGTGTCAGGAGGAGTTGGTCACACTCTAGCTGAGGTGATGGTGAGGGTGTCAGGAGGAGTTGGAGAGGATCTGGGTGAGGAGAGGTTCAGGGTTCAGGCGGACTTGGAGAGACTCCAGAAGAGAAGAAAGTCAGAGTCTCAGGAGGTGTTGGACAGACTCTGGGTCAGGAGAGGGTCAGGTTGACGGGCGGAGTTCAAGGGACTCTGGGTGACGAGAGTGTCATGGTATCAGGAGGAAATCGACAGACTCTGGGTGAGGAGATGGTCAGGGTGTCAGGTGGATTTGCACAGACTCTGGGTAAGGAGAGGGTCAGGGTGTTGGAAGACATTGGACAGACTCTGGGTGAGGAGAGGGTCAGGGTGTCAGAAGGAGTTTGAGAGACCTTGGATGAGGAGAGTGTCAGAGTGACAGGAGGAGTTGGAGAGACTCTGGGTGAGCAGATGGTCTGTGTGTATAGAGGATTTGGACAGACTTTGGTGAGGAGAGGGTCAGAGTGTCAGGAGGATTTGGAGAGACTCTGGGAGAGGAGATGGTCAATGTGTCAGGAGGTTTTGAACTGCTTCTGGGTGAGGAGAGGGACAGAGTGTTAGGAGGAGTTGGCGAGACTCTGGATGAGCAGACGGTGAGGGTGTCAGGAGGAGCTGGAGAGACTCCGGATGAGGAGAGGAGCAGAGTCTCAGTAGGTGTGGGACAGACTCTGGGTCAGGAGAGGGTCAGCGTGTCGGGCGGAGTTCAAGGGACTCTGGGTGAGGAGCGAGTCATGGTATCAGGAGGAGTTCGACAGAATCTGGGTGAGGAGATGGTCAGGGTGTCAGGAGGATTTGGAGAGACTCTGGGTGAGGAGAGGGTCAGGGTGTTGGGAGAATTTGGACAGACTCTGGGTGAGGAGAGGGTCAGGGTGTCAGGAGGTGTTGGAGAGACTTTGGGTGAGGAGAGGGTCAGGGTGTCAGGAGAATTTGGACAGACTCTGGGTGAGGAGAGGGTCAGAAAGTCAGGAGGATTTGGAGAGACTTTGGGTGAGGAGAGGGTCAGATTGTCAGGAGGAGGTGGAGAGACTCTGGGTGAGGAGAGGGTCATAGTGTCAGGAGGAGTTGGAGAGACTCTGGGTGAGGAGATGGTCAGAGTGTCAGGTGGAGTTGGAGAGACTCTGGGTGAGGAGAGGGTCAGGGTGTCAGGAGGAGTTGCAGAGACTCTGGGTGAGGAGAGTGTCAGAGTGTCAGGAGGATTTGGAGAGACTTTGGGTGAGGAGAGGGTCAGATTGTCAGGAGGAGGTGGAGAGACTCTGGGTGAGGAGAGGGTCAGAGTGTCAGGAGGAGTTGGAGAGACTCTGGGTGAGGAGATGGTCAGAGTGCAGGAGGAATTGGAGAGACTCTGGGTGAGGAGAGGGTCAGGGTGTCAGGAGGAGTTGGAGAGACTCTGGGTTAGGAGAGGGTCAGGGTGTCAGGAGGATTTGGAGAGGCTCCGGATGAGGTGAGGATCAGATTGTCAGGAGCAGTTGGATAGATTCTGGATAAGGAGAGTTTCAGGGCTTCCGGAGGCGTTGCTCAGACTTTGGGTGAGGAGGGGGTCAGAGTGTCAGGAGGCGATGCAGAGACTCTAGGTGAGGAGAGGGTCAGATTGTCAGGAGGTGTTGGAGAATCTCTGGGAGAGGAGATCGTCAGGGTGTCAGATGTTGTTGGACAGTCTCTGGGTGTGGAGAGGGTCATGTTGTCGGGAGGATGGGACAAACTCTGGGTGAGGAGAGGGTTAGAGTGTCACGAAGATTTGGTCAGACTCGAGGGGAGGATTAGGAGATACTCTGGGTGAGGAGAGGGTCAGAGTGTCAAGAGGAGTTGGACAGGCACTGGTTGCGGAGAGGTTCAGGGTGTCGGGTGAAGGTGGACAGACACTTGGTGAGGAGAGCTTCAGAATGTCATGAGGAGTTGGAGAGACTCTGGGTGAGGAGAGGGTCAGAGTGTCAGGAGGAGTAGGACAGACTCTGGGTGAGCAGAGGGTCAGGCTGTTGGGAGAAGTTGGAGAGACTCTGGGTGTGGAGAGGGTCAGAGTGTCAGGAGGAGTTGGACAGACTCTGGGTGAGGAGATGGTCAGAGTATCAGGAGGAGTTGGACAGACTCTGGGTGAGGAGAGGTTCAGAGTGTCAGGAGGAGTTGGAGAGACTCCGGATGAGGAGAGGATCAGAGTGTCGGCAGGTGTCGGAGAGATTCTGGGTGAGGAGAGGCTCAGGTTGTCGGGTGAAGTTGGACAGAGTCTAGGTGAGGAGAGGGTCAGAGTGTCAGAAGGATTTGGAGAGACTCTGGGAGAGGAGTGGGTCAGAGTGTCAGAAGTTGTTGGACAGTCTCTGGGTGTGGAGACCATCATGTTGTCAGGAGGATTTGGACAAACTCTGGGTGAGGAGAGGGTTAGAGTGTCATGAGGAGTTGGTCAGATACTAGGGGAGGAGAGGGTCAGGGGGACAAGAGGAGTTGGACAGACTCTGGTTGAGGAGAGGGTCAGGGACACAGGCGAAGTTGGACAGACGCTAGGTGAGGAGCCGTTCAGGGTATCATGAGGAGTTGGAGAGACTCTGGGATAGGAGAGGGTCAGTGTGTCAGGAGGAGTTGGAGAAAATCCGGGTGAGTGGAGGGTCAGGGTTTCAGGAGAAGTTGGACAGACTGGGTGAGGAGAGCGTTAGAGTGTCAGGAGGAGTTGGTCACACTCTAGGTGAGGTGATGGTCAGGGTTTCAGGAGGAGTTGGAGAGGATCTGGGTGAGGAGAGGTTCAGGGTTCAGGCGGACTTGGGGAGACTCTGGAAGAGGAGAAAGTCAGAGTCTCAGGAGGTTTTGGACAGACTCTGGGTCAGGAGAGGGTCAGGTTGACGGGCGGAGTTCAAGGGACTCTGGGTGACGAGAATGTCATGGTATCAGGAGGAAATCGACAGACTCTGGGTGAGGAGATGGTCAGGGTGTCAGGCGGAGTTGGAGAGACTCTGGGTGAGGAGAGGGTCAGGGTGTCAGGAGGAATTGCAGAGACTCTGGGTGAGGAGAGTGTCAGAGTGTCAGGGGGAGTTGGAGAGAATCTGGGTCAGGAGAGGGTCAGGGTGTCAGGAGGATTTGGAGAGGTTCCGGATGAGGCGAGGATCAGAGTATCAGGAGGAGTTGGATAGATTCTGGATAAGGCGAGTTTCAGGGCTTCCGGAGGAGTTGCTCAGACTTTGGGTGAGGAGGGGGTCAGAGAGTCAGGAGGAGATGCAGAGACTCTAGGTGAGGAGAGGGTCAGATTGTCAGGAGGTGTTGGAGAAACTCTGGGAGAGAAGATCGTCAGGGTGTCAAATGTTGTTGGACAGTCTCTCGTTGTGGAGAGGGTCATGTTGTCGGGAGGATGGGACAAACTCTGGGTGAGGAGAGGATTAGAGTGTCACGAAGATTTGGTCAGACTCGAGGGGAGGAGAGGGTCAGGGTGTCAGGAGGATTAGCAGATACTCTGGGTGAGGAGAGGGTCAGAGTTTCAAGAGGAGTTGGACAGGCACTGGTTGCAGAGAGGGTCAGGGTGTCGGCTGAAGCTGGACAGACAGTTGGTGAGGAGATGTTCAGAGTTTCATGAGGAGTTGGAGAGACTCTGGGTGAGGAGAGGGTCAGAGTGTCAGGAGGAGGTGCAGAGACTCTGGGTGAGGATGGGGTCAGAGTGTCAGGAGGAGTAGGACAGACTCTGGGTGAGCAGAGGTTCAGGGTGTTGGGAGAAGTTGGAGAGACTCTGGGTGTGGAGAGGGTCATGGTATCAGGAGGAAATTGACAGACTCTGGGTGAGGAGATGGTCAGGGTGTCAGGAGGATTTGGACAGACTCTGAGTGAGGAGAGGGTCAGGGTGTTGGAAGACATTCGACAGACTCTGGGTGAGGAGAGGTTCAGGGTGTCAGAAGGATTTTGAGAGACCTTGGATGAGGAGAGTGTCAGATTGACGGGAAAAGTTGGAGAGACTCTGGGTGAGCAGATGGTCTGTGTGTATAGAGGATTTGGACAGACTTTGGTGAGGAGAGGGTCAGAGTGTCAGGAGGAATTCGAGAGACTCTGGGAGAGGATATGGTCAATTTTTCAGGAGGTTTTGGACTGGTTCTGGGTGAGGAGAGGGTCAGAGTGTTAGGAGGAGTTGGCGAGACTCTGGCTGAGCAGACGTTCAGGGTGTCATGAGGAGTTGGAGAGACTCCGGATGAGGAGAGGAGCAGAGTCTCAGTAGGTGTGGGACAGACTCTGGGTCAGGAGAGAGTCAGCGTGTCGGGCGGAGTTCAAGGGACTCAGGGTGAGGAGCGAGTCATGGTATCAGGAGTAGTTCGACAGAATCTGGGTGAGGAGATGGTGAGGGTGTCAGGAGGATTTGGAGAGACTCTGGTTGAGGAGAGGGTCAGGGTGTTGGGAGAATTTGGACAGACTCTGGGTGAGGAGAGGGTCAGGGTGTCAGGAGGTGTTGGAGAGACTCTGGGTGAGGAGATGGTCAGAGTGTCAGGAGGTTTTGGAGAGACTCTGGGTGAGGAGAGGGTCAGGGTGTCAGGAGAATTTGGACAGACTCTGGGTGAGGAGAGGGTCAAAGAGTCAGGAGGATTTGGAGAGATTTTGGGTGAGGAGAGGGTCAGATTGTCAGGAGGAGGTGGAGAGACTCTGAGTGAGGAGAGGTCAGGGTGTCAGGAGCAGTTGGAGAGACTCTGGGTGAGGAGAGGGTCAGGGTGTCAGGAGGATTTGGAGAGGCTCCGGATGAGGCGAGGATCAGATTGTCAGGAGCAGTTGGATAGATTCTGGATAAGGAGAGTTTCAGGGCTTCCGGAGGCGTTGCTCAGACTTTGGGTGAGGAGGGGGTCAGAGTGTCAGGAGGCGATGCAGAGACTCTAGGTGAGGAGAGGGTCAGATTGTCAGGAGGTGTTGGAGAATCTCTGGGAGAGGCGATCGTCAGGGTGTCAGATGTTGTTGGACAGTCTCTGGGTGTGGAGAGGGTCATGTTGTCGGGAGGATGGGACAAACTCTGGGTGAGGAGAGGGTTAGAGTGTCACAAAGATTTGGTCAGACTCGAGGGGAGGATTAGGAGATACTCTGGGTGAGGAGAGGGTCAGAGTGTCAAGAGGAGTTGGACAGGCACTGGTTGCGGAGAGGTTCAGGGTGTCGGGTGAAGCTGGACAGACACTTGGGGAGGAGACGTTCAGAGTGTCATGAGGAGTTGGAGAGACTCTGGGTGAGGAGAGGGTCAGAATGTCAGGAGGAGGTGCAGAGACTCTGGGTGAGGATGGGGTCAGAGTGTCAGGAGGAGTAGGACAGACTCTGGGTGAGCAGAGGGTCAGGCTGTTGGGAGAAGTTGGAGAGACTCTGGGTGTGGAGAGGGTCAGAGTGTCAGGAGGAGTTGGACAGACTCTGGGTGAGGAGATGGTCAGAGTATCAGGAGGAGTTGGACAGACTCTGGGTGAGGAGAGGTTCAGAGTGTCAGGAGGAGTTGGAGAGACTCCGGATGAGGAGAGGATCAGAGTTTCGGCAGGTGTCGGAGAGGTTCTGGGTGAGGAGAGGGTCAGGGTGTCGGGTGAAGTTGGACAGACTCTAGGTGAGGAGAGGGTCAGAGTGTCAGAAGGATTTGGAGAGACTCTGGGAGAGGAGAGGGTCAGAGTGTCAGAAGTTGTTGGACAGTCTCTGGGTGTGGAGAGCGTCATGTTGTCAGGAGGATTTGGACAAACTCTGGGTGAGGAGAGGGTTAGAGTGTCATGAGGAGTTGGTCAGATTCTAGGGGAGGAGAGGGTCAGGGGGACAAGAGGAGTTGGACAGACTCTGGTTGAGGAGAGGGTCAGTGAAACAGGTGAAGTTGGACAGACGCTAGGTGAGGAGCGGTTCAGGGTATCATGAGGAGTTGGTGAGACTCTGGGATAGGAGAGGGTCAGTGTTTCAGGAGGAGTTGGAGAAAATCCGGGTGAGTGGAGGATCAGGGTTTCAGGAGAAGTTGGACAGACTCTGGGTGAGGAGAGCATTAGAGTGTCAGGAGGAGTTGGTCACACTCTAGGTGAGGTGATGGTCAGGGTGTCAGGAGGATTTGGGGAGACTCTGGATGAGGAGAGGTTCAGGGTTCAGCAGACTTGGAGAGACTCCGGAAGAGGAGAAAGTGAGAGTCTCAGGAGGTGTTGGACAGACTCTGGGTCAGGAGAGGGTCAGGTTGTCGGGCGGAGTTCAAGGGACTCTGGGTGACGAGAGTGTCATGGTATCAGGAGGAAATCGACAGACTCTGGGTGAGGAGATGGTCAGGGTGTCAGGAGGATTTGGACAGACTCTGGGTGAGGAGAGGGTCAGGGTGTTGGAAGACGTTGGACAGACTCTGGGTGAGGAGAGGGTCAGGGTGTCAGAAGGAGTTTGAGAGACCTTGGATGAGGAGAGTGTCAGAGTGACAGGAGGAGTTGGAGAGACTCTGGGTGAGCAGATGGTCTGTGTGTATAGAGGATTTGGACAGACTTTGGTGAGGAGAGTGTCAGAGTGTCAGGTGGAGTTGGGCAGACTCTGGGTGAGGAGAGGGTCAGGTTGTCAGTAGAGGTTGGACAAACACTAGGTGTAGGAGCGTGTCAGAGTGTCAGGAGTAGTTCGGGAGACACTGGGTGAGGAGAGGGTCAGGGTGTCGGGAGAAGTTGGACAGACCCTAGGTGAGGAGAGGGTCAGAGTGTCTGGAGGTGTTGGAGAGACTCTAGGTGAGGAGCGGGTCAGTGTGTCAGGAGGAATTGGACAGGCTCTGGGTGAGGAGAGGGTCAGGTTGTCGGGTGAAGTTGGACAGGCTCTAGGTGAGGAGAGGGTCAGACAATCAGGTGGAGATGGAGAGACTCTGGGTGAGTAGAGGGTCAGAGTGTCAGGAGGAGTTGGAGAGAATATGGGTGAGGAGAGGGTCAGATTGTCAGGAGGAGTTGGAAAGACTCTAGGTGAGTAGAGGGTCAGGGTGTCTGCAGGAGTTGGAGAGATTCTGGGTGAGGAGAGGGTCAGGGTGTCGGGAGGAGTTGGACAGAATCTGGGTGAGGACAAGGTCAGTAATTCAGGAGGAATTGGAGAGACTCTGGGTGAGGAAAGGGTCAGTGTCAGGAGGAGTTGGAAAGAATCTTGGTGAGTAGAGGGTCAGAGTTCCAGGAGGAGTAGGACAGTCTCTGGGAGAAGAGAGAGTCAGGGTGTCAGGAGAAGTTGGACAGAAATTGGGTGAGGTGAGGGTCAGAGTGTCAGGAGCAGTTGGAGAGAATCTGGGTGAGGAGATGTTCAAGGTGTCGTGAGAATTTTGACTGACTCTAGGTGAGGAGACTGTCAGGGTGTCAGGAGGAGTTGGAGAGACTCTGGATGAGGAGAGGTTCAGAGTGTCAGGAGGAGTTGGACAGACTCTGTGTCTGGAGAGAGTCATGGTGTCGGGAGGAGTTGAAGAAACTCAAGGTGAGGAGAGGGTCAGAGTGTCAGGAGGAGTTGGAGAGACTCTGGGTGAGGAGAGGGTCAGGGTGTCAGGAGCAGTTGGTGAGACTCTGGGTGAGGAGAGGGAAAAATTGTCAGGAGGAGTTGGAGAGCCTCTGGGTGAGGAAAGGGTCAGGGTGTCAGGAGAAGTTGTACAGGCTCTCGGTGAGGAGACCGTCAGGGTGTCGGGAGAAGTTGTACAGACTCTAGGTGAGGAGAGGGACAGACTGTCAGGTGGAGTTGGAGAGACTCTGGATGAGGAGAGGGTCAGAGTGTCGGGTGGAGTTGAAGAGACGCTGTGTGAGGAGAGTCTCAGGGTGTCAGGAGGACCTGGAGAGACTCAGGGTGAGGAGAGGGTCAGGGTGTCGGGAGGAGTTGGACAGAATCTGGGTGAGGAGAGGGTCAGTAAGTCAGGAGGAGTTGGACAGTCTCTGGGTGAGGAAAGGGTCAGTGTCAGGAGGAGTTGGAAAGAATCTAGGTGAGTAGAGGGTCAGAGTGCCAGGAGGAGTAGGACAGTCTCTGGGAGAGGAGAGATTCAGGGTGTCAGGAGAAGTTGGACAGACAATGGGTGAGGTGAGGGTCAGAGTGTCAGGAGCAGTTGGAGAGAATCTGGGTGAGGAGAGGTTCAAGGTGTCGTGAGAATTTCGACTGACTCGAGGTGAGGAGACTGTCAGGGTGTCAGGAGGAGTTGGAGAGACTCCGGATGAGGAGAGGTTCAGAGTGTCAGGAGGAGTTGGACAGACTCTGTGTCTGAAGAGGGTCATGGTGTCGGGAGGAGTTGAAGAAACTCAAGGTAAGGAGAGGGTCAGAGTGTCAGGAGGAGTTGTAGTGACTCTGGGTGAGGAGAGGGTCAGGGCGTCAGGAGCAGTTGGTGAGACTCTGGGTGAGGAGAGGGAAAAATTGTCAGTAGGAGTTGGAGAACCTCTGGGTGAGGAGAGGGTCAGGGTGTCAGGAGAAGTTGGACAGGCTCTGGGTGAGGAGACAGTCAGGGTGTCGGGAGAAGTTGGACAGACTCTAGGTGAGGAGAGGGACAGACTGTCAGGTGGAGTTGGAGAGACTCTGGATGAGGAGAGGGTCAGAGTGTCGGGTGGAGTTGAAGGGACTCTGGGTGAGGAGAGTGTCAGGGTGTCAGGAGACGTTCGGCAGACTCTGGGTGAGGAGAGGGTCAGGGTGTTGTGAGAAGTTGGACAGACTCTAGGTGAGGAGTGGGTCAGACTATCAGAAGGAGTTGGAGAGACTCTGGATGAGGAGAGTCTCAGAGTGTCGGGAGGAGTTGAAGAAACTCAAGGTAAGGAGAGGGTCAGAGTGTCAGGAGGAGTTGGAGTGACTCTGGGTGAGGAGAGGGTCAGGGTATCAGGAGCAGTTGGTGAGACTCTGGGTGAGGAGAGGGAAAAATTGTCAGGAGGGGTTGGAGAGCCTCTGGGTGAGGAGAGGATCAGGGTGTCAGGAGAAGTTGGACAGGCTCTGGGTGAGGAGACAGTCAGGGTGTCGGGAGAAGTTGGACAGACTCTAGGTGAGGAGAGGGACAGACTGTCAGGTGGAGTTGGAGAGACTCTGGATGAGGAGAGGGTCAGAGTGTCGGGTGGAGTTGAAGGGACTCTGGGTGAGAAGAGTGTCAGGGTGTCAGGAGACGTTCGGCAGACTCTGGGTGAGGAGAGGGTCAGGGTGTTGTGAGAAGTTGGACAGACTCTAGGTGAGGAGTGGGTCAGACTATCAGAAGGAGTTGGAGAGACTCTGGATGAGGAGAGTGTCAGAGTGTCGGGAGGAGTTGGAGAGACTCTGGGTGCGGAGAGGTTTAGGATGTCAGGTGGAGTTGGATAGACTCTGTATGCGGAGAGGGTCAGAGTGTCAGGAGGAATTGGAGAGCCTCTGGGTGAGTAGAGTGTCAGGGTCTCAGGAGGAGTTGGACAGACTCTGGGTGAGGAGAGGGTCAGGGTGTTGTGAGAAGTTGGACAGACTCTAGGTGAGGAGTGGGTCAGACTATCAGAAGGAGTTGGAGAGACTCTGGATGAGGAGAGTGTCAGAGTGTCGGGAGGAGTTGGAGAGACTCTGGGTGAGTAGAGGGTCAGTGTGTCATGTGGAGTTGGACAGACTATGGTTGAGCAGAGGGTCAGAGTGTCCGGATGAGATGGAGAGACTCTGGTTGAGGAGAGGGTCAAAGTGTTTGGAGTAGTTGGAGAGAGTCTGGGTGAGGAGAGATTCAGAGTGTTAGGAGGAGATGGTGAGTCTCTGGGTGATGAGAGGGTCAAGGTGTAATGAGGAGTTGGACAGGGTCTGGGTGTCGAGAATCTCTGGGTGTCGGGAGGAGTTGGAGAGACTCTGGGTGAGGACAGGGTCAGGGTGTCGTGTGAAGTTGGACACACTCTCGGTGAGGAGAGGGTCAGAGTGTCAGGACGAGTTGGAGAGAATCTGGGAGACAAGAGGTTCAGGGTGTCAGCAGGAGTTGGAGAGACTCTGGGTGAGGATAGGGTCAGGGTGTCAGGAAGTGTTGGAGAGACCTCGGATGAGGAGAGGGTCAAAGTGTCAGCAGGTGTTGGACAGGCTCTGGGTGAGGAGAGGGTCACGTTGTCAGGAGGATTTGGAGAGACTCTGGGTGAGGTGAGGGTTAGTTTGTCACGAGTAGTTGGTCAGACTGTAGGGGAGGAAAGGTCAAGGTGTCTGGAGGAGCTGGTGAGACTCTGGGTGAGGAGAGGGTCAAGTTGTCAAGAGTAGTTGGACAGGCTCTGGGTGAGGAGAGGGACAGGGAGTCGTGCGAAGTTGGACAGACTCTAGGTGATGAGAGGGTCAGGGTGTCTGGAGGAGCTGGTGAGACTCTGGGTGAGGAGAAGGTCAGAGTGTCAGGAGGTGTTGGACAGCGTCTGGGTGAATAGAAGGTCTGTGTTTCGGAAGGAGTTGGAGAGACTCTCGATGAGGAGAGGTTCAGGGTGTCGGCAGGAGTTGGAGAGACTCTGGGTGAGGAGAGGGTCAGGGTGTCAGAGGAGTTTGAGAGACCTCGGATGAGGAGAGTGTCAGAGTGACAGGAGGAGTTGGAGAGACTCTGGGTGAGCAGAGGGTCAGGGTGTATAGAGGATTTGGACAGACTCTGGGTGAGGAGAGGGTCAGAGTGTCAGGTGGAGTTGGACAGTCCCTGGGTGAGGAGAGGGTCAGGGTGTCATTAGAAGGTGGACAAACACGAGGTGTAGGAGCGCTTCAGAGTGTCAGAAGGAGTTCGGGAGACTCTGGGTGAGGAGAGGGTCAGGGTGTCAGGCGGAGTTGGAGAGACTCCGGATGAGGAGAGGGTCAGAGTGTCAGGAGGAGTTCGACCGACTCTGGGTCAGGAGAGGGTCAGGGTGTCAGGCGAAGTTGAAGGGTCTCTGGGTGAGCAGAGTGTCAGGGTGTCAGGATGAGTTGGAGAGACTCTGGGTGAGGAGAGTTTCAGGGTGTCGGGAGAAGTTGGACAGACCTTAGGTGAGGAGAGGGTCAGAGTGTCTGGAGGTGTGGGAGACACTCTGGGTGAGGAGAGGGTCAGTGTGTCACGAGGAATTGGACAAGCTCTGGGTGAGGAGAGGGTCAGGGTGTCGGGTGAAGTTGGACAGTCTCTAGATGAGAAGAGTGTCAGAGTGTCGGGAGGAGATGGAGGAACTCTGGGTGAGCAGAGGGTCAGGGTGTCAGGAGGAGTTGGACAGACAACGGGTGAGGAGAGGTTCAGAGTGTCTGGAAGAGATGGAGAGACTCTGGTTGAGGAGAGGGTCAGAGTGTTGGGAGGAGTTGTAGAGACTCTGGGTGAGCAGAGGGTCAGAGTGTCAGGAGGAGATGGAGAGACTCTGGGTGAGCAGAGGATCAGGGTGTTAGGAGGAGTTGGACAGACTCTGGGAGAGGAGAGGGTCAGTGTGTTGGGAGGCGTTGGAGAGACTCTGGGTGAGGAGAGGGTCATATTGACAGGAGGAGTTGGACAGGTTCTGTGTGAAGAGAAGGACTGGGTGTCGGGAGGAGTTGGAGAGACTCTGGGTGAGGAGAGGGTCGGGGTGTCAGCAGGAGTTGGAGAGACTCTGGGTGAGGAGAGGGTCAGAGTGTCATGAGGATTTGGAAAGACTCTGGATGAGGAGACGGTAAGATTATCAGGAGGAGTTGGACAGAATCTAGATGAGGAGAGTCTCAGTCTGTCAGGAGGAGTTGGAGAGACTCTGGATGAGGAGAGGGTCAGAGTGCGGGGAGGAGATGGAGAGACTCTGGGTGAACACAGGGTCAGGGTGTCAGGAGCAGTTGGAGATACTCTGGGTGCGGAGAGGGTAAAGGTGTCAGGTGGATTTGGAGAGCCTCAGGGTGAGGAGAGGGTCAGGGTGTCAGGACGTTTTGGACAGGCTCTGGATGAGGAGAGGGGCATGGTGTCGTGAGAAGTTGCACAGACTCTAGGTGAGGAGAGGGTCAGACTATCAGGAGGAGATGGAGAGACTCTGGGTGAGGAGAGGGTCAGGGTGTCAGGCGGAGTTGGAAAGGCTCTGGGTGAGGACAGGGTCAGGGTGTCGGGGGGCGATGTTGGACAGACTCTAGGTGAGGAGAGGGTCAGGGTTTCAGGTGGAGTTGGAGAGACTCCCAATGAGGAGAGAGTCAGAGTGTCAGGAGGAGTTGGAGAGACTGTGGGTGAGGAGAGGGTCAGAGTGTCAGGAGGATTTGTTGAGACTCTTGGTGAGGAGAGGGTCAGGGTGTCAGGCAGAGTTGGAAAGGCTCTCTGTGAGGAGAGGGTCAGAATGTCGGGGGAAGTTGAATGGACTCAAAGTAAGGACAGTGTCAGAGTGTCAGGACGAGTTGGAGAGACTCTGGGAGAGGAGAGGGTCAGGGTGTCAGGAGGTGTTGGACAGATTCTGGGTGAGGAGAGGGTTGTGGAGTCGGTAGGAGTTGGAGAGACACTGGATGAGGAGAAGGTCAGGGTTTCAGGAGGAGTTGGACAGGCTGTGGGTGAGGAGAGGGTCAGTGTGTCAGGTGAAGTTGAACAGACTCTAGGTGAGGAGAGGGTCAGAGTGTCAGGAGGAGTTGGAGAGACTATGGGACAGGAGAGTGTCAGGGTGTCAGGAGGTATTAGACAGATTCTGGGTGAGGAGAGGGTCAGGGTGTCGGGCGAAGTTGGACAGACGCTTGGTGAGGAGAGGGTCAGGGTTTCAGGAGGAGTTGGAGAGACTCTGGGTGAGGAGAGGGTCAGGGTGTCAGGAGGAGTTGGAGAGACTCCGGATGAGGCGAGAGTCAGAGTTTCAGGAGGAGTTGCAAAGACTCTAGGTGAGTAGAGGGTCAGTGTATCGGCAGGAGTTGGAGAGACTCTGGGTGAGGAGAGGGTCAGGGTGTCGGGAGGAGTTGGAGAGACTCTGGGTGAGGAGAGGGTCAGTGTGTCAGGAGGAGTAGGACAGTCTCTGGGTGAGGAGAGAGTCAGGGTGTCAGGAGCAGTTGGAGAGAATCTGGGTGAGGAGATGTTCAAGGTGTCGTGAGAAGTTGGACAGACTCTAGGTGAGGAGACTGTCAGGGTGTCAGGAGGAGTTGGAGAGACTCTGGATGAGGAGAGCTTCAGAGTGTCAGGAGGAGTTGGACAGACTCTGTGTCAGGAGAGGGTCATGGTGTCGGGAGGAGTTGAAGAAACCCAATGTGAGGAGAGCGTCAGAGTGTCAGGAGGAGTTGGACAGACTCTGGGTGAGGAGAGGGTCAGAGTGTCAGGAGGAGTTGGAGAGAATATGGGTGAGGAGAGGCTCAGGATGTCAGGAGGAGTTGGAAAGACTCTAGGTGAGTAGAGGGTCAGGGTGTCTGCAGGAGTTGGAGAGATTCTGGGTGAGGAGAGGGTCAGTAAGTCAGGAGGAGTTGGAAAGAATCTAGGTGAGTAGAGGGTCAGAGTGCCAGGAGGAGTAGGACAGTCTCTGGGAGAGGAGAGAGTCAGGGTGTCAGGAGAAGTTGGACAGACATTGGGGGAGGTGAGGGTCAGAGTGTCAGGAGCAGTTGGAGAGAATCTGGGTGAGGAGAGGTTCAAGGTTTCGTGAGAAGTTGGACAGACTCTAGGTGAGGAAACTGTCAGGGTGTCAGGAGGAGTTGGAGAGACTCCGGATGAGGAGAGGTTCAGAGTGTCAGGAGGAGTTGGACAAACTCTGTGTCTGGAGAGGGTCATGGTGTCGGGAGGAGTTGAAGAAACTCAAGGTAAGGAGAAGGTCAGGGTGTCAGGAGCAGTGGTTGAGACTCTGGGTGAGGAAAGGGAAAAATTGTCAGGAGGAGTTGGAGATCCTCTGGGTGAGGAGAGGGTCAGGGTGTCAGGAGAAGTTGGACAGGCTCTGGGTGAGGAGACGGTCAGGGTGTCGGGAGAAGTTGGACAGACTCTAGGTGAGGAGAGGGACAGACTGTCAGTTGGAGTTGGAGAGACTCTGGGTGAGTAGAGTGTCAGGGTCTCAGGAGGAGTTGGACAGACTCTGGGTGAGGAGAGGGTCAGGGTGTCGTGAGAAGTTCGACAGACACTAGGTGAGGATTGGGTCAGACTATCAGAAGGAGTTGGAGAGACTCTGGATGAGGAGAGTGTCAGAGTGTCGGGAGGAGTTGGAGAGACTCTGGGTGAGCAGAGGGTCAGGGTGTCAGGTGGAGTTGGACAGACTGTGGGTGAGCAGAGGGTCAGAGTGTCCAGATGAGATGGAGTGACTCTGGTTGAGGAGAGGGTCAAAGTGTTTGGAGGAGTTGGAGAGAGTCTGGGTGAGGAGAGATTCAGAGTGTTAGGAGGAGATGGAAAGTCTCTGGGTGATGAGAGGGTCAAGGTGTAATGAGGAGTTGGACAGGGTCTGGGTGTCGAGAATCTCTGAGTGTCAGGAGGAGTTGGAGGGACTCTGGGTGAGGAGAGGGTCAGAGTGTCAGGAGGAGTTGGAGAGAATCTGAGAGACGAGAGGGTCAGGGTGTCAGCAGGAGTTGGAGAGACTCTGGGTAAGGATAGGGTCAGGGTGTCAGGAAGTGTTGGAGAGACCTCGGATGAGGAGAGGGTCAAAGTGTCAGCAGGTGTTGGACAGGCTCTGGGTGAAGAGAGGGTCACATTGTCAGGAGGATTTGGACAGACTCTGGGTGAGGTGAGGGTTAGATTGTCACGAGTAGTTGGTCAGACTGTAGGGAAGGAAAGGTCAGGGTGTCTGGAGGAGCTGGTGAGACTCTGGGTGAGGAGAAGGTCAGGGTGTCAGGAGGTGTTGGACAGCGTCTGGGTGAATAGAAGGTCTGGGTTTCGGAAGGAGTTGGAGAGACTCTAGATGAGGAGAGGTTCAGGGTGTCGGCAGGAGTTGGAGAGACTCTGGGTGAGGAGAGGGTCAGGGTGTTAGGAGGAGTTTGAGAGACCTCAGATGAGGAGAGTGTCAGAGTGACAGGAGGATTTGGACAGACTCTGGGTGAGCAGAGGGTCAGAGTGTCAGGTGGAGTTGGACAGTCCCTGGGTGAGGAGAGGGTCAGGGTGTCATTAGAAGGTGGACAAACACTAGGTGTAGGAGCGCGTCAGAGCGTCAGAAGGAGTTAGGGAGACTCTGGGTAAGGAGAGGGTCAGGGTGTCAGGAGAAGTTGGACAGAC
The DNA here is from genome assembly GCA_026770705.1 of Isurus oxyrinchus. Lineage (NCBI taxonomy): Eukaryota > Metazoa > Chordata > Chondrichthyes > Lamniformes > Lamnidae > Isurus > Isurus oxyrinchus. The sequence goes on from JANJGN010000010.1 coordinate 105,097,155, forward strand.
CCTAGGTGAGGAGAGGGTCAGAGTCTCTGGAGGTGTTGCAGAGACTCTGGGTGAGGAGAGGGTCAGTGTGTCAGGAGGAATTGGACAGACTCTAGGTGAGGAGAGCGTCAGATTGTCAGGAGGACTTGGAGAGACTCTGGATGAGAAGAGGGTCAGAGTGTCGGGAGGAGTTGGAGAGACAATGGGTGAGGAGAGGGTCTGAGTTTCTGGAAGAGATGGATAGACTCTGGTTGAGGAGAGGGTCAGAGTGTTGGGAGGAGTTGTAGAGACTCTGGGTGAGGAGAGGGTCAGAGTGTCAGGAGGAGATGGAGAGACTCTGGGCGAGCGGAGGTTCAGGGTATTAGGAGGAGTTGGACAGACTTTGGGAGAGGACAACGTCAGTGTGTTGGGAGGCGTTGGAGAGACTCTGGGTGAGGAGAGTGTCAGGTTGACAGGAGGAGTTGGACAGGCTCTGGGTGAAGAGAAGGACTGGGTGTCGGGAGGAGTTGGAGAGACTGGGTGAGGAGAGGGTCAGGGTTTCAGCAGGAATTGGAGAGACTCTGGGTGAGGAGAGGGTCAGGGTGTGAGGAAGAGTTGGAAAGACTCTGGATGAGGAGACGGTAAGAGTATCAGGAGGAGTTAGAGAGACTCTAGATGAGGAGAATGTCAGTCTGTCAGGAGGATTGGAGAGACTTTGGATGAGGAGAGGGTCAGAGTTTGGGGAGGAGATGGAGAGTCTTTGGGTGAGCACAGGGTCAGGGTGTCAGGAGCCGTTGGAGAGACTCTGAGTGAGGAGAGGGTCAGGGTGTCGGGAGACGTTGGGCAGACTCTAGGTGATGAGAGGGTCAGATTGTCAGGAGGAGTTGGAGAGACTCTGGGTGCGGAGAGGGTTAGGGTGTAAGGTGGAGTTGGATAGACTCTGGATGCGGAGAGGGTCAGAGTGTTTGGAGGACTATGAGAGCCTCTGGGTGAGGAGAGGGTCAGGGTGTCAGGAGGAGTTGGAGAGACTCCGGATGAGTAGACGGTCAGAGTGTCAGGAGGAGTTGGACAGAATCTGTGTCAGGAGAGGCTCATGGTGTCGGGAGGAGTTGAAGAAACTCAAGGTGAGGAGAGCGTCAGAGTGTCAGGAGGAGTTGGAGAGACTCTGGGTGAGGAGAGGGCCAGAGTGTCGGGAGAAGTTGGACAGACTCTAGGTGAGGAGAGGGTCAGATGGTCAGATGGAGTTGGAGAGACTCTGGATGAGGAGAGGGCCAGAGTGTCGGTCGGAGTTGAATGGACTCTGGGTGATGTGAGTGTCAGGGTGTCAGTAGGAATTGGAAGGCTCTGGATGAGGAGAGGGTCAGAGTGTCGGGCGGAGTTGAAGGGACTCTGGGTGATGAGAGTGTCAGGTTGTCAGGAGGACCTGGAGAGAATCTGGGTGAGGAGACGGTCAGTGTGTTGGGAGGCATTGGAGAAACTCTGGGTGATGAGAGGGTCAGGTTGTCAGGAGGAGTTGGACAGGCTCTGGGTGAAGAGAAGGTCTGGATGTCGGGATGAATTGGGGAGAATCTGGATGAGGAGAGGGTCAAGATTTCGGGGGGAGTTGGAGAGACTCTGGGTGAGGAGAGGGTCAGAATATGAGGAGGAGATGGAGAGAGTCTGGGTGAGGAGAGGGTCAGAGTGTCAGGAGGAGTTGGATAGACTCTGGATGAGGAGAAGGTCAGGGTGTCATGAGGAGTTGGACAGGCTCTGGGTGAGGAGAGGGTCAGGGTATCATGTGAAGTTGGACAGACGCTAGGTGAGGAGAGGGTCAGGGTTTCAGGAGGAGTTCGGGAGACTCTGGGTGAGGAGAGGGTCAGGGTGTCAGGACGAGTTGGACAGGCTCTGGGTGAAGGAAGGACTGGGTGTCGGGAGGGGTTGGAGAGACTCTGTGTTAGCAGAGGGTCCGGCTGTCAGGAGATTCTCTAGAGAATCTGGATGAGGAGAGGATCAGAGTGTCAGGAAAGATGGAGAGACTCTGGGTCAGGACACGGTCAGGGTTTCGGAAGGAGTTGGAGAGACTCTGTTTGAGGAGAGGGTCATAGTGTCAGGATGAGTTGGACAGGCTCTGCGTGAGGAGAGGGTCAGAGTGTCAGGAGGAGTTGGAAAGACTCTAGGTGAGTAGAGGGTCAGTGTATCTGCAGGTGTTGGAGAGACTCTGGGTGAGGAGAAGGTAAGGGAGTTGGGAGGAGTTGGACACACTCTGGATGAGGAGAGGGTCAGTGTGTCAGGAGGAGTTGGACAGACTCTGGTTGAGGAAAGGGTCAGAGTGTCAGGAGGAGTTGGAAAGCATCTCGGTGAGTAGAGGGTCGGAGTGCCAGGAGGAGTAGGACAGTCTCTAGGTGCGGAGAGAGTCACGGTGTCAGGAGAAGTTGGACAGACATTGGGTGAGGAGAGGGTCAGAGTGTCAGGAGCAGTTGGAGAGAATCTGGGTGAGGAGATGTTCAAGGTGTCGTCAGAAGTTGGACAGGCTCTAGGTGAGGAGACTGTCAGGGTGTCAGGAGGAGTTGGAGAGACTCTGGGTGAGGATAGGGTCATGGTGTCAGGAAGCGTTGGAGAGACCTCAGATGAGAGGGTCAGAGTGTCAGCAGGTGTTGGACATGCTCTGGGTGAGGAGAGGGTCACGTTGTCGGGAGGATTTGGACAGACTCTGGGTGAGGTGAGGGTTAGATTGTCACGAGGAGTTGGTCAGACTGTAGGGGAGGAGAGGGTCAGGGTGTCAAGAGTAGTTGGACAGGCTCTGGGTGAGGAAAGGGTCAGGGTGTGGGTCGAAGTTGGACAGAATCTAGGTGCCGAGAGGGTCAGGGTGTCTGGAGGAGCTGGAGAGACTCTGGGTGAGGAGAGGGTCAGGGTGTCAGGAGGAGTTGGACAGCGTCTGGGTGAATAGAAGGTCTGGGTGTCAGAAGGAGTTGGAGAGACTCTCGATGAGGAGAGGTTCAGGGTTTCGGCAGGAGTTGGAGAGACTCTGGGTGAGGAGAGGGTCAGGGTGTCAGGAGGAGTTTGAGAGACCTCGGATGAGGAGAGTGTCAGAGTGTCAGGATGAGTTGGAGAGACTCTGGGTGAGCAGAGGTTCAGGGAGTATAGAGGATTTGGACAGACTCTGGGTAAGGAGAGGGTCAGAGCATCAGGTGGATTTGGACAGTCTCTGGGTGAGGAGATGGTCAGCGTGTCAGTAGAAGTTGGACAGACACTAGGTGTAGGAGCGCATCAGAGTGTCAGGAGGAGTTCGAGAGACTCTGGGTGAGGAGAGGGTCAGAATGTCGGGGGAAATTGGACAGACTCCAGGTGAGGAGAAGGTCAGGGTGTCAGGCGGAGTTGGAGAGACTCCAGATGAGGAGAGGGTCAGAGTGTCAGTAGGAGTTGGACAGACTCTGGGTCAGGAGAGGGTCAGGGTTTCAGGCGAACTTGAAGGGACTCTGGGTGAGCAGAGTGTCAGGGTGTCAGGATGAGTTGGTGAGACACTGGGTGAGGAGAGGGTCAGAGTGTCAGGAGGAGTTGGAGAGACATTGGGTGAGGAGAGGGTCACTGTGCCAGGAGGAATTGGACAGGCTCTGGATGAGGAGAGGGTCAGGGTGTCGGGTGAAGTTGGACAGACTTTCGGTGAGGAAAGGGTCAGACTGTCCGGAGCAGTTGGAGAGACTCTGGAGGAGAAGAGGGTCAGAGTGTCTGGAGGATTTGGAGAGACTTTGGGTGAGCAGAGGGTCAGGGTGTCAGGAGGAGTTGGACAGACAATGGGTGAGGAGAGGGTCAGTGTGTCTGGAAGAGATGGAGAGACTCTGGTTGAGGATAGGGTCAGAGTGTTGGGAGGAGATGGAGAGACTCTGGGTGAGCACAGGGTCAGGGTGTCAGGAGCAGATGGAGATTCTCTGGGTGAGGAGACGGTCAGGGTGTCGGGGGAGTGGGACAGGCTCTGGGTGAGGAGAGGGTCAGATGTCGTGTGAAGTTGGACAGGTTCAAGGTGAAGACAAGTTCTGGGTGTCAGGAGGAGTTGGACAGACAATGGATGGGGAGAGGTTCACAGTGTCCGGAAGAGATGGAGAGTCTCTGGTTGAGGAGAGGGCCAGAATGTTGGGAGGAGTTTTAGAGACTCTGGTTGAGGAGAGGATCAGAATGTCGGGAGGAGATGGAGAGTCTCTGGGTGAGCAGAGGATCAGGGTGTTAGGAGGAGTTGGACAGAATCTGGGAGAGTAGGGTTCAGTGTGTTGGGAGGCGATGGAGAAACTGTGGGTGATGAGAGGGTCAGGTGTCAGGAGTTGGAGAGACTCTGGGTGAGGAGAGGGTCAGGATGTCAGGAGGAGTTGGACAGGTTCTGGGTGAAGAGAATGTCTCGGTGTCGGGAGGAGTTGGAGAGACTCTGGATGAGGAGAGGCTCAGGATTTCAGGATGAGTTGGAGAGACTTTGGGTGAGGAGAGGGTCAGACGATCAGGAGGAGATGGAGAGACTCTGGGTGAGGAGAGGGTCAGAGTGTCAGGAGGATTTGGAGAGACTCTGGGTGAGGAGAGGGTCAGAGTGTCAGGAGGAGTTGGACAGACTCTGGGTGAGGAGAGGGTCAGAGTGTCATGAGGAGTTGCAGAGACTGGGAGAGGAGATTGTCAGAGTGTCAGGAGGAGTTGGACAGGCTCTGGGTGAGGAGAGGGTCAGTGTGTTGGGAGGCATTGGAGAAACTCTGGGTGATGAGGGTCAGAGTGTCAGGAGGAGTTGGAGAGACTCTGGGTGAGGAGAGGGTCAGGTTGAAAGGAGGAGTTGGAGAGGCTCTGGGTGAATAGAAGGTCTGGGTGTCGGGAGGAGTTAGAGAGACTCTGGGTGAGGAGAGGTTCAGGGTGTCAGCAGACGTTGCAGAGACGCTGGATGAGGAGAGGGTAAAACTATCAGCAGGAGTTGGTCAGTCTCTAGATGAGGAGATTGTCAGTCTGTCAGGAGGAGTTGGAGAGACTCTGGATGAGGAGAGGGTCAGAATGTGGGGAGGAGATGGTGAGACTCTGGGTGAGCACAGGGTCAGGGTGTCAGGAACATTTGGAGAGATTCTGGGTGAGGAGAGGGTCAGGGTGTCAGGGGGAGTGGGACAGACAATGGGTGAGGAGAGGGTCAGAGTGTCCGGAGGAGAAGGAGAGACTCTGGTTGAGAAGAGGGTCAGAGTGTTGTGAGGAGTTGTAGACACTCTGGGTGAGAAGAGGGTCAGGGTGTCAGCAGAAGTTGGAGAGACTCTGGATGAGGAGAGGGTAAAAGTATCAGGAGGAGTTGGACAGACTCTAGATGAGGAGAGTGTCAGTCTGTCAGGAGGAGTTGGAGAGACTCTGGATGAGGAGAGGGTCAGAGTGTGGGGAGGAGTAGGCGAGACTCTGGCTGAGCACTGGGTCAGGGTGTCAGGAGCAGTTGGAGAGACACTGGGTGTGGAGAGGGTCAGAGTGTCGGGTGAAGTTGGACAGGCGCTAGGTGAGGACAAGGTCTGGGTGTCGGGAGGAGTTGGAGAGACTCTGGGTGAGGAGAGGGTCAGGGTGTCAGGAGGAGTTGGAGAGAGTCTTGATGAGGAGTCCGTCAGAGTGTCAGGAGGAGTTGGACAGACTCTGTGTCAGGAGATGGTCAGGGTGTCGGGAGACGTTGGACAGACTCTAGGTGAGGAGAGGGTCAGAGTGACTGGAGATGTTGGAGAGACTCTGGGTGAGGAGAGGTCAGTGTGTCAGGAGGAATTGGACAGGCTCTGGGTGAGGAGAGGGTCAGGGTGTCGTGTGAAGTTGGACAGACTCTAGGTGAGGAGAAGGTCAGGGTGTCAGGAGGAGTTGGACAGACAATGGGTGAGGAGAGGGTCAGATGTCCGGAAGAGATGGAGTGACTCTGGTTGAGGAGAGGATCAGAATGTCGGGAGGAGATGGAGAGTCTCTGGGTGAGCAGAGGATCAGGGTGTTAGGAGGAGTTGGACAGAATCTGGGAGCGTAGGGTTCAGTGTGTTGGGAGGCGATGGAGAAACTGTGGGTGATGAGAGGGTCAGGTGTCAGGAGTTGGAGAGACTCTGGGTGAGGAGAGGGTCAGGATGTCAGGAGGAGTTGGACAGGTTCTGGGTGAAGAGAATGTCTCGGTGTCGGGAGGAGTTGGAGAGACTCTGGATGAGGAGAGGGTCAGGATTTCGGGATGAGTTGGAGAGACTTTGGGTGAGGAGAGGGTCAGACGATCAGGAGGAGATGGAGAGACTCTGGGTGAGGAGAGGGTCAGAGTGTCAGGAGGATTTGGAGAGACTCTGGGTGAGCACAGGGTCAGGGTGTCAGGAGCAGATGGAGATTCTCTGGGTGAGGAGACGGTCAGGGTGTCGGGGGAGTGGGACAGGCTCTGGGTGAGGAGAGGGTCAGATGTCGTGTGAAGTTGGACAGGTTCAAGGTGAAGACAAGTTCTGGGTGTCAGGAGGAGTTGGACAGACAATGGATGAGGAGAGGTTCACAGTGTCCGGAAGAGATGGAGAGACTCTGGTTGAGGAGAGGGCCAGAATGTTGGGAGGAGTTTTAGAGACTCTGGGTGAGGAGAGGGTCAGAATGTCAGGAGGAGATGGAGAGACTCTGGGTGAGCAGAGGATCAGGGTGTTAGGAGGAGTTGGACAGACTCTGGGAGAGGAGAGGGTCAGTGTGTTGGGAGGCGTTGGAGAAACTCTGGGTGATGAGAGGGTCAGGGTTACCGGTGAAGTTGAACAGACTCTAGGTGAGGACAGGGTCAGAGTGTCAGGAGGAGTTGGAGAGACTCTGGGTGAGCAGAGGGTCAGGGTGTTAGGATGAGTTGGAGAGAAATTTGGTGAGGAGAGGGTCAGGTTTTCCAGAAGAGATGGAGAGACTGGTTGAGGGGAGGGTCAGAGTGTTGTGAGGAGTTGTAGAGACTCTGGGTGAGGAGAGGGACAGAGTGTCAGGAGGAGATGGAGAGACACTGGGTGAGCAGAGGATCTGGGTGTTAGGAGGACTAGGACTGAATCTGGGAGAGAAGAGGGTCAGAGTGTCAGGAGAAGTTGGACAGGCTCTGGGTGAGGAGAGGGTCAGTGTGTTGGGAGGCGTTGGAGAAACTCTGGGTGATGAGGGTCAGAGTGTCAGGAGGAGTTGGAGAGACTCTGGGTGAGGAGAGGGTCAGGTTGAAAGGAGGAGTTGGAGAGGCTCTGGGTGAATAGAAGGTCTGGGTGTCGGGAGGAGTTAGAGAGACTCTGGGTGAGGAGAGGTCAGTGTGTCAGGAGGAATTGGACAGGCTCTGGGTGAGGAGAGGGTCAGGGTGTCGGGTGAAGTTGGACAGACTCTAGGTGAGGAGAGGGTCAGGGTGTCAGGAGGAGTTGGACAGACAATGGGTGAGGAGAGGGTCAGATGTCCGGAAGAGATGGAGTGACTCTGGTTGAGGAGAGGATCAGAATGTCGGGAGGAGATGGAGAGTCTCTGGGTGAGCAGAGGATCAGGGTGTTAGGAGGAGTTGGACAGAATCTGGGAGAGTAGGGTTCAGTGTGTTGGGAGGCGATGGAGAAACTGTGGGTGATGAGAGGGTCAGGTGTCAGGAGTTGGAGAGACTCTGGGTGAGGAGAGGGTCAGGATGTCAGGAGGAGTTGGACAGGTTCTGGGTGAAGAGAATGTCTCGGTGTCGGGAGGAGTTGGAGAGACTCTGGATGAGGAGAGGCTCAGGATTTCGGGATGAGTTGGAGAGACTTTGGGTGAGGAGAGGGTCAGACGATCAGGAGGAGATGGAGAGACTCTGGGTGAGGAGAGGGTCAGAGTGTCAGGAGGATTTGGAGAGACTCTGGGTGAGGAGAGGGTCAGGGTGTCAGGAGGATTTGGAGAGTCTCTGGGTGAGGAGAGGGTCAGAGTATCAGGAGGAGTTGGAAAGGCTCTGCGTTAGGAGGGGGTCAGGGTGTCGTTTGGGGGAAGTTGGACAGACTCTAGATGAGGAGATCGTCAGGGTGTCAGGCGGAGTTGGAGAGATTCCGATTGAGGAGAGGGTCAGAGTGTCAGGAGCAGTTGGAGAGAATCTGGGTGAGGAGAGGGTCAGAGTGTCAGGAGGATTTGGTGAGACTCTGGGTGAGGCGAGGGTCAGGTGTCAGGAGGAGTTGGAAAGGCTCTGGGTGAGGAGATGGTCAGGGTGTTGGGTGAAGTTGAACAGACTCTAGGTGAGGAGAGGGTCAGAGTGTCAGGAGGAGTTGGAGAGACTCTGGATGAGCAGAGGGTCAGTGTGTTAGGAGGATTTGGACAGACATTGGGTGAGGATAGGGTCAGATTGTCAGGAAGAGATGGAGAGACTCTGGTTAAGGAGAGGCTCAGAGTGTTGGGAGGAGTTGTAGAGACTCTGGGTGAGCAGAGGGACACACTGTCAGGAGGAGATGGAGATACTCTGGGTGAGCAGCGGATCTGGTTGTTAGGAGGAGTTGGACAGAGTCTGGGAGAGGAGAGGATCAGGGTGTCAGGAGGAGTTGGACACGCTCTGGGTGAGGACAGGGTCAGTGTGTTGGGAGATGTTGGAGAAACTCTGGGTGAGGAGAGGGTCAGGGGGTCAGCAGGAGTTGGAGAGACTCTGGGTGAGGAGAGGGTCACGTTGTCAGGAGGAGTTGGAGAGACACTTGATGAGGAGACCATCAGAGTGTCAGGAGGAGTTGGACAGACTCTGTGTCAGTAGATGGTCAGGGTGTTGGGAGAAGTTGGACAGACTCTAGGTGAGGAGAGGGTCAGACTCTCAGGAGGAGTTGGAGAGACTCTGGATGAGAAGAGGGTCAGAGTGTTGCGAGGAGTTGGAGAGACTCTGGGTGAGGCGAGGGTCAGGTGTCAGGAGGAGTTGGAAAGGCTCTGGGTGAGGAGATGGTCAGGGTGTTGGGTGAAGTTGAACAGACTCTAGGTGAGGAGAGGGTCAGAGTGTCAGGAGGAGTTGGAGAGACTCTGGATGAGCAGAGGGTCAGGGTGTCAGGAGGAGTTGGACCGACAATGGGTGAGGAGAGGGTCAGCGTGTCCGGAAGAGATGGAGAGACTCTGGTTGAGTAGAGGGTCAGAGCGTTGGGAGGAGTTGTAGAGACTCTGGGTGAGGAGAGGGTCAGAATGTCGGGAGGAGATGGAGAGACTCTGGGTGAGCAGAGGATCAGGGTTTTAGGTGGAGTTGGACAGTCTCTGGGAGAGGAGAGGGTCAGTGTGTTGGGAGGCGTTGGAGAAAATCTGGGTGATGAGAGGGTCAGGATTCAGGAGTTGGAGACACTGTGGGTGATGAGAGGGTCAGGTTGTCAGGAGGAGTTGGACAGTCTCTGGGTGGAGAGAACGTCTGGGTGTCGGGAGGAGTTGGAGAGACTCTGGATGAGGAGAGGGTCAAGATATCGGGAGGAGTTGGAGAGACTCTTGGTGAGGAGATGGTCAGAGAATCAGGAGGAGATGGAGAGCCTTTGGGTGAGGAGAGGGTCAAAGTGTCAGGAGGATTTGGAGAGACTCTGGGTGAGGAGAGGGTCCGGCTGTCAGGAGGAGTTGGAAAGGCTCTGGGTGAGGAAGGGTCCGGGCGTCAGAAGTAGTTGGAGAGACTCTGGGTGAGCAGAGGGTCAGGGTGTCAGGTGAAGTTGGACAGACAAAGGGTGAGGAAAGGGTCAGAGTGTCTGGAGGTGTTGGAGAGAATCTGTATGAGGAGAGGGTCAGTGTGTCAGGAGGAGTTGGAGAGACTCTGGGTGAGGAGAGCGTCATGGTTTCAGGAGGAATTGTACAGGCTCTGGGTGAGGAGAGGGTAAGTGTGTCGGCTGAAGTTGGACAGACTCTAGGTGAGGAGCGGGTCAGGCTGTCCGGAGGAGTAGGAGAGACTCTGGATGAGAAGAGGGTCAGAGTGTCAGGAGGAGTTGGAGAGACTCTGGGTGAGGAGAGGGTCAGGTTGAAAGGAGGAGTTGGACAGGCTTTTGGAGAATAGAAGGTATGGGTGTCGGGAGGAGTTGGAGAGACTCTGGGTGATTAGAGGGTCAGGGTATGAGCAGAAGTTGGAGAGACTCTGGATGAGGAGAGGGTAAAAGTATGAGGAGGAGTTGGACAGACTCTAGATGAGGAGAGTCTCAGTCTGCCAGGAGGAGTTGGAGAGACTCTGGATGAGGAGAGGGTCAGAGTTTGGGGAGGAGATGGAGAGACTCTGGGTGAGCACAGGGTCAGGGTGTCAGGAGCATTTGGAGAGACTCTTGGTGAGGAGAGGGTCAGGGTGTCGGGTGAAGTTGGACAGGCTCTAGGTGAAGACAAGGTCTGGGTGTCGGGAGGTTTTGGAGAGACTCTGGGTGAGGAGAGGGTCAGAGTGTCAGGAGGATTTGGAGAGACTCTGGGTGAGGAGATGGTCCGGCTGTCAGGAGGAGTTGGAAAGGCTCTGGGTGAGGAAGGGTCCGGGCGTCAGAAGTAGTTGGAGAGACTCTGGGTGAGCAGAGGGTCAGGGTGTCAGGTGAAGTTGGACAGACAAAGGGTGAGGAAAGGGTCAGAGTGTCTGGAGGTGTTGGAGAGAATCTGTATGAGGAGAGGGTCAGTGTGTCAGGAGGAGTTGGAGAGACTCTGGGTGAGGAGAGCGTCATGGTTTCAGGAGGAATTGTACAGGCTCTGGGTGAGGAGAGGGTAAGTGTGTCGGCTGAAGTTGGACAGACTCTAGGTGAGGAGCGGGTCAGGCTGTCCGGAGGGGTAGGAGAGACTCTGGATGAGAAGAGGGTCAGAGTGTCAGGAGGAGTTGGAGAGACTCTGGGTGAGGAGAGGGTCAGGTTGAAAGGAGGAGTTGGACAGGCTTTTGGAGAATAGAAGGTATGGGTGTCGGGAGGAGTTGGAGAGACTCTGGGTGATTAGAGGGTCAGGGTATGAGCAGAAGTTGGAGAGACTCTGGATGAGGAGAGGGTAAAAGTATCAGGAGGAGTTGGACAGACTCTAGATGAGGAGAGTCTCAGTCTGCCAGGAGGAGTTGGAGAGACTCTGGATGAGGAGAGGGTCAGAGTTTGGGGAGGAGATGGAGAGACTCTGGGTGAGCACAGGGTCAGGGTGTCAGGAGCATTTGGAGAGACTCTTGGTGAGGAGAGGGTCAGGGTGTCGGGTGAAGTTGGACAGGCTCTAGGTGAAGACAAGGTCTGGGTGTCGGGAGGTTTTGGAGAGACTCTGGGTGAGGAGAGGGTCAGGGGGTCAGCAGGAGTTGGAGAGACTCTGGATGAGGAGAGGGTAAACGTATCAGGAGGAGTTGGACAGAATCTAGATGAGGAGAGTGTCAGTCTGTCAGGAGGAGTTGGAGAGACTCTGGATGAGGAGAGGGTCAGAGTGTGGGGAGGAGATGGTGAGACTCTGGGTGAGCACTGGGTCAGGGTGTCAGGAGCTGTTGGAGACATTCTGGGTGAGGAGAGGGTCAGGTTGTCATGGGGAGTTGGACAGGCTCTGGGTGAGGAGAGGGTCAGAGTGTCGGGTGAAGTTGGACAGGCTCTAGGTGAAGACAAGTTCTGGGTGTCGGGAGGAGTTGGAGAGAATCTGGGTGAGGAGAGGGTCTGGGTGTCAGGAGGAGTCGGAGAGACTCTTGATGAGGAGACCGTCAGAGTGTCAGGAGGAGTTGGACAGGCTCTGGGTGAGGAGAGGGTCAGGGTGTCGGGTGAAGTTCGACAGACTCTAGGTTAGGAGAGGGTCAGACTGTCAGGAGGAGTTGGAGAGACTCTGGGTGAGTAGAGGGTCAGGGTGTCAGTTGGAGTTGGACAGAATCTGGGAGAGGAGGGGTCAGTGTGTTGGGATGCGTTGGAGAAACTCTGGGTGATGAGGGGGTCAGGTGTCAGGAGGAGTTGGACAGGCTCTGGGTGAAGAGAAGGTCTCGGTGTCGGGAGGAGTTGGAGAGACTCTGGATGAGGAGAGGGTCAGGATTTCGGGAGGAGTTGGAGAGACTCTGTGTGAGGAGAGGGTCAGACTATCAGGAGGAGATGGAGAGACTCTGGGTGAGGAGAGGGTCAGAGTGTTAGGAGGATTTGGAGAGACTCTGGGTGAGGAGAGGGTACGGGTGTCAGGAGGAGTTGGAAAGGCTCTGGGTGAGGAGAGGGTCAAGGTGTCGGTAGGGGGATGTTGGACAGACTCAAGGTGAGGAGATCGTTTGGGTGTCAGGCGGAGTTGGAGAGATTCCGAATGAGCAGAGGGTCAGAGTGTCAGGAGCAGTTGGACCGACAAAGGGTGAGGAGAGGGTCAGCGTGTCCGGAAGAGATGGAGAGACTCTGGTTGAGGAGAGGCTCAGAGTGTTGGGTGGAGTTGTAGAGACTCTGGATGAGGAGAGGGTCAGAATGTCGGGAGGAGATGGAGAGTCTCTGGATGGGCAGATCATCAGGGTGTTAGGTGGAGTTGGACAGTCTCTGGGAGAGGAGAGGGTCAGTGTGTTGGGAGGCGTTGGAGAAACTCTGGGTGATGAGAGGGTCAGGATTCAGCAGTTGGAGACACACTGGGTGAGGAGAGTCTCAGGTTGTCAGGAGGAGTTGGACAGGCTCTGGGTGAAGAGAACGTCTGGGTGTCGGGAGGAGTTGGAGAGACTCTGGATGAGGAGAGGGTCAAGATATCGGGAGGAGTTGGAGAGACTCTGGGTGGTGGAGAGGGTCAGAGAATCAGGAGGAGATGGAGAGACTCTGGGTGAGGAGAGGGTCAGAGTGTCAGGAGGATTTGGAGAGACTCTAGGTGAGGAGAGGGTCCGGGTGTCAGGAGGAGTTGGAAAGGCTCTAGGTGAGGAGAGGGTCCGGGTTTCAGAAGGAGTTGGAAAGACTGTGGGTGAGCAGAGGGTCAGGGTGTCAGGTGCAGTTGGACAGACAATGGGTGAGGAAAGGGTCAGAGTGCCTGGAGGTGTTGGAGAGACTCGGTGTGAGAAGACGGTCAGTGTGTCAGGAGGAGTTGGAGAGATTCTGGGTGAGGAGAGGGTCATGGTGTCAGGAGGAATTGTCCAGGCTCTGGGTGAGGAGAGGGTCAGTGTTTCGGATGAAGTTGGACAGACTCTAGGTGAGGAGCGGGTCAGGCTGTCCGGAGGAGTAGGAGAGACTCTGGATGAGAAGAGGGTCAGAGTGTCGGGAGGATTTGGAGAGACTCTGGGTGACAGAGGGTCAGGGTGTCAGGAGGAGTTGGACAGACAATGGGTGAGAAGAGGGTCAGAGTGTCCGGAAGAGATGGAGAGACTCTGGTTGAGGAGAGGGTCAGAGTATCAGGAGAAGAGAAGAGACTCTGGGTGAGCAGAAGATCTGGGTGTTAGGAGGAGTTGGGCAGACTCTGGGAGAGGAGAGGGTCAGTGTGTTGGGAGGCGTTGCAGAAACTCTGGGTGATGAGACTGTCAGGTGTCAGGAGGAGCTGAAGAGACTCTGGGTGAGGAGAGGGTCAGGTTGAAAGGAGGAGATGGACAGGCTTTGGGAGAATAGAAGGTATGGGTGTCGGGAGGAGTTGGAGAGACTCTGGGTGATTAGAGGGTCAGGGTATCAGCAGAAGTTGGAGAGACTCTTGATGAGGAGAGGGTAAAAGTATCAGGAGGAGTTGGACAGACTCCAGATGAGGAGAGTGTCAGTCTGTCAGGAGGAGTTGGAGATACTCTGGATGAGGAGAGGGTCAGAGTGTGGGGAGCAGATGGAGAGACTCTGGGTGAGCACAGGGTCAGGGTGTCAGGAGCAGTTGGAGAGAATCTGGATGAGGAGAGGGTCAGGGTGTCGGGTGAAGTTGGACAGGCTCTAGGTGAAGACAAGGTCGGGGTCTCGGGAGGAGTTGGAGAGACTCTGTGTGAGCAGAGGGTCAGGGGGTCAGCAGGAGTTGGAGAGACTCTGGGTGAGGAGAGAGTCAGGGTGTCAGGAGGATTTGGAGAGACTCTCGATTAGGAGACCGTCAGAGTGTCAGGAGGAGTTGGACAGACTCTGTGTCAGGAGATGGTCAGGGTGTCGGGAGAAGTTGGACAGACTCAAGATGAGGAGAGGGTCAGGGGGTCAGCAGGAGTTGGAGAGACTCTGGGTGAGCACAGGGTCACAGTGTCGGCAGGAGTTGGAGAGACTCTGGGTGAGCAGCGGGTCAGGGTGTCAGCAGGAGTTGGAGAGACAATGGGTGAGGAGAGGGTCAGAGTGTCCGGAAGAGATGGAGACACTCTGGTTGAGGAGAGGGTCAGAGTTTGTTGGGAGGAGTTGTAGAGACTCTGGGTGAGGAGGGGGTCTGAATGTCAGGTGGAGATGGAGAGACTCTGGGTGAGCAGAGGATCAGGGTTTTAGGAGGAGTTGGACAGACTCTGGGAGAGGAGAGGGTCAGTGTGTTGGGAGGCGTTGGAGAAACTCTGGGTGATGAGAGGGTCAGGTGTCAGGATGAATTGGACAGGCTCAAGGTGAAGAGAAGGTCTGGGTTTCGGGAGGAGTTGGAGAGACTCTGGATGAGGAGAGGGTCAGGATTTCGGGAGGAGTTGGACAGACTCTGGGTGAGGAAAGGGTCAGACTATCAGAAGGAGATGGAGAGACTCTGGGTGAGGAGAGGGTCAGATTGTCAGGAGGATTTGGAGAGACTCTGGGTGAGGAGAGGGTCAGGGTGTCGGGGGGGATGTTGGACAGACTCTAGGTGAGGAGAGGGTCAGGGTGTCAGGCGGAGTTGGAGAGATTCCGAATGAGGAGAGGTTCAGAGTGTCAGCAGGAGTTGGAGAGACTCTGTGTGAGGAGAGGGTCAGAGTGTCAGGAGGATTGGGTGAGACTCTGGGTGAGGAGAGGGTCAGGGTGTCAGGAAGAGTTGGAAAGGCTCTGGGTGAGGAGAGGGTCAGGGTGTCGGGTGAAGTTGAACAGACTCTAGGTGAGGAGAGGGTCAGAGTGTCAGGAGGAGTTGGAGAGACTCTGGGTGAGCAGAGGGTCAGGGTGTCAGGAAGAGTTGGAAAGGCTCTGGGTGAGGAGAGGGTCAGGGTGTCGGGTGAAGTTGAACAGACTCTAGATGAGGAGACTGTCAGTCTGTCAGGAGGAGTTGGAGAGACTCTGGATGAGAAGAGGGTCAGAGTGTCATGAGGATTTGGAGAGACTCTGGGTGAGCAGAGGGTCAGGGTGTCAGGAGGAGTTGGACAGACAATGGGTGAGGAGAGGGTCAGTGTGTTGGGAGGCATTGGAGAAACTCTGTGTGATGAGACGGTCAGGTGTCAGGAGTTGGAGAGAGTCTGGGTGAGGTGAGAGTCAGGTTGTCAGGAGGAGTTGGACAGGCTCTGGGTGAGGAGAAGGTCTGGGTTCCGGGAGGAGTTGGATAGACTCTGGATGAGAAGAGGGTTAGGATTTCAGGAGGAGTTGGAGAGACTCTGGGTGAGGAGAGGGTCAGACTATAGGCGGAGATGGAGAGATTCTGGGTGAGGAGAGGGTCAGTGTGTCAGGAGGAGTTGGAAAGGCTCTGGGTGAGGAGAGGGTCCAGGTGTCAGGAGGAGTTGGAGAGACTCTGGGTGAACAGAGGGTCAGGGTGTCAGGAGGAGTTGGACCGACAATGGGTGAGGAGAGGGTCAGAGTGTGCGGAAGAGATGGAGAGACTCTGGTTGAGGAGAGGGTCTGAGTGTTGGGAGGAGTTGGACAGACTCTGGGAGAGGAGAGGGTCAGTGTGTTGGAAGGCGTTGGAGAAACTCTGGGTGATGAGAGGGTCAGGTGTCAGGAGTTGAAGAGACTCTGGGTGAGGAGAGGTCAGGTTGACAGGAGGAGTTGGAGAGACTCTGGGTGATGAGAGGGTCATGGAGTCAGGAGGAATTGTACAGGCTCTGGGTGAGGAGTGGGTCAGGGTGTCGGGTGAAGTTGGACAGACTCTAGGTGAGGAGAGGGTCAGACTGTCAGGAGGAGTAGGAGAGAATCTGGATGAGAAGAGGGTCAGAGTGTCGGGAGGATTTGGAGAGACTCTGGGTGAGCAGCGGGTCAGGGTGTCAGGAGGAGTTGGACAGACAATGGGTGAGGAGAGGGTCAGAGTGTCCGGAAGAAATGGAGAGACTCTGGTTGAGGAGACGGTCAGAGTGTTGGGAGGAGTTGTAGAGACTCTGGGTGTGGAGAGGTTCAGAATGTTGGGAGGAGATGGAGAGTCTCTGGGTGAGCAGAGAATCAGCGTGTTAGGAGCAGTTGGACAGACTCTGGCAGAGGAGAGGGTCAGTGTGTTGGGAGGCAATGGAGAAATTCTGGGTGATGAGAGGGTCAGGTTGTCAGGAGGAGTTGGGCAGGCTCTGGGTGAAAAGATGGACTGGGTGTCAGGAGGAGTTGGAGAGACTCTGGATGAGGAGCGGGTAAAAGGATCAGGCGGAGTTGGACAGACTCTAGATGATGAGAGTGTCAGTCTGTCAGGAGGAGTTGGAGAGACTCTGGATGAGGAGAGGGTCAGTGTGTTGGGAGGCGTTGGAGAAACTCTGGGTGATGAGAGGGTCAGGTTGTCAGGAGGAGTTGGACAGGCTCTGGGTGAAAAGAAGGTCTGGGTGTCAGGAGGAGTTGGAGAGACTCTGGATGAGGAGAGGGTCAGGATTTCAGGAGGAGTTGGTGAGACTCTGGGTGAGGAGAAGGTCAGGGTGTCAGGAGGAGTTGGAAAGGCTCTGGGTGAGGAGAGGGTCAGGGTGTCGGTGGGGAAGTTGGACAGACTCTAGGTGAGGAGATCGTCAGGGTGTCAGGCGGATTTGGAGAGATTCCGAATGAGGAGGGGGTCAGAGTGTCAGGAGCAATTCTAGAGACTCTGGGTGAGGAGAGGGTCAGAGTGTCAGGAGGATTTGGTGAGACTCTGGGTGAGGAGAGGGTCAGGGTGTCAGAAGGAGTTGGAAAGGCTCTGGGTGAGGAGAGGGTCAGGGTGTCAGGAGGTGTTGGACAGACATTGGGTGAGGAGAGGGTCAGAATGCCTGGAAGAGATGGAGAGACTCTCGTTGAGGAGAGGGTCAGAGTGTTGGGAGGAGTTGTAGAGACTCTGGGTGAGGAGAAGGGCAGAGTGTCAGGAGGAGATGGAGAGACTCTGGGTGAGCAGAGGATCTGGCTGTTAGGAAGTGTTGGACAGACTCTGGGACAGGAGGGGGTCTGGGTTTCAGGAGGAGTTTGACAGGCTCTGGGTCAGGAGAGGGTCTGGTTGAAAGGAGGAGTTGGACAGGCTCTGGGTGAATAGAAGGGCTGGGTGTCAGGAGCAGTTGGAGAGACTCTGGCTGAGGAGAGGGTCAGGGTGTCAGCAGAAGTTGGAGAGACTCTGGATGAGGAGAGAGTAAAAGTATCAGGACTAGTTGGACAGAATCTAATGAGGAGAGTGTCAGTCTGTCAGGAGGAGTTGGAGAGACTCTCGATGAGGAGAGGGTCAGAGTGTGTGGAGGAGATGGCAAGACTGGGTGAGCACAGGGTCAGGGTGTCAGGAGCAGTTGGAGAGATTCTGGGTGAGGAGAGGTTCAGGGTGTCGGGTGAAGTTGGACAGGCTCTAGGTGAAGACAATGTCTGAGTGTTGGGAGGAGTTGGAGAGACTCTGGGTGAGGAGAGGGTCTGGGGGTCAGCAGGAGTTGGATAGACTCTGGGTGAGGAAAGGGTCTGGGTGTCAGAAGGAGTTGGAGAGACTCTGGGTGAGGAGAGAGTCAGGGGGTCAGCAGGAGTTGGAGAGACTCTGGGTGAGGAGAGGGTCAGGGTTTCTGACGAGTTGGAGAGACTCAAGATGAGGAGACCGTCAGAGTCTCAGGAGGAGTTGGACAGACTCAGTGTCAGCACATGGTCAGGGTGTCGGGAGAAGTTGGACAGACTCTAGGTGAGGAGAGTGTCAGGCTCTCAGGAGGAGTTGGAGAGACTCTGGATGAGAAGAGGGTCAGAGTGTCGGCAGGAGTTGGAGAGACTCTGCTGAGCAGAGGGTCAGGGTGTCAGGAGGAGTTGTTCACACAATGGTTGAGCAAGAGGGTCAGAGTGTCCGGAAGAGATGGAGAGATTCTGGTTGAGGAGACGGTCAGAGTGTTGGGAGGAGTTGTAGAGACTCTGGGTGAGGAGAGTTTCAGAATGTCAGGAGGAGATGGAGAGTCTCTGGGTGAGCAGAGGATCAGGGTGTTAGGAGGAGTTGGACAGACTCTGGGAGAGGAGAAGGTCAGTGTGTTGGGAGGCGTTGGAGAAACTCTGGGTGATGAGAGGGTCAGGTTGTCAGGAGGAGTTGGACAGGCTCTGGGTGAAAAGAAGGTCTGGGTGTCAGGAGGAGTTGGAGAGACTCTGGATGAGGAGAGGGTCAGGAATTCGGGAGGAGTTGGTGAGACTCTGGGTGAGGAGAGGGTCAGGGTGTCAGGAGGAGTTGGAAAGGCTGTGGGTGAGGAGAGGGTCAGGGTGTCGGGGGGCGAAGTTGGACAGAGTCTAGGTGAGGAGATCAGCAGGGTGTCAGGTGGATTTGGAGAGATTCCGAATGAGGAGAGGGTCAGAGTGTCAGGAGCAGTTGTAGAGACTCTGGGTGAGGAGAGGGTCAGAGTGTCAGGAGGATTTGGTGAGACTCTGGGTGAGGCGAGGGTCAGGGTGTCAGAAGGAGTTGGAAAGGCTCTGGGTGAGGAGAGGGTCAGGGTGTCAGGAGGTGTTGGACAGACATTGGGTGAGGAGAGGGTCAGAATGTCTGGAAGAGATGGAGAGACTCTGGTTGAGGAAAGGGTCAGAGTGTTGGGAGGAGTTGTAGAGACTCTGGGTGAGGAGAGGGGCAGAGTGTCAGGAGGAAATGGAGAGACTCTGGGTGAGCAGAGGATCTGGCTGTTAGGAGGTGTTGGACAGACTCTGGGACAGGAGGGGGTCAGGGTTTCAGGAGGAGTTTGACGGGCTCTGGGTCAAGAGAGGGTCTGGTTGAAAGGAGGAGTTGGACAGGCTCTGGGTGAATAGAAGGGCTGGGTGTCAGGAGCAGTTGGAGAGACTCTGGCTGAGGAGAGGGTCAGGGTGTCAGCAGAAGTTGGAGAGACTCTGGATGAGGAGAGAGTAAAAGTATCAGGACTAGTTGGACAGAATCTAGATAAGGAGAGTGTCAGTCTGTCAGGAGGAGTTGGAGAGACTCTCGGTGAGGAGAGGGTCAGACTGTCAGGAGGAGATGGCAAGACTCTGGATGAGAAGAGGGTCAGAGTGTCGGGAGGAGTTGGAGAGACTCTAGGTGAGCAGAGGGTCAGGTTGTCAGGAGGAGTTGGGGAGTCTCTGGGTGAGCAGAGGATCAGGGTGTTCAGAGGAGTTGGACAGACTCTGGGAGAGGAGAGGGTCAGTGTGTTGCGAGGCGTTGGCGAAACTTTGGGTGATGAGAGGGTCAGGTGTCAGGAGTTGGAGAGACTCTGGGTGAGGAGAGGGTCAGTTTGACAGGAGGTGTTGGACAGGCTCTGGCTGAAGAGAAGGTTTGGGTTTCGGGAGGAGTTGGAGAGACTCTGGATGAGGAGAGGGTCCAGATTTTGGGAGGAGTTGGAGAGACTCTGGGTGAGGAGAGGGTCAGAGTGTCAATAGGATTTGGAGAGAAACTAGGTGAGGAGAGGGTCAGGGTGTCAGGAGGAGTTGAAAGGCTCTGGGTGAGGAGAGGGTCCGGGTGTCAGGAGATTTGTAGAGACTCTGGATGAGGAGAGGGTCAGGGAGTCGGGAGGAGTTGGACACACTCTGGGTGAGGAGAGGGTCAGTGTGTCAGGAGGAGTTGGATAGAGTCTGGGTGAGGAAAGGGTCAGAGTGTCAGGAGGAGTTGGAAAGCTTCTAGGTGAGTAGAGGGTCAGAGTTCCAGGAGGAGTAGGACAGTCTCTGGGTGAGGAGAGAGTCAGGGTGTCAGGAGCAGTTGGAGAGAATCTGGGTGAGGCGATGTTCAAGGTTTCGTGAGAAGTTGGACAGGCTCTAGGTGAGGAGACTGTCAGGGTGTCATGAGGAGTTGGAGAGAATCTGAGTGAGGAGATGGTCTGGGTGTCAGGAGACGTTGGGCACACTCTAGGTGATGAGAGGGTCAGATTGTCAGGAGGAGTTGGAGAGACTCTGGGTGCGGAGAGGGTTAGGGTGTCAGGTGGCGTTGGATAGACTCTGGATGCGGAGAGGGTCACTGTGTCAGGAGTAGTTGGAGAGCGTCTGGGTGAGGAGAGTGTCAGGGTGTCAGGAGGATTTGGACAGACTATGGGTGAGGAGAGGGTCAAAGTGTCCGGATGAGATGGAGAGACTCTGGTTGAGGAGAGATTCAGAGTGTCAGGAGGAGATGGAGAGACTCTAGGTGAGCAGAGGATCAGGATGTTAGGAGGAGTTGAAAAGACTCTGGGAGAGGAGAGGGTCAGTGTGTTGGGAGGCGTTGGAGAGACTCTGGGTGATGAGAGGTTCAAGGTGTACGGAGGAGTTGCACAGGCTCTGGGTGAAGAGAAGGTCTGGGTGTCGGGAGGAGTTGGAGAGACTCTGGGTGAGGAGAGGGTAAGCGTGTCAGCAGGAGTTGGAGAGACTCTGGGTGAGGAGAGGGTCCGAGTGTCAGGAGAGGTGGGAAAGACTCTAGGTGAGGAGAGGGTCAGACTATCAGGAGGATTTGGAGAGACTCTGGATGAGGTGAGGGTCAGAGTGTGGGGAGGAAATGGAGAGACTCTGGGTGAGCACATGACTAGGATGTCAGCAGCAGTTGGAGAGACTCTGACTGAGCACAGGACTAGGAAGTCAGAAGCAGTTGGAGAGACTCTGCATGAGGAGACGGTCAGGGTTTCAGGAGGAGTTGGACAGGCTCTGGGTGAGGAGAGGGTCAGGGTGTCGGGTGAAGTTGGACAGACTCTAGGTGAGGAGAGGGTCAGAGTGTCAGGAGGAGTTGGAGAGAATCTGGGAGACGAGAGACTCAGGGTGTCGGCAGGAGTTGGAGAGACTGGGTGAGGATAGGTTCAGGGTGTCAGGAAACGTTGGAGAGACCTCAGATGAGGAGAGGGTCCGAGTGTCAGCAGGTCTTGGAAAGGCTCTGGGTGAGGAGAGGGTCACGATGTTGGGAGGATTTGAACAGACTCTGGGTGAGGTGAGGGTTAGATTGTCACGAGGAGTTGGTCAGAATCTAGGGGAGGAGAGGGTCAGGGTGTCAAGAGTAGTTGGACAGGCTCTGGGTGAGGAGAGGGTCAGGGTGTTGGTCGAAGTTGGACAGACTCTAGGTGACGAGAGGGTCAGGGTGTCTGGAGGAGCTGCAGAGACTCTGGGTGAGGCGAGGGTCAGGGTGTCAGAAGGAATTGGAAAGGCTCTGAGTGAGGAGAGGGTCTGGGTTTCAGGAGGTGTTGGACAGACATTGGGTGAGGAGAGGGTCAGAATGTCTGGAAGAGATGGAGAGACTCTGGTTGAGGAGAGGGTCAGAGTGTTGGGAGGAGTTGTAGAGACTCTGGGTGAGGAGAGGGGCAGAGTGTCAGGAGGAGATGGAGAGACTCTGGGTGAGCAGAGGATCTGGGTGTTAGGAGGTGTTGGACAGACTCTGGGACAGGAGAGGGTCAGGGTTTCAGGAGGAGTTTGACGGGCTCTGGGTCAGGAGAGGGTCTGGTTGAAAGGAGGAGTTGGACAGTCTCTGGGTGAATAGAAGGGCTGGGTGTCAGGAGCAGTTGGAGAGACTCTGGCTGAGGAGAGGGTCAGGGTGTCAGCAGAAGTTGGAGAGGCTCTGGATGAGGAGAGGGTAAAAGTATCAGGACTAGTTGGACAGAATCTAGATGAGGAGGGTGTCACTTTGTCAGGAGGAGTTGGAGAGACTCTCGATGAGAAGAGGGTCAGAGTGTGTGGTGGAGTTGGCAAGACTGGGTGAGCACAGGGTCAGGGTGTCAGGAGCAGTTGGAGAGACTCTGGGTGAGGAGAGGTTCAGGGTGTCGGGTGAAGTTGGACAGGCTCTATGTGAAGACAAGGTCTGGGTGTTGGGAGGAGTTGGAGAGACTCTGGCTGAGGAGAGGGTCAGGGGGTCAGCAGGAGTTGGATAGACTCTGGGTGAGGAGAGGGTCTGGGTGTCAGGAGGAGTTGGAGAGACTCTTGATTAGGAGACCGTCAGAGTGTCAGGAGGAGATGGACAGACTCTGTGTCAGGAGATGGTCAGGGTGTCGGGAAAAGTTGGACAGACTCTAGGTGAGGAGAGGGTCAGACTGTCAGGAGGAGTTGGAGAGACTCTGGATGAGAAGAGGGTCTGAGTGTCGGGAGGAGTTGGAGAGACTCTAGGTGAGCAGAGGGTCAGGTTGTCAGGAGGAGTTGGACCGACAATGGGTGAGGAGAGGGTCAGAGTGTCCAGAAGAGATGGAGAGACTCTGGTTGAGGAGAGGGTCAGAGTGTTGGGAGGAGTTGTAGAGACTCTGGGTGAGGAGAGGGTCAGAATGTCGGGAGGAGATGGAGAGTCTCTGGGTGAGCAGAGGATCAGGGTGTTCGGAGGAGTTGGACAGACTCTGGGTGATGAGAGGGTCAGGGTGTCGGGTGAAGTTGGACAGACTCTAGGTGAGGAGAGGGTCAGACTGTCAGGAGGAGTAGGAGAGAATCTGGATGAGAAGAGGATCAGAGTGTCGGGAGGATTTGGAGAGACTCTGGGTGAGCAGCGGGTCAGGGTGTCAGGAGGAGTTGGACAGACAATGGGTGAGGAGAGGGTCAGAGTGTCCGAAAGAGATGGAGAGACTCTGGTTGAGGAGACGGTCAGAGTGTTGGGAGGAGTTGTAGAGACTCTGGGTGTGGAGAGGTTCAGAATGTCGGGAGGAGATGGAGAGTCTCTGGGTGAGCAGAGGATCAGCATGTCAGGAGCAGTTGGACAGACTCTGGCAGAGGAGAGGGTCAGTGTGTTGGGAGGCAATGGAGAAATTCTGGGTGATGAGAGGGTCAGGTTGTCAGGAGGAGTTGGACAAGCTTTAGATGATGAGAGTGTCAGTCTGTCAGGAGGAGTTGGAGATACTCTGGATGAGGAGAGGGTCAGAGAGTGGGGAGGAGATGGTGAGACTCTGGGTGAGCACAGGGTCAGGGTGTCAGGAGCAGTTGGAGAGACTCTTGGTGAGGAGAGGGTCAGGGTGTCAGGGGGAGTTGGACAGGCTCTTGGTGAGGAGAGGGTCAGAGTGTCGGGTGATGTTGGACAGGCTCTAGGTGAAGACAAGGTCTGGGTGTCGGGAGGAGTTGGAGAGACTCTGGGTGAGGAGAGGGTCAGGGGGTCAGCAGGATTTGGATAGACTCTGGGTGAGGAGAGGGTCTGGGTGTCAGGAGGAGTTGGAGAGACTCGTGATTCGGAGACTGTCAGAGTGTCAGGAGGAGATGGACAGACTCTGTGTCAGGAGATGGTCAGGGTGTCGGGAGTCATTGGACAGACTCTAGGTGAGGAGAGGGTCAGAATGTCAGGAGGAGTTGGAGAGACTCTGGTTGAGAAGAGGGTCAGAGTGTCGGGAGGAGTTGGAGAGACTTTATGTGAGCAGAGGGTCAGGTTGTCAGGAGGAGTTGGACCGACAATGGGTGAGGAGAGAGTCAGAGTGTCCAGAAGAGATGGAGAGACTCTGGTTGAGGAGAGGGTCAGAGTGTTGGGAGGAGTTGTAGAGACTCTGGGTGAGGAGAGGGTCAGAATGTCGGGAGGAGATGGAGAGTCTCTGGGTGAGCAGAGGATCAGGGTGTTCGGAGGAGTTGGACAGACTCTGGGAGAGGAGAGGGTCAGTGTGTTGGGAGGCGTTGGAGAAACTCTGGGTGATGAGACGGTCAGGTGTCAGGAGTTGGAGAGACTCTGGGTGAGGAGAGGGTCAGTTTGACAGGAGGAGTTGGACAGGCTCTGGCTGAAGAGAAGGTTTGGGTTTCGGGAGTAGTTGGAAAGACTCTGGATGAGGAGAGGGTCCGGATTTCGGGAGGAGTTTGAGAGACTCTGGGTGAGGAGAGGGTCAGAGTGTCAATAGGATTTGGAGAGAATCTAGGTGAGGAGAGGGTCAGGGTGTCAGGAGGAGTTGAAAGGCTGAGGAGAGGGTCCGGGTGTCAGGAGATTTGTAGAGACTCTGGATGAGGAGAGGATCAGAGTGTCAGGAGGAATTGGACAGACTCTAGATGAGGAGAGGGTCAGACTATCTGGAGGAGTTGGAGAGACTCTGGATGAGGAGAGGGTCAGAGTGTCGGGAAATGTGGAGAGACTCTTGGTCAGGAGACGGTCAGGGTTTCGGAATGAGTTGCAGAGACTCTGTGTGAGGAGAGGGTCAGGGAGTCGGGAGGAGTTGGACACACTCTGGGTGAGGAGAGGGTCAGTGTGTCAGGAGGATTTGGATAGAGTCTGGGTGAGGAAAGGGTCAGAGTGTCAGGAGGAGTTGGAAAGCTTCTAGGTGAGTAGAGGGTCAGAGTTCCAGGAGGAGTAGGACAGTCTCTGGGTGAAGAGAGAGTCAGGGTGTCAGGAGCAGTTGGACAGACATTGGGTGAGGAGAGGGTCAGAGTGTCAGGAGCAGTTGGAGAGAATCTGGGTGAGGCGATGTTCAAGGTGTCATGAGAAGTTGGACAGGCTCTAGGTGAGGAGACTGTCAGGGTGTCATGAGGAGTTGGAGAGAATCTGGGTGAGGAGATGGTCTGGGTGTCGGGAGACGTTGGGCACACTCTAGGTGATGAGAGGGTCAGATTGTCAGGAGGAGTTGGAGAGACTCTGGGTGCGGAGAGGGTTAGGGTGTCAGGTGGCGTTGAATAGACTCTGGATGCGGAGAGGGTCAGTGTGTCAGGAGTAGTTGGAGAGCTTCTGGGTGAGGAGAGGGTCAGGGTGTCAGGAGGATTTGGACAGACTATGGGTGAGGAGAGGGTCAAAGTGTCCGGATGAGATGGAGAGACTCTGGTTGAGGAGAGATTCAGAGTGTCAGGAGGAGATGGAGAGACTCTAGGTGAGCAGAGGATCAGGATGTTAGGAGGAGTTGGAAAGACTATGGGAGAGGAGAGGGTCAGTGTGTTGGGAGGCGTTGGAGAGACTCTGGGTGAAGAGAAGGTCTGGGTGTCGGGAGGAGTTGGAGAGACTCTGGGTGAGGAGAGGGTAAGCCTGTCAGCAGGAGTTGGAGAGACTCTGGGTGGGGAGAGGGTCAGAGTGTCAGGAGAGGTGGGAAAGACTCTAGGTGAGGAGAGGGTCAGACTATCAGGAGGATTTGGAGAGACTCTGGATGAGGTGAGGGTCAGAGTGCGGGGAGGAAATGGAGAGACTGTGGGTGAGCACATGACTAGGAAGTCAGAAGCAGTTGGAGAGACTCTGCATGAGGAGACGGTCAGGGTTTCAGGAGGAGTTGGACAGGCTCTGGGTGAGGAGAGGGTCAGGGTGTTGGGTGAAGTTGGACAGACTCTAGGTGAGGAGAGGGTCAGAGTGTCAGGAGGAGTTGGAGAGAATCTGGGAGACGAGAGACTCAGGGTGTCGGCAAGAGTTGGAGAGACTGGGTGAGGATAGGTTCAGGGTGTCAGGAAACGTTGGAGAGACCTCAGTTGAGGAGAGGGTCAGAGTGTCTGCAGGTCTTGGAAAGGCTCTGGGTGAGGAGAGGGTCACGATGTTGGGAGGATTTGAACAGACTCTGGGTGAGGTGAGGGTTAGATTGTCACGAGGAGTTGGACAGGCTCTGGGTGAGGAGAGGGTCAGGGTGTCGGTCGAAGTTGGACAGACTCTAGGTGACGAGAGGGTCAGGGTGTCTGGAGGAGCTGGAGAGACTCTGGGTGAGGCGAGGATCAGGGTGTCAGAAGGAGTTGGAAAGGTTCTGGGTGAGGAGAGGGTCAGGGTGTCAGGAGGTGTTGGACAGACATTGGGTGAGGAGAGGGTCAGAATGCCTGGAAGAGATGGAGAGACTCTCGTTGAGGAGAGGGTCAGAGTGTTGGGAGGAGTTGTAGAGACTCTGGGTGAGGAGAAGGGCAGAGTGTCAGGAGGAGATGGAGAGACTCTGGGTGAGCAGAGGATCTGGCTGTTAGGAAGTGTTGGACAGACTCTGGGACAGGAGAGGGTCAGGGTTTCAGGAGGAGTTTGACAGGCTCTGGGTCAGGAGAGGGTCTGGTTGAAAGGAGGAGTTGGACAGGCTCTGGGTGAAAAGAAGGGCTGGGTGTCAGGAGCAGTTGGAGAGACTCTGGCTGAGGAGAGGGTCAGGGTGTCAGCAGAAGTTGGAGAGACTCTGGATGAGGAGAGGGTGAAAGTATCAGGACTAGTTGGACAGAATCTAGATGAGGAGAGTGTCAGTCTGTCAGGAGGAGTTGGAGAGACTCTCGATGAGGAGAGGGTCAGAGTGTGTGGAGGAGATGGCAAGATTGGGTGAGCACAGGGTCAGGGTGTCAGGAGCAGTTGGAGAGAATCTGGGTGAGGAGAGGTTCAGGGTGTCGGGTGAAGTTGGACAGGCTCTAGGTGAAGACAAGGTCTGGGTGTTGGGAGGAGTTGGAGAGACTCTGGGTGAGGAGAGGGTCAGGGAGTCAGCAGGAGTTGGATAGACTCTGGGTGAGGAGAGGGTCTGGGTGTCAGGAGGAGTTGGAGAGACTCTTGATTAGGAGACCGTCAGAGTGTCAGGAGGAGATGGACTGACTCTGTGTCAGGAGATGGTCAGGGTGTCGGGAAAAGTTGGACAGACTCTAGGTGAGGAGAGGGTCAGACTGTCAGGAGGAGTTGGAGAAACTCTGGATGAGAAGAGGGTCTGAGTGTCGGGAGGAGTTGGAAAGACTCTAGGTGAGCAGAGGGTCAGATTGTCAGGAGGAGTTGGACCGACAATGGGTGAGGAGAGGGTCAGAGTGTCCAGAAGAGATGGAGAGACTTTGGTTGAGGAGAGGGTCAGAGTGTTGGGAGGAGTTGTAGAGACTCTGGGTGAGGAGAGGGTCAGAATGTCGGGAGGAGATGGAGAGTCTCTGGGTGAGCAGAGGATCAGGGTGTTCGGAGGAGTTGGACAGACTCTGGGAGAGGAGAGGGTCAGTGTGTTGGGAGGCGTTCGAGAAACTCTGGGTGATGAGAGGGTCAGGTGTCAGGAGTTGGAGAGACTCTGGGTGAGGAGAGGGTCAGGATGACAGGAGGAGTTGGAGAGACTCTGGGTGATGAGAGGGTCATGGTGTCAGGAGGAATTGTACAGGCTCTGGGTGATGAGAGGGTCAGGGTGTCGGGTGAAGTTGGACAGACTCTGGGTGAGGACAGTGTCAGACTGTCAGGAGGAGTAGGAGAGAATCTGGATGAGAAGAGGATCAGAGTGTCGGGAGGATTTGGAGAGACTCTGGGTGAGCAGCGGGTCAGGGTGTCAGGAGGAGTTGGACAGACAATGGGTGAGGAGAGGGTCATAGTGTCCGGAAGAGATGGAGAGACTCTGGTTGAGGAGACGGTCAGAGTGTTGGGAGGAGTTGTAGAGACTCTGGGTGTGGAGAGGTTCAGAATGTCGGGAAGAGATGGAGAGTCTCTGGGTGAGCAGAGGATCAGCGTGTCAGGAGCAGTTGGACAGACTCTGGCAGAGGAGAGGGTCAGTGTGTTGGGAGGCAATGGAGAAATTCTGGGTGATGAGATGGTCAGGTTGTCAGGAGGAGTTGGACAAGCTTTAGATGATGAGAGTGTCAGTCTGTCAGGAGGAGTTGGAGATACTCTGGATGAGGAGAGGGTCAGAGTGTGGGGAGGAGATGGTGAGACTCTGGGTGAGCACATGGTCAGGGTGTCAGGAGCAGTTGGAGAGACTCTGGGTGAGGAGAGGGTCAGGGTGTCAGGGGGAGTTGGACAGGCTCTGGGTGAGGAGAGGGTCAGAGTGTAGGGTGATGTTGGACAGGCTCTAGGTGAAGACAAGTTCTGGGTGTCGGGAGGAGTTGGAGAGACTCTGGGTGAGGAGAGGGTCAGGGAGTCAGGAGGAGTTGGACACACTCTGGGTGAGGAGAGGATCAGTGTGTCAGGAGGAGTTGGATAGAGTCTGGGTGAGGAAAGGGTCAGAGTGTCAGGAGGAGTTGGAAAGCTTCTAGGTGAGTAGAGGGTCAGAGTTCCAGGAGGAGTAGGACAGTCTCTGGGTGAGGAGAGAGTCAGGGTGTCAGGAGCAGTTGGAAAGACATTGGGTGAAGAGAGGGTCAGAGTGTCAGGAGCAGTTGGAGAGAATCTGGGTGAGGCGATGGTCTGGGTGTCGGGAGACATTGGGCAGACTCTTGGTGATGAGAGGGTCAGATTGTCAGGAGGAGTTGGAGAGACTCTGGGTGTGGAGAGGGTTAGGGTGTCAGGTGGCGTTGGATAGACTCTGGATGCGGAGAGGGTCAGTGTGTCAGGGGTAGTTGGAGAGCGTCTGGGTGAGGAGAGGGTCAGGGTGTCAGGAGGATTTGGACAGACTATGGGTGAGGAGAGGGTCAAAGTGTCCGGATGAGATGGAGAGACTCTGGTTGAGGAGAGATTCAGAATGTCAGGAGGAGATGGAGAGACTCTAGGTGAGCAGAGGATCAGGATGTTAGGAGGAGTTGGAAAGACTCTGGGAGAGGAGAGGGTCAGTGTGTTGGGAGGCGTTGGAGAGACTCTGGGTGATGAGAGGGTCAAGGTGTATGGAGGAGTTGCACAGGCTCTGGGTGAAGAGAAGGTCTGGGTGACGGGAGGAGTTGGAGAGACTCTGGGTGAGGAGAGGGTAAGCGTGTCAGCAGGAGTTGGAGAGACTCTGGGTGAGGAGAGGGTCCGAGTGTCAGGAGAGGTGGGAAAGACTCTTGGTGAGGAGAGGGTCAGACTATCAGGAGGATTTGGAGAGACTCTGGATGAGGTGAGGGTCAGAGTGTGGGGAGGAAATGGAGAGACTCTGGGTGAGCACATGACTAGGGTGTCAGCAGCAGTTGGAGAGACTCTGGCTGAGCACAGGACTAGGAAGTCAGAAGCAGTTGGAGAGACTCTGCATGAGGAGACGGTCAGGGTTTCAGGAGGAGTTGGACAGGCTCTGGGTGAGGAGAGGGTCAGGGTGTCGGGTGAAGTTGGACAGACTTTAGGTGAGGAGAGGGTCAGAGTGTCAGGAGGAGTTGGAGAGAATCTGGGAGACGAGAGACTCAGGGTGTCGGCAGGAGTTGGAGAGACTGGGTGAGGATAGGTTCAGGGTGTCAGGAAACGTTGGAGAGACCTCAGATGAGGAGAGGGTCCGAGTGTCAGCAGGTCTTGGAAAGGCTCTGGGTGAGGAGAGGGTCACGATGTTGGGAGGATTTGAACAGACTCTGGGTGAAGTGATGGTTAGATTGTCACGAGGATTTGGTCAGACTCTAGGGGAGGAGAGGGTCAGGGTGTCAAGAGTAGTTGGACAGGCTCTGGGTGAGGAGAGGGTCAGGGTGTCGGGCGAAGTTGGACAGACTCTAGGTGACGAGAGGGTCAGGGTGTCTGGAGGAGCTGGAGAGACTCTGGGTGAGGAGAGGGTCAGGGTGTCAGGAGGAGTTGGACAGCGTCTGGGTGAATGGAAGGTCTGGGTGTCGGAAGGAGTTGGAGAGACTCTCGATGAGGAAAGGTTCAGGGTGTCAGCAGGAGTTGGGGAGACTCTCGATGAGGAAAGGTTCAGGGTGTCAGGAGGAGTGGAGAAACTCTGGGTGAGCAGAGGGTCAGGGTGTATAGAGGATTTGGACAGACTCTGGGTGAGGAGAGGGTCAGAGTGTCAGGAGGAGTTCGGGAGACTCTGCGTGAGGAGAGGGTCAGGGTGTCGGGGGAAAGAGGACAGACTCTAGGTGAGGAGAGGGTCAGGGTGTCAGGCGGAGTTGGAGAGACTCCAGATGAGGAGAGGGTCAGAGTGTCTGGAGGTGTTTGAGAGACTCTGGGTGAGGAAAGGGTCAGGGTCTCAGGAGGAGTTGGAGAGACTCAGGGTGAGCAGAGGGTCAGGTTGTCAGGAGGAGTTGGACAGACTCTGGGTGAGGAGAGGATCAGGGTGGGAGGAGGAGTAGGCGAGAATCTGGATGAGAAGAGGGTCAGAGTGTCGGGAGGATTTGGAGAGACTCTGGGTGAGGAGAGGGTCAGGGTGTCAGGAGGAGTTGGACCGACAATGGGTGAGGAGAGGGACAGAGTGTCCGGAAGAGATGGAGAGACTCTGGTTGAGGAGAGGGTCAGAGTGTTGGAAGGAGTTGTAGAGACTGTGGGTGAGGAGGGGGTCAGAATGTCAGGAGGAGATGGAGAGTCTCTGGGTGAGCAGAGGATCAGGGTGTCAGGAGGTTTTGGACAGACTCTGGGAGAGGAGAGGGTCAGTGTGTTGGGAGGCGTTGGAGAAACTCTGGGTGATGAGAGGGTCAGGTATCAGGAGTTGGAGAGACTCAGGGTGAGGAGAGGGTCAGGGTGTCAGGAGGATTTGGAAGGGCTCTGGGTAAGGAGAGGGTCAGGGTGTCATGCGGAGTTGGAGATATTCCTGGAGAGACTCTGGGTGAGGAAAGGGTCAGGGTGTCGTGTGAAGTTGAACAAACTCGAGCTGAGGAGAGGGTCAGAGTGTCAGGAGGAGTTGGAGAGACTCTGGGTGAGCAGAGGGTCAGTGTGTCAGTAGGAATTGGACAGACAACGGGTGAGGAGAGGGTCAGAGTGTCCGGAAGAGATGGAGAGACTATGGTTGAGGAGAGGGTCAGAGTGTTGGGAGGAGTTGTAGAGACTCTGGGTGAGCAGAGGGGCAGAGTGTCAGGAGGAGATGGAGAGACTCTGGGTGAGGAGTGGGTCAGAATGTCAGGAGGAGATGGAGAGACTCTGGATGAGCAAGGATCAGGGTGTTAGGAGGAGTTGGACAGACTCTGGGTGATGAGAGGATCAGTTGTTAGGAGTTGGAGAGACTCTGGGTGAGGAGAGGGTGGCGGAGGAGTGAGGGGTGGGTGTGTGGGGTAGGAGTGGGGGGTGGGTGTGCAGGGGAGAAGTGGGGGGTGGGTGTGCGGGGTAGGTGGGTGTGTTGGGGAGGAGTGGGTGTGGGTGTGTGGGAGAGGAGTCGGGGTGGGTGTGTGGGGGAGGAGTGGGAGGTGGGAGTGTGGGGGAGGAGTGGGCTGTGGGTGTGTGGGGGAGGAGTGGGGGTGGGAGTGTGGGAAGGGAGTGGGGGTAGGTTTTTGGGGGAGGGGTGGATGTGGGTGCGTGGGGGAGGAGTCGAGGGTGGGTGTGTGGGAGAGGAGTGGAGATGGGTGTGTGGGGGAAGAATGCGGGTGGGTGTTTGGGGGAGGAGTGGGGGGTGGGTGAGTGGGGGTGAAGTGGGGGTGGCTGTGTGGGGAGGTGGCTGTGTGGGGGAGGAGTGGGGGTGGGTGTGTGAGAGAGGAGTGGGGTTGGGTTTATGGGGGTGGGAGTGTGGGGGTGGAGTGGAGGTTTGGTGTGTGGGGGAGGAGTGGGGTTGGGTGTTTGGGGAGGTGGGTGTGTGGGGGAGGAGTGGGGGTGGGTGTGTAGGGGAGGAGTGGGGGGTGTGTGTGTGGAGGTGGAGTGGGGGGTGGGTGTGTGGGAGAGGAGTGGGGGTTTGGTGTGTTGGGGAGGAGTGGGGGTTGGGTGTGTTGGGGAGGAGTGGGGGTCGAGGTGTGGGGGAGGAATGGGGGTTGGGTGTGTGGGGCAGGAGTGGGGGTGGGTGTTTGGGGGAGAAGTGGAGGTTGGGTGTGTGGGGGAGGAGTGGGGGGTGGGATTGTGGGGGAGGAGTGTGGGTGGGTGTGTCGGGGAGGAGTGGGGGGTGGGTGTGCGGGGGAGGATTGGGGGGTGGATGTGTGGGGGAGGAGTGGGGGTGGGTGTGTGGGGGAGGAGTGGGGGGTGGGTGTGTGGGGAGGTGGGTGTGTTGGGGAGGAGTGGGGGTGGGTGTGTGGGAGAGGAAAGGGTGTGGGTGTGTGGGGGAGGAAAGGGGCTGGGTGTGTGGGGGAGGAAAGGGGGTGGGAGGGTGGGGAGGTGAATGTGTGGGTTTGTGGGGGATGAGTGGGGGGTGGGTGTGTGGGGGAGGACAAGGGGTGGGTGTGTGGGGGAGGAGTGGGGGGTGGGTGTGCGGGAGAGGAGTGAGGGGTGGGTGTGAGGGGTAGGAGTGGGGTTGGGTGTGTAGGGGAGGATTGGGGGGTGGGTTTGTGGGAGAGGAGTGGGGTGTGGGTGTGTGGTAGGAATGGTGGTGGGTGTGTGGGGGGGGTGGCTGTGTGTGGGAGGAGTGGGGGTGGGTGTGTGGCGGGGGTGCGTGTGTGTAGGAGGAAAGGGGGTGGGTGCATGGGGGTGGATTGGGGGTGTGTGTGTGGGAGAGGCGTGGGCGGTGGGTGTGTGGGGGAAGAGTGGGGGTGGGTGTGTGGGAGAGGAGTCAGGGTGGGTGTGTGGTGGTGGAGTGGGGGGTGGGTGTTTGTTGGAGGTGGGTGTGTGGGGGAGGAGTCGGGGTGGGTGTGTGGTGGTGGAGTGGGGGGTGGGTGTTTGTTGGAGGTGGGTGTGTGGGGGAGGAGTCGGGGTGGGTGTGTGGGGGTGGAGTGGGGGGTGGTTGTGTGGGGGAGGAGTCGGGGTGGGTGTGTGGGGGAGGAGTAGGGGGTGGGTGTGAGGGGGAGGAGTCAGGGTGGGTGTGTGGGGGAGGAGTAGGGGGTGGGTGTGAGGGGGAGGAGTCGGGGTGGGTGTGTGGGGGAGGAGCGAGTGGTGGGCGTGTGGGGGTGGAGTGGGGGGTGGGTGTGTGGGTGTGGAGTGGGCGGTGGGTGTGTGGGGGAGGAGTGGGGGAGGGTGTGTGGGGGAGGTTTGGGGGGTGGGTAAGTGGAAGAGAAGCGAGCGCTGGGTGTGTGGGGGAGGAGTGGGGTTGGGTGTTTGGGGAGGTGGGTATGAGGGTGTGTGGGGGAGGAGTGGGGGGGGTTGTGTGGGGGAGAGGTGGGGGGTGGGTGTGTGGAGGAGGACTGGGGGTGGGTGTGTGGGTGAGGAGTGAGAGTGGGTGTGCGGGAGAGGAGTGGGGTTGGGTGTGTGTGGGAGGTGGGTGTTTGGGAGAGGAGTGGGGGGTTGGTGTGTGGGAGAGGAGTGGGTGTTGGGTGTGTGGGGGTGGAGTGGGGGTGGGTGTGTGGGGGAGGAGTGGGGTGTGGGTGTGTGGGGGAGGAGTGGGGGTTGGGTGTGTGGGGGAGGAGTGGGGGGTGGGTGTGTGGGGGAGGAAAGGGGGTGGGTTGTTGGGGGAGGTGGGTGTGTGGTGGATAAGTGTGGGGGGTGGGTGTGTGCAGTAGAAGTGGAGTTGGGTCTGTGGGGGAGGAGTGGGGGTGGTTGTCTGTGGGAGGTGGGAGAGTGGGGGTTGGTGTGTGCGGGAGGAGTGGGCGGTGGGTGTGTTGGGGAGGAGTGGGGGTGGGTGTGTGGGGGGTTTGGGTGTGTGGGGGAGGAGTGGAGGTTGGTGTGTGGGACAGGAGTGGGGGGTGGGTGTGTGCGGGAGGAGTGGAGGTTGGTGTGTGGGACAGGAGTGGGGGTTAGGTGTGTGGGGGAGGAGTGGGGGGTGGGTGTGTGGGGGAGGTGGGGGGGTGGGAGTGTGGGGGAGGAGTGGTGGTGGGTGTGTGGGGGAGGAGTGGGGGGTGGGTGTGTTGGGGAGGAGTGGGGGGTGGGTGTGCGGGGGAGGAGTGCGGGGTGGGTGTGCGGGTTAGGTGGGTGTGTGGGGGAAGTGTCGGGGGTTGGTGTGTGGGGGAGGTGGGTGTGTTGTGGAGGAGTGGTGTGTGGGTTTGTGGGAGAGGAGTGGGGGCTGGGAGTGTGGGAAGGGAGTCGGGGTATGTGTTAGGGGGTGGGGTGGATGTTGGTGTGTGGGGGAGGAGTCGGGGGTGGGTGTGTGGGAGAGGAGTGGAGATGGGTGTGTGGGGGAGGAGTGGGTGTGGGTGTGTGGGGGAGGAGTGGGGGGTGTGTGAGTGGGGGTGGAGTGGGGGTGGGTGTGTGGGGAGGTGGGTGTGTGGGGGAGGAGTGGGGGTGGGTGTGTGGGAGAGGAGTGGGGGTGGGTTTGTGGGAGAGGAGTGGGGGTGGGAGTGTGGGGGAGGAGTGGGGGTGGGTTTGTGGGAGAGG
The DNA here is from genome assembly GCA_026770705.1 of Isurus oxyrinchus. Taxonomy (NCBI): domain Eukaryota; kingdom Metazoa; phylum Chordata; class Chondrichthyes; order Lamniformes; family Lamnidae; genus Isurus; species Isurus oxyrinchus. The sequence continues at coordinate 105,130,782 of JANJGN010000010.1, forward strand.
AGTGGGGGTGGGAGTGTGGGGGAGGAGTGGGCTGTGGGTGTGTGGGGGAGGAGTGGGGCGTGGGAGTGTGGGAAGGGAGTGGGGGCAGTTGTTTGGGGGTGGGGTGGATGTGGGTGTGTGGGGGAGGAGTCAGGGGTGGGTGTGTGGGAGAGGAGTGGAGATGGGTGTGTGGGGGAGGAGTGGGGGGTGGGTGTGTAGGGGTGGAGTGGGGGGTGTGAGTGGGAGAGGAGTTGGGGGTGGGTGTGTGGGGGAGGAGTGCGGGTTTGGTGCGTGGGGGAGGAATGGTGGTGGGTGTGTGGGGGTGGAGTGGGGGGTGGGTGTGTGGGAGTGGAGTGGGTGGTGGGTGTGTGGGGGAGGAGTGGGAGTGGGTGTGTGGGAGAGGAGTGGGGTTGGGTGTGTGGGGGAGGTGGGAGTGTGGGAGAGGAGTGGGGGTTGGTGTGTGCGGGAGGAGTGGGGGGTGGGTGTGTGGGGGAGGAGGGGGGTGGGTGTGTGGGGGGTTTGGGTCTGTCGGGGAGGAGTGGAGGTTGGTGTGTGGGACAGGAGTGCGGGGTGGGTGTGTGATGGAGGAGTGGAGGTTGGTGTGTGGGACAGGAGTGGGGGTTAGATGTGTGGGGGAGGAGTGGGGGGTGGGTGTGTGAGGGAGGTGGGGGTGGTGGGTGTGTGGGACAGGAGTGGGGGTTAGGTGTGTGGGGGGGAGTAGTTGGGGGTGGGTGTGTGGGGGAGGAGTGGGGGGTGGGTGTGTGGGGGGGAGTAGTGGGGGGTGGGTGTGTGGGGGGGAGTAGTGGGGGGTGGGTTTGTGGGGGAGGAGTGAGGGGTTGGTGCGTGGGGGAGGAGTGGGGGGTGGTTGTGCGGGGGAGGAGTGCGGGGTGAGTGTGCGGGTTAGGTGGGTGTGTGGGGGAAGTGTCGGGGGTTGGTGTGTGGGGGAGGTGGGTGTGTTGTGGAGGAGTGGGGTGTGGGTTTGTGGGAGAGGAGTGGGGGTGGGTGTGTGGGGGAGGAGTGGGCTGTGGGTGTGTGGGGGAGGAGTGGGGGTGGGAGTGTGGGGGAGGAGTGGGCTGTGGGTGTGTGGTGGAGGATTAGGGGCTGGGAGTGTGGGAAGGGAGTGGGGGTAGGTGTTAGGGGGTGGGGTGGATGTTGGTGTGTGGGGGAGGAGTCGGGGGTGGGTGTGTGGGAGAGGAGTGGGGGTGGGTGTGTGGGAGAGGAGTGGGGGTGGGTGTGTGGGGGAGGAGTGGGCTGTGGGTGTGTGGGGGACGTGTGGAGGGTGGGAGTGTGGGGGGAGGAGTGGGCTGTGGGTGTGTGGGGGAGGAGTGGGTGGTGGGAGTGTGGGAAGGAAATGGGGGTAGTTGTTTGGGGGTGGGGTGGATGTGGGTGTGTGGGGGAGGAGTCGGGGGTGGGTGTGTGGGAGAGGAATGGTGGTGGGTGTGTGGGGGTGGAGTGGGGGTGGGTGTGTGGGGAGGTGGGTGTTACGGGGAGGAGTGGGGGGTGTGTGTGTGGGGGTGGAGTGAGGGGGTGGGTGTGTGGGAGTGGAGTGGGTGGTGGGTGTGTGGGGAAGGAGTGGGGGGTGGGTGTGTGGGAGAGGAGTGGGGTTGGGTTTGTGGGGGTGGGTGTGTGGGGGAGGAGTGGGGTTTTGGTGTGTGGGGGAGGAGTGGGGTTGTGTGTTTGGGGGTGGAGTGGGGCTGGTGTGTGGGGGAGGAGTGGGGGGGTGTGTGTGTGGGGGTCGAGTGGGGGGTGGGTGTGTGGGAGAGTAGTGGGGGTTTGGTGTGTGGGGGAGGAGTGGGGGTTGGGTGTGTGGGGGAGGAGTGGGGGTGGGTGTTTGGGGGAGGAGTGGGGGTGGGTGTGTGGGGGCGGAGTGGGGGTGGGTGTGTAGGGGAGGAGTGGGGGGGTGTGTGTGTCGGGGTCGAGTGGGGGGTGGGTGTGTGGGAGAGTAGTGGGGGTTTGGTGTGTGGGGGAGGAGTGGGGGTTGGGTGTTTGGGGGAGGAGTGGGGGTGGGTGTGTAGGGGAGGAGTGGGGGTAGGTGTGCGGGGGAGGAGTGCGGGATGGGTGTGCGGGTTAGGTGGGTGTGTGGGGGAAGTGGGTTGGTGTGTGGGGGAGTTGGGTGTGTTGAGGAGTGGTGTGTGGGTTTGTGGGAGAGGAGTGGGCGTGGGTGTGTGGGGGAGGAGTGGTCTGTGGGTGTGTGGGGGAGGAGTGGGGGTGGGAGTGTGGGGGAGGAGTGGGCTGTGGGTGTGTTGTGGAGGAGTGGGGGCTGGGAGTGTGGGAAGGGAGTGGGGATAGGTGTTAGGGGGTGGGATGGATGTTTGTGTGTGGGGGAGGAGTCGGGGGTGGGTGTGTGGGAGAGGAGTGGAGATGGGTGTGTGGGGGAGGAGTGGGGGTGGGTTTGTGGGGGAGGAGTGGGGGGTGGGTGAGTGGGAGTGGAGTGTGGGTGGGTGTGTGGGGAGGTGGGTGTGTTGGGGAGGAGTGGGGGTGGGTGTGTGGGAGAGGATTGGGGGTGGGTTTGTGGGAGAGGAGTGGGGGTGGGTGTGTGGGGGAGATGTGGAGGGTGGGTGTGTGGGAGTGGAGTGTGGGTGGGTGTGTGGGGAGGTGGGTGTGTTGGGGAGGAGTGGGGGTGGGTGTGTGGGAGAGGATTGGGGGTGGGTTTGTGGGAGAGGAGTGGGGGTGGTTGTGTGGGGGGGGTGGGAGTGTGGGAGAGGAGTGGGGGTTGGTGTGTGCGGGAGGAGTGGGGGGTGGGTGTGTGGGGGAGGAGTGGGGGTGGGTGTGTGGGGGGTTTGGGTGTGTCGGGGAGGAGTGGATGTTGGTGTGTGGGACAGGAGTGCGGGGTGGGTGTGTGATGGAGGAGTGGAGATTGGTGTGTGGGACAGGAGTGGGGGTTAGGTGTGTGGGGGAGGAGTGGGGGGTGGCTGTGTGAGGGAGGTGGGGGTGGTGGGTGTGTGGGGGAGGAGTGGTGTTGTGTGTGGGGGGGAGTAGTTGGTGGTGGGTGTGTGGGGAAGGAGTTGGGGGTGGGTGTGTGGGGGGGAGTAGTGGGGGGTGGGTGTGTGGGGGGGAGTAGTGGGGGGTGGGTGTGTGGGGGAGGAGTGGGGGTTGGGTGTGTGGGGGAGGAGTGAGGGGTTGGTGCGTGGGGGAGGAGTGGGGGGTGGGTGTGCGGGGGAGGAGTGCGGGGTGGGTGTGCGGGTTAGGTGGGTGTGTGGGGGAAGTGTCGGGGGTTGGTGTGTGGGGGAGGTGGGTGTGTTGTGGAGGAGTGGGGTGTGGGTTTGTGGGAGAGGATTGGGGGTGGGTGTGTGGGGGAGGAGTGGGCTGTGGGTGTGTGGGGGAGGAGTGGGGGTGGGAGTGTGGGGGAGGAGTGGGCTGTGGGTGTGTGGTGGAGGATTAGGGGCTGGGAGTGTGGGAAGGGAGTGGGGGTAGGTGTTAGGGGGTGGGGTGGATGTTGGTGTGTGGGGGAGGAGTCGGGGGTGGGTGTGTGGGAGAGGAGTGGGGGTGGGTGTGTGGGAGAGGAGTGGGGGTGGGTGTGTGGGGGAGGAGTGGGCTGTGGGTGTGTGGGGGAGGTGTGGAGGGTGGGAGTGTGGGGGGAGGAGTGGGCTGTGGGTGTGTGGGGGAGAAGTGGGTGGTGGGAGTGTGGGAAGGAAGTGGGGGTAGTTGTTTGGGGGTGGGGTGGATGTGGGTGTTGGGGGGAGGAGTGGGGGGTGTGTGTGTGGGGGTGGAGTGGGGGGTGGGTGTGTGGGAGTGGAGTGGGTGGTGGGTGTGTGGGGAAGGAGTGGGGGTGGGTTTGTGGGAGAGGAGTGGGGTTGGGTTTGTGGGGGTGGGTGTGTGGGACAGGAGTGGGGTTTTGGTGTGTGGGGGAGGAGTGGGGTTGTGTGTTTGGGGGTGGAGTGGGGCTGGTGTGTGGGGGAGGAGTGGGGGGTGTGTGTGTGGGGGTCGAGTGGGGGGTGGGTGTGTGGGAGAGTAGTGGGGGTTTGGTGTGTGGGGGAGGAGTGGGGGTTGGGTGTGTGGGGGAGGAGTGGGTGTGGGTGTTTGGGGGAGGAGTGGGGGTGGGTGTGTAGGGGAGGAGTGGGGGTAGGTGTGCGGGGGAGGAGTGCGGGATGGGTGTGCGGGTTAGGTGGGTGTGTGGAGGAAGTGGGTTGGTGTGTGGGGGAGTTGGGTGTGTTGAGGAGTGGTGTGTGGGTTTGTGGGAGAGGAGTGGACGTGGGTGTGTGGGGGAGGAGTGGGCTGTGGGTGTGTGGGGGAGGAGTGGGGGTGGGAGTGTGGGGGAGGAGTGGGCTGTGGGTGTGTGGTGGAGGAGTGGGGGCTGGGAGTGTGGGAAGGGAGTGGGGATAGGTGTTAGGGGGTGGGATGGATGTTTGTGTGTGGGGGAGGAGTCGGGGGTGGGTGTGTGGGAGAGGAGTGGAGATGGGTGTGTGGGGGAGGAGTGGGGGTGGGTTTGTGGGGGAGGAGTGGGGGGTGGGTGAGTGGGAGTGGAGTGTGGGTGGGTGTGTGGGGAGGTGGGTGTGTGGGGGAGGAGTGGGGGTGGGTTTGTGGGAGAGGAGTGGGGGTGGGTGTGTGGGGGAGGTGTGGAGGGTGGGACTGTGGGGGAGGAGTGGGCTGTGGGTGTGTGGGTGAGGAGTGGGGGGTGGGAGTGTGGGAAGGGAGTGGGGTAGTTGTTTGGGGTGGGGTGGATGTGGGTGTGTGGGGGAGGAGTCGGGGGTGGGTGTGTGGGAGAGGAGTGGAGATGGGTGTGTGGGGGTGGAGTGGGGGTGGGTGTGTGGGGAGGTGCGTGTTAGGGGGAGGAGTGGGGGGGGTGCGTGTGTTGGGGTGGAATGGGGGGGTGGGTGTGTGGGAGTGGAGTGGGTTGTGGGTGTGTGGGGGAGGAGTGGGGGTTGGTGTGTGGGAGAGGAGTGGGGTTGGGTTTGTGGGGGTTGGTGTGTGGGCGAGGAGTGGGGGTTTGGTCTGTGGGGGAGGAGTGGGGTTGTGTGTTTGGGGGAGGAGTGGGGGTGGGTGTGTAGGGGAGGAGTGGGGGGTGTGTGTGTGGGGGTGGAGTGGGGGGTGGGTGTGTTTGGGGAGGAGTGGGGGTTTGGTGTGTTGGGGAGGAGTGGGGGTTGGGTGTGTGGGGGAGGAGTGGGGGTTGGGTGTGTGGGGGAGGAGTGGGGGGTGGGAGCGTGGGGGAGGAGTGGGGGTGGGTGTGTGGGGGAGGAGTGCGGGGTGGGTGTGCGGGGGAGGAGTTGGGGTGGGTGTGCGGGGGAGGAGTGGTGGGTGGGTGTGTGGGAGAGGAGTGGTGGGTGGGTGTGTGGGGGAGGAGTGGGGGTGGGTGTGTGGGGGAGGAGTGGGGGTTGGGTGTGTGGGGAGGTGGGTGTGTGGGGGAGGAGTGGGGGTGGGTGTGTGGGAGAGGAAAGGGGGTGGGTGTGTGGGGGAGGAAGGGGGTGTGTGTGTGGGGGAGGAGTGAGGGGTGGGTGTGTGGGGGTGGAGTGGGGGGAGTGTGTGGGGGAGGAGTGGGGGGTGGGTGTGCGGGAGAGGAGTGGGGGGTGGGTGTGCGGGAGAGGAGTGAGGGGTGGGTGTGAGGGGTAGGAGTGGGGTTGGGTGTGTAGGGGAGGATTGGGGGGTGGGTGTGTGGGAGAGGAGTGGGGTGTGGGTGTGTGGTAGGAATGGTGGTGGGTGTGTGGGGGGGGTGGCTGTGTGTGGGAGGAGTGGAGGTGGGTGTGTGGCGGGGGTGCGTGTGTGTAGGAGAAGAGGGGGTGGGTGTGCGGGGGAGGATTGGGGGTGTGTGTGTAGGAGAGGAGTGGGCGGTGGGTGTGTGGGGGAAGAGTGGGGGGTGGGTGTCTGGGGGAGGAGTGGGAGTGCGTGTGTGGGGGTGGAGTGGGGGTGGGTGAGTGGGGGTGGAGTGGGGGTGGGTTTGTGGAGGAAGAGTGGGGGGGTGGGTGTGTGGGGGAGGAGTCGGGGTGGGTGTGTGGGGGAGGAGTGGGGGTGGGTGTGTGGGGTTGGAGTGGGGGTGGGTGTGTGGGGTTGGAGTGGGGGAGGGTGTGTGGGGTTGGAGTGGGGGTGGGTGTGTGGGGTTGGAGTGGGGGTGGGTGTGTGGGGTTGGAGTGGGGGTTGGGTGTGTGTGGGAGGAGTCAGGGTGGGTGTGTTGGTGGAGTGGGGGGTGGGTGTTTTTGGGAGGTGGGTGTGTGGGGGAGGAGTCGGGGTGGGTGTGTGGGGGAGGAGTCGGGGTGGGTGTGTGGGGGAGGAGTGGGGGGTGGTTGTGTGGGGGAGGAGTGGGGGGTGGGTGTGTGGGGGAGGAGTGGGGGGTGGGTGTGTGTTGGTGGAGCGGGGGGTGGGTGTTTTTGCGAGGTGGGTGTGTGGGGGAGGAGTCGGGGTGGGTGTGTGGGGGAGGAGTGGGGGGTGGGTGTGAAGGGGAAGAGTCGGGGTGGGTGTGTGGGGGAGGAGTGAGAGGTGGGCGTGTGGGGTTGGAGTGGGGGTTGGGTGTGTGGGGGAGGTGGGTGTGTGGGCGTGGAGTAGGTGTGGGTGTGTGGGGGTGGAGTGAAGGGTGGGTGTGTGGGGGAGGAGTGGGGGGTTGGGTGTGTGGCGGAGGAGTGAGGGGTGGGAGCGTGGGGGAGGAGTTGGGGTGGGTGTGCGGGGGAGGAGTGGTGGGTGGGTGTGTGGGGGAGGAGTGGGGGTGGGTGTGTGGGGGAGGAGTGGGGGGTGTGTGTGTGGGGGAGGAGTGGGGGTGGGTGTCTGTGGGAGGTGGGTGTTTGGGAGAGGAGTGGGGATTGGTGTGTGGGAGAGGAGTGGGGGTTGTGTGTGTGGGTGAGGAGTGGGGGTGGGTGTGTGGGGGAGGAGTGCGGGTTGGGTGTTTGGGGGAGGAGTGGGGGGTGGTTGTGTGGGGGAGGAAATGGGGTGGGTTGTTGGGGGAGGTGGGTGTGTGGTGGAAAAGTGTGGGGTTGGGTGTGTGGGGGAGGAGTGGGGGTTGGGTGTGTGGGGGAGGAGTGGGGGGTTGGTGTGTGGGGGAGGAAAGGGGGTGGGTTGATGGGGGAGGTGGGTGTGTGGTGGATGAGTGGGGGGTGGGGGTGTAGGGGAGGAGTGGTGGTGTGTGTGTGGGGGAGGAGTGGGGTGTGGGAGTGTGGGGAGGTGGGTGTGTGGGGGTGGTGTGGGGTGTCGGTGTGTGCGGGAGGAGTGCGGGAGGGGTTGTGGGGGAGGATTGGGGGTGGGTGTGTGTGGGAGGAATGGGGGTGGGTCTGTGGGGGAGGAGTGGGGGTGGGTGTGTGGGGGAGGTGGGAGTGTGGGAGAGGAGTGGGGGTTGGTGTGTGCGGGAGGAGTGGGGGGTGGGTGTGTGGGGGAGGAGTGGGAGTGGGTGTGTTGGGGGTTTGGGTGTGTGGGGGAGGAGTGGAGGTTGGTGTGTGGGACAGGAGTGGGGGTTAGGTGTGTGGGGGAGGAGTGGGGGGTGAGTGTTTGGGGGAAGTATGGGGGTTGGGTGTGTGTGGGATGAGTGCGGGGTGGGTGTTTGTTGGAGGAGTTGGGGTGGGTGTGTAGGGGAGGTGTGGGGGTGGGTGTGTGGGGGAGGAGTGGTGGTGGGTGTGTGGGGGAGGAGTGGGGGGTGGGTGTGCTGGGGAGGAGTGGGGTGTCGGTGTGTGGGGGAGGAGTGAGGGGTGGGTGTGTGGGGGAGGAGTGGGGGGCAGGTGTGCGGGGGAGGAGTGGGGGGGTGGGTGTGCGGGGTAGGTGAGTGTGTGGGGGAAGTGTGAGGTGTTGGTCTGTGGGCGAGGTGGGTGTGTTGTGGAGGAGTGGGGTGTGAATTTGTGGGAGAGGAGTGCGGGTGGGTGTGTGGGGGAGGAGTGGGCTGTGGGTGTGTGGGGGAGGAGTGTGGGGTGGGTGTGTGGGAATGGAGTGGGGGTAGGTGTTAGGGGGTGGGGTGGATGTTTGTGTGTGGGGGAGGAGTCGGGGGTGGGTGTGTGGGAGAGGAGTGGAGATGGGTGTGTGGGGGAGGAGTGGGGGGTGGGTGTGTTGGGGAGGAGCGGGGGGTGGTTGAGTGGGGGTGGAGTGGGGGTGGGTGTGTGGGGAGGTGGGTGTGTGGGGGAGGAGTGGGGGTGGGTGTGTGGGAGAGGTTTGGAGGGTGGGAGTGCGGTGGAGGAGTGGGCTGTGGGTGTGTGGGGGAGGTGTGGAGGGTGGGAGTGTGGGGGAGGAGTGGGCTGTGGGTGTGTGGGGGAGGAGTGGGGGGTGGGAGTGTGGGAAGGGAGTGGGGGCAGTTGTTTGGGGGTGGGGTGGTTGTGGGTGTGTGGGGGAGGAGTCGTGGGTGGGTGTGTGGGAGAGGAGTGGCGATGGGTGTGTGGGGGAGGAGTGGGGGGTGTGTGTGTAGGGGAGGAGTGAGGGGTGTGCATGGGAGAGGAGATGGGGTGGGTGTGTGGGGGAGGAGTGGGGGTTTGGTGCATGGGGGAGGAATCGAGGTGGATGTGTGATGGTGGAGTGGGGGTGGGTGTGTGGGAGAGGAGTGATGTTGGGTTTGTGGGGGTGGGTGTGGGGGTTTGGTGTGTGGGGGTGGAGTGGGGTTGGGTGTTTGGGGGTAGAGTGGGTGTGGGTGTGTGGGGAGGTGGGTGTGTGGGGGCGGAGTGGGGGTGGGTGTGTAGGGGAGGAGTGGGGGGTGTGGGTGTGGGGGTGGAGTGGGGGGTGGGTGTGTGGGAGAGGAGTGGGGGTTTGGTGTGTTGGGGAAGAGTGGGGGGTGGGTGTGTTGGGGAGGTGTGGGGGGTGGGTGTGTGGGGGAGGAGTGGGGGTGGAGGTGTGGGGGAGGAGTGGGGGTTGGGTGTGTGGGGGAGGAGTGGGGGTGGGTGTTTGGTGGAGGAGTGGGGGTTGGGTGTGTGCGGGAGGAGTGGGGGGTGGGAGTGTGGGGGAGGACTGGGGGTGGGTGTGTGGGGGAGGAGTGCGGGGTGGGTGTGCGGGGGAGGAGTGGGGGGTGGGTGTGTGGGGGAGTAGTGGGGGGTGGGTGTGTGGGGGTGGAGTGGGGGTGGGTGTGTGGGGAGGTGGGTGTGTGGGGAGGTGGGTGTGTGGGGGAGGAGTGGGTGTGGGTGTGTGGGAGAGGAAAGGGGGTGGGTGTGTGGGGGAGGAGTGAGGGGTGGGTGTGTGGGGGAGGAGTGGGGGGAGTGTGTGGAGGAGAAGTGGGTGCTGCGTGTGTGGGGGAGGATTGGGGGGTGGGTGTGTGGGAGAGCAGTGGGGTGTGGGTGTGTGGTAGGAATGGTGGTGGGTGTGTGGCGGTGTGCGTGTGTGTAGGAGGACAGGGGGTGGGTGTGTGTGGGAGGATTGGGGGTGTGTGTGTGGGAGAGGAGTGGGCGGTTGGTGTGTGGGGGTGGAGTGGGGGTGGGTGTGTGGAGGAAAAGTGGGAGGTGGGAGTTTGGGGGAGGAGTCGGGGTGGGTGTGTGGGGGAGGAGTGAGTGGTGGGCGTGTGTGGGTGGAGTGGGGGGTGGGTGTGTGGGGGAGGTGGGTGTGTGGGGGAGGAGTAGGGGTGGGTGTGTGAGGGTTGGTGTGTGGGGGTGGAGTGGGGGGTGGTTCTTTGGGGGAGGAGTCGGGGTGGGTGTGTGGGGGAGGAGTGGGGGGTGGGTGTGTGGGGGAGGAGTCGGGGTGGGTGTGTGGGGGAGGACTGAGGGGTGGGCGTGTGGGGGTGGAGTGGGGGCTGGGTGTGTGGGGGTGGAGTGGGCGGTGGGTGTGTGGGGCAGGAGTGGGGGAGGGTGTGTGGGGGAGGTTTGGGGAGTGGGTCTGTGGAAGAGAAGTGGGGGGTGGGTGTGTGGGGGAGGAGTGGGGTTGGGTGTTTGGGGAGGTGAAGATGTCGGTGTGTGGGGGAGGAGTGGGGGGTGGTTGTGTGGGGGAGAGGTGGGGGTGGGTGTGTAGAGGAGGACTGGGGGTGGGTGTGTGGGGGAGGAGTGGGAGTGGGTGTGCGGGAGAGGAGTGGGGTTGGGTGTGTGTGGGAGGTGGTTGTTTGGGAGAGGAGTGGGGGGATGGTGTGTGGGAGAGGAGTGGGGGTTGGGTGTGTGGGGGAGGAGTGGGGGTGGTGTGTGTGGGAGGAGTGGGGGTTGGGTGTGTGGGGGAGGAGTGGGGGGTGGGTGTGTGGGGGAGGAGTGGGGGTTGGGTGTGTGGGGGAGGAGTGGGGTTTGGGTGTGTGAGGGAGGAAAGGGGGTGGGTTGTTGGGGGAGGTGGGTGTGTGGTGGATAAGTGTGGGGGGTGGGTGTGTGGGGGAGGAGTGGGGGGTGGGTTTGTGGGGGAGGAGTGGGGGTTGGGTGTGTGGGGGAGGAGTGGGGGGTGGGTGTGTGGGGGAGGAAAGGGGGTTGGTTGTTGGGGGAGGTGGGTGTGTGGTGGATACGTTGGGGGTGGGTGTGTAGGGGAGGAGTGGTGGTGTGTGTGTGGGGGAGGAGTGGGGGGTGGGAGTGTGGGGTGGTGGGTGTGTGGGGGTGGTGTGGGGTGGGTCTGTGGGGGAGGAGTGGGGGTGGGTGTTTGGGGGAGGGGTGGGGGTGGGTGTGTTGGGGGTTTGGGTGTGTGGGGGAGGAGTGGAGGTTTGTGTGTGGGACAGGAGTGGGGGTTAGGTGTGTGGGGAGGAGTGGGGGGTGGGTGTGTGGGGGAAGTATGGGGGTTGGGTGTGTGTGGGATGAGTGGGGGGTGGGTGTTTGGGGGAGGAGTGGGGGTGGGTGTGTAGGGGAGGTGTGGGGGGTGGGTGTGTGGGGGAGGAGTTGTGGTGGATGTGTGGGGGAGGAGTGGGGGGTGGGTGTGTGGGGGAGGAATGGGGTTCGGTGTGTGGGGGAGGAGTGGGGGATGGGTGTGCGGGGTAAGTGGGTGTGTGAGGGAAGTGTGGGGGGTTGGTGTGTGGGGGAGGTGGGTGTGTTGTGGAGGAGTGGGGTGTGGGTTTGTGGGAGAGGAGTGGGGGTGGGTGTGTGGGGGAGGAGTGGGCTGTGGGTGTGTGGGGGAGGAGTGGGGGTGGGAGTGTGGGGGAGGAGTGGGCTGTGGGTGAGTGGGGGTGGAGTGGGGGTGGGTGTGTGGGGAGGTGGGTGTGTGGGGAGGTGGGTGTGTGGGGGAGGAGTGGGGGGTGGGAGTGTGTGAGCGGAGTGGGGGTGGGTTTGTGGGGAAGGAGTTGGGGTTGGGAGTGTGGGAAGGGATTTGGGGTAGTTGTTTGGGAGAGGAGTGGAGATGGATGTGTGGGGTAGAGTGGGGGGTGGGTGTGTACGGGAGGAGTGAGGGGTGTGAGTGGGAGAGGAGATGGGGGTGGGTGTGTGGGGGAGGAGTGGGTGTTTTGTGCGTGGGGGAGGAATGGGGGTGGGTGTGTGGGGGTTGAGTGGGGGTGGGTGTGTGGAGAGGTGGGTATTAGTGGGAGGAGTGTGGGGTGCGTGTGTCGGGGTGGAGTGGGGGGTGGGTGTGTGGGAGTGGAGTGGGTGGTGGGTGTGTGGGGGAGGAGTGGGGGTTTTTTGTGCAGGGGAGGAGTGGGGGGGTGGGTGTGTGAGGGAGGAGTGGGGGTGGGGGTGTGGGTGTGGAGTAGGGGTGGGTGTGTGGGGGATGAGTTTGGGTGGGTGTGTGGGGGATGAGTGGGAGTGGGTGTGTGGGGGAGGAGTGGTGTTGGGTATTTGGGGGAGGAGTGGGGCTGGTTGCGTGGGGGAGGAGTGGGGTTGGGTGTGTGGGGGAGGAGTGGGGTTGGGTGTTTGGGGGAGGAGTGGGGCTGGTTGTGTGGGGGAGGAAATGGGGTGGGTGTGTGGGGGAGGAAAGAGAGTGGGTGTGTGGGGTGAAGTGTGGTGGGTGTATGGGAGCGGAGTGGGGGGAGCGTGTGGGGGAGGAGTGGGTGGTGGGTGTGTGGGTGAGGAGTGGGGGTTTATTGTGTGGGGGAGGAGTGGGGTTGGGTGTGTAGTGGAGGAGTGGGGGGTGGGTGTCTGGGAGGAGTGGGGGTGGGTGTGTGGGAGAGGAGTGGGGGGACTGTGTGGGGGAGGAGTGGGCGGTGGGTGTGTGGGAGGAGTGGGGGTGGGTGTGTGGGTGTGGTGGGTGTGTGTGGGAGGAGAGGGGGTGGGTTTGTGCGGGAGGTTTGTGGGGAGGGTGCGTGGTGGAGGAGTGGGGGAGGGTGTGTGGGGGAGGTTTGGGGGGTGAGTGGGTGAGATAGGAGTGGGGGTGGGTGTGAGGGGAGGTGGCTGTATGTGGGAGGAGTGGGGGTGGGTGTGTGGCGGTGGTGCGTTTGTGTAGGAGGAGAGGGGGTGGCTGTGTGGGGGAGGATTGGGGTTGTGTGTGTGGGAGAGGGGTGGGAGGTGGGTGTGTGGGGGAAGAGTGGGGGGTGGGTGTCTGTGGGAGGAGTGGGGGTGGGTGTGTGGGGGTGGAGTGGGGGTGGGTTTGTGGAGGAAGAGTTGGGGGTGGGTTTGTGGGGGAGGAGTCGGGGTGGGTGTGTGGGAGAGGAGTGGGGTCTGGGTGTGTGACGGTGGAGCGGGGGTGGGTGTGTTGGGGACCAGTGGGGGTGGGTGTGTGGGAGAGGCGTGGGGTGTGGGTGTGTGGGAGGAGTGGGGGTGGGTGTGTGTGGGAAGTTTGTGGGGAGCTTGCGTGGGAGATGAGTGGGGGTGGGTTTGTGCGGGAAGAGTAGGGGGTGGGTGTGTGGGGGAGGAGTGTGGGTCAGTGTGTGGGGGTGGAGTGGGGGGTGGGTGTGTGGGGATGGAGTAGGGGGTGGGTTTGTGGGGGAGTAAAGGGGGTGGGTGTGTGGGGGAGGAAAGAGGGTGTGTGTGTGGGGGAGAAGTGTGGGTGGGTGTATGGGAGAGGAGTGGGGGGTGTGTGTGGGGGAGGAGTGGGGGTGGGTGTGTGGGAGAGGAGTGGGGGGTGTGTGTGGGGGAGGAGTGGGGGTTTTTTGTGTGGGGAAGGAGGGGGGTTGGGTGTGTAGTGGATGAGTGGGTTTGGGTGTGTAGTGGAGGAGTGGGAGGTGGGTGTGTGGGAGAGGAGTGGGGGGTGTGTGTGGGGGAGGACTGGGCTGTGGGTGTGTGGGGGAGGAGTGGGGGGTGGGTGAGTGGGGATGGAGTAAGGGTGGGTGTGTGGGGAGGTGGGTGTGTGCGGAGGTGGGTTTGTGGGGGAGGAGTGGGGGTGGGTGTGTGGGAGAGTAGTGGAGATGTGTGTGTGGGGGTGGAGTGGGGGGTGGGTGTGTGGGGGTGGAGTGGGTGGTGGGTGTGTGGGGGCGGAGTGGGGGAGGGTGTGTGGGGGAGGTTTGGGGGGTGGGTCTGTGGAAGAGAAGTGGGGGGTGGTTGTGTGGGGTGGAGTGGGGTTGGGCGTTTGGGGAGGTGGGTATGTGGGTGTGTGGGGGAGGAGTGGGGGGTGGTTGTGTGGGGGCGAGGTGTGGGTGGGTGTGTGGAGGAGGACTGGGGGTGGGTGTGTGGGGGAGGAGTGGGAGTGTGTGTGCGGGAGAGGAGTGGGGTTGGGTGTGTGTGGGAGGTGGGTGTTTGGGAGAGGAGTGGGGGGTTGGTGTGTAGGAGAGGAGTGGGGGTTGGGTGTGTGGGGGAGGAGTGGGGATGGGTGTGTGGGGGAGGAGTGGGGGGTGGGTGTGTGGGGGAAAAGTGGGGGTTGGGTGTGTGGGGGAGGAGTGGGGGGTGGGTTTGTGGGGGAGGAAATTGGGTGGGTTGTTGGGGGAGGTGGGTCTGTGGTGGATAAGTGTGGGGTTGGGTGTGTGGGGGAGGAGTGGGGGGTGGGTGTGTGGGGGAGGAGTGGGCTTTGGGTGTGTGGGGGAGGAGTGGGGGGTTGGTGTGTGGGGGAGGAAAGGGGGTGGGTTGTTGGGGGAGGTGGGTGTGTGGTGGATGAGTGGGGGGTGGGTGTGTAGGGGAGGAGTGGTGGTGTGTGTGTGGGGGAGGAATGGGGGGTGGGAGTGTGGGGAGGTGGGTGTGTGGGGGAGGTGTGGGGTGTCGGTGTGTGCGGGAGGAGTGCGGGAGGGGTTGTGGGGGAGGATTGGGTGTGGGTGTGTGTGGGAGGAGTGGGGGTGGGTCTGTGGGGGAGGAGTGGGGGTGGGTGTGTGGGGGAGGTGGGAGTGTGGGAGAGGAGTGAGGGTTGTTGTGTGCAGGAGGAGTGGGGGTTGGGTGTGTGGGGGAGGAGTGGGGGTGGGTGTGTTGGGGATTTGGGTGTGTGGGGGAGGAGTGGAGGTTGGTGTGTGGGACAGGAGTGGGGGGTGGGTGTGTGGGGGAGGAGTGGAGGTTGGTGTGTGGGACAGGAGTGGGGGTTAGGTGTGTGGGGGAGGAGTGGGGGGTGGGTGTGTGGGGGAGGAGTGGAGGTTGGTGTGTGGGACAGGAGTGGGGGTTAGGTGTGTGGGGGAGGAGTGGGGGGTGGGTGTGTGGGGGAAGTATGGGGGTTGGGTGTGTGTGGGATGAGTGGGGGGTGGCTGTTTGTGGGAGGAGTGCGGGTGGGTGTGTAGGGGAGGTGTGGGGGGTGGGTGTGTGGGGGAAGTATGGGGGTTGGGTGTGTGTGGGATGAGTGCGGGGTGGGTGTTTGTTGGAGGAGTGGGGGTGGGTGTGTAGGGGAGGTGTGGGGGGTGGGTGTGTGAGGGAGGAGTGGTGGTGGGTGTGTGGGGGAGGAGTGGGGGGTGGGTGTGTGGGGGAGGAGTGGCGGGTCGGTGTGTGGGGGAGGAGTGAGGGGTGGGTGTGTGGGGGAGGAGTGGAGGGTAGGTTTGCGGGCGTGGAGTGGGGGGGTGGGTGTGTGGGGTAGGTGGGTGTGTGGGGGGTAGGTGTGTGGGGGAGGTGGGTGTGTTGTGGAGGAGTGGGGTGTGGGTTTGTGGGAGAGGAGTGGGGGTGGCTGTGTGGGGGAGGAGTGGGCTGTGGGTGTGTGGGGGAGGAGTGGGGGTGGGAGTGTGGGGGAGGTGGGAGTGTGGGAGATGAGTGGAGATGGTTGTGTGGGGGAGGAGTGGGGGGTGGGTTTGTGGGAGAGGAGTGTAGATGGGTGTGTGGGGGAGGAGTGGGGGTGGGTGTGTTGGGGAGGAGTGGGTGGTGGGTGTGTTGGGGAGGAGTGGGGGGTGGGTGAGTGGGGGTGGGTGTGTGGGGAGGTGGGTGTGTTGGGGAGGAGTGGGGGTGGGTTTGTGGAAGAGTAGTGGGGGTGGGTGTGTGGGGGAGGAGTGGGCTGTGGGTGTGTGGGGGTGGTGTGGAGGGTGGGAGTGTGGGGAGGTGGGAGTTAGGGGAGGAGTGGGGGGTGTGTGTGTGGGGGTGGAGTGGGTGGTGGGTGTGTGGGGGAGGAGTGGGGGTGGGTGTGTGGGAGAGGAGTGGGAGGTGGGAGTGTGGGAGATGAGTGGAGATGGTTGTGTGGGGGAGGAGTGGGGGGTGGGTGTGTAGGGGAGGAGTGAGGGGTGTGAGTGGGAGAGGAGATGGGGTGGGTCTGTGGGGGTGGAGTGGGGGTTTGGTGCGTGGGGGAGGAATGGGGGTGGGTGTGTGGAGGTGGAGTGGGGGTGGGTGTGTGGGGAGGTGGGTGTTAGGGGGAGGAGTGGCGGGTGCGTATGTCGGGGTGGAGTGGGTGGTGGGTGTGTGGGAGTGGAGTGGGTGGTGGGTGTGTGGGGGAGGAGTGGGGGTTTTTTGTGTGGGGGAGGAGTGGGGGGTGGGTGTGTGAGGGAGGAGTGGGGGTGGGGGTGTGGGGGAGGAGTGGGGATTGGTTGTGTGGGGGAGGAGTGGGGGTGGGTGTGTTGGGGATGATTGGGAGTGGGTTTGTGGGGGAGGAGTGGGGGTGGGGGTGTGGGGGAGGAGTGGGGATTGGTTGTGTGGGGGAGGAGTGGGGATGGGTGTGTGGGGAGGTGTGTGTGTGGGAGAGGAAAGGGGGTGGGTGTTTGGGGGTGGAGTGGGGGTGGATGTTTGGGGGAGGATTGGGGTGGGTGTGTGGGGGATGAGTTTGGGTGGGTGTGTGGGGGATGAGTGGGGTTGGGTATTTGGGGGAGGAGTGGGGGTGGGTGCGTGGGGGTGGAGTGGCGGTGTGTGTTTGGGGGAGGAGTGGGGTTGGGCGTGTGGGGGAGGAGTGGGGTTGGGTGTTTGGGGGAGGAGTGGGGCTGGTTGTGTGGGGGAGGAAAGAGAGTGGGTGTGTTGGGGAGAAGTGTGGGTGGGTGTATGGGAGAGGAGTGGGGGGAGCGTGTGGGGGAGGAGTGGGTGGTGGGTGTGTGGGTGAGGAGTGGGGGTTTTTTGTGTGGGGGAGGAGTGGGGTTGGGTGTGTAGTGGAGGAGTGGGGGGTGGGTGTGTGGGAGGAGTGGGGGTGGGTGTGTGGGAGAGGAGTGGGGGGCATGTGTGGGAGAGGAGTGGGCGGTGGGTGTGTGGGAGGAGTGGGGGTGGGTTTGTGGGGAGGGTGCGTGGTGGAGGAGTGGGGGAGGGTGTGTGGGGGAGGTTTGGGGAGTGAGTGGGTGAGATAGGAGTGGGGGTGGGTGTGAGGGGAGGTGGGTGTGTGTGGGAGGAGTGGGGGTGGGTGTGTGGCGGTGGTGCGTTTGTGTAGGAGGAGAGGGGGTGGCTGTGTGGGAAGGATTGGGGTTGTGTGTGAGGGAGAGGGGTGGGCGGTGGGTGTGTGGGGGAAGAGTGGGGGGTGGGTGTCTGTGGGAGGAGTGGGGGTGGGTGTGTGGGGGTGGAGTGGGGGTGGGTTTGTGGAGGAAGAGTTGGGGGTGGGTTTGTGGGGGAGGAGTCGGGGTGGGTGTGTGGGAGAGGAGTGGGGGGAGTTTGTGGGGGAGGAGTGGGGGTGGGTGTGTGGGAGAGGAGTGGGGGCTGGGTGTGTGACGGTGGAGTGGGGGTGGGTGTGTTGGGGACGAGTGGGGGTGGGTGTGTGTGGGAGGTTTGTGGGGAGGGTGCGTGGGGGATGAGTGGGGGTGGGTTTGTGTGGGAAGAGTGGGGGGTGGGTGTGTGGGGGAGGAGTGTGGGTCAGTGTGTGGGGGTGGAGTGGGGGGTGGGTGTGTGGGGATGGAGTGGGGGGTGGGTTTGTGGGGGAGTAAAGAGGGTGTGTGTGTGGGGGAGAAGTGTGGGTGGGTGTATGGGAGAGGAGTGGGGGGTGTGTGTGGGGGAGGAGTGGGGGTGGGTGTGTGGGAGAGGAGTGGGGGGTGTGTGTGGGGGAGGAGTGGGGGTGGGTGTGTGGGAGAGGAGTGGGGGGTGAGTGTGTGACGGTGGAGTGGGGGTGGGTGTGTTGGGGACGAGTGGGGGTGGGTGTGTGGGAGAGGCGTGGGGTGTGGGTGTGGCGGAGGAGTGGAGTGTGGGTGTGTGAGAGGAGTGGGGGTGGGTGTGTGGGAGGAGTGGGGGTGGGTGTGTGGGTGTGGTGGGTGTGTGTGGGAGGAGAGGGCGTGGGTTTGTGGGGGAGGTTTGTGGGGAGGGTGCATGGGGGATGAGTGGGGGTGGGTTTGTGGGGGAAGAGTGGGGGGTGGGTGTGTGGGGGTGGAGTGTGGGTCAGTGTGTGGGGGTGGAGTGGGGGGTGGGTGTGTGGGGGTGAAGTGGGGGATGGGTGTGTGGGGGAGGAGTGGGGGGTGGGTGTGTGGGGGAGGAGTGGGGGAGAGTGTGTGGGGGAGGTTTGGGGGGTGAGTGGGTGAGATAGGAGTGGGGGTGGGTGTGAGGGGAGGTGGGTGTGTGTGGGAGGAGTGGGGGTGTGTGTGTGGCGGTGGTGCGTGTCTGCAGGAGGAGAGGGGGTGGCTCAGTGGGGGAGGATTGGGGTTGTGTGTGTGGGAGAGGAGTGGGCGGTGGGTGTGTGGGGGAAGAGTGGGGGGTGGGTGTCTGTGGGAGGAGTGGGAGGTGGTTGTGTGGGGGTAGAGTGGGGGTGGGTTTGTGGAGGAAGAGTGGGGGGTGGGTTTGTGGGGGCGGAGTCGGGGTGGGTGTGTGGTGGTGGAGTGGGGGGTGGGTGTGTGTGGGAGGTGGGTGTGTGGGGGAGGAGTCGGGGTGGGTGTGTAGGGTTGGAGTCGGGGTGGGTGTGTGGGGGAGGAGTCGGGGTGGGTGTGAGGGGGAGGAGTCGGGTGGGTGTGTGGGGGAGGAGTGACGGCTGGGCGTGTGGGGGTGGAGTGGGGTGTGGTTGTGTGGGGAGGAGTGGGGGGTGGGTGTGTGGGGGAGGAGTCGGGGTGGGTGTGTGGGGGAGGAGTGAGGGCTGGGCGTGTGGGGGTGGAGTGGGGGGGTGGGTGTGTGGGGGAGGAGTCGGAGTGGGTGTGTGGGGAAGGAGTGAGGGCTGGGCGTGTGGGGGAGGAGTGGGGGGTGGGTGTGTGAGGGTGGAGTGGGCGGTGCGTGTGTGGGGGAGGAGTGGTGGAGGGTGTGTGGGGGAGGTTTGGTGGGTGGGTCTGTGGAAGAGAAGTGGGTTTGGGTGTGTGGGGGAGGAGTGGGGTTGGGTGTTTGGGGAGGTGGGTATGTGGGTGTGTGGGGGTGGAGTGGGGGATGGTTGTGTGGGGGAGAGGTGGAGGTGGGTGTGTGGAGGAGGACTGGGGGTGGGTGTGTGGGTGAGTAGTGGGAGTGGGTGTGCGGGAGAGGAGTGGGGTTGGGTGTGTGTGGGAGGTGGGTGTTTGGGAGAGGAGTGGTGGGTTGGTGTGTGGGAGAGGAGTGGGGGTTGGAGGAGTGGGGGGTGGGTGTGTGGGGGAGGAGTGGGGGTGGGTGCGTGGGGGAGGAGTGGGGGTTGGGTGTGTGGGGGAGGAGTGGGGGGGTGGGTGTGTGGGGGAGGAATGGGGGAGGGTGTGTGGGGGAGGTTTGGGGGGTGAGTGGGTGAGATAGGAGTGGGGGTGGGTGTGAGGGGAGGTGGGTGTGTGGGGATAGAGTGGGGGTGGGTTTGTGGAGGAAGAGTGGGGGGTGGGTTTGTGGGGGCGGAGTCGGGGTGGGTGTGTGGTGGTGGAGTTGGGGGTGGGTGTGTGTGGGAGGTGGGTGTGTGGGGGAGGAGTGAGGGCTGGGCGTGTGGGGGTGGAGTGGGGTGTGGTTGTGTGGGGAGGAGTGGGGGGTGGGTGTGTGGGGGAGGAGTCGGGGTGGGTGTGTGGGGGAGGAGTGAGGGCTGGGCGTGTGGGGGTGGAGTGGGGGGTGGGTGTGTGGGGGAGGTTTGGTGTGTGGGACTGTGGAAGAGAAGTGGGTTTGGGTGTGTGGGGAGGAGTCGGGGTGGGTGTGTGGGGTTGGAGTGAAGGGTGGGTGTGTGGGGGTGGAGTGGGGGGTGGTTGTGTGGGGAAGGAGTCGGGGTGGGTGTGTGGGGGAGGAGTGGGGGGTGGGTGTGTGGGGGAGGAGTCGGGGTGGGTGTGTGGGGGAGGAGTGAGGGCTGCGCGTGTGGGGGAGGAGTGGGGGGTAGGTGTGTGAGGGTGGAGTGGGCGGTGCGTGTGTGGGGGAGGAGTGGGGGAGGGTGTGAGGGGGAGGTTTGGTGGGTGGGTCTGTGGAAGAGAAGTGGGTTTGGGTGTGTCGGGGAGGAGTGGGGTTGGGTGTTTGGGGAGGTGGGTATGTGGGTGTGTGGGGGTGGAGTGGGGGGTGGTTGTGTGGGGGAGAGGTGGGGGTGGGTGTGTAGAGGAAGACTGGGGGTGGGTGTGTGGGTGAGTAGTGGGAGTGGGTGTGCGGGAGAGGAGTGGGGTTGGGTGTGTGTGGGAGGTGGGTGTTTGGGAGAGGAGTGGTGGGTTGGTGTGTGGGAGAGGAGTGGGGGTTGGGTGTGTGGGGGAGGAGTGGGGGTGGGTGTGTGGGGGAGGAGTGGGGGTGGGTGCGTGGGGGAGGAGTGGGGGTTGGGTGTGTGGGGGAGGAGTGGGGGGTGGGTGTGTGGGGGAGGAAAGCGGGTGGTCTGTTGGGGTAGGTGGGTGTGTGGTGGATAAGTGTGGGGGGTGGGTGTGTGGGGGAGGAGTGGGGGGTGGGTGTGTGGGGGAGGAGTGGGGGTTGGGTTTGTGGGGGAGGAGTGGGGGGTGGGTGTGTGTGGGAGGAAAGGGGGTGGGTTGTTTGGGGAGGTGGGTGTGTGGTGGATGAGTGGGGGGTGGGTGTGTAGGGGAGGAGTGTTGTTGTATGTGTTGGGGAGGAGTGGGCGGTGGGTGTGTGGGGGAAGAGTGGGGGTGGGTGTCTGTGGGAGGAGTGGGGGTGGGTGTGTGGGGGTAGAGTGGGGGTGGGTTTGTGGAGGAAGAGTGGGGGGTGGGTTTGCGGGGGAGGAGTCGGGGTGGGTGTGTGGTGGTGGAGTGGGGGGTGGTTGTGTGTGGGAGGTGGGTGTGTGGGGGAGGAGTCGGGGTGGGTGTGTGGGGAGGAGTGAAGGGTGGGTGTGTGGGGGAGGAGTGGGGGGTGGTGTGTGGGGAGGAGTGGGGGGTGGGTGTGTGGGGGAGGAGTCGGGGTGAGTGTGTGGGGAGGAGTGAAGTGTGGGTGTGTGGGGGAGGAGTGGGGGGTGGTGTGTGGGGAGGAGTGAGGGCTGGGCGTGTGGGGGTGGAGTGGGCGGTGGGTGTGTGGGGGAGGTGGGTGTGTGGGGGTGGAGTCGGGGTGGGTGTGTGGGGGTGGAGTGAAGTGTGGGTGTGTGGGGGAGGTGGTTGTGTGGGGGAGGAGTCGGGGTGGGTGTGTGGGGGAGGAGTGAGGGCTGGGCGTGTGGGGGTGGAGTGGGGGTTGGGTGTGTGGGGGAGGAGTGGGGGAGGGTGTGTGGGGGAGGTTTGGTGGGTGGGTGTGTGGGGGAGGAGTGGGGTTGGGTGTTTGGGGAGGTGGGTATGTGGGTGTGTGGGGGAGGAGTGGGGGGTGGTTGTGTGGGGGAGAGGTGGGGGTGGGTGTGTGGAGGAGGACTGGGGGTGGGTGTGTGGGGGAGGAGTGGGGTTGGGTGTGTGTGGGAGGTGGGTGTTTGGGAGAGGAGTGGTGGGTTGGTGTGTGGGAGAGGAGTGGGGGTGGGTGTGTGGGGGAGGAGTGGGGTGTCGGTGTGTGCGGGAGGAGTGCGGGAGGGGTTGTGGGGGAAGATTAGGGGTGGGTGTGTGTGGGAGGAATGGGGGTGGGTCTGTTGGGGTCGAATGGGGGTGGGTGTTTGGGGGAGGTGGGAGTGTGGAAGAGGAGTGGGGATTGGTGTGTGCGGGAGGAGTGGGGGGTGGGTGTGTGGGGGAGGAGTGGGGGTGGGTGTTGGGGATTTGGGTGTGTGGTGGAGGAGTGCAGGTTGGTGTGTGGGACAGGAGTGGGGGGTGGGTGTGTGGGGGAGGAGTGGTTGCTGGGTGTGTGGGGGAAGAATGGGGGTTGGGTGTGTGGGGGAGGAGTGGGGGTGGGTGTGTAGGGGAGGTGTGGTTGTGGGTGTGTTGGGGAGGAGTGGGGGTGGGTGTGTGGGGGAGGAGTGGGGGGTGGGTGTGTGGGGGAGGAGTGGCGGGTCGGTGTGTGGGGGAGGAGTGAGGGGTGGGTGTGTGGGGGAGGAGTGGCGGGTCGGTGTGTGGGGGAGGAGTGAGGGGTGGGTGTGTGTGGGAGGAGTGGGGGGTGGGTGTGCAGGGGAGGAGTGGGGGGTGAGTGTGTGGGGGAAGAATGGGGGTTGGGTGTGTGTGGGAGGAGTGGGGGGTGGGTGTGTGGTGGATAAGTGTAGGGGGTGGGTTGTGTGGGGGAGGAGTGGGGGGTGGGTGTGTGGGGGAGGAGTGGGGGTTGGGTGTGTGGGGGAGGAAAGGGGGTGGGTTGTTGGGGGAGGTTGGTGTGTGGTGGATGAGTGGGGGGTGTGTGTGTAGGGGAGAAGTGTTGTTGTATGTGTTGGGGAGGAGTGGGGGGTGGGAGTGTGGGGAGGTGTGTGTGTAGGGGAGGAGTGGTGGTGTGTGTGTGGGGGAGGAGTGGGGGGGTGGGAGTGTCGGGAGGTGGGTCTGTGGGGCTGTGTGGGGTGTCGGTGTGTGCGGGAGGAGTGCGGGAGGGGTTGTGGGGGAAGATTAGGGGTGGGTGTGTGTGGGAGGAGTGGGGGTGGGTTTGTTGGGGTCGAATGGGGGTGGGTGTTTGGGGGAGGTGGGATTGTGGGAGAGGAGTGGGGATTGGTGTGTGCGGGAGGAGTGGGGGTGGGTGTTGGGGATTTCGATGTGTGGTGGAGGAGTGCAGGTTGGTGTGTGGGACAGGAGTGGGGGGTGGGTGTGTGGGGGAGGAGTGGAGCTTGGTGTGTGGGACAGGAGTGGGGGTTAGGTGTGTGGGGGAGGAGTGGGGGCGGGTGTGTGGGGGAGGAGTGGGGGTGGGTGCGTGGGGGAGGAGTGGGGGTTGGGTGTGTGGGGGAGGAGTGGGGGGTGGGTGTGTGGGGGAGGAAAGGGGGGGTCTGTTGGGGTAGGTGGGTGTGTGGTGGATAAGTGTGGGGGGTGGGTGTGTGGGGGAGGAGCGGGGGGTGGGTGTGTGGGGGAGGAGTGGGGGTTGGGTGTGTGGGGGAGGAGTGGGGGGTGGGTGTGTGTGGGAGGAAAGGGGGTGGGTTGTTTGGGGAGGTGGGTGTGTGGTGGATGAGTGGGGGGTGGGTGTGTAGGGGAGGAGTGTTGTTGTATGTGTTGGAGAGGAGTGGGCGGTGGGTGTGCGGGGGAATAGTGGGGGGTGGGTGTCTGTGGGAGGAGTGGGGGTGGGTGTGTGGGGGTAGAGTCGGGGTGGGTGTGTGGGGGTGGAGTGGGGGGTGGTTGTGTGTGGGAGGAGTCGGGGTGGGTGTGTGGGGGAGGAGTGAGGGCTGGGCGTGTGGGGGAGGAGTCGGGGTGGGTGTGTGGGGGTGGAGTGGGGGGTGGTTGTGTGTGGGAGGAGTCGGGGTGGTTGTGTGGGGGAGGAGTGGGGGGTGGGTGTGTGGGTGAGGAGTCGGGGTGGGTGTGTGGGGGAGGAGTGAGGGCTGGGTGTGTGGGGGTGGAGTGGGCGGTACGTGTGTGGGGGTGGAGTGGGGGAGGGTGTGTGGGGGAGGTTTGGTGGGTGGATCTGTGGAAGAGAAGTGGGTTTGGGTGTGTGGGGGAGGAGTGGGGTTGGGTGTTTGGGGAGGTGGGTATGTGGGTGTGTGGGGGAGGAGTGGGGGGTGGTTGTGTGGGGGAGAGGTGGAGGTGGGTGTGTGGAGGAGGACTGGGGGTGGGTGTGTGGGTGAGTAGTGGGAGTGGGTGTGCGGGAGAGGAGTGGGGTTGGGTGTGTGTGGGAGGTGGGTGTTTGGGAGAGGAGTGGTGGGTTGGTGTGTGGGGGAGGAGTGGGGGTGGGTGTGTGGGGGAGGAATGGGGTGTGGGTGTGTGGGGGGGGAGTGGGGGTTGGGTGTGTGGGGGAGCAGTGGGGGGTGGGTGTGTGTGGGAGGAAAGGGGGTGTGTTGTTGGGGGAGGTGGGTGCGTGGTGGATGAGTGGGGGGTGGGTGTGTAGGGGAGGAGTGTTGTTGTATGTGTTGGGGAGGAGTGGGGGGTGGGAGTGTGGGGAGGTGGGTGTGTGGGGGAGGTGTGGGGTGTCGGTGTGTGCGGGAGGAGTGCGGGAGGGGTTGTGGGGGAGGTTTGGGGTGGGTGTGTGTGGGAGGAGTGGGGGTGGGTCTGTGGGGGAGGAGTGGGGGTGGGTGTGTGGGGGAGGTGGGAGTGTGGGAGAGGAGTGGGGGTTGGTGTGTGGGACAGGAGTGGGGGTTAGGTGTTTGGGGGAGGAGTGGGGGTGGGTGTGTATGGGAGGTGGGGGGTGTGGTTTTGTGGGGGAGGAGTGGTGGTGGGTGTGTTGGGGAGGATTGGGGGTAGGTGTGTGGTGGAGGAGTGGGGGTTCGGTGTGTGGGGGAGGAGTGAGGGGTGGGTGTGTGGTGGAGGAGTGGGGGTTCGGTGTGTGGGGGAGGAGTGAGGGGTGGGTGTGCAGGGGAGGAGTGGGGGGTGAGTGTGTGGGGGAAGAATGGGGGTTGGGTGTGTGTGGGAGGAGTGGGGGGTGGGTGTTTGGGGGAGGAGTGAGGGTGGGTGTGTAGGGGAGGTGTGTGGGGTGGGTTTGTGGGGGAGGAGTGGTGGTGGGTGTGTTGGGGAGGAGTGTGGGTGGGTGTGTGGGGGAGGAGTTGGGGGTCGGTGTGTGGGGGAGGAGTGAGGGGTGGGTGTGTGTGGGAGGAGTGGGGGGTGGGTGTGCGGGGGAGGAGTTGGGTGTGAGTGTGCGGGGTAGGTCGGTGTGTGGGGGAAGTGTCGGGTGTTGGTGTGTGGGGGAGGTGGGTGTGTTGTGGAGGAGTGGGGTGTGGGTTTGTGGGAGAGGAGTGGGGGTGGGTGTGTGGGGGAGGAGTGGGCTGTGGGTGTGTGGAGGACGAGTGGGGGTGGGAGTTTAGGGGGAGGAGTGGGCTGTGGGTGTGTGGGGAAGGAGTGGGGGGTGGGAGTGTGGGAAGGGAATGGGGGTAGGTTTTAGGGGGTGGGGTGGATGTTGGTGTGTGGTGGAGGAGTCGGGGGTGGGTGTGTGGGAGAGGAGTGGAGATGTGTGCGTGGGGGAGGAGTGGGGTTGGGTGTGTGGGGGAGGAGTGGGGGGTGGGTGAGTGGGGGTGGAGTGGGGGTGGGTGTGTGGGAGAGGAGTGGGGGGTGGGTGTGTGGGGGAGGAGTGGGCTGTGGGTGTGTGGGGGAGGTGTGGAGGGTGGGCGTGTCGGGGAGGAGTGGGCTGTGGGTGTGTTGGGGAGGAGTGGGGGGTGGGAGTGTGGGAAGGGAGTGGGGGGTAGTTGTTTGGGGGTGGGGTGGATGTGGGTGTGTGGGGGAGGAGTCGGGGGTGGGTGTGTGGGGGAGTTGTGGAAATGGTTGTGTAGGGGAGGAGTGAGGGGTGTGAGTGGGAGAGGAGATGGGGGTGGGTATGTGGGGGAGGAGTGGGGGTTTGGTGTGTGGGGGAGGAGTGGGGGTGGGTGTGTGGGGGAGGTGTGGAAATGGTTGTGTAGGGGAGGAGTGAGGGGTGTGAGTGGGAGAGGAGATGGGGGTGGGTGTGTGGGGGAGGAATGGGGGTTGGTGTGTGGGGGAAGAGTGGGGGTGGGTGTGTGGTGGAGGAGTGGGGTTTTTTTGTATGGGAGAGGAGTGGGGGGGTGGGTGTGTGAGGGAGGAGTGGGGGTGGGGGTGTGGGGGAGGAGTGGGGATTGGGTGTGTGGGGTAGGAGTCGGGGTGGTGTGTGGGGGAGGATCGAGGTTTGGGTGTGTGGGGAGGAGTGGGGGTGGGTGTGTGGGGGAGGAGTGGGGGTGGGTGTGTGGGGGATGAGTGGGGGTGGGTGTGTTGGGGATCATTGGGAGTGGGTTTGTCGGGGAGGAGTGGGGGTGGGTGTGTGGGGGAGGAGTGGGGCTGGTTGTGTGGGGAGGTGGGTGTGTGGGACAGGAAAGGGGGTGGGTTTGTGGGGGTGGAGTGGGGGTGGGTGTTTGGGGGTGGAGTGGGGGTAGGTGTGTGGGAGAGGAGTGGTGTTGGGTGTTTGGGGGAGGAGTGGGGGTGGGTGCGTGGGGGTGGAGTGGGGGTGGGTGTTTGGGGGAGGAGTGTGGGTGGGTGCGTGGGGGAGGAGTGGGGTTGGGTGTTTGGGGGAGGAGTGGGGGTGGGTGCGTGGGGGTGGAGTGGGGGGAATGTGTGGGGGAGGAGAGGGTGGTGGGTTTGTGGGGGAGGAGTGGGGGATTTTTGTGTTGGGGAGGAGTGGGCTTGGGTCTGTAGTGGAGGAGTGGGGGGTGGGAGTGTGGGAGAGGAGCGGGGGCAGTGTGTGGGGGAGGAGTGGGTGTGGGTGTGTGGGGGAGGAGTGGGGGTGGGTGTGTGGGGGTGGAGTGGGGGTGGGTGTGTGGGGGTGGAGTGGGGGTGGGTGCGTGGGGGAGGAGTGGGGGGTGGGTGTCTGGGGGTGAAGTGGGGGTGGGTGTGTGGGGAGGTGGGTGTGTGGGGGAGGAGTGGGGGTGGGTGTGTGGGGGAGGAGTGGGGGTGGGTGTGTGGGGAGGTGGGTGTTTGCAAGAGGAAAGGGGGTGGTTGTGTGGGGAGGTGGGTGTGTGGGGGAGGAAAGCGGGTGTGTGTGTGGGGGAGGAAACGGGGTGAGTGTGTGGGGGAGGAGTGGGGGGAGTGTGTTGGGGAGGAGTGCGTGGTGGGTGTGTGGGGGAGGAGTGGGGTTGGGTGTGTAGGGGAAGAGTGAGGGGTGGGTGTGTGGGAGAGGAGTGGGGGGAGTGTTTGGGGGAGGAGTGGGGGTGGGTGTGTGGAGAGGAGTGGGGTGTGGATGTGTGGGAGAGGAGTGGGGGTGGGTGTGTGTGGGACGAGTGGGGGTGGGTGTCTGGGAGAGGAGTGGGCGGTAGGTGTGTGGGAGGAGTGGGGGTGGGTGTGTGGGTGTGGTGGGTGTGTGTGGGAGGAGAGGGGGTGGGTTTGTGGTGGACGAGTGGGGGGTGGGTGCGTGGGGGACGAGTGGGGGTTGGGTGTGTGGGAGAGGAGTGGGCAATGGTGTGTGGGAGGAGAGTGGGGGGTGGGTGTGTGGGGGAGGAGTGTGGGTCGGTGTGTGGGGGTGGAGTGGGGGGTGGGTGTGTGGGGGAGGTTTGGGGGGTGAGTGGGTGAGATAAGAGTGGGGGTGGTTGTTGGGGGAGGTGGGTGTGTTGGGGAGGAGTGGGGGTGCCTATGTGGAGGAGGACTGGGGGTGGGTGTGTGGGGGAGGAGTGGGGGGTGGGTGTGTGGGGGAGGAGTGGGGGTGGGTGTGTGGGGGTGGAGTTGGGGTGGGTGTGTGGGGGAGTAGTGGGGGTGGGTGTGTGGGGGAGGAGTGGGGGTGGGTGTGTGGGGGTGGAGTGTGGGTGGGTGTGTGGGGGAGGTGTGGGTGTGTGGGGGTGGAGTGGGGGTGGGTGTGTGGGGAGGTGGGTGTGTGGGGGAGGAGTGAGGGGTGGGTGTTTGAGGGAGGAGTGGGTGTGGGTGTGTGGGAGAGGAGTGGGGGGTGGCTGTGTGGGGGAGGAGTGGGCGGTAGGAGTGTGCGGGAGGAGTGGGGGTGGGTTTGGGGGTGGAGTGGGGGTGGGTGTGTGCGGAGGTGGGTGTGTGGAAGAGTTGTGCGGGGTGGGTGTGTGGGGGAGGAGAGGGGGTGGGTGTGTGGGGGAGGAGTGAGGGGTGGGTGTGTGGGGGAGGAGTGGGGTGGGTGTGCGGGGGAGGAGTGAGGGGAGTGTGTGGGGGAGGAGTGGGGGTGGGTGTGTGGGGGAGGAGTGAGGGGTGGGTGTGTGGGGGAGGAGTGGGGGTGGGTGTGCGGGGGAGGAGTGAGGGGAGTGTGTGGGGGAGGAGTGGGGGTGGGTGTGTGGGGGAGGAGTGGGGGGTGGGAGTGTGGGGGAGGACAGGGGGTCGGTGTGTGGGGGAGGAGTGGGCTGTGGGTGTGTGGGGGAGGTGTGGAGGGTGGGAGTATGGGGGAGGATTGGGCTGTGGGTGTGTGGGGGAGGAGTGAGGGGTGTGAGTGGGAGAGGAGATGCGGATGGGTGTGTGGGGGAGGAATGGGGGTTGGTGTGTGGGGGAAGAGTGGGGGTGGGTGTGTGTTGGAGGAGTGGGATTTTTTTGTATGGGGGAGGAGTGGGGGGTGGGTGTGTGAGGGAGGAGTGGGGTTGGGGGTGTGGGGGAGGAGTGGGGATTGGGTGTGTGGGGTAGGAGTCGGGGTTTGGGTGTGTGGGGAGGAGTGGGTGTTGCTGTGTGGGGGTGGGTGTGTGGGGGTGGAGTGGGGGTGGGTGTGTGGGGGAGGAGTGGGGGTGGGTGTGTGGGGGATGAGTGGGGGTGGGTGTGTTGGGGATCATTGGGAGTGGGTTTGTGGGGGAGGAGTGGGTGTTGGTGTGTGGGGGTGGAGTGGGGGTGGGTGTGTGGGGGAGGAGTGGGGGTGGGTGTGTGGGGGATGAGTGGGGATGGGTGTGTTGGGGATCATTGGGAGTGGGTTTGTGGGGGAGGAGTGGGTGTTGGTGTGTGGGGGTGGAGTGGGGGTGGGTGTGTGGGGGAGGAGTGGGGCTGGTTGTGTGGGGAGGTGGGTGTGTGGGACAGGAAAGTGGGTGGGTTTGTGGGGGTGGGTGTTTGGGGGAGGAGTGGGGGTGGGTGTGTGGGGGAGGAGTGGGGTTGGGTGTTTGGGGGAGGAGTGTGGGTGGGTGTATGGCGGAGGAGTGGGGTTGGGTGTTTGGGGGAGGAGTGGGGGGTGGGTGCGTGGGGTTGGAGTGGGGGTGAGTGTTTAGGGGAGGAGTGGGGGTGGGTGTGTGGGGGAGGAGTGGGGGTGGGTGTGTGGGAGTGGAGTGGGGGGTGGGTCTGTGACGGTGGAGTGGGGGTGGGTTTGTGGGGGAAGAGTGGGGGTGGGTGTGTGGGAGAGGCGTGGGGTGTGGGTGTGTGGGAGAGGAGTCGGGGGACTGTGTGGGGGAGGAGTGGGTGTGGTGGGTGTGTGTGGGAGGAGAGGGGGTGGCTTTGTTGGGGAGGTTTGGTGCCTGGGTGCGTGGGGGATGAATGGGGGTGGGTTTGTGGGGGAAGATTGGGGGGTGGGTGTTTGGGGGAGGAGTGTGGGTCGGTGTGTGGGGTTGGAGTGGGTGTGGGTGTGTGGGGGTGGAGTGGGGGGGTGGGTGTGTGGGGGAGGAGTGGGGGGTGGGTGTGTGGGGGTGGAGTGGGGGAGGGTGTGTGGGGGAGTTTTGGGGGGTGAGTGGGTGAGATAGGAGTGGGGGTGGGTGTGAGGGGAGGTGGCTGCGTGGGTTTGTGGGGGTCGAGTGGGGGGTGGGTGTGTGGGGGAGGAGTGGGGGTGGGTGTGTGGGGGAGGAGTGGGGGTGGGTGTGTGGGGGAGGAGTGGGGGTGGGTGTGTGGGGAGGTGGGTGTTTGCAAGAGGAAAGGGGGTGGTTGTGTGGGGAGGTGGGTGTGTGGGGGAGGAAAGCGGGTGGGTGTGTGGGGGAGGAAACGGGGTGAGTGTGTGGGGGAGGAGTGGGGGGAGTGTGTTGGGGAGGAGTGCGTGGTGGGTGTGTGGGGGAGGAGTGGGGTTGGGTGTGTAGGGGAAGAGTGAGGGGTGGGTGTGTGGGAGAGGAGTGGGGGGAGTGTGTGGGGGAGGAGTGGGGGTGGGTGTGTGGGAGGAGTGGGGGTGGGTGTGTGGGTGTGGTGGATGTGTGTGGGAGGAGAGGTGGTGGGTTTGTGGTGGACGAGTGGGGGTTGGGTGTGTGGGAGAGGAGTGGGCAGTGGGTGTGTGGGAGGAGAGTGGGGGGGTGGGTGTGTGGGGGTGGAGTGGGGGTGGGTTTGTGTGGGAAGTGTGGGGGGTGGGTGTGTGGGGGAGGAGTGTGGGTTGGTGTGTGGGGGTGGAGTGGGGGGTGGGTGTGTGGGGGAGGTTTGGGGGGTGAGTGGGTGAGATAGGAGTGGGGGTGGTTGTGAGGGGAGGTGGGTGTGGTGGGTGTGTGTGGGAGGAGTGGGGGGGTGTGTGTGTGGGGGACGAGTGGGGGGTGGGTGGGTAGGGGAGGAGTGGGGGGTGTGTGTGTGGGGGACGAGTGGGGGGTGGGTGCGTGGGGGAGGAGTGGGGGTTGGGTGTGTGGGGGAGGAGTGGGGGGTGGGTGTGTGGGGGAGGAGTGGGGGGTGGGTGTGTGGGGGTGGAGTGGGGGTTGTTTTGTGGGGGAAGAGTGGGGGGTGGGTGTGTGGGGGAGGAGTGGGGGGTGGGTGTGTGGGGGAGGAGTGGGGTTGTGTGTGTGGGGGAGGAGTTGGGGGTGGGTGTTTGGGGGAGGAGTTGGGGTGGGTGTGTGGGGGAGAAGTGGGGGTGGGGTGTGTGGGGGAGGAGTGGGGGGTGGGTGTGTGGGAGTGTAGTGGGGGATGGGTGTGTGGGGGAGGAGTGGGGGGTGGGTTTGAGGGGGAGGAGTGGGGTTGGGTGTGTGGGGGAGATGGGTGTGTGGGGAAGGAGTGGGGGTGAGTGTGCAGGGGTGGTGGGTGTGTGGGGGTGGAGTGGGGGTGGGTGTGTGGGGGAGGTATCGGGGGTGGGCGTGTGGGAGAGGTGGGTGTGTGGCAAAGGAGTGGGGGGTGGGTGTGTGGGAGAGGTGGGTGTGTGGGGGAGGAGTGGGGGTGGGTGTGTGGGGGGTGGAGTGGGGGGTGGGTGTGTGGGGGTGGAGTGGGGGGTGGGTGTGTGGGGTAGGTTTGGGGGGTGAGTGGGTGAGATATGAGTGGGGGTGGGTTTGAGGGGAGGTGGGTGTGTGGGTGTGTGGGGGAGGAGTTGGGGGTGGGTGTGTGGGGGAGGAGTGGGGGGTGGGTGTTTGGGGGAGAGGTGGGGGTGGGTGTGCGGGTGAGGAGTGGGGGGTGGGTGTGCGGGTGAGGAGTGGGGGGTGGGTGAGGAGTGGGGGGTGGTTGTGCGGGTGAGGAGTGGGGAATGGGTGTGTGGGTGAGGAGTGGGGGGTGGGTGTGTGGGGGAGGAGTGCAGGGTGGTTGTGTGGGGGAGGAGTGGGGGGTGGGTGTGTGGGAGATGAGTGGAGGTGGATGTCGGGGAGGTGGGTTTGTGGGGGAGGAGTGGGAGGTGGGTGTGGGGGTGGAGTGGGGGTGGCTGTGTGCGGAGGTGGGTGTGTGGAGGAGGAGTGCGGGGTGGGTGTGTAGAGGAGGAGTGCGGGGTGGGTGTGTGGGGGAGGAGTGTGAGGTGGGTGTGTGTGGGAGTAGTGGGGGGTGGGTGTGTGGGGGAGGAGTGGGGTTGGGTGTGTAGGGGAGGAGTGGGGGGTGGGTGTGTGGGAGAGGAGTGGGGGGTGTGTGTGGGGGAGGAGTGGCTGGTGGGTGTGTGGGGGAGGAGTGGGGGGTGGGTGTGTGGGGGACGAGTGGGGGGTGGGTGCGTGCGGGAGGAGTGGGGGTTGGGTGTGTGGGAGAGGAGTGGGGGGTGGGTGAGTGGGGGAGGAGTGGGTGTGGGTGTGTTGGGGTGGAGTGGGGGGTGGGTGTGTGGGGGTGGAGTGGGGGGTGGTTGTGTGGGGGAGTAGTGGGGGATGGGTGTGTGGGGGAGGAGTGAGGGGTGGGTTTGAGGGGGAGGAGTGGTGGTGGGTGTGTGGGAGAGGAGTGGGGGGGTGGGTGTGTGGGGGAGGAGTGGGGTTGTGTGTGTGGGGGAGGAGTGGGGTGTGGGTGTTTGGGGGAGGAGTTGGGGTGGGTGTGTGGGGGAGAAGTGGGGGTGGGTGTGTGGGGGAGGAGTGGGGCGTGGGTGTGTGGGAGTGTAGTGGGGGATGGGTGTGTGGGGGAGGAGTGGGGGGTGGGTTTGAGGGGGAGGAGTGGGGGTGGGTGTGTGGGGGAGATGGGTGTGTGGGGGAGGAGTGGGAATGAGTGTGCAGGGGTGGTGGGTGTGTGGGGGTGGAGTGGGGGTGGGTGTGTGGGGGAGGAGTGGGGTTGGGTGTGTAGGGGAGGAGTGGGGGGTGGGTGTGTGGGAGAGGAGTGGGGGGTGTGTGTGGGGGAGGAGTGGGTGGTGGGTGTGTGGGGGAGGAGTGGGGGGTGGGTGTGTGGCTGTGGTGGGTGTGTGTGGGTGGAGTGGGGGTGGGTGTGTGGGGGACGAGTGGGGGGTGGGTGCGTGCGGGAGGAGTGGGGGTTGGGTGTGTGGGAGAGGAGTGGGGGGTGGGTGCGTGCGGGAGGAGTGGGGGTTGGGTGTGTGGGAGAGGAGTGGGGGGTGTGTGTGTGGGGGAGGAGTGGGGGGTGGGTGTGTGGGGGTGGATTTGGGGTTGATTTGTGGGGGAAGAGTGGGGGGTGGGTTTGTGGGAGAGGAGTGGGGGGTGGGTGTGTGGGGGAGGAGTGGGGGGTGGGTGTGTGGGGGAGGAGTGGGTGTGGGTGTGTTGGGGTGGAGTGGGGGGTGGGTGTGTGGGGGTGGAGTGGGGGGTGGTTGTGTGGGGGAGGAGTGATGGGTGGGTTTGAGGGGGAGGAGTGGTGGTGGGTGTGTGGGAGAGGAGTGGGGGGCTGGGTGTGTGGGGGAGGAGTGGGGGTGTGTGTGTGGGGGAGGAGTGGGGGGTGGGTGTTTGGGGGAGGAGTTGGGGTGGGTGTGTGGGGGAGAAGTGGGGGTGGGTGTGTGGGAGAGGAGTGGGGGTGGGTGTGTGGGGGAGAAGTGGGGGTGGGTGTGTGGGGGAGGAGTGGGGGGTGGGTGTGTGGGAGTGTAGTGGGGGATGGGTGTGTGGGGGAGGAGTGGGGCGTGGGTTTGAGGGGGAAGAGTGGGGGTGGGTGTGTGGGGGAGATGGGTGTGTGGGGGTGGAGTGGGGGTGGGTGTGTGGGGGAGGTGTCGGGGGTGGGCGTGTGGGAGAGGTGGGTGTGTGGGAAAGGAGTGGGGGGTGGGTGTGTGGGAGAGGTGGGTGTGTGGGGGAGGAGTGGGGGTGGGTGTGTGGGGGAGGAGTGCGGGGTGGGTGTGTGGGGGAGGAGTGGGGGTGGATGTGTGTGGGAGGAGTGGGGGTGGGTGTGTGGGGGAGGAGTGGGGGTGGATGTGTCGGGGAGGAGTGTGGTTGGGTGTGTGGGGGAGGAGTGGGTTGTGGGTGTGTGGGGGAGGAGTGGGGGTGGATGTGTCGGGGAGGAGTGTGGTTGGGTGTGTGGGGGAGGAGTGGGTTGTGGGTGTCTGGGAGAGGAGTGAAGTTGGGTGTCCGGGAGAGGAGTGGGCGGTGGGTGTGTGGGGTATTAGTGGGGGGAGTGTGTGGGGTAGCAGTGGGTGTTGGGTGTGTGGGGGAGGAGTGGGTGGTGGGTGTGCAGGAGAGGACTGAGTGGTGGGTGTGTGGGGGAGGAGTGGGGTTGGGTGTGTAGGGGAGGAGTGGTGGGTTGGTGTGTGGGAGGAGTGGGGGTGGGTGTGTGGGGGTGGGTGTTTGGGAGAGGAGTGGGCGGTGGGTGTGTGGGTGTGGTGGGTGTGTATGGGAGGAGTGGGTGTGGGTGTTTGGGGGACAAGTGGGGGGTGGGTCTGTGGGGGAGGAGTGGGGGGTGGGTGTGTGGGGGTGGGTGTTTGGGAGAGGAGTGGGCGGTGGGTGTGTGGGAGGAGTGGGGGTGGGTGTGTGGGTGTGGTGGTTGTGTGGGGGAGGAGTGGGGGTGGGTGTGTGGGGGTGGAGTGGGGTGGGTGTGTGGGGGAGGAGTGGGGGGTGGGTGTGTGGGGGAGGAGTGGGGGGTGGGTGTGTGGGGGTGGGTGTTTGGGAGAGGAGTGGGCGGTGGGTGTGTGGGAGGAGTGGGGGTGGGTGTGTGGGTGTGGTGGGTGTGTGGGAGAGGAGTGGGGGTGGGTGTGTGGGGGAGGTGGTTGTGTGGGGGAGGAGTGGGGGTGGGTGTGTGGGAGAGGAGTGGGGGTGGGTGTGTGGGGGAGTAGTGGGGGTGGGTCTGTGGGGGAGGAGTGGGGAGTGGGTGTGTGGAGGAGGATTGAGGGTGGGTGTGTTGGTGGGTGGGTGTGTGGGGGAGGACTGGGGGGTGGGTGAGTGGGGGAGGATTGGGGGGTTGTTGTGTGAGGGAGGAGTGGGGGTGGGTGTGTGGGAGAGGAGTGGGGGGTGGGTGTGTGGGAGAGGAGTGGGGGTGGGTGTGTGGGGGAGGAGTGGGGGTGGGTGTGTGGGGGAGGAGTGGGGGTGGGTGTGTGGGAGAGGAGTGGGGGTGGGTGTGTGGGGTGGAGTGGGGGTGGGTGTGTGGGGGAGGAGTCGGGGGTGGGTGTGTGGGGGAGGAGTGGGGAGTGGGTGTGTGGGGGAGGATTGAGGGTGGAGGTGTGTTGGGTGGTGTGTGTGTGGGGGAGGTGTGGGGGGTTGTTGTGTAGGTGAGGAGTGGGGGGTGGGTGTGTGGGGGAGTAGTGGGGGTGGGTCTGTGGGGGAGGAGTGGGGAGTGGGTGTGTGGGGGAGGATTGAGGGTGGGTGTGTTGGGGGGTGGGTGTGTGGGGGAGGATTGGGGGTGGGTGTTTTGGTGGGTGGGTGTGTGGGGGAGGAGTGGGGGTGGGTGTGTGGGGGAGGACTGGGGGGTGGGTGAGTGGGGGAGGATTGGGGGGTGTGTGTGTGGGGGAGGTGTGGGGGGTTGGTGTGTGAGGGAGGAGTGGGGGTGGGTGTGTGGGAGAGGAGTGGGGGTGGGTGTGTGGGAGAGGAGTGGGGGTGGGTGTGTGGGGGAGGAGTGGGGGGTGGGTGTGTGGGGGAGGAGTGGGGGTGAGTGTGTGGGGGAGGAATGGAGGTGGGTGTGTGGGGGTGGAGTGGGAGTGGGTGTGTGGGGGTGTAGTGGGGGTGGGTGTGTGGGGTTGGAGTGAGTGTGGGTGTGTGGGGGAGGTGGGTGTGTGGGAGAGGAGTGGGGGTGGGTGTGTGGGAGAGGAGTGGGAGTGGGTGTGTGGGGGAGGTCGGTGTGTGGGAGAGGAGTGGGGGTGGGTGTGTGGGGGAGGTGTGGGGTGTTGGTGTGTGGGAGAGGAGTGGGGGGTGGGCGTGTGGGCGAGGTGTGGGGTGTGGGTGTCTGGGAGAGGAGTGGGGTGGGTGTGTGGGGGAGGAGTGGTGAGTGGTGTCTGGGAGAGCAGTGGGGGGTGGGTGTGTGGGGGAGGTGGTTGTGTTGGGGAGGAGTGGGGGTGGGTGTGTGGGGGAGGAGTGGGGGTGAGTGTGTGGGGGTGGAGTGGGGGTGGGTGTGTGGGGATGGAGTGGAGGTGGGTGTGTGGGGGAGGAGTGGGTGTGGGTGTTTGGGGGACAAGTGGGGGGTGGGTCTGTGGGGGAGGAGTGGGGGGTGGGTGTGTGGGGGTGGGTGTTTGGGAGAGGAGTGGGCGGTGGGTGTGTGGGAGGAGTGGGGGTGGGTGTGTGGGTGTGGTGGTTGTGTGGGGGAGGAGTGGGGGTGGGTGTGTGGGGGTGGAGTGGGGTGGGTGTGTGGGGGAGGAGTGGGGGGTGGGTGTGTGGGGGAGGAGTGGGGGGTGGGTGTGTGGGGGTGGGTGTTTGGGAGAGGAGTGGGCGGTGGGTGTGTGGGAGGAGTGGGGGTGGGTGTGTGGGTGTGGTGGGTGTGTGGGAGAGGAGTGGGGGTGGGTGTGTGGGGGAGGTGGTTGTGTGGGGGAGGTGTGGGGGGTGGGTGTGTGGGAGAGGAGTGGGGGTGGGTGTGTGGGGGAGGAGTGGGGGTGGGTGTGTGGGGTGGAGTGGGGGTGGGTGTGTGGGGGAGGAATGGAGGTGGGTGTGTGGGGGAGGAGTGGGGGTGGGTGTGTGGGAGGGGAGTGGGGGTGGGTGTGTGGGGGAGGAGTGGGGGTGGGTGTGTGGGAGAGGAGTGGGGGTGGGTGTGTGGGGGAGGAGTGGGGGTGGGTATGTGGGGGAGGAGTGGGGGTGGGTGTGTGGGAGAGGAGTGGGGGTGGGTGTGTGGGGTGGAGTGGGGGTGGGTGTGTGGGGGAGGAATGGAGGTGGGTGTGTGGGGGAGGTGGTTGTGTGGGGGAGGAGTGGGGGTGGGTGTGTGGGGGAGGAATGGAGGTGGGTGTGTTGGGGAGGAATGGAGGTGGGTGTGTTGGGGAGGAGTGGAGGTGGGTGTGTGGGGGAGGATTGAGGGTTGAGGTGTGTTGGGTGGTGTGTGTGTGGGGGAGGTGTGGGGGGTTGGTGTGTGGGTGAGGAATGGGGGGTGGGCGTGTGGGCGAGGAGTGGGGGGTGGGTGTGTGGGGGAGTAGTGGGGGTGGGTCTGTGGGGGAGGAGTGGGGAGTGGGTGTGTGGAGGAGGATTGAGGGTGGGTGTGTTGGTGGGTGGGTGTGTGGGGGAGGACTGGGGGGTGGGTGAGTGGGGGAGGATTGGGGGGTTGTTGTGTGAGGGAGGAGTGGGGGTGGGTGTGTGGGAGAGGAGTGGGGGTGGGTGTGTGGGAGAGGAGTGGGGGTGGGTGTGTGGGGGAGGAGTGGGGGTGGGTGTGTGGGGGAGGAGTGGGGGTGGGTGTGTGGGAGAGGAGTGGGGGTGGGTGTGTGGGGTGGAGTGGGGGTGGGTGTGTGGGGGAGGAGTCGGGGGTGGGTGTGTGGGGGAGGAGTGGGGGGTGGGTGTGTGGGGGAGTAGTGGGGGTGGGTCTGTGGGGGAGGAGTGGGGAGTGGGTGTGTGGGGGAGGATTGAGGGTGGAGGTGTGTTGGGTGGTGTGTGTGTGGGGGAGGTGTGGGGGGTTGTTGTGTAGGTGAGGAGTGGGGGGTGGGTGTGTGGGGGAGTAGTGGGGGTGGGTCTGTGGGGGAGGAGTGGGGAGTGGGTGTGTGGGGGAGGATTGAGGGTGGGTGTGTTGGGGGGTGGGTGTGTGGGGGAGGATTGGGGGTGGGTGTTTTGGTGGGTGGGTGTGTGGGGGAGGAGTGGGGGTGGGTGTGTGGGGGAGGACTGGGGGGTGGGTGAGTGGGGGAGGATTGGGGGGTGTGTGTGTGGGGGAGGTGTGGGGGGTTGGTGTGTGAGGGAGGAGTGGGGGTGGGTGTGTGGGAGAGGAGTGGGGGTGGGTGTGTGGGAGAGGAGTGGGGGTGGGTGTGTGGGGGAGGAGTGGGGGGTGGGTGTGTGGGGGAGGAGTGGGGGTGAGTGTGTGGGGGAGGAATGGAGGTGGGTGTGTGGGGGTGGAGTGGGAGTGGGTGTGTGGGGGTGTAGTGGGGGTGGGTGTGTGGGGTTGGAGTGAGTGTGGGTGTGTGGGGGAGGTGGGTGTGTGGGAGAGGAGTGGGGGTGGGTGTGTGGGAGAGGAGTGGGAGTGGGTGTGTGGGGGAGGTCGGTGTGTGGGAGAGGAGTGGGGGTGGGTGTGTGGGGGAGGTGTGGGGTGTTGGTGTGTGGGAGAGGAGTGGGGGGGTGGGCGTGTGGGCGAGGTGTGGGGTGTGGGTGTCTGGGAGAGGAGTGGGGTGGGTGTGTGGGGGAGGAGTGGGGAGTGGTGTCTGGGAGAGCAGTGGGGGGTGGGTGTGTGGGGGAGGTGGTTGTGTTGGGGAGGAGTGGGGGTGGGTGTGTGGGGGAGGAGTGGGGGTGAGTGTGTGGGGGTGGAGTGGGGGTGGGTGTGTGGGGATGGAGTGGAGGTGGGTGTGTGGGGGAGGAGTGGAGGTGCGTGTGTGGGGGAGGAGTGGGAGTGGGTGTGTGGGGGAGGAATGTAGGTGGGTGTGTGGGTGAGGAGTGGGGGTGAGTGTGTGGGAGGAGTGGGGGTGGGTGTGTGGGGGAGGAGTGGGGGTGGATGTGTCGGGGAGGAGTGTGGTTGGGTGTGTGGGGGAGGAGTGGGTTGTGGGTGTGTGGGGGAGGAGTGGGGGTGGATGTGTCGGGGAGGAGTGTGGTTGGGTGTGTGGGGGAGGAGTGGGTTGTGGGTGTCTGGGAGAGGAGTGAAGTTGGGTGTCCGGGAGAGGAGTGGGCGGTGGGTGTGTGGGGTATTAGTGGGGGGAGTGTGTGGGGTAGCAGTGGGTGTTGGGTGTGTGGGTGAGGAGTGGGTGGTGGGTGTGCAGGAGAGGACTGAGTGGTGGGTGTGTGGGGGAGGAGTGGGGTTGGGTGTGTAGGGGAGGAGTGGTGGGTTGGTGTGTGGGAGGAGTGGGGGTGGGTGTGTGGGGGTGGGTGTTTGGGAGAGGAGTGGGCGGTGGGTGTGTGGGTGTGGTGGGTGTGTATGGGAGGAGTGGGTGTGGGTGTTTGGGGGACAAGTGGGGGGTGGGTCTGTGGGGGAGGAGTGGGGGGTGGGTGTGTGGGGGTGGGTGTTTGGGAGAGGAGTGGGCGGTGGGTGTGTGGGAGGAGTGGGGGTGGGTGTGTGGGTGTGGTGGTTGTGTGGGGGAGGAGTGGGGGTGGGTGTGTGGGGGTGGAGTGGGGTGGGTGTGTGGGGGAGGAGTTGGGGGTGGGTGTGTGGGGGAGGAGTGGGGGGTGGGTGTGTGGGGGTGGGTGTTTGGGAGAGGAGTGGGCGGTGGGTGTGTGGGAGGAGTGGGGGTGGGTGTGTGGGTGTGGTGGGTGTGTGGGAGAGGAGTGGGGGTGGGTGTGTGGGGGAGGTGGTTGTGTGGGGGAGGAGTGGGGGTGGGTGTGTGGGAGAGGAGTGGGGGTGGGTGTGTGGGGGAGGAGTGGGGGTGGGTGTGTGGGGTGGAGTGGGGGTGGGTGTGTGGGGGAGGAATGGAGGTGGGTGTGTGGGGGAGGAGTGGGGGTGGGTGTGTGGGAGGGGAGTGGGGGTGGGTGTGTGGGGGAGGAGTGGGGGTGGGTGTGTGGGAGAGGAGTGGGGGTGGGTGTGTGGGGGAGGAGTGGGGGTGGGTATGTGGGGGAGGAGTGGGGGTGGGTGTGTGGGAGAGGAGTGGGGGTGGGTGTGTGGGGTGGAGTGGGGGTGGGTGTGTGGGGGAGGAATGGAGGTGGGTGTGTGGGGGAGGTGGTTGTGTGGGGGAGGAGTGGGGGTGGGTGTGTGGGGGAGGAATGGAGGTGGGTGTGTTGGGGAGGAATGGAGGTGGGTGTGTTGGGGAGGAGTGGAGGTGGGTGTGTGGGGGAGGATTGAGGGTTGAGGTGTGTTGGGTGGTGTGTGTGTGGGGGAGGTGTGGGGGGTTGGTGTGTGGGTGAGGAATGGGGGGTGGGCGTGTGGGCGAGGAGTGGGGGGTGGGTGTGTGGGGGAGTAGTGGGGGTGGGTCTGTGGGGGAGGAGTGGGGAGTGGGTGTGTGGAGGAGGATTGAGGGTGGGTGTGTTGGTGGGTGGGTGTGTGGGGGAGGACTGGGGGGTGGGTGAGTGGGGGAGGATTGGGGGGTTGTTGTGTGAGGGAGGAGTGGGGGTGGGTGTGTGGGAGAGGAGTGGGGGTGGGTGTGTGGGAGAGGAGTGGGGGTGGGTGTGTGGGGGAGGAGTGGGGGTGGGTGTGTGGGGGAGGAGTGGGGGTGGGTGTGTGGGAGAGGAGTGGGGGTGGGTGTGTGGGGTGGAGTGGGGGTGGGTGTGTGGGGGAGGAGTCGGGGGTGGGTGTGTGGGGGAGGAGTGGGGGGTGGGTGTGTGGGGGAGTAGTGGGGGTGGGTCTGTGGGGGAGGAGTGGGGAGTGGGTGTGTGGGGGAGGATTGAGGGTGGAGGTGTGTTGGGTGGTGTGTGTGTGGGGGAGGTGTGGGGGGTTGTTGTGTAGGTGAGGAGTGGGGGGTGGGTGTGTGGGGGAGTAGTGGGGGTGGGTCTGTGGGGGAGGAGTGGGGAGTGGGTGTGTGGGGGAGGATTGAGGGTGGGTGTGTTGGGGGGTGGGTGTGTGGGGGAGGATTGGGGGTGGGTGTTTTGGTGGGTGGGTGTGTGGGGGAGGAGTGGGGGTGGGTGTGTGGGGGAGGACTGGGGGGTGGGTGAGTGGGGGAGGATTGGGGGGTGTGTGTGTGGGGGAGGTGTGGGGGGTTGGTGTGTGAGGGAGGAGTGGGGGTGGGTGTGTGGGAGAGGAGTGGGGGTGGGTGTGTGGGAGAGGAGTGGGGGTGGGTGTGTGGGGGAGGAGTGGGGGGTGGGTGTGTGGGGGAGGAGTGGGGGTGAGTGTGTGGGGGAGGAATGGAGGTGGGTGTGTGGGGGTGGAGTGGGAGTGGGTGTGTGGGGGTGTAGTGGGGGTGGGTGTGTGGGGTTGGAGTGAGTGTGGGTGTGTGGGGGAGGTGGGTGTGTGGGAGAGGAGTGGGGGTGGGTGTGTGGGAGAGGAGTGGGAGTGGGTGTGTGGGGGAGGTCGGTGTGTGGGAGAGGAGTGGGGGTGGGTGTGTGGGGGAGGTGTGGGGTGTTGGTGTGTGGGAGAGGAGTGGGGGGTGGGCGTGTGGGCGAGGTGTGGGGTGTGGGTGTCTGGGAGAGGAGTGGGGTGGGTGTGTGGGGGAGGAGTGGGGAGTGGTGTCTGGGAGAGCAGTGGGGGGTGGGTGTGTGGGGGAGGTGGTTGTGTTGGGGAGGAGTGGGGGTGGGTGTGTGGGGGAGGAGTGGGGGTGAGTGTGTGGGGGTGGAGTGGGGGTGGGTGTGTGGGGATGGAGTGGAGGTGGGTGTGTGGGGGAGGAGTGGAGGTGCGTGTGTGGGGGAGGAGTGGGAGTGGGTGTGTGGGGGAGGAATGTAGGTGGGTGTGTGGGTGAGGAGTGGGGGTGAGTGTGTGGGGATGGAGTGGGGGTGGGTGTGTGGGGGTGGTGTGGAGGTGGGTGTGTGGGGTGGGTGTGTGGGGGAGGTGGGTGTGTGGGGGTGGAGTGGGGGTGGGTGTGTGGTTGAGGAGTGGGGGTGGGTGTGTGGGTGAGGAGTGGGGGTGAGTGTGTGGGGGTGGAGTGGGGGTGGGTGTGTGGGGGTGGTGTGGAGGTGGGTGTGTGGGGTTGGAGTGAGGGTGGGTGTGTGGGGGAGGTGGGTGTGTGGGGGTGGAGTGGGGGTGGGTGTGTGGGTGAGGAGTGGGGGTGGGTGTGTGGGTGAGGA
Organism: Isurus oxyrinchus; assembly: GCA_026770705.1. NCBI lineage: Eukaryota > Metazoa > Chordata > Chondrichthyes > Lamniformes > Lamnidae > Isurus > Isurus oxyrinchus. Next base: position 105,170,571 of record JANJGN010000010.1, read on the forward strand.
GTGGGGGTGAGTGTGTGGGGGTGGAGTGGGGGTGGGTGTGTGGGGCTGGAGTGGGGGTGGGTGTGTGGGGATGGAGTGGGGGTGGGTGTGTGGGGATGGAGTGGAGGTGGGTGTGTGGGGTTGGAGTGAGGGTGGGTGTGTGGGGGAGGTGGGTGTGTGGGGGTGGAGTGGGAGTGGGTGTGTGGGGGTGTAGTGGGGGTGGGTGTGTGGGGGAGGAGTGAGGGTGGGTGTGTGGGGGAGGTGGGTGTGTGGGGGTGGAGTGGGGGTGGGTGTGTGGGGGTGGTGTGGAGGTGGGTGTGTGGGGTTGGAGTGAGGGTGGGTGTGTGGGGGAGGTGGGTGTGTGGGGGTGGAGTGGGGGAGGTGGGTGTGTGGGGGTGGAGTGGGGGTGGGTGTGTGGGGGAGGAGTGAGGGTGGGTGTGTGGGGGAGGTTGGTTTGTGGGGGTGGAGTGGGGGTGGGTGTGTGGGGGTGCTGTGGAGGTGGGTGTGTGGGGTTGGAGTGAGGGTGGGTGTGTGGGGGAGGTGGGTGTGTGGGGGTGGAGTGGGGGAGGTGGGTGTGTGGGGGTGGAGTGGGGGTGGGTGTGTGGGGGAGGAGTGAGGGTGTGTGTGTGGGGGAGGTGGGTGTGTGGGAGAGGATCGGGAGTGTGTGTGTGGGAGAGGATAGGGGCGTGGGTGTTTGGGAGAGGAGTGGGAGTGGGTGTGTGGGAGAGCAGTCGGGGTTGGTGTGTGCTAATTATATGGGATGCCCTTGGTTATATGGGACACTCTGGAAAATCGATTCAATTAATTAATTGGTTTTGTTTCCTTTTTTTGACAATATCCAAATAAGAATTTACAACTTCCCTGTCATATCTTTATTTTACAATTGACAATGAAGGATAGAGCCATTGTTTCAGTAGAATGAATGCAAAGGTATTCATTTCCTCATTCATATTGATCCCACATTCAAGACGAGACAGCAGCACGATGACTAAAATGCTAGGGTTCAGATCTTTTATCAGAGGGCTGTCCCCACACTGAGATATCATCCCTAGCAACTGTTGTTATTTAGGAAGGTGTCCACGAGTGCCTGACCACAGCTTCATGTAGCATCATCTCTACAGCATTCTCTACAAAACTGCTGAGACCATCCAAAAGCAACCTCTGTCTTCCCAAAGTACACTTCCATCTTTCAGAACTTCTTGTTTTGACAGCTTGAATTAACTGATCTATAACACAAAACAGACATTTAATCATCTCTGAATTCAGACACGGCTGTTCACATCATTGTGTTTGAAATGGATCCCATGGTTAAACACAATGCAATGTTAGCTGGGAGGCAAGCTGTGCAATAAGTTCAGGGATTACTATCAAGTGAGGTATTGAATTTCCTTTGAAGAACATTCAAGAAGATTTCAGCAGTCCCTTTCTGAAAATGTTGTATTCAGCTGTATTTTTATTCTTTTTCTTTATTTTTCTTTCTGTTCTAGCAATCTGATTCTCAGTGCATTGTCAGCAGCAGCTCAAATGATGAGATGTTTCAGACTGTGAACTCCGCCATGATTATTATCCCCCACAAAGATTTGGCACAAAGTGGGATTTAAGTAAAGCTCGTTAGATTTTGCAGTTCTCCTCCCCCACCTTACCTCTTCCTCAATCCTTCCCCCAAAATGGAATCATTCTTGTTTCTGTGCAATAATCCACACAGAAACCAGGCCAAAAAATACAATTCACAACCACTCCGGCTATTCTGATGAACAGGTTCCTCACTGGGATGCAGTCAACACTCATCACACTTTTCTCCTACCAACTCATCCCTTATCTGATCTAAAATCTGTCCAATCAATTTCCTCCCTTAGTTGCCCATTGCTCCCACAACCAACAGGATCTTACAATCCGAGCTTGGTGCCATCTAACCAGCACTTCCTGATTGATCCTGTCCTCTTTCTGCATCTGGTGCTGCAGAGCCTTCTCCTGGACTTTTTTCAACCTTTCAGAAAAATACTTGGATTCCAGGGCTTGTGTGGCAGAAGTGAAGCTATGAAGAGCAATTGAAATAATGGGAGCAACATCAATGAAATGTGCTTCAGAATAATGTTTGAAACATTTCTAGAGAGTCGGAATGAAAGAGTTCTGTGTTTGAAGAGATTCATTTTTACATACAAGGACAAAATTGAATGTTCCAGAGTGTTTGTACTCAGGCTGCTTAACATAACGAAGATGAAAAACTGAAGAGTAGCATTTGGCAACATATGTGTTAAGTTCAGCATCTATCTACTGACATCTACAAGCTTCTAGCTTACAATCCTTCACCACATCTCTTCCCGTCAATGAACAGGGTCATCTTGCTTCAGATGGATTTTACTTGAGGTTTATTCTCCATCTCAGAGCATTTGTGTGTTTATTGCTTTTAACTCATATTTAGGTCAAAATGCAACTTGCTGCTGTCCTGAAGGGATTTGACAGGTTGAATGTGAAGAGGCTGTTTCCTCTTGTGGGAGAATCTGGAACTAGGGGTCACTGTTTAAAAATAAGGGGTCGCCCATTTAAAACAGATGAGGCAAATTTTTTTTCCCTCAGAGTGTCATGAGTCTTTGGAATTCTCTTCCTGAAAAGATGGTAAAAGCAGAATATTTGAATATTTTTAAGGCAGAGGTGGATAGATCCTTAGTGAGCAAGGGAGTGATAGGATATTGGGGGTAGGCAGGAATGTGGGGTTGAGGTTACTATCAGATCAGCCATGATCTTATTGAATGGCAAAGCAGGGTTGAATGGCCTACTCCTGCTCTATGTTCGTATGTTCTTGTGCTCAGTTTAGATAACTTGGGAAGGGCAATTTCCCTCTCAATGTTTTGCTTTGAAAATCGAATGTTTTAGTGTGTGCGCAAGTTACAATTTGTAGTGAAAGGGCAAGAATTTCCCAGACAACTAAACTGCTGCTCTTGATTCAGCAAGATAGAAGGGGATGTTATCAAAAGAACAAATTATGCAGCTGGATTTATTTTCAGCTATCCAACCAATATTAATCCATTGGAAGGAATATCTGCTGCTCTTACCTAATGTGACCTGGTCAGTACATTAAAATTGTTGTGGCACTGTGATGTGGAGATAATATTTATAGCATGTGCCATCTCCCTCCTCTTTACATGGGTATATTTCTTCACTCAGCATTGTTTAAATGTAATTGTGAGGAGGACAGAGAGAGACTTCAAAATCACATATACAGGCTGGTGGGATGGGTGGGCACATGACAGCTGAAATTTAATGAGAGACTTGTGAAGTGGTGCATTTTGGGAGGAGAAACAAAGAGGCAATAAAAACAAAATGATACAATTCTAAAGGGGGTGTAGGATCCGAGAGACCATGCGTAGTTAGGAGGGGTGGATAGTTGGATCAGGGGGCGGACAGCGGGTCAGGCATGTGGCCAGGTTGGGTGAGTAGTTTGGCCTGGTATCAGGGGGAGGGAAAGTCAGGCCATGTTGCAGCAGGTAACCAGTTCTGGCAGGTAGTCGAGCCGGGGAGGGGTTGGTGGTTGGTGGTGTGTGTATTTGAGCTTGGTTGGGTGGTGTGTAGTCAAGCCGGTGGGGGGTGGGGGGTGTAGTCAAGCCGGAGGTGGGGAGATATGTAGTTGAGCCAGGGGGATTGTGTAGTCAAGCCAGTGGTTGGTTGGAGGGGGAGCGTGTACAGCAGAGCAGGTGCTAGTTGGGAGTGTCGGGGTGTATATGTGGGGTGCAATGGGTTGGTTTGCAATATTGATCACTGAGTTACACCAGAGATTAAACAGTGTAACAATCCTAGGGTAAGTATTCGGGTAATTCCTGCGTATCCAGCCCAAGTCTACGACATGGATCAGTTTAAGCGGTGTTCGTGGAGGGTCCCAGGCAGTGTACAATCTATTAGAAGTTTAAACTTCCTGTGCTATTTCACTGCCTGTGCACATGTCAGATCTTCCTCCGGGTTCAGATGGACACCAGCAGCGTAAGTTCAGTGCATCACTATTCCTGATATTAGAAGAGACCATTTGGTTTAGATTTTAAGCAGAGTTGGTCTGGAATAATTAGATTCCACAACCCTGATTCCTAATTTTGAATTCCAGTCTAATGTTATTAATAACACATTTCTCAAATTCCACAATATCATCCCATAAGAAATCATCAACATGCATCATAAAAATGCCTGAATGTTTTTCTTTATGATATTAATAAAATATTGTGAGAATCTATTTTCAGCAGAATAAATCTCACCAAAAATACCATATCCTTAAAGCATCCTTCAAGCCATGGGTTCACTTGTTTCATTTCCATGGTTTTCCTTCTGTATCTGCTGCCTCTTTGGACAGTTTCTCTCTTGCAAGTATTGCCCTGCATAATCATGGCTTTTACGTTGATTTAATCTACACTACCATGAATATGTGGCCAAAAGGACTAAAAAGATTTTTAAAATTGCTTTTCCACCTGTGGGAGAATCTGCTCTAACATCTGTATCATCCTAACATTCTTCAATACCCTGAGCAAATAGCTTCACTTTAGCCTTAAAAAGTCCTGGTATGTGGGATGTAGCAGTACAAATCCATTTATGTGACAAGGCTGGCTGTCCCTTATCTGAAACAAAAACAGAATTACCTGGAAAAACTCAGCAGGTCTGGCAGCATCGGCGGAGAAGAAAAGAGTTGACGTTTCGAGTCCTCATGACCCTTCAACAGAACTTGAGTTCGAGTCCAAGAAAGAGTTGAAATATAAGCTGGTTTAAGGTGTGTGTGTAGGGGGCGGAGAGACAGAGAGAGAGAGAGGTGTGGTTGTATGGACAAACAAGCAGTGATAGAAGCAGATCATCAAAAGATGTCAACGACAATAGTACAATAGAACACATAGGTGTTGAAGTTAAAGTTGGTGATATTATCTAAGCGAATGTGCTAATTAAGAATGGATGGTAGGGCACTCAAGGTATAGCTCTAGTGGGGGTGTTTTTTTTTATAATGGAAATAGATGGGAAAAGGAAAATCTTTATAATTTATTGGAAAAAAAAGGAAGGGGGAAACAGAAAAGGGGTGGGGATGGGGGAGGGAGCTCACGACCTAAAGTTGTTGAATTCAATATTCAGTCCGGAAGGCTGTAAGGTGCCTAGTCGGAAGATAAGGTGTTGTTCCTCCAGTTTGCGTTGGGCTTCACTGGAACAATGCAGCAAGCCAAGGACAGACATGTGGGCAAGAGAGCAGGGTGGAGTGTTAAAATGGCAAGCGACAGGGAGGTTTGGGTCATTCTTGAGGACAGACCGCAGGTGTTCTGCAAAGCCCAGTTTACGTTTGGTCTCTCCAATGTAGAGGAGACCACATTGGGAGCAACGAATGCAGTAGACTAAGTTGGGGGAAATGCAAGTGAAATGCTGCTTCACTTGAAAGGAGTGTTTGGGCCCTTGGACGGTGAAGAGAGAGGAAGTGAAGGGGCAGGTGTTACATCTTTTGCGTGGGCATGGGGTGGTGCCATAGGAGGGGGTTGAGGAGTAGGGGGTGATGGAGGAGTGGACCAGGGTGTCCCGGAGGGAGCGATCCCTACGGAATGCCGATAAGGGGGGTGAAGGGAAGATGTGTTTGGTGGTGGCATCATGCTGGAGTTGGCGGAAATGGCGGAGGATGATCCTTTGAATGCGGAGGCTGGTGGGGTGATAAGTGAGGACAAGGGGGACCCTATCATGTTTCTGGGAGGGAGGAGAAGGCGTGAGGGCGGATGCGCGGGAGATGGGCCGGACACGGTTGAGGGCCCTGTCAACGACCGTGGGTGGAAAACCTCAGTTAAGGAAGAAGGAGGACATGTCTTGTCCCTTATCTGGTAGCTTAGAATAAACTTCAAATTCTCTCCAGCTAATTCCCTTTGCTTTGTGTGATGACTCACGTGCTTCAGGAAGCCTCTATTTTCTTTTGTGCGATGCCCCTTTAAGAACAAAGTGGACTGGGGAGTATGCTGAAAGACGGTTAATTTCCTGATTATGGATGTCAAGGAATGCCCATGTGACCTAGGGAACAGCCAATCCCCATTCCGGCTGAGGTAGACTACCCTGCCTTGTAGTAAGTCACAACTTAAGCCGTGGCTCAGAGACCCTTCAATAATTGAGGGTGCTATCTGGAGAAGAAGATGTAATAAAAATGCTACTTTGACTGCAAATGTTTTGCAAATCTCTGCTAGTCTTTTCTATTAGCCTTGTATACTTCAATCACGGCTGCATCTTTTCACAGGATTTTTAACCTTAGACAATTTGCTCACCCTGCTTTGTCAATGTTGCTTCAAGATAATTTTCTTTTTTTCTCTATGACTCTTATTACCTGATGCCATTAATGGTTCTCCAACACTCTTGATAGAAAGCATCAAGTTAAGGGACTACAGTAATGTGTTGCTGAAAAGAGAGACACATCAAAACTTTTCATCTGGCACTCATCAGGACACTTCACAAGAATACAAACATAAGGGGAAAAGAACAATTTATACTATATGAGAAGAGAGTGTTGATTGATTGGCAAATGCACTCTGGTAGAAGTGTTGCTATGGTAAATGCACCAATGATGGTGACTGATAGTTAACTGCCAAGCATTGTTTGAAATTTAAACCAGGTAGCTTGACCCTGATTAGTCAAAACGCTGCTCTGAGGAATGAGTCAACGAATGGCTGTCACTTATTTTGTTTAGCTGAAACAGGTGTAATGTATGTCAATGTATGTTCTGATGATGCCATTTTCAAAAACAGTTCCTCTGACATGTCCTCCTTCTTCCTTAACCGAGGTTTACCACCCACGATGGTTGACAGGGCCCTCAACCATGTCCGGCCCATCTCCCACGGATCTGCCCTCACTCCTTTTCCTCCCTCCCAGAAACATGATAGGGTCCCCCTTGTCCTCACTTATCACCCCACCAGCCTCCGCATTCAAAGGATCATCCTCCGCCATTTCCGCCAACTCCAGCATGATGCCACCACCAAACACATCTTCCATTCATCCCCCCGGTGGCACTCCGTAGGGATCTTTCCCTCCGTGACACCCTGGTCCACTCCTCCATCACCCCCTACTCCTCAAACCCCTCCCATGGCACCTTCCCATGCAACCGCAGAAAATGCAACACCTGTCCCTTCACATCCCCTCTCCTCACCGTCCAAGGGCCCAAACACTCCTTTCAAGTGAAGCAGCATTTCACTTGCAGTTCCCTCAATTTAGTCTACTGTATTTGTTGCTCCCAATACGGTTTCCTCTACACTGGAGAGACCAAACGCAGACTGGGTGACAGCTTTGCAGAACACCTTCGATCTGTCCGCAAGCATTACCCAGACCTCCCTGGCGCTTGCCATTTCAACACTCCACCCTGCTCTCATGTCCACATGTCTGTCCTTGGCTTGCTGCATTGTTCCAGTGAAGCTCAACACAAACTGGAGGAACAGCACTTCATCTTCCGACTAGGCACTTTACAGCCTTCCGGACTGAATATTGAGTTCAACAATTTTAGATCATGAACTCTCTCCTCCATCCCCATCCCCTTTCCGTTTCTTCCCCCTCCTTTTTGTTTTTTCCAATAATTTATAAAGATTTTTCTTTTCTCATCTATTTCCATTATTTTTAAATGTATTTCCCCACCTGTTGTTTTATCTCTACCTTTTAACCTTTTTTGATTCCTCCCCCCACCCCACCCCAACTAGAGCTATCTGTACCTTGCTTGTCTTGCTTTCTACCCTTAATTAGCACATTCCTTAGATAACATCACCACCTTCAACACCTCTTTGTCCTTTTGTCTGTGACATCTTTTGGTTATCTCCACCTATTACCGGCTTCTTGTTGCCCCCCCCAACCCCCCGCCCCCTTAAACCAGCTTATATTTCACCCTTTCCTATTTTTACTTAGTTCTTTTGAAGAGTCATGAGCATTCGAAACGTCAACTGTGCTCTTCTCCACCGATGCTGCCAGACTTGCTGAGTTTTTCCAGGTATTTCTGTTTCTGTTTTTGTTTTTGATTTACAGCATCCGCAGTTCTTTGCTTTTAGCAATGTATGTACATGTCCTTTCTGTCTGCAAAGAACAGGGCCCTGTGTATTAGTATATGTAGCTTCTAGTACATGCAAATGTGCCACATTGGGAGCCCGACTGACAATTTTAACTTGGTCATCAATGTAATTCTTAGCTCACTAAGGATTATTTAGCAGATGTTGTCCAATCACGGAATCACATCTAACATTGGACACTGTGTTTTGAGTTTTGCAAGCATGGGCAGGTTGGGTACCCTGCCTATTGCAAACAGTGGCTGGGGTATACAAGCAGCCAGTCTTTGAGACATTCGGCCTACAAATCTAGTATCACACTGGCACTGAAATTCATATACCACATTACTCATTTGTGTGAGAAGCAGAATGTCTTTTTGGCTTGACGGCAGCATCCTGTTAGTGTTGAATACCACTCATGTTGCTATTGCATAGCAGTCTGAAACAGCTAACTTCACCTACCGCTCAAATTTTTGGGATATCTTGCCCCCTTGCCCTTTCGTGGTAATCTGAAATAGATTGGACATTTTTCAGGGCCGAATGTTGTGGCCTTAGGCCTGTTCATGAGTTTGTGTGATATAGAGCATAAAATGATTTGATCAGGGTAGTCTTTATCCCACAGGATGCCTTTGATGCCCTTATTTCAGCATCAAGCTTGCATGGTGAGCAAATGGCTTGGACCCTATTTACAAGGTTGCAGATTTGATCTTATTGCCTGTGCAACTATAAGAATCCCATCCTGCGCTCAAATTCACCTATGAAATGGAGCAGTCAGATGAACTCCCTTTCCTTGACAGACGAGTTGAGAAATCTGCCAAGGGATTCTTTACCATGGTCTACCACAAGGCTGCCTTCACTGGTCAATATACACATTGGGATTCTTACAATTCCATACACTGGCCTTATTGGCATCCTTGTAAATAGGGCCCAAGCCATTTGCTCACCGTGCAAGCTTGATGCTGAAATGGGGACACATCAAAGGTGTCCTGTGGGATAATGGCTACCCTGATCAAATCATTTTGCACTGTATATCACGCAAACTCATGAACGGGCCTAAGGCCACCACTTTCAGCTCTGAAAAGTGCCCAGTTTACCTCAGGTTACCCTGGAAGGGCAAAGTATCTCAAAAATTTGAGCGATAGGTGAAGCTAGATGTTTCAGGCTGCTACTATGCAGTAGCAGCACGAGTGGTATTTGCCACTAACAGGAAGCTGCCATCAAGCCAAACAGACATTCTGCCTATAACACAAATGAGTAATGTGTCTATGAATTTCAGAGGAATGTGATGCTAGGTATGTAGCCGTACATCCCAAAGACTGGCGGATCATGTCAAACAGCATGTCCCAGCCACTGTTCACAATGGGCAGAGTACAGACCAAACCTAACCAGCCCATGCTTGCAATACTCAAAACACAGTGTCCAACATTAGATGTGATTCCACGATTGGACAACATTTGCTCAATAATCCTCAGCATGCTAAGAACTACACTGACAACCAATTTAAGATTAAAACAAAGAAAACTGCAGATGCTGGAAATCCAAAACAAAAACAGAATTACCTGGAAAAACTCAGCAGGTCTGGCAGCATCGGCGGAGAAGAAAAGAGTTGACGTTTCGAGTCCTCATGACCCTTCGACAGAACTTGATTTCGAGTCCAAGAAAGAGTTGAAATATAAGCTGGTTTAAGGTGTGTGTGTGGGGGGGCGGAGAGAGAGAGAGAGACAGAGGTGCTTGTGTAGACAAACAAGCAGTGATAGAAGCAGATCATCAAAAGATGTCAGTGACAATGGTACAAAAGAACACATAGGTGTTAAAGTTAAAGTTGGTGATATTATCTAAACGAATGTGCTAATTAAGAATGGATGGTAGGGCACTCAAGGTACAGCTCTAGTGGGGGTGGGGGGAGCATAAAAGATTTTAAAATATTTAAAAATAATGGAAATAGGTGGGAAAAGAAAAATCTATAAAATTTATAGGGAAAAAAAAGGGGAAAAAAAGGGGGGAAACAGAAAGGGGGTGGGGATGGGGGAGGGAGCTCACGACCTAAAGTTATTGAATTCAATATTCAGACCAGAAGGCTGTAAGGTGCCTAGTCGGAAGATGAGGTGTTGTTCCTCCAGTTTGCGTTGGGCTTCACTGGAACAATGCAGTAAGCCAAGGACAGACATGTGGGCAAGAGAGCAGGGTGGAGTGTTAAAATGGCAAGCGACAGGGAGGTTTGGGTCATTCTTGCGGACAGACCGCAGGTGTTCTGCAAAGCGGTCACCCAGTTTACGTTTGGTCTCTCCAATGTAGAGGAGACCACATTGGGAGCAACGAATGCAGTAGACTAAGTTGGGGGAAATGCAAGTGAAATGCTGCTTCACTTGAAAGGAGTGTTTGGGCCCTTGGACGGTGAGGAGAGAGGAAGTGAAGGGGCAGGTGTTACATCTTTTGCGTGGGCATGGGGTGGTGCCATAGGAGGGGGTTGAGGAGTAGGGGGTGATGGAGGAGTGGACCAGGGTATCCCGGAGGGAGCGATCCCTACGGAATGCCGATAAGGGGGGTGAAGGGAAGATGTGTTTGGTGGTGGCATCATGCTGGAGTTGGCGGAAATGGCGGAGGATGATCCTTTGAATGCGGAGGCTGGTGAGGTGATAAGTGAGGACAAGGGGGACCCTATCATGTTTCTGGGAGGGAGGAGAAGGCGTGAGGGCGGATGCACGGGAGATGGGCCGGACACGGTTGAGGGCCCTGTCAACGACCGTGGGTGGAAAACCTCGGTTAAGGAAGAAGGAGGACATGTCAGAGGAACCGTTTTTGAAGGTAGCATCATCGGAACAGATGCGACGAAGGCGAAGGAACTAGGAGAATGGGATGGAGTCCTTACAGGAAGCGGGGTGTGAGGAGCTGTAGTCGAGGTAGCTGTGGGAGTCGGTGGGTTTGCAATGGATATTGGTGGACAGTCTATCACCAGAGATTGAGACAGAGAGGTCAAGGAAGGGAAGGGAAGTGTCAGAGATGGACCACGTGAAAATGATGGAGGGGTGGAGATTGGAAGCAAAATTAATAAATTTTTCCAAATCCCGACGAGAGCATGAAGCGGCACCGAAGTAATCATCGATGTACCGGAGAAAAAGTTGTGGAAGGGGGCCGGGGTAGGACCCCCTTCCACAACTTTTTCTCCGGTACATCGATGATTACTTCGGTGCCGCTTCATGCTCTCGTCGGGACTTGGAAAAATTTATTAATTTTGCTTCCAATCTCCACCCCTCCATCATTTTCACGTGGTCCATCTCTGACACTTCCCTTCCCTTCCTTGACCTCTCTGTCTCAATCTCTGGTGATAGACTGTCCACCAATATCCATTGCAAACCCACCGACTCCCACAGCTACCTCGACTACAGCTCCTCACACCCCGCTTCCTGTAAGCACTCCATCCCATTCTCCCAGTTCCTTCGCCTTCGTCGCATCTGTTCCGATAATGCTACCTTCAAAAACGGTTCCTCTGACATGTCCTCCTTCTTCCTTAACCGAGGTTTTCCACCCACGGTCGTTGACAGGGCCCTCAACCGTGTCCGGCCCATCTCCCGCGCATCCGCCCTCACGCCTTCTCCTCCCTCCCAGAAACATGATAGGGTCCCCCTTGTCCTCACTTATCACCCCACCAGCCTCCGCATTCAAAGGATCATCCTCCGCCATTTCCGCCAACTCCAGCATGATGCCACCACCAAACACATCTTCCCTTCACCCCCCTTATCGGCATTCCGTAGGGATCGCTCCCTCCGGGACACCCTGGTCCACTCCTCCATCACCCCCTACTCCTCAACCCCCTCCTATGGCACCACCCCATGCCCACGCAAAAGATGTAACACCTGCCCCTTCACTTCCTCTCTCCTCACCGTCCAAGGGCCCAAACACTCCTTTCAAGTGAAGCAGCATTTCACTTGCATTTCCCCCAACTTAGTCTACTGCATTCGTTGCTCCCAATGTGGTCTCCTCTACATTGGAGAGACCAAACGTAAACTGGGTGACCGCTTTGCAGAACACCTGCGGTCTGTCCGCAAGAATGACCCAAACCTCCCTGTCGCTTGCCATTTTAACACTCCACCCTGCTCTCTTGCCCACATGTCTGTCCTTGGCTTACTGCATTGTTCCAGTGAAGCCCAACGCAAACTGGAGGAACAACACCTCATCTTCCGACTAGGCACCTTACAGCCTTCCGGTCTGAATATTGAATTCAATAACTTTAGGTCGTGAGCTCCCTCCCCCATCCCCACCCCCTTTCTGTTTCCCCCCTTTTTTGCCCCTTTTTTTTCCCTATAAATTTTATAGATTTTTCTTTTCCCACCTATTTCCATTATTTTTAAATATTTTAAAATCTTTTATGCTCCCCCCACCCCCACTAGAGCTGTACCTTGAGTGCCCTACCATCCATTCTTAATTAGCACATTCGTTTAGATAATATCACCAACTTTAACTTTAACACCTATGTGTTCTTTTGTACCATTGTCACTGACATCTTTTGATGATCTGCTTCTATCACTGCTTGTTTGTCTACACAACCACCTCTCTCTCTCTCTATCTCTCCGCCCCCCACACACACACCTTAAACCAGCTTATATTTCAACTCTTTCTTGGACTCGAAATCAAGTTCTGTCGAAGGGTCATGAGGACTCGAAACGTCAACTCTTTTCTTCTCCGCCGATGCTGCCAGACCTGCTGAGTTTTTCCAGGTAATTCTGTTTTTGTTACCAATTTAAGATTGTCAGTCAGGCTCGTAGTATGGCACATGTGTGTACTGGAAGCTACATATGTTAATCCACAGCGCCCTGTTCTTTGCAGACAGAAAGAATATGTAAATACTTTGTTCCTGTTTCAGCTAAACAAAATAAAAGACAGCCATTTGCTGACTCATTCCTCAGGGCAATGCCTTGACCAATCAGGGTCAAGCTGCCTGGTTTAAACTTCAAACAATGCTTAGCAGTTAACTGTCAGTCACCATTACTGGTGCATTCTCCATAGTTATGCCTCTACCAATCAGAGTGCACTTGCCAACCAATCAGCACTCTCTTCTCATACAGCAGGAATTGTTGTTTTCCCCTTATATTGGTTTTCTTACAAAACCCTGATGAGCGCAAGACAAAAAGCTTCAACATGTCTCTTTTTTCAGGCATGCTCAACTTCTGTTTTACCAAATGACTATACAATAATGTCTTGACTCAGGCAACTGCGGATCCACTGATTTTCCAAAATAAGTATATTAGAAAACTCCATGTCAAGTTTCATTTTCATAGAAGGTATAACCAACAGCATAGCTATCTCACTAGAGACTACATCAGTACATACACAATGGCTTACTCCAGCTATCTTACATGGAATTATAATACTCTTTAGTGACTTCAATACATTGTAATCACTAAACTTAAAGCAAGTAGTACTTTTATGTTCCTTAAATTTGCACTGATCCTCAGTACTTAGTGAATCAAGGTAACATTTTAACCAATGTGTTCTACATACTGCTGAAGTGCTATCTAGTGATGCACAGTTAACGGATGACCAATACATTCAGTGCAGAACTAAAACTCCTTGTGACCAGTATAATTTGTTTGATGCATCATTGCCTTGATCCTTGTCCTCAGAATTCTCTTTGCTTTGTGTCATTTCGAGGATTCGGTCTCTCTGCTATGACTAATTGATCACATAATGATACTTTGTGTAAACCTGAAGAGCTTCTTAACTGTTCCTTTGGTATTTCTGGGATTGCAGTCATCTATTATCGTTATTCTTATTCTGTCTTCTGCTGTAGCAGTCAGATCACTAAAGGGGCTTTCATCATCATTCTTCCTATCTTTAATCCTTCCATTGTATTGATGCCTATGAGCAGTATCTGGGCTATTTTGAAACCTGGCAATCATTGAGTCCTCCATATGATGGTGTCATTGTGGAATGTCCCATTTGTTCCACAGAGGTAGAAAGAGATTAATATTTCCACAGGAACTTTTTCAAGGTAGCAGATGCTGATCCACCAGGGTCTTTGGCAGATTTCAGTGATTGCTTCCCAGGACTGCTCAGGTGGCTCTGGCATTACCTCTCAGATATCTGGAGGAGGCTTTTCCATGTCCTGAAGATGCACGACCATGCCAGTGACCACTTTCTCTGATTCCTTCCCTGGATGGCTGTCTCCTGAGCAGATTCCCCCTCTGGTGCTGCCTCCTGCTGGACTTGGACCTCAGATGTTGACTAGTTAGAGCTCTCCTGCTGTTCCCAAGATTGTGGAAATATTAGGTGTGAGATCCATAGGTATTCCAGCAAGTAAACAGTGTGGAAAATGCAGTGAGATGAGGACTTATGTGCCCATGTGTTCCATGTTCCATGCGTACATTCCTCCTATCGTCCACACCCAACCCCCCACCCCACCCTGCACTGGCTTCCTCCCACTTGGATCTGCTCTCCTGGCAATTACAAGTGAAATTTTGGGCATGACCAGTAACAGTGTGCTAGTGGACCCACAAATTGCAGCCCATGGCCCTTCACTCTCCCCTGTCACCTTCCACCAAGTCTGCATCATCCTCGACCCTGCCAACATTGCTGGGTACCTTCCCTCTGAATCTCCCCCCATCACCCTGGACCCTATCATCTCTCCCCCCTGAGCCAAGCCCCATCCCCATTGAAATTCTTCCTCTGACCCTAGACCATCCCCACAACATCCTTAAAGTCTCTGTTAGATCATGTGACCTGCCCTATGAGACCTTTGAATATCCCAGCTAAGAATGGACCTGCCCCCCACTACTGAATCAAACTGCGCCTTGTCACTGAATTCTGCCAGCACTCTGAGTTTGACCCAGTGTTCCGATAAAAGCTCATCAACCTGAACTCTGTTTCTCTTCACAGATGATGATTGACCTGTTGACTTTTTCCAGTATCTTTTGTTTTTATTTCAGATTTCCAGCAGGATTTTACTTTTTGGTGCACTTGATCCAACTTTGGACAGTACTGCCCTTTAGGCCCCTTATCCCGTTTGTATTCACTAACTGCCCCCACCTTCTCGACAACACCCAAGATACCGGGCTCCACCCACTGCACACTTCCATGCCCCGATCCCACCTGTTGTCCTGTCCTGAAACCCTCTTTGAGTCCTCTATGCCCCCACCTGAACCTCCACCTGCCCTCACCCCTGACTCACCCTTGCCAGTCTCGGGCATCCAGGAAAGTTGCCATTCTCCTGCTCCTCTCCCTTGTGCCTCAGAATTCAATAATGACAACCAGTCACCTCAGGCAAACTGCACTTAGCCAACTGCTGCACGCCACCTTTGAATAGAGGTGAACTGGGTGCCAGGGGTTTCCCATGTGCCACTGAGTTCACCTTGAATGTAGGATGTAAAAGCCTTCTGTTAATGAGTATTGATAATGTACAAATATATGACAAGTAGGAACCAGCCACAGGATGAGGTGAGTGAGGCCTAACCTACTATAACACAGCTTCATTTTTTAATCTGAATCTGCGGTCAAAATTTGGCTACTGCATAATGAACTCACACTGCCCGTCAAGTTTCCTGCTCCTGCAGTCATCCTTAAGTTCAGCCCAATGAGTCAGAAAAACAATCAAAATGTCAAATCAAAGGAGAATTTGGAGAGACGTTGCTCAGGGCCAAGAGGGATTGTGAAGAAACAAATAAGGAAACAGGGAAAAGCAAATCAAAGAGTGTGAATGTGTCAGGGTTGATGTAAAATTAAATGTTTTTAGCTATAAAATTAAACAAAAGAGAAGGGAAAAACTGGGAAGTGTATTATTAATTGTTGGATGTATTGTTAATTAAAGAATCACAGCAGAATGAGCCATCTTATTGCTAGTAGCACTCAGCACCTGTGTGAGCGAAGAAACGGTCTGTCATTTTTTTTGGGAAAATATACTTTATTCATAAAATATCTGGAAGAACATTCCAAACCATTTCAAAATCACCATTGGAAAGGTACAATCAGGTTCAACTTTTACAACATGTCTCACGAGATGCATCAATACAATCAATGAATATTACAATCATTTGCAAACATTTATTGTGAGCTGTACAGCCCGAGGGACTCTAAACAGTTCCCAGTCTCTCGGTGCACTGTGGCAGAAAGGTCTTAGACAGCGACCTTTCCCCATTGGGCCTTTGCAGCGGCTGCCCCAAGCTTTAGTGCATACCTCAGCACGTACTCCTGGACCTTGGAATGTGCCAGTCTGCAACACTCAGTCGGGGACAATTCTTTGCACTGGAAAACCAACAAGTTTTGGGCAGACCAAAGAGCGTCTTTCACCAAGTCGATGATCCTCCAGCTGTAGTTGATGTTTGTCTTGGTGTGTGTCCCTGGGAACAGCCCATAGAGAACAGAGTCCTGTGTCACAGAACTGCTCGGGATGAACCTCAACAGAAACCACTGCATCTCTCTCCAGACCTTCTTTGCAAAATCACAATCTACAAGGAGGTGAACAACGGTCCCTTCCCCACCACAGCTACCTCGAGGGCAATGTGCCGAGGGGCTGAGACTCCTGGCGTGTAGGAAGGATCTTACAGGGAGGGCCTTTCTCACCACCAGCCAAGCTACATCTTGGTGCTTGTTGGAAAGTTCTGGCGATGAGGCATTCTGCCAAATTACTTTGACAGTCTGCTCGGGGAACCATCCCACAGGATACACCCTCTCCTTTTCCCTCAGGGCCTCTAAGACGTTACATGCTGACCACTGCCTGATGGACTTGTGGTCAAAGCTGTTTCTCTGCATAAATTTTTCCATGAGGGACAGGTGGTACGGCACGGTCCAACTACTTGGAGCGTTCCACGGCAGCGTGGCCAGACCCATCCATTGCAACACCGGGGACAGGTAGAACATCACCATGTAGTGACACTTGGTGTTTGCATACTGAGGATCTACGCACAGCTTGATGCAGCCACACACAAAGGTATGAGAGCGATGCTGGGCACGTTTTTTCCCCCTTTATCTAGAGGCTTGTACATCACGTCCCTGCGAAAACGATCCATTTTCGACCTCCAGGTAAATCGAAAGATGGCTCGGGTGATTGCCATCGTGCAGGGGTGTGGAATGGGCCAGACCTGTGTCACATACAGCAACAGCAGGAGTGCCTCACACCTGATGACCAGGTTCTTACCCGCAATGGAGAGGGAGCATCGCTCCCACATGCTCAGTTTTCTTTTCACCATAGATACTCACTCCTTCCAGTTTCTAAAGCATGCCCCGGTCCCTCCGAACCATATCCCCAGCACCTTCAGGCCATCAGCCCTGACAGTGAAGAGGACAAAGGATCGGTCAGCCCAGTTCCTGAAGAACATGGCCTCGCTCTTCCCACAATTTACCTTGGCTCCCGAGGCCAGTTCGATCTGGTCGCAGATGTGGATCAGTCCGCGCACCGACAGCGGATCCGAGCAGAAGACAGCAACATCATCCATGTACAGGGAGGCTTTGATCTGAGTGCCTCCACTACCTGGGATCGTCACTCCTCTTATGCCCGGATCCTTCCTGATGGACTCAGCAAAAGGTTCTATGCAACACACGAAAAGAACAGGTGAGAGAGGACAACCCTGCCTGACTCCAGATTTAATAGGAAAGCTAAAAACAAAAAAACTGCGGATGCTGGAAATCCAAAACAAAAACAGAATTACCTGGAAAAACTCAGCAGGTCTGGCAGCATCGGCGGAGAAGATCGGACCTGCTGAGTTTTTCCAGGTAATTCTGTTTTTGTGTTGTTAATAGGAAAGCTATCTGATTCCCACCCATTGATTGAGATGGCACTACTGATGTTAGTGTAGAGCAGTTGGATCCAATTGCGAATTCCCCCCCCAAACCCCATTTTGTTGAGAAGACATTATAATGGAACAAGATGAGGTAGAGGATCAAGGCTAAGTTTTAAAGTGTCACCCATACTCAGCTTTCAGTCAGAATGTCGAGGGTTGAAGTCTCACTGCAGCACGTTGTTACTGAAACACACAAGACCACAATCTGCTTTGTAGATGTAAGGTTCAGATATATTTGAATCAAAAGTTTATAGATAAGGAAGCTTATTGACAGAAGATCAGTCTGATTAGAATACAGGATTTTTAATTTACTAATGAACAATTCTGAACTATGATCAGAAATGGGTTGTGCTTCTTTCTTCCCTAAGCTTGCAGATCTGAAGGAAGGCTGTAAACCATGCAATCCATAAGGTGCTTACATTTACAAATTATGGGATGGCTGCATACCAGCTTGGGCTCATTCTGCCCGAGGTGTGGGCAACCCCATCTCCTCTCACCTTGGGTTTGGCTTCTCATCCCAAATTGTGGTGTTGGCTTTCATTGTAGATTGGACAAATCACCAGCAATGAATTGGAATGAACGGCAAACATCTGGTGGGACCATTGCAGGGATAAACATGAAGTAATTTTCTTTATCAGATCAGAAAGCCTAAAGGACAGCAAATCATTTCCCTCTAATTAAAGTGGAGGAAATGGTGAGGAAATAACTGTTGATGTGAAATGTGAAAATAGTTCAGAAGATAACGAGGCAAACGGATCAAAGAGGATTTTAAGTTAAAAATTAACTTGCAAATTATATTTATCGGAAAGCAGGGGTTTTTTGAACACAGGAGACAAAACAGAACTGAAAGGAGGTATGGCTGGAACTTGGGGGTGTGGGAAGGATGTGGAGGGACATATTATACAGAATCAGTTGTGATAAGAATCCATTTCACATTGAAAATAACTGTAAACTTACCAGAGTAGAATTATTTTGGTTTCAAATATTGAATCACTGTTCTCCAAGATACAGGAAACTAAATCCAAAATATGTCAAAAATCAAGATTTCCACACACTTGCACCACCACACTTTATTGGTATAAAATAAGTATAAATAATCTTTGCCACTACACAGCTTCTCAAGTGTTGGATATATCTGTGGCCTCAGATATGGCTCCTTCCTTGCAGTGCATTCAGTATAACCATTTATTTCAAAGTCTTAGGCACAGGAATTCTGGAGTTTCCTTTCTAATTTATGTAAACTGAAGAGTGTGTAAAGGGTTATGGTAGCATTGTGGTTATTAGAGGAGCAGTAATCCAGGCAACATGAAGTTCAAATTCCATTAGGACAGTTTGGGAATTTGAATTCAGTGTGAAAAGTCTTCAACAGTCAAGGTGACCGTGAAGCTGTGGGATTGTCATAAAAATCCAACTTGGTACATTAATAACCTTTTAGAAAGAAAACCTCAGCCAGTCAGGATTACATGTGACTCCAGTCCCACACCAGCGTAACTGCTCTCTGAAGTATCAAACTCAGCAAACAAGACAGGACAGCAGCAGCTTTCCAGAAATTGCCACATCATGAGATGAAAAAGCTGTGGGTTTGAATTTTGAATTGTGATTCCAAAATCCTGGAATTCTCCATTGTGGAAACAGAATGTATTTAGTCAAACACTATAAACCCATACAGGGCAGTAGTTGGTTGCTATGCTATAATCCCCCTAGAGACCAATAACTTTTGAAAAGATATTTGAATTTCCAGTGACTGACAGAAATGATCACATGACAAGTTTCAAGTTTTAAGACTTTTACTGTAACAAACTAAAAGCAACATGTCTAAACACTGTAGGCAATTTATACTCTAAACTACACACAAGAAATTCCCCATTTAGCTTTGAACACAATTGAAACTCTCCCTCCACAGTTATACTTTACACAGTCCCTTAAGTGGACATTCATTTCTCTTGAAACCAGTCCAAACTTTCTCAACTCCTGATGGCCTGCGTCCTTTTCCCTTTCCCAGCCATGTAACTTAGAATTCCAGAACTGACTTTCACTACAAAAGTTACACTGGAGATTCCTTCCCTTTATTCTAAGCTGGGCGAATCTTCCAACCTTCTTTAAATCCTCAAAACTCAGTGTCTTCAATCTGAGTATGAACTCCCACTTGCATTCTGCATGGTGTACAATAGAGCCAGTACTTTCTCTGCTTCAGGTCCAGAACTGGCTTTGTCTATCTCCTGTCCCCCGTCTCAGATGGCTGCAGACTGACTTGTGTCATTGACTTTCAGCGGTGTCTTAGAAAACCCACAAACCAAAACTACAATGGCTTTCTATTGACTTTTTCCCTCTCAAAGCTCATCCCCATGGCAACATGAATCACATGGACCTTGCATCCAGGTAGAAATGCTAACTGGCTATCTTCTAGACACCCAGCTCCATTCGATTTGGAATTAGACTGACAGTTTAAAGTATAACTGTTTATAAAGTCTGACATTCCTAACCTCCCTCTGAGACTGGGAAACTAATAGTCTACCTACAGTCAGCAATCAGTCAACTGATCTTACCATTGTCTACAGGCATGAATATCTTATACCGTCTTCCCAGTAAATCAGCCCTGCCCCCCCTTTTCATCTTTAACAACCAAGCTATGCGGGCTTGTGTCAGGCAGAATTGAGAGAAGATCATATAATCCCCTTCAGTCTTCCATTTTACCTCAAATTAAAGAGGTAGTCCAAAAACATAACAATTTTATAAACTTCATATTTCTAACAGTTAATTAAATTCTGTGAATTTTCAAAGTTGGCTTGTATGCAGTGACTGCAGGGGGAATGGGGTGAGGCCTGTAGACTGTGGGGTGGGGTGGGTGGGGTGAGGCCTGTAGACTGTAGGGGGGTGGGGGGGGTGGGTGGGGTGAGGCCTGTAGACTGTAGTGGGTGTGGTGGGTGTAATGAGGCCTGTAGATTGTAGGGGGGGTGGAGTGAGGCCTGTAGACTGTGGGAGTGGGGGGTGGAGTGAGGCCTGTAGACTGTACTGGGTGTGGTGGGTGGAATGAGGCCTGTAGACTGTAGGGGGGGTGGAGTGAGGCCTGTAGACTGTGGGGGTGGGGGGTGGAGTGAGGCCTGTAGACTGTAGGGGGGGTGGTGGGTGGAATGAGGCCTGTAGACTGTAGGGGGGGTGGAGTGAGGCCTGTAGACTGTAGGGGGGATGGAGTGAGGCCTGTAGACTGTAGGGGGGGGGTGGTGGGTGGAATGAGGCCTATAGACTGTAGGGGTGGTGGAGTGAGGCCTGTAGACTGTAGGGCAAGTGGAAAGGAGACTAGTGAAATCAATTCATCAAGATACTGTCCATAAAACCATAGAAAAGTTATGGTGTAGAAAGAGACCATTCAGCTCATTGTGTTTGTGCCAGCCATTCATTTTGATCCCACTTTCCAGCACCTGGTCCATAACCTTACAGGTTACAGCACTTCAGATGCAGATCCAGGTACCTTTTAAATCAGTTGAGCATTTCAACCTTGACCACCAACTTAGGCAGTGAATTCCAGACACCCACCACCCTCTAGGTGAAAAAGCTTTTCCTCATGTCCACTCTAATCCTTCTACCAATCCCCTTAAATCTATGACCCCTGGTAATTAACTTCTCTGCTCGGTGAAACAAGTCTTTCCTGTCTAGGCCCCTCAATTTTGTACAACTTAATTAGGTCACCTCTTAGCCGCCTCTGTTTGAAGGAAAGCAACCCAAGTCTATATCTTCTCTCCTCATAGCTGCAATTTTCAAGCCCTGGCAACATTCTTGTAAATCTCCTCTGTACTCTCTCCAGAGTAATTTCATCCTTCTTGTAATGTATTGACCAGAACTGTACACAAAATTCCAGCTGAAGCCTAACCGGTGTTTTATACAGTTCCGCCATTACATCCCTGCTTTTGTATTCAATACCTCAACCAATAAAGGACAACTTTCCATATGCTTTCTTGACCAAACTTGTCCACCTGTCCTGCCACCTTCAAGGACTTGTGGACATACACTCCAAGGCCTCTCACTTCTGCAACCCCTCTCAATAACTTTCCATTTATTGAGTGTTCCCTTGCTTTGTTTGCCCTCCCCAAATGCATTACCTAACACTTTCCGAATTGAATCCTATTTGCCACTTCCCCACCCACTCAACCAAACCATTGATATCACTCTGGAGTCAACAGCTATCCTCTTCACTATCAACTACAAGGCCAATTTTTGTGTCATCTGCAAATTTCTCAATCATGCCTCCCATATTTAAGTCTAAATCATTAATATATACAACAAACAGCAAGGGCCTCAATACTGAGCCCTGTGGATCACCACTAGACACTGTTTTCCATTCGTTGAACATCCACCAATCATCACCCTTTGTTTCCTGTCACTGAGCCAATTTTGGATCCAACATGCCACCTTCCCCTGTATCCCATGGGATCTCACTTTCGTGACCAGCCTGCCATGTGGGACCTTGTCAAATACCTTACTGAAATCCATGTAGACAACATCCACTGCACTACCCTCACCAATCCTTCCTGTTACTTACTCAGAAAATTCTATTACGTTAGTAAGACACGATCTTCCTCTAACAAAACCATGCTGACTATCCCTGTTCAACCCGTGCCTTTCTAAGTGACAGGTTATCCTGTCTCTCAGAATTGTTTCCAATAATTTGCCCACCACCAAAATCAGACTGACCGATCTATATTTTTCTGGCCCATCCCTTGCACCTTTTTAAATAATGGTACAACATTTGCAAACCTGCAATCCTCTGGTACCTCGCCTGTATCTAATGTGGATTGGAAAATGATCCTCGCATCATCCATTGTTTCCTTTCTGCTTCCTTCAACAGCCTGGGATACAATCCATCCGGCCCTGGTGACTTATCCACCTTCAAGGATGTCAGTCCCTCCTGTACTTCCTCTCTCACTATGTTTACTGTATCTAATATTTCACACTCCTCCTCTTTAACTAGAATGTCTGCATCATCCCTCTCCTTAGTGAAAGCAGAGACAAAGCACTCATTGAGAACCCTGCCCACATCTTCAGCATCAAAGTACAAGTTACCATGTACATCTCTGATAGGCCTTACCTTTTCCTTAGTTATTCTCTTGCTCTTAATGTCCTGGTAAAACATCTTAGGATTTTCTTTGATTTTACCTGCCAATATTTTTTCATAATTACCTTTTTTACTTCACCCTTGTACTTTCTATACTCCTCGAGGCTTTCTACAGTATTAAGTTTTTTGTGACTGTCATAAACTTTCTTTTTATGCTTTATCTTGGCCTGTACGTTTCTGGGTAATGAGGGAGTTCTATATTTGGCGGTACCGCCCTTTTTCTTTGTGTGGACATGTCTACACTGTCACTGGACTAGTAATCCAGAGGCCCAGGCTATTATCCTGGAGGCATGTGTTCAAATCTCACCACGGCAGTTGGTGGAATTTAAACTCAATTAATAAATATGCAATAAATATGTAATTTTTTATTTCACAGGGTGTGGGCATCGCTGGCTAGGCCAGCATTTATTGCTGATCCCTAAGTACCCTTGTTCAGAGGGCATTTTAAAAGTTAACTGCTTTGCTGTGGGTCTGGAGTCACATGTAGGCCAGACCAGGTAAGGATAGCAGATTTCCTTCCCTAAAGGACATTAGTGAACCAGATGGATTTTTGTAACAATCGACAA
Organism: Isurus oxyrinchus; assembly: GCA_026770705.1. Taxonomy (NCBI): domain Eukaryota; kingdom Metazoa; phylum Chordata; class Chondrichthyes; order Lamniformes; family Lamnidae; genus Isurus; species Isurus oxyrinchus. The sequence goes on from JANJGN010000010.1 coordinate 105,194,002, forward strand.
TGGCTTCATCAGCAGACTTTTAATGCCAGATTTTAATTGAATTTAAATTTCACTACCTGCTGTGATGGGATTGTGAACCCTGGGTCTCTGGAATATTAGTCCAGTGACAATACCATTAGGCCACCGCCTCCCCGTGACCATGAAAGTATTGCTGGTTTAGGGAAGGAAATCTGTCGTGCTTACTTGGTCTGGCCTACATGTGACTCATAGCAATGTGGTTGACTCTTAAATGCCCTCTGAAATGGCCTAGCAAGCCACTCAATTGTATTGAACTACTACAAAGTCTCAAAAAAGGAATGAAACCAGATGGACCACCCGGCATTGACCTGGACACCGGAAACAGTAACTACAATCTCAGCCCTGTACACACTGCAAAGTCCTCCCCACTAACATCTGGGGGTTTATGCCAAAAATTGGGAGAGCAACTTACAGACTAGTCAAGCAACAGCCTGATATAGTCATCCTCACGGAATCATACCTTACAGATAATGTCCCAGACACCACCATCATCATCCCTGGGTATGTCCTGTCCCACCGGTAGGACAGACCCAGCAGAGGTGGTGACACAGTGGTATACAGTCAGGAGGGAGTTGCCCTGGGAGTCCTCAACGTCGACTTCGGACTACATGAAGTCTCATGGCATCAGGTCAAACATGGGCAAGGAAACCTCCTGCTGATTACCACGCACTGCACTCCCTCAGCTGATGAATCACTGCCCTTCTATGTTGAACAGCACATGGATGAAGCATTGAGGGTGGCAAGGGTGCAGAATGTACTCTGGGTGGGGGAATTCAATGTCCATCACCAAGAGTGGCTCGGAAGCACCACTACTGACCAAGCTGGCTGAGTACTAAATGACATAGCTGCTAGACTGGATCTGCGACAAATGGTGAGGGAACCAACAAGAGGGAAAAACATACTTGACCTCATCCTCACCAACCTGCCTGCTATAAGCATCAGCAGCAGCAGCAGCAGAATTGTACTTAACCGTAATTTGTAACCGGTGTAGTCTGGCATATCCCTTACACCGGCATGACCATCAAACCTTGGGGGATCAACCCTGGTGCAATGAAGAGTGCAGGAGGACATACCAGGAGCAGCACCGGGCATACCTAAAAATGAGGTGTCAACCTGGTGAAGCTATAACACAGGACTACTTGTGTGCCAAACTGCATTAGCAGCAAGAGATAGACAAGGCTAAGTGATCCCACAACCAATGAATCAGATCTAAGCTCTGCAGTCCTGCCACATCCAGTTGTGAATGGTGGTGGACAATTAAACAACTCACTGGAGGAGGAGGCTCCACAAATATCCCCATCCTCAATGATGGGGGAGCCCAGCACATCAGTGCAAAAGGTAAGGCTGAAGAATTTGCTACAATCTTCAGCCAGAAGTGCCGAGTGGATGATCCATCGCGCCTTCCTCCGGATCTCCCCAGCATCACAAGTGCCAGTTTTCATCCAATTCAATTCACTACACATGAAATCAAGAAATGGCTAAAGGCACTGGATACTGCAAAAGCTATGGGCCCAGACAATATTCCAGCAATAGTAGTGAAGATTTGTGCTTCAGAACTTGCTGTCCCTCTAGCCAAGCTGTTCCAGTACAGCTACAACACTGGCATCTACCTGAAAATGTGGAAAATTGCCCAGGTATTTCCTATACATAAAAAGCAGCACTAATACAACATGGGCAATTACTGCCCATCAGTCAAGTGATGGAAGGAGTCATCAACAGTGCTATCAAGCAGCATTTGCTTAGCAATAACCTGCTCACTGATGGCCAGTTTGGGTTCCGCCAAGGCCACTCAGTTCTTGACCTCATTAATGCCTTGGTTCAAACATGGACAAAAGAACTGAACTCCCGAAGTGAGGTGAGAGTGGCTGCCCTTGACATCAAGGTAGCATTTGACCGTGTGGCATCAAGGAGCCTGAGCAAAACTGGAGCCAATGGGAATCAGTGGGGAAACTCTCCATTAGTTGGAGTCGTATCTAGCACAAAGGAAGATGGTTGTGGTTGTTGGAGGTCAGTCATCTCAGTTCTCGGACATCACTGCAGGAGTTCCTCAGGGTAGTGTCCAAGACCCAACTATCTTCAGAATTCCCAGCTCCTGACCTGCTCTTGCAGCCACAGTATTTATATGTCTAGTCCAGTTCCGTTTCTGGTCAATGGTAACCCCCAGACGATGATAGTGTGGGATTCAGTGATGGTAATGTCCTTGAATGTCAAGGGGCGATGATTAGATTCTTGTTGGAGATGGCCATTGCCTGACACTTGTGTGGCGTGAATGTTACTTGCCACTTGTCAGCCAAAGCCTGGATATTGTCCAGGTCTTTCTGCATTTGGACATGGACTGCTTCAGTATCTGAGGAACCATGAATGGTGCTGAACATTGTGCAATCATCAGCGAACTTCTGACCTTATGATGGAAGGAAGGTCATTGATGAAAAATTTTTCAAGCTGAGCATACTTGCCATTGCAGCAGAGCCTGTCAAAACAAGCAAGTGCAGGAAATCCTTTTGGCTCTGAGAGGATGGTGATGCCACCTTTAAATTCAGAAATCTCTTAAAGCAGAACCTACATGTTTAAAAAATTAACCATGGGTCAGAATTTCTCTCATCTACACAATCACAACATTTTGGACTTATCCAATGGTCAAACCTAAAGAAAAATTTGACATCCTTGAAAAAGAATTTCAAAACTATCAGATCTAAGTAGAAAGCCAGAAAAAGCCAGATTAATACTGTTTTATTCTGGTTTGGTGAACTTGTGGATTAAGTCATCCTAATGCAAGGCATTGATGAATCCTCAGCCAGCTTCAATGAAACATGAAAAACATTTGATGAATATTTTAATCTTCAAGTTGTGGAGCACGCTGAGTTCAAAAAGAGCGCTAGAAACCGCTCCCATTAAAGCTACGAAATGGAGAAAGATATTACCTGAGCAAACCATGCAAGGGTGTTTGAGAGGCAAAGACCTGTCTGAAATTCCCAAAAATATATCTTTTTGGAAATCCCAACACATTACCCAAACTGCAAAAACAGGTGGCAGTGCAGAGTGAGCAGCTGGCTGTGAATGAAGGAAAGCTATCTGATGAAGTCCAAAAAACACAAATCCTGCAAAAGTCAAATCAAATAAGATTGGAAAATGTTCACCCCAAAGCTGAATTGGAAGATTTGAAACACAAAATTCAAGCTGAGTATATACCTTTGAAAATGCATGATGAGCTAAAGTCTTGAATGAGCCAAACTGTTCGAGATCTGAACAAACAAATTTCTGAGGCATCACAAAAGTACCAAGAGAAAATAACAAATCTGAATTCCATTGCTGGCAATTCGAAGCAGGAATTGGGAAAACTCAACCACAAATACAGCCAGGCACAACAGCAGACAGAAAATGCACTAAAAGGAGTTATGGATTTAAAAGAACTGAAGAACCAGTTGGCAGAGAAGATTCAGGAATGTTCCATATTCTGGTAGGAAGCTGAGAGGTTCAAGAAAGAGACTGCAGAGCTGAAGAAAATGGTTGAACATTTGGAAGAAAACTTGAGAAAACTTTACCTTTCCAAAGATATATCTGAAGTGATGAAAATTAAGAACCTAGAATGGCAAGAGCAAATAGAACTTCTCACAAAAGAGCATGAAGAGTCTCCGAAACCATTGGCCAAAGTATGATTACAGAATGTAAGCTTGAAGGATTGCGCAGAGGAATTATACTCTGCTAAAGAAAAGCTGATCAGCATAGAGAATCAGCTTTCATATATGAAAGAGGAGGCTGTAAAGGAAAAACAAGAATTGAGAACACTGGAATGTACCTCGCAGGAAGTAGAACGCTTGAAAGAGGACTTGAAATGGGTAAATTACAAACTTGCAGAAGCAAGTTCAACAAGGATAGATCTTCAATTAAAACTTGATAAAATTAAGCATCAGAAGTCTCTAGTAGCCATCGTGATAAATGCCTGGAACAGGAGGAAGAATTGCTGATGCATCAGAGGAGTTGCTTGAAAGCAGAATTAACAACCAAAACTAATGAACTTCTTGAACTTCTGTCCAATCTGAACAACATGAAGGTTGAGATACACCATATGAAAGAGCAAATTCAGGCTTTGAAAGCAGATAAGATAAAGTCTGTGAAACAGAATGATGATCTAATGAGTGAATTGAAAGAGTCCAAGGAGCAGTCAGTGACCTTAGAAGAAAGATTCCAAACAGAACTGAGTACCCAGGGGACGTTGTCAAAATTATGTGAGAGTTCCAAAGATAACTCTGAAACAAAGACAACTGAACATACCAGAGTAGTTGCTGAGCTGAATGAAAAGATTCATAAGCTCAAAAAACAACTGGAAAAGAAGGAATTGATCAAAACTTTCGGTAAAATTGTGAAACAAGTGGAAGCGAGGATTCCCTTTTTGAAATGAAAGTTTCTACACACGTCGCACCAACCTATACGATGATGGAAGAAGTGAAAGAAAGGACAAGGAAATGAGCACAATGTTTGTCCACTCCTGCAAGAAATGAGTTAGGTTAGCAACCACCGACCAGCGCAACAGCCAAATGGACCATGTATAGTTCAATGTGAAATAGTGGAAGCAAAGGATGAAAACATTCCAGAACAGCCCCCAAACCTTCAGGAAGAACCAGCAGTGACAGAGTCTACCACTCCTCCGACAGTAGTGCGAGTGAGATATGGAAGGGTCTCCAGGCTGCCCAAACCTTTGAATTAAAGGACATGGAGGGGGGAGATGAGGAAGTGATAACGTAGTAATGACAATGTAAATGTTGGATAGTATAATAACAGTACAAGACATAAGGTAAACCTGGGTGTAGTGTAAGGGTCTGGCACATAGAGGGTTAACGTGGGACTGAGTACACTACCGCCCACACAGTGATGTAACAGAGCACATGACCCACACTCAGGATCTGTTTAGTGTTGGACAGAGTCATATGTACCAGCAAGCATGGAGACTGCTCTTAGCTTGCACCCTTTACTGTATCAGTACATCTACCACCAAGAAGGACAAGGGCAGCAGATAGATGAGAACACCACTACCTGGAAGTTCCCCTCAAGTCACTCACCATCCTGACTTGGAAATATATCACCGTTCCTTCACTGTCGCTGGGTCAACATCCTGGAACTCCCTCCCTAACAGCACTGTGGGTGTACCGACACCACATGGACTGCAGCGGTTCAAGAAGGCAGCTCACCATCGCCTTCTCAAGGGCAATTAGGGATGGGCAATAAATGCTGGCCTAGCCAGTGACACCTGCACCCCGTGAAAGAATTTTTTAAAATGATAGGCATTTACAACAGCCTACAGAGGTAAGTTACAGAAAGCTGGAAGTGATTAATTGTTTGTCCTTTGGACTGGCTTGATGCACAGTACACAGAATCCTGAAGAGAATAATATAGAAATGGACCAAATTGCTTAATGGACAATCTTTCTACTCCTATCTGGGTATAATTCTGCTTGTCTTGAGCTGGTGTGGTGAGTTGGGTGAGAGCTCTGTGGGTTACTTTGTGCTGTTGATTCTGTTTAGAACACAAGGTGAAGGGCATTCTAAGACCCATCAAATACCCATGTAGACTGATGATTGACAGTGCACACAGGTTCATGTGGCTCATTGAGAACTCCCTGAGGACTCTGGGTGAGTGAGATTGCCTGTGGGTATAAGGACCTGTCTACACTCAGCACCCAGAGTCCTGAATGCTGTGTGTTTATTAAATCTCTGGAACAGAGGAAGAAAATCTAATTGACACTTACAATCCTGTGTAATGTGGAGGAGGGGGGAATGGTGGCTGGGGATGGATGATGTTGGAAGATGAGAGAGAAATTTATGAGCTCTTAAATTGACACCCAGTTGGGTGGAGGGATGGGGCAAGGGGGAGTTTGGAAGCATGGAGCTAGTTTTAACAGTGAATGGAATCCACAGGCTGTGCTCTTTATCCTGAAAGGAATGTTTCCACAGCCAGATGTTACATCTGAAGTAGACATTAGAGAGACATTACAGAGTTGAGAGGCAATTGGGAAATCTAAGTACAAGGCACTTGAGAACTTTTTTTAATAGGATCAGTTGTAGAACACATTAATTATATGACCAAAACAGACAAAGAAATAAAACTGTGATTTTAAACATCAGGCTGTCTGATCTCCCCACACGAGTAAAATGAAATTATAAATCTACTTCCTCACCCATACCAATGTTTAAAAAGCTGCAGAGATGTATGGTTCCAAATTATAAATGAGTGCTATCTAAAGTTTCCTTCCACTGAATCTGGATTTTTCTTTGAGTTGAGGTGCCTCTCATATTTCTCCACTGTAACAAGAGCACACACTCTCGATCCTCATGTATAAAATCTCTGGGAGCTGTACTCAGTGAACATTATTATGTTGGGATAATGTCACATTCAGATAAAGAGAAAAATATGCTGTACATGTCAGAGTTTTTTTCCTGTCAGTTCCCTAACCATGAGTTTGGATGATTTAAGTAATGTAGGTTGAAGATGTTAGGACTTGTCATTATGCATGTCACATATAGAATGCATTAATTTTATTAGCTATATTCTGGAAAATTAATGAACAGTCTGGTACAGCAACTGAGAACATTTTGAACTATCCCATTTTTTATATTGTGCGAGGCTTCTCAACACTTTTTATATTGTAAACACAGTTTCTGTGCCAGTATTTCACTGTATCTGGGAGTTTATGGTAGCAGGAACATCAGAAATAGGAGCAAGAGTAGGCCATTTAGCCCATTGAGCCTGCTCCCCCATTGAACTAGATCATGGCTGATCTTCTATCTCAACCTAACTAGCCGTGCACATCCTTTAACCTCATATATCCAAAATCTTATCGATCTCAGTTTGAACATACTCAATAACTGAACATCCATAGCTCTCTGCAGTAGAGAATTCCAATAATTTGTGACTCTTTGAATGAAGAAATTTCTCCTTGTCTCGTTCCTAAATGGCCTACCCCTTATTCAGAGACTGTGATCCCTCGTTCTAGACTCCCCAGCCAGAGGAAGTATCTTCCCAGCATCTTCTCTATCAAATCCCTTAAGAATGTTATATGTTTCAATGAGATCTCCTCTCATTCTTCTAAATTCAAAAAAATATATGCCTAGTCTCAGTTGCTAATCATTGGATAATCCCTTTGTACCAAGAACCCTTGATGTCCTTCTTCTAAAGCAAGCAAGTCCTTTGGTAAAGAGACCAAAATTGTACAGAATACACCAGGTGTGGTTTCACCAAGGCTTATACAATTATTCACTCTTACAGTCGGGTGGTTCACTGTATCAGGAGTTCTATAAATTAATATTATTGTCTCACACTTGAAAATATTGGAGCTCAACTAATGACCAGAGACTATTTGAGGTTTCCACATGAGAGATGGCATTTTACAAGCTTTGGACCTGCCTTATATATTCTTCTGGGTATATGGTGCTGGTCACTTTCATAAGTGGTCTGAGTTTCTTACATTCGGATTGTGCCTATACTTATTATATCCCTGGGTTACGCTATCATTTAGTCAGCAAATATCTATCCATATTCTATAAACAATCCTGGGAGCAGGAGGGTATTGATCATATCACTGTGATATCTGAAATAGGTATTTGAGTTTTTTGTGCATGTGTAGCTTCAATCTCTCTGAAGGCTGAGGAAGTAATTACTTTGCTGAGGCAAGATCAGGAACAAATCAATAAGCTGATTTATTTCACAGAAGTGAACAAACAGGGCAGCAGTTATAACTGGACTTTATCTAATTCAATTTGTGTAACCTACCTGTACATAATAATACAACATAATAAATACACCACAGTTTTCAGTGCAGTAAATTATCTTACTTAAAATATGGCTTCTAACTGTATTGCAGCTTGCTTGGTGGTTTAACCTCGGCCTTTGCTGGCCTGGCTACTTTGCAATTTTCTGTTTCAGAGCCATGAAGAACAGCCTGTGTCCCTGTCCCTGTGTAAGGACTCCATCCCATTCTCCCAGTTCCTTCGCCTTCGTCGCATCTGTTCCGATGATGCTACCTTCAAAAACGGTTCCTCTGACATGTCCTCCTTCTTCCTTAACCGAGGTTTTCCACCCACGGTCGTTGACAGGGCCCTCAACCGTGTCCGGCCCATCTCCCGCGCATCCGCCCTCACGCCTTCTCCTCCCTCCCAGAAACATGATAGGGTCCCCCTTGTCCTCACTTATCACCCCACCAGCCTCCGCATTCAAAGGATCATCCTCCGCCATTTCCGCCAACTCCAGCATGATGCCACCACCAAACACATCTTCCCTTCACCCCCCTTATCGGCATTCCGTAGGGATTGCTCCCTCCGGGACACCCTGGTCCACTCCTCCATCACCCCCTACTCCTCAACCCCCTCCTATGGCACCACCCCATGCCCACGCAAAAGATGTAACACCTGCCCCTTCACTTCCTCTCTCCTCACCGTCCAAGGGCCCAAACACTCCTTTCAAGTGAAGCAGCATTTCACTTGCATTTCCCCCAACTTAGTCTACTGCATTCGTTGCTCCCAATGTGGTCTCCTCTACATTGGAGAGACCAAACGTAAACTGGGCGACCGCTTTGCAGAACACCTGCGGTCTGTCCGCAAGAATGACCCAAACCTCCCTGTCGCTTGCCATTTTAACACTCCGCCCTGCTCTCTTGCCCACATGTCTGTCCTTGGCTTACTGCATTGTTCCAGTGAAGCCCAACGCAAACTGGAGGAACAACACCTCATCTTCCGACTAGGCACCTTACAGCCTTCCGGTCTGAATATTGAATTCAATAACTTTAGGTCGTGAGCTCCCTCCCCCATCCCCACCCCCTTTCTGTTTCCCCCCCCCCTTTTTTTCCCCCTTTTTTTTTCCCTATAAATTTTACAGATTTTTCTTTTCCCACTTATTTTTAAATATTTTAAAATCTTTTATGCTCCCCCCACCCCCACTAGAGCTGTACCTTGAGTGCCCTACCATCCATTCTTAATTAGCACATTCGTTTAGATAATATCACCAACTTTAACTTTAACACCTATGTGTTCTTTTGTCCCATTGTCACTGACATCTTTTGATGATCTGCTTCTATCACTGCTTGTTTGTCTACACAAGCACCTCTGTCTCTCTCTCTCTCTCCGCACCCCCCCCCCAACACACCTTAAACCAGCTTATATTTCAACTCTTTCCTGGACTCGAAATCAAGTTCTGTCGAAGGGTCATGAAGACTCGAAACGTCAACTCTTTTCTTCTCCGCCGACGCTGCCAGACCTGCTGAGTTTTTCCAGGTAATTCTGTTTTTGTTTTGGATTTCCAGCATCCGCAGTTCTCTTTGTTTTTATCCCTGTGTCTTATCTCACTCTTCCCCACCTCTGTTATCTCTGTTGTCTCTGTGTCTTATCTCACTCTTCTCCACCTCTGTTATCTCTGTCTCTGTGCCTTAGCTGTTAGGATAATAATATAATAATATTGTCTCTTAACTGTTCACAGTTCCAAAAGAAAGCCTATCGGACCTGCCCCTACCCTTGGACCAGGAAAGTGTTAATGCAGTGGGGGTAATTGTGCCAAAGTAGGTGGTAATGAGCCAGCTGCCCCTCTTACATCTCCTAGTTCTTATTTTCATTAAAGTAATTCAAATGAAAATGGAGGGAGCTGTAAAGTAGACAATAGATCCCCAGCCTGCATCCCACACAATGAATACCACCCACAGGGTGTTCGTTAAGAAATGAAAACAGATTGTGAATTACTTTATTCTGGAGAAACACAGGGAGCTGGAGGAGATGAAGCCAAGGTAAAGGGTCAGCTCAAAACTTCCTTCAATGGCTGACATCAGCGACTTGAACCTCAAACATACGTGCCATCAGGAATTCATGGAGCCATAAGGGTGTGCCAAGCAGTTTACCCAACTATGGGGCTTCTGTACAGGATACATAAGCCATATTTGTGCAACACTCTATGACACCTGACCAAGCTGCAGACCATCATGAAGAACATGGCCACTCTGCAGTAGCACACACATTTGGCCAAAGCTCAGGCATAGGTCTGAAGGATTTGGGCTCTAAAAAGGACATAAGAAATAGCAACAGGAGTAGACTATTTGGCCCCTCGAGCCTGCTCCGCCATTCAATAAGATCATGGCTGATGATCTTGTTTTTCGATTTCTACATTTCCACCTACCCCCGATAACTTTGGATTCCTTTGGCTAACAAGAATCTATCTACCTCTACCTGAAAAATATTCAGTGACCCCGCCTCCACCTCCTTCTGAGGCAGAGTTCCAAAGTTGCACAACCGTCCGAGAGAAAAAATTTCTCCTCATCTCTGTCCTAAAAGAGTGACACCTAATTTTAAAACAGTGCCCCCTAGTTCCCGGACTCACCCACAAGAGGAAACATCCTTTCGACGTCCACCTTGTCAAGGCCGTTCAGGGTCTTGTATACTTCAATCAAATCACTCCTCACTCTTATAAACTCCAGTGGAAACAAGCCCAATCTGTCCAACCTTTCCTCATAAGACAACCCACTCATTCCACATATCAATCTAGTAAACCTCCTCTGAACTGCCTCCAATGCATTTACATCCTTCCTTAAATAAGGAGACGAGAACTGTGTACAGTATTCGAGATATAGCCTCACCAATGCCTTGTATAACTGAAGCAAACCATCCTTGCTTTTATGTTCAATTCCTCTCATAATAAAGCATAGCATTCTATTAGCCTTCTTAATTACTTGTACCTGCATTCTAACATTTTGTGATTCATGTACTCGAACACCTCGATCCCTCTGCACCTCAGAATTATGCAGCCGTTCTCCATTTAAGTAATACTCTGCTTTTTTGTTCTTCCTGCCAAAGTGAACAACTTCACATTTTCCCACATTAAATTCCATTAGCCAGATCTTTGCCCACTCACTCAACCTTTCTGTATCCATCTGCAACCCCTTCATGACCTCTTCACAACATACTTTCCTACTTATCTTTGTGTCATCTGCAAATTTAGCTACCATGTCTTCACTCCCCTCATCTAAGTCATTGATGTAAATCGTAAAAAATTGAAGCCCCAGTACAGGCTCCACTCGTCACACCCCCTGCCAATCTGAAAAAGACCCATTTATGCATACTCTCGACAACACCAATCCCTGTGGAGCCCCACTGGAAACAGACATCTAGTCACCAGAACACCCCTCAACCATCACCCTCTGCTTCCTGCCACTCAGCCAATTCTGGATCCAATTTGCCAAATTGCCTTGGATCTCATGGACTCTCACCTTCATTATCAGTCTCCCCTGTGGTACTTTATCAAAAGCTTTGCTGAAGTCCAAGTATACTACGTCAAATACATTGCTGTCATCTACACACCTGGTCACCTCTTTGAAAAATTCAATCAAATTGGTCAGACATGACTTCCCCTTAACAAAACCAAGCTGACTGTCCTTGATTAATTCTTGCCTCTCCAAGTGTAGATTAATTTTGTCCCTCACAATTGCTTCCGATAGTTTCCCCACTACTGAGGGTAGACTGACTGGCCTGTAGTTCCCTGGTTTATCCCCTCCTCCCTTCTTGAATAACAGTACCATATAGGCTGTCCTCCAGTCCTCTGGCACATCTCCTGTGGCTAGAGAGACCATAAAACCATAAGACATAGGAGCAGAAATTAGGCCAATTGGCGCATTGAGTCTGCTCCACTATTCAATCATGGCTGAGAAGTTTCTCAACCCCATTCTCCCGCCTTCTCCCAGTAACCTTTGATCCCCTTACCAATCAAGAATCTATCTATCTTGGTCTTAAATATACTCAATGACCTGGCCGCCAAGGCCTTCTGTGGCAATGAATTCCATAGATTCACCACTCTCTGGCTAAAGAAGTTTCTCCTCATCTCTGTTCTAAAAGGTCTTCCCTTTACTCTGAGGCTGTGCCCTCAGGTCCTAGTCTCTCCTACTAATGGAAACATCTTCCCCACATCCACTCTATCCAGGCCTTTCAGTATTCTGTAAGTTTCAATTAGATAACCCCTCATCCTTCTAAACTCCATCGAGTATAGCCCCAGAGTCCTCAAATGCTCCTCATATGTTAAACCTTTCATTCCTGGGATCATTCTCGTGAACCTCCTCTGGACCCTCTCCAGGGCCAGCGCATCCTTCCTGAGATACGGGCCCCAAAATTGCTCACAATATTCTAAATGTGGTCTGACCAGAGCCTTATAAAGCCTCAGCAGCACATCCCTGCTTTTATATTCTAGTCCTCTTGAAATAAATGCCAACATTGCATTTGCCTTTCTAACTACCGACTCACTCTGCAAGTTAACCTTAAGAGAATCCTGGACTAGGACTCCCAAGTCCCTTTGCACTCCAGATTTCTGAATTCTCTCCCCATTTAGAAAATAGTCCATGCCTCTATTCTTCCTACCAAAGGGCATGACCTCACACTTCCCCATGTTGTATTCCATCTGCCACTTCTTTGCCCATTCTCCTAACCTATCCCAATCCTTCTGCAGCCTCCCTGCCTCCTCAATACTACCTGTCCCTCCACCTATCTTTGTATCATCTGCAAACTTAGCCAGGATGCCCTCAGTTCCTTCAGCTAGATCATTAATGTATAAAGTGAAAAGTTGTGGTCCCAACACTGACCCCTGCGGAACTCCACTAGTCACCGGCTGCCATCCTGAGAAGGACCCCCTTATCCCCACTCCCTGCCTCCTGCCAGACAGCCAATCTTCTATCCATGCTAGTACCTTGCCTCTAACACCATGGGCTCTTATCTTACTGAGCAGCCTCCTATGCGGCACCTTGTCAAAGGCCTTCTAGAAGTCCAAGTAGTTAACATTGGCTCTCCTTTGTCTAACCTACTCATTACCTCCTCAAAGGATTCCAACGAATTTGTCAGGCATGACCTCCCCTTGATGAAACCATGCTGACTTTGCCCGATTTTACCATGCAATTCCAAGTATTCTGAAATCTCATCCTTAATAACGGACTCTAAAATCTTACCAAGGTCAGGCTAATCGGCCTGTAATTTCCCGTCTGTTGCCTCACTCCCTTCTTAAACAGGGGGGTTATATTAGCGATTTTCCAGTTCTCTGGGACCCTCCCTGACTCCAGTGATTCCTGAAAGATCACCACTAATGCCTCCACTATCTCTTCAGCTATCTCCTTCAGAACTCTGGGGTGTAATCCATCTGGCCCAGGTGATTTATCCACCTTCGACCTTTCAGTTTTCCTAGCACCTTCTCCTTGGTAATGACCACCATACTCACCTCTGCCCCCCCGACTCTCTTGAACTTTGGGGATGTCACTCGTGTCTTCCACTGTGAAGACTGACGCAAAGTACCTATTCAGTTCCTCCGCCATTTTTTTGTTCCTCACTACTACTTCTCCGGCATCATTTTCCAACGGCCCAATGTCCGCTTTGGCCTCTCTCTTACCCTTTATAAATCTAAAAATTCTCTTGCAATCTTCTTTTATATTACTGGCTAGTTTACCCTCATATTTAATCTTCTCCCTCCTTTCTTCTTTAGTTGTCCTCTGTTGGTCTTTGTAGGCTTCCCAATCCTCTGGTTTCCCACTGCTCTTTGCCGCATTGTATGTTTTCTCTTTAGGTTTTATGCTGTCCCTGACTTCCCTTGTCAGCCATGGTTGCCTCGTCCTCTCTTTAGTATGCTTCTTCTTCCTAGGGATGAATTTTTGCTGTGTCTCCCAAATTACTCCCAGAAACTCCTGCCATTGCTGTTCCACTGTCTTTCCTGCTAGGCTCATCTCCCAGTCATTTCTGGCCAGCTCCTCCCTCATGCCTCTAATTGCCTTTATTCAACTGTAATACCATTACATCTGATTCCAGCTTTTTCCTCTCAAATTGCAGGGTAAATTCTATCATATTATGGTCACTTCCTCCTAAGGGTTCCTTCACCTTAAGCTCCCTTATCAAATCTGCCTCATTACACATCACTAAATCTAGAATTGTCAGTTCCCTAGTGGGCTCCACCACAAGCTGCTCCAAAAAGCCATCTCGTAGACATTCCACAAATTCCTTTTCTTGGGATCCACTACTAACCTGATTTTCCCAGTCTACCTGCATATTGAAATCCCCCATGATCACCGTAACCTTGTCTTTCTTACACACTTTTTCTATCTCCTGGTGTATCTTGTGCCCCACATCCTGACTACTGTTCGGAGGCCTGTACATAACTCCCATTATGGTTTTTTTTACCTTTGCGGTTCCTCAACTCTACCCACACAGATTCTACATCATCTGACCCTACATCATTTCTTGCTATCGATTTAATTTCATTTCTTACCAACAAAGCAACTCCACCCCCTCTGCCAACCTGCCTATCTTTTCGATAGGATGTATATCCTTGGATATTTAGCTCCCAGTCCTGATCCCCTTGCAGCCATGTCTCCATGATGCCCACCACATCATACCTACCAATTTCAATCTGCGCCACAAGCTCATTTACCTTATTTCGTATACTGTGTGCATTCAGATACAACACCTTCAGTCCTGTATTTCCCGTCCCCTTTCTCGTTGTCATCCCTTTATCTGATGTGCTTGAAGTTAGATTCCTAGCCCTTTCCAAACACTGTGTCCTATTTTGTGTTCTGGAGACTTTAATAGCCTCTCCTGGGCTCTCCTTTCTTTTCAGTTTTTTCATAATTTTCCATGAAGTTGAATCCACACCACACCCCCCCACCCCCCCAACACATACACACACGCTAACCTGATGCTTTGTTTCCCATTAGTCATGCTTCTTGGAGTTTTACCTTCCCTCCCCCCAACTTTCTAGTTTAAAGTCCTGTTGACCACCCTATTTACTCTCTTCGCTAGAACATTGGTCCCAGGTCGGTTCAGGTGGAGACCGTCCCAACGGTACAGATCCCGCCTGTTCCAATACTGATACCAGTGCCCCACGAAATGGAACCGCTCTTTCCTGCACCACTCCTTTAGCCACGTGTTTACTTCCCTTATTCTTGCGTCCCTATGCCAATTTGCATGTGACTCGGGTAATTATCCGGAGATTATAACCCTTGAGGACCTGTTCTTTAATTTAGTTCCTAGTTCCTGATAATCCCCAAACAGGTCCTCTTTCCTAGTCTTACCTATGTTATTTGTCCCGATGTGGACCATAACAACTGGATCCTCCCCCTCCCTCTCCAAAATCCTTTCAAGCCAGTCAGAGATGTCCCTCACCCTGGCACCAGGCAAACAACATACCACGCGGGACTCTTGATCCTGCTTACAAAGGAAGCTATCAATTCCCCTAATTATAGAATCCCCTACAACTCCCACTTGGCTTTTTGCTCCCCCCTCTTGAATGGCCTCCTGTGCCACGGTGCCGTGGTCAGATGGCTCATCCTCCCTACAGCCCTGTTCTTCATCCACACAGGGAACAAGTACCTCGTACCTGTTGGACAAGGTCAAGAGCTGAGGCTCCTCTGTTCCTGAACACAGGATCCCTCTACCTACTTTACTTGCAGTCACACTCTGCTGATCCTGACCACTGACCGGACTTGAGGTATGTAATCTACCGGGTGTGACCGCCTCCTGAAACAAAGCATCCAGGTAACTCTCCCCCTCCCGGATGTGCCTCAGCGTCCGGAGCTCGGACTCCAGCTCATCAATTCTGAGTCGGAGTTCCTCCAGCAACCAACACTTGCTGCAGGTCTTGAAAATTATTGCCAGTGCCCCTGCTATCTCCTCCCTTGCCTCACTCAACAGCCGGGCATGGAGATTTATCTACTTTTAAGCCTGCCAAACCACTTAGAACCTCTTCCCTTTCTATGCTAATTTCTTTAATTATTATTAAATAAATAATTGTATCTTCTGCCTGATTTCCATATCCACGTCATCCCTCTCGCTTGTGAACACTGACACAAAGTATTCATTTAGAACCCTACCTACGTATTCCAGCTCCACACAGGGCCAGATGGAACCTTTCCAGAATCTAGAGAATTTTGGAAAATTTACACCAGCGCATCAACTACCTCATTAGCCACCTCTTTTAAGACCCTAGAATGAAATCTGTCAGGACCCGGAGACTTGGCAGCCTGCAGCTCCATTAATTAGCTCAGTACCGTTTCCCTAGTGATTTCAATTTCAACTTCAACAAGTTCCTTTCTCCCGTTCACCACCTGATTTGCAGCTATTACTGGAATGTTTTTTGTATCCTCTATAGTGAACACAGAAGCAAAATATTTGTTCATTTCTTCTGCCATTTCCTTATTGTCTACTATTAGCTCCCCACTGTCATTCTCTAGAGGACCAACACTCACGTTATTTACTCTTTTCCTTTTTAAATACGTAGAAACTCTACAGACCAGACCCTCCTATCTGTCTTCATTCTTAGCGAAAAAATTTGAGACCTCACAGCTGCCAACGTAACTCCACCAATACCAAATGCTGGTGAACCTGAGGTCATGCCCAATAGACCAGTAATGGTGGGTGCTGCAGCAGTTAATGAGAACGTCTGACAGAATTATACCATGCCTAAACATGACTGCTCAAGTGACAGCAGGTATGTCAGACAATGTAGAGCACAAAGTGATCGCCCATTGTGCCTGTACATGTAGGATATTTGCTGATCGAGCACAAGGAGGTACTGGGTGACATCCATCACTATAAAGCAAGAAATTAACAACCAGCTCCCATCCTCCTCAATTCTTCCTTCCATCGAGCAATGGAGGTGTTGAGAGATGCAGTTTATTATGATGAAAGGGAAAGAGAAAAACATGGGACAGCAAGCACTACATCAACACCCAATGAATATCCAACTGGCAAACTGAATACTGCAGCAACACCCAATGTATACCTACACTGGCAAACTGAACAGTGCATCAACACCCAGTGAATATCCACACTGGCAAACTGAACACTGCATCAAAACCCAGTGAATATCCAAAGTGGCAAACTGACCAGTATATCAACACCCAGTGAATATTCACGCTGGCAAACTGAACACTACATCAACACCCAATGAATATCCACACTGGCAAACTGAACAGTGCATCAAAACCCAGTGAATATCCAACTGCCAAACTGAACACTGCATCAACACCCAGTGAATATCCAACTGGCAAATTGAAAACGGCAACAACACCCAATGAATATCCACACTGGCAAACTGAACACTGCATCAACACCCAGTGAATATCCAACTGGCAAACTGAACACTGCATCAAAATCCAATGAATATCCAACTGGCAAACTGAACAGTGCATCAGAACCCAGTGAATATCCAAATTGGCAAACTGAACAGTGCATCAAAACCGAGTGAATATCCAAATTGGCAAACTGAACAGTGCATAAAAACCTAGTGAATATCCACACTAGCAAACTGAACAGTGCATCAATACCCAGTGAATATCCACACTGGCAAACTGAGCAGAGCATCAACACCCAGTGAATATCCAATTGGCAAACTGAAAACTGCATCAACACCCAATAAATATCCACACTGGCAAAATGAACAGTGCATCAACACCCAATGAATATCCAACTGGCAAAGTGAACAGTGCATCAACACCAGTGAATATCCAAACTGGCAAAATGAACAATGCATCAACACCCAATGAATATCCAACTGACATACTGTACAGTGCATCAACAGCCAGTGAATATCCACGCTGGCAAACTGAACAATGCATCAACACCCAATGAATATCTACAGTGGCAAAGTAAACAATGCGTCAATACCCAGTGAATATCCAGACTGGCAAACTGAAGAGTGCATCAATGCCCAGTGAATATCCAACTGGCAAACTAAACAGTGCATCAAAAACCAGTGAAGATGCAAACTGGCAAACTGAACAATGCATCAACACCCAGTGAATATCCAACTGACAAACTGAACAGTGCATCAACAGCCAGTGAATATCCACACTGGAGAACTGAACAATGCATCAACACCCAATGAATATCTACACTGGCAAACTGAACAATGCATCAACACCCAGTGAATATCCAACTGACAAACTGAACAGTGCATCAATGCCCAGTGAATGTCCACACTGGCAAACTGAACAGTGCATCAAAAACCAGTGAAGATCCAAACTGGCAAACTGAACACTGCATCAACAGCCAGTGAATATCCAACTGACAAACTGAACAGTGCATCAACAGCCAGTGAATATCCACTCTGGCAAACTGAACAATGCATCAACACCCAATGAATATCCACGCTGGCAAACTGAACAATGCATCAATACGCAGTGAATATCCAGACTGGCAAACTGAACAGTGCATCAATGCCCAGTGAATATCCATGCTGACACACTGAACAGTGCATCAAAACCCAGTGAAGATCCAAACTGGCAAACTCAACACTGCATCAACACCCAGTGAATATCCAACTGGCAAACTGAACACTGCATCAATATCCAATGAATATCCACCCTGGCAAACTGAACAATGCATCAGCACCCAATGTATATCTACTCTGCCAAATAGAACAGTGCATCAACAGCCAGTGAATATCGACGCTGGCAAACTGAACAATGCATCAACACCCAATGAATATCCAACTGACAAACTGAACAGTGCATCAATGCCCAGTGAATGTCCACGCTGGCAAACTGAACAGTACATCAAAAACCAGTGAAGATCCAAACTGGCAAAATGAACAGTATATCAACACCCAATGAATATTCACACTGGCAAACTGAACAGTACATCAACACCCAGTGAATATCCACACTGGCATACTGAACAGTGCATCAACACTGAAAGACTATCCACACAGGCAAACTAAAGACTGCATCAACACCCAGTGAATGTCCACACTGGCAACCTGAAGAATGCATCAAAACCCAATAACTATCCACAATTGCTAACCGAACAGTGCATCAACACCCAGTGAATATCCAAACTGGCAAACTGAACGGTGCATCGACACATAGTGAATATCCACACTGGCAAACTGAACACTGCATCAGCACCCAGTAAATATCCACACTGGCAAACTGAAGAGTGCTTCAAAAACCAGTGAATACCCAAAGTGGCAAACTGACCAATGCATCAAAACTCAGTGAATATCCACAATGGCAAACTGAACACTGCATCAACACTCAGTGAATATCCAAATGGGCAAACTGAACAATGCATCAACACCCAGTGAATATCAAAACTGGCAAACTGATCAGTACATCAAAACCCAGTGAATATCCAAACTGGCAAACTGAACAGTGCCTCAAAACCCAGTGAATATCCAAACTGGCAAACTGAACAGTTCATCAACACCCAGTGAATATCTACACTCGCAAACTGAGCAGTGCATCAATAACCAGTGAATATCCACACTGGCAAACTGAACACTGCACCAACACCCAGTGAATATCCACAGTGGCAAACTGAACACTGCATCAACCCCCAGTGAATATCCACAGTGGCAAACTGAACACTGCATGAACACCCAGTGAATATCAATTCTGGCAAACTGAACAGTGCATCAACACCCAGTGAATATCGACACAGGCAAGCTGAACAGTGCATAAAAACCCAGCGAATATCCACAATGGCAAACTGAACAGTGCATCAATACCCAGTGAATATCCACACTGGCAAACTGAGCGGTGCATCAACACCCAGTGAATATCCACACTGACAAACTGAACACTGCATCAACACTCAGTGAATATCCAAACTGGCAAATGGAACACTGCTTCAACACCAAGTGAATATCCACACTGTCAAACTAAACAGTGCATCAACACCCAGTGAATATCCAACACTGGCAAACTGAACACTGCATCAACACCCAATGAATATCCACACTGGCAAACTGAACACTGCATCAAAACCCAGTGAATATCCATACTGGCAAACTGAACAGTGCATCAACACCCAGTGAATATCCACACTGGCAAACTGAACACTGCCTCAAGACCCAGTGAATATCTACACTGGCAAACTGAACACTGCATCAAAACCCAGTGAATATCCAAATTGGCAAACTGAACAGTGCATAAAAACCCAGTGAATATATACACTCTGGCAAACTGAACAGTGCATCAATGCCCAGTGAATATCAAAACTGGCAAACTGAGCAGTGCATCAATACCCAGTGAATATCCACCCTCGCAAACTGAACACTACATCAACACCCAATGAATATCCACACTGGCAAACTGAACAGTTCATCAATACCCAGTGAATATCCAAACTGGCAAACTGAACAGTATATCAACACCCAGTGAATATCCACACTGGCAAATCGAACAGTGCATCAATACCCAGTGAATATGCTCCTGTGGAAACTGATCTATGTATTAATATCTAGGGAATATCCACACTGGCAAACTGAGCAGTGTATCAATACACCGTGAATATCCACACTGGCAAACTGAACACTGCATCAACACCCAATGAATATCCACACTGACAAACTGAACAGTATATCAACACCCAGTGAATATCCAAACTGGCAAACTGAACAGTATATCTACACCCAGTGAATATCCACACTGGCAAACTGAAGACAGCATCAACTTCCAGTGAATATCCACACTGGCAGACTGAACAGTATATCAACACCCAGTGAATATCCAAACTGGCAAACTGAACAGTATATCTACACCCAGTGAATATCCACACTGGCAAACTGAACCATGCATCAAAACCCAGTGAATATCCAAACTGGCAAACTGAACAGTATATCAACATCCAGTGAATATCTACACTGGCAAACTGAACAGTGCATCAACACTGAAAGAATATCCACACTTGCAAACTGAGCAGTGCATCAATACCCAGTGAATATCCACACTGCCAAACTGAATACTGTATCAACTTCGAGTGAATATACACACTGGCAAATTGAACAGTATATCTACACCCAGTGAATATCCACATTGGCAAACTGAACACTGCATCAACACTCAGTGGATATCCACACTGCCAAACTGAACAGTACATGGAAACCCAGTGAATATCCACACTAGCAAACTGAACAGTGCATCAAAACCCAGTGAATATCTGCACTGGCAAACTGAATGGTGCATCAATACCCAGTGAATATCCACACTGGCAAACTGAACACTGCATCAACACCCAGTGAATATCCATACTGA
Source organism: Isurus oxyrinchus (assembly GCA_026770705.1). NCBI lineage: Eukaryota > Metazoa > Chordata > Chondrichthyes > Lamniformes > Lamnidae > Isurus > Isurus oxyrinchus. The sequence continues at coordinate 105,215,045 of JANJGN010000010.1, forward strand.
CAAACTGAACACTGCATCAACACCCAGTGAATATCATCACTGGCAAACTGAACACTGCTTCAACACCCAATGAATATCCACATTGGCAAACTGAACACTGCATCAATACCCAGTGAATATCCAAACAGGCAACTGAACAGTATATCAACCCCCAGTGAATATCCACACTGGCAAATGGAACACTGCATCAAAAGCCAGTGAATATCCACACTGGCAAACTGACCAGTGCATCAAAATCTAGTGAATACCCACACTGGCAAACTGAACAGTGCATCAGTATCCAGTGAGTATCCACACTGGCAAACTGAGCAGTGCATCAATACCCAGTGAATATCCTCACTGGCAAACTAAACACTGCATCAATACCCAGTGAATATCCTCACTGGCAAACTAAACACTGCATCAACACCCAGTGAATATCCACACTGGCAAACTGTACACTGCATCAACACTCAATGAATATCCGCACTGGCAAACTGAACAGTGCTTCAAATCCCAGTGAATATCCAAACTGGGGAACCGAACAGTCCATCGATATCCACAATAAGACACAACTTTTTCTTGCCAGAGCCAATATGTCCAGAAGACGTAGTGTTATTGCAGCGATGTAGATTTATTGCAGCAATGCAGATTTATTGCGGCGATGTAGAGTTATTTTGTGGCGATGCAGAGTTGTTGCGGCGATGCAGAGTTATTGTGGCGATGCAGAGTCGTTGCGGCAATGTAGTGTTATTGTGGCGAACTAGTTACTTAACAGGGAAATTCTGCTATAAGGCATGCTTTGTCTAGACACTCATTTTGTGCAAATTTAAAACATCGAAATAGTAAAAGGATAGAGAATTGAGAGATTTCCGTAACTACCACTTTGAGATATTTCTCCTTGATGTACATCAAATGAAGCTTTTTTTTAAACCACACACATATTTCCACTGTTGATGATGTAGAAATAATAAAGGACACTTCAATCTGAGCATACATTTGAAAATCTCCCATATTTAACTGATGCAGCAGTATTGACTGGTGTCTGGGCATATGTGTGGTTTATGTCAGATTTAGCGAAGACATGTTACTGTAAGCTTTAAGCTGACCGATCTGTTTTTCATTAAACAGCTGGTTAGTGTTCTGCCGTGAATGATTGAGAGCAACTTTGACCCTATGTGTGTTTTTCACTGACTCTGGAGACCAAGGGTAGCATCCTGCCAAAGCAGTAACAGACAGTTCGATTATCACGTCAACCATGTTTCGTTGTAAAACACTCTGGGTCTGGTGTGTATGATGTTGGTGAGGGCGATATGAGCCCAAGCAATGTGAATGTGAGCACAGCTTACCTTCAGACCATAGCCCTTCTAGATTAAATATCTGTATTACTCAGCCTTGAATATATCCAATGACATAGCATCCATTGTTTTCTGGGATAGAGAATTCCAATGATCCTCTGAAATATGAAATTCTTCCTCCATCTTAAATGGGAGACCCATTATTCTGTAACTGTACCTACTAGTTCCAGACCTCCCCCAATGAAGGGAAACATCCTCTCAGCATCTACCCTGTCAAGCCTGCTCATAACTTTATACATTTCAATAAGATCACCTCTCATTCTTCTGAACCCCAATGAGTATAAGCCCAAACTATTCAACCTTTCCTCATTAGACAACCCTTTCACCCCAGGAATCAGCCAAGTGAATCTTCTCTGAACTGACTCCAAGGCAAATATATCTCTCTTTAAATAAGGAGCCCAAAACTGTACACAACACAGTGGTCTCACCAATGCCCTGTATTGTTATAGGAAGACTTCCCCACTTTTACACTCTTTCTCCCTTGTAATAAAGACCAACAATCAATTTGCCTTCCTAATTAATTGCTACAATTCTGGCATCCATGACACGATGTGGAAAATTGCCCACGTATGTCCTGTGCACAAAAAACAGGACAAATCCAATCCCGCCAGTTACCGCCCCATCAGTCTACTCTCGATCATCAGTAAAGTGATGGAAGAGGTTATCAACAATGCTATCAAGCAGCACTTGCTTAGCAATAACCTGCTCACTGACATTAAGTTTGAGTTCCTCCAAGGCCAGTCAACTCCTGACCTCATTAGAGCCTTGGTTCAAACATGGACAAAAGAGCGAAACACCAGAGGTGAGGTGAGAGTGACTGCCCTTGACAGCAAAGTAACATTTGACCGAGTGTGGTATGAAGGAGCCCCAGAATAACTGGAGTCAATAGGAATCAGAGAAAATTCTCCGCTGACTGGAGTCATAACTAGCTCAAAGGAAGATGGTTGTGGTTGTTGGAGGTCAATCATCTCAGTTCCAAGTTATCACTGCAGGAGTTCCTCAGGGTAGTGTCCTCAGCCCAACCATCTTCAGCTGTTTCATCAGTGGCCTTCCTTCCATCATAAGGTCAGAAGTGGGAATGGTCGTTGCTGATTGTTTAGCACCATTTGCAACTCTTCAGATACTGAAGCAGTCCATGTCCAAATGCAATAAGACCTGGACAATATCCAGGCTTGGGCTGACAAGTGGCAAGTAACATTCACACTACACAAGTGCCTGGTAATGATCATCTCCAACAAGAGAGAATCTATTCATCATCCCTTGACATTCAATGGCATTACCATTGTTGAATTCCCCACTATCAACATCTGGGGGTTACCATTGATCAGAAACTGAATTGGACTAGCCATATAAATACTGTGGCTACAAGAGCAGGTCAGAGGCCAAGAATTCTGCAGTGAGTAACTCACCTCCTGACTCTCCAAAGCCTGTCCACCATCTTCAAGGCACAAGTCAGGAGCGTGATGGAATACTCTCCACTTGCCAGGATGAGTTCGGCTCCAACAACACTCAAGAAGCTTGAAACCACCCAGGACAAAGCAGCCCATTCAATTGGCATGCCATCCACAAACATTCACTTCCTCCACTACCGATGCACAGTAGGAGCAGTGTGTACCATCTACAAGATGCATTGCAGAAACACACGAAGGCTTCTTAGACAGCACTTTCCAAATTCATGACCTCTACCACCTAGAAGGATGAGCAGCAGACACATCAGAATACCACCACCTGGAAGTTCCCATCCAAGCTTGACATTACATCCTGACCTAGAACTATATCGCATTCATCCTCCCTCACTGTATCAGAATACTGGACCTCCCTGCCTAACAGCTTCCTGGTGTACCTACACCACATGGATTTTAGAGGTTGAAGAAGACAGCTTATTACCACCTTCTGAAGAGCAATTAGGGATGGGCAATAAATGCTAGCCTAGCCAGCGACACCCACATATCATGAAGAAATAAAGAAAATCTGCTGCATGCTGATTCTGTGATTCATGTACCAGCACACCCAGATCCCTCTGTACAACCGGGTTCTACAATCTCTCTCCATTTAAATAGTATACAGCTTTTCTATTCTTCCTGTCAAAGTGGAAAACCTCACATTTTCCACCATTACACTCCATCTGCCAGTTTTTTGTTCACTCATTTATCTCTTTTTACCTATATCTCTTTGCAGACCCTATATCCTTCTCAACTCGCTTTCTTCCCGATCGTTGTGTCGTCTGCAAATTTGGCAACAATACAGTTAGGGCCTTCATCCAAGTCATTGATATAGATTGTAAATAGTTGAGGCCCCAGCGCTGATCCCTGCTGCACTCCTCTAGTTACAGTTTGCCAATCTGAAAATGAGCCATTTGTACATCATTCTGGTTCCCGTTGATTGATTAATCCTCTAGCCACACTAATACATATCTGGCTTGATACTCATCTTCCACTCTCTTTTTCAACACAGTAAGTGGTTGTGATCTAGATTGCAGTGAATGCTTGGTGGAAGCAGATGCAGCAGTAACTTTCAAAAGTGAATTGGATAAATACTTGAAAGGGAAAAGATATTGCAAGGCTCTGGGGAGAAAGCAGAGGAATGGCATTAATTGGATTGCTCTTTCAAAGAGCTGGCACAGGCATGATAGGTTGAATGGCCTCCTGTGCCGTATGAGTTTGAGACTCCATGGTTGTATAATAGATCAGAATCTGTTGTCAGAATAATGACCCTCTCTGTTCTGTATGTAAACATGGTACAACAGTTTTAGAAGGGGAGCAGACGCACGGTTTAAATGTGAATACCTGAAACATATTGCCTCAGTTGCACCACTTTGCTATTAGCTTCCTGTAAGAAGTCTCTCATTGTCTGCCTCATCATTGATATTCATCGAATGACATGAAGTTACTGTGTTTGCGCAACAGATATGAACCAAACCCACTGCAGGCATTTAGTGCTGGTAATTAATGGTGTATGTATCCAATTGATGTGTGATAATTATTAATTATTGTCAATCAACCTCTCTGGCCCTGAAAATTAACTATTACTACTGTGGAATCACATTCTCTCCGTTTTTAGAAATGTAACAAAATTTTTTTTTCTATCTCCCTCTATTAATCCAATTTTTCTTTCCCTATCTTTAGTTCTCTTTCTGTACCTGATTTGGTATTGAATTAACCCTCTGTAATTTATTCTTCCTTCTCAGTCTTTGCATTGTTAAATTTTCAGTCCTTCATCCTTAAGATGCACAGTTGCTTACTCTGTTTATTCAGGTTGTGAATGTCCAGTCTCCCTCGCTGTGATAATATCAATTCGCACTTTCAGTGACTTAATAAAGAAAAGATTTTTGAGCTGAAGACTGTGGGCCAAGTCTCATAAATGACAGGTTCTGTTAGAAGACCTGGTTCAGCAAAACCTGGCCCTAATTCTCTACCCGTGTGGTGTGCCATCCTTTAACTTTATGTACAGGCTCAGGACCTGCTGCTTTTGACTTGGTGCCAATGGTGGGGACTTATTGGGAATCTTTTTGGCAAAACACCTTCTATATTTGATACCCTGAACAACAACATTAATTTTCTTTATTTATCTCTCTTCATATAATAATCAAGGCAGCTCTGTTGCTAATCTTTTGCGCCAGTTCCAGATTTCTTATGTTAGGTTTATGGCCGTCTTTTTAGACTGCTTCATGTCAGCTATGTGTGAAGACATTAAATAAATAAATAGAAGATTGAATTACTTCCAGCAAAGTTTCAACTTCCTTACTCCATGCTTAAGAAAAGCATACTCATCAATGGTGCCAAAACACAAGCTCTGAGTGAGCTGAGAGTCCAGGAATCCCTGTGATAGCTGCCCTCCATGTCAGTTAGTCTGGTGCAGCTGCAATTTCTTCCAATCCAGGAGTGATGAAAGGCAGATGACTGAGTGACGCAGACACTGCAGCAGAATGGGGGATGCCGATTTCCCTGGCCAGGAGTCAGGAGAAATGCTTCTAGGCCATTGCTCTGTTGTAGCTGTCAGCTGTGGCTAGCAGGCAGCACTTGGCACAAAATATTTCATGATGCAACAGCCAAAGAGGTGATTTTGGGCCCACTAAAGAAATGAAAGTTGTGAATGGCTAAAAAACAATGCTCTGAATACAACATGAAGAGATAAAGAAACAAGCAAAAAAAGCCAACAAAAGCACCCAGAAAAAGATGGAAGCAGAGGTTATGATCTAAAGTTGTTGGACTCAATATTGAGTCCAGAAGAATGTAGAGTGCCTATATGAAAGATGAGTTGCAGTTGCTTGAGTTTGTGTTGAGCTTCATTGGAACAGTGCAGCAGGATATGATCAGAGAGGTCAGAGTGGGAGCAAGGTGGAGAATTAAAATAACAAGCGGCAGGAAGCTCATGGTCATGCTTGCCGAATGAATGGAGATGTTTTGCAAAGCAGTCACCCAGTCTTCCCTTGTGCCTCATCCTTACTACAACCATTACCATTCTCTTTGAAATCTTTTCTTATTTAATCTCTCCTCCTCTCCACCCTATCACAGACCTTCCCTTTTGTTTTTCTTGCCTCCTCCCCCTTCTACTGGCTTAAAAACTCTTTCATTTCTATCCTTCTTCAGTTCCAATGAGCAGTCATCGACCTGAAACGTTAACTCTGTTTCTCTCTCCACAGATGCTGCCTGACCTGCTGAGTTTTTCCATCATTTTTTGTTTTTACTTCAAAAATACTCCATTGGCTACAAAGCACTTTGGAGCACTGACACTGTGAAAGGTGTCATGTTTTTTACTCTTGTAGCTACTACTTGGATTCACCCAATGTCAAACACCAGCCCAGGCTTGCCAATTAACTGGCTAATGTGGTTATTTATAAATGTAACTTAAAGACTTTCTTCTAACCCTTTCCTGAGATATATGACTAGGAACAAGACCCATCTGAGTGACCCTGTCAGCAACCCATCACTGCATCTTACTCAGGTCAATGGCACCAGACACCCATCCATACCATGGGAATGAGTTGACTGGCTTGAGAGGTGATCCCTGAACCCAGCTGAGGCAATGGTGCCAGAACAGGATAAAACCTGTCAGGAAGACCAAACCATTTCCTCCAGAGCTTCTAAGGCCAAAAATCAGGATCTCTCGGGACTTTTAATAGAGGAAACCTTTTGGTGTATAGGGGCAATCAGTGTAGCGGCCACCGTAACATGGTAGAAGTCAAGGAGCAGTCTGCTGCCTGCATATGGGGGTTGTTCAGGCAAGACATGTTAAACGGTAAACCCTTGGAAGCAGTAACAGTTCCAGGGACCATCACCCTTATGATGAGGAGCATTGACCATCATTAAGATCTTGAGCTGTGCTCATAGCTCTCCATGGGTCAGGTTAGGCCATGACCTGGGCCCAATGAGCTGGAAGATGGGTAATAACTTCTGTGATGCTATTGCTGCAATGGGACTAATTGTACAGGGTAGGTGTCTGAACCTGCAATGGAAAAAAGTGAGGATGCAGTCTTTCCATTATTCAAACCAGTCTGACCCTCTCCTCACCACCCAGTCAGTTCATAGCAGCCTGAAAGTGGGAGGCTACCACACACAAGTATCAAACAGGCCTGTGCTGACAAAGGAAGCTGTACCTCAGGGTAACACACAGCTGGCAGCCACCTCATCAACTCCTATCTAGCAACAGCAGGTGGGAAAATGCATAAGATTAGTCAGATAAGCAAAACGTACCTGCATAGATAGGAAAAGCAATCAGCTGTCCCAGATTGTATAACTATTCAGGGTGTTTTAATGGAGATAGGTTCTTGTTTAGTTGGGAAGCATTCTTCCTGGTGTCTGTGCCTGTGCTATTTGAACATGCCTATGATGTGTTCAATATTGGATCTGGTAAAGGAGTGGGCACCACTGTAGGGCTGTGAGGATGGCACAGCCAAATTATGAGCTCAGGCTACAGTGGTTATCTTGCTCCCTCAGAGACCAGCCCTTGCTGGGTGTATGTCAACAGTAAGGGGGATGTGACTGCCTCAGAAAGGAAACATTGCATGTGCTGCTAGGGGATTATAGGTTCATCCGCAGGATCTCCTGGTGGTGCTCTCACACATATTGGGTATTGATACTTCCCCACATAAACTGGTCACCTTGGCCAAACAGAAACTAGACAGCCCTCTGTTCCTAACTTCCAGTCCCCAACCCAAAAATGTTCCCGAAGCTCCACCAAAAAACAATGGCATTAAGATTCTGCCCAATATCACATGTGTGGACTCCAATTTCAGATGAATTAAGATGGTGAATGCTAACAGTTTTTCTGTCATTACTACCACAAATCCAGGTCAATAATGTCCTGTTCCATTTAAAGTGCCATTATCTTGTACTGCTTTCAGATTATAGCACTGTGTTCTATTCATGTCTTTTGTTTCATTTATCCATTTATTGTGCTGTGATCCATTTTGAGCACATTGCTCCATTTATTGTATCACAGCTTTGGTTCAAAAGAGCTGAAATCCTTTGGTGAGGTGAGAGTGACTGCCCTTGACATCAAGGCCGCATTTGACCGAGTGAGGCATCAAGGAGCCCTAGAAAAACTGGACTCAATGGGAATCAGGGGGAAAACTCTTCGCTGGTTGGAGTCATACCTAGCACAAGGGAAGATGGTTGTGGCTGTTGGAGGTCAGTCATCTCAGCTCCAGGGCATCACTGCAGGAGTTCCTCAGGGTAGTGTCCTCAGCCCAACCATCTTCAGCTGCTTCATCAATGACCTTCCTTCCATCATAAGGTCAGAAGTGGTGATGTTCACTGATGATTGCACAATGTTCAGCATCATTCGCGACTCCTCAGATACTGAAGCAGTCCATGTCCAAATGCAGCAAGACCTGGACAATATCTAGACTTGGGCTGACATTCATGTCACACAAGTGCCAGGCAATGAGTACCTCCAACAAGAGAGAATCTAACCATCACCCCTTGACATTCAATGGCATTACCATCATTAAATCCCCCACTATCAACATCCTGGGGGTTACCATTGACCAGTATCTGAACTGGACTAACCTTAGAAATACTATGGCTACAAGAGCAGGTCAGAGGCTAGGAATCCTGCAGTGAGTAACTCACCACCTGACTCCCCAAAGCTTGTCCACCATCTACAAGACACAAGTCAGGAGTGTGATGGAATACTCTCCACTTGTCTGGATGAGTGCAGCTCCAACAACACTCAAGCAGCTCAACACCATCTAGCACAAAGCAGACCACTTGATTGGCACCCCATTCACAAACATTCACTCCCTCTACCACCAATGCACAGTAGCAGCAGTGTGTACCATCTACAAGATGCACTGCAGGAATTCACCACGGTTCCTTAGACAGCACCTTCCAAACCCACGACCTCTACCTCCAAGAAGGACAAGGGCAGCAGATAGATGGGAACACCACCGCCTGGAAGCTCCCATCCAAACCACTCACCATCCTGACTTGGAAATATATCACCGTTCCTCCACTGCTACTGGGTCAAAATCCTGGAAATCCCTCCCTAACAGCACTGTTGGTGTACCTACACCACATGGACTGCAGCATTTCAAGAAGGCAGCTTACCGACAGCTTCTCAGGGGCAATTAGGGATGGACAATAAATGTTGACCTTGCCAGTGACACATCTCATGAATGAATTTTTAAAAATCCATCTTTTTTGCACTCTGAAAGACTTAATGGCACTGAGTTTTATTCAATTACTCTGTATTCTACCTATTGCTCTGGTGTATTAATAGCATTGAGCTACCTAAAGCAATATGCTCTCCATATATATTACAATGATTTATTGAAACAGCTGTGTTCTGTATCAGCAGTGCATTTAATTTATGACATTTTGTTATTTATAGAAAACTGATTAATTATTGCACTGTGTACTGTTTATACTGAATTGGTAATCTTAAAGTCAGAGATCCTCTGAGTAAGAGTGATCATAATGTGAAAGAATTTTGTACTGAGTTTGAGAATGATGTGGTTAAGTACAAAAATAGTATTTAAAATTTAAACACAGCCAATGATGCATGTAGAATGGCTGCATTTGCTAAACTAGATTGGGAAATTAGATTTAAAAATGTGACGCTAGGTGACCGTTTAAGGAAATAATTCATACTTCTCAATTAATATACATTATCCTTGAGGAATAAAAACTCCACTGGATAAGTGGTCCAACCATGACAAGCTAGAAAAGCTAAGGATATAATCAAGAGGCTTAAAATGTTGCCAAAAGAGTAATAAACGTAAGGATTTGTGGGAGTTAATATCAGCAGAACATGAACAAGAAATCAAGAGGGCAAAAATAGAATGTGATTTAACTAGCAAGAAATATAAAAAGATTATAAGAGTTTCTTTAAGTATGTATATTGGAAGAGATTAGTGAAAGGAAACATAGATCCCTCCGAGACAGACTGGGGCTGTGGCAGTCGGTGAGGGAACCAACACGAGGGAAAAACCTATTTGACCTCATTCTCACTAACCTTCCTGTCACAGCTGCATCTGTCCATGACAGTATTGGTAGGAATGACCAGTATTATGGAGCTGAAGTCTCTTACTGACAACAACATTCACCATGTTGCATGGTACGACCATTGTGGCATAGATTCAGAACAGATCTAACTGTGCAAACTGAGCATCTATGAGGTTCTGTGGGCCATCAGCAGTAAAAGAAAATGGTATTTCACCACAATTATTAACATTGTGGTCTGGCATATCCCTGATTTTACCATCAATATTAAGCCGGGCAACTGGGCATGCCAGGAGCGGTACCAGGCATACCTAAAAATGAGGTGCCAACCTGGTAAGGCTACAACACAGGACTACATGCATGCTGAACAGTAGAAGCAGTGTGAAATAGACAAAGCCTAGTGATCCCACAACCAATGGATTAGATCTAAGCTCTGCAGTCCTGCCACATCTGGTCATGAATCACGATGGACAATTAACAACTAACTAGAGGAGGAGGCTCCACAAAATATGAGGAAGCCCAGCACATCAGTGGAAAAGCATTTACAACCATCTTCAGCCAGATGTGCTGAGTGGATGATCCATCTCGGCCTCCTCCTGAAGTCTCCAACATGCCTCAGCCAATGTGATTCAGTCCACATGATATCAAGAAATGGCTGAAGGCATATGATACTGCAAAGGCTATGGGCCCTGACAATATTCTGGCAATAGTACTAAAGACATGTGCTCCAGAACTTGCTGCGCCCCTAGCTAAGCTGTTCCAGTACAGCTACAACATCAGCATCTGTTGTGAAGTATCTGAAACACAGAGTTGACTGTAGGTAGATTCAGCAGTAGTTCCTTATTTAGTAAAAGTGTGCATACCTGGGAAATGCTCTTTCAGAATGCTCTCAAAGGCAGTTCAAAGTTGCACAGTTTCTGTCAGCTATGTATACCATCTTTGGGGTAACTCATCATTGACTCACAAATAGAACTGTTGACCCTTGTGCATTCCCGTATGTGCCTTTGCCTGTCCTCATGCTCCGACACAGTGGCTGCAGCATGGCTGGCGGAAGGCTGCTGACTTTCGCTGGGCAGAGACCGTGGATGGGCTTGCAGGATGACTTCGAGGGCCTTCAGGATCTAATTGATGACTGCACCGCCTGAGCCTGGGTAGTAGGAGTCTGGTTGGCTGACAGGCAACAGCAAGGGCACTGGCACAGTAGCAATGGTGGGAGCATGAAAGCTGTCATCCTGAGAGAGGACTGCAGGTTCTAGCTCCATGGAGCCATTGTCACTCTCCTGTGGGATACCTCAGCAATCCCAGTAACCTGCTGGACTGCTGTGAAACCCTGCATGCCTCGTCACATACTGAGATCTGTAGCCATGATAGCTGTGCAGATGTCATGATCTCTCTCTAAGTTTCCACTACAGCACTGAGACCTTTGGAGGATTCTGTTTGTGCTGCAGTCAAAGCTGAGAAAGTGGCCATCAGATTCTGCATCATGGCTGTATCAGCAAGTGCTGTCATAGAGTTGGCCATCTCTCAGTGGAAAGGATAGGCTCCAAGCTCTGCTAGATGCCCTGTGCCATGCTGGAGGCACTCTGTCAGTGAGTGGAGACTACCTGGCAGGTCTGTCAAAGTACCATGTGTGCATCCACATCAATATTCCCCTATATGCCACCACACAAAAGTCCTCACCTGAGTCCCCAGCAGCTGAGTTCATCTTCGACTTCACCGTCTGGTGAGTTGACACATGAACTGTCCTATTTCCCTGTCCTGAACAGTCACTTCCTGAGGATTCAGCCAATGCAGGCATTGCCAGTCTCAGCTACATCACTGGAATGATAGAAAGAAAGAACAAAGAAAAGTACAGCACAGGAACAGGCCCTTCGGCCCTCCAAGTCTGCACTGATCATATTGCCTGCCAACTAAAACATTTTGCAGTTCCAGGATCCATATCCCTCTATTCCCATCCTATTCATGTATTTGTCAAGCTGCTTCTTAAACACCACTATCGTACCTGCTTCCACTACCTCCTCTGGCAGCGAATTCCAGACACTCACTACCCTCTGCGTAAAAAGCTTGCCCCGCACATCTTCTCTATAGTTTTCTCCCTGCGGGTATGGACCACCCTGTCTGCTAGGGAGTGGGAAAAATGTCAATGTGTTTGGGTGATGTGCTCATTGCCACGGAAGAGTGGAGACATTTGAAAGCAGCAAGGGAGGCTGGCCTCAATGGTGGGTGTATGAAGGTGAAATGGAGCATCTGAAGGTTAAGCCTGAGGCCTGTGTGCTGCTGGCTGACAGATGGGGTGTGGTGTATTGAGAGGCTGATCATGCAGTGGGAGAAGTCATGTGAAGAAAGCAGTTCAAGGAGGTGGCTAGCTATCACCTTCTCAAGGGCAATTTGGGATGGGCAACAAGTGCTGGCCGAACCACGAATGAGTAAAAGAAAAATGAGGCCATTGAATTCTTGGGGCACTACTGCCAGTTTGGTGAGTCCAGGCCTCCATAGCCCCTGCTTCCCATTCGCTTCTGAGGGTGATCCGTGAGGGGCTCCTGGCACCCCATGGAAACATAGCCTCTATCAACCCAGGCTAATGTCTCCAGCATCAACCGGAGATCCTGGCAGACCTCTCTCTCTCTCTCTCTCTCTCCCCCCTGGCCCTTCTCCTTCCAGCTAGTTCCTGCAGAGACAGCCAGCAGTATGTTCCTTACAGCCAGTTCAGCTCCTCTTTAAGAGGGGCAGGTGGATTGGAGCATGTGTTAGACCCTCTGCTCAGCCACCCAACAGTATAGCTCCTATTTTGCTAAGTGTTGCAAGCATTCAAATGAGGAGACAGCATGAGGTTTGCCTGCTGCCTGCCTCAACAGGACCAAGTGTGGTCTACTCACAAAACATGGCACCTTACAACCTAAAACAGGAGCAGACCAATTCTTAGCCCAGCGTTTCTTCCAGCTACTCTGGAGAACACAACATGACCTGTGTCTGAGTGGGATAGAGACAGGAACTGAATTTTCACTTCAGGGTCAGGAACATTTCCAGTTTCCCACCCCAAACTCCATCAGCATCAGTGATGCAATGTAATTTTCGAAGTGTCAGCCACAAATTGGCTCAGAGGCGAGTTCAATGCTCAATTAGAGGTGTGGGCAGGAGCGAGGCACAATGGGGCAACTGAAAAGGCAAATAGCAGCTATGACTGGGAAATGATGAGCAGAGGAAGGTCAGAGGTAGTTTGGGGGCAGTTGTCTCCAGTGGCCCCACATTTTGCTGATACCTCCTTGAGGTCTTGATGGAGGATGTGGTGGATAGAAGAACTGTACTCTCCCCTCCGTCTGGGAGCTAGACCAAGCAGGCATGGATCCCAGCAGTCTCATGTTCCTCTCATGAATCCAAACACTCTCTTCTCACAAAATCAAGCCTCTCATCTTTAGCGATGGCGATTATGTGCCACTGCATGAGTAACTGAGTTTAAATTTCTCATGCTCATAGTGGCTTCTCACTGTGTTCCCAACTGCACTCAAATTTATTCCAGACCCTCCATGCTCCCTGTGCTTGCCACTTGAAAATTGCTACTTGTTGCTCCCCATACTCCGAGTGAATTTTACTGGTAATTAATTGCCAGCTCTTCCTACTGCCTTCCTTTTGAAAATGTAACCATATCACTGAGACCTCATGAACCATCAGTGTAATTCTGGGTCAGCCCACAACCAAACTTATCCAGGGCAATGAGAATTTCACCAAGAGAGAGAAGGGCTGGAGTGTGCATGAGTTAGTTTTGAAATCTGCCATAAGTCAATGGAATAGGGACTCTCAAACAGAGTGCTCATACACTTACAATCCTGGGACAAATGTGTGTCCTTTGGTGTGCTGGGGACTCCCTCGTGTTTATGTAGCTGAGTCAGCTCATTGTGTAAATAGAATGCAGCAACACCTGGACTCAGCTCGATCACTTGAGCCTTACGTGTCCAAGTTTTGATAAAATTAGTTACACAGAGGAAAGGTCATGAACAGAGAAACCTCACTGAGAGACTAAGGGCAGAATTTGAACCATGAACTGCCATTCCAGATGGTAGAACTGGAAGTGGGCGATGTCCCTGCCAACTCTCACTTTCTCCTGTTTCTCACGTGATATCAGTTAAAATTTAAAGTGTTGATGGGGAGGGAGCATGCACAGGAGACAAATGCAATGGGACAGTGGGGAAGCTTTTCAATGGTGAAACCCTCCATCAGTTAATAAAGCAGCAGGTATGGGCAGGCTATAAAAGAGCCTCCTGGTCAAATAGCCACAAGGGGGAGGTAATGGCGTAGCGGTTTTGTCACTGGGTTAGTAATCTAGAGACCCAGGGTAACCCTGGGCTCAAATCCCACCACGGCAGATGGAATTTGAATTCAATAAAAATCTGGAATTAAAAGTCTAACAATGACCATGAAACCATTGTTGATTGTTGTTAAAACCCATGTAGTTCACTAATGCCCTTTAGGGAAGGAAATCTGTTGTCCTTACCTGGTCAGGCCTATATGTGACTCCAGACTCACAGCAATGTGGTTGATTCTCAAATGCCCTCTGAAATGGCCCAGCCAGCCACTCAGTTGTAACAAACCACTACAAAGCCACAAAAAAAGAGTGGAGTCTCATGACATCAGGTCAAACATGGGCAAAGAAACCTCCTGCTGATTGCCACATACTGCTCTCCCTCAGCTGATGAATCAGTGTCCTTCATGTTGAACACCACTTGGAGGAAGCACTGAGGGGGGCAAGGGCATAGAATGTACTCTGGGTGGGGGACTTCAATGTCTGTCGCCAAGAGTGGCTCAGTAGCAATGCCACTGATTGGCCGAATCCTAAATGACATAGCTGCTAGACTGGGTCGGCAGCAGTTGGTGAGGGAACCAGCAAGAGGGAAAAACATACTTGACCTCATCCTCACCAATCTGCCTGTTGCAGATGCATCTGTCCATGACAGTATCAGTAGGCGTGACCTCCACACCGTCATTGTGGAGATGAAGTCCCATCTTCACACTGAGGATACCCTCCATCATGTTGTGTGGCACTATCACTGTGCTAAATGGGATAGATTTCAAACAGGTCTAGCAATTCAAGACTGGGCAGCTCTGAGGTGCTGTGGGCCATCAACAGGAGCAGAACTGTACTCGAACGCAATCTGTAACCTCATGGCCTGGCATATCCCCCACTCTACCATTACCATCAAGCCAGGGGATTAACCCTGGTTTAATGAAGAGTGCAGGAGAGCATGCCAGGAGCAGCACCAGGCATACCTAAAAATGAGGTGTCAACCTGGTGAAGCTATAACAAAAGACTACTTGTGTGTCAAAGAGTATAAGCAGCAGGTGATAGACAGGGCTAAGCAAACCCACAACCAACAGATCAGATCTAAGATCTGCAGTCCTGCCACATCCAGTCGTGAATTGTGGTGGACAATTAAACAACTCACTGGAGGAGGAAGCTCCACAAATATCCCCATCCTCAATGATGGAGGATCCCAGCGCATCAGTGCAAAAGATAAGGCTGAAGCATTTTATACAATCTTCAGCCAGAAGTGCTGAATGGATGATCCATCTCGGCCTCCTCCGGAGGTCCCCAGTATCACAGATGCCAGTCTTCAGCCAATTCAATTCACTCCATGTGATATCAAGAAACGGCTGAAGGCACTGGAAACTGCAAAGGCTATAGGCCCTGACAATATTCTGGTAATAGTACTGAAGACTTGTGCTTTAGAACTTGCCGCGCCCCTAGCTAAGCTGTTCCAGTACTGCTGCAACATTGGCATCTACCCGGCTAATTGGAAAATTGCCCAGTATGTCCTGTACGCAAAAAGCAGGACAAATCCAACCCGGCCAATTACCGCCCCATCAGTCTACTCTTGATCATGAGTAAAGTGATTGAAGGGGTCATCAACAGTGCTATCAAGCGGCACTTGCTTAGCAATGACCTGCTTACTAATGCCCAGTTTGGGTTCGGCAAGAGCCACTCAGCTCCTGACCTCGGTTCAAACATGGACAAAAGAGCTGACCTCCCGAGGTGAGGTGAGAATGACTGCTCTTGACATCAAGGCCGCATTTGACCGAGTGTGGCACCAAGGAGCCCAAGCAAAACTGGAGTCAATGGGAATCATGGGGGAAACTCACCACTGGTTGGAGTCATACTGAGCACAAAGGAAGATGGTTGTGGTTAAGAGCAAAGAACAAAGAAAAGTACAGCACAGGAACAGGCCCTTCAGCCCTCCAAGCCTGCGCCGATCATATTGCCTGTCAAACTAAAACATTTTGCACTTCCAGGGTCCGTATCCCTCTATTCCCATCCTATTCATGTATTTATCAATCTGCCTCTTAAACACCATTATTGTACCCGCTTCCACCACCTCCTCTGGCAGCAAATTCCAGACACTCATTACCCTCTGCGTAAAAAACTTGCCCTGCACATCTTTTCTAAAGTTTTCTCCTCTCACCTTAAATCTATTTTCCCTAGTAATTGACTCTTCCACCCTGGGAAAAAGCTTCTGACTATCTACTCCGTCCATGCCACTCATAATTTTGTAAACTTCTATCAAATTGCCCCTCAATCTCCATCGCTCTAGTGAAAACAATCCGAGTTTCTCCAACCTCTCCTCATAGCTAATAACCTCCAGACCAGCAGGCATCCTGGTAAACTTCCTCTGCACCCTCTCCAATGCCTCCATATCCTTCTGGTAATGTGGCGACCAGAATTGCACGCAATATTCCAAGTGTGGCCTAATCAAAGTTCTATACTGCTGCAGCATGACTTCCTAGCTTTTATACTCAATACCCCTGCCGATGAAGGCAAGCATGCCATATGCCTTCCTGACTACCTTATCCACCTGCGTTGCCACTTTCAGTGACCTGTGGACCTGTACACCCAGATCCCTCTGCTCGTCGATGCACTTAAGGGTTCTGCCATTTACTGTATAATTCCTACCTGTACTAGACCTTACAAAATGCATTACCTCGCATTTGTCCGGATTAAACTCCATTTGCTATTTCTCCGCCCAAGTCTCCAACCAATCTATATCCCGTTGTATCCTTTGACAATCCTCTTCACTATCTGCAACTCCTCCAACCTTAGTGTCATCTGCAAACTTACTAATTAGCCCAGTTACATTTTCCTCCAAATCATTTACGTATACTACAAACAGCAAAGTTCCCAGCACTGATCCCTGCAGAACACCACTATCACAGCTCTCCATTCAGAAAAGCACCCTTCCACTGCTACCCTCTGTCTTCTATGACCAAGCCAATTCTGTATCCATCTTGCCAGCTCACCTCTGATCCCGTGCGACTTTACCTTCTGTACCAGTTGCCATGAGGGACCTTGTCAAAGGCCTTACTGAAATCCATATATATAACATCCACCGCCCTTCCATCGTCGATCATCTATGTCACTTATTCGAAAAACTTGATCAAGTTAGTGAGACACGACCTCCCCTTCACAAAATCATGCTGCCTCTCACTAATACGCCCATTTGCTTCCGAATGGTGGTAGATCCTGTCATGAAGAATCTTCTCCAATAATTTCCCTACCACTGATGTAAGGCTCACCGGCCTGTAATTTCCTGGATTATCCCTGCTCTCCTTCTAAAACAATGGAACAACATTGGTCATGCTCCAGACCTCTGGGACCTCACTCGTTGCCAGTGAGGGTACAAAGCTTTCTGTCAAGGCCCCAGCAATCCCCTCCCTTGCCTCCCTCAGTACTCTGGCGTAGATCCCATCTGGCCCTGGGGACTTATCCACCTTAATATTCTTCAAGACGCCTAACACCTCTTTTTTGATCTCAACATGATCCAGGCAATCTACACATTCTTCCCTAGACAAATCAACCACTAAGTCCTTCTCTTTGGTGAATACTGATGAGAAGTATTCATTTAGTATCTCTCCCATTCCTTCTGGCTCCACACACAGATTCCCACCTCTGTCCCTGAGTGGACGTACCCTTTCCCTAGCTACTCTCTTTCTTTTTATATATGTATAAAAGGCCTTGGGATTTTCCTTAATCCTGGTTGCCAATGATTTTTCATGAACCCTTTTAGCCCACCTGACTCCTTGTTGGAGGTCAGCTATCTCAGTCCCAGGACATCACTGCAAGAGTTCCCCAGGGTAGTGTCCTTGGCTGAACCATCTTCAGCTGCTTCATGAATGACCTTCCTTCCATCATAAGGTCAGAAGTGGGGATGTTTGCTGATAATTGCACAATGTTCAGCACCATTCACAACCCCTCAGATACTGAAGTAGTCCATGTCCAAATGCAGCATGACATGGACAATATCCAGGCTTGGGCTGAAAAGTGGCAAGTAATATTCACGCCACCTAAGTGTGAGGCAATGACCATCTCAAACAAGAGAGAATCTAACCATTGCCCCTTGATGTTCAATGGCATTACCATCATGGAATTCTCTACTATCAACATCCTATGGGTTACCATTGACCAGAAACTGAACTGGACTAGCCATATAAATACTGTGGCTACAAGAGCAGGTCTGAGGCTAGGAGTTGTGCAATCAGTAACTCACCTCCTGACTCCCCTAAGCCTGTCCACCATAAACAAGGCATATGTCAGGAGTGTGATGGAATACTCTCCACCTGCCTGGATGAGTGGAGCACCCACAACACTCAAGAGGCATAACACCATCCAGGACAAACAACCCACATCCATAAACATTCACTCCCTTCACCACCAACGCACAGTAGCAACAGTGTGTACCAGGTACTAGATGCACTGCAGCAACTCAACAAGGCTCCTTCAACAGCACCTTCCAAACCAATGACCACTATCATCCAGAAGGACAAGGGCAACAGATAGATGGGAACACCACCACCTGGAAGTTCCCCTCCAAGTCACTCATCATCCTGACTTGGAAATATATCATTGTTCCTTCACTGTCGCTGAATTAAAACCCTGGAACACCCTCCCTAACAGCACTGTGTGTGTACCTACACCACACAGACTGCAGCAGTTCAAGAAGGCAGCTCACCACCACCTTCTCAAGGGCAAGTAGGGATGGGCAATAAATGCTGGCCTAGCCAGTGAAATCCTCATCTCATTAATGAATTTTTAAAAAGTAATGCAGTGTTGTAGATCAGTAATGCCGGGTTGTTGATCAGTAATGCGGTGCTGTAGATCAGTAATGTGGTGCTGTAAATCAGTAATGCGGTGTTGTTGATCAGTAATGCGGTGTTGTTGATCAGTAATGCGGTGTTGTTGATCAGTAATGCAGTGCTGTAAATCAGTAATGCGGTGCTGTAAATCAGTAATGCGATGTTGTAGATCAGTAATGCGGTGCTGTAAATCAGTAATGCGGTGTTGTTGATCAGTAATGCGGTGCTGTAGATCAGTAATGTGGTGCTGTAAATCAGTAATGCGGTATTGTAGATCATGAATGCGGTGCTGTAGATCAGTAATGCGGTGCTGTAAATCAGTAATGCTGTGCTGTAGATCAGTAATGCCGTTTGTAGGTCAGTAATGCACTGTTGAGATCTATAATGCAGAGTTCTGGGTCAGTAATGTGTTGTTGTGGGTCAGTAATGCAGTAATGCAAAATATCAGGATCATGCAACTTGGTGATTTAACGGTATGCCTCATGGCTTACAGTAGAGAGCAGCCTGGCTCAGCAAAGGGAGGAGCACCTACCTCAAGATGAAGGGGCGGCAGAGCCTGTTGTGCACACAGCTGAAGATTGAAAGCGAGGCGCCACTCGTAGGCACCTCACTAGGCCCAGAGTCTAGAGACAGCGATGTCATTCCTGCAGATGACCAAGAACCAGAGTAGCTGAAGACTGTACATGTCTAGGGAACTGGTCAGTCACATCTGCCACCTGCTGCAGGATTTGATGCCACGGGGACATGGAGGGCATCCACTCCCAGTGGCCGTGGCGCTCAGTTTGTAAACCAATGGCTCCTTCCAGGGCTACGCAGGTGACCTGAGAAGGATCTTGCAAGCCTCCAACCACAAGTGTATCCAGGAGGTCACGGATGCCATCTTCACGAAGTCACATTTTGCCTGGAATCAGGAAAGCCAGGAAGCAAGAGCTCTGGGATTTGCACAACCTCAGGTTTTCCAAAAGTGCAGGGTGCCATCGACTGCACTCACATAGCGCTTAGATCTCCATGACTACAAGCTGTCAACTAGGTCATCTGCAAGGGCATCCACTCACTGAATGTTCGGCTGGTATGCAACCACCACAACACATCCTGCAGGTCTGCGTACGCTTCCTAGGGAGCATTCACGACTCCTACATCATTAGCAAGTTTCAGTTCTTTGACGCCTTCCAGGATCCAGAGAGGCTGCAGGGTTGGCTCCTTGGGGACAAGGGCTACCCACAGAGGCCGTAGCTGATGATGCCCGTGTAGTGACATCAGACTGCAGCAGAGTGACAGTATAATGAGGCTCATGCCACAACCCGCACTTTGGCGGGTGTTTTGAAAATGAGGTCCCGGTGCCTAGACAAGTCCAGTGGAGCCCTGCAATACCATCCACCAAAGGTGTCGTGTATCATTGTCACTTGCTGCACGCTCCATAAACTGACACCTCAATAGGGGAGGGCCTGGCTGCGGAGGAGATGGAAGAGCTGCACATCTCCTTTGCTGAGGAGGATGTTGAAGGGGATGATAGTGATGAGGTCCTCGAAGGCAAGGATGCCGGTGATGAGGCCATCGTACTATCCAGACGAGGTCGGCGCAATCAATGGACCTCATAGAGGATGTTGATGAGATGCAGTGAAGACAGTCCTGACATCCCCACCTTGCATCTGTGAACGTTTGACTCCTGTGTGGCTGACGGCAGTGCACATACCCTCAGTGCTCAGGCTCATGTCATGGAGATGCAGTGGAGGCCCTAATAGTTGCATTATTCCAGGGTGATGATGACAACATGCAGTAAAGACACTCCATAGATCTTCACATAGCCTCTGTGAATGTCTGACTCCTGTCTGGCCAAGAACAGCTCACTTACGCTCCATGATCAGGGTCCTATCATAGAGATGCAGCCATGAAATTTCAAATGCATCTGATCCTTTGTCTGACTTCAGTACCTGACCCTTTCAGGAGCTGGTGCACAGTGTCACCTGTCACAGATGCTGAAGAGATGGGGGCCAGTCCCACCTCAAATGTGCTGAGAGCGCACAGAGAGAATGAAAGAACTCTGTGACGCCTGCCCACTACATTCCGGCAGTAAGACAAGCACCGTCAAGGTGCAGGCATCAGTAATGTGTCCAGGGAGTGTGAGGCTGGACCATCACTGTGGTCTGAAGGCTGCACAGAGCACAGGGAAGAGGCCCTGGACTGAGACATCTGCCTTTATCTTGTACAGAAAGGTTTCACATCTGAGTGACAAGAACACTGCTCATCTGAACAAGGAGCCATGGGCAGGGAGACATTCTTGGGAGTTTATTGACAATAGTGAACAGTATGTACAAGTGATTAATACCTGTGCCCAGGCTGTGCAACTAATTCTCCTTAACTTTCTTAACCCTGCCGCTACATCTTGGTGCCCTAGAGACATCCACAGCAGAGGTGGAGGTAGCCTGTTGACTGTGACGACCTTTCTATGATTACCTTAGCAGACATCCTCTGGAGGGCTGAGACTTATGGAGTCAGAGAGTCATAGAGGTCTACAGCACAGAAAAAGGCCCTTTGTTCCATCGAGTCTGCGCCGATCAAACAAGTACCTGGCTATTCTAATCCCATTTTCCTGCAATGCACATCCAAGTACTTCTTAAATGTTATGAGGGTTTCTGCCTCTACCATCCTTTCAGGCAGTGAGTTTCAGAATCCCAACACCCTCTGGGTGAAAGATCTTACCTTTGTTATCAGTCTCCCATGCGGGACCTTATCAAAAGCCTTGCTGAAGTCCAAGTAGGCTACATCAAATGCATTGCCCTCATCTACACACCTAGTCACCTCTTCGAAAAATTCAATCAAATTGGTCAGATATGACCTCCCCTTAACAAAACCATAAGATAGAAGCAAAATACTGTGGATACTGAAAATCTGAAACAAAAACAAAAATAGCTGGAGAAACTCAGGTCTGACAGCATCTGCAGAGAGGAATACAGTTAACATTTCGAGTCTGCATGACTCTTCATCAGAACATAACATGCTGGCTGTCCTTGATTAATCCCTGTCTCTCCAAGTGTAGATTAATTCTGTCCCTCAGAATTGCTTCCAATAGTTTCCCCACCACTGAGGTTAGACTGACTGGCTTGTAGTTCCCTGGTTTATCCCTCCCTCCCTTCCTGTGGAGCTGGAGCTGCTGAGGTCACAGGAAGAGGGGAGTCAGATGGGCCGGACACTCTCGGAATCACCTGGATGGATGGGCCCAGAGTGTGCACCTGCTGATCCTCCTCCCTATGGGTGCCCAAGTGGCCAACTCCTTGAGGAGCAGGGATACCTGGAGTGAGATTGAGCTGCCCAGCATCCCTGTCACATACACACTGCTTGTGGCCAATTATGGCATCAGTGATGGAGTTCAGCCCATGCAGCAGTGCAGGAGTGACATCCTGCACCAAGGTCTCCATGGGGACCGCCACCCTACCAGTGTTGACCTCAGTGCATTGGCATGCCATCACTATCACCTTAGCCTGAAGACGGATGGGCTCATCCATCGTGCTTTGCAATCTGAGGAGTGCAGTGGACATCCCTTCCTGATGTTCCCAAGCCTGCCTTTGCAGCCCCAGCAGCTGAGGTATGACCGAGTCCAGAGGCTCATCATCTGACTCAGACTCAGCAACGTTCTGGCCTCCAGCAATCCTCTGAGCACTGGAAACCTGGGAAGTCCCTGCCTTTGCCTGCTGTGGATCAGACAGTGTGATGTGCTCACCAGATTGTGACCCTGAGGCTACTCTAGAACTAGGTCACACCGAAGTGCGTGTCTCTGCACTGGTGGAGGGTGTGGGCAAGAGCTGTGACAGGACTTCAGTTGGGGCTTCAGCAGATTCCTCTTCTGAGTTGTCTTCGGGGTTTGAGTCAATGACCTGGGTCGTGGACCCCCTTGGCTGTTTCTCAGATGTGCCTGTGAAAGCAAAGAGAGATAATTAGTACATGACAGGGAACTGCGGAACAGGGGAACTCACTCACAGCACGGCTGTCTGATAGATGTTGCACTGCTGGATCCTCACTTGGTTGAGCACTGCCAAGCTCACCGTCAGCACTGGAACAGTCCAGATCAGCTGGATGGCTCTGTTTTCAAAGTCCATGAGGATCTTGATATCAGGCATTCCTCCAACAATCTGTGACCACTCCCTCTTGTGTGTCAGCTTGTCCTGCATGAATATAGATGGCGAGGGTGTAAACAGGATGCTTGCCAGGCCAGATGATAAGTACATCTGGCATGTGTGGGTGGTGAGTGGTCCCATGGATGGGATGAGGACAATGAAGATATGTGTGAGACAGTGAATGGTGATGTCCCTTGAACTGGCAGTGAGTGAGGACTCTGTGGATGTGTGATGGGTTTGAGTATGTGAGTTGAGAGTGCGAGAAGAGTGAGCTACCCTGGCAGAACGGAGGAGACCATTCCTTCTCTTGTGGCACTGGGTGGCTGTCCTCTTTTGCAGGACATTGGCACTGACCACCGTTGCCACTGCCTCCCATGGTAGATTGGTGACCTTGCTTGCTGGTCTTCACCCAGAGCAGGGATAGAGGACTTCATGGTGGGCTTCCACTGTGTACAGTAGGTGCCCGCTGGAGGTGTCGCTAAGTTTGGGGCCAGCATGTTTCCTCCCTTTGGCAGCCATGACTTTGCAGCAGCTTCCAATTCCTTCGAGAGAGCGAGCTCTGTGCAGGGCACCCTTTAAATATGGCGCCAGGATTATTGAAGGCCTGAGGTGACGGCAGAGCTGGAAAATTAGAGCCCGCCCATCAAGGTTCGGAGCTTTTTGTGTGTATGCATTATTAATGAGGCAGGGAATGGGATGATACGGTGCAAAAACCCGCCATTGTGGCCAACGGTTGAAACAACACTTTTTGCAAATCTGGGCCGATACTACCCAGGGTGCTGGATGGTTCTAGTGCCTCATGTTCTTTGCAGACAACAAGTTGCGTTTGCGTAATGCGTTTAACAGACTGAAACATCCCGAAACATTTTATGGGAAAGTTATAGACACAAACTGAAAGAAGGACAACATCGGTAAACACAGGCAATAAGGGAAGGATTGGATTAAGGTTTGGATTCAAACCCAAATGATGTGAATCCTTCTTTGTTAATTTGTTAAATAGAGATTTGTATGAAGGAATGCTTTCAACTTCAGTCCACAGTAAGAGATCAAATTTAACCAGTTGACGTTTCGAGTCCTCATGATCCTTCAACAGAACTGAGTGATTCACTCAGTTCTGTTGAAGGGTCATGAGGACTCGAAACATCAACTCTTTTCTTCTCCCCCGATGCTGCCAGACCTGCTGAGTTTTTCCAGGTAATTCTGTTTTTGTTTTGGATTTCCAGCATCCGCAGTTTTTTGTTTTTATAAATTTAACCAGCGTCTAATGCCAATCCACACTCTTCTTTCAATTTGCTCAGGTCTGGAGTTTTTTGCCCACTCAGGAAAGAAAGGATTTGTAGTTCTTGTGTATTTCACAGCTTCAGGACATCCCAAAGTGCTTCACAGCTAATGAAGCCTTTTTGAAGTAGGAAAGTAGGAAACAGTGACCACACTTCAAAAATACTTCATTGGCTGAGAAGTATTTTGGGATGTCCTGGGTTGTGAAACATGCTGTAGAGCTGCAAGTCCTTTCTCTCTTTCTAGAGCTGGAAAACTAAGCCAGACCAGACCAAGTCTAAAAAAAAGTTTGTAGCCTGGATTTCATTATGCTTCCATAGATACAGCCTTGCTCTTTTGCAGATAGGCCCCAGAGGTGAACGCATGTTTAACAGACAACCTGTGGCGGCTGTTTGCTGCTAAGTTGTGAAATATGAGACATCCCAAAACCATAGACTGCCCACAGGACTGGCTCTCTGGCTAAGTAACACTTTCACTAACCAACTCTCTAGGGCAATGTTAAGTTTCCTGGGATGTTTTCGATTTTTCAACAGAATTCAAAGGTCTCAAGATTGTTTGCAGAATTCCTATGCAAAAAGCCAAAAAAGGGAAAAAACACATTAAGCGGAGAATGGGCTAGCTAAGCGGTTTAAACAAAGGGAGTCTGGCTTGTGTCAGGAAAATATTTCAGATCCAAATTATTTCAGGGAAATGTTTATTTTCCATTTTTTTAAAGGTAATCTACTATACTTGACTTCCTTTGTTGCAGCCCAAATCTAATAGCATCCCTTTTAAAACATGAGGCTAAATGATAATAAAGTATTTCCTGCACCATCACATCTAAAATGACATTTAAGGTTTACTTCAAGTCCACAATTATGTATTGAAGCTTTATTGGTGGAGCACTTCAGTGCACGGAGAGGGGAAATGTGCTAAAAAATAAAATCATTTACATTTTCCTGCAAATTTAAAGAAACCTCTACCAAGTTATTTTCCATGCATCTGAAAAAGCAAAATGTTCATTGCAACAAGTTTTCCATTATTTCCTGAAAAGTGAGAGAGAACCAATGAGCAGGTAACTCCACTAGTGAGCAGGTAACTCCACTAGTGAGCAGATAACTCCACCAGTGAGCAGGTGAATGCACCAGTGAACAGATGAATGCACCAGTGAACAGGTAGCCCCACCTGTGAACAGATAACCCCGTCTGTGAACAGGTAACCCCACCAGTCAAGAGGTAACCTCACTAGTCAAGAAGTAACCCCGCCAGTGAGTTGGGTGACCCCGCCAGTGAATAGGTAACTCGACCCATGAACAGGTAACCCCATCAGTCAACAGGTAACTCCACCAGTGAACAGGTAAATGCACCAGAGAGTAGGTAATTCTACTTGTGAGCAGGTAAACCTAACATTATAGGAGTTGACAGTCGCCGGGGACTGAACTGGACCGACATGTGGATCTGTGGCTATGGGATCGGGCCTGATGCTGGGGATTCTTTTGGGAGTGGCTCACCCCCTGGCTCCCCAGGGCCTGTCCGGCATCTGCAGGGCACGGGTCGGGGTGTGGTGCTGTGCTCTCCACTTGCCTGGATAGGTGCGGCTCCAGTGACACTCAGAAGTTTGACCACCATCCGGGGGGAGGGGCCCGCTTGGTTGGCACCCCATCCACCACCTTGGGTGTTCAGTCCTCGCACCGCTGGCACACAGTGGCGGTAGTGTGTACCATCTGTGGGCCGCATTGTGGCAGTTTACCAGGGCTCCTTCAGCTGCGCCTTCCGGGCCCACGGCCTCTGCCAGTGGGAGGGGCAAGGGCAGCTGACGCCCGGGAACATCCCACTTGTAGGTTTCCCTCCAGGCCACACACCATTCTGGCCTGAGGCTTTACTGACTTTCTTTCACTGTCGCTGGGCCAGGAGCCTGGAACTCCCTCCTTGGCAGAGCCCTGGGTATGCCTGCACCGACGGACAGCGGCGGCTTGGGACAGGCGCTTGCCACCAACTTCTCGGGGCCCATTGGGGATGGGAGACAGGTGCTGGCCTTGCCAGCGATGCCCACATCCCATGAAGGAATAAAAAAAAGTGTCTTGGCATCGGATTTTTTTTATTGCACTTCTGTAAAGTGCTTTGAGATAGTTTCCTAGGTTATTGGTGTTATTTTAGCATTATGGCATTAAACTTTTTAAATAGATAGTACTTCACAACAAAGGATTAGTAGATTCCTACTATCAACTGCAGAAGATGCTTTTAAACCCTTTTGAAGGTAAATGTCTCTTATTTTATGGGTGAAATTATTTCCTTGAACGTTATAAATGCTTATAGAGGCTACTCAAAGTGCTGGCAATCTAAACTTTAGTCTTAATGTTGAGTTGTCTCCCTTACAGCTGTCTGATATAAGCTTTATTGCAATGTGCATTCGTTTTAATTATCCAAAATTCCCTAGATTCTGGAACAGTTCAATCAGATTGAAAAATAGCGAATGTGATTTCTCTATTCCAGGAAGGAAGGAGACAGAAAGCAGGAAACTCCAGGCCACTTACCTTAAAATCTGTCATAGGGAAATTGTTGAAACCTATTATTAAGGAGGTGCTAATGGGGCACATAGAAAATCTCAATATGCTCAAGCACAGTCAACATGGTTTTGTGAAAAGGAAATCATGTTTGACTAATTTTTTGGGACTGCTTGAGGAAGTAACAAGCAACATGGATAAAGGGGAACCTGTGGATTTACTGTAATTAGATTTCCAGAAGGCATTTGACAAAGTGCCACATCAAAGGTTACTACACAAAATAAAGGTTTATGGTGTAGGAAGTAACATATTAGCATGGACAGAGGATTGGTTAGGTAACAGGAAGTATAGAGTGGGGATAAATGGGTCTTTTTCAGGTTGACAAGATGTGATGAGTGGAGTGCCACAACTATTTACAATTTATATCAATGACTTGGATGAAGGGACTGAATGTATGGTCGCTAACTTTATTGGTGACACAGATAGGTAGGAAAGTAAGTTGAGAAGATGACATAAGGCTGCAAAGGGACGTTGATAGATTACGCAAGTAAAAAGAAATTTGGCAGATGGAGTATAATGTGGGAAAATGTGAACTTGTCCATTTTGGCAGGAAGAAAAGTAAAGCAGCAAATTATTTAAATGGAAAGGTACTGCAGAATTCTGAGATACAGAAGGATCTGGTACATGAATCAGGAAAAGTTAGTGCGCAGGTACAGCAAGTGATTAGGAGGGCAAATGGAATGTTGGTGTTTATTTCAAGGGGAATGGAATATAAAAGCAGGGATGTTTGATTGCTGTTGTATACAGTGTTGGTGAGACTACATCTAGAGTACAGTGTACAGTTTGTGTCTCCTTATTTAAGAAAGGATATAAATGTGTTATAAGCAGTTCAGAGAAGGTTAATTCAGCTGATACCTAGGATGAGTGAGCGGCATTATCTTACAAGGAAAGATTGGACAGGCTGGGTATGTATCCATTGGAGATGAGAAGAGTGGGAGGTGATGTTATTGAAACATATAAGATCCTGAGGGGCCTTGACAGGTTGGATGCTGAGAGGATATTTACCCATGTGAGACAGACTAGAACAAGGGAACACAACTTAAAGATAATGGGTCTCCCATTTAAGATGGAAATGAGATTATTTTTCTTTCCGAGGGTCATGAGTCTGTGGAATTCTCTACTCCAGAGAGCGGTAGAGGCGGAGTCAATGAATATTTTTCAGGTAGAGGTAGATAGATCCTTGACTAACAAGGGAGTCAAAGGTTATCGGGATTCAGTGGAATGTGGAGTTGAGGCCACAATCAGATCAGCCATGATCTCACAATGGCAGAGCAGGTTTGAGGGGCTGAATAGCCTCTCCTGTTCCTACTTCATATTTCACCTGTGCGTGTGTTTGTTCGAATGAAGTGGCCATGGTGTAAACCTAGGGCAAGATCCCCCACTAAAGATATGTTACTGATAAAGAAAATTCGGTTCAACCCCACCCTGTGCAATTCGCATTCTTGGAATCTTCCACTTCTTCTCTCCAGCCTGTACACTGTGGTTTGTTAGATTCTGCTTTTTATCTGAATTTTAGATATATATTTTCAAAAAGCAGTGATTTTCTTTTTAAAACCTTCATTAATGCCGACTTATTAGGAGACAAACAAATGCTTTAACTATTCCTAAACACACTACACAACTGCAAATGTGTGCTTGAGAGCAAGGTTATTAGGGTGCAGTTTTATACAAAGGTTGGTTCGAGACTGTTCTTCCATTCTGCTGCTTATGACAATATGCAGAGTTATCGTTAAATTACATTAATAGGCCGGTGAATGAGGCCCTCTCTCTCTCCAGCCCTCGCCCCCTGTAAGTGTGGGTTGAACACTGCGATTGTGGAATCACTCCATCAAATGTGACTTTGTTAGACTTTTGTGAGATTTGGATTTTAAGTTATTTCAGTTGCATGTGCGGGCAATATCAAAGGCTAAAGGACAAGGTAACCTGAGAACCATTCTACAGCACATTGGCCATCTTCTCCGCATCAAGTAAACCAATCAAGTGAAAGAATTACAGATGTTGATACTTAGTACTCTATACAAAAAAGAAATACTTGCATTTATCTTCTTCATAGACAGTCCTTTGGGAATAAGGATGACTTGCTTCTGCCCCAGCCCAATGGGTTCTGAGATGGCTCATTACTCCAGAGTACATTCTGCAGACTCTGCTGTATGCTGGGCTGGTGGGATTGAAGGTAGATGAGTTGGTTGCAGGTTTGTGTGCTCATTCCAACACCTTGAATTCACTTGCAATCCAGGAACAAATTGCAAATCAAAGTTTTTATTCACCTTTCAGGACTAACATACTGTTGATCCATAAAGCAGAATTTAATGAACTTTAATCTCATTCCCTTATCACAATGTTGTTGGAAGATTAGGCCTTCCTGGGGTAGAGATGAAGTCGAGTCTCGATTAATCTATTCTGATGTTAGGATATAAAGTGCCAATTTGCAAACCTTGTTGTCAAATTCCTGGGCCTGGCCAAGTTGGCCATTAACAGGTCCAGGCAGTAGGCAGCCAAGGGGGTCGTCCGACCTGACTGTCTGCCCCTCTTCCGTGGCTACGTTCACGGTCGGGTGTCCCTGGAGAGAGAGCATGCGGTGTCTGCCGGCATCGTCGAGACCTTCCGTGCACGGTAGGCACCGTGGGGACTGGGATGCTTTACCGACCCTCTTAATCACATTTTGATTTGATGTTTGTAAGTTTCTTTTAAACGGTGTCTTTGGTTTTATAGCTACCCTAATTTAGGGTCTGTGTTTATTTTATCCCTCATTTTGTTAATTTAGTTTATTTGGTTGACTCTTAAAAGAATTAATTCTCCTTAACCTTCCTAACCCTGTCGTTATGTCTTGGTGCTCCCCAGACATCCACAGTGGAGGTGGTGGCAACCTGCTGACTGGTACCCCCTGTCTGTGATGACCTTGGCGGGTGTCCCCTGGAGGACTGAGACTTGGAGGCCTGTTTTCAGGATCCTGCTGTGCGGTAATGGCACCCTCCTTGGCCTGTGGAGCTGGAGCTTGCCTTTGCAGCTTCAGCAACTGTGACATGACCGAGTCCAGAGGCTCATCATCTGACTTGGACTCAGCAACGTTCCAGCTTCCAGCAGTCCTCTGAGTGCCAGACACCTGGGAAGTCCCTGCCACTGCCTGCTGTGGATCAGAAAGTGCGATGTGCTCACCAGATTGTGATCCCGAGGCTACTCTAAAGCTAGGTCCCACCGAGGTGTGTGTCTCTGCGCTGATGGATGGTATGGGTGAGGGCTGTGATGGGACTTCATGGAGGGTGCCTTCAGATTCCTCTTCAAGGCTTGATTGGAGGCCCTGGATCATGGACTCTGTCGGCTGTCTGGCAGATGTGCCTGCGAAAGCAAGGAGAGATAATTAGTGTATGGCAGTGGCCTGTGAAAGAGGGCACATCACTCACAGCATGGTTGTCTGATGGATGTTGTACTGCCGGATCCTCACTGTTAGCATAGGAGCGGTCCAGATCCTCACCGGTCAGGCTGGATGGCTCTGTTTTCAAAGTCGGTGAGGACCTTGATTTCAGACATTCCACCACCGGTCTGCAGCCTCTCTCTCTTGTTGTGTGCCAGCTTGTCCTGCATGAATAGAAATGGAGAGATTGTAAGCAGGACACCTGCCAGGCCAGATGATAAGTATGCCTGGCCTGTGTGGGTGGTGAATGGTCCCATGGACAGGATGAGGACAATGAAGGTGTGTGTGTGAGAGTGAATGGTGATATCCCTTGAACCGGTAGTGAGTGAGATCCCTGTGGAAGTGTGATGGGTTTGTGAGTGTGTGAGCTGAGAGTGATGAGAAGAGTGACTTACCCTGGCAGAATAGAGGAGTTCATTCATCCTCTTGTGGCACTGGGTGGCTGTCCTCTTTTGCAGGATGCTGGCACTGACCACCTCTGCCACCACCTCCCAAGCCTGGTTAGTGCTGTTGCTGCCCATCCTGCGGCCCGAGCGGAGGTAGAGGATAACCCGGCAGGCCTGCATGACATCAAAAAGGCGCTCTTGGGACATGTCACTGAACCTGGGGACTGCAGTCTTCTTCAGTTTCAGGGCCATGTTTTCCATGCAACAGTGGTGATTTAGAAGTACTGAGATATGTGCTTGCGGCTGGACTTTAAATATGGTGCCCGGCGTGAGGTAGTGGCGAGGTGGTGGTGGGCAAGCAAACAGTGTGTTTCCCAGGAGTGCAGGAGTAATGTGGTGGGTATGGGAGGGTGTGGCATTAAGAGCCGCTATTGTGGCCGGCAGGTAAAATGTAGTTTGACCTGCCCGCAAATCTTAGTGCAAATCTGGAACGATTCCACTCTTTGAATGTTTTTAAGGCAGAGCTGGATAGATTCTTGCTAAGCAAGGGGGTGAAAGGTTATCGGGGGTAGGCAGGATGCAGATTTGAGGTTACTATCAGATCAGCCATGATCTTATTAAATGGTGGAGAAGGGATGAAGGTCTGAATGGCCTATTCCTGCTCCTTGTTCAGATGTTCGTATATTCATATGAACATGAAAACGAAGTGAGCAAGTAACTCCACCTATCAACAGGTAACCCCACCATTGAGCAGGTAACTCCATCAATGAGCAGGTAGCCCCACCAGTGAGCAAGTAACACCATTGTTATAGAATTAATTTTCCAGGCAGCTTTACTTGGTGGAAACATTGAACTTTATTTACATGGCAGCTACATGTGTGCATCAAATTCTATAACTAAAGAAGAACCCTCCCTTAGATGTTCCCCGTGCTGCTAACTCGTTGGTTTACACAGATCATGTGATCTTACAATGCAGGATTATTCTTAAAGCTACAGTCCTACGTTTATCAGAACTATAATTATTACATTCCTCCCCCTTTAACATTTCCGTACATTTATACTTACAAGGATATTTATCTCATGACATTACAACATTTACACAGGTCATAAAATTACAAGTTTAGTCTTTCAGGTGATTTCCTGATCCGTGTGGAAAGTCGCAGCTCCACAACTTCAGATTCTTTTGTAGAAATACATTCTCTGGAACTGCATTAATATCAGGTACCTCATCAGGCACTTGCAGTTCAGTGTCTTTCACTCTGACAGAGACATCGGGCATGTCTATCCTTGGTTGAGCAACTTCAGCAGGAACCACATGTTCAGCAGTGGTTACAGGTGGAACATCATTTTGCTGGGGTATCTCCCTTCTTCTTAAATGATCCACGTGCTTATGAGTGATCCGGCCCTTCACTTCCAAATGGTACAATAATGGTCCGGTCACAGAGCTTACTTTACCATGAAACCACTTCAGTGGTCCTCTGAAATTCTTTACATATACTGCTTCTCCAGCAGTAAACTGTCGCTCACAATTATGCAAATCATGAATCGCTTTTTGGTTCTCTTTACTTTTCCCCACCTTCCCCTCCAAATTAGGAAGTATCAGGCTTAGCCTTGTTCAGAGACTGCGTTTCATCAGTAATTCTGTAGGTGGTGTTCCTGTCATAATGTGGGGCATTGTTCTGTAGCAAAATAGGAAACAAGCAAGTTTAGTTTCCAATGATTCATCTGTTAACTCTGTCATTCCCACCTTTTATTGCCTTTTTGTCTTCTTTCGACCACAGAGTTTAGTCTCGGCCTTCATTTTGACTTCACTGTTGGACACACTTCTCTCAGGTGAAATCTCAACTTCTATCAGTTCAGTAGTTGAGTCACCCATGATCTCATTACCTACCTGTATCTTGGAAAGTTCTACGACTTTTGCTTTCAAAGCCTCTTTAGCTTCATTCAACTGATTCTTCAGCTCCTCTGTCTCCTTCTTGTATCTGTTGGCTTCCTCCTAGAGTCTTGAACATTGCTGGATCTTCTCTGCCAACTGGTTCTTCAGTTTGTTCAAAGAGGTGTTAAATTCTTCCCGTTTCTCTTCATACTTTTAATATACACTGGGCAGGTAACCCCCACCCATGAGCAAGTAACTCCATCAGTAAACAGGCAATTCCACCAATAAGCAGCTAACTCCACAAGTGAGCAGATAATGGCACCAGTGATTAACCCCACCAGTTAGCAGTTAAGTCCACCTGCGATCAGGGAACTCAAACAGTGAGCAAGTAACTGCATCAGTGAGCAGGTAACCCAACCAGTGAACAGGTAACCCAGTGCACCAGTGAACAGCTAATGCAGTCAGTGAGCAGGTAAATCCACCAGTGAACAGGTAACTGCACCAGTGAGCAGGTAACTCCACCAATGAGCAGGTAACTCCACCAGTGAGCAGATAATGCCACCGGTGAGCAGGTAACTGTATCGGTGAGCAGGTAACTGCATCGGTGAGCAGACAACTCCACCGGTGAGCAGATCATTGCACTGATGAGCAGGAAATGCCACCTGTGAGGCGGTAACTGCACCAGTGAACAGGTAACACCACCACTGCACTGGCAATCCCACCAGTGAACAGGTAAATCCACCAGTGAGCCAGCAACCCCACCAGTGAGCAGGAAACTCCTCAAGTGAGCAGGTAACCTTACCAGTGAGCAGGAAACCCCACTATTGAGCAGATAACTCTGCCACTGAGCAGGTAGCTCAACCAGTGAGCAGTTAACTCCCACCATTCAGCAAGGTACTTGACCAGTGAGCTGGTAACCCAATCAGTGAGCAGGTAATTCCACAAGTGAACAGGTAGCTCCACCTGTAAGAAGATAACTGCACCAGTGAGCAGATAATTCCACCAGTGAGCAAGAAATGCCAGTTGTGAGGGAGTAACTGCACCAGTCAACAGGTAACACCACTAGTGAGCTAGTAATCCCACCAGCGAGCAGCTATCTCTATCAGTGAGCTGGTAACTGTGCCAGTGAGCAGCTAACACAACCAGACAGCAGGTAACACCACCAATGAGCAGATAAGTCAAACAATGAGCAGGAAACTCCACAAGTGAGCAGGTAACCCCACCTGTGAGTAGGTAATTCTACCAATGAGCTGGTAGCTCCACCAGAGAGCAAATAAATCAACCAGTGAGCAGCTAACTGCATTAGTGAACAAGTAACTGCACCAGTGAGCAGGTAAGTCCACCAGTGAGCAGGTAAGTCCACCTGTGAGCAGGTAACATAACCAGTGAGGAGGTAACTCCACCTGTGAGGAGGTAACTCCACCAGCGAGCAGTTAACCCCACCACTGAGCAGGTAATCCCACCACTGAGCAGGTAGCTCAACCACTGAGCCAGGTAGCTTCAGCAGTGAGCAATTAAACCCACCAGTGAGCAGGTAACTCCATCATTGAGCAGGAAACTCAAACACTGAGCAGGTAATTTCACCAATGAGCAGGTAACTCCACCAGAGAGCAGGAAACTCCAACAGTGAATTGGTAATCCATTAGTGAGCAGGTAATTCCACCAGTGAGCAGTTACACCCACCATGGAGCAGGTAAAACCACCAGTGACCAGGTAACCCCTAGAGTGGGCATGTAGCCACACTAGCCAGCAGGTAGCTCCACCAGTGAGCAGGTAACTCTGCCAGTAGCAGGTAACTGCTCCAGTGAACAGGTAACTCAACCAGTGATCAGGTAACCCCACCAGTGAGCAGATAACTCCAGGGCTAATCAGGTAACTCAACTACTGCACAGGTAAACTCACCAGTAAGCAGATAACTCCACCCGTGAGCAGGTAACCACACCCGTGAACAGGTAACTTCACCAGTGAGCAGTTATACCCACCACAGAGCTGGTAAAACCACCAATAAGCAGGTGATTGCACCAGTGAGCAGTTAACTCCACAAGTGAGCAAGTAACTGCAGCAGTGAGCAGGTATTCCCACCTGTGAGCAGGTAATCCTATGAATGAGCAGGTAACTCTACCAGTGAGCTGGTAACTGCACCAGTGAGCAGCGAACACAATCAGTGAACAGGTTACTCAGCCTGTGAGCAGGTAAACCCTCCATAGAACAGGTAACTCCACCAGTGAGCAGGTAACCAGGCTGGTGAACAGGTAACTTCACCTGTCAGGAGGTAACCCCACCTGTGAGGAAGTAAAAGCACCTGTGAGCAGTTAACTCCACCAATGAGCAGGTAGCTTCACCAGTGATCATGTAACCCCACCAGTGAGTATGTAACCACACCAGTCAACAGGTAGCTCCACCAGTGAGCAGGTAAACCCTCCATTGAATAGATAACCCCAGCAGTGAGCAGGTAACTCCACCAGTGAGATGCTAACTCCACCAGTGAACAGGTAACCACACCAGTGAGCAAGTAACACCACCAGTAAAGAGGTAACCGCACCAGTGAGATGGTAACTCCACCAGTGAGCAGGTAAAACCATCACTGAGCAGGCAACTCCGCCTGTGATCGGGTAACACCTACAAGGGGTAGGTAACTCCACCACTACCAGGTAAGAACACGAGCAAGCAGGTAACCCCACCCAAGAGCTTGTAACACCATCAGTGAACAGGTAATTCCACCAGTGAGCAGATAACCTCATCTGTTCAGCAGGTGTACCCTCCTTTGAGCAGGAAGCTTCACCAATGAGAAGGTAACCCCAGCAGTGAGCAGATAATGCCACCAGTGAGATGGTAACTCCACCAGTTACCAGGTAACACCTACAGGGGACAGGCAATTTCACTAATGATCAGGTAACTCTACCATTGCCAAGCGAGCCCACCAGTGAGCAGGTAACCTCACCTGTGAGGAGGTAACTGCACCACTGAACAGGCAACTCCTCCAGTGAGCAGGTAACCACACCACTGCCAGGTGAGCCCATTAGCAAGAAGAGAATCTGGCTCATGAGCAGGTAACTCCACCAATGAGAGGGTAACCCTGCCTGTGAGCAGGTAACTAAACCAATGAGCAGGTAACCCCACCAGTGAACAGATAACTCCACCAATGAGCTGGTAACTGCACCAGTGAGCAGCTAACACAACCAGTGAGCATGTAACCTCACCAATGAGCAGATAATTTCACCAATGAGCAGGTAACTCCAACAGAGAGCAGGAAGTTCCACAAATGAGCAGGTAACTCCACCAGTGAGCAAGTAACCCCACCTGTGAGCAGGCAACCCCACCAGTGCACTGATATCTCTACTAGTGATTGGTGTCTGCACTAATGAGCATGTAACTCCACAGTTTAGCAGCTCACCCTGCCAATGAGCAGGTAACTCCTCCAGTGATCTGGTAACTGTACCAGTGAGCAGTTAACCCCACCAGAGAGCAGGTAACTCCACCAGAGAGCAGGTAACTTCACCAGAGAACAGGTAACTCCACCAGTGAGCAGGTAACTCCACCTGTGAGCGGGTTACTTCACCTGTGAGCAGCTAATTCTACCAATGAACAGATGATTACATCAGTGAGCAGTTAACTGCCTCACTGTGCACATAACTGCACCAGTGAGTTCATACTTCACCATGGCACCTGGGGGATTTCAATTCAATTGACCAAATGAAGCTGGAATAAAAAGCCAGTTTTAGTATTGGTGACCTGGTTGTAGTTAAAAACTGAACTGTTGACTAATGGCTAATGACCAAAATCTGCCTTGCTTACTGGGTCTGATATATATGTCACTCCAGTCTCACAGCAATGTGGTTGACTCTTAAATATCCTCTTAAATGGGCTGGCAAGCCTCTTGGTTGCATTCAAGAGGGCAGCTCACCACCATCTTCTCAAAGTCAATAAGAAATGGACAATGACTGCTGCTTTTGGCAGCGACACCCGCATCCTGCAAATGAATAAAATTGCCTTGGAAGGAACTGAATCCATAAGGTCAGGAATACCTTGGGTTAGATGGTCAATTTGCTGATCTGAAGTGACCAGTAAGAAATGCATTGGAGTAAACCCCAGCCATCAAAGGAGGAGGTAGGGTTAACACCAGCCAAGAGCTCCACAAGCAGAAAAGGAGCACATGTGAGCGTCCCACATCCCCAGATCTTGTGGACACTCAGCATGTAGATTCACACAGTAGGGAGGGAGAGGAGCAACATATAGAAGAATCAACAAGTGGCACCTGGTGCACTGGGGCCCAAAGATTAAAAAACCAGATAACAGAAATAAAAGATGAGGCCTTAACATCCATACACCTTTTTTAATCCTTGTTCCAAACTCGAACCAGACTTGTAGCTTTGCTACAGCACTCACATGTAAACTGATTGTCTGGCCATTTACACGTGAAGAATGGTCATGACATAGCAAGGCCAGCCGGCCTAGATCCAGATCGCATTCTAGGCTGATAAGGGCAGAGAAGCTGAGGTAATGGCCATAATCTTTCAATCCTCCTGATCTAATGGGGCTGGTGCCAGACGACTGAAGGATTGCAAATGCTACACTCTTGTTCAAAAAAAAGTGTAAGGATAAAAACAGTAATGACAGGCCAGTCAGTTTAACCTCAGTGGTGGGGAAGCTTTTAAAAATCATAATCCAGGAAAAAAAATTAACAGTCACTTGGACAGGTGTGAATTAATTAAAGAAAGCCAACATGGATTTGTTAAAGACAAATTGCATTTAACTAACTTGATTCAGTTTTGTTGAGGAAGTAACAAGAGTTGATGAGGGTAATGTGATTGATATGGTGTACATGGACTTTCAAAAAGCATTTGATAAGGTAGTGCATAATAGACTGTTCCAATCACAATTGTGTCCAATCCTGGGCACCATATGTTGGAAGGATATGAAGATCTTAGTGACGATGCAGAAAAGATTTATGAAAATGGTTCCAGGCATGAGGGACTTCAGTTACATGGATAGTTTGGAGAAGCTGGCGCTATTCTCCTTATAGAAGAGAAGATTAATGGGAGATTTGATCAAAATCATGATGGGTTTCAATAAAGTAGATAGAGACAAACTGTTCCCATTGACGGAAGGGTCTAGAACTAGAGGACGTTGATGTACGGTGATTGGCAAAAGAACGAAAGATGAAGAGAAACCTTTTTACTCGGTAAATGGTTAGGATCTGGAATTCATTGCCTGATTCTACCTTGACTTTCAAAAAGGAATTGGATAAATAATTGAAGGGAAGAAGGTTTCTCGGATATAACAGAAAGGGTGCTGGTGTGAGATTAGCTCGAATGGTTCTTGGGAAAGGAGTTTAGCAGAAAAGACGATTGATGATAGATTTAAGGTGAGAGGAGAAAACTTTAGAGGAGATGTGCGGAGCAAGTTTTTTACTCAGAGGGTAGTGAGTGTCTGGAATTCGCTGCCAGAGGAGGTGGTGGAAGCAGGTACGATCGTGGTGTTTAAGAGGCAGCTTGACAAATACATGAATAGGATGGGAATAGAGGGATACGGACCCCGGAAGTGCAAAATGTTTTAGATTGACAGGCAATATGATCTGTGCAGGCTTGAAGAGCCGAAGGGCCTGTTCCTGTGCTGTACTTTTTTTGTTCTTTGTTCTATGAAAAATGGCAGACATTTAAGAAAATCATTTATGACTCACAACAAAGATATACCCCAGTGAGGAAGATGGATTGTAGGAAGGGGCTAAACCAACCATGGTTAACCAAGGAAGTTAATGATCATATTGTTGGG
The DNA here is from genome assembly GCA_026770705.1 of Isurus oxyrinchus. Taxonomy (NCBI): domain Eukaryota; kingdom Metazoa; phylum Chordata; class Chondrichthyes; order Lamniformes; family Lamnidae; genus Isurus; species Isurus oxyrinchus. The sequence continues at coordinate 105,253,321 of JANJGN010000010.1, forward strand.
GGATTTCTAAGTTACATTTCTTGGGGCCTATTAATTTGCTAAGGGCTTCCTGTTGTATTAGTGTGGCCTAGAGAAAACAAGAGAAAGCCACGAGACCCTGGCTAGAGGCGAAGACACAGTTGATTTTATTATCATTGCAACGAGAGATGTGAACTACACCAGAGTCACATCTAACAAATACAAACATGTATCCAGTTTTTATAGTAAGACAGTTTCATTCATTGCTATGGCTAACAATACAGTAAAAATAGTAAACAATACATGGAGATTGCTTCCCATTTCATATTAACGACTGCACACCATCAAGTTCATGTTACAATGCAGCCTGAGGTAAACTCTGACAAGTATTGATAGCCTATTCACGATCGGAGATGAACTTCAATGAATATTGATAGTCTACTATTGTCTACTTACAGACATCCATCTCTCTTTAAATGCCCTCCTGCAATAAGGTTATGGGTGTTCACAATGTCCAGATGATTCTGATTATTTTAAACACACAAAATACACATACAACCCATGTCAATGTCTGTCCCTATTTTACACTGATTTACATTATTAACTAGCTCACCTTTGTTCTCAACTGACCCAGGTTGGCTCACGAGCAGCCGGGGTCCAAGTACCAGCACCAAGGAGTTGTCCCTACATACCTTTTCGTCCAATTAATGGCAGAGGGACCACCACACAGCCAAGGAACTGTGATCTCTGACTGAAAATTCCCCACAACAGTATCAAAGTGAAAGAAAAAATACAACGTGGCAAAGATTAGTGGTAAGCTAGAAGATTGGCAAAGTTTTAAAAGCTAACAGAAGATGACCAAAAAAAGAGAGAGGAAATAAACTAGCAAGTAATATAAAAATGGACAGTAATAGCTTCTTTAAATAAATAAAAAGGAAGAGAGAGGTCAAAGTCAGTATAAGCCCCTTAGAGAATGAGGCTGGGGAAATAATAATGGGGAACCAGGAAATGGCGGAGGAGTTGAGTAAATACTTTGCTTCAGTCTTCATGGTAGAAGATACTAATAGCATTCCAAAAATACTAAATAATCAAGGGGAGGGGGGTTGGTGGTGGCGGGGTGGGGGGGGTTGGTGGTGGGGGGGTGGTGGTGGTTGGGGAGGGAGGAAATAAATACAATAACTATCTCCAGAGAAAAAATACTAGGGAAACTAATAGGGCTAAAGGCTGATAAGTCACCTGGACCTGATGGGTTGCATCCTAGGATATTAAAGGAAGTAGCTGCGAATATAGTGGATGCACTGGTAGTAATCTTCCAAGAATCCTTAGATTCTGGACAAATCCCAGAGGATAGGAAAATGTAACACCCTTATTCAAAAAGGGAGGAAGACACAATACAGGTAACTATAGGCCAGTTAGCTTAACATCTGTAATTGGGAAAATGTTAGACTCTATTATAAAGGATGTAATAGCAGACCATTTAGAAATGCATAATATAATCAAGCAGAATCAGGATGGCTTGATGAAGGGGAAATCATGCCTGACAAATTTATTAGAATTCTTTGAGGAAGTAACAAGCAGGATAGATAAGGGGAACCTGTAGATGTCACATATTTGGATTTCCAAAAGATATTCGATAAGGTACCACGCATAAGGCTACTTAAAAGATAAGAGCCCATGATGTTGCAGGTAGTATGTTAGCATGGATAGAGGACTAGCTAACTAATAGAAGACAGAGTTGGGATAAGGGGGGCATTTTCAGGATGGCAAGCTGTAACTAGTGGAGTGCCAAAGGGATCAGTGCTGGGGCTACAATTATTTGCAATATATATTAATGACTTGGATAAGGGAAATGAATGTTTGAGAATAACACAAAAATAGGTGGGAAGACAAGCGGTGGGGATAACACAAAGAGTCCACAGAGGGATGTAGACAGATTAAGTGAGTGGGCAAAAATGTGGCAGATGGAATATAATGGGGGAAAATGTGAGATTATGGCAGGAAGAATAGAGGAGCTGAATATTATTTAAATGGAGAAAGACTGAAGAAAGCTGCAGCACAGAGGGATTTGGAGGCCCTTGTGCATGAATCACAAGTTCAACAGATAATAGGAAAGGCAAATGGAATGTTGGCCTTTATTTCAAAGGGAACGGAGTATAAAAATAGGGAAGTCTTGTTAAAACTATACAAGGCACTAGTTAGACCACACATAGGATACTGTGAACGGTTTTGGTCCCCTTATCTAAGGAAAGATATACTGGCATTAGAGGCAGTCCAGAGAAGGTTCACTAGGTTGATCCCAGGGTATGGAGGGATTTTCTTATGGGGAGAGGTTGAGTAGGCTGGGCCTGTACTCCTTGGAGTTTAGAAGAATGAAAGGTGACCTTATTGAAACATATAATGTTCTTATGGGGCTTGATGGGGTAAATGCTGAGAAGTTGTTTCCCCTTGTGGGAGAGTCTAGAGCCAGAGGGTATAATCTCAGTGTAAGGGGTCACCCATTTAAGACAGAGATGAGGAGGAATTTCTTCTCTCAGAGGGTTGTTAATCTGTGGAATTCTTTACCGCAAAGGGCTGTAGAGGCTGGGTCATTAAGTACATTCAAGGCTGAGATAGATTTTTAATCAGTAAGTGAATCAAGGGATATGGGAAAAAGGCAAGAAAGTGGAGTTGAGGATTATCAGATCAATCATGATCCCATTGAATGGCAGAGCAGACTGGATGGGCCGAATGGCCTACTTCTGCTCCTATGTCATATGGCTTTATGGTTAAATCTCTTTCTGCATATGCACCTAGATTCATTCAATGGGGAAAATCTCATTTACTCATGAGAACATCTATATAATTCTTGTTGTAAGCATCCCAGTCAAATATTGGTCAAAATAGCACATAACAACCTATAATCTGCAATAGCCAAAGATAGTCCCTATCCCGACTGTGATGTAATTCACCTTCCTGTAGGATTTGCTCTAATTGGCTCCCATCTCACTTCTTTTGTTGATATCCTTCTTAGTTTTAATTCCATATCTCAGGTTCAAGTCCAAACCATAAACCTGACCTTTATTTGATAATTAATTTGATAGTTGTCTTAGCAGACCACAAGAATCGGTGGTCTGAGTAATTAGAAAGACATGTTGGTATGTGAAGGCATGGTGGGACTGGTATTCGATCTGATCTGCACGATCCCTGACCTGGGGCTGTGTGGTGCTGTCTCAGCTCCAAGAACAAATAAACTTCTCAATACTCCACATTACTCCTGTATGATCTAGATGATGAACAGCAGTTTTGTGCATTACTGGTCACTGGGGAATTCCCATACTTACAGGCAAGAACCTCTCAGTGCACAATGCCAGTTTAATTTTTAAAAATGACCTGTTGGATTGGATAACACAGCATTATGAGTATCTGTGCATCTTCAAACTATGATCAAAAATCTTTGAAATTAATTTCAATATGACAGCTGATTCCATTTAGATGACAGTAGATTGGAAAATGTGAAACCATTTTCCGTATTGTTTCAATAAACACTGAATTTCTGACAACCATTAGACAGCTCAGGGAACAAGAGGGGTCCTATAGATGTTAGAGAACAATTGTAACAGTAGAAAGAAGCTTAAAGACCAGGTGGGACTGCTAAACATGAAATCGGTAAAACTATTCCAGATGGTCAATGTATGGCAGACACATTGGACTGATTCTTCACCTCAATTCTCACAAAGGACTGTAGACAAATTCCAATCCATGTCAGGAATGAAGATCAATGACCCAGAGCACATTGAGAGGTCAGCTAAATACTATGATTAACAGAAGCTGCAATTAAATATGCAGACGCTGACAGAGGTCGGGTAAATCCTACAATCCTCAAGGAATTAAAGGAGGAAGCACATGATGGTTCTGTTGATATTTTTCAGAGTTCCATATACACTAGTGTAGTAGCTGAGGACAGGAGGGTGCAAATATAGTTCCGATGTGGGGCAAAGTGTAAACCAGGTTAATTATAACCAGCATCCAGAGGGTGACAAAAAGAGTGAGGGTGTTCAAACAGCACAGTATGGGGAGCGGTTAACATGGTTTTAATAGTAATAGGCAACAAATCTGCTGTAATCATTTGTTGTGAGGGTCGGGTCGATGAGGAACTGGTGGTGACTGAGCCGCTGATCAAGGATAATTTAATGGTTATAGTTCATTTGGATTTTTTAAAAACATTCGACAAAGTTCCTCCATTGAAGCTCATAAGGAGACTATCAGCCCATTGAATAATTGACAAGTTGCCCGGATAGATTGAAAATTCTTTAGACAGTGGAAGGACATATTGTGGTAATTGGGGAAGGTTGTGCCTATTAGTGAGTGATATGGAACAGCCCTGAGATGTGGCAGTGAAACGCTGGTGTGTAAAAATGTAAGGAAATGGAGACAGGAAGATATAATGGTAAATATATATAATGTCAAAGGGCCCTACTGTGGGGTAGGCTAATGTAACTTTGGGGCCAGGCAGTCAGGATATCATTGGGCTTCCCCTTAAGATGATATCATAAAGAAAGAATTTGGATTTATGTCCTCACAATGTCCCAAAGAATCTCAGAGCCAATGAATTACTTCTAAGTGCAGATGTGTGATCAGAATGTACACAGCCAGCTCCCACAGAACACAACTGAGATATTTGAATGTTTGAATTATTTATGACACAGAATGAAAGGATCTCAGTTTGGAATGGGTCATAGGAATTGTGAGGCCTCATAAGCTAAATCCTATTGGATCTGTACCAGTGGGCTTTCCCTTAAAAAGCCTAAGGGTGGAATTTTCCGTGCCCGCTGGCATCGGGAGTCATGGTGGGCATGAACAGACAATATGGCAAGAGGGCCAAAAGTCAATTTCACGACATCGTGAAACCAGGTTGCAATCGACCGTTCTGCCTGTCAGTGGAGGGCCGCATTTCCCACCGCGCGTCGGGAACTTCGTTCTAATATATCTGCATATTATTATAAGCCCGGCTCATCAGAATCATGCCCCAACGCTGGATCACCTGATTTCGCAACAGCATTTATAAGGTGTGCACCTGGCGAGCTGCACTCTGAGGGGAACATTGTGTAGCACTCGCGAGGGTCGCATGTTGGATCTCAAATTTGAGGCGCTGCCCATTCAGGCGAGGGCACCGGCAAGTCGCTTTTTCCTGGCTGGCTGACAGTGCAGTGCCAGGGCAAGGGCTGCACTGAGGTTGATGGTACTGCACAAGTACGTGCCCGGTCATTGGGAGGGAAGCAGACACGCATCAGGGACACCTGTATAAAGTGACCATTCTTCTGCAACTGAGACAGTTCAGGTGCAGCCACATTGACAGGCATGGAGGCGGGCCTCTAGCTTATCTGCCCACTCAAGCAGCACAGGAGCATGGAAGTGCCATCAAGTGCTCCAGAGTTTTTCACCTCTCAGGCACAGACTACAAACTAATGAAAGTTTCAGTAGATGGCAGAACAGTTGGATGACTGGGGACATTGTACAATCTCCTTGCTAAAGCCATGAAGCAGTCACTGCTGGAGGCACTCACAGCCCCTTGCAACATCATCATCCTGGTTTGGACCAGCCTCCCCCATGGTTCAAGCTAACAGTGCAGCCTTGCAGTGCAGGTTAGGAGAATGCCTGTGCCTCAGCTGAGAGCATAGCATGCAGTCCAGTGGCAAAGTGCCACCAGCTGCTCAAGTACAGTGGGGCATTTGTGGGGTGGGATTTCTGGCAACCATGCAGTGCATTAATCTCTGACCATCTAATTGGGGGCCAGCACTCTCCAGGATATGTTAAGGGGCCCTTAGGCTTAACCAGGACAGGCTCTTAGTACACCCATACTACCCAACGCATCTCTCTCTTTCATTGTGCAGGAGGAGTACATCAGGAGTGTGGAGGCTGGTAAACTAGCTGTATGTCTCGTGGCATACAGAGAGCGGAGACGATGGGGAAGAGAGCGACAGAGGCACCTGGCTGCGCACAGGGAGGGGCAGCACCCTCCAGAAGAAGGGGCGGCTGGGGCTCCCGCACACACCGTCCAGGAGCAACAGAGAGCTGTCACTGATCAGCATCTAGCAACACCCAGGATCTATAGGCACCACCTTTCATTCCTACAGATTGACGCATGTCTAAGGAACTGGTCGCTCACGTCTGCCAGTTGCTGCAAGATTTGGCACTATGTGGACATGGAGGGCATCCACTGCCAGTGGCAGCGAAAGTAACCGTGCGCTCAATTTCTATGCCAGTGGCTCCTTTCAGGGCTCCACATGTGACCTTTGTGGGATATCACAAGTCTCCACCTACAAATGCGTCCATGAGGTCACGGATGCCACCTTCACCAGGGCACACAACTTCGTGCATTTCGCCCAGGACCAAGACAACCAGGATTCAAGAACAATTGGATTTGCCCTGATCTCAGGTTTCCCACAGGTGCAGGGTGTGATCGAGTGCACTCATGTGGTGCTCAGATCTCCATAACAAGGGGTCAACTACATCAGCCGCAAGGGCCTCCATTCAGTGAATGTGCAGCTGGTGTGGGACCACCACAAACACATCCTGCAGGTCTGTGCACTGTTTCCAGGGAGCGTGCACGACGCCTACATCCTGAGTTGCTCACAGGTCCCTGCAGTCTTCCAGGGTCCACAGAGGCTGCAGTGTTGGCTCCTCAGGGACAAGGACTATCCACAGAGGACATGGCTGATTTGACACCCATGCAGCAGCCTCAGACCACAGCAGAGCAACGCTATAATGAGGCTCATGCAGCAGCTCGCAACTTGGTGGAGCAAACGATGAGGTTCCAGTACCTGGACCGATCTGGTGGAGCCCTGCAATATAGACCACAGAAGGTGTCACACATCGTCATCATCTGCTGCGCCCTTTACAACCTGGTGCTGCAACAGGGAGAGGAGCTGGCTGAGGAGGAGTTGGAAGACCTGGAGATCTCCTCTGATGAGGAGGACGCTAACGGGGATGAGGATGAGGAGGTCCTCGGTGGTGATGACGATGGGGATGAAGCTCTTGCACTAGCTAGACGAGGCAGGCACACTCAGGAGGCCTCCATAGCTGCCAGATTTGTGGAAGATGATGACAACATGCATTGAGGTGTCCCATAGATCCTCACAACGCAGCTGTGAATGTTTGACTCCAGTCTGGCTTATGGCAGCACCAATACCCTCTGTGAGAATGCTCCTGTCATGGAGACGCGGTGGAGGCCCTAACAGTTGCTTGATTGCAGGAGGATGACAACATGCAGTGAGGACACTCCATAGATCTTCACACAGCCTCTGTGAATGTCTGACCCCTGTCTGGCCAAAGGCAGCTCACTTGCTCTCCATGATCAGGGCCATCTCAGAGACTCAGCCATGAAACATTAGACGTACCTGATGCTGTGTCCGCCTTCAGCACCTGAGCCCTTCAAGAGCTGGAGCACAGTGTCACTGGTCACAGATGCTAGTGTGATGGGGGCCAGCCCCACCTCAAAGGTGCTGAGAGCACACAGAGAGAATGACAGAACTCTGTGACGCCTGCCCACTACATTCTGGCAGCAATGACCAGCACCACTGAGGTGCAGGCATCAGTAATGTGTCCAGGGAGTGTGAGGCTGGGCCATCACTTTGGTCTGAAGGCTGCACAGAGCACAGGGAAAAGGCCTAGACTGAGACACCTGCCTTTATCTTGTGCAGAAAGGTTTCATATCTGAGAGACACAAACATTGCTCGTCAGAACAAGGTGCCATAGGCAAGGAGACATTGTTGGGAGTTTATTGACAACATTATGTACAAGTGGTTAACACCATTGCGCAAGCCTTCTTAACCTTCCCAACCCTGCCACTACATCTTGCTGCTCCCTGGACATCCACAGTGGAGGTGGAGGCAGCCTGCTGACTGCGATGCCCTGTCTGTGATGACCTTGGCGGGTGTCCTCTGGAGGGCTGAGACCTGGAGGCCCCGGCCTGCTGTCGGGGTCCTGCTGTGTGGCAGTGGCGCCCTCCTCGGCCTGTGGAGCTGGAGATGCTGGGGTCACAGGAAGAGGGGAGTTAGATGGCCTTGACATTCCCGGAATCACCAGGGTGGATAGCCCCAAAGTGTGCTCCTGCTGATTCTCCTCCCTATGGGTGCCCGAGGGCCCCTGGCTGACTCCTTAAGGAGAAGGGGAAGCTGCCCAGCACCCCACTCATATACGCACTGTTAGAAGCCAACTATGGCATCAGCGATGGAGTAAATCCCACACAGCAGTGCAGGAGCGATGTCCTGGGCCAAGGTCTCCATGGCAGCTGCCATCCTGCCAGTGTTGACCTCATTGCATTGCAATGCCGGTGCTATCACCTCAGCCTGAGGAGTGCAGTGGACATCCCTTCCTGATATTCCCTAGCTTGCCTTTGCAACTCCAGCAACTGAGATATGATCGAGTCCAGAGGCTCATCATCTCTGAGACTCAGACTCAGCAAATCTCTGGCATCCAGCAACCCTCGGAGTGCTGTACACTTGGGATGTCTCTTCCACCACCTGCCTGCTGTGGATCAGAAAGTGTGATGTGCTCCCCAGATTGTGATCCTGAGGCTACTCTAAAGCTAGGTGTGTCTCTGCACTGGTGGAGAGTGTGGGTGAGTGCTATGATGGGACTTAAGATTCCTCCTCAGAGGTTTCTTTGGGGCTTGATTGGAGGCCCTGAGTCGTGGATTCCCTCGGCTGTTTCCCAATTGTGCCTGTGAAAGCAAGAAGAGATAATTAGTGTATGGCAGTGGCCTGTGAAAGAGGAAACATCACTCACAGCATGGTTGTCTGACGGACGTTGCATTGCTGAATCCTCACTTGGTAGAGCAGTGCCGACCTCACCATCAGCACAGGACTGGTTCAGATCCTTGCCGACCAGTTGTGTGGTGCTGTTTTCAAAGTCAGTGAGGACCTTGATTTCAGGCATTCCTCCACCAGTCTGTGACCTCTCCCTCTTGTTGTGTGCCATCTTGTCCTGCATGAATAGAGATGGAAAAAGTGTAAGCAGAATGCCCTCCAGGCCCTGATTCCCATTGACTCCAGTTTTACTAGGGCTCCCTGATGCCACACTTGGTCAAATGCTGCCTTGTTGACAAGGTTTTGTAACTGGTTATACTTTAAACTCTCTATTTAATTCCAAGATAGAATGGAGTTCGGGAATCTAAAGGAGAGCTAATTAGCATTTCTACTTGGATAGATGGCCATGTGCTGCATGTTGGTTTGGAGATGGCTCTGAGACAGGAAAAGTCCATACCAAGCCATTGCAGTATCAGATTTCAAGGTTTTTTGTAAGATATCCCTGAATCTCACAAACAGGTTAGTCTGCAAGAATCCGAAAGCGAGAGAAGGCAGAGAAATAGAAGCACCAGCCTTTATGATTTACCATGCAGAATGCAGGTCAGATCTTGCACTCAACTTGAAGAGACCAAGTTCATGAGAATTTGAATGAGGTTGGAATATTTGCCTAGCTTTGGTTGAGGGGAAGTTCTTCAGAGTAACCCTTTCAATGAAAGTCAGTTCAGGGATTAAAAGTTATCTGGCTGGAAAAGGAAAAAAAGAGCAAGCCGTCTGGTCAGTCACTCAAAATTCAAATGTCTTTTAAAAATTTTATCAGTCTCTATGAGAATCGTAACAAGGCAAAGATCAAGAGACATGTAAACCAAACTGCTGATTGGCTATCAGCCATTCCACAGACCTCACAAAGCCAGAGCCTACCCCATTGTGACTGCTGAAAAGCCGTGGATATTTTCTGCTTTTTATAAATGATAAAATGAAGTGTAAAATTTAACAGGTGTTCATTTTACTTACAGAATGTATGAACTGCACCAAATTTGCTGAACTACAGGAGAGATTAAATACTCTGGAGATTAAGGTAAAAAGGCTTGTTTAATTTCAGAAATATTTTTAAAATGTTCCCCAATCTATGTAGTAGAACAACCAATCACATGGTGTGTGCAGTAGTTTCCCCTGTTAAACATAAATTAAATGTTCAGTTGTATGTTTAATGTAGATCCAATCATTCAAAGACAGAGCCAAGTTTCAGTCAAAGCCGTGTTTTCAACACAAGAAGGTCAAGGCAAGCAATAGACTTGTTCAGAAGCAAATGGAGGCTCTAGTGGGAAAAGGGTAATCACTATTAAGCACTTGGCAGAGTCTGAAGGGACAGTGGAGGATGGAGGACGTGCTGGGATAGGAGGGAGGTTGGTGGGCATCCTAGAAACAGGAAGGGCAGTGAGAGAGGAGGGTGGAGCAGTTGCAGTTTCTGTTCCTAAGGCAGCAGTGATGGGCCCTTCCTCATGATAAGACCAAAGAGAAGTACATAGGAAGCTGTGGCAGGAGAGTAGAAAACCAGGGGAAGAATGGTAGGTTAGACAGCGTCCTCAGGAGGGTAGAAATGAAAGGCGAGATAGAAATTCAGAGATGAATCAGCAGAAAGACACTGAGGGAATTCAGGTTATAATACTGCAGACATCACATTCAACCTCATTCACAAATAAGCTAGAACTCCCATGGCTATCTTCAGCCAGGTAGGGGACTTCTCATTTATAACCAATCTCACTCTTCTCCTCCAACTATTTCATGAGTGTTAAGCTCTTTCTAGCCTCACATAAGGAACTTTGTCAAGTGACTTTTGAAAATGCAAGTAATCTCTATCGATCAGAATGGTTCTAATCCATTTGTTTCATTATTCCTGAAAGAATTCCAACAAATTTGTAAGATGTAAATGATGATCCCAACAGAACCAGTTTTTGCTAACTACTTGTATATAGAACCCTACGAAATTCCCTCAAGCATATTCTTCATCCTGCAGATCAGGCTAACTGACCTTTAATTACCTTCTCCTGCATTGAATGTTGGAACTGTCTTCATCACCTTCATTCCTTCTCCAGTATTTCCAGAGATCTGAGAAACGTTAAAGCAACATTAATTTCTCCTCTAATTCCTTGAAGGTGATGCTAACCGTATGTAGCTGCCAGGAACTGTAAGGAATTTTATACCAAAATGACTAAGTTGATGTGGTGTAAAAACAGATGTTATGATGTGGCTGATGATGTGCGCCAGGTGGACCAAATTGACAATGGAAACTTGGCCACGCTATCACAATGGTTTTTCAATTGGTATTTATTACAAGAAGATGTGTGCTCTGAATTCGGACATAATGAGCACACTAAGACTGTTAAGATTTTAAAAGTTAAATTAAAATATTTATTAGCAAATAAAAAGATTTCGAGCACATACATAAGACTACAATTACTCAATACTATAACAAATCCTAAAATTCCTAATTAACCTGACTCTAAATTATACACCCCCTTTAAGGCAACAGTCCAAAATAGATTTGAAATTTAAAAAAAGACAAGCCAGCAAGTTACCGTGGTACCCACTTGACAGTGGAATTCCAAAAGCTTATCTCCAACTTTAGTTACTGAACACAGCAGACTTACGCATAAATGGCTGAAGGCTTCCCGAAGGCTGTTTCACACACTTTTGTTAGATCTTACATGACACCCCCAACGTAGCATTTCCTTCTTCTTTATATATATGTTTCTCTCTCTTTAATATATAAATTCTATTGTTCCATATGCATTTGGAAGTTTACCTTCCCCATAATGTAAAAATCTTTCATGTTGCCAATATTGTCAGTAGCCTTTGGGAAAAATAAACACACTGCTAAGCATTGCTTATCTGGCTAGTTGTGAACACCCTAACGTCCCTTTGAAATCCAAACAACTCCTTCACTTATCTAAAAATGCAAATTTTCTTAACAACTTATATGCTAAGACTTCATCCAAGTTTACTCATTAGCATTTCAAGTACCCTTTTCCCCCAGCTCCTTTTTTTAATTTCAATCTTGCAGTCTACCTGACTCCAAATGTAATTAAATCACACACATAGGACCATCCACACTCATGCCCATAAACCTACATGACAATAAACCAGAATAATGCTATTAAATTATTATACTTTCATAACACTTCCATCCTTTTGGAAAAATAAACCGTCATAATTTTAAAAGATGGCTTCACTTTCTCAACCCATCTTACACTACCCACTATCTTATCGATATACCCAAACTGTTACATCACCAGGTGCGTGCAGTAACATAGCAATATATTTGTATTAAGAGGTCATTTCAGTTCAGTGTCCAGGTTTTAAATGTCCAATTTCCTTTGAGCTTTCAGCTCTCGACAATGACCCTGCAATTAGATATTCTCATCCAGCCACATGTATAACCTGTAAATTAAATGGTTGCAGCAATAAACTCCATTTGAACAGCCTTGCACTTCAGACTCGAAATTTGTCCAGAAATTTTAAAGGATTGTGGTCTGCATAAACAATTGTTTCTGATGGATTCCTTGCAACATGAACCTCAAAATGCTGCAACGCTAACACCAGACCCAGAGTCTCCTTTTTGATCGTTGAATATCTTCTCTGTTGTACATTCAGCTTTAGTGAAAAATACCCTATCAGTTTTTCAATTCCAGTTTCATCTTTTTGCAACAGTGCAGCACAAAAGCTTACTTCATTCGTGTCAACTGCCAACTTAAACTGATTGGCATAATTAGGTACTGCCAAAACTGTGTTGTAGCCAGTACAGTTTTTAAACTGTCAAATGCATTGACACTCCTGCGTCCATTAAAACTTGTTTTTTTTTTAATAGTTCAGTCAATGGAACAACCAGACTGCTAAAATTTGGTACAAACTTCTGGTAAAACCTATTCAAGCCCAGAAATCTCAAGACTTCTCATTTTTATGTGGGCAGGGGAAATTCATGATGGCTTTTACTTTCACATCTCTCAGAGCCACCTTACTATGTCCAATGGTATGGCCTAGATATGTAACCTGTGCCATCAAATTAGCTTCTTGCTAATTAAATTAATCAATTAAATAGTCCTTGCAGATGCTGTAAATGCTCCTCCCACATGTGACTGAAAGCTATCAAATCATCAATATAAACAGCACAATTGTTCAGCCCTGCACTTACTTTGTCAGTCTTTGAAACATTGCTGATGCATTGTTTCATACCAAATGGCATTACTTTAAACTGATATAGTCCATACGGCAATATCTCCTTTGTTCTCTCTCCGATAAGCATACTTGCCAATATCCTCTCAGCAAGTCAAGTTTTAAGATAAACTTTGATTGTTCCAGTTTCTCAATACAACCTTTCAACCGTGGTATAGGATATGAATCCGCTTTTGTCACTGCATTCACTTTTCAATAGTCCACACAAAGATTTTGTGTTCTATCCGGTTTCAATACCATCACAATAAGCGAACTCCAGTTACTGCAACTAGACTCAATGATGTCATTTTGAAGCATGAATTCAATTTTTTTCTGTACTAGTAATAACTTTGCTGGATTTAATCATTTACATCATGGCCAGGGTTTTCCAGTTGTCAGGTGGACTTGGCGGGGGTGACCGGGAGCAGCTGCGAAACGAGCAGCCGCTCGCGATTGGGCCCAGGCCACAATTTCATGCTAGCTGGCCAATTAACGGACAGCCAGCATGAATCACGTGCTACAGCGCTCAGTGCTGCTGGGGTTGGGGGGGGGGGGTGCATGGGGGAGTAGGGCGAGCATGGAGGTTCACACATATGCATGTGTGCACTCAGTAAAAGTTCCCTGAGGCACAGAGCTCTGTCTCATGAGCAGGGACGCGTTAAAGATGAGGTGGAAATTTTTTTTTTTTTATTCATTGATTGAAACCTCATCCCACCTGTGGATGAGGTTGCGCAAAAAATGCAAAGTCTGCTTGGTCTTTTCACCTGCCTGCCAACTGTAAGGTTGGATGGGCAGCAAAAAGTTTAATTTAATTAAAATTTTAATGATCTTAATAGGCCTGTTAAGTCGGGCATGCTACTGACTCCCACGCCGCCCACCAACCGAAATATTGTGCGAGTACATGATGATGTTGAAACCCACACCCAATGTCATTGCGTGTCATTTTTCATTTGTTCGGGTTGGGCACACATCCGCCAAATGAGCGCAATATTCTACCCCATATGTAGCTAAATTTGTCCTCCCCAGATTATTCCCACAAATAGCTAGTGTGACTGCAATAACTTCTCCAAATTACTTTGACACTTGTCTGGAAGGTAACTCAATGGCCTGAGTTTTACCTTTGGTGGGCATGCTTTGCCGATTCACCCATCTGCCAGCATAAGGTTCGACAAGCCATGGAAAATCAGAGACAATTGCGCCGTTAATGGGCTTAATTGCCCTCTTAATTGTTGACGGGTGCGCTTCCAACTTTTGCGTGCGCACACCAAGTGTGCAAGTGTGCAAGTATGTAATGAAGTCGGGATGCTCACCTGATGTCTGCTCGCACGATTTTAAGCCCAATTGGGTTGGGTGCTCATCTGCCCGCGGGATGTAAAATTTAGCCCAATGTTACATTTAAATTTCTAAGTACCCCCTCATTGTCCTATTTGATTAGAGGAAAGTCAATTTCAGAATCCTTCATTTCTACCTCTTACTCCTTATCTACCACCACTAATACCTCCTTTTAGTTATCTTCCCTGTCAAAATACTTTTTAAGCATATTTACAAGACACATTCTCCACTTCTTTCTTCTATCTGGAGTATTTTTTAAATAATTTACTCCATTTAGTTTCTTTTCAATCCAGTTAACTCCACTAAACCTTACCTTTAATGACGCCTCCAATGCTAGTAACAAAACTAACACTTTATCCCAAGCAACAAAACTATGAGCTTTGGCTGTCTTATTTGCCTTGGCTTTCATCACCTGCTGTGATATTCTTAAATGTTCCTTTGCTAACGCACATGCTCTGTTCAATCTTTGTCTGAAGCTTGTCACATAATCCAGGACAGTAGTTTCCAAATTTTGACCCACCAATTTCTCCCAAATCAATTTCAGTGGTCCCCTTACCTAATGACCATAAACTAATTCAAAAGGACTAAATCCAGTCGATGCATTAGGAGCGCCTCAATTAGCAAATAACAAGAATTGTATTCCCCTATCCCAATCCTGTGGATAGTCCTGACTATAAGCCCTCATCATGGTTTTTAAAGTTGGATGCCATCTTTCCAAAGCACCTTGTGATTGAAAATGGTAAGCTGTTGATTTAAATTGTTTTATTTCCAAACTGTTTATTACTTCCTTAAAGAGCTGTGACATGAAATTTGAACCCTGATCTGATTGTATTTCTTTTTACAAGATATCTTGTAAAAAATTTAATCAACCCTTCCACAATTCTCTTTGCTATAACATTTTGCAAAGGCATCGATTCCAGAAACCTTGTAGACATATCCATTATTATCAGCAAGTGCTGATTTCCACTTTTAGTCTTAGTAGGGGCCCTACTCAATCAACTAGGACCCGAATAAAAGGTTACTCAAATGCTTGAATTGGAATTAAAGTTGCTTGTTTAATCACTGCTTGAAGTTTCCCTGTCACCTGACATGAGTGACATGTTCTACAGAATTTGACTACATCTTTATGCAATCCAGGCTCATAGAAATGTTTTTGTATTTTTGCCTGAGTTTTCCTAATTCCTAAATATCCCTCTATTGGAATTTCATGAGCTACTCTCAATATCTCATTTCTGTATCCAGATGGTATAACAATCTGATGCACTTCCATCCATTTTCCATCCTCATTAACACATTACCTTTAAGGTAATAACATACTGGAATACATTCCGCCTCTGCTTCTGAGTAAGCTCTCTGTTATAACTGCTTTATTCGTGGAACCTTCTGTTGTAACTCTACCAACCTCCCTGAGCTAAACACATCAGCTTCATTTCCTCAGTTCTCTCTCCCTGAACAATCTTATCAAAGATAACATCACCTAATTGAATTTCAATATCTTTCCCCTGCCTTTTAACTTCCTCCTCTCCCTGTTTTAACCTGTGAATTTGTGATCTCATTACTACACAATCTGGAAGCAATCCAGAATACTCTTTCTGCAACACCTCTGTTGAATACACCTCTAAAGGCTTCTCAACTACTGTAGGTATGACCCACATCTGTGACCCAACATCATTACCTAAAATAAATTGAACTGCTGCAATGGGCAATTATTCCACTACTCCGACAATCACCTCACATGTTTTCCACTTACTCTTTAAATTTACCTTCAACAATGGAACAGGTTTAGCATCTCCATGAACCCCACTTATTATCACTTTTCCCTGCAATATTCCCTCTGAACAAAAAGTATCACTATCCCATAAGATTAAGAATTGACTAGCACCTGTGTCTCTTAAAATTCTAATATCTTTACCTGCTCCACCCTGTACACATGGAAAGACTTCCTCTTCGCATACAAAATCTTTGACCATTTCTGCAATCTGCTCTTCAGAACTCCCTTGGGTAAATTGTGAACATATTCCCACTTCTTTACCTATCACTGATTCTTCCTGCTTTACCTGTATATAAACCATTGTTTTTTCCTGTGGCTGAATCTCAGAACCCACAGCACTTTTACTTCCAATTACTTCATTCCAATTACTTCAACAGATTTTCTTTGTAACCCCCAGCACATTGACTTTGTGTGCCCAACTTTATTACAATGACAACGCCTCAATTGTTGAGTGTCACTTCTACCCTCAGCACCCTCCTTTCTGGTCTGAGAAAAAATTTACTGAGAATTTCCAAACACTTCTATTCTTTCTTGATTACCCACCTTCCTTTCACCTTCCCACTTTCTATCCTTCTCAGATTTAAAGGGAGGGGGTGAAAAAATGATTCAGATCTATGAACTAACTCATAACCATCAGCTATTCTCTGCTGCTTGTCTTGTGATTTAACCCTCTATTCTTCCACATGAGTTCTCACTACCAAAGGAATTGAATCTTTAAATTCTTCCAAGAATTACTTCTCTAAGAGCTGCATATGTTGTCTCTACATTTAATGCCTATATCCACCAGTCAAAATTACTTTGTTTTAATCTCTCAAACTCAATATCTGTTAAACAAAATTGTTTCCTTATATTCCTAGATTTCTCCCTGTACGCCTCAAATATGCATTCAAAATATAAAGCCTGCATCATAGTCCACCGATACTTCTTCTGACAGTAGTCCACCAGGACCATTAGAGGGTTTAAAAAATAAATTAAAATATTTATTAACAAAAGAAAAGATTTCAAGGACATACATAACACTACAATTACTCAATACTATAACAAATCCTAAAATTCCTAATTGACCTGACTCCAATTTACACACCCCCTTTAAGGCAACAGTCCAAAATAGATTTTAAATTAAAAAAAGCAAGCCAGCAAGTTACCATGGTACCCATTTGACAGTGGAATTCCAAAAGCTTGTCTCCAACTGGACGCAGCAGACTTATGCATAAATGGCTGAAGGCTTCCCAAAGGCTGTTTCACACACTCTTGTTAGATCTCACATTGCCCCACAACATAGCATTTCCTTCTCCTTTATATATGGTTCTCTCTCTTTAATATGTCAATTCTATTGTTCCATTCCCATAATGTAAAAATCTTCATGTTGCCAATATTGTCAGTAACCTTGGGAAAAATAAATACACTGCTTAACCTTGCTTATCTGGCTAGTTGTAAACATCCTAACATCCCTTTGAAATCCAAACAACTCCTTCACTTATCTAAAAATGCAAATTTCCTTCACACTTCAAATGCTAAGATCTCATCCAAGTTTACTCATTAGTATTTCAAGTACATTTCTACATTTAACTCCTTTTTATAATTTCAATATTGCAGTCTGCCTGACTCCAAATGTAATTAAATCACACAGGCAGAACCATCTACACTCACACTCATAACCTACTTTACAATAACCCAGAATAATATTATGAAAATTATTATACTTTCATAACACAGAAAATGCTGGAAATGCATCTGTGGAGAGAAAAACTGTTTTTTTAAATTCGTTCATGGGATGTGAGCATCACTGGCTAGGCCAACATTTATTGCACATCACTAAC
This sequence comes from Isurus oxyrinchus, assembly GCA_026770705.1. Lineage (NCBI taxonomy): Eukaryota > Metazoa > Chordata > Chondrichthyes > Lamniformes > Lamnidae > Isurus > Isurus oxyrinchus. The sequence goes on from JANJGN010000010.1 coordinate 105,271,197, forward strand.
TACCCTTGAGAAGATGGTGGTGAGCTGCCACCTTGAACCGTTGCAGTCCTTGTGGTGTTAGGGAGACCCAGTGACAGTGATGGAAGGGCGATATATTTCCAAGTCAGGATGAAGAAAGGTTTTGAAAAAAGTCCTTGATCAGAGAAGTTGTTAACTCTATTTCTCTCCATGGATAATGCCAAACCTATTGAGTATTTCCCAGCATTCTCTGTTTTTATTTTAGGTTTCCAGCATCTGCAGTATTTTGCTTTTTCTTTAGAAGTCGATGTTGTGACTTACCACAGCCAATTGCAGTCACAATGTCTGCTGCCCTGATAATGATTCTACATTTCATGATCAGGTTTTCTTATTCCTATTGTAAATATAATATGTTCTTTACAAAATGCTTAACTCTCAAAACAGCAGCAACACTTCATAGAGTATAGCAGGATGGAAGGAATCCATTCAGCCCATCTATTCTGTACCAATTGTTTCAAAGTGCCATCTCTTTTTGGTCAAGGGTGTAACAGTTGTTATCCTTCAGTCCTGTGGCACCACCCCAATATCTAAGGAGGCTTGGAAGATTGTGGCCAGAGTCTCTATAATTTCCAACCTTACTTTTCTCAGTATCCTCAGATAAATGCCATCTGGACCTGGCGATTAATCCAATTTTCAGCATGCCAGCCTTTCTAATACCTCCTCTTTATGTTTATTTCATCCAGTATCTTGCAACCTTCTTGCTAACCACACCTTTGGCAAAGTCTTCTTCCTTGGTGAATATCAATGAAGAATATTCATTTACCACCTCAGCCATGCTGCAACCCTGCAGCAATAGTTCTCCATTGTGGGCCCTAATTCCCCCATTGCTGACAACCTTTTTATTCTTAATGTGCTTATGGAAAGCCTTTTATTTTCATTTGTATTAGCCGCCAATCTATTCCCACCCAGTCATCTTTCCCCTATAACCCTTTTTACACTTTTTTAATACATTTTATATTTAGTCTCATACCCTTGTATGATCACCCTCTCCAAGATCTTGAGATATTTGTCAAATATCCCCTTTTTCTGTTTCATCCTACTCTCTATCTTCTTAGTCATCCAACTCTGTCTTCAGTTACCCTCCCTTTCCTCCTGGTATCAATGAACTTAGACTCGACCCAAACCATCTCCTCTTTAAAGGCTGCCCACTACTCCATTACCTTTCTGCCTTTAACTCCAATTTACCTGGGCCAGATCCCTCCTCGATTTGCTGAAATTAACCGTATGCCAGTTAAGAATTTTTAGTCTAGATTGTTTTTTGTATTTCTTCATAACTAATCTAAACTTTACTATACTATGACGCCTATTCCCATGATGTTCCTTAACTGTGACTTTCTCCACTAGACCTATTTAATTCCGCAGCAATGCCTCCTTCCTCATTGAGCAGAAAACATACTGATTAAGAATGTTCTCCCGAATACATTTTAGAAGAACTTCCCCTTCTTTGTCATTAACACATTTACTGCCCCATTCAATACCAGGGTAGTTAAAAGTTCCCAATATCACTACTCTAGTTCTTGCAACTCTCATTAATTTCCTTGCAAATGCTCCTCTATCCCTTTTTCATTATTTTGTGGCTTATAAAATGAATCCTGAATTTGCTTATTTTATTCTTTGGAGACTATTTGGAAACTAACAAAAATAATTTCCTCTGATACCATGACTTACAGTGGTGATGACAAGAATCTTATTTTAATGGTTTTTAAAGATGTAGTTATCTGGGAGCGAGTAATATTCTGTAACTGAATGTAAAGCTTCAGTTCATGATACACAATGAGCAAAGATTTTGAACACCTCTATTAAATCTCCTTTGGTCTAAGGGGAAGAACCCCAGCTTCTCCAGTCTCGCCTTGTAACAGAAGATCCCTCATCCCTGGTATAATTCTCATCAATCTCGTCTACACTCTCTCCAAGGCCTTGACATGCTTCCTAAAGTGCAATGCCTGGAACTGAACACAACACTGTTCTCCAGCTGGGGGCTAACCAGTGTTAGCTTACAGCTTCAGTGTTAATTCCTTGCTCTTATACTCTATTCTTCTAGAAATAAAGCCTAAGATCCAGGTGCTTTTTTAACAGCATTCTCAGCTTGCCTTGTTCTCAAAGATTTGTGTACATACATCCCAAAGTCTCTCTGTTCCTGCGCCTCGTTGAAAAGAATATCATTTAGCCTTGCCTCATTTTTCTACCAAAATGCATCACTTCACATTTTTCTATGTTAGGAGTTATAGCGTCTCCTGCTGTCTGTCAGGGGTCATGTGATGTTCTTGGAGGCTCTGACCAATGAGCCCTAATGTGGTTTCAGTTTCCTTAGCCCTAAGCTCTGGATTTCCCTCCCTACACCTCTCCGTCTCTCTACCTCACTTTCTTCCTTTAAGGCGCCTCTTAAAACTTATCTCTTTGACCAATCTTTTGTTTATCTAATGTAACATCTCCATATGTGGCTCAGGGTCATACTTTATTACATAATGCTTCTGTGAGGCATCTTGGGATGTTTCATTATGTTAAAGGCACTACATCAATATAAGTTATGTTGTAAGTTGTGGTTGCTGTTGGTTGAGCAATTAATATTGGCCAGCACACCAGGATAACTCCCTGCTCTTCGAATAGTACCATGGGATCTTTTGTGTCCTCTTGAGAGGGCTCCTCTGACACTGCCTCAGCACTGCACCGGAGTGTCAGACCTGAGAGGGCTCCTCTGACACTGTCTCAACACTGCACTGGAGTGTCGGACCTGAGAGGGCTCCTCTGACACTGCCTCAGCACTGCACCAGAGTGTCGGACCTGAAAGGGCTCCTCTGACGCTGCCTCAGCACTGCACTGGAGTGTCAGACCTGAGAGGGCTCCTCTGACACTGCCTCAGCACTGCACCGGAGTGTCAGACCTGAGAGGGCTCCTCTGACACTGCCTCAACACTGCACTGGAGTGTCGGACCTGAGAGGGCTCCTCTGACACTGCCTCAGCACTGCACTGGAGTGTCGGACCTGATTTTTGTGCTCAAGTCCTGGTGTGGAACTTGAACTCTGAACCTCTTGACTCAGAGGTGAGAGTGTTACCAACTGAGCCACAGCTAGTAACATCCCTTCCATAAAGTGACATGTCTAACAATGCAGTAATCCCTGAATACTGAGCTGCACTGTCTGTCCGACCATCTGCAGCAGGGATTGAAACTCTGATGTCTGATTGAAAGGAGGAGAGTATCACTCACTGAACCAAGCTGACCTGAAAGTGAGATATTATAACTATTCTCTTCAGCCCATTCAGTGTCGGGGGGTGGGGGGGGGGGGGTGGTGGGGGGCTTTCATAGAAACTTCCACTTCCCACTCAACCCAATATGATGATCAGAGTCAAGTGTTCCTGGGGACTGACTAGGATGGATGCTCCAATCATCTCGCTGGTGCAATGGGAAGGCAGACAGACCTGTTGTGTCAGATCCCCGTCCACTGTGTTGCTACAGGATTTCTTGAAGCTTCCCAAAGTTGCAGCACCAAAGCTGATACAGTCATGGTCCTGTGCAGAAATCACTAAAAGCTGGTGGACAGGTACAAAAAAATCAAAAAGACTGATTGAATGTTGGCCTTCATCCCAGAGAGGCTGGAATACAAAGGGGTGGAAGTTACATTATAGCTGTACAGAGCTGTGGTTAGATCTCAGCTGCTGTCCTGCAGTGCACCACAGGACAGCCTGTGAGGGAGCAGCCACACCAATTCACTAGAATGATACCGGGACTAAAAGGGTAAAATTATGTGGACAGGTTGATTTATCATATAGACTAAGGTTGTATTCCCTCAAATACGGAAGATGGTGTGATCTAATTAAGGTGTTAAGATGGCTAAAGGGTTTGATAGGATTAATAGAGAGAAACTGTTTCCTCTGGCGGGAGAGTCCAGGACAAGTGGTTCATGGGTGATGTCAGGGAGCACTTCACACAAAGGTGAATGGAAATCTAGAACTTTCTCTCTCAAAAAACTGTTGAAGCTGGAGGTCAATTGAAGCTTTCAAAACTGAGCTTGATAGATTTTGTTAGACAAGGCTGTTAAGGGGTATGGAATAAAGCTTGGTTGACATTCTAATATATAGATCATCCATAATCTAACTGAGAGACAGAACAGGCTTCAAGAGACTGAACAGCCCCCACATGTTGCGAAAGCCTTGAGCAATTTTTGGCGGTTTCCCAAAGAAGTATGTAGAGGTTTTGCCCTGTTATACTCTCAATAAGAGTATTCAGGCAACTTTACAGCACCATGCATTTGTAAAGACTGCACAGAAGATTCTTCATAAACCATTCAGAATATTTTGAGATTGTTTCTGTTCAAAATCATGTTTCCAGAAACAAAGGCACATTAGGTGTATTGCATTTTACCATCATTAAAACTAGCAGTAATGACCTGGTGTACACTCCCACAACTTCCCATCTCCAGTGCTACCCCAGACATTTACCGTGGGATTCCCTGGAAGTCCCCACGTAAGGATTGCACAGGAGTTCTCCGGGAAGTTCAAACATCCCATGGGCAATTACCCTACACCAGGGACCACCCAATACTCCAATTTAAATCGCAGATTTCAGATGGTCCCAATTCTCTTAACAGAATAGTTGTTCAGGAAAAGCTAGAATGATTAAAACCACTTCTAACGCCTGGGTAAGTGGCACTGGTGCCCCAACCCCCCCCCACCCCCGACGCCCCATGGGACCCCTGACCACTCCCCATATTCTGACTACACTCCTGACACCCCCCCCCACAACCACCCATCCACTCCCCTAACAACCCTCCCAACTTCCCTCCTCACCCTCCCAACTACCCTCCCCACTCCCCGACTACACCCCCACTCCCCCAACTGCCCTCTTCACCCCCACAACTACCTTCCCCATTCCCCAACTACCTGCCCCAGCCCCCTAACAACACCCCCACCCTGCCAACTACCCTCGCCACCCCCAACCACACCCACTTCTAACACCTGGGTAATAGTGGTACTGGCCCCCCCCCACCCCCCCACCGATGCCCCATGGGACCCCCGACCACCGCCCCCATACCCCGACTACACCCCTGACCCCCCCCAACCACCCACCCACTCCCCACAACTATCCTCCCCATCGCCAACTATCCTCCCTACCCCCCCGTCTACCCTCCCCACCTCCCCGATTACCTCCCCAACCCCCCGAATACACCTCCCATCCCCCAAATACCCCTCCACACCCCCAACTACCCTCCCAACCCCCACGAATACCCTCTCGACCTCCTGACTACCCGTCCAACATCCCACCCTTCTGATTACCCCTCCCCCATTGACCATCCAACAACCCCCCACCATCCCCCATCCTACCCTTGAAGCGTAAGTAATTAGGAATGGAGTGGCAATCCGATGCTGATTCAAACTCCTCAGAAGATCTGGCCCAATAATTTTTGAGAACAATTGAAAAGAGAGACTGTATTTGAAATTACATATTGCCTCTCAGCATCTTGTGACATTTGAAATGTTGTCACTGTTGTAATGGTGACAAACGTGGGAGCTAGCTTGTGCACAGTAAGATCCCATTTAATAAGCAGATGTGGCAGTTTTAGAAAACAGATTCTCATCCAGACCTAAATGATTCAACCAATGAGGAAGAAGAGAAAGACTTGCATTTATTTAGTTTTTCAAGAACACATGGTATGAAATGTAGTCACTGTTGTAATATAAATAAGTCAAAATGTTCACAGCAAGCTCCCACGAACAACAATATGATGATAACTAGATTCAGTATTGGGCAGGGAGAACTCCTTTGCTCTTATTTGAATAATACAATGTGATCTTTTAGAGCCACCTGAGAGTGCAGAGAGGGCCTTAATGTTTCATTTGAAAACAGTCACTCTAACAATCCCTCAGCACTGACAGAGTGTCAGTCTAGATTTTGGACTCAAGCCTCTGGAGTGGTAAGAGTGCTACCACTGAACCGAGGCTGATCCATACCCAGATGGGATTATTCTTTCAAATATATTCAATATTGGATGGATCTTGGGGAATTTTGTTAATGAAAACAGTCTGGGATATTTTAGGTAGCTGCATGTTTCATATCCAACTAAAACAGCTGGCTCCAGCTCATTTAAATAAAAGAACAATTGGTTCAAAATCACCTTTGCGGGTTATTGTTGAGAAGGAACAAGCCTTGTTGAAACAGTCCTTGGATGCCAAATACTAACTTCAGCAGTGCTATCATTCCAGATGTTTGAGCTGCATGTTACCGATGCTGCTGGAGTGCCACCTACAGGTAATGAGACATCAGAGCCCGCTGTGCAGCCAAAGCCACGAGAAAACCACATGTACATACTGAGAGGGCCACCAGGTCCTAGAGGTCAGTGCCAGATCCACCACTCTATAATCTTGAGTGTGATTGGTTACTTTGTTTGGGGAAAAAATAGGTTAAATTAAGGAGCAGACAGAGGCATGATGGGTTAAATAGACACCTTCTGTGTGGTATGATTCTATGGGAGTAAAATAGGTCTTGTAGCACTCATCTTTAGCACGATGTGGTCAACACATAGTAAATAAGGTAGCTGAGTTCCAGGAACTGATATAATGGCAATAATCTGCCTGAAAGGGGAGGAGGATTGGGAACATAATATTCCTGCCTACAAGGGATTCGGAAACGATGAAGGCAAAAAAGGAGTGAGGCTGGTAGTATTGATCAAAGAAACTCTGAAATCATTACAGAGCACTGCTGTAGGTGAGGATCAAAACCAGTATTTTCCATGCCTGATTGTGATGGGCGTGTTTAGTGGCGAGATCGGAAAATCTTGCGAGATGGCCCAGCGTTTCCCGGCGACATAAATCCAGGAAGCAATTGCTCCCTCCCCCCGTCAATGGTGGACCACGTTTCCTGCTGTCGGATGTCAGGAACTTAATTTAAATACATTTGCATATCATTACCCTGGCCGCACACAGGAATCACACCCCCACATCAAATTTAAAGCCCATGTCGGCGTGATTTTAGAACGGAATGATTTACAACTGCTTTTCAAAAGTGTGCACCTGGCAACCTGAACTTCAAGGGGCACTCGGAGGTGAGTGCACAAAACTTAGCGCAGCGCTCGTGAGGATCTCAACACAAAGAAGTGGCTCCGTGGATTCGAGGGGGCAGCCAGAGGCAAGTCTCCACAGCAGCTTCTTCATGGCTGGCTTGTGGTGCCAGGACTGGGGCAACACTACTGAAGAGAAGAAAACCTCGGGACAAGGATAATAGTGCAAAGGGGAAGTGACGGTAACACAGGCTGAAGGTTGCACACTAACATGGAGAGGAAGAAAACGGCCAGGCAGATAGAGAAACATGTCAAAGATGAGCACTCTTCTGCAGCTGAGACCATCTAGCTTGAGCTCAATTGACATGCTTGGAGTCAGGCTGGTCAAACAAATGTGTCCACTCAAGCAGCTGAGAGTGCCAATGATTGCTCCTCTAATTTTAACCCTTCGTGGGCAGACTTCAAACTCTACTGAGTGCTTAGGTGCTGCACAACCATTGGGCGACTGGGAAAGCTTGAGGATGCCCTTGGAAAAGGTGGCCATGGAACACTGATGGAGGGGTTGTCATGGTAATGAAGGAAAAAACACCAAACTGCATCCGAAAATATCCGAAAAATTTCTAAACAAGACCTGAGTTTTTAAAATGCACACAAGCCACTGGCTGGAATGCTGCAGGGTGACTCCCTAAGAGGTAATGGAACCCCATTGTTGCCAGACAATGTACTTCTAAAGACATCCAGAAACTAATTGTTCCCTCCAGTAGAGACAATGGGAAATTATGGGAGATGAGTATCGTCTCATCAAGAAATCCTGTGAGCAATGTTCAGACAGATTTGTGAATTTGCTTCCCACTTGAAAGAAAAGGTTAAAACTGAGCTGAGAAGCTGCCCCAGCATCTGTCTGCTGGTGGGTGCCCTGAGAGAGAGCAAGTCCTGGAAGTTTGACTCAGAAGTAACAGCCACACACAGTACCCCTGCAAATTATTTTTCAGCATCCTAATCTCTCTCCCTCTCCTTGGATTCAACTCTACTGGAACCTTGAAACCAACTAGTCGTCTACAGGAGTCAACTCTACTAGACCCTTGAATCGCAACAGCTGCAACACTCAATCACCTACTCCCCACAAGTCAAGGACTGTTCCGTATATCCTTTTTTAATATATATATTTGAATATATGTATATTATATATATATATATATATATATATATTCACTTACTTCAAACGAAATTCTTACTTTAACCTGTATGACCAGATGTGCATGTGTTTTAACTTTTCTTGCCTTTAGTAGTTGATAAACTTACTTTAACCTTTAACTCAAGAAAGTCTGATCAAATTGGCTCCTTCAAAACCAAAGCGATTGGGTCTGGGAAAAAGGTATCTGCAAAAGGGATCCATTTTAGATTAAATCTTGCAGTGATGAACAGAGTGGGGGTGGAGGGGGGGCGGTGCTGAATAAAGACAGGGTGCCAATTCATCCTCCTCATGCGGGGCATAACAATTTGGGGGTGTCCCAGCCAGATGGTGACAAACAGAGGGGTCTCGTCTGGATCAACAAATTTGGGGAGCCTCACCTGGGGGTGGGTTGTAACAAATTGGAGTGCTTGTCCTGGATTTGAACAGATTGGAGGCTCGGAGTCTGGAATGTTTTTTCCCCACAGACGAAACAAACAAATTAGAGTTCAGAAAGTTGTTTTGAAATCAATTTTTTAGAAACTGCAAAACGACTTTCTTGAGTCTATCCTACTAAAGTGTTAACATGTTTGCTTTTGATGCCAGTACCTTTCAAGCAGAAGCAGTTACTTTTGAGGATCTATAAGTTCCCTCTCTCAAACAGTTAAAAGAGGCGTTTAAGATTAGAATTTCAGCCAAAAGCCAGAAAACCTAAATTTTAAAAGGGGCGGCCAATGGTCTACAGATAGAAATTGAGGATGATGAAATGGATAGCATAACAGTAGAGAGATTAAAATTGGAGAAATAGAAATTTGAATTTCAGGAGAGAGAAAAGGAAGGGGCACGAAAGGAAGAGAGGGAATTTCAGGAGAGAGAAAAGAGAGAAAAGGAAGGTTCAACTAAAAGAAATTGAACTGAGGAGCAGGCATCCCACTGGGTCCCTTGAAGACACCACGAGCTCGGACTTAAGGATTGAAGCAACCAGGTTTGCTCATACAATCCCTAAATTTGATGAAGCAGAGCAGGAAGCCTACTTTATATCTTTCCAGAGGTTAGCACAGCAATTAAAGAGGCCAGTCCAACAGTGGTCCTTGTTACTGCAGAGTACACTTTCAGGGAAGGCTCATGAGGTTTACTCCCTCCTGCCTGAGGAAAGTGTTACTGACTGTGAGGTAGTAAAAAGGACTATACTAAGGCCATTCCAGTTAGTGCCAGAGGTGTACCAACAGAAATTCTGTATCCTCAGGGAACAGCCTGACCAGACGTACCTGGAATTTGAAAGACTTAAGCAACTTGCTTTTGACCAGTGGGTGCAGGCACTTAGACCGTAAGACCATAAGACATAGGAGCAGAAATTAGGCCATTCGACCCATCGAGTCTGCTCCGCCATTCAATCATGGCTGATAAGTTTCTCAACCCCATTCTCTTGCTTTCTCCCTGTAACCTTTGATCCCTATACCAATCAAGAACCTATCTATCTCGGTCTTAAATACACTCAATGACCTGGCCTCCACAGCCTTCTGTGGCAATGAATTCCATAGATTCACCACTCTCTGGCTAAAGAAGTTTCTCGTCATCTCTGTTCTAAAAGGTCTTCCCTTTACTCTGAGGCTGTGCCCTCAGGTCCTAGTCTCTCCTACTAATGGAAACATCTTCCTCACGTCCACTCTATCCAGGCCTTTCAGTATTCTGTAAGTTTCAATCAGATCCCCTTCTAAACTCATCCTTCTAAACTCCATCAAGTATAGACCCAGAGTCCTCAAACGTTCCTCATATGTTAAGCCTTTCATTCCTGGGATCATTCTTATGAACCTCCTCTGGACCCTCTCCAGGACCAACACATCCTTCCTGAAATACGGGGCCCAAAACTGCTCACAATATTCTAAATGCAGTCTGACCAGAGCCTTATAAAGCCTCAGCAACACATCCCTGCTTTTATATTCTAGTCCTCTCGAAATAAATGCCCACATTGCATTTGCCTTCCTAGCTACCAACTCAACCTGCAAGTTAACCTTAAGAGAATCCTGGACTAGGACTCTCAAGTCCCTTTGCACTCCAGACTTCTGAAACTCATGGAGGAGTTTAAAAACTCCCTCACCTTTCCAATAAGAACACACCTAGAGCAGCGGTGTGGCGGCAGGGGGTGGGGCGTGGGGGGCGGGGTGGGGGATGGTGGCTGCGTGGATCACAGGGCCAGGCAGGGGCAGCCACAATGGTCGACAATTATGAGTTGATCCACAAACCCTTGTTCCAGAAGAAACCCTCTCTTAGCACCCCCAACCAACTGGGAAGGAGAGTGATAGGAAACTGAGCATCCATGGGAGAGAGGGAAATTCTGGGCACCCTCCTCAGGACAGAAAAGATGACGCTGAAATGAAAAGTGAAGACAAGCAGCCTGTGTTTTAAATGCTGGAAGGTAGGGCACATCCAGGCCAACTGCTGGAGGCTACCAGAAAAACTACTGGGATTTATCGGAGCACATACACCCTGTGCAGAGAATGGGAGTCAATCAGAGAGCATATAAGATCAAGCTATGGCTCTGACTGCGAATCCCTGAAGGGGGTCTCCTGAGAGTGCGGATGAGGTGAAACAAATACCTGAGGGTTATCAGGATTTTGTATCTGAAGGAATGGTGGCCACATTTCCTCAGGGTGAGATGAGCAAGCCTGTGGTAATACTGAGGGACACAGGAACCAGCCAGACTCTACTGCTGGGAAAAGGCATGACCTTCCCACCAGAGAGTGCCATAAATGCCAAAGTGCTGGTAAAGGGGATTGAAGGAGGGTACATCAGGAGTGTGACTTTGTATCAGGACCAGTGACTGTGGGAGCCATCCTCAGTTTGCCTGTGGACGGGATCGACCTGCTCCTCAGCAATGACCTGACAGGATCTCCTGTGGTCTCAGAGAAGCTGATTGAGGTCAGGGAGACTGAACAGCTACAGGAGAAAGTGCCAGGCGTTTTCCCCCACTGTGTGGTAACCATGTCTATGGCCCGACAAGCCCCAACACAGGAAGCTGAGACGAGACTGCAGACAGAAAACCCTCCGGTCTGGTCATCTGAAACCTTTGTTGGGAGTCTAGAAGGCCCTAAGGAGCTGATAAATAATCCTTGATAGCGGCCCAGGAAACTGACCCACTGTTAAAAACATTAGCTCAGGCTGCTCACAATGAGGTTGAGGTAGAAGCAGTCCCTGAATGCTCCTACATTAAAAATGAGGTGTTGTTGAGGAAATGGACCTGCAAACGAGGAGTGGACAATGATCCACCAGATGGTATTGCCACCAAGGTACGGTGGGGAAATCTTGCGGCTAGCTCACAAAGTTTCAATGGCTGGGCACCTCGGTATAGGCAAAACCCAAGCCCACATTAGCCAGCAAGGCCACACTTCCACAGGGATGTAGTAAGGTTTTACAGAACCTGCCACACATGCCAGGTTGTGGAAAACCCCAACTTGCACCTATTATTCCCATGCCAGCTTTTGGGGAACCATTCAGCAAGGTGTTAGTGTGCTGTATGGGGCCCCTACCTAAAACAAAAGGGGGCCACAGGTATATCTTTAGCATCATGAACATGGCTACCCATTTCTCAGAGGCTTTTCCCCTGCGAACCATACCTGCCAAAATAGTGCTGAGGGAATTGACCCAATTCTTTACCAGGTATGGTCTACCCACCGAGATCCAGTCGGACAGGGCACAAATTTCATGTCCAAGATATTCCAGGGAGTCATGGGTGACTTGGACGTGACTCAACTAAAGTCTTCAGCGTATCACCCACAGCCCCAGGGGACACTAGAGTGGCACCACCAAAGCCTAAAAACAATGATCATGGCATACTGCCACAAGTATCCTCATGACTGGGTTAAAGGACTAAGTTTCGTTCTGTTCCCTACCAGGGACACATCCAATGAATCCACCGGGTTTACTCCATTCAAGTTAGTTTATGGGCGCCAAGTGCGAGGGCCTCTGAAACTAGTCAAGGGGAGGTTTTTAGAGCAGGAGGAGGACCTCTTCATGTTGGATTACATTACCGTGTTCCGGGAATGGCTCATGGGAGCCTGCCAGGTGGCCCGAGAGGACTTGAAAATCTCCCAGACGGCTGTGAGAAAACAGGCTGACGGACATGCCAAGACCCAAACCTTTCAGCCAGGAGATGACATGTTAATGCTCCTACCAATATCAGGTTAACCCTTAGAGGCCTGGTTCAGTGGCCCGAACAGAGGAGCAAAGCAACTCGGGGAAGTGAACTATCTAATTGAGACCCCAGATCAGGGGAAAAAGCAAAGACTGCGTCATGTCAACATGATAAAACGATATCACAGCCGAGAAAAGACAAGCAAGTAGCGGTCTGTCCCATTGCCACTAACCTGGAGGAGGAGGGTAGCAGTGGGGATGAATTGGAGGGAGATGTGGATGAGGCCCACATTGAACCCCCTATTACCCGGCTAACCAATACAGAAATACTAGCCAACTTAGCCTCCTTGTTCTCCCACCCAGGTGCAGAACAGCGGGCAGACCTGACGAGGCTGCTCACTGCGTTAAAGGCTTGTGCAGAGACAAGCCAGGCTGCACCATCCTCGCCCTACATGATGTGGATGTGGGAAAGGCCCCTCCAATAAAGCAACATCCCTACCGTCTAGGCCCAGAGAGGCTGGCCCAGGCCCAGCAGGGGATTAACTACATGCTGGAGCACCAACTAATGGAGCCTAGCAACAGTAGCTGGAGCTCCCCAGTTGTGCTCGTGCCCATGCTGGACGGCTCCACAAGGTTCTCACATTGACTACCGAAAAGTTAACGCAGTGACCAGAGCTGACTCCTACCCGATACCCTGGCTGGAAGACTGCATAGATAGGATAGATAAAGCAGCCTATATCACAAAGGTAGACTTACTCAAGGGATCCTGGCAGGTTCCTTTGACGGCCCAAGCAAAGGAAATCTCTACCTTCGTAACTCCAGAGGGTTATACCAGTTTCAGGTTATGCCCTTCGGACTCCGAAATGCCCTGGCTATGTTCCAAAAACTGATGAGCCAGGTAGTGATGGACTTGTCCAATTGTGTCATGTACCTGGATGACCTCCTAGTGTACAGCGACACCTTAGAGAACCACGCAGAGCAACTGGAAGCCCTCTTCCAGAGTGTATAGTCAGCTGACCTAGTGGTCAATCTCACAAAGAGTGAGTTCGCTAAGGCTAAAGTGACCTATCTAGGACACATACACGGTCAAGGACAGGCACTGTCCAGGGCTACCGAGGTGCAAGCCATAGCCCAGTTCCCCATTCCCACCACAAAACGGGAAATCATGATGTTCTTGGGGATATGTGGGCTCTACCACAAGTTTGTCCCAAATTTTAGCACAGCAGCCCACACCCCCCACCCCCATTCCCCCCCCACCCCACCTCCCCACCCTGGCTGACAGACCTACTACAGAAAAAGGGAAAGGTAATGTGGACAGGGAAATGCTAGACAGCCTTTGAAAAGCTGAAGGCCATGTTAATAGATGAAACCATGCTTGCAGCCCCAGACTTTAATCAGGCATTTAAAGTACCCATTGTTGCGAGTGGCATTAGGGTAGGGGGTGTTCTCCTACAGGAGAACTAATCTAGAATCGAGAGATCAATCAGGTACTTCTCTAAAAAGCTTAACAAGCATCAGAAACAGTACTCCACAGTAGAGAAGGAGACCTTTGGTTTATTACTGACTCTCAGACAATTTGAGGTGTATGTCTGAAATGGGTACAGAGAGACCAGTCAACACCAACCACAATCCATTAACTTTTGTGGAAAAGTTTAAGACCCGGAATGCCAGACTATTCTACTGGAGTTTGTTGCTCCAGCACTTAAAAATCACCCATATTCCTGGGAAATCTAATGTCCAGAACTTAAAGGAGCCCACTTAGAACCAGAAAAGATAAATTGACCATTGCTTAAAGAATGAATGGGTGTATGAAAATGTTTTGTTGTTTTATATGTTTTTTCCTCATTTCATTCTGGGTAAGAGGGCAAGTGTCATGATAATGAAGGAAAAACATCAAATTACATCCGGAAATATTGGACTTTAAAATTACACCTGAGCTTTAAAAAAAATGCATACAAGCCACTGGCTGGAATGCTGCAGAGTGGCTGCCTAAGAGGTAATGGAACCCCGCCCTGTTGCCAGACGAGGTACTTCTAAAGACATCCAGAAACTAATTGCTCCCTCTGGTAGAGACAATGGGACATAATGGGAGATGAGTATCATCTCGTCAAGGAATCCTGTGAGCAATGTCCAGATAGATTTGTGAATTCACTTCCCACTTGGAATATACAAAGAAGAGGTTAAAGGTGAGATGAAAAGCTGCCCCTGTGTCTGTCTATTGGCGGGTGTTCTGAGAGAGCAAGTGTTGGAAGTTTCACTCAGAAATAACAGCCATATGCAGTGCCCCTGCTAATCACCATTTTGCAGGTATCCCAATCTCACTCCCTGTCTACTGGATTCAACATTACTGGAACCTCAAAACCGACTATTCATCTAGTGGAGTCAACTCTACTGGAACTTTGAAACTGACTATTCGTCTACTGAAGTAAATTTTACTGGAATCTCAAATTGCAGCAGCTGCAATGCTCAATCACCTACTCCCCACGAGTCAAGGACTGTTCCATATACCTTTTATAATATATATATATTCACTTATTTCAAGCTAAATTCTTACTTTTAACCTGTATGACCAGATATGCATGTGTTTTAACCTTTCTTGCCTTTAGTAATTAATAAATCTTTAACTCAAGAAAGTCTGATCTAATTGGTTCCTTCAAAACCAGAGCGATTGGGTCTGGGGAAAAAGGTATCTGCGAAGGGATCCATTTTAAATTAAATCTGGTTGTGACCAAAAGAGTGGGGGGGGGTGCTGCTGAATAAAGACAGGGTGCCAGTTCATCCTCCTCACCCGGGGCATAACAATTTGGGGGTGTCCCAGCCTGATGGTGACAAACTGAGGGGTCTCGTATGGATCAACAACTTTGGGGAGCCCCATCTGGGGGTGGGTCATAACAATGCACTCCTGATCCCTTGCATTATGTTTAAATAGACATTGAAAAGTCATGCTCATGGTCTAAGTAAACTGCAGAGCCTTGCAGTGCAGGCTAGGTCATTGCCAGCGCATGAGCTGAGAGGTCAGAATGCAGTCAAGTGGCCGAAGCTGCCTCCACTCGGTTATGTGGCGTAGGGTGGTGCTGGGTGTGGGCTTGGTGAACCATCAAACATACTAAACACTAGGCATCAATGTGGTGGCCTAAACTCTCCAGCATGTGTTAAGTGGCTTTGAGGCAGTCGCAGGTAATGACTTAACGAAGTGTGGTCCTTAGGCAACAATTGCTGACACTTGCATCTCTCTCTTGGATACTGCAGTGAGGCAACCATCAGGAACATGGAGCCTGGTGATCTCGCTGTCTGCCTCATCACTTATAGGCAGGAGAGAAGATGGGGAAGAATGTGATGGAGTCACATGGCTCGACAAAGGGAGGAGCAGAAGCCCCAAGACCAAGAGGCCGCCTTCTCTGTACACAGAGGATGAACCCCACAGAGCCGTCTTCTGTAGGTGCTTCGCTAGACTCAGGGCCTACGGACGATGCAGGTGCTACCTGCAGATGGTGAGAAACAGTGTCACCAACACCTGCTCATGTCAAGGGAGCTGGTCACTCACATATGCCACCTTCTGCAGGATATGGTGCCAGGCAGACTCAGAGGGCATTCACTGCCAGTGGCAGTGAAGGTGACCACTGTGCTCAATTTCTACAGCAGTGCTCCACTGGGGATCTTTGCAGGGTCTTGCAAGCCTCCATTCACAAGTGTATCCAAGAGGTCGCAGACACCATTTTTGCCAAGGCACACAATCTTTTCAACTTTGCCAGAGGTCAGGTGAGCCAGGAAGGAAGAGCGTTGGTATTTGCTGAGATTTCCAGATTCCCACAGGTGCAGGGTGGCATTGACTGCACTCTCGTGGCTCCTAAATCTCCCTGGCAACAAGCAGTCCAGTATGTGAACTGCAAAGGCTTCCACTCTCTCAATGTTCAGCTGGTATACAACCCTAACAAATGGATCATGCAGGTGTGTGCAAGATACCCCAGAAGTGTCCATGACTTGTACACCTTCAGCAGGTCTCAGATTCCTGACATCTTCCAGGGTCCACAAAAGCTGCAGGGTTGGCTCCTCAGGGACAAGGGCTACCCACAGAGGACAAGGCTGATGATGCCCGTGAGGCAGTCTCAGACTGCTGCTCAGGGAAGGAACAATGAGGCTCATGCCACAACCCGGACTTCGGTGGATCACACCACAGGGATCCTGAAAATGAGGTTCCGGTGCCTTGACAGATCTGGTGGAGCACACCAGTCCACTCACCAGAGGGTGTCATGCATCATCATGGCTTACTGCGTGCTCTACAACCTGGCAATGCAAAGGTGGGAGGACCTGGATGATGAGGAGCTGCACATTTCCTTCGATGAGGAGGAACTCAAAGGGGATGAAGGTGATGAGGCCTTGGAAGGGGAGGATGCAGGCGATGAGGACATTGCACTGGCCAAACAAGGCCCTCGTTGTCGCAAGATTTCAAGAGGATGATGACAAGATTTTTTTTTATTCATTCATGGGATGAGGGAGTCGCTGGCTGGGACAGCATTTATTGCCCATCCCTAATTGCCCTTGAGAAGGCAGTGGTGAGCAGCCCTCTTGAACTGCTGCAGTCCATATGGTATACGTACACCCACAGTGCTGTTAGGAAGGGAGTTCCAGGATTTTGACCCAGCAACAGTAAAGGAACGGTGACATACTTCCAAGTCAGGATGGTGAGTTTCTTGGAGGGGAACTTCCAGGTGGTGGTGTTCCCATCTATCTACTGAGCTCGTCCTTCTAGATGATAGTGGTCGTGGGTTTGGAAGGTGCTGCCGAAGGAGCCTTGGTGAATTCCCACAGTGTATCTTGTAGATGGTACACACTGCTGCCACTGTGCGTCGGTGGTGGAGGGAGTGAATGTTTGTGGGTGTGGTGCCAATCAAGTGGGCTGCTTTTTCCTGGATGGTGTCAAGCTTCTTGAGAGTTGCGGGAGCTGCACTCAGCCAGGCAAGTGGAGAGTATTCCATCACACTCCTGACTTGTGCCTTGTAGATGGTGGGCAGGATTTGGGAAGTCAAGAGGCAAGTTACTAGCCGCAGGATTCCTAACCTCTGACCTGCTCTCGTAGCCACAGTATTTATATGGCTAGTCCAGTTCAGTTTCTGTTCAATGGTAACCCCAAGGATTTTGATAGTGGGGGATTCAATGATGGTAATGCCATTGAATGTCAAGGGGCAATGCTTAGATTCTTTCTTGTTGGAGATGGTCATTGCCAGGCACTTGTGTGTTCCTAAACAAAAACAGAATTACCTGGAAAAACTCAGCAGGTCTGGCAGCATCGGCGGAGAAGAAAAGAGTTGACTTTTCGAGTCATCATGACCCTTCGACAGAACTTGAGTTCGAGTCCAAGAAAGAGTTGAACTATAAGCTGGTTTAAGGTGTGTGTGTGGGGGGTGGAGAGAGAGAGAGAGAGAGAGAGGTGCGGGGGGGTGTGGTTGTATGGACAAACAAGCAGTGATAGAAGAAGATCATCAAAAGATGTCAACAACAATAGTACAATAGAACACATAGGTGTGAAAGTTAAAGTTGGTGATATTATCTAAATGAATGTGCTAATTAAGAATGGATGGTAGGGCACTCAAGGTATAGCTCTAGTGGGGGTGTTTTTTTTAATTTTTTTTTATAATGGAAATAGGTGGGAAAAGGAAAATCTTTATAATTTATTGGGAAAAAAAAGGAAGGGGGAAACAGAAAGGGGGTGGGGATGGGGGAGGGAGCTCACGACCTAAAGTTGTTGAATTCAATATTCAGTCCGGAAGGCTGTAAGGTGCCTAGTCGGAAGATGAGGTGTTGTTCCTCCAGTTTGCGTTGGGCTTCAACAGCATCTGCAGTTTTTTTTTTGTTTTTATACTTGTGTGTTCCTATCTATCTAATGAGCTCGTCCTTCTAGATGATAGTGGTTGTGGGTTTGGAAGGTGCTGCCGAAGGAATGTGCTTCCTTCACATGAATGTTTCTTGCCACTTGTCAGCCCAAGCCTGGATATTGTGCAGGTCTTGTTGCATTTGGACATGGACTGCTTCAGCATCTGAGGAATTGCGAATGGTGATGAGCATTGTGCAATCATCAGCGAACATCCCCACTTCTGACCTTATGAGGGGGGGAAGGTCATTGATGAAACAGCTGAACACATTTGGGCTGAGGACACTACGCTAAGGAACTCCTGCACTGATGTCCTGGAGCTGAGATGACTGACCTCCAACAACCACAACCATCTTCCTTTGTGTTAGGTATGACTCCAACCAGCAGAGAGTTTTCCCCCTGATTCCCATTGACTCCATTTGTGCTAGGGCTCCTTGATATTACACTTGGTTAAATGCTGCCTTGATGTCAAGGGCAGTCACTCTCACCTCACCTCGGGAGTTCAGCTCTTTTGTCCATGTTTGAACCAAGGCTGTAATGAGGTCAGGAGCTGAGTGGCCCTGACAGAACCCAAACTGGGCATCAGTGAGCAGGTTATTGCTAAGAAAGTGCCGCTTGATAGCACTGTTGATGACCCCTTCCATTACTTTACTGATGGTCAAAAGTAGACTGACATGGCAGAAATTGTCCAGGTTGGATTTGTCCTGCTTTTTGTATACAGGACATACCTGGGCAATTTTCCACATAGTCAGGTAGATGCCAGTGTTGTAGCTGTACTGGAACAGCTTGGCTAGGGGCGCGACAAGTTCTGGAGCACAAGTATTCAGTACAATTGCCAAAATATTGTCAGGGCCCATAGCCTTTGCAGTATCCTTCGGCCTCCAGCCATTTCTTGATATCACATGGGGTGAATCGAATTGGCTGAAGACTGGCATCTGTGATGCTGGGGACATCCGGAGGAGGCCGAGATGGATCATCCACTTGGCACTTCTTGCTGAAGATTGTTGCGAATGCTTCAGCCTTATCTTCTGCACATGTGCTGGGGTCCTCCATCATTGAGGATGGGGGTATTTGTGGAGCCTCCTCCTCCTCCTCCAGTGAGTTGTTTAATTGTCCACCACCATTTAGACTGGATGTGGACGGACTGCAGAGCTTAGAACTGATCTGTTGGTTGTGGTTTCACTTAGCTCTGTCTGCTTATGCTGTTTGGCACACAAGTAGTCCTGTGCTGTAGCTTCACCAGGTTGGCACCTTATTTTTAGGTATGCCTGGTGCTGCTCCTGACATGCCCTCTTGCACTCTTCATTGAACCAGGGTTGATCCCCTGGCTTGATGGTAATGGCAGAGTGGGGGATATGCCGGGCCATGAGGTTACAGATAGTGTTCGAGTACAATTCTGCTGCTGCTGAAGGTCCACAGCGCCTCATAGATGCCCAGTCTTGAGTTGCTAGATCTGTTCGAAATCTATCCCATTTAGCACAGTGATAGTGCCACACAACACAATGGATGGTATCCTCAATGTGAAGACAGGACTTTGTCTCCATAAGGACTGTGCAATGGTCACTCCTACCAATACTATCATGGACAGATGCATCAGTGGCAGGCAGATTGGTGAGGATGAGGCCAAGCGTGTTTTTCCTTCTTGTTGGTTCATTCACCATCTGCCGCAGACCCAGCCTAGCAGCTATGTGCATTAGGACTTGGCCAGTTTGGTCTGTGGTCGTGCTACTGAGCCACTCTTGGTGATGGACATTGGAAGTTCCCCACTCAAAGTATATTCTGTGCCCTTGTTCAAATTGTGTTCAACACGGAGGAGCACTGATTCATCAGCTGAGAGAGGGAAATACGTGGGAATCAGCAGGTTTCCTTGCCCTTGTTTGACATGATGCCATGAAACTCCATGGGGTCCGGAGTCGATGTGCAACTCCCTCCCAACTGTATACCACTGTGCCGCCAACTCTGATGGGTCTGTCCTACCGGTGGGACAAGACATACCCAGGGATGGTGATGGTGATGTCTGGGACATTATCTGTAAGATATGATTCTATAAGGATGACTATTTCTGGCTGTTGCTTGACTAGTCTGTGAGACAGCTCTCCCAATTTTGGCACAAGCCCCCAGGTGCTAGTAAGGAGGACATTGCAGGGTTGACAGGTCTGAGATTGCCATTGTTGTTGTCGTTTCCGGTCCCTAGGTTGATGCCGGGTGGTCCGTCCAGTTTCATTACTTTATATTGGCTTTTTAGCGGTTTGATACAATTGGGTGGCTTGCTTGGGCATTTCAGAGGGCATTTAAGAGTCAACCACATTACTGCAGAGTCACTTGTAGGCCAGACCAGGTGGGGATGACAGATCTCCTTCCCTAGAGGGCATTAGTGAACCAGATGGGTTTTTACAGCAATCGTGGTCCCCAGAGCATTACCCCAAGCCTCTGGATTACCAGTCAAGTGACAACACCACTACGCACTGCCTCTCCCAGTCGACACTCTTGACATCTTCACATTGCATCTGGGAATGTCTGACACCTGTCTGGCTGAGGGCAGCACACATAAGCTCTGTGAAGAGGCTCATATCATGGAGATGATGCTCAAGTACAGCAGGCACATGGACTTTAGCAGCACTTGATCCTTTAAAAGGCTTCATCCCCTATTCCCATCAGCACCACACATTTATCTGTCAGGAATGTTGTCAAGATGTGGGGGCAGCCCCTCCTCTAAGGTACTGAGAGCACACAGAAACCATCACGGAACCCTGTGATGGTTGGGAACGAGATTCTTAGATTTACAAGAATGTTGCCAGGGCTTGAAAATTGCAACTGTGAGGAGAGGTTGGATAGGTTAGGGTGTTTTCCTTAGAACAGAGGAGGCTGAGGGGGACCTAACTGAGGTGTCCAAAATTATGAGGGGCCTAGATAGGGTCGACAGGAAAGACTTGTTTCCCCTCTCTGAGAGGTCAATTACCAGTGGGAATAGGTTTAAGGTGATTGGTAGAAGGATTGGAGAGGATATGAGGGAAAACTTCTTCACCCAAAGGGTGGTGGGTATCTGGAATTCAATATCTAAATCAGTGGTTGAGGCTGAAACCCTCAACTCATTTAAAAGGTACCTGGATCTGCATCTGAAGTGCTATAACCTGCAAGGCTATGGACCAGGTGCTGGAAAGTGGGATTAAAATGAGCAGCTAGCTTCTTTTTCTCTTTTTATGGCCAATGCAGATGCGGTGGGCTGAACGGCTTCTTTACGCACTGTAACTTTTCTATGGTTTTGTGCTCCTATTCTTGCAGCAAACACAAGCCACATCAAGGAGCAGGCATCACAGATCTTGAGAGTAACTTTGAAGCCAGACATTCACTGTACTCAGAAGGTTACACACTGAACAGGGTAGAGGTCCTGGACTGTGACACTTGCCTTCATTTTATACAGAAACCAAGGTTTCACATCTGAGTGGCATGAAACTGTTCATCATAACAAGGAGCCATAGGCAAGGAGAAATTCTTGTGAGTTTATTTCCAATAATGAACATTATGTGGAAGTGATTAACATCCGTGACCAGGCTGTGCAACTATAACTTTTTAACCTTCCTAACCCTGCCGCTACATCTCTGTGCTCCCCAGACATCCTCAGCAAAGGTGAAGGCAGCCTGGCAACTGCTACACACTGTTACCTGTGATGACCTTGGCGGGCATCCTCTGGAGGGCCGCAGCCTGCTTTTGGGATCCTGCAGTGTGGCAGAGGCACCCTCCTTAGCCTGCAGAACTGGAGCTGCTGGAATCACCGGAAGAGGGGATTCAGATGGGCCGGACACTCCTGGAGTCACCTGGGTTGCTGGCCCAGGGGTGTGCACCTGCTGATCCTCCTGATCAGGGACGGAGGGCCGCTGGCTTACTCCTTGAGAGGAAGGGGCAGCTGGAGTAAGCTCAATGTGCCCCACACCACTCTCGCGTTGGCACTGATGGATGCCAGCAAGTGCCTCAGCAATGAAGTGCATCTCCTGCAGCAGTGCAGGACCGATGACCTGGACCAAGGTCTCCATGGCGGCCGCCATCCCACCAATGTTGACCTTGGTGCGTTGCAATGCTGGCATTATTACCTCAGCCTGAAGGGTTCCTCCCTCATGCCTTGCAATCTGAGGAGTGCAGCAGACATCCCTTCCTGATGTTCCTGAACTTGCCTTTGCAGCTCCAGCAACTAAGACGTGACCAAGTCCAGAGGCTCATCATCTGACTCAGACTCAGCAAATTTCTGGCCTTCAGCAGCCCTCCGAGTGACAGGGACCTGGGAAGTCCCTGCCTCCGCCTGCTGTGGATCAGAAGATGCGATTTGCTTACCAGATTGTGATCCTGAAGCTAGGTCCCACGGTGGTGCATGTCTCTGTGCTGTTGGAGGGTGTGGGTGAGCGCTGTGATGGGACTTCGATGTCACTA
This sequence comes from Isurus oxyrinchus, assembly GCA_026770705.1. Taxonomy (NCBI): domain Eukaryota; kingdom Metazoa; phylum Chordata; class Chondrichthyes; order Lamniformes; family Lamnidae; genus Isurus; species Isurus oxyrinchus. The sequence goes on from JANJGN010000010.1 coordinate 105,293,800, forward strand.
CCTGCAGATTCCTCTTCTGTGATGTCCTCAGGGCTGAAATCGAGGACCTGGCTGCTGGACCTGCTTGGCTGACTCCCACATGTGCCTGCAAAAGCGGGGGGAGATAATTAGTGCATGGCAGTGGCCTGTGAAAGAGGACACATCACTCACAGTGTGGTTGTCTGATGGATATTGCACGGCTGAACCCTCACTTGGTAGAGCAGCACTGACCTCACCATCAGCACAGGACCGGTCCAGATCCTCACCGGCCAGCTGGATAGTTCTGTTTTCAAAGCCATTGAGGATCTTGAAGTTGAGCATTCCTCTACTAGTCTGTGGTCTCTCCCTCTATTGGGTGCCAGCTTGCCCTGCATGAAGACTGAAGGAGAGCATGTAAGCAGGACACCTGCCAGGCCAGATGAGAAGGATGCCTGGCATGTGCAGGTGGCGAGTGGTGCCATGGATGGCACGATCCGCAGGGTAGATGAAGGTATGTGTGAGAGAGTGAGTCATGATGACCCTTGAACTGGCAGTGAGTGAGATCCTTGTGGATATGTGAATGGTTCGTGAGTGTGTGAGTTGAGAGCAATGGGAAGAGTGACTTAGCCTGGAAGAACGGATGAGACCATTCAGCCTCTTTTGATACTGGGTGGCTGTCCTATTTTGGAGTGTGTTGGTGCTGACCACTGCTGCCACCACCTCCCATGTTGGTTTGGTGATCTTGCTGCTGGTCTTCACCCAGAGCAGGGGTAGAAGACATGGCAGTGTGCCTCCACTACGTCTAGTGGGTGCTCAAGGGAGCTGTCGCTAAGTTTGGGGCAGCGTGTTTCCTAGCCTTGGCAGCCATCAGTTCCCAGCAACTTCCTATGCCTTGGACAATACTGGCTCTGTGCAGAGGCAGCCTTTAAATATGGTGCCCAGGTTACTGAAGCTCCAAGAGCACGGCAGGGCGGGCAAATCTGAAGCCACCCCACCAGTGATTCAATGAAAGACCTGTTGCCTCTGAATTTTTTTCATAATGTTCCACATGATACAGGGTGAACTTCCGCCATTGCTGTCGACAGGTCAGGCTGGCTTCCCTGCTCCATATCGGATTTTACCGATTTCAGGGAAAGTCCTGGTCTGAGTCTATTTAGTTAGAATTAGGGAACAATGAAGGAACTATTTCCCACTGGGTAGAAATTTCGTTAGGAAAAACACAGAGAGGCAATATAAAATAAAGGGTACATTTCTGAAGAGGGTGCAGGACTGGAGCTGGCAGGGTTGGTTCTCACAGTCATCGTGGAAAGCAGCACAAATGTGCAATGAACAGCAGTGAGTTTATTGCAAGCCCCAATCCTCAGTCTGAATTTGGAGCTGATCCCCTGGAGGAATCCTGGTGCATGTATTTAAACTATTTTTAGAATGCGTGGTTTTAATTCAGATTCTGGGAGAATGTGTATTGGCTGCTGGTGGTTACACTATTGAATCCAAACCGCCCACTCCTGAGAGGATGCTTAGGCCCAATATAAAAGCAGAAACTGTGAAGCTTGCAGTACAGGCAAAAACACAGCAGTCACTATTCTTTCAGTGAGACGTCGGGTTAGCAGCGAGTGACAGAACCAATCATTCAAATTAGCATGATCAGGAACAGTCAAATGTTCCCAGTCCGTCTGCATCCATTTCATTTAACCCTCTCGTATCTTTTTAAACAGGACCACCTGGACAAAAAGGAGACATCGGACTGCCCGGGCTACCTGGTGAGAATTCTGATGTCTTTTTTTAAGGAGTTGCCCACCATAAGGGAGCTCAAAAATTACCTTTAATTTGTTTGCTCTGAAGTCACGCTCTTTGAGAGACAAGCCTGGCAGGACAGTCAGAATAGCCGGTGTCTGCCCAAAATAAAACAGAAAAAGCCGACCACACTCAACAGATTTGTGAGCAGTAAGAATAATTAACTGGGGGGGAAGCCAATTTCAATGGGTACGAAAGGATCTGGGTCAAATTAATTGGTGTCAAAGGTTGGCAGGACAAACAATTGCTGAACAACGGGCTACCTTCAAAGAAGAAATGGTTCGGGCACAGTCAAGGTATATGCCTTCAAAAGGGAAGGGTAGGGCAAACAAATCCAGAGCTCCTTGGATGTAAAAGGAGGTGGAAATTAAGATAAAGAGGAGAAAGTGTTCTTATGACAGACGCCGGGTAGAAAGTACTATTTAGAATCAGGCTGAATACAGAAGGTTCAGAGGGGAGGTGAAAAAGCAAATAAGAGAAGCAGAGAGGGAGTATGAAAAGAGATTGTTCGCTAACATAAAAGGATATCCCATAGTCCTCTATAGGCACATAAGAAGTAAAAGGGTGGTAAAAGGCCAATTAGGGACCCAACGGAGATTTATGCATAGAGACAGGGGCCATGGCTGAGGTGTTAAATGAATACTTTGCAAGTATTTCTTTACCAAGGAAGATGCTGCCCAGGTCATGGTGAAAACGGAGAAATGTCAGACACTAGAAGGGTTTAAAATTGATAAGGAGGAGGTATGGGAAAGGCTGTCTTAACTTAAAGTCAATAATGCACTGAGACCGGATGAGCTCCAACCAAGGACATTTTTTTTAATTCATTCATCGGATCTGGGTTTCACTGGCTAGGTCAGCATTTATTGCCCATCCCTAATTGCCCTTGAAAAGGTGGTGGTGAGCTTTCTTCTTGAACCGCTGCAGTCCATGTGGTGTAGCTACACCCTCAGTGCTGTTAGAGAGGGAGTTCCAGGATTTTGACCCAGTCACAGTGAAGGAATGGTGATATATTTCCATGTCAGGATGGAGAGGAAATTCCAGGTGGTGGTGCTCCCATACATCTGCTGCCCTTGTCCTTCTAGGTGGTAGCAGTTGTGGGTTTGGAAGGTGCTGTCTAAGGACCGTTGGTGAGTTCCTGCAGTGCATCTTGTAGATGGTACGCACTGCTGTTACTGTGCGTCGGTGGTGGAGGGAATGAATGTTTGTGGATGGGGTGCCAATCAAGTGGGCTGCTTTGTCTTGAATGAGTGTTGTTGGAGCTGCACTCGTCCAGGCAAGTGGAGAGTATTCCATTACACTCCTGCCTTGTGCCTTGTAGATGGTGGGCAGGCTTTGAGGAGTCAGGAGCTGAGTTATTTGCCACAGGATTCCAGTCTCTGACCTGCTCTTGTAGCCGCAGTATTTATATGACTAGCCTAGTTCAGTTTCTGATCAATGGTGACCCCCAGGATTTTGATAGTGCGGGATTCAGTGATGGTAATGCTATTGAATGTTATATTCTGTCTTGCTGGAGATGGTGATTGCCTGGCACATGTGTGGCACAAATGTTACTTGGTACTTGTCAGCCCAAGCCTGGATATTGTCCAGATCTTGCTGCATTTGGACATAGACTGCTTCAGTATCTGAGGAGTCACAAATGGTACAGAACATTATGCAATCATCAGCACACATCCCCACTTCTGACCTTATTATGACCACAGCCAGTGTTAATTGCTGCAGAAACCAAATCCCAGAGATAAACTTAGCTTATGGGTCAGAACATTTTTTTTGCATTTGAATAATAAGAAGACAGACTGATATCAGCAGTGAGAGGGCCAGTTACACTCTTGTTTTTTTTAAAAATTAAAACTAAAAGTTTTCCTCACCAAAAAATACAAAAGAAAACTTAAGCACACAAGACTACAGTCACACAGTTAAGGTTAGTCTAACAAAACATTCCCCCTAAAACACTCTACTTGATCAAACACACAAGCAAACACTTTCCAGGCAAAACTTCCTTACAGATGCTTAAATATGGAATCCAGTAATATCACAAGAGGCAAACTGCTGTACCTTCAATAAAGGGGTACCACATGACTTGTACCCTCTTCCACTTTGCCATGGAATTCACTTCAGAATCAAACTGCTTGCTGCATCCCAAGACTTCTCAACCGTTCCAGCTTTCTCCAGCCATCTCCAGCTTAACACCTCAACAGCTATCTACCTCAATAACTAATAAACAGCTATCTACCTCAACAGCTAATAAACAACTATCTACATCAATAGCTAATAAACAGCTATCTACCTCAATAGCTAATAAACAGCTATCTACCTAAATTCCAATATATCTTTTCCCCTTTCATCTCAGTCCCATTGTTCTCACAGCCCCTTTGAAACTCAAACCCTTCCAAATATAAGGTCTTTCGTGTTTCCATCTTGTCTTTGGTTTTGGGTCAATAAAAATATAATATCCCCAATACTATTCACCTATAGATTCCTGCAAGATGTAATCATTTTCCTTGGGACCTCTGATTCCCCTTCAAAATTCAAACAATCTTTCAACTTATCTAAAAATGTAAATTTTAGATCTAACCTATTTACTTGTACCTCAAACATAACACTTTTAACCTTTTTGCCAAACAGCCCAAAAGCCTGACTCCTATCAGCCTCTTGCCCAGCTTAATTAAATCACAGACACGGACACCCAGCCTTCTTTACAGAATAACACATATTCCCCAAAAAACTTTTTTTTTTAAAAATCCATTCTCACAAGCTTATAATGGAAGGAAGGTCATTAATGAAGCACTGAAGATGGTTAGGCCTAGGACACCACCCTGAGGAACTCCTGATATTGAGGGAAGTGAGCATGGAAATTGCAGAGACACTGGCCATAACATTTCAGTCTTCCTTAGACTCAGGGGTGGTGCCAGAAGACTTGGAGAATTGCAAATATTACACCCTTGTTCAAAAAAAGATGTAACAATAAGTCCATGCAGCAGCTACAGGCCAGTCGGTATATCTTTGGTGGTGGGGAAACTTCTAGAAACAATAATTAGGGACGAATTTAATAGTCACATGGACAAGTGTGGGTTAATTAAGGAAAGCTAACATGGATTTCTTAAGGGAAAATCATGTTAGCTAACTTGCTGTAGTTTTATTGAAGAGGTAAGAGGGTTGATGAGGGCAATAATGCTGTTGATATGGTGTACATGGACTTTCAAAAGGTGTTTGATACAGTGCCACACAAAAGACTTGTGACCAAAGTTAGAGGCTCATGGAATAAAAGGGACAGTAGCAATTTGGGTACAAAATTGGCTGAGTGACAGGAAACAGAGTAGTAGTTAGAGTAGTCTCCGGGCTCACTTCTTTGGGCAGGAGTCCTCTCCCAGTTCAACGGATCCTTTTACCCATCTCCAATATTCTCCCTCCACCTGGACCCCTCCCTCTGGATTCTTACCTTCTCTTGATCTTTTCATTGAGAACTGTCGGCGCGACATTAGTCGTCTCAATTTCTCTGCTCCTCTCACCCATTCTAACCTGTCTCTCTCTGAACTTACTGCACTCCATTGTCTCAGGTCCAACCCTGACATTGTCATCAAACCCGCTGACAAGGGTGGTGCTGTTGTTGTCTGGCACACTGACCTCTACCTCGCGGAGGCTGAGCGTCAACTCGCAGACACTTCCTCCTACCTCTCCCTGGACCATGACCCCACCACTGAAAATCAAGCCATTGTTTCCAGGACTGTCACTGACCTCATCTCCTCTGGGGATCTCCCTCCCACAGCTTCCAACCTGATAGTCGCCCAACCTCGGACGGCCCGCTTCTATCTCCTACCCAAAATCCACAAACAGAACTGCCCCGGTAGACCGATCGTCTCAGCTTGCTCCTGCCCACAGAACTCATTTCTCGTTATCTTGACTCCCTCCTCTCTCCCCTTGTCCAGTCCCTTCCCACCTACATCCGTGATTCCTCTGACACCTTACGTCACATCAACAATTTCCAGTTCCCTGGCCCCAACCGCTTCCTCTTCACCGTGGACGTCCAATCCCTCTACACCTCCATCCCCCACCAGGATGGTCTGAGGGCCCTTAGCTTCTTCCTCGAACAGAGGCCCGAACAATCCCCATCCACTACTCTCCTCCGTCTGGCTGAACTTGTTCTCACGTTGAACAATTTCTCCTTCAACTCCTCTCACTTCCTCCAAATAAAAGGTGTGGCTATGGGTACCCGCATGGGCCCCAGCTATGCCTGTCTCTTTATGGGGTATGTGGAACATTCCTTGTTGCAGTCCTACTCCGGCCCCCTTCCACAACTTTTTCTCCGGTACATCGATGATTACTTCGGTGCTGCTTCATGCTCTCGTTGGGACTTGGAAAAATTTATTAATTTTGCTTCCAATCTCCACCCCTCCATCATTTTCACGTGGTCCATCTCTGACACTTCCCTTCCCTTCCTTGACCTCTCTGTCTCAATCTCTGGTGATAGACTGTCCACCAATATCCATTACAAACCCACCGACTCCCACAGCTACCTCGACTACAGCTCCTCACACCCCGCTTCCTGTAAGGACTCCATCCCATTCTCCCAATTCCTTCGCCTTCGTCGCATCTGTTCCGATGATGCTACCTTCAAAAACAGTTCCTCTGACATGTCCTCCTTCTTCCTTAACCGAGGTTTTCCACCCACGGTCGTTGACAGGGCCCTCAACCGTGTCCGGCCCATCTCCCGCGCATCCGCCCTCACGCCTTCTCCTCCCTCCCAGAAACATGATAGGGTCCCCCTTGTCCTCACTTATCACCCCACCAGCCTCCGTATTCAAAGGATCATCCTCCGCCATTTCCGCCAACTCCAGCATGATGCCACCACCAAACACATCTTCCCTTCACCCCCCTTATCGGCATTCCGTAGGGATCGCTCCTTCCGGGACACCCTGGTCCACTCCTCCATCACCCCCTACTCCTCAACCCCCTCCTATGGCACCACCCCATGCCCACGCAAAAGATGTAACACCTGCCCCTTCACTTCCTCTCTCCTCACCGTCCAAGGGCCCAAACACTCCTTTCAAGTGAAGCAGCATTTCACTTGCATTTCCCCCAACTTAGTCTACTGCATTCGTTGCTCCCAATGTGGTCTCCTCTACATTGGAGAGACCAAACGTAAACTGGGCGACCGCTTTGCAGAACACCTGCGGTCTGTCCGCAAGAATGACCCAAACCTCCCTGTCGCTTGCCATTTTAACACTCCACCCTGCTCTCTTGCCCACATGTCTGTCCTTGGCTTGCTGCATTGTTCCAGTGAAGCCCAACGCAAACTGGAGGAACAACACCTCATCTTCCGACTAGGCACCTTACAGCCTTCCGGACTGAATATTGAATTCAACAACTTTAGGTCGTGAGCTCCCTCTCCCATCCCCACCCCCTTTCTGTTTTCCCCCCTTTTTTTCCCAATAAATTATATAGATTTTTCTTTTCCCACCTATTTCCATTATTTTTAAATATTTTAAAATCTTTTATGCTCCCTCCACCCCCACTAGAGCTATACCTTGAGTGCCCTACCATCCATTCTTAATTAGCACATTCGTTTAGATAATATCACCAACTTTAACTTTAACACCTATGTGTTCTATTGTACCATTGTCGCTGACATCTTTTGATGATCTGCTTCTACCCCTGCTTGTTTGTCCACACAACCACACCCCCCACCTCTCTCTCTCTCTCTATCTCTCCGCCCCCCACACACACACCTTAAACCAGCTTATATTTCAACTCTTTCTTGGACTCGAAATCAAGTTCTGTCGAAGGGTCATGAGGACTCGAAACGTCAACTCTTTTCTTCTCCGCCGATGCTGCCAGACCTGCTGAGTTTTTCCAGGTAATTCTGTTTTTGTAGTAGTTAATGGATGCTTTTCAGAATGGAGGAAGGTTTGTACTGGACTTCCCCAATGTGCTCTTCCCAATATATATTGATGACCTAGATCTTGGTGTACAGGGCACAATTTCAAAGTTTGTGGATGATACAAAACTTGGAAGCATTGCGAACTATGTGGAGGACAGTATCAAACTTCAAAATAACATGGGTAGGTTGGTGGACAGGTGGCAGATAAAATTCAATGCGGAGACATGTGAAATGATTAATTTCAGTAGGAAGAACATGGAGAGACAATATAAAATAAAGGGTATAATTCTAAAGGGGGTGCAGGACCAGACATGGGTATATATGTGCATACATCATTGAAGGTGGTAGGACAGTTTGAGAGTGCAGTTCATAAAGCATATAGTATCCTGGGCTTTACTATAGGGGAATAGAGTACAAGAGCAAGAAGGTTATGCTGAGCTTACATAAATCACTAGTTAGGCCACAGCTGGAGTCTAGTTCTTGGTGCTACACTTTAGGAAGGATGTGAAGGCATTTGAGTGAATGTAGAAAAGATTAATGAGATTGGCTCCAGGGGTGAGGAACTTCAGTTATGAGGAAAGATTGGAGAGTTGGCACTGTTCTCCTTGGAGAAAAGAAGGCTGAGAGGAGATTTGTTGGAGGTATTCAACATCATGAGGGGTCTGGTTAGAGTAGATAGGGAGAAACTATTCCCACTTGAGAAAGGACTGAAAATGAGGAAGCACAGATTTAAATAATTAGCAAAGGAAGCAAAAGCGACAGGAGGAAAAACACGTTCATGCAGCGAGTGTTTAGGATCTGGAATGCACTGCCTGAGAGTGTGGCAGAGGCAAGTTCAATTGAAGCATTCAAGAGGGAATTAGACTGTTATCTGAAAAGGAAGAATGTGCAGTGTTACGTGGAGAAGGAGGGGGGTCGGTTGTAGGTGAGTTGCTCATTCGAAGTGCCGGTACAGACAGAGTTAATGTTTCAGGCCAATGACCTTTCACTTAAACTGGGAAAAGTTTAGGATGTAGCAAGCAAGTAGAGAAGCAGGGAAAGGGGGAGGGTAGGAAACAGAGCATAAGAAATAATAACAGGAAGCCTGCTCGATAAGATTATGTTTGATTATTTACCTCACGTACAATTTCCACGCGATTTCCTTAGTGTCCAAAAATATATCAATCTCAGCCTTGAATAACATCCACAGCCCTCTGGGATGGAGTATTCCAATGATTCACAGCCCAAAATGAAGAAATTTCTCTTCATCAAAGGTCTATTGGACAGCTTGTTATCCTAAGACTACCGCCTTCAGTTTTAGACTCTCCGACCAAGGGAAAAGAACTCCCAACTTCTCCCCTGTCAAACTCCCTCAGACTTTTGTATGTTTCAATGATGTCACGTCTCTTTCTCCTAAACTCCAGACAGTCTAGGCCTAATTTATTCATCCTTTCTCCATAGGACAACCCTCTCATCCCAGAAATGAATCTACTGAACCTTCACTCTATTTTTTTTATTTTATTCTTTCACGGATGTGGGCCTCGATGCCTAGGCCAGATCTGTTGCCCATCTCTAATTGCCCTTGAAAAATTGTCCTTGAGCTGCCTTCTTGAGTCATTGCAGTTCATGTGGTGAAGGCACATTCACAGTGCTGATACATCCATCCTTAGATATGAAGACCAAAACTATACACCAATACTGCAGGTGTGGTCCCACCAAAGCCCTATATAACTGCACCAAGACATCCTTACTCTTTTATTCCAACCCCCTAACAATAAACACTAACACACCATTTACCTTCTTAATTTCTCGCTGCACCTGCACTTTCTTTGATTCGTGTGCAAAAAAACCCACTTGCCTCTGAACACTCACATTTAATAATTTTTCACCATTCAAAAAAAATTCTGCTTTTCTATTCTTATGACCAAAGTGAATAACCTCACACTTTCCCACATTATACTCCATCTGCCACCTTGTTGCCCACTCACTTAATTTGTTTATATTCCTCTGAAGCCTCTTTGTGTCTTCCTTTTCCATCTAGCTTTTTATTCTCAGCAAACTTAGATCCATCACTCCCAGTCCCTTCTTCAAAGTTATGAATATAGATTGTAAAAAGCTGAGGCTCCAGCACTGATCTTTTCAGAATTCCACTAATAACAGCCTGCCATCTGAAAATGATCTGTTTATTCTAGCTCTGTCTTTTCTAGCTTTAATCAATCCTCTCTCCCTGTTAATAACTTACCATCAACTTAAAGAGCTTTTATCTTAGTGCAACAGCCTTATCAAATGCCTTTAAATGTCTAAGTATACCACAACAACTGGTTCCCCTTTATCTACCCTGCTCATTATATCCTCAAAAGATGCAAATAGATTTTTAGTGGTGTAGTGATAATGTCACTGGACTAGTAACCTAGCAGCTCAGGTTTATGTTTTGGGGACACAGGTTCAAATCCCAGCACAGCATCTGGGGGAATTTAAATTCAGTTCATTAATTAATAATAAAAACAGAAAATGCTGGAAAAACTCAGCAGCTCTGGCAGCATCTGAGGAGAGAGAAACAGAGTTAACATTTCGAGTCTGTGTGACTTCTTCAGACATACGACCTCAGTCATATGGACTGGAAACGATAACTCTGTTTCTCTCTCCACAGACACTGCCAGACCTGCTGAGTTTTTCCAGCATTTTCTGTTTTTATTTTAGATTTCTAGCATCTGCAGTATTTTGCTTTCACATTAATAAAATCTTGCATTTAAAAACTAACCTCAGTAACAGTGACCATAAAACTACCATCAATTGTCATAAAAATCCGTCTGATTCACTAATGTCCTTTAGGGAAGGAATCTGCCATCTTACCTGGTCTGGCCTACATGTGGCCCCAGACCCACAGCAATGTGGTTGACCCTTAAATGCCCTCTGAAATGGCCCAGCAAGCCACTCAGTTCAATGGCAATTAGAGATGGGCAACAAATGCTAGCCTTGCCAGCGATGCCCACAATCCCTGAAAGATTTCCCTTCCATAAATCCATGTTGACTCTGCTGAATCAGATGATGATTTTTGAAATGCGCTGTCCTTAATAATCGGTTCCTGCACTTTCCTGAAGAGAGAGTTGAGGAGAGGAGATTGAAATGTGAGGAGACACTCAGCTTTGTCAGGTAGAATGGAAGTTCAATAGAGGATGAATGTTTATAAATTCCACAGTTTAACTGTTTTCAACACACATCAGTGAAACAGTAATTGGAGCTTTTCCATTTCAGGTTTACAGGGATTACCTGGCCTTCCTGGTCCTATTGGACCACCTGGGAAGACGGGAGAAGTAGGTGAGGCAGGGTCACCTGGACGGACAGGTACGTACACTCTGTAAACACAAGTATATCTATACACTTCCAATAACACACATCCAGCTTGAATGAATGTTCCACAGTGGACATTTATGGCTCTGAGGACATCAGAAGATATTGATGAAGAACAACTTACTTCAATTCAAATAAAAATGCTGTCCTATCTCTGAGCTTTGTAGGATCCCAATGTTGGTCTTTACACTGTCTTGTCAGTTACAGCAACATGAGATGCTTTCACAGGATCAGTGGCCTAGTTAGAAATAGAAGTGGATTAGGCTTGGCTGAGGTTTGGAATTTCAGGTCTCCCCATGCGCGCTGGAGTTTTAACTCCAACCTTGTTTCTTATGAAAATCTAGGATGGAGGGCATTCTAATCCTGGGGGTTGGTTTGGGGGGGGGGTGGGGTGGTGGGTGGTGGGGGGAGGGGATGGTGGGTGGTGGAGGGAGGTGTTCCAGTGCCAGGAGGGGGACCAGGGTTCAATTCCAATCCCGGAATAGGGGGGTCTGATCCAAGGAATAGGTTTCCAATTCCAAATCCTAGGATGGGTGGGCTCTGACCTAGAGCTCCCAGGGTGGTCTCTGATCCTGGTGGGGGTCTTTTGTTTTATTCCTTATGGCTTGTGAGCACCGCTGGCTGGGCCAGCATTTATTGCCTATCCCTAGTTGCCCTTGAGAAGGTGGTGGTGAGCTGCCTTCTTGAACCGCTGCAGTCCGTGTGGTGTGAAGTTCCAGGATTTTGACCCAGTGACAGTGAAGGAACGGCGATATATTTCCAAGTCAGGATGATGAGTGACTTGGAGGGGAACTCCTAGGTGCTGGTGTTACCATGTATCTGCTGCCCTTGTCCTTCTAGGTGGTAGTGGTCGTGCATTTGGAAGATGCTGTCAAAGGAGCCTTGGTGAATTCCTGCAGTGCATCTTGTAGATTGGACACACTGCTGCTATTGTGCGTCGGTGGGGAGGGAGTGAATGTTTGTGAATGTGGTGCCAATCAAGCAGACTGCTTTTTCCTGGATGCTGTCAAGCTTCTTGAATGTTGTTGGAGTTGCACTATCCAGGCAAGTGGACAGTATTCTATCACACTCCTGACTTATGCCTTTTAGATGTTGGATAGGCTTTGGGCAGTCAAGAGACTAGTTACTCACTGCAAGTTTCCTAGCCTCTGACCTGGTCTGCAGCCACAGTATTTATATGGCTAGTCCAGTTCAGTTTCTGGTCAATGGTAACCCACAGGATGTTGATAGTGAGTGTTTCAGCAATGGTAATACCATTGAATGTCAAGGGGCAATAGTTAGATTCACTCTTGTTGGAGATGGTCATTGCCTGGCACATGTCTGGCATGAATGTTACTTGCCACTTGTCAGCCCAAGCCTGGATATTGTCCAGCTCTTGCTGCATTTGGGCATGGACTGCTTCAGTATCTGAGGAGTTGCGAATGGTGCTGAACATTGTGCAATCATCAACGAACAACCCCACTTCTGACCTTATGATGAAAGGAAGGTCATTGATGAAGCAACTGTAGATGGTTGGGCCGAGAACACTACCCTGAAGAACTGCTGCAGTGATGTCCTGGGACTGAGATGACTGACCTCCAACAACCACAACAACACTCCATCTTCCTTTGTGCTAGGTATGACTCCAGCCAGCAGAGAGTTTTCCCCGATTCCCATTGACTTCAGTTCTGCTCGGGCTCCTTGATGTCACAGTCGGTCAAATGTTGCCTTGATGTCAAGGACAGTCACTCTCACCTCAGATCCCCAATCCCAGGGTGGGAGTATCTGATTTCGAATCCTGGGCCTTTGTATGTGGTCATCTGATGGAGGCTTGGGGAAGAACTCCTGCTCCTTCTGAGCCACAAGTCATTCTGTAAAGGTATCCTCCATGAGCTGTCCTTGCCTATCTTCAGCTGCCAGATTTTCCAGGGCCTGGGAAACCCAGTCACCCACTGTAAAACAGCAGGGCAGCTTAATCTAGAGGCTGATACTCTCACTAACATATTTAAACTGCCAACTCACCTCCTGGGAGTGAGACAACTGCCCACCCCTTGTTCCTCCTCAAATGCCTATCCAATTTCTTTTGAAATCATTCATTATCTCTGCTTCCTCCACCCTTACAGGCAGAGAGTTCCAGCTCATCACCACTTGCCCTGTTAAAAAGGTTGTTCCTCACATTCCCCTGCATCCCTTTTACCAAAACCTTAAATCTGTGTCCCTTTGTCCTTGTGCCATCAGTTGATGGGAACAGCTTTCTTTGTCTACCTCATACACTTTCTCAAATCCCCCCTCAATTCTCCTCTGCTCCTAGGAGAATGATCTCAGCCTCTACACCTACACTCCAGCATTAGCCCTGGAGGGGTTGGAATTTCCTCTACTGAAAGATTGGGAAGACAGAATGCCCCAACAGGCTCAGTTCCTTAACCACAAAACAGCTCCATCTCAGGCCACCTATTTCCACCTTCATAACATCACCATCAACCCCCTGTCTCAGCTCATCTGCTGCTGAAATCCTCACCTATGCCTTTTTCACCTGTAGACTTGACTATCCTAACACATCCTAATAGTCTCCCAACCGGCCTCCCTTCTTCGACCTGACAGAAACTTGAGCTCATCCCAAACTCTGCTGCCTGGATCCAGATTCGCACCCATCACCCTTTTGGTCACTTACCCACATCAGGCAGCACCTCGATTTTGAGATGTTCATCCTTCCTTTCAAATGCCCCCCATGGCCTTGCCCCTTCCCTACCTCTTTAGCCTCCTCCAGACCTACAAGTCAATCTATGTTCAGCAAAACCTCCTTCCTTACCATGCTGGTTACACCTGCAAAGCACTCTAATAAATTCATCAGACATGATTTCCCTTTCATAAAACCAGATTGGCTCTGTCTTATGACCTCCCCAATAATAGATTCTAGCATTTTCCCTCCTATTGATGGCAGGTTAACTGGCTTATAGTTTGTCGTTTTCTCTCTCCCTTCTTAAACAGCGGGGTTACATTTGCTAATTTCCAATCCATGGAGATGGTTCAAGAATCTAGGGAATTCTGGAAGATCAAAACAAATGCATCCTCTAGCTCTACAGCCACCTCTTTTAAAACCTAGGACGTAAAGAATTAGGCCCAGGGAATTTGTTGGCTCTTGGTCACCATCATTTCTGTTGTCCTTTTTCCTCACTCACATTAATTACTTTAAGTTCCTCAATCTTGTTAGACCCTGGTTTCCCATAATTTTTAGTATTTTTTTCTGTTTTCTACTGTGAAGACGTGGCACAATATATTTGTTAGTCTGCCATTTCCTTATTCCCCACTATCATTTCTCCTGTGTCTGCCTCTAAGGGATCTATATGTACCTTCATTAATCTCTTCCTTTTTACACACTTGTAAAACATCTCATGTTCTGTTTGCAGATACACTCGTGTCACCACAGAGCCGTGTCAGACGCCTGAATCTGAGAATACTGATTGAGTGTCAGTGTATTACAGAGTATTAATTAAATTAAGGGGTTTGGATGGCATCTGAAGCCTTGAAATCTGAGCCTCAATTCCTATGATTTTGCGTTCAACATTCAGTAATATTTATATTATATTAACAGACCTACTGTAGCATTGCTCAGAATAAGTCAGACAATGTTTTATCTTACATGGATAGAAAACATCATTACATGTGACACACAAGGTGTTATTCTGCTGCCAATGTGCATAGAACATCTGGTGTCTCTCACCAGGCCTAGCTTCTGGGATCATTTAGGCCCTCATTGGTCTTAGGCACATGTTAAGATCAGTAAGAAGTCAGAAGAAACCAACAGGAAAGAAGTGGTTTTCTTTGGACTTATTAAGTGTGACTTAAGTGGTCAAGCAAGAGGGGTTTTCTTGTGTCGGGAATGTGCCTCAAAAATTTGGGAGTGTTTTTTTTTCACCCTCAGCCAGCCAGTCCTTTAGCTCCATCAATATCCTCACCTCAGGACAAGAGGACACCTCCTCCATTGAAGAGCTGGAAATAAGAAGCCTGGAAGACCCGTCACATCACTTACCCACACCCTCCACGAGCACAGAGTCACACCTCGGTGGGACCTAGATCTAGAGCAGGCTCAGGTTCACAAGCTGGTGGTCAGCGCACCGACACATGTCCACCGCAGGAGGAGGCAGGTTCAGCTGGGCTCCCAAGCACTTGGAGGACAAGGAAGAGGCATTTGCGGAGTCCAAGTCAGATATCCAATCTCTGGATTTGGCCTTCCAACTCATCCTGGAGAGTCAGCAGAAGACGGGTGAACATCACGCAGAGATGTTGGAAGCCCTCAATGGAGTCTTGCAAATCAGAGGAGTGTGTCCGCCTGCTCTCTGGTGAAGTGGTGCCCACATGCATGCATATGGAGGTCCCCATGGGGAGGATGACAGACGCCATGGAGACCCTGGTCCAGCAGAGCACAGAGATGTGTACAGATCTGCACTCCATCGCATGGAGTGAGTTCCTGCAGCAGGAACGCGAGAGGGAAACAAGGCACCTCTATGTCCCTCTAAGTATTCCTTCCCCTCAAGGAGTCAGGCCAGGGCCCTCAGGCTCCTGAAGGGAGGAGGAGCAGCAGCTGGACACCCCTGGCTCATCCATTCAGGCATCTCAGAGGCTGTCCTCTCCCTCCAAGTCCTTTTTGCCTGTGAGACCCTCAACCTCGTTCTCTGTCATCACAGGGGGAGCAGCCAGCCAATGAATCATTCTAGAAGGAGAAGTGTGTGTGTGTGTGTGTGTGTGTGTGTGTGGGGTAGGGCCTTTTGGAGTCTCGTGCAAGCGCACTCACATACACACAGATCCTTCATGTAACACAGTCACCTCAATGTCCTGAGTATTTTCAAAGCTGCAACTTTCAGTTGTCCAACTGAGCTGACCTGCATCTCAGCCCACCCACTAAACACGTTGCTACGCAGCACCTGATCTCGCCCACCCTGACTCTTGTTTCACGTTCGATTTAGATTGCATGCTGCTGATACAGTATTTCATTTACTCTCCCATCCTTTTCCACTCCCCCAGTCACTCATTTCCTTTCCCCCTTCACAGTTGACTTCCTCCGCATCACCTTCCACCTCCCCTCAGTCTCCTACCAGCCACAGCCCTTTTCCTTCAGGAATGTCCAGGTGAACGTGTATGTTCCCTTCCTTCCTGAAAATCCCACCCCCATCCACATTCACCTCCTCCATGCCACCCACAGGATCCATGCCTGCCACCAAGTCCCCACCAACAGCCCTCACTATTCCATCTACTGCTACTGTTGAACCCTCACCCTCCCACCCTACTGCCTCACTCTGCCCTCAGTCATTCTCACCATTCCCTCGTAGCACACCCACCCTCAGTTTGCTCCTCAGGAGGCAGTCATGGACTCAACAGAGCCCTCCCTTGCACGTTCACCTGGACATCCCCTCTCCGGACCACTTCCTCCTTGGAAGCCCTTCCCTCGTCGGAACTCCTCCCCACTTAGTCCTCCCACCATACCCCACCCCCCCACCCCAGGGCTCCCCCCTGATTAGTCCTTCCCCCTTCCTGACTCCCTCACACACCTTTACTTCTTTCGCCACCCTTACTCCCTCCCCTCTCTGTACTCCTTCCTCCCCCTGGACTCCTTCCCCTCTCCATACTCCATCCCCCCACCCCAAGATCCTCCCCTTACACCTTACACCCCTCCTTACACCGACCTCCCAAGTTGCTGTCCCCATTACCCCCTTCTCCCTTCCGTACTCCTTCCCACCTCCATATCTCCTCCGACACCTTCATTTCCTCTCCCAACCTCACCCCACCGACACCTTTATTCCCCACCTCCAAACCTCACCCCCTAAACATTTTCATTCCCCTCCTCCAAACCACTCTCCTGACACCTTTGGTCCCCCCACAACATCATCCCACAACAATACCTCTTCCTCTCCCAGTTGTTCCGAGACCTTCCTCTCCCACCCCCCCACACCCCCAGTTCATCTTTCTCTCCCAAACACAGCTGGAGCTTCCTCTCCACCCCCTCGACCATCCTCCATTGAGAGCAGATTCTCAATGGTGACTTCCCACCCTTTGTGAGCTGCTTCGCTGCAGAGCCGTGTCCATGAGAATCCACCCAGCATGCCATGAATGTTCCTCCAGGGTCCTGTTGCTGTCGGGCTCCAGCATCTTCTGCTCCTCGGACGTCCGCAATGTGAGCAAGGCCCTGGCGGGTAAATCCCGACTTCTGCACATCACGCTTGTCAAGACATGTTCTGCACCGGCGTGCTTTCCTGCTGACATAGGTGGATGATCCAGTGGGGGTAGAGATGATTCCAGCAGGCAGGCCTAATAATGATTTGCTGATGTATTACATTGAGCTTCCCGATATCCATTGATGGACTGAGTGGACGATCGCGAACTGGTTTCACGACATCGTGAAATCGATTTCTGGCCTTCTTGTCATATTGGCCACTCACGTCACCGAACACGCCCATCGCCAGCGGGCACAGAAAATTCTGTCCTAGGGCTTGTTTGCCATGGAGGAACCCAGCCACTGGTGCAGCCAAGCCAGCGTGTATCAGTGCCAGTCTACAGCCTGGGTAAATGGGGAGGGTCAGTGGCAGGAAAGGCACCTGACTATAAAACCACCCATCAAATCCAAAAAATCTGCTGGTTGATCTGTATGGTAATCGAGCAGCATTGTGGCACCCCCATAGCAAAGGCTGAAAGGGAGGAAGATCTTCAGGATGGTGAATTTTTACATTTTTGCACTTTGAGTCAGAGACATGGGACCTCAAAACAGGATAGAATTTATCGGTCATAGTATCTCATAGGAAATTAGACAAAAGATTCTGTCTGGTATGGGACATCCATTGGCCAGAAACTGAACTGAACTAGCCATATAAATGTGGCTACAACAGCAGGTCAGAGGCTAGGAATCCTGCAGTGAGTAACTCACCTCCTGACTCCCCAAAGCCTGTCCACTATCTACAAGGAACAAGTCAGGAGTGTGATAGAATACTCTCCACTTGGCTGGATGAGTGCAGCTCCAACAACACTCAAGAAGCTTGACAGCATCCAGGACAAAGCAGCCCACTTGATTAGCACCACATCCATAAACATTCACTCCCTCCACTACCGATGCAACATTGTGTACTGTCAACAAGATGCAGGAATTCAACAAGGCTCCTTAGATAGCACCTTCCAAACCCACGACCTCTACCATCTAGAAGGGCAAGGGCAGCAGATACATGGGAACACCATCACCTGGGAGGTCCTCATCAAGTCACTCAACATCCTGACTTGGAAATATATCGCCATTCCTTCACTGTCGCCAGGTCAAAATCTTGGAACTCCCTTCCTAACAGCACCCTGGGTGTACCTACACCACATGGACTGCAGCGGTTCAAGAAGGCAGCTCACCACCACCTTCTCAAGGGCAATTAGGGATGGGCAATAAATGCTGGCCTAGCCAGTGACACTCTCTTCCTGTGAACAAATAAAAAAAGGATCGTGCTGTAGGACCTGGCATGATATTGGGTCTGTTCCAAGCGATTCAGCTGAGAAACAATCCATTTCATCAAACCAGCCTAAGAGCTTATCCTGCAATTTCTTCCTCCTCCATGTGCGTATCTACTTTCCACATAAACAAATCAGCAATATTTCCCTCAACAACTCCCTATGGGAGTGAGTTCTGCATTCTCACCACTCTCTGGGTAAAGAAACTTGTCTTGAATTCCCTATTGAATTTATTAGTGACTGTCTTTTCTTGACCCATAGTTTTGGCTTCCCACAAAAGTGAAAATATTTTCTCTATTCTTGCCCTAGCAAACCCCTCCATAATTTAATAGACTTTGAGAAGGCACTTCACAGGTTTTTCTAGAGGAAAGGATCCCAGTTTATACAATCTTTTCTGATGTTTTAATTCGGTGCAAACCGATTTCTACAAGATAGGGCTGATCCTGATTTGGTACAATGGTGTAAATAGTGTAAAGTGAGTCGCCAATTCTCTATCATCCATGTTATACAGTCACACAAGGTCAAAATCTGGCTCATACACGGGGACAATGCAGGAATCTTGTTCACCTGCGTTATTACAGTTCACACTCCACCAGGAGAGACAGGACTGCCAGGTCCCGCCGGCCCACCAGGTATCCTAAGCTTCACTCAGCAATACACGTTGAATGCTTCAGACAGGGAAACTAGTAGGTCCAAGGCCCTTTCTTACTTTTTTTAATATTGAAGATGCTATGTATAATCTGCTTCCCCATGCAGAGTGTGACACTAGGCATGAGAAAAGGCCCCACTTTATGGTGAATGGACAATGAGCAAAGGTCTGACATCAAAGCAAACCCCTTGTATCATGTTGGACAAATAATTCCAGCCATTGTTTTGTTCATACCAGTTTTTAATATATTTTTCATTTCAGGTGCGCTGGGACCTCAAGGACCCCCAGGTCCAAGAGGATATCCAGGAGAGACAGGACTGCCAGGTCCCGCCGGCCCACCAGGTATCCTAAGCTTCACTCAGCAATACACGTTGGATGCTTCAGACAGGGAAACTAGTAGGTCCAAGGCCCTTTCTTACTTTTTTTAATATTGAAGATGCTATGTATAATCTGCTTCCCCATGCAGAGTGTGACACTAGGCATGAGAAAAGGCCCCACTTTATGGTGAATGGACAATGAGCAAAGGTCTGACATCAAAGCAAACCCCTTGTATCATGTTGGACAAATAATTCCAGCCATTGTTTTGTTCTAAGTAATGCTCCTTCCCAACGATCTCATTGGATGCAATGCAGCAATATTTTTGAGACAGATTCACAGGATGGTGCGTTTGGACAAAGGTGGAACATTAGAACATAAGAAAAAGGAGCAGCAGCATTCAGCCCCTTGAGCCTGCTCCGTCATTTAATGAGATCATGGCTAATTTGATTGTGGCCTTAATTCCACTAACACGTGACTCCCTTGCCAATCAAAAACCTGTCTAA
This sequence comes from Isurus oxyrinchus, assembly GCA_026770705.1. NCBI lineage: Eukaryota > Metazoa > Chordata > Chondrichthyes > Lamniformes > Lamnidae > Isurus > Isurus oxyrinchus. The sequence goes on from JANJGN010000010.1 coordinate 105,313,682, forward strand.
CTCAGACATGAATATATTCAGTAACTCAGCCTCCTCTGCTCCTTGGAGAAGAGAATTCCAAAGATTAACAACCCTCTGAGAGAAGAAATTCCTCCCCATCTCCGTCTTAAATGGGAGACCCTTTATTCTTAAACTGTGCCCCCTAGTTCTACATTCCCCCATGAGAGGAAACATCCTCTCAGCATCTACCCTGTCAAGCTCCCTTAGATTCTTTTATGTTTAAATAAGATATCATTCTTCTAAACTCCTGCTCAACCTTTCCTCATAAGACAATCCCTTCATCCCAGGAATTAGCCTAGTGAACCTTCTCCAAACAGCCTACAGTGCAAGTATATCTCTCCTTAAGACCAGAAATGTACACAGTACTCTAGATGTGGTCTCAGCAATGCCCTGTTCAGTTATAGCAAGATTTCCCCACTGTTATACTCCATTCCACTTGCAATGAAGACTAGCATTCAATTTGTCTTCCTAATTATTTGCTGTACCTGCTTTTTGACTTTTTGTGACTCATAGAATGACACCCAAATCCCACTGTACCACATTATTCTGTAATCACTCTTCATTTAAATAATATTCTGCTTTTCTATTCTTTCTACCATAGTGGACAATCTCACATTTTCCCACAATATATTCCTGTTGCCAATTTTTGCCCACTCAAACTATCCCTTTGCAGACTCTTTGTATCTTCCTCACAACTTGCTATCCCAAATATCTTTGTATCATCAGCAAATTTGGTTACAACACAGTTGATCCCTTCATCCAAGTCATTCATATAGATTGTGAATAGTTCAGGCCCCAGCACTGTTGCCTTTCACACTCCCACTAGTTATAGTTTGCCAACCTGAAAATTACCCATTTTTCCTGACTCTCTGTTTCCTGTTAGTTATCCAATCCTCTATCCATACTAATATATCACCCTGAACACCATGAGCTCTTATCCTGTTTATTAACCTTTTATGTGACACAATACCAATGCCTTTTGGAAATCCAAATACACTACACTTACTGGTTCTCCTTTATTTACACTGCCTGTTACATCCTCAAAGAATTCAAATAAATTTCTCAGACATGCTTTCTCTTTCAGGTGACTATGTTGACTCTGTTTGATTGTATTATGATTTTCTAAATATCCTACTACTACTTAATAACGGATTCCAGCATTTTCCCAGTGAAAGATGTTAGGCCAACTGGCCTATAGTTTTCTGCTTTCTGTCTGTCTCCTTTCTTGATTAAGGGTGTTATATTTGCAGTTTTCAATCCATTGGGGCCTTTCCAGAATCTAGGGAATTTTGGAAGATTACAACCATTGCATCCACTATCTCTGCACTATCTATCTCTCCACTGTCTATCTTTTAAGGCCCAAGGATGCAGACCATCAGATCCAGGGGACTTGTCAGCCTTAAGTCCCATTAGCTTTAGTACTTTTTCCTCTAGTGATAGTGATTGTTTTAAATTTCTCCCTCCATTTTTCCCCTTGACCTTTTTTTACTATTCTCAGGCTGTTTTTTGTGACTTCTACTGTGAAGACAGATGCTAAATATTCATTCAAAGTCTCTGCCATTTCCTTGTTTCCCAGTAGTAAGTCACCAGTCTCATCCTCTAGCTACTCCTGTTGTTTTTACAGAAACTCTTACTGTCTATTTTTGTATTTCTTGCTAATTTACTCTCATATTCTAATTTGTCCTTTCTTTTAAGTCATCCTTTGCTAGTTTCTAAACTTTTCCCAATCTTCAGAGCTATCGCTAATCTTTGTAGCATTGTACATCTTTCCTTTCAATTTGATACCATCTTTAATTTCCTCAGTTAGCCACGAATTGTGCATCCTTCTCATAGAGTCTTTCTTTTTCAATGGAATATATCTTTGTTGAGAGTTATGACAATCTCTTTAAATATCTGCTATTGCTTATCTTCTGTCTTACCTTATAATCTATTTTTATAACCTATTTATAACCTGTCTTCACACTTTGTTTTTATTTAAGACACTAGTTTCAAATCCAATTTTCTCACTTTCAAACTAAGTGTGGAATTCTATCATGCTATGAGCTCATTAATTAATCCTGCCTCATTACACATTACCATGACTAAAATAGATTTTTCCATGATTGGTTCCAGAATATATTATTCTACGAAACCATCCCAACTACACTCTATGAACTCATCCTCCAGATTACATTTACCAATTTGATTCACCAAGCTATATGAAGATTAAAATTGCCCAATCAACCTGTAGTATCTTTCCTACAAGCCCCATTATTTCTGCTTTATTCTCTGTGCTCTAGTATAGCTTCTGTCAGGGGCCTATAAACTACTCCTACCAGTGACTTCTTTCCTTTGCTATTTCTTATTTCCACCTACACTGATTCTATTTCTTGATCTTCTGAACCAAGATCATTTCTCACTATTGTACTGGTCTCACCCTTTATTAACAGAGCTACACCACCATCTATTTCTTTCTTACTATCCTTCCAAAATGTGAAATAACCTTGAATATTCAGTTTCCACCCTTGGTCACCTTGCAATACTGTATGCATGCTGATTAATTCTGTCCTTTAATTCTGTATTTTTACCATTTTTCTTTACTCTGACCTTATTTGCTGGTAACAGGCACCATCACCTAGGAGCTCCTCTCTAAGTCACTCGACAACCTGACTTGGAAATATATCATTGTTCCTTCACTGTTGCTGGGTCAAATTCCGGGAACTCCCTTCCTAACAGCACTCTGGGTGTACCTATACCACATGGACTCCAGTGGTTCAAGAAGGCAGCTCACCATCACCTTCTCAAGGGCAACTAGAGATGGGCAATATATACTGGCCCAGCCAGCAAAGCCCACATCCCACTAATGAATTTTAAAAACTCTTACATTTGTAAGCTCTGTCTGCCATACAAGGGAGTGGAATCTTGTGGGAGTCCCACAGTGGGGAGCCTCCCAGGATAGAGTCTCATGTCAGCTGGACAGAATTGCAAAGACCTCAGTAGGTCATCTCTCAGTCTTCTTTTTTCAAGAGAAGAGAGACCCAGCCTGTCAATCCTTTCTGTATATGATATGTATATCCATCCATTTCTCGTATCATGCTTGTAATTCAACTCTTCACCCTCTCCTGTGCCTCTATATCTTTTTTATAAAATGGCAACAAGGACTGCACCCAATAATCTAAGTATGGTCTAAAGTGGGTTCAATACAGGTTTAGCAATTCTTCCATTCTATCCCTCTAGCAATAAAACCTCATTCATGTTTTATTTTTTAATGACATTGCTAACCTGTGGCACAACGTCTAGTGATTGATGTATTTGTACTCCGAGATCCCTTTATTTCTCTGCCCCACCTAGGCTTGCATCTTCAGGTAATAAGTGACCTCCTTATTCTTCCTACCAAAATGAACTACCTTACATTTACCTGGAAAAACTCAGCAGGTCCGGCAGCATCAGTGGAGAAGAAAAGAGTTGACGTTTCGAGTCCTCATGACCCTTCGACAGAACTTGAGTTCGAGTCCAAGAAAGAGTTGAAATATAAGCTGGTTTAAGGTGTGTGTGTGGGGGGCGGAGAGATAGAGAGAGAGAGAGGTTGGGGTTGGGGGTTGGGGGATGTGGTTGTGTGGACAAACAAGCAGTGATAGAAGCAGATCATCAAAAGATGTCAACGACAATGGTACAATAGAACACATAGGTGTTAAAGTTAAAGTTTGGTGATATTATCTAAACGAATGTGCTAATTAAGAATGGATGGTAGGGCACACAAGGTATAGCTCTAGTGGGGTTTTTTTTTATATAATGGAAATAGGTGGGAAAAGGAAAAGAAAAAAAAAACCCCACTAGAGCTATACATTGAGTGCCCTACCATCCATTCTTAATTAGCACATTCATTTAGATAATATCACCAACTTTAACTTTAACACCTATGTGTTCTATTGTACCATTGTCATTGACATCTTTTGATGATCTGCTTCTATCACTGCTTGTTTGTCCACACAACCACATCCCCCAACCCCCAAACCCAACCTCTCTCTCTCTCTCTCTCTATCTCTCCGCCCCCCCCCCCCCAAACACACACCTTAAACCAGCTTATATTTCAACTCTTTCTTGGACTCGAACTCAAGTTCTGTCGAAGGGTCATGAGGACTCGAAACGTCAACTCTTTTCTTCTCCGCTGATGCTGCCAGACCTGCTGAGTTTTTCCAGGTAATTCTGGTTTTGTTTTGGATTTCCAGCATCTGCAGTTTTTTTGTTTTTACCTTACATTTGCCTGGGTTGAACTTCGTTTGCACCTTATTTGCCACATTGATGAAACCCATGGTTTAAAGCTAAACCGTGGTTTAAGGTACTGTGGAAAGAAACCAGAAAATATCAAAGCAACGACATTCAAGCAGGGAACAGCTAATGTCAGCAATTTAAGGAAGGAACCTAGCACAGGTAGATTGCTGGGTAAAGTAGTAAGGGAACAATGGAGGACATTCAGGGAAGAGATAGTTCAGAACAAACTAGGCAGATTGCTTTGAAGAGAAATGGCCTAGTATCTGAAGCTAATGTATGACCAAGGAAATAAAGTTGAAATAAAACTGAAAAAGCAGGTTTAGAATAAATTTTTGGAGCAAGATACCATTACTAACCAGAGACAATATGGAAAGGACAGAAGGAAATTGAAAAAGTGAATTCAGGAGGCAAAGAGAGGTTATGAGAAAAGATTAGCAGACATATGAAATTGAGCCTAAAACCTTCTATAAACATAAAGTGTAAGTGGTTAGGTAGGGGAAAAGTTTGACCTGTTGATGTGTATATGGACTTCAGAAGGCATTTGGCAAAGTGCCACATGGGAGGTTTATAAGAAGATGGAAGCCCTTAAATGTAACAGGAAATGGTGGTACAAATTTGGTTCAGTGACAGGAAGAAAGGCTGAGGATGGTGGTATGGTTTTCAGGCTGGGTGGTAGGTGCAGTGCTGCTCTCCAAGGGTCAGTTTTAAGTCTATTATTCCTTTCAATTTTTATATGCAACCTAGACTGGGTTGTAGCAATATAAAGTTTGCAAAGGGTACAAAATTTGGCAAAGTTTAGATAGTGCTGAGGGCATTGATAACCTTCAAGGTGACATAGCCAGGATGATGAAATGGGCAGACACAGGGCAGATGGAGTTCAATATGGAGAAGTGTGAAGTGGTGCACATTGTGAAGACAATTTATTATAAATAACAGAATTTTGAAATACAGGTGAGCAATGAGACCTTGGAGTTAAGAGACACAAAAGGTAGCAGGACAAGTGGGTAAAGTGATAAAAAAAAAGCATCTGGCTTACTTCCGTTTATAAATTGGAATAGAATTTTAAAACAACAAGATCACACTAGAAGTTTATAAATCACTGGTTAGGTCTCAGCTGGAGTACTGTGGGCAATTCTAGGCACCACACTTCATGGAAGATGTAAAGGTCTTAGAAAGGGAACAGAAGTTTATCAGATCTCCCCCTGCAGCCTAGCGTGCTCTACAATATGAGCTATGTTTGCTGTGTCCTCCACATTTTCACCACCCAGAGAGGAATGATCATTGAGTGGCAGGACTGGAAAACACAGTCTCAGTCCTTGTCAGAGGAGAAAATATCTCACAACCTGGTGAGTTCATGCGTCAATCACTGAGCATCAGGACTTTTACCAAAGTTCTTTATGTAGTTGCTGCATGAACAGCACTGTCCTATTCTGTATAACAGAATGACCCAGTAACCACCATTATAAATAGCTTCAGCCAACTACAGCCATCCACCTCGCACTGATTATCATAATAAGCCATTCTTAAAAGGAATCTCAGAACCTTGTTGTAGTAAAGTGTACCCATTATCAGCCTTCTGAGTCTTTACTGTTTGTTCCCAAGTACTTCCACTTAGTAAGACCTAGTCATAGTCATAGAGGTCTACAGTACAGAAAAAGGCCCTTTGGCCCATCGAGTCTCCGCCGGTCAAACAAGTACCTAACTATTCTAATCCTATTTTCCAGCATGAGGCCCACAGCCTTGCATGCCATGACATCGCAAGTGCACATCCAAATACTTCTTAAATGTTTCTGTCTCTACCACCTTTTCAGTCAGTGAGTTCCAGATTCCTACCACCCTCTGGGGGAAAAAAATTATTCCTCACATCCCCTCTAAACCTCCTGCCCCTTACCTTAAATCTATGCCCCCTGGTTATTCATCCCTCCACCAAGAGGAAAAGTTCTTTCCTGTCTACCCTATTTATGCCCCTCATAATTTTATACACTTCAATCATGTCCCCCCTCCATCTCCTCTGCTCCAGGGAAAATAACCCCAGTCTATCCAAACTCTCCTCATAACTAAAACTCTCCAGCCCAGGCGACATCCTGGTAAATCTCCTCTGCATTCTCTCTAGTGCAATCACATCCTTCCTATAATGCAGATTCCAGATCTGCACGCAATACTCATGCACCCTGGAGTCCAGCCTGCCACTCCTGGATGCAGATCAGAGGATCAGAAGCAACCCCAAGTGCCAAGGCAGGCTTGGTTAAAAGGCTTCAATTCTCTGAGACTTCATCCCAGGTGTATTGTTGAATATTAAGCCCTCTAGCCCTCACCCACCCACTCCCCATCAATGACAATCTATGCCCCTCACCCACCCCAATTGTCCCTTATTCCCCCCATGCCAACCTAAGGCCCCTCATATCTTCCATGCCAAACTATGCCCATCCACCCACCCTCATGTCCCCTTATATCCCCTGTCAAATTAGTGCCAACTCATGCCAACCCATGACCCCTCCACCCACCGCCCTTTGCCTTTACACCCTATATGCCAACTCACTCAGTATCCAGCAAGGGCAGACCTCAGGATCCATGCTGAGCAGAAATACAATGAAGTTCTGTGGGAAAAATGTTCTCCCCGTTGAGGGGGGGAAGTGCAGGAGCGGGCATGCCTTGAATCCTGGGGGTTATCATTGACCAGAAACTGAACTGGACTAGCCATATAAATACTGTGGCTACAAGAGCAGGTCAGAGGCTAGGAATCCTGCAGTAAGTAACTCACCTCCTGACTCCCCAGAGCCTGTCCACCATCTACAAGTCACAGGTTAGGAGTGTGATGGAATACTCCCCACTTGCCTGGATGAGTGCAGCTCCAACAACACTCAAGAAGCTCAACACCATCCAGGACAAAGCAACCTGCTTGATTGGCACCTCTTCAACAAATATTCACACCCTCCATCACCAACCCAAAACCACTACCATCTCAAAGGAGAAGTGAAGTAGACACAGGGGAACACCACCGCCTGGAAGTTCTCCTCCAAGCCACTCACCATCCTGGCTTGGAAATATATCGTCATTCACTGTCACTGAATCAAAATCCTGGAACGACCTCCCTAACAGCACTGTGAGTGTACCTACACCACATGGACTGCAGCGGTTCAAGAAGGCAGCTCAGCACCACCTTCTCAAGTGCAACTGGTGATCAGCAATAAATGCTGGCCCAGCCAGTGATGCCCAAATCCCATGAATGAATTAAAAAAACTAACCTGCATTACAACTTTTAATGATTTGTGTGCTTGTGCTCCCAGGTCCCTTTGCTCCTTTACCTTTGTGGTCAGGCAGAACCTTTTGTTGCTATATATGTCTCCTGTTACCTAACCTGGTTCTGATGCTGCCACAGGATTTCAACTTGCTGTTTGCTACTTTGGGCCTAATTGTTCGTGTTCCTCTTTGTGAAGGAGATAACCCTGTAATTACAGCCAGCTCTCAACAATGTCAGAGAAACTGGGTCTACACTTCAGGCCTTTGTCCTTAAGGCTTCCCGTAGATATTGCACAAGCTGCAGTACACATTGCAGATTTGCATTTGACCCATACATTGGTGCACAGGTGCATTCCCACAATCTCTGAAATTCTACTTTAGGGGCTCTGAGCTTTAAAGATGACACAAATGATCAAGGGGCACTCCTCTCTCATTCACATGAAAAGGTAACAATACGTTAGCTGCATCTCTACTGCTACTGTTCCTCCTTAAATGTGTCATGCAATTCACCATGTGTTCACAGGCTGAGCGAATCTCCAACACTGAATTTGCTGAGCTGGTGTTGGACTGGTCAGGAAGTGGAGCATCTTCCTGATGCACTCTCAGAATCCTGGATATAGATGTGTTACCCCAGTACCCATATGAAATGGATTGGCATGGAATTTCAAACTTAATTCTTTGAGTGGCATAACACTGTTGCCGAGGCCTCAGACCACCCAGGGTCTTCACAGCCATTGAAACACTTTTAATTACTGTAATATAGGAAACACTGCAGCCAATTTGCATACAGCAAGCTCCCACAAACAGAAATCAGATAAGTGAACAGTGCATCTACTTAGTGACAAACAAATATTGGCCAGGGCAATGGGAGGGCTGCACTGCTCTGCATCTTTAACCGAAATACGGAACACAGATAGAACACAACAGGAATATTGAGTGCTGGACATCTGGAATGAAGCATTCAGTGAATGTAGAAAACTGTAAGGAAAAATTCAATAGATATTTGAGGGGAGTTGGGGATTGAGGGGGTGAATGGGTGGTTGAATGATGGAGGGGATGAATGAGGAACTGGATGAATGAGTATGATGTTTGTGTTTAACGTTTATGCTTTTTTGTAAAAGCACATTTTAGTTAAAAAGAAGTGTTATATAAAATACCTGCCAGTAGGGTGTGCTAAATCCTGGATGTATTGCCCTCTGCTGCAGAATAAGGAATAAAGGAACCTTCCGTTTTTCACACAGGAAGCTGGGGTTCAGAAGCAGATAGCTGTGTGTGTGTATTCTTAATTGTTAAGAAGTGACAAAACACTTCAAATGGTGACGAGGATGGGGTCATCATTATTAGGGGTTCTAGAGGTTTTGATCCAGCTACTATAGACCTTGTAGTTTATGTCAAGTAAATGGAACAGTTTTTCATTGTGAATGAGATTGAAGAGGAAAAGCAAGTCTCAGTGTTTCTTACAGTCATCGGAATAAAAAAATTAACTTTACTGAGAAATCTCATGCTCCTGACAAGCCAGCAGATAAAAGCTTTAAAGAGCTTGTGGTTGTTTTGAAAAAGCACTTTGATCCCAGACCAGCAATTATTGCCGAGACATTCAAGTTTCACCGCATGAAAGTGAGTCAGCTTCCCAGTCCCTGGCTGAGTGGAGAAAATTAGTGGAACATTGTGACTTTAAAGGTTACCTAGAAGAAGTGTTGCGTGATCGCTTGGTTTGTGGACTAAGGAATGAAAGAATTCAGCTTAAATTGTTAGCGGAGCAAGAGTTGACACTGAAGAAAGCATTCAAGATGGCACAAAGACTAGAAATGGCAGAGAAACAAGTTGGAGGTTTGAAAGCACATTCTAACAATGCTGAAGTTAAAATAGTAAAGTCAGAGTATACTCGCTTTCAAACATGTTACCGCTGTAATGGAATAGGGCTTAATACAGAAGCCTGTAAGTGAAAAACCGCTGATTGTCGCGACTGTGGAAAAAAAGGACACATACAGTGTTCACATAGATCAAAGGCTGATCACAGTAAAGCAGTACCACCAAGAAAAGGGCATCACGAGGAGCACACAGACAAGTTGTGCTTGAAAATGAACAGGCAGTTTAAAAAGATGCATTACTTGGAAACAAAATACAAAAGTAATACGAGACCAGATGAGGCAGAAAGTGAAACTAACAGCAACAATGCAGGGGAGCAATTGTATTGCATTCCGTCTGATCTGAAGCTAGATGAAGGACTAAAAGTTGGCATTGCCCTAAATTCTAAAATGGTTGAAATGGAGGTTGACACTGGAGCATCTGTTTCTATTGCTTCAGAGAAGACATGTGAGAAAATTTTCAAGAAATGCCCATTGGAGAAAACCCTCCTCCAGCTTAGTACCTACACTGGTGAACCCCTAAATATACTTGGAAAAATAGCAAGGTTGCCTCTTATCATTGTGAAAGAGGATCCTCCATCACTTGTGGGCAGGAACTGGCTAAAAGTAATTCAACTGGACTAGAATAAAATAAATAAAATGCATTGCAACCCCATGTTGCAGTCCTTGTTAGACAAGCATACTGATGTCTTCAAAGAAGGTCTTGGAGTTATTAAAGACATTGAGGCCAAACTTACTGTAAAGGCCGAAGCTTCTCCAAGGTTCTTTAAACCATGTTCAGTTCCTTACTCAATGCAACAGAAAATAGAGCAGGAACTGGAACAACATGAAAACTTTCAGATAATTGAGAAAGTTGATTATGCAGAGTGGACAGCTCCCGTAGTCCCAGTAGTGAAGAATGACAGGTCTATCAGAATATGTGGTGGCTATAAAATCACCATTAATCCTTTCCTGGAAGTTCATCATATCTGCTACCAAAAATTGAGGACCTGTTTGCTGCTCTGAATGGAGGTGAATTATTCACAAAGCTTTACCTATCACAGGAATTTTTGCAAATGCAACTGAGTGAAGATTCCAGGAAGCATACAACCATCAGCACACACACAGAGGTCTATATCAATACAAACGACTACAATTTGGAATCGTGTCATCACCAGCCTTATTCCAGCAGGCCATGGACAAAATATTGCAGGGCCTCCCTGGTATAATCTGCTTCCAAGACAACATGCTCATCACCAGGAAAAGCCTCCTAACTCATTTAGAGAACCTAGACAGGGTCCTGCGTCAACTGGAAAAATACGGCATCCACTGTAAGGAATCCAAATGCTTGTTCCTGAAGCCCTCAGTGGAGTACCTGGGACATGTGATCGATGAAACTGGCCTCTCAACCTCACTCAAAGGTGAAGGCAGGGTGAATGCACCACAGCCCAAAAATGTTAAGGAGCTTCTTTCGTTTTTGGAACTTGTGAATTATTACAGCAAGTTCATTTCCAGTTTGGTACCAAGGCAGCACCATTGAATAATCTGCTGAAGAATGCAAAATGGGATTGGTCACAAGCCTGTCAGGAAAGTTTCAAGGAACTCAAGCAAGAGTTCTGCTAAAGTCCTGGCACATTTCAATGAAAAGTGACCTGTCAGCCTGGCTTGTGATGCATCTGGGTCTGGTGTTGGAGCTGTCATCTCCCACACATTTCCTGATGGCAGTGAAAGGCCCATTGCCTATGCCTCACACATATTGTCCATGGCAGAATGAAATTATGCCCAAATTGAGAAGGAAGCTCTGGGACTAATCTATGGAGTCAAGAAGTTCCACCAATATTTGTATGAGCGTAAATTCACGTTCATTACAGACCACAAGCCTTTGACCTGGTTACTTAGCCCGAAGTCACAAACTCTGACACTTGCCGCTGCAAAGGTAGACACTGATCTTATCTGCTTACTACCAGTACGAAACTACATTTAGCTCCACTGAGAATCATGGAAATGCGGATGCTCTTTCCAGGCTTCCGTTACACCACAGCTCCACAACCCACTGCTTTCATTGTGAACCAAATAGACATGGTACCTGTTAAAGCAGATCAAATTCGACTTGAAACTCAGAGGGATACTGTGCTCTCCAAAGTTTACCTGTACACACAGAAGAGTTGGTGTGTACCTCAAGAAGTGACTACTGAGCTTAAGCTTTACTACATTTGAGCTGACTCTGCAAGACGGTTGTTTGTTGTGGGGAATCCGAGTTGTTATTCCTCAAATTCCAAACACAAGTGTTAGAAGAGCTTCACCTCAGTCACATGGGAATTGTCAAACTGAAAGTATTGGCACGTCTATGTGTATGGTGGCCACACCTGGATAAAGATATTAAAGGCATGGTCAGTGATTGCCTTCCATAGAAATGAAGTCTTCTCCTGCACCTGCCCCATTACATTCGTGGGCTTGGCCTGACCACCTATGGCAGAGACCTCATGTGGACTTTGCTGAACCGCTTTTCGGACATACTTTCCTGATTGCGGTGGACGCCCACACAAAGTGACCTCATATTATTCCCATGAAGTCGACTACTTCAGCAAAGATCATTGATGGTCTCTGGAATATGTTCATTGCTTTTGGATTGTTGGAGCAGATTGTATCTGACAATGGCCCATGGTTCACATCATGTGAATTTCAAACATTCTTGAAAAATAATGGGATCAAGCAGATTCTCATCTCGCCTTACCACCCATCCTCAAATGGTGAAGCAGAGCGTTTTGTCCAGACATTCAAAATGACCATATTGAAAGGGAGGACACACACACACTGGAAGTTGAAGCTAAAGAACTTTTTGATGATGTATCATAACGCTCTACATTCAACAATAGGTGTATCTCCTGCTGAGCTGATGTTTGGAAGATGACTGTGTACCGGAATGGATTTGTTGCGTCCAGATTTAAAAAGATAGATCAGTTCAACGCAACTTGATCAGAAAAGGTCACATGACACAAGTAAACCAGCTCGTGAATTTAATCTGGATCAGTTTGTTTGAGTCCGAAATTACTGTGGGACACCAAAGTGGCTCCTGGGAAGAATCACCAAGTGTCGAGGACCACTGACCTATGAAGTTGAATCTTCCTGTGGAATCTGGAAGAGACACACTGACCAGATTAGTCAAGCTAAATCCAAGGAACCAAATTTCCAGTCATTGTGGAAGATTTCTGGGAAACATCAGCTGCAGTTGGTGAAACCCGACTTAATTCAACTGACAAACATGTAGCTAGCTACAACTGTTGAACCTGAACAGAAACAAGTAGAACAGCAGAACCTTCCATTTCTAAGCAAACAAACTTAGATACCTAAGCCAACAATCCTCTCTAGACCAAAGCGAATCTGCAAGCTGCCTGACCGGTTTGTTCCTGGTTAAAGAGGGAGGAGATATGATGTTTGTGTTTAATGTTAATGCTTTTTTGTAAAAAGACATTTTAGTTAAAAAGAAGTGTTATATAAAATACCTGCCAGTAGGGTGTGCTAATTCCCAGATGTTCATAAGCTGATAGCCGGGTGTGTGTATTCTTAATTGTTAAGAAGTGACAAAACGCTTCAATGTGGGAATGGGTGATAGAGGGAATGGATGATTGAGTGATTGAATATGGGAATAGGTGAATGATGGAGTGAGTGAATGACGGAGTGGGTGATTGAGTGAGGGGATGAATGAGGGAGTGAATGATTGAGGGAGTAGGAGATTGAGAGAATGAGTGATTGAGAGTGTTTAGAGATTGATTGATACTAATTAAACTACCAAAATGATGGCCTATGTGCTTTCACCCAGTTACTGCCATTGTTTGATTTTGTTTCCCATTCCCAGCTGACATGCCTCTGCCCGCCATCAGGACTAATACTCTGCTGAGAGGCCTTCCAGGCTCTCCAGGAGAACGAGGCCCAGCTGGAACACCAGGTAATGTTCAATGCTACTTATCTTTACAACTATCATGAGGAAATCTCTGAATCAGATGGGATGTCCATAATGAGCAGCAACAGCTGGGTTCTTGGTAAATGTGTTGAATGTACAGCCTGGTTATAAAATAGCATTTACTACTGGATTCTCACTGGAATCAGCTGTTCAAGTGATTTTAGTAATGCATTGCTTTAAGGGGCCAATGGAAGAGCAGTTCTGGGCTCATCCCCTCACACCTCACATATCCAGCCTCAGCTCTATCATCCATCGACAGACCCAAGCTGAAATTCAAGGTTGTTCCCCCCAGACCAAGATAGATCGGAGAAGAGTTACTCAAGAGACCCTCAGGGTAGCCAGCTTCAGAATGCCTCTGTCGGGTCCTCACAAGCAGTTTCCCAGCTAGGGACTGTACATGGTGATTGGAGACAGTGAGAATAGAGATGAGAGGATGTAGACAGCTACCTGAGTGAAGTAACCAGGACAATAAGTTTGATAACAAATTAACATTGCCAACTGGAAGCCAGGATAAAGCCAGGCTTAAAAAGAACGAACTTGCAGTGAGAATAGAGATGAGAGGATGTAGACAGCTACCTGAGTGAAGTAACCAGGACAATAAGTTTGATAACAAATTAACATTGCCAACTGGAAGCCAGGATAAAGCCAGGCTTAAAAAGAACGAACTTGCATTTATTTAGTAACTTTTCTTATCATTAGGACACCCCAAAGAGTTTCACAGCCAATGTAGGAGTTTTTGAACAGCAATCATTGCTTGTTGCTAAGTCACCATTATATCGTCCAGTTAGAGGGAATTCCAGGCACAAGGCCAGCTTTATGGAGGATGATTGAAAATGGGAGGTGAATGAGGCTGAAGGCTGAGAATACCCCCTTGTGCCTCACCTACACTGAAATGTTGGACCCAAAAAGCTGTAGGATTGGTGGAGAGTGCAGTTAATTAATATTTTTAAAACAAAGATTGACATTTTGCTAAGTGTAAAAGCGAGTAGAATACACCAGAATACAAGGGGGTAGAAATAAAGCTTCAGCTGCACAAAGCCCTGGTTAGACCACACCTGGAGTCACTGGGAGCAGTTCTGGGCTCCACACCTTCGGAAGGACTATTTGACCTTGGGGGGAGTGCAGTGTAGATTTACCAAAAAGATACCTCGGACTCCAAGGGTTAAAGTATGAGGAGAGATTACACAAACTAGGGTTATATTCCCCTGAATTTAGAAGATTTTGGGATGAAGTTGAATTTGAATCAATAGAGGTTTTCAGGATATTAAGGGGAACAGATAGGGCAGAGAGAGAAACGGTTTCCACTGTTTGGGGAGTTTAGGACCAGGGAGCATTATTTAAAAATTAGAACCAGACATTTCAGGAGTGAGATTAAGAAACACTTCCACACAGTGGTGTAAGTTTGGAACTCTGTCTCCCACAAATGGCAATTGATCTAGATCAATTGTTAATTTGATAGATTAACGTTAACCAAAGATATTTGGAGCAAAGGCAAGTTCATGCAGTTAAGTCAAAGATCAGCCAAGAACTCATTGGCTCAATTGTCTCCTCGAGTCCCTGTGCTCTTAAGGTGTATGAAACCAGAGTGCCATGATTAAATTGAATGATAGAATGGGATTGAGGGGCTGAACAGACATCTCCTGTTCATAGGAGGGTCAGTGCTGCTCATTAGAGATGAGCATCAGCAGAGGGGGTGAAGTTAAGTGGTTAGGAATAGAGATCTGGTTCTTATAGCAATAGTGACTAGGCTTCAGAAGCACTTACTTGGCTGTAAAGCACGTGGGCTGTTCTGAATTGCAGAAGTGTTAAAGGTGTGCAAGGCAGCATTGCATTCTATCTGTACGCTGTCAAACATTGGCTGTGAGCACTGCCTGACTATAACCGGGCAGAGTCTCTGTTACTGGATGTGGGCACTGCATGTCTCTACAACTGGGCAGATTTTCTGTTATTGGCTATGGGCACTGCATGTCTCTATAACCGGACAGATTCTCTGTTATTAGGTGTGAACACTGCATGTCTCTATAACTGGCAGAGTCTCTGTTATTCGGTGTGAACACTGCATGTCTCTATAACCGGGCAGAGTCTCTGTTACTAGGTGTGAACACTGCATGTCTCTATAACCGGGCAGACTCTCTGTTACTAGGTGTGGGCACTGCATGTCTCTATAACCGGGCAGAGTATCTGTTATTGGGTGTGGGCACTGCATGTCTCTATAACCAGGCAGAGTCTCTGTATTGGGTGTGAACACTGCATGTCTCTATAACTGGGCTGAGTCTCTGTTTGCTCCCTATCCTGCCAGTTACCAGCTTCTCAAATCCTCTTATGCCATCCTCATTATCTTCAGGAAAGGCTGAAATACCCATTTCAATACCCACTGCCTTTTAATGCCGTTTGGAATGTTTGACTCCATATGCTAACTTTAAAGCAGCCACATCCCCATAGGTTTTGCCAACAACCCTTTAAGTGTTGCTATAGCAATGCTAAAGCTGCAATGCCTCTCAGAGGGCTGACAGCAAAGATGAGGCTGATCAGCTGAGGCTGACCCTGACCATTCCAGCCATTCCTCCTTCATCAGGTACACGTTAAACTCCTTGTTCCCTATCCTTACATAGTGCACTCTCAGTGTGTAAATTACACCCATCCTGGTCTCATTCAGCAGGAAAGTATCTTCCAGTTGACCAATGATAAGAGTTTAATTACTGGGTGAGGTTCAGTGTTAGGGAGACTCACCCCTGTTCTGGTCTGACATTGAGCAACCATTGAGTGCAATTCCTGAAATAGTTACATCTGAGGTTGCCTGATGTGGAATGGTTGCTAAATAGAAACTTCTGTCAGAATGATGCAGAACATTCTGGAATAAAGTAGCTGTTGCGGTGCAAAGCTGAATGTTAATATAATGACAAGAGAATTAATCAAATTTTAAAAAAGGAGCAAATTCAGTCCTAACAGAGTAATGAGTAAATAAATGAGGAAATACAGATGTTCTGAGACTGTTGCTTTCTCCATGCCAATGATGACCAATTCAATGTTTTGTTGTTAATTGTCTATCTAGGGTTTCCTGGACCTCCTGGGCCTCCTGGACCTAAAGTGAGTCATTTCCTGATACCTTACTCGCTCACTTCAATAGCCCTCCCAGCAACATGTAAAACCCTTACAAAGAGACTACTATTTTATTCAAAAATATTTGCAGCTGTCTCTGACATATTGTGGAGTGAGATCCTGTCTGTTCACAGCTTCAGGCCTACTCAGTAATGGTTCACTGAAAATTTTCCATTCAACAAATGGTTAAGGACACTTGTTCCTGCTGCTCCTTCATTTATCAGCTTTCCCTTGCACTCCCCTCGCATTGCTCTGGTGAATAGCTGACAGGAACACAATGGGCTGAATGGACTCCTTGTGCTGTAAATGTCTATGTGCTTACCACACTCTTGGTGCAGTCCCTACTGCTGGGTTTCATCACATGTCCTTCCACAGGAGGCACATGAGGTGGCAGGGTGGAGGTGAAGTGAGGCAAAATTCATTCCTATCTCTTCAAATTCCCCACTGGATCTGCAGTAACTCTGGGAATACAGCTTTGGGAAGCTTCAAGAAATATGTAGCAACACAGTGGATGGGGATCTGACACAATAGGTCTGTCTGCCTTCCCACCGCACCAGCGAGATGATTGGAGCATCCATCCTATTCAGTCCCCAGGAACACTTGACTCTGATCATCAAGTTGGGTTGAGTGAGAATTGGAGGTTTCTATGCAAGGTCGCCCTGGATGGGCTGAAGAGAATATTTATAATATCTCACTTTCAGGTCAGCTTGGTTCAGTGAGTGATACTCTCTCCTTTCAATCAGAAATCAGAGTTTCAATCCCTGCTGCAGATGGTTGGACAGACAGTGCAGCTCAGTATTCAGGGATTACTGCATTGTTAGACATGTCACTTTATGGAAGGGATGTTACTTGCTGTGGATCAGTTGGTAACACTCTCACCTCTGAGTCAGGAGGTTCAGAGTTCAAGTTCCACACCAGGACTTGAGCACAAAAATCAAGGCCGACACTCCAGTGCAGTGCTGAGGCAGTGTCAGAGGAGCCCCCTCAGGTCTGACACTCCAGTGCAGTGCTGAGGCAGTGTCAGAGGAGCCCCCTCAGGTCTGACACTCCAGTGCAGTGCTGAGGCAGTGTCAGAGGAGCCCCCTCAGGTCTGACACTCCAGTGCAGTGCTGAGGCAGTGTCAGAGGAGCCCCCTCAGGTCTGACACTCTGGTGCAGTGTTGAGGCAGTGTCAGAGGAGCCCCCTCAGGTCTGACACTCCAGTGCAGTGATGAGGCAGTGTCAGAGGAGCCCCCTCAGGTCTGACACTCCAGTGCAGTGTTGAGGCAGTGTCAGAGGAGCCCCCTTACGTGTGACACTCCAGTGCAGTGCTGAGCCAGTGTCAGAGGAGCCCCCTCAGGTCTGACACTCCAGTGCAGTGCTGAGGCAGTGTCAGAGGAGCCCCCTCAGGTCTGACACTCCAGTGCAGTGTTGAGGCAGTGTCAGAGGAGCCCCCTTAGGTGTGACACTCCAGTGCAGTGCTGAGCCAGTGTCAGAGGAGCCCTCTCAGGTCTGACACTCCAGTGCAGTGCTGAGGCAGTGTCAGAGGAGCCCCCTCAGGTCTGACACTCCAGTGCAGTGTTGAGGCAGTGTCAGAGGAGCCCCCTCAGGTCTGACACTCCAGTGCAGTGCTGAGGCAGTGTCAGAGGAGCCCCCTCAGGTCTGATACTCCAGTGCAGTGCTGAGGCAGTGTCAGAGGAGCCCCCTCAGGTCTGACACTCCAGTGCAGTGCTGAGGCAGTGTCAGAGGAGCCCCCTCAGGTCTGACACTCTGGTGCAGTGTTGAGGCAGTGTCAGAGGAGTCCTCTCAGATCTGATACTCTGATGCAGTGTTGAGGCAGTGTCAGAGGAGCCCTCTCAGGTCAATGTGATCCCATGGCCTTATTTTGAAGAGGATCAGAGAAAGTATCCTTGGGTCCTGGCCAATATTTATTTATCTATTTCCTTCCTTTTCTTTTTTTCTTCTCTTCCTCTTACCAGAGAGGCACTGACTGAATGTCAAAAATAATTTACTGAATGTGAAATGTTCTGGGATCCCCTACTTTACAAATTAAAGTTCTTTCTGACTTATCACCAACCAAACATCTGGGTCATGAAGGATTTGTTACAAAATGTTATGGAAGTATATTCTGAATAAAGTACCTTCATTCACACAGTGGTTTATCACAAGCTCTGTATGTCACAAAACACTGTTCATGCATTTCTCCTTGCAGTACAGTGACTTTTGGTAAATGTGTTCTGAGCACCACACTTTATGAAGGATATGTTAGCCTGAAAGTAGATTTACCAGAATGACATCTGGATTCCTAGGGTTTAATTACAAGGAGAGATTACACAAGCTAGGCTTGTATTCACTGGAATTTAGGAGGTTAAGGGGTCACTTGATTGAAGTTTTCAAAATATTAAAGTGAATTTTAAATCTGAGTTGGATAGATTTTTGTGAATAAATGCTAATAAGGAATATGAGTCAAAAGGAAGTAGATGGAGTTAGGTCGCAGATCAGATGAAATGGCAGAACAGGCTCGAGGGGCTAAGTGGCCTACTCCTGTTCCAATGTTCCCACAGCATTCAATCCACACTGCTCAAGGTGATACAAGTCACAAATGAGATGAATGGCCAATTAATATATTTGGTTGAGAGAAGAGTGTTGTCCAGAACTAAAAGGATAACATCCCCACTTCAAATAGTGCCACGGGATCATTGACACCCACTTGGGCCTTCGGCAGATAAGCCTTTGGTTTAATGTCTGATTTGAAAGAAGGTGTCTCTCTCCATATTGAGTATTGGCCTGCAGTTTCAACATCTAGCAAGACTTGAGCCCGCAGTGTACTGACGCAGAACAGGCGTGTTACCAGTTGAGATGACCTGATACTTAACAGATTAATGCTAATGTAACAAATGTTTTTTTAACATGACCGTAACAGAACATGAGAGCACACAGTTAATGTTTATTGATAATATCATCAGACTACCAAGATCATGAAATAAATCCCATACTGGACCCTCCACAAGGATTTGTTGCCCAAATATTCTGACCTAGCTTAGTTTCATTTTTTTACAAGATGTATGACTATTAATGACTTCTTTTAAAATCCAGTAGTGGGTGACTTCTTCATCATCTTCTTGCCTTGTCACCATATGTACGCTAGGGAAGCCTCACCGTTGTTCCACACAGGCTTTGGCTTGAGAGTTAAAGATCTTAAGGGTTGCATGGCTGTGGTAGTAGAGGGCATTCTAGGAAATGTTTCATCATTTGAGATGCCTCTCTGCAGTCACAGTTGACAGAATTTGTTTGGTTGTATGGACTAGGAACATGCAGCAGCTGACACCAGTCCTGAGGCAATTGGAACACAGCCAAGTAGGCCCTGATTCACTGGCTTCTGATCATTGAACAACTCGTGTGCCAAGGAAAGAAGTTCTGCATAGTCAATATGAGGAGCGAGGCACCAACTTAAGAATCAGAACCTCAATGGTAATAATCTCTGGATTATTACCTGAGCCGCAGGCAGATTGGCATAGGACAAATAAGATTAGAAAGATGAATGTGTGGCACAAAGATTGGTGAGGGAGAAGTGGGGTCCAGTTCAAGGGGCACTGGCACCAGTTTATGCAAAAATGGGGGCTGTATCATTGGAATGGTCTACACTTGAACCGTGCTGGGACCAAAAGTGTTCTGGCATAACTAGGGAAACAGAGAGGGTTTTAAATGAAATAGTGGTGGCAAGGGATCAAATTTGGGAAGATGTGGTATATCAAAGAGTAGAGACAAGGCAAGAGAGAAAGGTATTAATGTGGGAAATGATTAACAGATCATGACGGGAGGAACAGAAAGTACAAATCTAAGAGTAAATCAGCAGATAAGGCCGGAGATTACAAAAATAATAAAAGGACAAAACTAAAGCGTCTGTATCTAAATGCACGCAGCATTCAAAACAAAGCAGATGAACTGATAATGCAAATAGAGATAAATGAGTATGATCTGATAGCCATTACAGAGACATGGCTGCAGGATGAATATTGAAGGGTACATGACATTTAGGAAGGACAGGAAGCTCGGAAAAGGTGGAGGGGTGGCTCTGTTAATTAAAGAAGATATTAGCACATCAGAGAGGGATGACCTAAGTTCAGGAGACCAGGATATATAAGTGGTTTGGTAGAGATGATAGGTAGGAATGATAAAGGCAAGAAGTCAACTGTGGGAGTGGTGTACGGCCCCCTAATAGTAACTACATGGTAAGACAGAGTATAAATGAAGAAATAATTGGAGCTTGTCAGAAAGGCACAACAATAATCATGGGAGATTTTAATCTGCATATAAACTGAAAAATCAGGTGGGCAAAAATAGCCTAGATGTGGTCTTCACAGAATGTTTTTGGGATAGTTTCAATGAACAGCATGTTCTGGAGCCAACCAGAGAGCAGACTATACTTAAGTTGGTATTGTGCAATGAGATAGAATTAATTAATAACCTCATAGTGAAAGCCACCTCTAGATAGCAGTGATCATGATATGATTGAATTTTACATTCAATTTGAGGGAGAGAAGAATGGGTTTTAGACTAGTATTTTTAACTTGAATAAGGGCAATTATGAGGGCATGAAAGCAGAGCTAACCAAAGTGAACTGGCAATTTAGGTTAAGGGTTAGGTCAATAGAGGTGCAGTGGCAGACATTTAAGGGGATATGTCAGGATACACAGAATAGAAACATTCCAAGAAAGAAAAATTCCAACCTACCATCTGTGGTTAACTAAAAAAGTTAAATATAGTATCAGACTTTAAGAAAAGGCATACAATTGCACAAAGATGAGTGGCAAGTCAGAAGGATGGACAGAATATGAAAAACAGAAAAGAATGACTAAAAGCTTAATAAGGAAGCAAACATTAGAGTATGACAGAAAGCTAGCTAGAAATATAATAACAGATAGTAAGACTTTCTATAGATATTTAAAAGAGAAAAAGTTCAACAAAGTGAGCATTGTTCTGTAGAAGGTCAGTTTGGGGAATTAAAAATGGAATAAGGAGATGACAGATGAATTGAATTGGTATTTTGCATCAGTCTTCACTATAGAGGATGTAAGTAACTTCCCAGAAATAGCTGCTAATCAGGAATTGGAAGGTGAGGAAGAACTGAAAAAAATTACAATCACCAGGGAAGTGATACTAAGCAAATTGTTGGAACTGCAGGTTGACAAGTTCCTGGGTCCTGATGGACTTCATCCTAGGGTCTTAAAAATAGTGGCTAGTGAAATAGTTGAAGTGTTGGTTTTAACTTTCCAAATTCCCTAGATTCAGGGAAGGTTCCATTAGATTGGAAAATAGTGACTGTAACTTCTTCATTCAAAAAGGGATGGAGACAGAAAGCAGGAAACTTCAGGCCCAATTAGCTTAAAATCTGCCACATGGAAAATGTTAGAAGCTATTACTAAAGATGATATAGCAGGGTACTTAGAACAATTCAAGGTAATCAGTCAGAGTCAACGTAGTTTTGTGAAAGGCAAATCATGTTTAATCAATTTATTGGAGTTCTTCAAGGGACTAACATATGCTTTGGATAAAGGTGAACCAGTGGATGCACTGTACCTAGATTTCCAGAAGGCATTTGATAGATGCCACATCAAAGGTTATTGCTGAAAATTAAAGTTAATGGCGTAGGGGTAACATATTGGCATGGACAGAAAATTGGCTGGCTAACAGGAAGCAGAGAGTAGCTATTGATGGAACTTTTTCTGCTTGGCGGGATGTAATGAGTGGTGTGCCACAGGGATCAGTACTGGGGCCTCAACTTTTTAGAATTTGTATAAATGACTTGAATGAAGGGACTGAATGTATGGTATGGTTGCTAAATTTGCTGATGATACAAAGATAGGTAGGAAAGTAAACCGTGAAGAGGACATACAGAGGCTACAAAGTAATATAGATAGGTTAAGTGAGTGTGCAAAGATCTGACAAATGGAGTATTATGTGGGAAACTGTGAATTTGTCCATTTGGCAAGAAGAATAAAAGGGAATTATTATCTAAATGGTGAGAGATTGCAGAGCTTTGAGGTGCAGAGGGATCTGGGTGTCCTAGTGCATGAATCACAAAAGGTTAATATGCAGGTACAGCAGGTAATTAGGAAAGCTAGTAGAATGTTATCATTTATTGTGAGGGGTATTGAATACAAAAGTAGGGAGGTTATACTTCAGTTATATAGGGCATTGGTGAGACCACATTTGGAGTATTGTGTACAGTATTGGTCTTCTTATTTAAGAAAGGATGTAAATGCATTGGATGCAATTCAGGGAAGGTTTACTGGACTAATACCTGAAATAGGTGGGTTGTCTTACAAGGAAGGGTTAGACAGGATAAGCTTGTATTCGCTGGAGTTTAGCAGAGTAAGAGGCAACTTGATTGAAACATATAAGATCCTGAAGGGTCTTGACAGAGTGGATGTGGAAAGGATGTTTCGTCTTGTGGGAGAATCTAGAACTAGGGGTCACTGTTTAAAAACAAGGGGCCACTCACTTAGGACAGAGAATTCTTTTTCTCTCCAAGTGTGGTGAGTCTTTGAAACTCTCTTCCTCAAAAGGCTGTGGAAGCCTTTAGGGGTGGGCAATAATTGCTGACATAGCCAGCAATACCCACATCCCTTGAATGAATTTTTTTAAAAGTAGAGTTTTTGAACATTTTTAAGGCAGTGCTAGATAGATTCTTGCTAACCTTTACCCCCTTGCCTATCAGGGGTAGGTGGGAATTTAGAGTTGAGGTTACAACCAGGTCAGCCATGACCTTATTGAACGGCGGAGCAGGCTCAAAGAGTCGAGTAGCCTACTCCTGCTCCTAATTCATATGTTCATATTTTGATGAATATTACTAAGTCAGCAATCATGGGGTTTACAGTCTAAGGCCTGGGAAATATGGAAGAAGCTGACCTTCAATTTGAGAACTATCATCACTAAATGTACTTGCTGATAATTCAACATAAATAATCCAATTTATAAGATTTTGTGTTGTTTTTAATTTCAGGGCAGCCCAGGGAGCTCCGGACTGCCTGGTCCGAAAGGGGATCCAGGTGACAGAGTAGGTGCAACTTCTAATTACCTGAGAGTTGGTTCTGCTCCAGCAAAGATAAACACTTATTTTGGATAGGGAATAATTCACCTTCTGTATCCCCCAGAAAATGATCAAATGCTGAGGGGAAGAATGCATTTCTTTACAAATTATTGTTGGATTCTACTACTGCTAGTGACCAGAGAAAAGTTTCCTCGATTGTGATACTTTCCATTATTAACAAAAAAGAAAGACTTCAATTGGTGTCTTTTACGGCCACTGGACATCTCAAAACTTTACAGTCAATGAAATACTTTTGAAGTGTTCACCAATTTCAGTAAAAACAAGTAAACACAAATGACCACATTTAATTCTTTGAGTAAAATTAGCTAGCGATGGAAATGTAACTCTGTTGTGTGC
Organism: Isurus oxyrinchus; assembly: GCA_026770705.1. NCBI lineage: Eukaryota > Metazoa > Chordata > Chondrichthyes > Lamniformes > Lamnidae > Isurus > Isurus oxyrinchus. Next base: position 105,337,508 of record JANJGN010000010.1, read on the forward strand.
TATCAGTATCCAAGTCAATATGCCCTAACGTATACAGCTTTAGGCATAAAATAATCCACATGAGGCCATATGGTGGATTATAATCCAACATCTTTGTGGGACAATCATAGATCAGATGATTCCTCTCAACTTTAAGTTGAGAAAGACATCTGAAAGACGCTAAATGGGCCTAAAGCACTGATCCATCTCTCCACAAAAGAAAGAAGCGTCCCAAGAGTATACCATCCTCCAGATAATCTTTTGTTTCAGACAGATTATAATATCCTAGATATTATTAGAGTCTAGGAGCTACACCTCAGTAATGTACACTCCCACCAAAGTGGGTATGGAGTCAGGTTCATGAGTTGGTGGTACAGAAGGCTGTGTGATACAATATAAATTCTAAACTATATCAATGTTTATTCAAGAATTTAGTCAGGTGAAAACAGTCAATCACAACATTAAATAGGTTCTAGGAAAAGAGAGAAAATACAATTTTATTTCTGGTAGAGAATCCAGATTTTAAATTTAATTATTGTTACAGTCAAATATTTTAAGTAAGATATCCATCAATTATTAAAGTGACATTTACATTTAGCGAGATGACTTTGTCTCAGTTAAGGATAGAATTATCTTCACTGTAAGTTATCTTCACAGTAAAAGGCTCCCTCTCTCCATTCCCTTTTCCCATTTCCCCACTTCTCACTGACTGTAATTTTCTAAGATTCTGAGGAAACATTAATTGTGACCAAGGGTTAGAGTTTGGAAAATGTGACCCCTCTTCAATAACACCAGAGGTATATCATTTTTAAAATCTGATAGCTGCCATTAGACAAGACATCCCACTGATCAGTATGAGCACACATTCATGGCCCAGTCGGATGGTGATACCTGGAGTTCACTTGCCTGATCCCTCAGGACAACAGCACCTGCCTAGCCTCTAGCCTTCTCTTTCAGTGTACCAAACCAGGGACATGTTGGAGGTGAGACCAGGTTGTCCAGGAATAAGGCCCAGCCGTATGTCCATCCTAGGGACAAGCAGCCCTGAGAGGAGGAACACCTGCATCCCATGAGCACAGGCATAGCCAGTCACCTCTGGTGATACTGACCATCAGTCTGCAGTTAGGAGAGGCACAAAAATGGAATAAAGAAAGGCACAAAGAAAAGCATGGCATTAGAAAAGAAGGTGTCGTCTTGTGGTCACTTTGTACTTTGTAGTGGGAAAGAGAATGTACAATTAAGCTGTGTTGTTATTGGTGAGGGTTAGAGCGTTCCCTGGTTCCATTCTCCTCAAAATTAATATTTTTTTTCCAATCCTTATTTTGTTTTTGTTCTGCATTTGTCTTTCTCAATCATTATTTTAAACCTTTTAAACTATATTAAGATTACTATTGTCCATTTGTTCCCTGTGTTTTCTTATCTTAGCTTCTCAGGTTATTTTCCTATTACAGGGTCCAGCAGCAATTCTTCTGTTATAATAAAAGCAAAAAACTGTGGATGCTAGAAATCCAAAACAAAAACAAAAATACCTGGAAAAACTCAGCAGGTCTGGCAGCATCTGTGGATAGGAGCACAGTTAACGTTTCGAGCCCAAATGACCCTTCAAGTGTTGAAGGGTCATTTGGACTTGAAACGTTAACTGTGCTCCTATCTGCAGATGCTGCCAGACCTGCTGAGTTTTTCCAGGTATTTTTGCAATTCTTCACTTGTTGAGTGTCTTGTGTATTGGCTAAGAAATGAACCATGAACACATTGTAAAACCTCCAATCCCTAAACCCTTTCCCTGTCTCTATTGTCAGTTTATTTGTGGATAGTTCAAAACTCTCAGGATTATTAATCTATGTCATTTACTCATTTTGTAGATTTGTTTGCATGTTTCCTCCTCCACTTCCGTTCAGTTATTCCAGTGGTCTGTTGACTACGCAATCAGATGATTAATCTTTATCTTGATCCATTTAGATTCTGTTTCTATCCTAATGTTAACTATGTCCCCTTTTAATTTTCAATTATTACAACTACTTCACCTCCTACTTGCTCCTTATCTATCCATTTGGCTCAAACACTGCCCATCTCTACTGTTTTCTGTCCAGTATTTATTCACTCCCATATAAGGCCCTTCACAGCCCTTCACACATAGGCAATTGTGTCAAGCTGCCATAGTCAATCATATCTAGCCCCGTAGTCAATCATACTAAACTGCCACAGTCTCTCATATCAAATGCCATATTCAATCATCCCAAACTTCAATAGTCAATCATACCAAACTATCATAATCAATCATATTAAACTTCAGTAGTCAATCACACTGAATGACAATAGTCAATCATATCAAACTATCTTATTCAATCTTATCAAATTAACATAGTCAATCACAGCAAACTACCATAGTCAATCATATCAAAATTCCATAGTTAAGCATATCAAACCACCATAGTCAGTCATACCAAACTTCCATGGTCAAATATATCAAATTTCCATGGATAATTGTATCAAACCTGAATAGTCGATCATATCAAACTTCAATAGTCAGTCATACCAAACTACCATATTCAACTATATCAAACTACCATAGACAATAATATCAACTATCATAGTCAATCATATCCAAACTGCTACAGTCAATCATACCAATCTTCCACAGTCATTCATATAATCAATCATGACAAACTATCATAGTCAATCATACTGAACAACTGCAATCATCTCAAACTACTATATTCAAAAATATCAAACTGCCATTGACAATCATACCAAAATACCATAGTCAACCATATGAAAGTACAATAGTCAATCATATCAAACTACCATAGCCAAGCATACCCAACTACCATTGTCAATCATACCAAACAGCCATAGTCAATCATATCAAACTATCATAGTCAATTATATTAAACTACCACAGTCAATCATATTAAACTGCCATAGTCAAACATATCAAACTATCATAGTCAATTATATTAAACTACCACAGTCAATCATATTAAACTGCCATAGTCAAACATATCAAACTACCTCAGTCAATCGTATCATACTACCATAGTCAATCGTATCAAACTATCATAGTCAGTCATATCAAGCTATCATAGTCGGTCATACCAAACTACCATAGTCAAACATATCAAACTAACATAGTTAATCATATCAAACTATTATAGTCAGTCATATCAAACTATCATGGCCAATCATGTCAAACTGCCATAGTCAGTCATACCAAACTACCATAGTCAATCGTATCAAACTATTATAGTCAGTCATACCAAACTACCATTGTCAATCATATTAAACTACCACAGTCAATCATATCAAGCTGCACATTCGGTCATATCAAACTACCACATTCAATCATATCAAGCTGCCACTGTCAATCATATCAAATTAGCATAGTCAATTATATCAAACTACCATAGTAAATGGTATCAAACTTCAATAGTCAATCATACCAAATGTCAACAGTCAATCATAGCAAATCGTATTTAATCATATCAAATTAACATTGTCAATCTTATGAAACTGCCATAGTCAATCATGTCAAACTCAATAGTCAATCATACCAAACTACCATAGTAAATCATATCACACTACCATATGAAATCATATCAAACTACAGTAGTCAAGCATATCAAACTACCATAGCCAATCGTACCAAACAGCCATAGCCAATTGTACCAAACAGCCATAACCAATCATACCAAACTGCCATAGCCAATCATACCAAAATACCATAGTCAACCATATGAAAGTACAATAGTCAATCATAGTAAACTACCATTGACAATCGTACCGAACTGCCATGGTCAATCATATGAAAGTACAATAGTCAATCATATCAAGTTACCATAGTCAATCATATCTTACTGTCTACCCATACACCCCTGGTCCCTTCACCTCCAACAAGCATCTTGACCAGGATATCTTCTCAATGTCCCACCCCATTGCACCTACTCAGAATATTTTCAGTTACAAGGAGAACATGTCTGGGTAGCTGTTGGAGAACATCGGCTGATTTTATAATGTTGCATACCCATTGAAAAGATCTAAGCTATTGAATTCTCCTGTCACCATCTGATAACTCTGATAGCAGGCCTACTTCATTAATCGATTATTCTATTCTATCAACAGGGCCAACCAGGCCTGCGTGGAGAGAGTGGCTTCAGAGGATTACGGGTCAGTTTATCTCTGGTTATAATTATTAGCCGATGCAGATATGCACTGGTATACTGTTCCTGGGTTGATGTCATTAGAAAGTAGTATGCAGATAAAGAAAGGGAGTGAGCCAAGCAAAGATCCTTTGAGCTCACAAAGAAAAAAATGGGCAGAATTTTAAATATGGCGCGCTATTCCCGATGCTGGAACTGAAATGTGTGCCATTTCCACTCTTGATTTTTGCCAGTTCCCATGTGATCCTTTTTTTCACTCTTTCATAGAATGTGTGTCGCTGGCTGGGCCAGCATTTATTGCCCATCCTTAGTTGCCCTTGAGAAGGTGGTGATGAGCTGCAGTCTCGAACTGCTGCAGTCTATGTGATGTAGATACACCCACTGTGCTGTTAAGGAGGGAGTTCCTGGATTTTAACCCAGCAACAGTGAAGGAACGGTGATGTATTTCCAAGTCGGGATGGCGAGTGACTTGGAGGGGAACTCCCAGGTGGTGGTGTTCGCATGTATCTGCTGCCCTTATTCTTCTAGATGGTAGTGGTCATGGATTTGGAAGGTGCTGCTGAAGGAGCTTTAGTGAATTCCTGCAGTGCATCATGTAGATGGTACATACTGCTGCTACTGTGCTTTGGTGGTGGAGGGAGGGAATGCTTGTGGATGGGGTGCCAATCAAGCAGGCTACTTTGCCCTGGATGGTGTCGAGCTTCTTCAATATTGTTCACGCAGCATTTACCCAGGCATGTTGACAGTATTCCATCACATTCCTGACTTGAGTCTTCTAGTTGGTAGACAGGCTTTGGAGAGTCAGGAGGCAAGTTACCACAGGATTCCTAGCCTCTGACATGCTCATCCAGCCAGTATTTATATGGCTAGTCCAGTTCAGTTTCTGGTCAATGGTAACCCCTAGGATGTTGATAATGGGGGATTCAGTGATGGTAATGCTATTGAACATCAAAGGGCGATGGTTGGATTCTCTCTTGCTGGAGATGGTCATTGCCTAACACTTGTGTGGCATGAATGTTACTTGCCACTTGTCAGCCCAAGCCTGGATATTATCCATTTGGACATGGGCTGCTTCAGTATCTGAGGAGTTGTGAATGGTGCCGAACATTATGCAATCATCAACAAACACCCCCACTTCTGATCTTATGATGGAGTGAAGTTTGATAATGAAGCATGTGAAGATGGTTGGGCCTAGGACACTACCCTGAAGAACTTCTGCAGTGATGTCCTGGAACTGAAATGATTGACCTCCAATAACCACAACCATTTTCCTTTGTGCTCGGTATGACTCCATCTAGCAGAGAGTTTTCCCCCGATTGCCATTAACTCCAGTTTTTCTAGGGTTCCATGATGACACACTTGGTCAAATGCTGCCTTGATGTCAAGGGGCAGTCACTCTCACCTCACCTCTGGACTTCAGCTCTTTTGTCCATGTTTGAATGAAGGCTGTACTGAGATCAGGAGCTGAGTGGCCCTGGCAGAACCCAAAATTGGACACGGTCGTATAGTGGTATTGTCACTGGATAGGTATTCTGGAGACCTAAGTTGATGCTCTAGGGACCCGGGTTCGAATCCCACTTCGGCAGACGATGGAATTTGAATTCAATAAATATGTGGAATTAAAGGTCTAATGATGACTTTGAAACCATTGTTATAAAAGCCCACCTGGTTCACCAATGTCCTTTAGGGAAGGAAATCTGCCATTCTTACCTGATCTGGCCTTCATGTGACTCCAGACCCACAACAATGTGGTTGATTCTTAAAAATGCCCTTTGAACATGGGAAATAAATGCTAGCCAGAGCCGCCCACATCCCACAAGCAAATATAAAAAAAAACTGAGCATCCGTGAGCAGGTTATTGCTAAGCAAATGCTGCTTGATAGCACTTCCATCACTTTATTGATGAATGATAGTAGACTGATGGAGTAGTAATTGGTTGAGTTGGATTTGTCCTGCTTTTTGTGTAAAGGGCATACTTGGCAATTTTCCATATAGCCGTGTCGATGCCAGTACTGGAACAGCTTGGCCAGGGGCACAGCAACTTCTGGATCACAAGTCTTCAGTACTATTGCCAGAATATTGTCAGGACCCATAGCCTTTGCCATATCCAGTGCCTTCAGCCGTTTCTTGTTATCACATGGGGTGAAGCGAATTGGCTAAAGATTAGGCACGGATGCTGCCAGACGTGCTGAGTTTTTTCAGCATTTTTTGTTTTTATTTCAGATTTCCAGCATTTGCAGTATTTTGCATTCACCATAAGAAAGGATATACTTGCATTGGAGGCGGTATAGCGAATTCACTAAATTGGTTCCTGGGATGAGGGGTTGTCCTATGATGAGAGGCTGAGTAAATTGGGCTTATATTCTCTGGAGTTTAGAAGAATGAGAGGCGATCTCATTGAAACCTACAGATTCTGAAGGGGTTTGATGGGGTGGGCACTGAGAGATTGTTTACATTGGTCGGGGAATCTAAAACATGGGGGAACAGTCTCAGAATAAGGGCTTGGTCATTTAGGTCTGAGATGAGGAGAAATTTCTTCACTCAAACGGTTGTGAATCCTTGGAATCCACTATTCCAGAAGCTGTGGATGCTCCATTGTTGAATACATTTAAGGCTGAGATAGACAGATTTTTGGCCTCTAAGAGAATCAAGAGATATGGAGAGTGGACGGGAAAGTGAAGTTGAAGCCCAAGATCAGCTATGATCATATTGAATGGCAGAGCAGGCTTTATGGATTGAATGGGCTACTCCTAATTCTTGGGCCATAACTTCCGGGCTCCGGGGCATCGTATTTGGGAGGCACCCCAAAGATGCACTAGGGGACCCCCCAGAATTTCCTAGGTAAAGTTGCATGGCAATTGCCTGGGAAGTGCAAACTTCCCATGGGTAGTCACCCTGCATTGGGAAGCATCCAAAAATGCGATATAAATTGCAACTACGGATGCTTCTGGCTGTCTTACGAACATAAAAAATTACAGCACTAGTGACCTAGAAAACATTAGTAGAACTGAAACCAATTCTAGCTTCTGGGTAACAATTATACTGAACCACCCCAACCCCATACAGGACTTGCCTTACCCATCCCCTCCCCATGACCCCCACGGGACTCCACCAACCACCCCCTGACCACCAATCGGACTCCCTCCACCCCTTGACTACCCCCTGACTCCCCACAGGATTCCCCCAAGCCTCCCCGAACCCCCACAGGTTTCACCCAACCTCTCAACCCCCCCAAATAACTTCTGCCTCCACCTGGTCCGACACCCAACTCCTGACTTCCCCGCACCCCCCGAGGCCTGACCCCCAAATAGCGACATCCACCACCCCACCCCCCCTCCAGGCCTGACCCCCAACTCCTGACCTCACCACCAGCCCCAAGCCCTGCCTTACAACCTAACCCCTCCCCCCCGACGTGCCTCTAGGCCCGACTCCATCCAAAGTTATGTTGTTATGCTATCAAGCACCATTTACTCTGCAATAACCTGCTCACTGATGCTCAATTTGGGTTCTGCCAGGGCCGTTCAGTTCCTGACCTCAATACAACCTTGGTAAAACATAGACAAAAGAGTATTGCTAAAAAAAGAGATGTGTCAAAGCTTTTGGTCTTGCACTCATTAGGACACTTCGCAAGGGGAAACAACAATTTATATTTAATGTGAAGAGAGTGCTGATTGTTTGGCAAGTGGACTCTGATTGGTAGAGGTGTTGCCATGGAGAATATACCACTGATGGTGACTGACAATTAACTGCCAAGCAATGTTTGAAATTTAAACCAGGCATTTTGACCCTGATTGGTCCCTGAGGAATGAGTCAGTGAATGGCTGTCACTTATTTTGTTTAGCTGAAACAGGTGCAATGTATGTACATGTTCTTTCCGTCTGCAAAGAGCAGGGCCCTGTGGATTCAAATATGTAGCTTCTAGTACACACAAATGTGCCACATTGGGAGCCTGACTGACAATCTTAAATTGGTTGTCAGCATAATTTTTAGCACAATGAGGATTATTTAGCAAGTGTTGTCCAATTGTTGTTTTCCCCTTATACTGGTAATCTTGCAAAGTGTCCTGATGAGTGCAAAGTGAAAAGCTTCAACATATCTCATTTTTTCAGCAATATTCAAGTTATGTACTACCAAATGACTATATGGACAAAAGAGCTAAACTCCCAAGGTGAGGCGAGAGTACCTGCTCTTGACATCAAATGACCATTTGACCAATTGTGGCAAAAAAGAGCCCTAGCAAAACTGGAGTCAATGTGAATCTCCACTAGTTGTAGTCAAACTTAGCACAAAGGAAGATGGTTGTGGTTGTTGGAGATCAATTATCCCAGTTCCAGAACATCACTGCAGGAGTTCCTCAGGGTAGTGTCCTCGGCCCAACCATCTTCTGCTGCTTCATCAATGATCTTCCTTCCATCATAAGGTCAGAAGTGGGGATGTTCACTGATAATTGCACAATGTTCAGCACCATTCGTGACTCCTCAAATACTGAAGCAGGTCCATGTCCAAATGCAGCAAGACTTCAGGCTTGAGCTGACAAGTGTCAAGTAACATTTGTGCCACACAAGTACCAGGCAATGACGATCTCCAGCAAGAGAGAATCTAACCATTTCCTCTTGACATTCAATGGCATTACTATCATTGAATCCCCCACTATCAACATCCTGGGGGTTACCATTGACCAGAAACTGAACTGGACCAGCCGTATAAATACTGTGGCTACAAGAGCAGGTCAGAGGCTAGGGATCGTATGACGAGTAACTCATCTCCAAAGTCTGTCCACCATCTACAAGGCTCAAGTCAGGAATGTGATGGAATACTCTCCACTTGCCTGGATGAGTGCAGCTTCAACAACACTCAAGAAGCTCGACACCATCCAGGACAAAGCAGCCTACTTGACAGGCACCTCATCCACAAACATTCACTCCCTCCACCACCGACACACAGTAGCAGCAGTGTGTACCATCTACAAGATGCACTGCAAGAATTCACCAAGGCTCGTTAGGCATCATCTTCCAAATCTGTGACCTCTATCATCTGGATGGACAAGGGCAACAGACACATGGGAACCCCCTCACCTGGAGGTTCCCCTTCAAGTCACTCACTATCCTGACTTGGAAATATATCACCGTTCCTTCACTGTTGCTGGGTCAAAATCCTGGAATGCCCTCCCTAACAGTGCTGTGGGTGTACCTACACCACAAGGACTGCAGCAGTTCAAGAAGGCAGCTCACCACCGCCTTCTCAAGGGGCAATTAGGGATGGATAATAAATGCTGGCCTGGCCAGCAATGCCAATTCCATGAATGAATAAATTTTTTAAAAACGCTATTGGGAAACAAAATTTTGGCTCCTGCCTAATTCAGTCACCCTGCGGCTATGTTTACTCTTACATGCTCCATAATATCCCACCACACCCCCCCCCACCCCCTCCCCCCACCGACTTCCCCTCCTGCCTCCCACTCCAATGGGTGTGTAGAGAAACCATTACTGGAGATGCCCTGGCTAGGATCAAATAGACATGACTGGAATTAAGAGAGTGCAGTTTGATCTGGCAGGAATGGTGGAGGGGAGACATTGAGGAAGATAGTGTGGTCAACCATGTCAGAGTCTGCAGAGAAGATAAGGAGGGAGAAGGCAGCAGGCTGCTAATCACAGAGTTGGTCATCTGTGACATTGATTAGAACTGTCTCAGTCTGCGTACAGGTATTAAGATTTTATCCTTTGGCTCTGATGTACCTGATTTGCATTTTTCTGAGATGGTACATTATGTAGGGTATTCTTGGAAATTCTAACAAAGACATGACCCCAGCAGCTTCTTTGAGACAAGGGGATTTCAGGCCCAGAACCAAATCCAGAATCAGAGGTGGCTTCTCCCATTCACTGCAGAAAAAAGGTGCAGGGACTGCTCCTAAAACTCAACCAGCGATCCACAGCATGCCTATCTCTGATCCTGCTACCCCCTTGTCTGCTGTCCACCTCTCTCCCTTAATCACTTCTTTAGAAAGGCCTGCTCTCCTCACCCAAGAGCTGGACCCTCCAGCTGACTCCCTCCTCACTCAGCCTTCTTGCAATTTAGCAATATCAGCAAGCCCTCCAACAGCTGGTCTGCCAACTTTAACTATTCAATGCTGTTCTCATGAAAAAAACAAGAACACAAGAATTAGGAACAGAAGTAGAACATTCGGTCCATTGAGCCTGCTAAACAATTCAATGTGATCTTGGGCTTCAACTCCATTTTTATGCCCAGTCCCCATATCCCTTAATTCCCTGAAAGACCAAAAATCTGTCTATCCCAACCTTAAATATATTCAGTAATGTGGCATCCACAACTCTCTGGGGTAGAGAATTCCAGAGATTCACAACCTTTGAGTGAAGAAATTTCTCCTCATCTCAGTCCTAAATGACCAGGCCCTTATCCTGAGACTGTTGCCCTGTGTTTTAGAGTCCCCGACCAATGGAAATAATCTCTCAGTGCCTACCCCGTCAAACCCCTTCAGAATTCTGTAAGTTTCAATAAGATTGCCTCTCATTCTTCTAAACATCAGAGAATATAAGCCCAATTTACTCAGCCTCTCATCATAGGACAACCCCTGATCCCAGGGACCAATTTAGTGAAAATCTCCCAGTGTTGGCAGACTGCTGTCTGAAACAACAATCCAGCCTGCCAACCAGCTCACTGTTCCTGTGCCTCCTCCTGCTGGTATAAGTTAAGCTTTCCAACTAGATAGTCTGTCTGGAAGTATGTTGTGCAAAGGGAATAAGGGAAATATTTGCTGTAGACTCTTGGGTAAACAGGAGGTCTGGTTACCAAGTGAAGAAACAAAGAAAGGAGTGCAAATGGAAAAAGATTTGAATAGGGAACTTATCCAATGTTTATAACCAGGGAGTACCAAGCAGTCTGCAATGTCTGATGCTATGGAGCCAGTATTCTGGTGATGCCACAAGAGGAAACCACCATTCTGCTTGGTAACGACAGGGGAGCCAGACAAAACACACAAATAAGTGGTAGCTCCCGGGTTGCCGAGCCCATTGAATAGTAACCCAAAAACCAACTTGATTGAGTTCTTTGATGAAGGAACAGGGGGATTGATGAAGATCACTCAGTTGATTTATATGGAATTTCAAAAGGTGTTTGTTAAAGTAGCAGATTGTAGACTTATTAAAGGGACAGTGGCAGCATGGTTATGTAATTGACAAAGAGGCAGAAAGCAGAGTGTAATGCTGAAAAAATTTGCTTTTCAAATTAGAGGAAAGTATAGAGTAGTGTTCCCCAGTTGAATCAGCACTACTAGTCTTTAGAGTGGTGTTCCCTAATTGATATCAGCACTACTGGTCCATAGAGTGATGTTCCTCAGTTGATATCAGCACTACTTGTCTATAGAGTAGTGTTCCTCAGTTGATATCAGTGTTACTAGTCTATAGAGTGATGTTCCTCAGTTGATATCAGCACTACTGGTCTATAGAGTGATGTTCCCCAGTTGTTATCAGCACTCTGGTCTATAGAGTGATGTTCCCCAGTTGATATCAGTACTACTGGTCTATAGAGTAGTGTTCCTCAGTTAATATCAGCACTACTGGTCTATAGAGTGATGTTCCCCAGTTGTTATCAGCACTACTGGTCTATAGAATGATGTTCCCTAGTTGATATCAGCACTACATGTCTATAGAGTAGTGTTCCTCAGTTGTTATCAGCACTACTGATGATGTTCCTCAGTTGATAGCAGCACTACTGGTCTATAGAGTGTTGTTCCCTAGTTGTTATCAGCACTCTGGTCTATAGAGTGATGTTCCCCAGTTGTTATCAGCACTACTGGTCTATAGAGTGGTGCTCCTCAGTTGTTATCAGCACTATTGGTCTTCTTGATAAACATGAATGACCTGGATTTGGGTGTACACAGGGCAGAATTTTATAGTGTCAAGGTGATACAAAACTTGGAAATGTAACAAACAGTGAGAAGCGTTGTAACAGAAAACAGGAGGACACAGACGGATTGGTGAAATGTGCAGACACATGGCAAATGAAGTCTAAAGCAGAGAAGTGTGAGGATAGGAAGAACGAGGTAACGCAAACCAGGTGGAGAAAGTGTTAAAGGGTGTACAGGAACACAGCGACCTGGGTGATCACATACATGATCTTTGAAGGTAGCAGAGCAAGGCAATTAGGCTGTGGAAAAACAGATGTGAAACCCTAGCTTCATTGATAGAGGCAAAGGCGTTAATGCTAAGCTTTTATAAACGTTGGCTAGACCAGCTTGAGTTTATGTCCAGTTTTGGGCACTGCACCTTAAAAAGGTTGTCAAAGTCTTGCAGAGGGTGCAGAGATTTTTTAGATTGTAAATGAGATGAGGGAATTTAGTTATGTACAGAGAATAGAGAAGCTGAAAGCATTCTCTTTAGAGAAAAGAAGCTTCGGGGAAATCTAATGAAAGTGTTCCCGAGTTGTGAGGAGTTTTCATTGAGCAGATGAAGAGAAACTGTTCCCATGAGCTAACTAGAGGATATTGATTCTAAGATAATTGGCAAAGAAAAGCCAGGGGAGAAATGAGGATTTGTTTTCAGTCTGCAACTTGTAATGATCTGGAATGTGCTGCCTGAAAGGGTGATGGAGGCAGATTCAATGGTAACTTTCAAAAGGGAATTGAATATTTACCTAAACAAAAAAATTCACTGACCTGTGGGGAAAAGACAGGGGATTGGGAATAATTGGCAACTCTGTCAGGGAGCTAGCACAAGCATGATGGATGGAAAGGCCTCCATCTGTACTTTAAGATTTTACGACAAACGCGGATATTAGTTTAAAAGTTGAAGACAATAGAAGAAGAGGCAAACAAAGCAAGCCAGGTACTTCTTATGAAAAGTCTTTTTTACTTTCAACGTATGGAGATGGTCATTTTCCTAAAACTGCTAATTTTGTTAAGGTAAGGATATCTATCAAGGCGATTGAGTCAGTGATGATGAAAGAATAGTGATATTCGTCCAAGTCAGGATGATACGTGACTTGGAAGAGAACATGGAAATGATAGATTCAAGAAATTCTGAAATTGGAGACAACCTACTGATCTTGGTAGGGAATTAATCAGGAGCTAGGAAATAGGGAATCAGGATAATGGGTATACATCAAGTTGTCAGGATTTGACAAGTGCTGTCCCCCAGGGATCTGTATTGCGACCTCAGATTTTCACTATATCAATGTTTGTGATGGACCAATAGGGAGCCACAGATCCAAGTTTGCTAACAACACTAAGTTAGGTAGCACAGTTAATAGGGAATGGGAGCAGAAAGTTACAAAGGGACATTGATAGGTTACACGAATGACCATAACTGTAGTAGATTGATCTCTGTATGAGGGAGAGTGAGGTCATCCACTTTGGACCCAAGAAATATAAATCAGAATACTTTCTAAATGGGGAGAAACTAATGTGGACCAGAGAGGCTTAGGGATTCATATGCAGAAATCCCTAAGAATAACTGAGAAATCCCTACCTACCAACACTCTGAGAACTCGGTCAGCTCTGATTCAGAAAGAAAGCCCAAATCCATCTATTCAGGGCAGCTAGGGATGGGCAATAAAATCTCAAATCAACTAATAAAAATTAATACTAAAGGCAGGTTTTGGAGCCAGAAGGTGAATCCGGGTGGTATTATTCTGGATTTATTATATTAGTTCTCAGTTGTTCTCCGATGCCCCTTCCCCAACTCCAGATAGTCCTACAATTCATAGTTGTGCAGTCTAATTGTTCTTTAAATGAATAAAGGCTGGAACTTCCTTTAGCATTCTGCCAATGGGTTGCTGTAAAATCGGCAGAAAGTCCTGAGAAATGAGTAAATGCGACTTCATTCTATCAAGGATTGATTTTATAGCCAGTGGAAATTTAGCTGATTGGGAGGAGACAAAGACATTTTCTGTCTGACACCTTATTCTCTCCGAACCAGGTTTAATATCATTGATTACATCTGGTGTGAGAGCCAACGATATCAAGGTGATCAAAGTGATGACTGATTGATGCTTCCCTTTGTTTATTAGGGTGAACCAGGACGGAAAGGTGAATGCTGTGACAAAGATTCAGAGGTGAGGCCCTTCATCATTTTTATTCTTTACTAGGTAAAGGATTGGAACTCTGTTAAACTTAACCTTATCCCTATCAGTAGAAAGAACTGACTGTGTGAGGACATCTGAACATGTTAAGGTGAGGACTGTACAGACCTTGAGCTTCACCGTCAGTCAGGTCCTCCCTCCCTGAACCAGATTGCTTGCAACCGTGATGTCATATTTAAGCATCCAACCACATAACTGCAGTATCATTAAGATGGGCCTATTTCCACCTCCAGAACATCTCCCAACTCCATCCCTGCCTCAGCTTATCTGCTGCTGAAACCTTCATCCATCCCTTTGTTACCTTGAGATTTGATTGTTCCAATGCTCTCATAGCTGGTCTCAAACTTCCACCCAACTTGAGTTCATCCAAAACTCTGTTGCCTGCATCCTAACTTGCACCAAGTCCCATTCACCCATCAGCTCTGACCTATACTGGCTTCTGGTCTGGCCATGCCAATTTGAACATTTTCATCCTTGTTTTCAAATACTTCCATAACCAGGACCCTCCCTATCTCTGTAATCTCCAGCCCCACAATCCTCCTAATTCTCTGTGTTCCTCTAATTCTGGCCTTTTGTGCATCCCTGATTTTAATCACTCCATCATTGGTTTTTCAGCTGTCTGGGCCCCAAGCTCTGGAATTCCCTCCCTAAACCTCTCCACCTCTCTCTCACTCACTCTCTCTCTCTCTCGCTCTCTCTTTCTTTCTTTGAGCCACTCCTTAAAATCTATCTCTTTTATCAAACTTTTGATTATCTGCTCTAATAGCTCCTTATGTGATGCAGTGTCAAATTGTGTTTGATAATGCCCCCATGAAGCATCTTGGGACATTTTACAATGGTAAAGGTGCTATAGAAACACACGTTGTTGTTGTTGGAACTCTCTTGGAATTGGTAACATACTGCAATCCAGTTCTATTGGCGCAAGCAGGCCCATGGTTCCTCACTCTCAGGGCAGTCCCTCATGTATCGGGAAGGCAGTCAGCATCTGCTGACTCCTGTTGTCCACAGTTTTCCAGCAGAGGTACTTACACACTAACAAGGCAAGAATTTCCTCAGTACCCAGTTGCAGAACTGTGTGCTCTCTCTTAGGCTGAGAACAGTGCCTCAACCCTGATCAGAAGTAAGTTTAAAGAATACGGGGTGAAAAATTTATGGGTCATCATTCAGTGCCGACTCCACCAAGGATAGTGAGAGGGCACCTCATTTGTAAAATTCTCCGGCATTCATCTACCTGTGGCAGTGGAAAAATCTTGTGCCCATCTATCCTTAGGCAAAGATTGTCCATTCCCATCCTGTTCAGGTGTTTGTGAGGAGCGCTTTAAGAATATTAGAACTAGGAGCAGGAGTAGGCCATTCAGCCCTTTGTGTCCATTCGCCATTCAATGAGATCATGGCTGATCTTCTACTTCTCCACTACCATTTTCCTCCACTTGCTTTGTATCCCTTATTGTTTTTACTATGTAGAAATCTATCGATCTCAGTCTTGAACATGTCAACAACTGAGCCTCCACAGCTCTCTGGGGCAGAGAATTCCAAAGATTCACTATCCTCTGAGTGAAGAAATTCCCCCTCATCTCAGTCCTAAGTGACCTGTCCCTTTTTCTGAGACTGTGCCCTCTGGTTCTAGGCTCCCTAGCCAGGGGAAATATCCTTTCTGCATCTATCTTGTTGAGTCCTGTAAGAATTGAATAAGATCACCTCTCATTCTTCTAAATTCCAGAGAATAAAGACCCAGTTTATTTAACCTTTCCTCCTAGGACAATCCCGCCATCCCAGGAATCAGTTTGGTGAATCTTTGTTGCAATCCGTCTATGTTAAGTATAGCTTTCCTTAGGTAAGGAGACCAAAACTGCACACAATACACCAGGTGCAACCTCACCAAGGCTCTATTTCTGGTGCCCAGATTGATGCCGGGTGGCCCATCTGGATTTATTCTTATTGAGCTTTTCTGTTGTGATTGAATTTGAGCTCATGTCCCTGGAGTATTAATCTGAGCTTTTAGATTCCTAGTCCCAGTAACATTACTACTATGTTACTCCACCACTGACATGTCTCATCAATGATGAGTCTTTTCAACCAATTCATCTAAAATACAAATATATAAAAATATAAAATGTGAAGGAAAATATTGTAATAAGGATTTCAAAGATACTGTATTCTGTTATGACCCACAGCCAATGTGAATTGTTGCACAAACCAAATCCCAGGGGGAGACTTAGCTTATGGGCCAAACCCTTTCTTTGTATTCTGAAAATGAGAAGAAGACATACTGATCTCAGCAGCAAGAATTCCAGTAACACTTCTGGGATTTTAAAAACTAAAATTAGAAGTTTTATTAACAAGAATAAAAGAAAACTTAAGCACACAAGATTACAGTTGCACAATTTAGGTTAGTCTTACAAAACATCCCCACAAACACTCTCTACTTGGTCAGGCCCACATATAAACAGCTTCCCGGCAATGCTCCCTTATAGTATCACCTGAGGTAAACAGCTGTAGCATTAATGATGGCATACCACATGACCTGTAACTCTCTTCCACTCTGCTGTGGAAACCCAAACTTCAGAATAAAACTGTTTTTGCAGCCCAAGACTTTTCTGGCCTGACTGGATGGCTGATTCAAATTGCATCTTCTCCCATCCCAGAGCCACAGCTCAGCAGCTACAGCTACACTAAGCTCTCCACAGTAACTCTGAAATATCTTTTTTCCCCTTTCATCTCAGGTTCCATTGTTTTCACACTTTTTTGAAACTCAAATCCTTCCAAATATAAGATCTTTCATGTTTCCATCTTGTCTTTGCTTTCAGATCAATAAACTATAATATGCCCCCCTTCTATTCACCTATGGAACTCCTGCAAGGTGCAAACACGCTTCTTGTCACCTCTGACTTCCCTTTGATTTCAAACAAGCTCTCCACTTATCTAAAAATGCAAATGTTTGATCTGACCTATTCAATTGTACCTCAAGCCTGACACCTCTTTCCTTTTCATGTTTTAAACCCCCCAGGCAACCTGTCTCCTATTAATATCTGCCTAGCTTAATTAAAACACACACATGCACACAACACATATAGCCTTTTTCATAGAATAATACAATATTCCCCAAAAATCACAACTCATTGTACCTGCTTAGCTAAAGGCAATGAGGACCTCGCATTTCTTAAACACTAGTATGAAAGTACCAATCTAATGAGGATTGCATTATTATCAACAAAGTTAACATTACTGAAGATATGATAAACTGACAACTGTCAGAAAATTCAACTGAAAGTCTATTCCCACATTTCCTGCTACATATGTTCTCAACAGGGAGAAGGGGTTCAGCAGCTTCGGGAGGCTTTGAAGATATTAGCTGAAAGAGTTTTGATTTTGGAACATATGATTGGAATCCATGGTGAGTGAGTGCAAAGGTAAATAGTTTGAGACTTTGATCATTGTTGGTCACACTGGGTACAATGTATCTAGCTGCAACTTGTGAGGAAGAATCTGTCAGGTATTGCAACATGTTAACTAGATATGGTCAAGAGAAAATGTACAGTTGCTCACCGCATTAAATCTAATGTAAATGGCTACAGTTCCTGAGTTATTTACCACCCATTTTCAGGTGTTTGATGTTGAAATAGATAGCCATTCCCTGTTTTGTATCACTCGCTGGACCAGCATTTATTGCCCATCCCTAGTTACCCTTGAGAAGGTGGTGGTGAGCTGCCTTCTTGAACCGCTGCAGTCCATGTGGGGTAGGTACACCCACAGTGCTGTTAGGGAGGGAGTTCCAGGATTCTGACCCAGTGACAGTGAAGGAACGATGATATATTTCCAAGTCAGGATGGTGAGTGGCTTGGAGTTGATGGTGTTCCAATGACTTTGCTCTCTTGTCCTCCTTAACCCAAAACTACAGGGCAGTCAGTTTAACATCAGTGGTGGGAAAGCTTTTCGAAATGATGACCCAGGACAAAATTAACAGTCCCTTATACAAAGGTGGATTAATTAAGGAAAGCCAGCATGGATTTGTTAAGGGCAAATTGGTTTTAATTAACTTGACTGGATTCCCTGTGGGTGCTCCCTCCCCCATTGGCCTTTCCACCTAGACCCCCACCCCTTTTGGACCTCACCTCCTCTCCGAATGATGAGACCACCACTTACATGGTGCTGGACTCTGGGACTTAGAACCTGGGCACTGCTTGTAGTCTCAGTCCTGGCCATTATACTACTCAGCTGATGGCCAATCAGCTTGGCCAGCAGCACTCTGAGGTGGGACTTCCCCCTGAGTGAGGGCCGGAAGAACCGTCAACAGCCAATTAATGCTCCTTGGTGCATTAAATGGCTGTGGAGCAGCAAGTATTTGCGGGGATGCGTTCTTCACTGACTCTTCAAGTGGTGGAGTTGGGGGAGGGGGTCGGTGGGGGAGGTGGTGGTGCAGGAAATCCTGCCCATGATGTAATTTAATAGTGGAATAGGTTTGGAATGGCCTCCTCCTGTTCCTATGTCCCTAAAAAGGGCACATAGAAAACCATTAGAGCTAAAGGCTGACAGGGCCCAGGTCCTGATGGACCTCATCCTAGAGCCTTAAAAGAAGTTGCTGCTGAGATAGTATATGCAATGGTTTTAATTTTCTAAAATTCCTGAGATTCTGGAAAGATCCCATCAGATTGGAAAATAGCAATCAAGAAAGGAGGGGGACAGAAAGCAGAAAATTATAGGCCAGTTGCCTAACATCTGTCATAGGGAAATGCTAGGGTCTATGATTAAGGAGGTTATGACAGGACACTTAGAAAACATTAATTCCATCAGCTAGAATCAATGTGGTTTCGTGAAAGGGAAATCATGTTTGACTAATTTATTAGAGTTATTTGTGGAATTAACAAGCAAATGGGAACCTGTCGATGTGGCATACCTGCATTTTCAAATGGCATTTGATAAGATGTCACATCAAAATAAGAGCTCACATTGTAGGGGGTAAGATATTAGCATGGATAAATGATTAGTTAGCTAACAGGAAGCAGAGGATAGGGGTAAATGAGTCATTTTCAGGTTGGCAAACTGTAACCGGTGGAGTGTCACAGGTATCAGTGCTGGGGCCTTAACTATTTACAATTTATGTCACTGATTTGGATGAAGGAACTGTATGTGTGGTTGTTAAATTTTCTGATGACACAAAGATATATAGGATAGTAAGGTGTGAAGAGGATATAAGGAGTCTATAAAGGGATATAGATAGGTTAAGTGAGTGGGCAAAAATTGGCAGATGGGGTATAAAGTGGGAAAATGTGAACTGTCCACTTTGGCAGGAAGAATAGAAAAGCAGTATATTATTTAAATGGAGAGAGACTGCAGAACTCTGACGTACAGAGGGATCTGGGTGTCCTGGTACATGAATCTCAAAGTGTTTGTATGCAGCTACAGCAAGTGATTAGAAAGGCCTGTGGAATGTTGGCCTTTATTTAAGGAGAATAAGTAAGAAGGTTTTTGCTACAGTTGTACAGGGTGTTGGAGACCACATCTGGAGTACTTTGCACAGTTTTGGTCTCCTTACTTAAGAAAGGATATAATTGCTTTAGAAGCAGTTCAGAGAAAGTTCACTCAACTAATACCTGGGATGGGGATGGTTATCCTATGATGAAAGGTTGGACAGGCTGGGCCTGTATCCATTGGAGTTTAGAAGATTGAAGAGCGATCTTATTGAAACATGTAGGATCCTGAGGGGATTTATCAGGATAGATGCTGAAAAGATGTTTCCCCTTATGGGAGAGACTAGAACTAGGAGACACAGATTAAAAATAAGGGTCTCCTGTTTATGATGGAGATGAGAAGAATTTTTTTCTCTTGGAGGGTCATGTATCTTTGGAATTGTCTTCCCCAGATAGTGGTGAAGGCAGGGTCAATGAATATTTTTAAGGCTGAGTTCGAGAGATTCTTGATTGACAAGGGAGTCAAAGGGTATAGTGGGGTAGAAGCAAAATACTGCAGATGCTAGAAATCTGAAATAAGAACAGAAAATGCTGGAAAAACTCAACAGATCTAGCAACATCTGTGGAGAGAGAAACAAAGTTAATGTTTCAAGTCCATATGACTCCTCTTCAGAGCTAAAGAGAAGTAGAAATGTGATGGATTTTATATTGTTTAAGGGGGTTGGAGCTGGTGAAGTTGGATAGAAAGTCAGCGAAAGGTGGGGACTAAGGAGAGATTGACAAAGATGTCATGGACCCAAGATAAAAGGAATGTTAATGGTAATGGTGGTGAAGACTAAAGAAGGTGCTGATAGTGGCATAAAGGTAAGAAAGCAGAATGTGTTAATGGCAGAACAAGGGTCAGCTGATATAAGGGGGTAGACAGGAATTGAGTGGAGATGAGGCCATAATCAGATCAGCAATGATGTTATCAAATGGCAGAGCAGGCTTGAGGGGCCAAATAGCCTACTCCTCCTAATTCATATATTGTAACAGAATAAGCTTGAAGGACTGAATGGAAATAACCTGTTTATTGTAAAACCTGGGAAAGACCATTTCCTCAGCACACAATCTCATTGCCTAAAAGGGTGGTAGAGGCAGAAACCCTCATAACATTTAAGAAGTATTTGGATGTGTACTTGCGATGCTATGGCATACAAGGCTATGGGCCTAGTGCTGGAAAATGGGATTAGAATAGTTAGGTACTTGTTTGACCAGCACAGTCTTGATGGGCTGAAGGGCCTTTTTCTGCGCTGTAGACCTCTATGACAATCCTGGAATTTATACTCTGAGGTGAATAGGCCCACATAAGGTGGGAAGAGGATGCTAAATGGGTCAATCTGAAATTAAAGCAAAAACTATTGGAAATACAAAGCTGGCCCATCCACATTGAAATCCAAGAAAATGGTTAGCTTTACCTCAGAACTTACTCAATGTCACTTTTCCAGATACTTCCACAACACTGGAACCTGGATCAGGATTTGAAGCATTGCTGCCAAATGGAAAGATCAAGAGGGAGGGACAGCTACACCGTAAACTCTCTGCACTGCTGGCCGGCCAGGAACAAAAGCGGAAATAGAGGCAGGAAGTGAAGGGAAGGGAAGAACTTGTGAAAACAGGCTGGAGAGTAAAAGGAAAATATGCTTATCAGATTGTTAAAGGTGCAGCATTGGTTGGCCTACACTGGCTTGAGAGAGCCCATTGAATTGGTTTCTTAAGGAATTCAAAAAGCAAAAACACAGCAGATGCTGGAAATCTGCAAAAAAAACAGAAAATGCTGCCAACACTCAGTGGACCAGTTACTTTCTAAGATGGGGGCAGAGCGGTTAACATTAAATCAAAAGTTTCAGTTTTAATGATGGCTCCACATCTAAAACATGAGGTCATTGCTTTTCTCAGGTGCCAGCTGATCTGAGTTCTCTGATTTGCCATTGGTTTTTGCCCTAAACACTCATGTCTCTAAAGAAAAGTGTTCCAGAATAGCTGACATATAGCTGAATGCTTCAGGAGGAAGGCAGGCAGTGTAAGATGTCTGTGTAGCCAGTAAACTTCTATGATATACAACACTGGAAGCTGGAAATCTTCAATCTAAGTTCTCCTGTGGAAGGGAAAATTACCCATCACAAGTAGCAGGTTTTAGTTATCCATTAAACAACCTTAGATGATGTAGCCAGGGTGAAGGGTAGGGAGGTGCTGAGAAATACCCTGCTCATTGCATTTGCAATTGTTTCAAATCTGTTTAAAATGTCTTCATGTTTCACTTAAATACCAAAATAAATCTTCAACCTACTTACAAGAGAATTCTTAGCCCCTGCTGGGCTGATGATGGAGATAAGACAGTGTGATGTATAGCACAGTTGATAAGCAGACCAGCTGTCCAAATGGATGTTTTGGATTTGGTTATAGCTGAGAAGCTAACTAGGTCAAAGATCCCTTTCTATTGACTTCATCAGAAATCACGTACAGATCACGTTCCTGTAAGTAGTATTATCACAGCCATCAGCACCTTGGGTGGCTACTTAATTAACAATAGTAAAGAGCCATGCATGAGTAGTTGAAACCAAATAATCGGACCAAAATTCAAACAATTAAAAACATGTAACTTGCAACATGCACTTGCCAGGTTTAGGGTAAAGGTTCCAATTTTCCAAGCCCCACAAAAATGGGCTTGTGTTGCCCCAGATCATACCCTTAGGGGGGCAAGCAGTGCCTGAATTTCCAATGTAACCTCTGCCCTCAATTTTGACTAAACTGCAGATGGTCAAAACTTAGCGAGGAGACGGGGTGTTTCAAGGTCTGCAGTTCACCATGCAAGGTGGTGCAGGCAAAAAGAATTATTTATTCACACAGGCCCATTGGAGTTAACTCTTTTGTTTAATGTTGGAGTTTTTGGGTGTCCTGCTGCAGAAATACATGTAATAACCTCATCACTGGTTTCAGTGAAGTGCAGTCTGTGGTGCAGCAATCTTCAGATATTCCAAGCCATGTATGTCTCTTCCTGTAGTTAAGGGAGGATCCAGGCACTCCATATCTAATGCTTTTGACCCAGGCTGGCTTCCCTTTCTCATCCTGTCCCTCTGCAGAGAGAGAGGAAGACCCATGCAATGACCATTTCAGTTGTACCAACCAAAAGGTTGGCGTCAAACACTTAAAAACAAAACTCAGTTAAAAAGTAGAACTGAAAATCAACCAGGCACTAACTGAAAACTCTACTTTCAGATACTCTGTTCGACGGTGAATCTGCTGAGAAAGTGCCCTGGTGAGAATCTTGGGAAATTGCCAATGTGATCTTAAGTGTATGTTTATAATACATGAACACACAAATAGGAAACTCTACTCTCAGTTAGGATTTCCAAGATCCACCTAATGACCTGAATAGAAGCTTGTGTGTATTAGAAAGTAGGTGGACATCTGACCAGGTGGATTTTCTTTGGACTTTCCAACCACATCAATGCTCTGCTCCCAGCAAAGGCCACCAAGAAATTTTCTTAATTTCCTTCAGTATCACGATGAAATTGTGCCCCAATTATTTCCCATGGATGGAGAACACAGGGTTCTTGACTTGTCCAAAGTAGGTCAACATAAGAAAAATGCTGCACTTTTAAACACTTTTAAACCATTAAAATCTGAACACCCAGATATTTGGAAGAAAGTGTATTGCTATCTAATGCAGAAAGTAATATTGTTTAAAACTTTTTAATTAAAACAGGTTGTTATATCACTATGAACCCTTATATACAAGTTCATAAATACTGTAACGGTAGGTGTGCATTTGGTAAATTTAATATATATATATATGACATTTTAGATGTAGGTTTTGCACTAGACTCGTGCATTTTAATTGTTTTTATAATTAGTTCAGATTTCTTGGGTATGATTTATATACCAGTACAACATAATACAATGCAACTCATATCAAGAAATGTCAATATAACCTGTCTCCCCATGCATGGTAATGTATCGACAATCTGCAGGCTGCAAGGTTGACACATGGATATGAGATTGGCCATTGGTTTATTGCACAAAACTTGCCTAATTTGGGAGGAATTGGCCATCTCACTTAGAGATGAGAGATGGGATATAAAAGATGTGCCAATGTTATTTCACTCCACTCTGTTTCACCTGGAGTGCTTGATACTGACAATGGTGGCTAAACGCAAAAAATTCCATTTCCCAGCAAAGTCCCTCCCATTGATTTATGCAAAACCTAACTAAAAAGAGAGCAACCTTTACAGACATCCATCAACTGTACGTGCAGACCTGTTCCCACTGGACGTGCAGACCTGTTCCCGTTGGGTGTGCTGACCTTTGCCACTGGATGTGCTGACCTTTACCCTTGGATGCGTTGACCTTTACCCCTGTTGTAGGTGTTGATCCATAACCAGTTTGATGTGACTGTAGCTGTATAATGAATTTTAAATGCATGAAATTCCTAAGACAGAAGCAGTATTCAGCGTGCATGTTTGGTTTCCTGATCATTTTCTGTAATTATCTAGCATTAATTGCATTTATATATACACTGTTACATTATGCCTGATTGGAAATGTTGGAGACCTTGTCAGCCATTGTGCTTTGCAAACAA
Organism: Isurus oxyrinchus; assembly: GCA_026770705.1. Taxonomy (NCBI): domain Eukaryota; kingdom Metazoa; phylum Chordata; class Chondrichthyes; order Lamniformes; family Lamnidae; genus Isurus; species Isurus oxyrinchus. The sequence continues at coordinate 105,361,768 of JANJGN010000010.1, forward strand.
CAACACCCACATACATTGCACTGAGGTTGTTTAACATGGTGATGTCCAGCCACGCCACTGTCATATTTATTGTCTACACTTCCTGATGTATTTTTTAACTAGACATAAAATTAAAGATATTTCTAACCACTTTGCTGCTGGTGCTGAAGTTAGGTGGTTTAATGTTTAGTAACATGACCGATCACATCTCATTTACTGTTTATGGGATCTTCCTGTGTACTAACCAACTGCTGGGTTTAACTGACATCAACAGTGACTGCATTTCATATAGAGTTCACTGCCTGTAATGCACATGGCAATGTCTTAAAGCTGCTGTATGAATTCACTATTCTTCCCCAGTAAGACTCCTCAGTCACAATGGGTGGCATTTTGCTTCTCCCACTTAATCTAGTGCTACTTCTTGGACAGGAATACATGAGCCAGGCTAGCTGCTAGGTGTTCTTAATGGCCTCTTTATACTGAGATCCTCCTTGCCTCTTCACCAGCTGGAGTGTAAGAGGGCTTATTCCATCACTGCCACAGCAATGCTGTTCCATTAAAATTCGCCTATGAGAGGGGGGCAGCGACAGATTTCAGAGGTTTAACTGTCCACCAGCATCACCTGTGCCCATTGCAGCCATGCTTCTGCCACTTGTCTCATTTCACCATCTTATCTGCTGATTGGTATGACAGCAAAACTAATGGTAACAGTCAGATCAGTGTAGTGCAATCTTATAGTTCTGTTTAATCAATCCCCAAGCCTAATGAAGCTGGAGTACCAGTCAGAAATAACAGTGGGCTGGACATGGACAGAGTCGAGCAGCTGGTCTGAAACCTCCTAAATGATGATATTCACTGCAGATACATTCAACGGTGGCTTCAGTTTGACAAAATTACCACATAACAGTGTGTACATGTAACTGGTAAACCCCTTCACTCAGCAGCCCATCTACGACGCATTAACTGGTCTGACTCCCAATTTTCATCCCATAACCACTAACTCAAACAAGCATCCTTTTAAATTCAGGTCTTGGGAGACCCATGTCCTCAGGATCATTAGGAAGGCACGAGGAAGTTTATCCTGCAGACAGCAGTTCCTCCAACTCTGTCACCATCTGCTCCTGCTCAGTACAACAGCCAGTGCACTGGCCTCTAGACTCACAAAATCTCCCAGGGTTTGTATACCTGGGTTGGTGCTATGCAAGGACGGAGTGAGTGATGGTGTGCACAATGAAGTATTGAGAGGTTGGGATAGATGATGGACTCAGCTTCCTCTAGGTCACCACATGAAAGAGAACAAGAAGATTTGCAATGTTGCTCTTATAAGAACCTTTCAGGTCAAACTCTCATTAGGGAGAAAGTCACAGTGAAAGGATTTGATATGTGTTATGTTGACACCGGAATTTAAAAGAACAAGGGGAAAACCAATAAAAGCAAAGTGGTTAATACAAGTCCTGAGTACTGACAGGCCTCTGCCTCTGACAACCCCTGGAGCAAGCCTTCACCTTCATGGCCTGGGTGGTAATCAGCTGGAGTAGATCACATGCCCAGTGGAACTTGGTCTGTTTTTCAGATTACCACCCAGACAGTGAAGGTGAAAATTTAACCACCAATGGCCCCTGTTCTCTGGATTTATAAGATTTGCTCCTCATGTGGGTTTGAAGGATGAACATTGAAATCCTCCTCCTGTAAACATTTCCTCCATCTTATTAAAGGCTGTCTTCTGCAACCAGGATTGGAGAAGCTAACAGAAACAGTAGCACAGTGATGATGTCACTAGACTACAACAACTTGTATTTGCTGTCCTTAATGTAAGGGGATATGGGGAAGACCTTTTTTACGCAGCGAGTGGTAAATATCCTGGAACTTGCTGCCTACGAGGCTGGTGAAAGCTGAGATGATCAATGATTTCAAGAGGAAATCAGATGGATACTGGAGGGAAATAAACTTGCAGGGCTACAGGGATAGAGCAGAGGGATGGAGCTGACTGGATTGCTCCACTGAGAGCCAGCATGGACTCGATGGGCTGAATGGCATCTTTCTGTGCCATATATGACACTATGACATTTGGAGTGGTTAAAGGGAAGTTAGATAAGTACAGGAGGGAGAAAGGAATCAAAGGATGTGTTGATGGCGTGAGATGACATAAGATGAGACGCAGTTTGTGTACACCATTCACACTAGTATGGACCAGTTGTGTTGAAAGGCTTGTTTGTATCATTGTATGTAATTCCATGTAAGATCTCACTGACCCTGGACACTGATCTGAGAAACTGCATCCTGGGAAGGTCCCTACAGTTGGGCATGGAGATGCCCTGGGACATCACTGCAGTAGTTCCTCAGGGTAGTGTCCTAGGCCCATCCATCTTCAGCTGCTTCATCAATGACCTTCCTTCCATCATAAGGTCAGAAGTGGGGATGTTCACTGATGATTGCACAATGTTCAGCACAATTCGCCACTCCTCAGATACTGAAGAAGTCCATGTCCAAATGCAGAAAGACCTGGACAATATCCAGGCTTGGATTGACAAGTAGCAAGTAACATTCACGCCACACAAGTGTCAGGCAATGACCATCTCCAACAAGAGAGAATCTAACAATCGCCCCTTGAAGTTTAATCACTGAGTCCCCCACTATCAACATCCTGGGGTTACCTCGAACCAAAAACTGAACTGGACTAGCCAAAAAATACTGTGGCTACAAGAGTAGGTCGGAGGCTAGGAATCTTGGATGAGTAACTCACCTCCTGACTCCCCAAAGCCTGTCCACCATCTACAAGGCACAAGTTAGGAGTGTGATGGAATACTTTCCATTTGCCTGGATGAGTCCAACAACACTCAAGAAGCTTGACACCATCCAGGACAAAGCAGATGTTGATTGTTACCCTATCCACCACCTTAAACATTCACTCTACCACCTAGAAGGACAAGGGCAGCAAATAGATGGGAACACCACCACCTGAAAGTTCCCCTCCAAGTCACTCACCATCCTGACTTGGAAATATATCACCGTTCCTTCACTGTCGCTGGGTCAAATCCTGGAACTCTCTCCCTAACAGCACTGTGGGTGTACCTGCACCACATGGACTGCAGCGAGGCAGCTCACCACCACCTTCTCAAGGGCAATTAGGGATAAGCAATAAATGCTGGCCCAGCCAGCCATGTTCACATCCCATGAACAAATCAAGAAAAGATACCGGCCATCTGATCATCCCTCAGTGATACTCTATACCACACCTATCCCTCAGTGCTTCTCTGTATTCTGCACCTCTCACTCACAAACGCCTGTTTCGCAGTTTCTTCCCCTGGATCCACCCAGGCACCTCCTTCAGTACAAACCTGCTGCAGAGCAGCCAGTTCCGCGGTGAGGCAGCAACATAATGAAATTCTTCTCCTGAGCTGCTGACAGCAGAGCCAAGGTGAACAATCACCGCTTTTGGCAGATTGTCCTGAAACCAGTTGGCAACACTGACATTATCCCATCCCCTTGTGTCCTTAGCTCAGCTCCTTCAGCAGCTCCAGAAATATTTACAAAACTCCAAGCACCAGGTGAGCTTCACAAATGGCTGGGGTCAGAGTTCAGAGGTTAGTAGACAGGGTAGCTGGACATCAGCCTTTCCCACAAAGCGCCTTACTGGGACAGTTGTGAAACTGGGAAGCTTTGAGCCATCTGACTGTTACTGACTGACTGTCCACTGTGTGGGGCTCTGCTCCAGAAGCTTGTACTGAAGAGTGAAATCAACGGCTCAATGCACCCTGGCCTCTCTCCGATATTCCTGAGCATTCCCAGAGCCTGTCTCTCGGATTGAGAAGAGTATTCCCAAGCCGACACCTTTTCAAGGACAATTAAGGGTGGGTAATAACTGTAATTGGCTGTAATTGAATAAAAAAAAAGGCAAAAGTTAGGAGTATGCTGGAATACTCTCCACTTGCCTGGATAAATGCACAACAGTGGAAATTCGATACCAGCTTGGGCAAATCTAGATTGGCACACCTTCCACCTCCAATGTACTTCTCCAACACTTTCATTTCCATGCTTATTTCTTTCTCCTTCTCCTCTCATTCCTTTCCTCCCTTTTGCTTTATCATTCTTTCTCACTCACTCACATCTCTCTCCACCCTCCCTCTCCCATTCTCTCTGCTTCCCTCTGTCTGCCTCTTTCTCTTTTGCTTTATCAGTTTCTCTCTCTCTTACTCACTCTAACACTTCTCTCTGTTTCTCTTTTCCCTCTCTTTACTTCCTCCATCAAAGCAGAGATGAGTAACTTATAGTATCAACAGTTCACTGACACTGGGGATGCTACAGCTACTGAATTCCTGCATGGTTAGAGGTTTTCTTTGGGGGTTCTCCAGTTCTTCATGAGTAACTTCAGCAGAAACTGGGAAATGAGGTAAATGATAAATTCTACTTGGTTTCTACTCATCTTGCGCTGCAGGTACAGCACATCAGGAAAGATGTGCTTGGAAATTCTCCTCAATGACATTCTGAGCAAATTTTATGCAAATTGTCATTCACTTCAGAGACAGAAATTCATCCAACAGCTGAATGTGACAAGGTTCATTTTTTAATTCATTCATGGGATGTGGACATCGCTGGCTAGGCAGCATTTATTGTCCATCCCTAATTGCCCTTGAGAAGGTGGTCATGAGCTGCTGCCTTGAACCGCTGCTGTCCTTGTGGTGTAAGCACATCCACAGTGCTGTTAGGGAGGGAGTTCCAGGATTTTGACCCAGTGACAGTGAAGGAACAGTGATATATTTCCAAGTCAAGATGGTGTGTGGCTTGGAGGGGAACTTCCGGGCTTCCGGGTGGCGGTGTTCCCATGTGTCTGCTGCCCTTAGTCTTTCTAGGTGGTAGTGATCGTAGGTTTGGAAGGTGCTGCCTAAGGAGACTTGGCGAGTTTCTGCAGTGCATCTTGTAGATGGTACACATTGCTGCTACTCTGTGTCATAGGTGGAGCAAGTGAATATTTGTGGATTGGGTGCCAATCAATTGGGCTGCTTTGTCCTGGATGGTTTTAAACTTCTTGAGTGTTGTGGGAGCTGCACTCGTCCAGACAAGTGGAGAGTATTCCATCACACTCCTGACTTGTGCCTTGTAGATGGTGAACAGGCTTTGGGGAGTCAGGAGGTGGGTTATTCATTGCAATATTCCTAGCCTTTGACCTGCTCTTGAAGCCACAGTATTTATATGGCTAGTCCAGTTCAGTTTCTGATCAATGGTAACACCCAGGATGTTGATAGGCTAACTGGAAGGACTCAGCAGCAAAGTAAATCAAGCCAATTGTCACATTTTCTGTTACAGGTGGCCTAATGGAAGTGGGTTCAGGTCTTCGACCAGCAGTTGGCATAGCTCCCAATAGATTATTTTGAATGGTGTGTGTGGGGGTAGGGGTGCAAGCTTGCTAGATACTGACTCATAGGGTTACATAAATAAGACCTTGCTCAACCAGTAAACCCCATGGGGTAGATATCAAAGCGCCAGAAACAAACATCTTCTGCAATGTTTGACTCTAAAAGCCTCCTGTCTGCCTTTTTGCATATCCTCATGCTTCTCCCCATCACAGGAATAGTGGAATTCCCATTGGGAATTCATGGCCCCAGTTCAGAAATTTATTTTCTCCAGTGACAGAATCTGCAAGTTCCAGAATTTAGCAAGGATTTTGCAAACTTCAACCACAACGTGAATGGCTCATGTACACCAACGGCCTCCTTATGCTATTGACTGCTGGGATCTTGCTGTGCTGCTCACTTATAATCCCATGGTGCTTTTTTCAGAAGCTGGACTGGGGAGTATGTTGGGGAATGTACTGCAGAAACCTTGACAATGCTGACCCCACTCACATTCAGAAGTGATGGGACAGTATGCAGTTCCACAGGGCTGAAGCTTTGTTTTATTGGTATCATTAAAAAAGCATTCAAGACTCTTCATGATGCATGTTGATGAGTTCTTATTTGGGTGGTTCTGTGAAATTTGAGAAATGTGTTAATAGTAAGATTGGAGTAGAATATACAATTGGGAGTCACCTTCATCACCTTATCAACTTGTCCTGCCACCTTGAAGCATTTCTGTATATGGACACTGAGGACTCTGCTCAACTACATTTATCCAAACTGTGCCATTTAAATTATGCTGTCTTTTCTATTAGTCTTCCTGTGCATCATTTCACCCTTCTTCACATTAAGCTCCTTCTGCCTTGCATCTGGCCGTTTCACCATCTATGCCACCCTGAAACTCATCACCACTATGCCAAGTTTCATATCCTGGACTCAAAGAGTCATAGAGTCATTATGGCACAGAAGGAGGCCATTCAGCCCATGGAGCCCATGTCGGCTCTCTGGAGAGCAATCCAGTCAGTCTCATTCTCCTGCTTTATCCTAAATTCCTGAAAATTAATTTTCTTCAACTGACTATCCAATTTCCTTCTGAAATAATTAATGTCTCTGCTTTAACCACCCTCACACACAATGAGTTCCAGGTCATTGCCACTCGCTCTGTAAAAAGTTCTTCCTCACATTCCACCCAGCCACGTGTCTCTTGCCCAAAATCTTCAATCTGTGTCCCCTACTCTATGTACCATCAGCCAATGGTAACAGCTTTTCTTTGTCTGCCTTATCTAACCCTGTCATAATCATGTACAATTCTATCAAATCTCCCCTCAATCTCCTTTACTCCAAGGAGGGCAATCCCAGCTTCTCCAGCTCAACCTTGTAGTTAAATTCCCTGGAACTGGGGAAATTCTAATTTTACTCAGCTTCTGATTTAGCAAAAGTGGACTAGAAACAGCGACTTGAAGATCAGTGGGAGGCATTCAAGGAAGAGTTAGTGAGGGCTCAGGTGTATATGTTCCCTTAAAGAAAAAGGGCGAAACTGACAATTCCAAAGCCTGCTGGGTGTCAAGGGACTTAAAGGAGAGAATAAAGGAAAAAAAGGGAAGCAAGAGAGAGATACTGATGACTCAGTAGTGGAGAAACCCTAGAAGAAACCCTAAAAAAAGTGTAGGGGTGAAAATAAAATAGAAATTAAGAAAGAAAAGAAAGGGCACAAAATCCCAAAAACTTTTCCTAAGTACATAAAGAGGAAGAGGGTAATTAAAGAAAGCTTAGGGCCCATAAGGGACCATAGAGATAACTTCTTAATGAATACATTGTGTTTGTTTTCACAAGAGAGAGGGATGATACAGACATTGCAATCATGGAGAGGAGTGAGAAGGATGACATTCTACCCATCGAGTCCATGCTGACTCTCTGCAGAACAATCCAGTCAGTCCAGTTCCTCTGCTCTCTGCCTGGAGCCTGACAAGTTCATTTCCTTCAAGTGCCCATCCAATTTCCTACTGAAATTATTGATTGTCTCCACTTCCACTGCCCTCATGGGCAGCAGGTTCCAGCTCAGTCCCACACTCTGTGTAAAGGAGTTCTTCCTCACATTCGCCCAGCATCTCTTGCCCAAAACCTTAGATCTGTGTCCAGCACTCACTGTACTATCAGCCAATGGGAACAGCTTTTCTTTGTCTACCTTATTTAAACCTGTCATAATCATGTACAACTCTATCAAATCTCCCCTCACTCTCCTTTACTCCAAGGAGAACAACCCCAGCTTCTCCAGTTCTTATCTCTGGAACTGTTCTGGTAAATCTCCTTTGTGTGAGCTGCCATCTGAATCTTGTCCCTGACTATCTTCTCTACAATAGTCATTCCCTCAGGAATAGATTTCACAAGGGGTGGTGATGCAACATTCTCAGACTGGCAACATATGGACAGCAGAATTAAGGGTATCCAGAATCTGATTGCAGATCAGACTCCACTCAGACTGGGGAAGATAAAGAAAAGAAACAGAATGGGTAGGAAGAGAAAAGCTAAATCTTACTCCTTTTGTATTGTCCCTGTTTAGTGATCACAGCTGAATGTTTTCCTGCTGATTTTAAAAGGAGATTGGGTGATAGTTTAATGCAGCAGGCCTTCCAGTAATGACTAATATGATAAATATATGCCATTGTTTGGAAGCTGGCTCACTGAGGCTGGATTTAGAATGGTGTGACTGTCAGCACTGCACTCTTTCCCAGTATTCACTGTTATTTCTACAGCTGGGTTAGTTAAAATTGGGATCAGTTTGTGATTAGCTACAACAGCTGTTAAAGAGCTGGAGAGAAAAGCTTACAATCTGTGACAGTACTGGATCTATTCAGGAGAAGGTAGAAGGGAAACTGTGTTTGATGGGTTTGGATGGGTGATTGAGGAGAATGTTACCAAAGATTGATGACATGGATTAAATGTTCAAGCAACTGGACAACATTCCTCCGATTCTTTGGAAGTGATTTGATGTATTTTGTCATGGTGTCTCCGTGCCACATACCCAGCCTTAGCTAAGGGGGCAAGTAGGATATTTGCCAAGCCATCTGCTAGATCCCCACTGTATCTGGCTGCTGTCACAGGCAGTGTGAGACAGGCCTGGTGCTAATTTGCACATAGCAAGCTCCAACAAACAGCAACGTGACATTGACTTGTTAATCTATTTCAGGTGTTGGTTGAGGGATCATTATTGACCAGAGCAGCAGGAAGAATTCTCGAGTTCTTCTTTAATAGTGTCATCTGAGAGAACACAAGAACACAAAAATTAGGAGTAGGAGTAGGCCATTCAGTCCCTTGAGCCTGCTCTGTCATTCGATAAGATCATGGCTGATCTGATTGTGGCCTCAACTCCATTTTCCTGTCTGCCCCCCATAACTCTTGATTCTCTTGTCAATCAAAAAGGGCAGGCGGAGCCTCAGTATAATGTCTCATCCAAAGGTACAGCACTACAGCCCTGGAGTGTCAGCCTATGGAGCTCACTTTTAATGCCCTCAGAGAAACTAAGAACAAGTAATTAATACTACCTGGTCAATGTCGTCCATATCACAAAAAAAGTTTTAAAAAGTACTCAATCCCAGCCATGTCCTCCATTTCCTCAGTCTCCCTCAGTGACTAAAGGTTCAGGGGTAGCCTCCTGGTGCTTTTCAGTCACAGGCTTGGGGAGGTGAAATGAGATTGTGTTGTACCACTGAACATGTGGGCCATTCTCCGTTTACAAAGGAAAGTCTAGAGTGTTCTGCTAATCATCTCCTGAAACATAATTCAGATAATCAAAAGCATTCCATAACAGGTGAGAGAACAAGGTGGGAAATGTGTGTACCACACCTTTCAGCCAACTTCTTTCCTCCTTGGGGCAGACAGCACTGTTTTCATCCAAGTTATTTCATTCTAAGCAACATTACTGAACTGGAAGGAAATTGACAGAGGCCAGGCTCTGTATTCCCCCTGCAAATACAGGTATGGTCCTAGTAGAGGGCAATGGAAGAGAAAAATCCAGCCTAGGGTAGATAGCATGGGAAGGCCTCCCCATCCCACTGCTTTAGCCACATTTCTACCCAATATTTAACTAAAGAAAATTACAGCTCATTTGATTCTGAATATTAGTGGTCTGCCATAGGAATACAGGAACAGACAGACACTGTGGAGTGTTTAGGGGGGTGCTATTGATGGTGTGGTTAGTGTACATGTGCATTCAAATCACATGGCTTTGACTGGAGTTACTGAGGGACAGCACATAGAGGAGGGCCAAAGATTAATTCTTTGGGGAAACAATGAGGACAGTACCTGAGAAGAGGGAAACAATTTACAATTCGAACTAGTGTGGGCGTCCAGAAGGGAAAGTGATGCTCAGCTGTTTGCCTGGAATAGGGTCAAGACGACAGGAATTGTATCTTATGCATTCGGTAAAGTTTGAGAGGGGGGTATGATGAAGATAAAAGAGGTACCCTACAGTTATTCTCTCTCCTTCATCCAAGAGCAATTGTATCCTCTCTCTACTTTTCATCAGCTTATAAAAACACTTGTTATCTGCTTGTCTTTTCATATTTCCTTTCACCTCTCTAAGCTCACTTAACATCTCCCCATTACACTTTCTGTAGACTCAACCTTAACACAATCTCCTAAGACATCTTTATGATCTGGTGCTCTAGTAGAATTTTTCACAAATACTCCTTGTTTCCCTGTCTGAAAATGTTGTAAACAGGAATATGAAACTGCCAGTCATACCCACAGCTCTGTTACAGTGATACTTCATAATTTTGCAATTACTAATTATTCTAACACTCCCATGAATTGTCCCAAATTTTGTGTTCAGCTGTGAAGAAATGGAGCTTACTGTTCACTATACTTATATCATGCTCTTTTTGTGGGTTATTGAGTGACAATTGACAAATATTGGGAGTCTGAGGCCATTCCGAATGAGCGGGCACTCAGCTCTGCAGCTCTGGCTGGCTTCCCACTGCCCCAGGAAGTCATTGGCCACACGTGTGTGGCAATCAAGGTGCCCCCTAGATCACCCTGGAATCCTCATTAACTGCAAGGGCCTCCACTCCATCAATGTGCAGTTCATCCACAACCACTGAAACATTTCTGTAAGAGTCCAGAGAGTTCCTATGATGCTTTCACCCTGTACCAGTCAAGACTTCCTGATCTTGAAACAGCTGGCTCCTCGTGGCTGGCTACTGGTTGATGGTAACTGGGCAGAGCCCAGACAATGATGCTCAGGAGAGGCACAATCAAATTCACTTGACCATGCAACTTGACACCAAGCAAGCAATTAGGATATTGAAGATGCAACTTAGGTGCCTGGACAGATCCAGGGACACCCGTCAGGCTGAAGGAGGAAGATGTGGTGTCCGCTGCTTCTTCAGAGAAGAGGAAGAACAACATGAGGGATAGAAGGAGGAACGTGATGGGGCAAGGACACCATTAATTGCACACATATGGCTGAGACTTTCCATGCCCACCAGTGTCAGGTGTGATCGGTGGTGTGAGCGGACAATATGGAGAGAAGGCCAAAAATCGGTTTCGCAATGTCATGAAATCAGTTTGTGATTGTCCGCTCCGCCCATTGATGGCAGGCTGCGTCTCCTGCCATTGGGCATCAGGAATACATCAGCATACTATTATCAGGCCAACTTGCCAGACTCATCACACCCTCCATCCCACCCCCCACCACCACCCCACTGAATTGACTGCTGCTGACGTGTTTCACAAATATATAAGGCGTGCACTTGGTGGGCTGCACTTCGCTCAGGACTTCAAGGTTTATTTGCCTACCTTGCTTCAGTCAGCACTCGCAGTCAACAGTGCCAGGCTTTACAGACAGCACCACATCACCTTTAGGGGGCTCGCGGGTATGTCTCTACCTACCAGATCAGTCATATGTGGGTGGCTTTTCGATGGCTGCAGGGCTAGGGCTTACCTGGGGAAGGGAGAGAAGTGACCTCGGGCAAGGGAAGAGGCTGCAGGACGAGGGCTGTACTGCAGAAGGAGGGTATTCCAGGGTGTGTGCAGGGACACATGTTGATCTGTGCAAGTGGCCACAAGATGGCGAGGGCTGAGGAGACAGTTTCCAGAGGAGATGAGGCCAGATGGACATGAGGGTCTGTGTGAGAGAGTGAGTGGTGATGTCCTTTTAACTGGCAGTGAGTGAGATGCCAGTGAATGTGTGATGGGCCTGAGTGTGTGTGTTCAGAGCGATGAGATGGCTGCCTTACCCTGGCTACTTGGATGAGGTCATTCATCCTCTATCTGCTTTGGATGGCCAACCTCTTCTGTGCAGCATTGGCACTAATCACCACTGCCATCGCCTACTAAGCTGGAGTGGCAATGTAGCTGCCAGAGCTGGGGTGGAGGACATCACATTGGGCCTCCACGGCATCCAAAAGGTGCTCAAGGGCTGCAGTCTTCTTGCCTTTCAGGACCGTGTTTTCTTTGCTGCAGTCCTGGGCTGGAATCACTGAGCACGGCTGTACTTTAAATGTGGTGCCTGGCGTGATGAAGCGGCGAAGTGACGGCGTGGCAAGCGAAACGGATCCTGCCCGCCATGGAAACGGCGTGTATCCCAGGAATGCATAATTAATGTTTGGTTTGGGATAATATGGGGTGAAAAGTTGCCATTGCGGCTGGCGGGTAAAATGGCTTTTTACCCGCCTGCTACCGCATTTAGTGCAAATCTGGGAATATTCCGCCCATAGCTTCATGGGATGTCTGCAACATCCTGATTCAGGCACGGTTCACTTAGACAAAGTGCACAAATCCTGCAGACAAATTCTGAACATACAAAGTAATCTCACAATCAACAATTCATCCTCTTCACATTCATTACTCATCTTTAACTCTTGTCTCACACTTGCAGTGACAGGGAAAAATACACAATGCAGGAAAATGGAGAAAACAAATAAGTTTTATTACACAGAAAAATTGAACAGAAAGTTAATGATGTAATACTGGAAGTACCGAAGAGTAGACAATGGTAATGCAATAGATGTAATTTATCAGGATTTGCAAAGGCCTTTGATAATATTCCTAAAAATAGCCTAATGAATGTGGAATCAAGGGACAATTAGCAGAATGGAAAAGATAATTATTCAGAGTTCCGAAGAAGAGTCATACGGACTCGAAACGTTAACTCGGTTTCTCCCTCCACTGATGCTGCCAGACCTGCTGAGTTTTTCCAGCACTTTTTTTTTTATTTTAGCTATTCGGAGTGGCAGAAGGTGAGAAGTGATGTTGTTCAAGGATCTGTGCTGGGACCACTGCTGGTCACAATTTACATTAACAATTTAAACTTTGGTGAGTAGTTTGGTAGGAAGTCCAAGGAGGTTATTTATTACTTGAAAGGTACCAGTTGCAGGGGAGATGGTGGCGTACTGGTAATGTCACTGGACTAGTAATCCAGCAGATACAGGATCAAATCCCACCATAGCAGTTGGGGGAATTTAAATTCAATTAATAAATCTGGAGTTAAAAGCTAATGGTGACCAAGAAGTCACTGATTGTCATAAAGACCCCACTGGAAGAAAATCCTTAATTGGTCTGAGTGACTCCAGATCCATGGCAATGTGGTTGGCTCTGCTCAGCTCAAGGGCTGTTAGGGATGGTCAGCAAGTGGCACCCACATTGTATGAAAGAATAAAAAACAGTCTAGGTGAGGAAGAAGAGATGGTACACCAATCACTAGAAGTTGTACCACAGGTTAGCAAGGCAATTTTTTAAAAACACAAACCACACACTAGGCATTATTTACCCAACTACTGATGGAAATGAACTGGTGGACAAGCAGGTTTTAAGATTTTTAATATTACAAACAAACTAACAAATTAACATAGGTCAAATATTAATTAACAGGCAACTAATACATCAAACTAAAGAAAAGGAACTTTCGCATTCACTAACACTACCAAAATATGTCCTATGAAACACTTTTACCAATGCTTTCCTTCTGGCTGATATGTAGCATCACTCCCAACTCACCAGCAGAGGTTCATTTCTTCCTGCCAGGCCAAAGCTTCCAGCTTCTTTCAATAGTCATTCCACTTAGCTTGCGCTTTCATGGTTACAATTGCTGCCAGCAAGGCGCACCTTAACGATTCTCTGTTCCTTGAATCTTCCAGAGCCCTGTCTGTTCTGTTTCCTTCCTTTTGAACAGACTTTTCATAAGGTGCTCTCATGCAGACTAGGGTTCACGACTCTATAAACCACAACTCTTTAAAAGCCTGGCCCCACTCCGTGAAAATTGGGGAGGACTAGGACATGCCTATCTCCATGACGGAGCTGGCCAGCTCAGAAGTGCTGGATACAGAAACCAGTCAGTACCTGAAAATCAGACAGCCTGGGAATCTAAGTGGACAGGAATCCCAATCCCAGAATTGGGACCCATCCACCATTTTTTAAAGGGCTCTCAAATCAACCCAACTTGGTGAAAATCTGGGCCTATGTCCCCAACAGCCCATGGGTATGACATGAGGGCCAGAGAGTGCAAAAGATTTAGATAAAGGAAAGTTGAAAGGTCAGGCAGAGAATGGGAGTTGATATATTGGAATATGTCTCTAATGTGTCTCCAACGTTATCAATCTGTCTCCATAACAAAGCAAGGCAAATCAATGTGGCCATTTAAATTAATGTAATTGAGCTACAAGTAATGTTAGCCCACATACCTGAGGTAAACCAGCCTGCCAGCCACTTTAAAATCATATTTTTCACAGGATGTTCTAGAAAAGGAAATGTCTCCCTGGAAATAGAGATGGAAACTTCATATCTGCATTATACATGCATTGAAATTCACAGTGAGGTCGAAATTTCCTGAAACCGTGTAATCACCAAGTTACGCCAAAAGTTATGTCACATTCCATATCTATTTTTCTGAATGTATGCTGAAATTTCCTGCTGACCTTATTAACATAGAATTTTAAAACAGTGCAACCAATCAGGGGCTGTTACATCAGGTACAGCATCTGTGGAAGTTTCTCTATTTTTAATGTGTCTCATTTTGATGCTGTAAAAATGTATTCAAAATTATCGAAAATACAGAACAATTACAGGACAAGTAGCCAGTGACGGAAACAAAAATAGTCGCTTAAAAAAATCAGCATAAAACATCAGAAATATGACTTTCAATTCAGTTGCAACTGGACAAACTTACAATGCATATAGAACTGGTGTAAATGCAGGAAACTTGTCCTTGCTGGTGCTTTTGCAAGGGGTGCTGATGGAGTTATGTTAGAGACGGGCGGAGGGATAAGGTGGCTTTTTTCCAGAAATGAAGCAAAGATTTGACAAAACTCAGACATAACATAAAAATGATGTAATTCACTTCACAAATTTCCTGAATATTACATCACACTTCTGATGAAATATTACTCCACTCAAGTTTTGAGGTAATTCATCAGCCCTTTGATTATGGAGGTTTTCAGTAGATGACAGCTTCCCTTCCAAATACAGATGGTGGATTTGATCATGAAACAGCTACTTTAATGAAACTGTCCCCTCAAGATAGGTGAGAAATCCTATAGCGAGTGAGAAATCCAATAGTGAGTAAGAAATCTCATTGTCTGAGGAAACCCATAGTGAGTGAGAAATCCTATAGTGAGTGAGGAATCCAATAGTGAGTAAGAAATCCCATAGTGGAAATCTCTGAGTGAGAAATCCTACAGTGAGTGAGAAATCTGAGTGAGAAATACCATATTGTGTGAGAAATCCCATAAAGAGTGGAAAATCTCAGTGAGCAAGAAATCCCATAGTGTTTGGAATCCTACAGTGAATAAGAAATACCATAGTGAGAAATACCACAATGTGTGAGAAATCCCATACTGCATGAGAAATCCCATTGAGAGTGGGAAATCTGAGTGAGAAATACCATAGTGAGTGAGAAATCCCATAGAGAATGGGAAATCACATAGAGTGAGAAATACCATAACCAGTGAGAAATACCAAAGTGAGTGAGAAATACCATAGTGAGTGAGAAATCTCAGTGAGTCAGACATCTCACAGTGAGTGAAAAATCAAATAGTGAATGAGAAATCACATAGTGTTTAAAATTCCACAGTGTATGAGAAATCCCATAGAGTGGGAAATCTCAGTGAGTGAGAAATCCCGTTGCCTGTGAGAAATCTCAGTGAGTCAGACATCTCATAGTGAGTTGGAAATCACAGTGAGTGAGAAATCTCAGTAAATGAGAAATCCCATAGTGTTTGAAATCCCACAATGAGTGAGATATCCCATACGATGTGAGAAATCTCATAGAGTGGGAAATCAGTGAGCGAGAAATCCCATAGTGTTTGGAATCCCACAGTGAATGAGAAATCCCATAGTAAGAAATACCATAGTGAGAAATACCACAATGTGTGAGAAATCCCATACTGCATGAGAAATCCCATTGAGAGTGGGAAATCTGAGTGAGAAATACCATAGTGAGTGAGAAATCCCATAGAGAATGGGAAATCACATAGAGTGAGAAATACCATAACCAGTGAGAAATACCAAAGTGAGTGAGAAATACCATAGTGAGTGAGAAATCTCAGTGAGTCAGACATCTCACAGTGAGTGAAAAATCACATAGTGAATGAGAAATCACATAGTGTTTAAAATTCCACAGTGTATGAGAAATCCCATAGAGTGGGAAATCTCAGTGAGTGAGAAATCCCGTTGCCTGTGAGAAATCTCAGTGAGTCAGACATCTCATAGTGAGTTGGAAATCACAGTGAGTGAGAAATCTCAGTAAATGAGAAATCCCATAGTGTTTGAAATCCCACAATGAGTGAGATATCCCATACGATGTGAGAAATCTCATAGAGTGGGAAATCAGTGAGCGAGAAATCCCATAGTGTTTGGAATCCCACAGTGAATGAGAAATCCCATAGTAAGAAATACCATAGTGAGTCAGACATCTCATACTGAGTGAGAAATCACAGTGACTGAGAAATCTCAGTGAGTGAGACATCCCAGAGTGAGTGAGACATCCCATGGTGAGTGAGAAATCCCATTGAGAAATCCCATAGAGAAATCTCTATGTGAGGAAAAACCACAGTGAGTGTGAAATCTCATAGTGAATGAGAAATCCAACAGTCAGTAGAAAATCTCATGGTGAGTGGGAAATCCCACAGTGATTTGAATATTCCATAGCATGTTAGAAACCTCATAGTTAATGGAAAATCCCATAGTGAGTGGGAACTCCAACAGTGAGTGAGGAACCTCAGACTGAGTGAGAAATCTCAGTGAGTGAGAAATCCCATAGTAATTTGAAAATTCCACCGTGAGTGAGAAATTGTATAGTAATTGGATGATTCCAGAGTGAGTGGGATATCCCATAGTGAGTGAGAAATCCAGTGACTGATAAATCTCACACTGGGTAAGACATCTAATAGTAAGTGAGAATTCCCACAGAGTGACAAATCCCATAGTGAGGGAGAAATCAAACAATGAGTGAGAAACCTCACACTGAGTGAGAAATCTAAAATGAGTGAGAAATCCCACAGTGATTGGAAAATTCCACAGTGAGTGCAAAATCATATGCTGATTGGAAAATTCTACAGTGATTGAGAAATCCCATAATAATTCATAAATATCACACTGAGTGAGAAATTCCATAGTGAATGAGAAATCTCAGTGAATGGAAGAGCTCATAATGAGTGAGAAATCCAGCAGTGAGGAATCTCATACTGAGTGAGAAATCCTAGTGAGTGAGAAATCTCCTAGGGAGTTGGAAATCTAATGGTGAGTGGGAAATCTCATGGTGAGTAAGAAACTTCAATGACTGAGAAATCTCAAAGTGAACGAGAAATCCCAGTGAGTGAGAGACCTCATAGTGATTGAGAAATCCCATAGTGGGTGAGAAACCTCATAGTGATTGAGAAATCCAATAGTGAGTGGGGAATTGAAAAGTGGGTGAGAAATCTCATAGTGAGTGAGAAATCCCATTGTAATTGAGAAATTGAACAGTGAGGGAGAAATCTCATAGTGAATGGGAAATCTCAGTGAGTGGGAGTCTCATAGTGAGTGAGAAACCTCATAATTACTGAGAATCTCATAGTGAGTGAGAAATCCAATAGTGAGTGGAGAATTGAACAGTGAGTGAGGGACCCCATAGCGAGTGAGAAATGCCATAGTGATTGAGAAACCCCATGGTGATTGAGAAATCCCATTGAGAGGAAGAAATCCAACAGAGTGGGCAATCCTATAGGAGTGAGAAATCCCAATGAGTGAGAAATCTCAGTGATTGAGAAATCCCATAGTGGGTGAGAAATCCAATAATGAGTGGGAAATTGAACAGTGAGTGTGAAGTCCCATAGTGAATGAGAAATCCAGTCTTGATTTAGAAACCCCAAAATGATTGATAAATCTCGTAATGAGTTGAATAGCCCATAATGAGTGAGAAATCTGGCAGCAAGTGAGAAATCTCATAGTGAGTGGAAAATTCCATACTGAGTGAGTGAGAAATCCCAGGGTGAGTGAGAAATCCCAGGGTGAGTGAGAAATTCCACAGTGAATGAGAAATCCCATTGAGATTGAGAAATCCCATCATGAATGAGTAATCCCATAATGAATGGGAAATCCAACAGTGAATGAGAAATCCCACAGTGAATGAGAAATCCCATAGTGAGTGAGAAATCTCATTGAGTAGAAAATCCAATAGTGAGTGGAAAATCCCACAGTGAGATATCCCTTATTGAGCGAGTAATCTCAGAGTGAGTGAGGAATCTCCATTGAGTGAGAAATCGCATAGTGAGTGAGAAATCCCATAGTGAGAAATCTGTGTGAGAAACCTCAGAGTAAGAAATCTCATCATGAGTGAGAAATCCCAGAGTGAGAAATTTCATAGTGAATGAGAAAATGCAGTATGTGAGAAATCCCAGTGTGAGTGAGAAGTCTCATAGTGAGTGAGAAATACCACGGTGAGAAATTTTATAGCACTGAGAAATCTCACAGTGGACTTTGTCTTCTACCCAAATCTTACTTCATCAAGGGTCTCCAGAATTGCCTCATCTTGCTTTTATCCCTTTGTGCATGAAGTATCCCTGTGTTTGGCAAGAGAATCCCTTTGGTGGGTGCAGTGTCCCCATGGTGGGTTGGGGCTCTCCATGGTGGGCGGGGAGTCCCTGTGGTGGGCAGAGTCTCTACAGTGGGTGGGGAGTCCCTGTGGTGGGCAGGGAGTACCCGTGGTGGGTGGAGTATCCACAGTGGGTGGGGAGTTACAGTGATGGGTGGGGAGTCCCCATGGTGGGTGGAGTGCCCATATTGGGTGGGGAGTCACAGTGGTGAGTGGGGAGCCCCTATGGTGCGTGGGGAGTCTCCATGGTAGGTGGGGAGTCCCCGTGGTGGGTGAGGAGTCCCCATGGTGGATGGGGAGTTGCAATGGTGGGTGGGGAGTCGCAGTGGTGGGTGGAGAGCTCCCATGTGGTGTCCCATGTGGTGGGGATAATACATGGGCCAAATGGCTTCCTTCTGTGCTGTTATGACAATATGAGTCCCTCTGGGTGAGTGTCACATATTTTCAGGCACTAGATACTTCCATGGACATACATTGGCAATGTTGCTCTGTCCATTTGACACATCATCTATATGTGATGGCTTCACAGATGGAGCTTTAGGAATCCCAGTAACTAGCCTTTGAGGACCACAGTGCAGATAACAGAGAGGAGCTTCCTTCTTACAGTTAACTCTATGCCCAAATCATCCGCTTCAGACTGAAAGAATATGAGAAGGTCCACCGGGTGAGGAAGAGAGTAGTGTTGGTGAGGCCATGTCATGCAAAGGTTCCTCCAAGAAGCTCTGAGATACTGAGAAGATCAGTCTGTCAGAGGACCCCTTAGGCACTGCTTTCTTGTGCTGCAGTTTCCATTGTCTCTGCAATGAGCAGTGTTAGCTACTGTCTGTACACTGTGAAGTATCTCGGTCAGCCTACAAGCTTCTCCAGAATGGGATTAAATCTTCAGTTCTGTTGAAGGGTCATGAGGACTCGAAACATCAGCTGTGCTCTTCTCTGCCGATGCTGCCAGACCTGCTGAGTTTTTCCAGGTATTTCTGTTTCTGTTTTTGTTTTAAATCTCTCAAGCTTTGGTACAACACCATTGGGACACAGTGTGAGCCTCTGAGAACAGGGTGTGGGCTGGGAACAACAGGAACACCTGCCTGTATATCAGTCTGTTCTGCAGCAGACCAGGAATACTTCATGAACACATACCCTTAAACAACATGAAGCATAAGAACAGTGAGGGGTTCTTCAATGGCAATCATCCTATACCAACACCAAGCCCAGCACATGTTCCAATGGAACACATTTGTTAGATATGATGATGACAACATCTCAAGGAGCTCCCAGAAATGAAGCCAGTAATAGATAATAGAAAGATACATAATAGATAGAAAATAGATTGATATTGTGCAACTGGAATATCTTTGATTCTTACCTTAGATCTTATGTTCCTATATCCCTGCATTGTTTTGCTGAAAGTTGTTCACTCTTCCTGAACTGCTGATTCTGGCATCCAATAAGGTGCCACATAAAAGGTTACTGCACAAGTAAGAGCTTATGGTGTTGAGGGTGTTAAATTAACATGGATAAAGGAT
This sequence comes from Isurus oxyrinchus, assembly GCA_026770705.1. Classification (NCBI taxonomy): domain Eukaryota; kingdom Metazoa; phylum Chordata; class Chondrichthyes; order Lamniformes; family Lamnidae; genus Isurus; species Isurus oxyrinchus. The sequence continues at coordinate 105,381,666 of JANJGN010000010.1, forward strand.
TGGCTAACTAACAGGAAACAGAGAGTCCAGATAAATGAGTCATTTCCAGGTTGGCAAACTGTAACTAGTGGGGTGCTCAGGGATCAGTGCTGGGGTTTCAACTAATTATGATCTATATTAATGACTTGGATGAAGAGACCAAGTGTATTGTATCCAAATTTGCTGACAATACATAAATTGGTGGGAAAGCATAGGAACACATGAATATATGAATTAGGAACAGGAGTAGGCCACTCGGCCCCTTGAGCCTGCTCCGCCATTCAATAAGATCATGGCTGATCTGAATGTAACCTCAACCCCACATTCCTGCCTACCCCCAATAGCCTTTCAACCCCTTGTTAATCAAGAATCTATCCAACACTACCTTAAAAATATTCAAAGACTCTGCTTCCACCTTCCATTTCAGGAAGAGAATTCCAAATACTCTCCTCATCTCTGTCTTAAATGAGCGACCCCTTATTTTTAAATAGTGACCCCTACTTCTAGATTCTCCCACAAGAGGAAACATCCTCTCCACATCCTGTCAAGACCTCTCAGGATCTTAAAGGTTTCAATTAAGTTGCCTCTTTCTCTTCTAAGTTCCAGTGGAAACAAGCCTAACCTGTCCAGCCTATCCTCATAGGACCATTCAACTATTTCTGGTATTAGTCTAGTAAACCTTCTCTGAACTGCTTCTAACATATTTACATCTTTCTTTAAGTAAGGTGACCAGCACTGTACATGATACTCCAGATGTGGTCTCACTAATGCCCTGTACAACTGAAGCATAACCTCCCTACTTTTGTAATCAATTCCCCTCACAATAAATGATAACATTCTATTAGCTTTCCTAATTACCTGCTGTACCTGCATACTAACCTTTTGTGATTCATGCATTAGGACACCCAGATCTTTTATCCCTCTGAATCTCAGAGCTGCAATCTCTCACCATTTTGATAATAAGCTTCCTTTTTATTCTTCCTGTCAAAATTAACGATTTCACATTTTCCTATATTATACTCCATTTGCCAGAGCTTTGCCCACTCACTTAACCTATCTGTCACTTTGTAGTCTCTTTACATCCTCTCCACAATTTACTTTCTTACCTTATCTTTGTGTCATCAGCAAATTTAGCCACCATTCCTTCAGTCCCTTCATTCAAGCCATTTATATAAATTGTAAAATGTTGAGGCCCCAGCACTGATCCCTATGGCACACCAACTCGTCACATCCTGCCAACCAGAAAAAGACCCATTTGTGCCAACTCTCTGCTTTCTGTTAGCTAGTCAATCTTCTATCCATGCCAGTATGTTACCCCCTATGCCACGAGCTTTTATTTTCTACAATAATCTTTGATGTGGCAATTTATCAAATGCCTTCTAGAAATCTAAGTACAGTACATCGACCAGTTCCCCTTTATCCACAGCACGTGACTCCTTCAAAGAACTCCAATAAATTGGTTAAACATGATTTCCCTTTCACAAAACCATGTTGACTTTGCCTGATTGCCTTGAATTTTTCTAAGTGCCCTGCTATAACATCTTTAATGTTCCCTTGTAACATTTTCCATATGACAGATGTTGGGCTAACTGGCCTACATTTTCCTGAGTTCTGTCTCCCTCCCTTTTGGAATAAAAGAGTTATATTTGCCATTTTCCAATCTAATGAAACCTTGCCCAAACCTTGGGAATTTTGGAAAATTAAAACCACTGTATCAACTATCTTACTAGCCACTTCTATAGAGACGTTAGGGTGAAGTCCATCTGGAGCTGGGAATTTGTCAGCCCGCAGCCCCAACAATTTGCTCAATACAAATTGTAATTTTCCCAAGTTCCTCCCTCCCTTCCATTTCCTGATTTACAGCTATTTGCAGAATGTTACTTGTGTACTCTAGAGTGAAGACTGAAGCAAAACACCTGTTTAATTCATCCGCCATCTCCCTATTTTCCATTATCAATTCCCCAGATGCACTCTCTATAGGACCAATGCTCATTTTGTTAACTCTTTTCTTAATTAAATACCTATAGAAACTCCTACTATCCATCTTTATCTTACTAGCTAGTTGTCTCTCATGCTCTCATTTTTCCCTCCTTATTAATCTTTTTGCCATTCTTTGCTGTTCTTTATATTCTTTCCAAAAATTCTGATGTCACCTGTCTTTGCGTAATTATATGTTTGTCTTTAAGTTTGATACAGTCCTTAACTTTTTTAGTTAGCCACAGATGGTGGCCCTCCCCCTTGGAATTTTTCTTTCTCATTGGCATGTGTATATTCTGAAATTTCCCTTTAAATGTCTGCCACTAAACTTCGATTGACATATCCCTTGACCTCAGTTGCCAGTTCACATTAGCTAGCTCTGCTTTCATGCCCCCATAGCTGCCCTTATTTAAGTTTAAAATACTAGTCTTGGTTGTGGGTGTTGGAGGTCAATCATCTCAGTTCCAGGGCATCACTGCAGGAATTCCTCAGCATAGTGTCCTAGGCCCAACCATCTTCTGCTGCTTCAAAAATGACTTTCTTTCCATCATAAGGTCAGAAGTGGGGACGTTCACTGATGATTGCACAATGTTCACCATTCGCAAGTTCTCAGATACTGAATCAGTCCATGGTGCAAATGCAGCAAGACCTGGACAATATCCAGGCTTGAAAGGACAAGTGGAAAGTAACATTCACGCCACACAAGTGCCAGGAAATGGCCATCTCCAACAAGAGAGAATCTAACCATCACCTCTTGACATTCAATGGCATTACCATCGTTGAATCCCCCACTATCAACATTCCGGAGATTACCACTGACCAGAACCTGAACTGGGCTAGCCATATAAATACTGTGTCTATAAGGGCTGGTCAGAGGCTAGGAATCCTGTGGCGAGTAACTTACCTCCTGACTCCCCAAAGGCTGCCCATCATCTATAAGTCACAAGTCAGGAGTGTGATGGAAAACTCTCCACTTACCTGGATGAGTGCAGTTCCAACAACACTCAAGAAGCTTGACACCATCCAGGACAAACCTAACTGTAATGCCATCCATCAGCTTAAACACTCATTCGATCCACCAATGCACAGTGTTAGCAGTGTGTAATCTATAAGATGTACTGCAACAACTCCCCTTTTAATAACTCCTGTTATCCCTACCACCTAGAAGGATAAGGGCAGCAGATACATGGAAACATCACCCTCCAAGCCACTCACCATCCTGACTTGGAAATATATCACTGTTTTTTTGCTGTTGCTGGGTCAAAATCCTGCAACTCCCTCCCTAACAGCACTGTGGGTGCACCTGCACCACATGGACTGCAGCGGTTCAAGAAGGCAGCTCACCACCACCTTCACATGCGCAATTAGGGATGGGCAATAAATGTTGAACTTGCCAGCGACCTTTGTATCCCACGAACAATTAAAGTAAAAATCAGTCAACTTAATTAGATTGAAGTAAAATATGTAGCAATCTGTTATGGTAACAGGTACAACAGTTAATAATCACAATGATGCTCATGAAGAACATTTATTTACAGCTGAGTCAAAGTTCTGATCAGGGTATAATTCTATTGCAACAAATATTTTACATAATCAGAACAGTATGTTAACATCAGGATGTTGGAAGTTAATGTTTGAAGGTTTGTGAAGACATCGGCAGTGATTCCACAAGTTACATGTGAACTGCATCACTCCTGATCATTCCCATCACCAGGCAGGAAGAATCACATCACACTCAATGGTAACCTTCATCCTGAGGGTGAGTTTCGTCATTCCTGATCCTTCTCTTCACCGTGTGTGATAACGTAGCACAGGTTTTTATAGTCGAGATTACCAGAAACATCAGGAGGGAAGGCAGAAAACATCTGCTCGCACTTGAGATACAAAAGTGAAAAGGAGAGCATGATATTCACAGTAATCACAGGCTGAACCACTAGAGCATTAGATAGGTCACTGAAATTGAAACCTTCCAAGTCCAATGTGGCTTAGAGTTAATTTTACCAGGTGGAGATTCACAGTTGAATCTTGTATCATGAACTCACTACATCAGTGCCTCATTGTCATTCTGCTCATCAAATCCAGCTCATCACAGAGCAATCCAGTCAATCACACTCCCCACTCTATCCCTATAGCCCTGCAAGTTTATTTTCCTCAAGTGCCCATTCAATTTCCTTTTGAAATCATTGATCATCTCCGCTTCCACCACCTCATAGGCAGAGTTCCAGGTCATTACCACTCACTGCTTAAAAATTGCTTCACATCCCTCCAGCATCTCTTACCCAAAACCTTAAATCTGTGTACCCTACTCCAATGGGAACAGCTTTTCCTTGTCTATCTTATCTAAACTTGCCATAAAGTTGTACACTTCTATCAAAGACTGCAAAGTCGGATACTGCAAACGCTATGGGCCCTGACAATATTCCGGCAATAGTACCGAAGACTTGTGCTCCAGAACTTGCCGTGCCCCTAGCCAAGCTGTTCCAGTACAACTACAACACTGGTATCTACCCAACAATGTGGAAAATTGCCCAGGTATGTCCTGTACACAAAAGCAGGACAAGTCCAACCCGACCAATTAACACCCCATCAGCCTACTCTCCATCAACAGTGCTACCAAACAACACTTGCTTCTTAGGAGAGGCAGTGGAATAGTGGTATTGTCACTAGACAATTAGTATTCCATGGGACCCAGGATCACCTGGGGACTGGGGTTCAAATCCCACCATGGCAGATGGTGAAATTTGAATTTAAAAAAAATCTGTAATTAAAAGTCTGATGATGACCAAGAAATCATTGCTGATTGTTGTAAAAGTCCATCTGGTTCACTAATCCCCTTTAGGGAAGGAAATATGCTGCCTTTACCTGGTCTGGCCTACAGACCTACAGCAATGTGGTTGACTCTTAAAAATGCTATCTGAACAAGTGCAATTAAGGATAAATGCCAGTCTAGCCAGTGATACCCACATCCCAGGAATGAATATTAAAAAAAAACTAAAAACAAAAAAAAACTGCGGATGCTGGAAATCCAAAACAAAAACAGAATTACCTGGAAAAACTCAGCAGGTCTGGCAGCATCGGCGGAGAAGAAAAGAGTTGACGTTTCGAGTCCTCATGACCCTTCGACAGAACTTGAGTTCGAGTCCAAGAAAGAGTTGAAATATAAGCTGGTTTAAGGTATGTGTGTGGGGGACAGAGAGATAGAGAGAGAGAGAGAGAGAGAGAGGTTGGGGTTGGGGGTTGGGGGATGTGGTTGTGTAGACAAACAAGCAGTGATAGAAGCAGATCATCAAAAGATGTCAACGACAATGGTACAATAGAACACATAGGTGTTAAAGTTAAAGTTGGTAATATTATCTAAACGAATGTGCTAATTAAGAATGGATGGTAGGGCACTCAAGGTACAGCTCTAGTGGGGTTTTTTTTTTTCTTTTCCTTTTCCCACCTATTTCCATTATATAAAATTGTTCTATTGTACTATTGTTGTTGACATCTTTTGATGATCTGCTTCTATCACTGCTTGTTTGTCCCTACAACCACACCAACCCCCTCCACTTCTCTCCCCCCACCCAACCCCCCCCACCCCCACACAGCTTAAACCAGCTTATATTTCACCCCTTTCTTGGATTCACTCAAGTTCTGTCGAAGGGTCATGAGGACTCGAAACGTCAACTCTTTTCTTCTCCGCCGATGCTGCCAGACCTGCTGAGTTTTTCCAGGTAATTCTGTTTTTGTATTTAAAAAAAACTGCTCACTGATGCTCAGTTTGGGTTCTGCCATTCAGCTCCTGATCTCAAACACAGACTAAAGAACTGAACCCCTGAGGTGAGAGTGACTGCCCTTGACAATAAGGCAGCATTTGACTGAGCATCAAGGAGCCCTAGCAAAACTGGAATCTGGGGGAAAACTCTCCACTGGTTGAAGTCATACCTAGCACAAAGGAAGGTAGTTGTTGGAGGTCAATCATCTTAGCTCCAGGAGATCACTGCAGGAGCCCGTCAGGGTAGTGTCCTTGGTCCAAACATCTTCAGCTGCTTCATCAATGACCTTCCTTCTATCAAGCCTATGCCTTTATCGATCGAGGCATAGATTACAAAAGTAGGGAGGTCATGTTGGAGTTGTATGGAACATTGGTGAGACCATAGCTGGAATACTGTGTGCTGTTCTGGTCGCCACATTACAGGAAGAATGTGATTGCACCGGAGGGGGTGCAAAGGAGATTCACCAGGATGTTGCCTGGGATGAAACATTTAAGTTATGAAGAGAGGTTGGAAAAAGACTTGGGTTGTTTTCGATGGAGCAGGGAAGACAGAGGGGTGACCTGATCGAGGTGTACAAGATTATGAGGGGCATGGACAGGGTGGATAGGGAGCAGCTGTTCCCCTTAGTTGAAGGGTCAGTCATGAGGGGGCATAAATTCAAGGTGAGGGGCAGGAAGGTTAGGGAGGAATGTGAGGAAAAACGTTTTTACCCAGAGAGTGGTGACGGTCTGGAATGCGCTACCTGGGAGGGTGGAGGAGGCGGGTTGCCTCACATCCTTTAAAAATACCTGAATGAGCACTTGGCACGTCATAAAACTCATGGCTATGGGTCAAGTGCTGGTAAATGGGATTAGGTAGGTAGGTCAGGCGTTTCTCACGTGTCGGTGCAGACTCGATGGGCCGAAGGGCCTCTTCTGCACTGTGTGATTCTGTGATTCTGTGACCATAAGGTCAGAAGTGGGGATGTTCACAGATAATTGCACAATGTTCAGCACTATTCACGACTCCTCAGATACTGAAGCAGTCCAAGACCAAATGCAGTGAGACCTGGACAATATCCAGGGTTGGGCTGACAAGTGGCAAGAAACATTCATGCCACACAAGTGTCAGGCAATGACGATCTCCAACAAGAGAAAATCTAACCATCTCCCCTTGACATTCAATGGTATTACCATCGTTGAATCCCCCACTATCAACATTCTGGAGATTACCATTGATCAGAACCTGAACTGGGTTAGCCAGATAAATACTGTGTCTATAAGGGCTGGTCAGAGGCTAGGAATCCTGTGGCGAGAAACTCACCTCTTGACTCCCCAAAGACTGCCCACCATCTATAAGTCACAAGTCAGGAGTGTGATGGAAAACTCTCCACTTACCTGCATAAGTGCAGCTCCAACAACACTCAAGAAGCTTGACACCGTCCAGGACAAAGCAGCCCACTTGATTGGCACCACATCCACAAACATTCACTCCTTCCACCACCGACACACAGTAGCAGCAGTGTGTGTACCATCTACAAGATGCATGCAGGAACTCACCAAGGCTCCTTAGACAGCACCTTCCAAATCCACGACCACTACCATCTAGAAGGACAAGGGCAGCAGGTGCATGGGAACACCACCACCTGGAAGTTCCCCTCCAAGGCACTCACCATCCCAACTTGGAAATATATTGCTGTTCCTTCACTGTGGCAGGGTAAAAATCCTGGAACTCCCTCTCTAACAGCACTGTGGGTGAACCTACACCACAGGCGCTGCAGCGGTTCAAGAAGACAGCTCACCATCACCTTCTCAAGGGCAATTAGGGTGGGCAATAAATGCTGGTCCATATCCCGTGAATGAATGAAAAAAAAAACTCCTCTCAATCTCCTTTGCTCCAAGGAGAAAAACCACAGCTTCTCCAACCTGACCTCTGAATAAATTCCCTCAATGCTGGAACCAGGTAAAGTCTCCATTTATTGTCCATCCCTAAGTGCCCTTGAGAAGGTGATGGTTAGCCACCATCTTGAATACAACTGGGTCGCTTGCTCAGCATTTCAGAGGGCAATTAAGAGTCTATCACATTGCTGAAGGTCTTGATCCTCCCATCTTTCCTAAAGTGTGGTGACCAGAACTGCACACAATACTCTAGCAGGGGAACCAGAGCTTTATAAAGATTCAGCATTAATTCCTTGCTTCTGTACTCAATACCTCTATTTATGAAGCCAAAATCCCATATGTTTTGGTAACCATCCACTCAATATGTCTGTCACCTTCAAAGATCTGTGCGCATGCACCCCCAGGTCCCTTTGTTCCTGCGCACTCTTTAGAACTGGGCCATTAAGTCTATATTGCCTCTCCCTATCCCTTCTGCCAAAATGCATCACCTCACACTTCTCTGTATTACATTCCATCTGCCACTTGTCTGCCCATTCTGCTGGCCTATTCCCATTGCAGTCGATTGGTATCATCCTCACTGTCTGCCACAGGTCAAATTATGTGGTAGACTGTGAAGATGAGAGTATATGATAATAATGAGCGATGACAGTATATAATGATAATGAGAGATGAGAGTATATTGCGCTGGGTAAATAATGGGTGGCACCAACCCTGGTCAAACACCTTGCCCGAAACAGATTGGCCTAGAGGTTCTGTCAACCCATGTGTCAAATGGGGCACACCTGATATTGGGTGGCAGGGCCTCTGTTAAAATCGACAGTGAACTTGGGGAGGGAGTGATTGCAGGAGGGGTTGATTGGGGGGGAGGGGGATGATTAGAGGAGCGGGGTGATTGGGAGAGGGGGATGAGGTGATGAGGGATGGTTGGGGAGGATGGGTGATTGGGGGCAAGGGCTGATTGGGGGAGGAGGGGTGGTGATTGGGGATGGGGAGGGTATGATGGGAGGAGGGGGATGCTTGGGGAAGAGGGTTGATTGGGGAAGGGGTGTGATTGGGGGAAGGGTGTGATTGGTGGAGGGGTGTGATTGGGGGATGAGGGGTGATTGGGGGATGAGGGGTGATTGGGGGATGAGGGGTGTGATTGGGGGATGAGGGGTGTGATTGCATGTGAGGGGTGATTGGGGAGGGGGCAGGAGGGATGATTTGGGGATGGGGCAGGAGGGATGATTTGGAGATGGGGTTGTTGCGAAAGGGGTTATTGGGGAAGGGGGTAATTGGGGGGGGCTGTGATTCGGGGATGAGGGATGTCAGGGAGGGGGGTGATTGGGGGACAGGGGGTGTTGCAGGAGTGGGTGATTGAGGGACGGGGATTGATTGTGGGAGGGGTGATTGGGGAAGGGGGTTGATTGTGGGAGGGGTGATTGGGGAAGGGGGGTGATTGGGGAGGGGCTTGGTTGGGGGAGAGGGGTGATTGGGCAATGAGGGTTGATTGGTGGAGAGGGGTGATTGGGGAAGGAGGTGTTGGGGAGGGGTGATTGGGAGAGGGGAGTAATGGGGGGAGGAGGGCAATTGGAGGAGGGGAGTGATTGGAGGAGGGAAGTGATTGGGGAAGGGGGCAGATTGTGGGAGGGGTGATTGGTGGAGACGGTTGATTGGGAAAGTGGGTGATTGGGGAAGGGGAGTGATTGAGGGAGGTTTGATTGGAGGAAGGGGTGATTTTGGGGGGGGGTTGCTTGGGGGAGGGATGACTTTGTGGTGGCTGGTACATCCTGGAGTTTCAATGTGGGGTCAGATGGAGGAGTCTTTCTCGTACCAGCTCCACATTCAGCTGCTCCACTGGTTAGGCCAAATGTAAACCTGGATTTCCTTAATGCAGATTACCAAGTGCCTGCTGTGTTCAGCGCAATCCAACATTACAAAGAGGGCCTCAGACAGGACTTATTTCCATAGGAACTAACCCCTACTTCAGGCCTGGACCCTGATTGTCCTTTTTTGATCTACACCAAAATGGCAGGCTTCATGTTCGCCATCTTGGAGGCTTAGACACTCTGAAACCTGAGTGAGGAGCCATCAAATTTCTAGACCATTAACTTCTATCATCAGGAAATGTGCAGGAGCAAGAACTGACCCCAACCTGACTCCCTTTCTGTATCAGGAGGAGAGACAGGGAATCAGTGTAGGAGCAGTTGTGTTATTGTGCTATATCAGTTCTTACTTTGTTATCAAACTGTGAGATGACCTGATTGCCAATCGAAGAGGGTTGATTGTTGCCAGGCCTTGGTCATTTAATGTTATACTGTTAGTGGTTTTGTCTGGGAATTAGGTTGTAACTGAATAATTTCATTTAATATAAAACCCTTACAGCCCTCATCAAGAATCTTATCCAAAGAAGTGAAATTACTGAGGATTGACTAAAATTCTGATGTAGTTATTGCCCAGTGATTCTCTGAGTAGGTATTCAGCAGTCAGCGACATGAGAAGACAATAATGCTGTTTTGATCACTGCTGATATTTGCCTTTCCAATGACACTGCTGCATCACTCACTGAGCTCACTCCACAGGATTCAATTCACAGGAACTTTTAATCCTTTGGAGCTGCTGCTGAATGGCAGCAGGGAAAGTGGTCAGAATCTCAATCAAAAAGGTCACAGTTAGGGAGTGTTCGGGTCAATAAATGATACCAGTAGAAGGGGTGCCTCATTGTAAATTTTGCTGTAAATTTAGAAAATGTAGATGATAATGTATAATGACCAGTGCTATGACCAAAATAAACCTGAGCAACAACATTAGCCAATATTAAATTATTACCTCTTCTTCATTAAATCTGTCAGCTTGGGTCATCAGCATAGTCTTGATGCTGAAACAGAAAAGAGATATGTTAGAATGAACGGATGGACAGACAGATGGATGGATGGACGGACAGACAGACGGATAGAAGGACACAGGGATGGACAGATAGACAGATGGATGGACGGATGGACGGGCAGATGGTTAAGTATTGAATGACACAGTCCATATTCCAGAAATTTAGAGCTGTTGAATATCTATAAAGAAACGAGGCATCTGGAATGAGCTAGAGAATACCAGATCACCAAAACTGTGCTTGATGGGATTTAGAGAGTGGTTTTAAAGAGTCTTTGACAAAATTGAAAGCCCCCCACATGTTAACAACCTTCTAATATGTTTCTGAGTGATCCTGGTTATAACATAGAATTCATGAAAGTACCTTTAGTACTTTCTCTTTTCCATATTTTCCACATGGACATTTTCCATTAGATCTGAAAAAGCTGTGTAGCATTGCTAGGTAACAATAACAACTACTGAGCTGCTTTCCTCTTGGCTAGATTTCTTACACTCCTCCGGACCCGAGCCCTCACACTCCCCCGGGCCCGAGCCCCTACACTCCCCAAGGCCCGAGCCCCCACACTCCCCCAGGCCCGAGCCCCCACACTCCCCCGGGCCCGAGCCCCCACACTCCCCCGGGCCCGAGCCCCCACACTACCCCGGGCCCGAGCCCCCACACTACCCCGGGCCCGAGCCCTCACACTCCCCCGGGCCCGAGCCCTCACAGTCCCGCAGGCCCGAGCCCCCACACTCCCCCAGGCCCGAGCCCCCACACTCCCCCAGGCCCGAGCCCCCACACTCCCCCAGGCCCGAGCCCCCACACTCCCCCAGGCCCGAGCCCTCACACTCCCCCGGGCCCGAGCCCCCACACTACCCCGGGCCCGAGCCCCCACACTACCCCGGGCCCGAGCCCCCACACTACCCCGGGCCCGAGCCCCCACACTACCCCGGGCCCGAGCCCTCACACTACCCCGGGCCCGAGACCTCACACTCCCCCGGGCCCGAGACCTCACACTCCCCCGGGCCCGAGCCCCCACACTCCCCCGGGCCCGAGCCCCCACACTAACCCAGGCCCGAGCCCCCACACTACCCCAGGCCCGAGCCCTCACACTAACCCAGGCCCGAGCCCTCACACTACCCCAGGCCCGAGCCCTCACACTCCCCCGGGCCAAAGCCCTCACACTCCCCCGGGCACGAGACCTCACACTCCCCCGGGCCCGAGCCCTCACACTCCCCCAGGCCTGAGCCCTCACACTCACCTGGGCCCGAGCCCTCACGCTCCTCCAGGCCAGAGCCCTCTTGCATTTCTTGACCAAATCCAACTCAGTCCTCTTGGCCAGATACTCCCTGAACTTCTTGGTTAGATTCCTCTCACTCCACTTAACCAGCTTCCTCCCAATAATGTTGGCCAGATCTTTCCAGCTCTCTATGGCTAGATCCTCCTTGACTGGATCCCTCTCACTCCTCTTGGCAGATACCTCATGATCCTCTTAACCAGATCCATTCACCTCCTCTTGGCCAGATCCCTTATGTTCCTCTTGGCATGATCCCTCATGCATCTTCTTGGCCAAATCATTCCTGCTCTTCTTGGTCAAATCTAACCAGTTCATTACCTCTTACCTTCTTCTTGGCCACTTTATTTCACCCAGTTAGGCAGGATAGTTTCACAGAGTAATGATCACCAGTAAAATAAATCTGGCCTGAATTCCAGTTAGGGTTGCACATCTTCCACCTCCTCCGCCCACATTTTATCAGGAAGTTCCGGTGCTCACCTGGTAATTCCATCTTTTACATTAACATAGCCAAGACCTGGCACAGATCCATTCCTAGGCTTTAGGAAGTCCCAAGACTGCCCTAAACAAAGTTAGCTGTAGAATTATTGAATCATACAGCACAGAGGGAGAAGCCATTCAGCACATTGTACCTGTGCCAGTTCTTTGATTAATTAATCATTCCCAAAGCAGTACAGTAACCTTCAAACTGATGGCATTTTGCTGCTTTTTGCAACTTCCTGAAAATATTTCCTCCTTTTTACCTTCTGGCCTTGCCGGGCAGGGCTTTAAGTACTGAAGGCACTGTTAACTGTACATTAGCTGAATTTAATTGTTTGCAGATGGCGGGCATTATCTGGGGGTTTGTGCGCACCTCAGTGTAAAGACAGGGACTGAAAATATGATTATTGCATTAGGAAGCATACGCTTGTACTGTGTAAAGCTATAAATAAAAGCATTAAAGATTGGCTCCAGTTTTATCTTTCACCAATTGGCTTTCTGGGGTATAACATGGTAGGAGAGAATGGTCACCTAAAGATAAAGATTGGAAATTGAGAAAAATTGTTTCAAACAGAAGACTGCAATCCTGGTGGCAGAAAGCAACTGTAAATTGTTGGGGTGTCATTATCCTCCGATGTTCTTGGAGTCTGAACCTTATGACCAGTGGAAGAATGAAGTGGAATTGTGGGCACGGGTTACATCCCCATGAAAGAGGAAACGAGGTGTGGCCTTAGCATTGTCACCTCCCAAAAGATGTAAAATCAGAGGTGCAATCTTTTGTGAGCTGGATGCTGGTCAATTAGATACTGTTGAATGTTTGGAACTTCTATTAGAATTCTTGGATGAGATTTACAAGGGAGATGATTTGTTAATCTCAATGAGACCTGATTGGATTTGGTAGATTTTGGGAAACAGCTGGTCAAACGATGGAAGAATGTATCATAAACTTTGACGATTATGTAAAAGATTAAACATTTTAATTTGGGGATCCCTGGATCAGTTCTAGTATTCAAATTGCTGGATTGTGCTAACATGTCTGAAAGGGACTGGCTACAGGTTCTAACTGGTGTCTGGTCCTCTAAGGAGGGAGGTCCTGGTGAATCAGGTGGCTATTGCCTTAAAAACAATTCCTGGGGAAACAGTCATTCCCTTTAGCCATCTTGAAACAAATGGGACATTCTGTGGTGACACAAAGAATAGAGGATTCAATCATTACCAGATTTCAAAATTGTCCAAAAACTGAATAAAGGCGTCAATACATTGTAAGGATTGAAGACATTAGCGAATGATGATGAAAGTACCTTTAGCAGATCTGACTATTACAACAGAAGACAGAAATAGACCAGGAATAATAGAATGTCCAAGGAACAGTTAATAGGTGCTTCAGGTGTGATTCAAAGTATTATTATGCAACAAACTGCCCAAAATGAAGAAGCAAGGACCTCACAATGACACATTGAAGCAAAAAAACCATAGAATCATAAAATTGTTACAGCACTGAATGAGGCCATTCGATCCATCATGTCTGTGCCAGCGAGCTCTCTGTGAAAGCAATTTACTTAATGCCACTCCTCTGCCTATATCCTCGTAGCCCTGCAAACATTTCTTCTTCAGATAATAATCCAATTCCCTCCTAAATGCCTCGATTGACCCTGCCCCTGCCACACTCTCAGGCAGTGCATTCCAGATCCTAACCACTTGCTGCATAAAAAAAGTTTTCCTCATGTCGCCATTGCTTCTTTTGCCAATTATTTATATCTGTGACCTCTGGTTCTTGATCCTTCCACCAATGGGAACAGTTTCTCCCTATCGACTCTGTCCATTTCTCTCATGATTTTAAAAACCTTTATTAAATCTCCTCTCAGCCTTCTCTTCTCCAAGGAAACCAGTCCTAACTTCTTCTATCTATCCACGTGACTGAAGTTCTTCATCCCTGGAACCATTCTCCTGAATCTTTTCTGCACCCTGCCTTCACATCCTTCCTAAAGCGCGGCGCCCAGAACTGGACACAATACTCCAGCTGAGGCCAAACAAGTGTTTTTATACAGGTTTAACATAATGTCCTTGCTTTTGTACTTTATGCCACTATTTACAAAGCCCAGGATACTGTATGCTTTTTTAACTGCCTACCACCTTCAATAATTTGTGCACATATACACCTAGATCCCTTTGCTCCTGCAACCCAGTTAGAATTCTATTCTTTCTTTTATAATGTCTCTCCATATTCTTCCTACCAAAATTAATCACTTCACACTTCTCTACATTAAATTTCATCTACCACTTCTCCATCCATTCCACCAACCTGTCTATGTCCTTCAGAACTTCTGCACTATCTTCCTCACAATTCACAATACTTCTGAGTTTCATGAAATTGTGCCCTATACACCAAGGTCTAGGTCATTAATATATATCAGGAAGAGCAAGAGTCCTAACAACAATCCCTGGGGAGCTCCATTATAAACCTTTCTCCAGTCTGAAAAACTATTCACGAATGCTCACTGTTTCCTGCCACTCAGCCAATTTCAAATCCATGTCACTACTGTCTCTTTTATTTCATGAGCTCTAACTTTGCTCACAAGTCTGTTGTGCACACTGTATCGAATGCCTTTTGGAAGTCCATGTACACCGCATCAACAGCATTAACCTTCATCAACCCTCTCTGTTACCTCTTCAAAAAACTCCAGCAAGTTAGTTAAACATGATTTGCCCTTAATAAATCCATCCTGGCCTTCCTTAATTAACCTGCATTTACCCAAGTGACTTAATTTTGTCCTGAATTATTGTTTCTAAAAGCTTCCCCATCAACCAGATTAAACTGACCAGCCTGTGGTTGCTGGGTTTACCCTTACACTCTTCTTTGAACATTTGCAATTCTCCCATCCTCTGGCGCCAATCCCATGTCTAAGGAGGACTGGAATATGATGGCCAGTGCCTTCACAATTTCCACCCTTACTTCCCTTAGTATCCTCGGATGCACCTAATCTGGCCATGGTGACTTAGCAACTTTAAGTTTAGACGCAGAGATAAAAACAAAAAACTGCGGATGCTGGAAATCCAAAACAAAAACAGAATTACCTGGAAAAACTCAGCAGGTCTGGCAGCATCGGCGGAGAAGAAAAGAGTTGACGTTTCAAGTCCTCATAACTCTTTAACAGAACTGTTCTGTTCTGTTGAAGGGTCATGAGGACTCGAAACGTCAACTCTTTTCTTCTCCGCCGATGCTGCCAGACCTGCTGAGTTTTTCCAGGTAATTCTGTTTTTGTTTTAAGTTTAGACAGCCTATCCAGTAGCTCCTCCTTACTGATTTTAAACCACCAAGTGTCTTGACTGTCTTCTCTTTCACCATGGCCTGGGGAGCCTCTCCTTCCTTGGTAACTTACTTAGACTTTGTTCCTCTGGTCTCTTGCGGGACAATGGGCAAGAAGACTCCGTCCCCTTCCCCAGTCCATCGCAATCTCTTTCACTCCAGCCCAGCTGGTGTCCCACTCTTGAAGGTCCTCCTTAAATGTAGCTCACCAGGTCTTCTTTGGCTGACCCCATCTTCTCCTTCCTTCTGGTGGGGCGTCTGGGAGGTGAAGGACGTGTCCTGCCAATCTCGGTCGTCTCTTCATCACAATGTCCTGCAGGTACCTCTGACCAGTCTTCTGCAGCACTTCTCCATTTTTGATGATGTCTCTTCATGTAATGCACAGAATCTTACATAGGCAGCATTGGTGAAAGACGTCCAACTTATGTGAACCTTTGCTATTCTCTTCCATGTCTCACTGGCACAGATTGCAGTTGGCATTACTATGGACACGTAGAGTCGCAGCTTCATGGCCATGTTGATGGTGTTGGCTGTCCAGACTGTGTGGAGTCGCTGGAAGACCGATGTTACTTTGTCTTGTGTGGGCAACGGTCTCCCTGGAGATGTTGATTCCTCGTTAAGGGGACTGGTTGACATCCTTGATGTTCTGTTACCTGATGATGATGGGAGGGGCATGTTGCTGTCCAATCATCATTGTCTTCCTTGGTAAAGACAGATACAATGTAATACCTAATACCTCAGCCATGCCCCCTGCTTCCATGCAGAAATCCTGTAATTGACCCCACTCCTCCTTTCACCAACCTTTTATTACTTATATGCCTGTACAAGATTTTGGGATTCACTTTAATGTTGGCTGCCAGTCTCCTCTCATACTCTCTTTGCTTCTCTTATCTATTTTTTAAAATTCCCCTCTGAACCTTCTATATTGATCCTGGTTCTCAATTGTAGTATCCACCTGACATCTGTCACCCATGGAACTCTGGATTTGTTTTCTCTTCCTCTCCCCCTCATGGGAATGTACCTTGACTGTACACAAAGTATTTTCTTCTTTAAAAGCTGCCCATTGTTGTGTTACAGCTTTTCCTGCCAATCTTCCAGTTAGACAAGTATTTATGGTATCAGGTGATAAGAATCAAAGAGAAAAAAAGAATCAAATTGTCTTAAAGTCCCAAAGACAATTTGCTCCCCTACTTGTCAAAGGTTAAAAATCTGGCAAAATGATGCAGGTGTTGTTGATGAAGAGTGTTTGAGGCACATTGGAGGGATTAATGAGAAGTGTGAAATCTATAAAAGCTATTGGAGGGCACCGGCATGTCCTCTTGTAAGCTTTCCATTAGCACGTGACTTTAATGTCATGGATCTAAACGTATGGGACGTGAATGTCTTCATTCTATATTTTGTAGACCTGGCAACCAGATTTAGTCTTTTCTACTATGAATACATAGGCACAGGTTTTCATTCCGGGTCGGCTTCGCAGAGTTGGGACATTTCCCTGCTCAACAAGCCAGACATAAAAACATGCCCCACTGGTTGGAGTTTTGCTTTTGGGGAATTGAAGGTGGAGGGCAGTGATTGGGTGGGGTGGCAGTGGGCTGAAATAGGAGTAGGGACAGGCGATCCTAGAACAATTGCAGAAGCTGTCAGTCCCAGAGGCAGGCTGGATGCAAGGCTTGGCTCTGTGCCCTGGCACTGTGTTTAAATAAGTAAAAAATAATAAAACAAAAGAATCCCTCCGGCCCGCAGCTGCCATACACTCCCTATGCCTCATCCATGCCAACCTGTGCCAACCCATGCTCCCCACCCATGTCCTCTCACACGCTTTTCCAACTTAGTGCCTGTCTATCTAACTTTCATTGTCTTTATACCCCCTGTGCCAACTTAGTGTCCCTCTACCCACCACCCAGTGCTCCTTACCCCTGTGCCAACTCATGCCAATGCATGCCTCACAACCACATTCCTTTGCCTTTACCCCCTCCATGCAATCTCACCCAGTATCCTTGGACAGTTCTTTGACAGATTTGACACTTCCTAGATAGCTTTGAACAGTTTTAACACTGGATGGACAGGTTTGACAAGTTTGACAGCTGGACAGCTCTTTAATAATGTGACCCTATCTCTTTAACAGTTCCTTGACAGTTGGACAGTTCCTTAGTAAATGGACAGTTCCTTGACAGCTGGACAGTTCCAATGATTTTGTGCATAAAAAGTGGATAATTATGTTCACTTCTAACAATCCCAAAGGGTGCCTTACCTCTCCCAAAGGTGTCCCAGTAGCCTATTCAAAGGGGTACCCTGGCTATCCAAATGAATCCACCAAGTTCAGACCTCCTCTTACCTGTTCTGATCTGTACACTCTGGGTTCCACACTCCTGTTCTTCCAAAATCCCACTTCAGTGGAGGCAGCTGGTGACTTAAATGACATGCGTGAACCCGGCCTGACTCCAGTGAATATCAAAAATGCTCGGACTTAGAATTTTCGGCCATTTCTGGGATTTTCTCCACAATGGAGAGTTCTCCATCATGGCAAAAGTCCGGGCCATAGTCAGGAAAAAAATGCTGAATGTAGACAACACCATGGAGAAATGAACAGAGGCTGGATTGAGGACAGCAGTGAGGTTTCTGAATGAAAATTTGCCAATGACATGTGAAAATACAAACATCATGATCATGAGCATTATACCTGATAGACCTTTCAGCAATGGACTCTGTGAAAGGAATCACATGGTGATTGATGAAATTTTGCATAAAATCTTAGCAGATTAGTCAAGCTTCAAGTTGACAACTGCACTGGCATGGGTGGCTCAAGCAAAGAATTCACTTCAGATGGTTGGAATAAATAGTCCCTAGGAATTTATGGACAAAATCCCAAATTGCTCTCTATGCTGTGTGATGATCTCCTGCTCTAGATGGGATTTGATAAAGTGCCACATCAGAGGTTATTGCGTAAAATAAAAGCTCATGGTGTAGGGGGTAACATACTGGCATGGATAGAAGATTGGCTGGCAAACGGGAAGCAGAGAGTAGGCATAAATGGGTCATTTTCAGGTTGGCGAGATGTAATGAGTGGTATGCCACAGGGATCAGTGCTGGGACTTCAACTGTTTACAATGGGATTGTTGCCAAATTTGATGATAACACAAAGATAGGTAGGAAAGTAAATTGTGAAGAGGACACAAAGAGGCTATAAAATATTTAGATAGGTTAAGTGAGTGGGCAAAGATCTGCCAAATGGAGTATAATGTGGGAAAATGTGAAATTGTCCATTTTGGCAGGAAGAATAAAAGAGAAGCATATTATCTAAACGTTGAGAGATTGCAGAGCTCTGAGGTGCAGCAGGATCTTCCAGAACTAGGAGGTACTGTTTTAAAATTAGGGGTTGCACTTTTAGGACAGAGATGAGGAGAATTTTTTTCTCTTAGAGGGTTGTGTGACTTTGGAAACCTCTGCCTCAGACGATGGTGGAGGCGGGGTCATTGAATATTTAATGGCACAGGTAGATAGATTCTTGTTAGGCAAGGGAATCAAAAGTTATTGGGGATAGGTGGAAAGTGGAATTCAAAACACAGAAGATCAGCCATGATCTTATTGAATGGCAGAGCAGGCTCGAGGGACTGAATAGTCTACTTCTGTTCTGATTTCTTATGTGCTTATGATCTGGGTGTCTTAGTGCATGAATCGCAAAAGTTTAGTTTGTAGGTCCAACAAGTAATTAGGAAAGTTAATAGAATGTTATCATTTACTTGAGGGAAATTGAATACAAAAGTACGGAGGTTATGCTTCAGTCATACCAAGCACTAGTGAGACCACATCTGGAGTACTGTATACAGTACCTTATCGCCTTCTTATAAAGAAAGATGGAAATGCATTAGAAGCAGTTCGAGAAGGTTTACCAGACTAATACCTGGAATGGGTGGGCTGTCTTAAGAGGAAAGGTTGGACAGGCTAAGCTTGTATCCATTGGAGTTTAGAAGAGTAAGAGGCAACTTGATTGAAATATATAAGATCCTGAGGGGTCTTGAAAGGGTGGATGTGGAGAGGATGTTTCCTCTTGTGGGAGAATCTAGAACTCGGTCACTGTTTCAAAATAAGTTGTCACCCAGTTAGACAGAGAACAAGAAAATATTTTTCTTTCAGAGGGTTGTGAGACTTTGGAATTCTCTTCCTCAAAAGGTGAGCGAGGTTCTTGATTAACAAGAGGGTGAAAGGTTATTGGGGGTAGACAGAATGTGGAGTTGAGGTTACTTTCAGATTAGCCATGATCTTACTGAATAGCAGAACATGCTCCTAATTCATATGTTTGCATGTAACACAGGATCACAGAGGTAGAGACAAGACCACAAAGGGAGAGACAGGACCACACAGAGGGGGACACAGGACCACACAGAGGGGGACACAGGACCACACAGAGGGCGACACCGGAGCACACAGAGGGGGACACTGGAGCACACAGAGGGGGACACCGGAGCACACAGAGGGGGAAACCGGAGCACACAGAGGGGGACACAGAACTCCATAGAAAAAGAGGATTATGCTGAGGAATAAAGATGTTCATACAGAATGTAAAAAACGTTAATATTTTGGAGACTTTGATTATGTGGTGTGGATAATCCCCTCTGTTTTCATCTACTTCAAGCAGAAAGAACAGAATGTTTATTTTATACTTACTAGTCTGCTTTGATATGTCCCTTGGCGTCTGGGTCAAAAATCTTGAAAGCATTTAGAATTGTTTCTTCAGGGTCAGCACCTGGAGAAAACCACAGGAACCAATAGATCACTCACGGTTATGTTGGGGTGTCAGGGTACTAAATGTAATGTTGTGGTTATTACTTACTTTTGGCTTAAATTTGAATATTGTTTTCATGCTCCCCTCTACATGAGATCATCACTTAAAAATATTCAGTGGTGTGTCAGATACTGAATCCAAATTGAGAGAGTTAGGAGAGGTATCCAATGGCATGGATGAATTGCCCATTTTGCAGATGCATTTGAAAATGAAGTGAAATGTAACAATATGATAACCTTCGCTTGAACAAAGTGGAAGCTACACTTGAAGCTCTGGATGAAGCCATCCCTGTTTCCCACTGCATCCAGTGAGAAAGCATCACACTGCTGCTCTGGGCCAATAACCCTGAAGGCACCAAGTAAGGTCAAGAATCCTGTGTGGGAACAATCATGGACACATGATAGAAACATAGAAATTTTACAGCACAGGAGACCATTTGACCCATTCTGTGTGTGCTAGCCAAAAAATGAGCCAACCCAATCCCACTTTCCAGCTCTTATTATTTTTGTCAAAATGTATCTGTAGATGGTTTTATTTTAACTCTACTTCTCAAAGTCTTCCTCACTCTTCCAAATCATATCCCATTCTCCAGTTGAGATAGTATCCAGCTGAATTCCCCTCATACTTTTAATGAGTATGTTGTCTATCCAGTAATGAGGATCTGCTGTGGAGTACACTGAATGACTCCTTGGGTGGAACCATTCCAGATTTGCACTAAGTGCAGTTGTGGGCGGGAAAAAGGACGTTTCACCCACTGGCCGCAATGGTGACTTATCATGCCACATCGTCCCAATCCTGCCTCATTAATCATGCATTCCTGGGAAACATGCCAGGTCAATGGCAGAATGGCATCTCATTCGCTTGTCCCGCCATCACAGTAAACCGGGCACCGTATTTAAAGGCTGCCCCTGCACAGAGCTAGCACTCTTTAAGGGACAGGAAGCTGTGAGCTGATGGCTGCCAAATGGAGGAAACATGCTGCCCCCAGATTTAGGGATGCCTCCCTCAAGTGCCTACAGGATGTAGTGGAGGCCCCTCATGATGTCCTCTACCCCCACTCTGGGCAAAGACCAGCAAGCAAAGTCACTAGTCCAGCATGGGAAGTGGTGGCAGTGGTGGTCAGCGCCAATGCCCTGCAAAAGAGGACAGCCACCCAGTGCCAAAAGGGGAGGAATGGTCTCATCCGTTCTGCCAGGGCAACTCACTCTTCTCATCGATCTCGACTCACACACTCACAAACCCATCACACATTCATAGAGACCTCACACCTCAAGGGACAGCACCACTAACTCTCACACACACCCTCACATCTCCATCAGCTCATATCCTCTCGAGCTTACGTCCTCATCCTGTCCATGGCTCCACTCACCACACAAACATTCCACTCAGTGCCATGTGTCCTGCTCACACTCTCTCCATCTGTTTTCATGCAGGCGACGCTGACTCACATCGGAAGAGAGAAGTCCCAGACCAGGGGTGGGATGGCCCACATTAGGCCCCTCACTCACTTTGAGGAGTGTGCCATCTCACTGACTGGTGAGGATGTGGACTGTACCAACAGCAACAGTGAGGTCAATGGCAAACACTCACCTGAGGATCCTGCACCACATCATCCCTCCCTCAACACAACTGTGAGTGCTCCCTCTCCTATTTTTGACTCTGCTGCCATGCACTAATTATCTTTACTTTGTTTCACAGGGAGCTCTGCCAAGTGAATGACACCCTCAGCCAGCCAGTCCTTCAGCTCCATCCATGTCCTCACCTCCAGCCAAGAGGACACCACCTCCATTGAAGAGCTGGAAATAAGCAACTGGAAGACCTGTCACAACGCTTACCCACACTGCCCACCAGCACAGAGATATGCACCTCAGTGAGACCTAGATCTAGAGCAGACTTGGGTTCACAATCTGGTGGTCACCGTATGGGCATGTGTCTGCAGCAGAAGGAGGCAGGTTCATGTGAACTCCGGGCACTCGGAGGACTGCTGGGGAAGAGGCATCGGTGACGTCCGAGTCAGATGATGAGCCTCTGGATTCGGCCTTCCAACTCATCATGGAGAGTCAGCAGAAAGCGGGGCGACATCACACAGAGCTGTTGGAAGCCCTCAACAGTGGCATGAGTCAGAGGAATGTGTCTGCCTGCTCCCTAATGAACTGGTGCCCACATGTGCGCTTATGGAGGTCTCCATGGGGAGGATGTCGGACGCCATGCAGACCCTGGTCCAACAGAACGTGGAGATATGCACAGACCTATATTCCATTGCGGGAACCATGGGTGAGTTCCTGCAGTGATGACGTGAGAGGGAAACGGGAAACCTTGACATCCCTCCAGGTGCTCCTTCCCCTCAAAGAGTCAGGCCGGGCCCCTCGGGCACCCAAAGGGAGGAGCGGCAGCTGGACACCCTGGGTCACCCACTAAGGAATCTCAGAGGCTGTCCACTCCCTCAAAGTCCCCTTTGCCTGCGACCCCCTCAACCTTAACCTCTGTCACCACAGAGGGGGCAGCTGGCCCACAGCAGGACAGCCAAAGTAAGCCAGGGCCTTCCAGGCCTCAGCTCTCCAGAGGACCCTTATCGAAACATCAGAGGGAACAGGGCCAACCATTGCACAGGCTATCTCCACCCCAGCTGCAGATGTCAGGGCAGCACCTAGAAGTCTAAGGCCTAGAAAATGTAAGAATTTCTGATCACAAATGGCTGCACGGGTGAACACAATTTATTACTTAATAATCTGAAAATATATTTACTCACATTGAATAATGTGTAATGGTGTCTTTCAGCTTCATTGACAGACTTCATGAGTCAACCCCCTACATCCCCCCCAACCACCCACCCCCCCCTCCCCCACCCCCCACCCCCCTCTCCATCCCCACTAGCAGTCCAGCTGGCCCACGGGTGATTCTGAAGGGAGGGATGTCTGTTTGGCAGGGTCTTTTGGAGTCTCGTGCAATTACTCTCCCACACACGTGGATCCTTCCTGCATTACACTCAACTTAATGTACTGAGCATTTTCAATGCTGCCTGCTCGGGTTCTCGTTCAGTTGTCCATCTGAGCTGCATCTCCACCCACCCACTGAGCACACTCCCATGCAGCACCTGTTCCCACCCAGCACGAGGCTCCTCTCACTTTCGATTTTAGAAACATGGTCATAGGCATATTTTGGCTCAATCCCCATCTTTTCCCCTCCCCAGTCACCCATGTCCCTTCCCCCATCCCTCTGGCATCACCTTCCACCTCCCATTGTCATCTTCCAACCAGAACCCTTTTCTTCCAGGATGTCCAGGTAAATGTGCACATTCCCTAGCTTCCTGGGAATCCCAATCCCATCCCCACGGACCTCCCCAACTGTCTCCTTCCCACCCCGAGGGTCCATATCTGCCTCTGAGTCCCACCATACACCCTCGATGCCCCTTCTACTGCTACTGTCGCACCCTCAGCCTCCCACCCTATTGGCTCACTCTGCCCTTGGTCATTTTCACCATTCCATCCTACCACACCCACCCTCAGTTCACTCCCCAGGAGGCAATCATTGAGTACACAGAACCCTCCCTTGCACATTCACCTGGTCACCCTCCAACACCCCTTTGAACTCCTTCCCTTACACCTTCCTCGCCCCCCCCCGACCTTAAACCTACCTTCCCAGTTGCTGGATTCTCCCCATCATACCTTCCTCCCTCTGTACTCGTTTCCTCCCCCAAATCCCTGGTACACCTTCCCCTCCCAGTCAAACCTATACCTTCCTCTCCACCCCCTCGACAATCATCTGTAGCAGACCACGGCCAGGACACTGATGACCCGAAGCAGAGCCTCAATGGTGACCTCCCACCTTCCATGAGCTGCATCATGGTAGAGCCATGTCCATGAAAATTCACTCAGCAGGTGATGCACAAGTTCCTCCAGGGTCCAGTAGCTGTTGGGCTCCAGTATCTTCTGCTCTCCAGATGTCAATGATGTGAGCAAGGGCCTGATGGAAAGTCCCGACTTTTGCACGTCACACTTGTCAAAATGTTTTCTGCACCAATGTTTTCCCACCAACATGAGTGGTAAATTTGACATGGGGGGATGATTCTGGCAAGCAGGTGTATTACAAATGGAGGTTGCCAACGTGCAGTGGCGGGAATGCAGCCATTGATGGGCGGAGTGGACATTTGCAAATGTGTTTCAGAACGGCATGAAACTCATTTCTGGCCTTCCCACCATATCGTCCGCTCACACCCGTCCTGACTCCTGACGCCTGACGCCAGCGGGCACGGAAAATTCTAATACTTGCCTGTCAGGACATAACTGCCCATTGCTTATTTGCTCTATTCCTCTCCAATGTCAATTTTCCACCAAAATTCCTCCATTTTCACAAATAAAATATTTGATAAAATACTTATCACTCACCTGAATAAGTGCAGACACAAGAAAGTTGACAATATCCAGGAGAAAGCAGTCTACTTGCTGAGTGCCTTGCCACTGAAGTCAATTTCTAATCCCACACCACATACACTGCAGCTGCCAGTATGAACAAGATGCACTGCAGCAAAACCTAGGAAGTTATTCCCTCACCAAATACAGCAGGTCACGTAGTATTGGGCAGACTTTCCCTCCCCAGTAATCTCTAACACTGAGAAGGACAAAGGCTGCATCGTCATGGGAACACCTCCAGGTTCCCCTCCAAGTCACACAGCAACCTGACCTGTACATATATCATTGTTCCTTCATCATCGCTGAGTCAAAGTCCTGGAATTCTCTATTGAACAGCACTGTGGCAGTCCCATCACCGTGTGGCCTGCAGTGACCCAAGGAGAAATCCCATCACAGCTTTCTCGAGATAACTAGGAATGGGAAATCCAGGAAACAAAGAAAGAAATAAACTCAATGGGAGCAGGTTGAATTGATGTCACAAGTGTGCAATTTGTTTGTAAACTGGTGATTACCTCTAAAGATATTGAAGTATTATATGATTCTAATGTAGAAACACTTTGGTTTGATACTGAGATAAAGAGGAGCTGGTCAAAATATAAGCCAGGCCGATTCTTCAGTCAAAGCCATTATTCAAGAATAGAATCCATGTTCAGATATTCATCCATCAGCAGTTTGATCTCCTTAGCATGTCGCCCTTTTTACAGAATTCACCCTGAAAACACTAGGCTTCATAAATTAGTTTCTGGGAAAACAGGTTGTGCCTGATGAATCCTGATTGACTTTCCTGAGGAGGTAACAAGGAGAGGCAATGAGGATGGCACAGTTAATGTAGTCCACATGGATTTAAGCAAGGCTTTTGACAAGATCCAGCAGGGCAGACTGATTTGAAAAGTAAAAGCTCATGTAAAGTAAAGCTCATAAAAAGTAAAAGAGCAAATGTCAAGTTGGATCCAAAAATAGCTCCAGTTGTTTTCTTTGAAGCAGAGGCAGCTGAAGGAAGATTTAATCGAGGTGTACAAAATGATGAGGAGCCTAGATAGAGAGGAAGGACCTATGTCCCATGGCAGAGAGGTCTATTCACAGGGACATAGCATTAAAACAATTGCTAGGATTAGGGGGGAAATGAGGACAATGTTTTTGACCCAGAGGGTGGTGGAGGCTGGACCTCACTGCCTGAAAAGATGGTAGTGGGAGAAACCTTCACTGCTTTTAAAATTTTTTGGATATGCTGGACTGCAGAGCAGGTTCTGGAAAGTGAAATTAGGCTGGATCATTCATAGCTGATATGTACTTGATGGGCCTTCTGTATCGTAAATCTCTATGATTCTCTGACTACTAGGCAGGTATGGCCAGGTTGATTGTTCATTTTATTTCTTTGATCATCTTACCCAGAGATATTTATCTCAAAAGCCTCTCATATTCTAAGACTGTGATTGAAATACAGAGGAGTTGCTAAGAGCCATCTATCTGCTGAAGATCAGATCGTGATCTGCAATAAGTTTCATTAAAACATCAGGCCCACTTTCTACTTAGAAGTATTTTACTCTTTGTTAAGAGAGATTTTGATATTTTATTTCATGTAATTTGAAGTAACTTCAGAGGGAGAACTCAGGTTTTTATAACACACCTCCTGCAAGTCTCAAGGTTTTCACAGCCAATCAATCTTAGATCTGAAGTGCAATCATGGGTGGAATTTTACAGCCCTATCGCAGCAGGGGCCGGGCTGTATAATGTAGTGAGCCGTTCAAAAGTCCAATGACTTCAGCGGGAACCCCCACCCCGGCCAGCGGGAGGCGCCTTAAAACTCCACCCCATGTTGTTTTGTAGATAAAATAATATCCAATTCCGACACAGAAAGATCCCACAGAGGGAAAACGAGAGGATTGTCAAGTCAGGCTGTTTATTTTGGTGCTGTTCGTGGAGGGAGAGATGTTACACCAAGAGCACTGTTTGCTCTTGGACCAGTAAAATTAAAATGGAAGCTTTCATACCTTATACTTCCAAAATGAAGGCCTGGAGATAAATTGTCTATGAAGCAAGACCAGGTCAGTTGATCTGGGAATTCATCAGGATGCCATGCTTTTGTTTTAGATTCTAATTAAATTGTACACAGTAAAGGCATTAACAGCTACTTGAAAAGTAATCACCCAGGAAATAACTCTTTATTCACAGCTGAGTAGCTGCTTTGATTTTGGAGGCCTTGGAACTGTGTTGGTATTGACAAATTATCTGATCAATTTTTGTTCCAGTGAGAAATCTGAACTCTGAATGAGCTGCAATTTGCAGCATTTATAAACAACATGACATCTGAAAGGCCATTAATCTGCTAATCTGTTACATCCTTGCTGCTTATTCCAAAGAATAAATTCTCATGGACTGATTCCAGCATTAATTTTACAAATAATTGTTGGGAATTTTTTTGAGATATCTCCCAGTCGGCTGTCTTAACTTTGAAAGATCCAGATAGATTGACTAAACAGAGTTTCTGCTAATTTTACACCAAAGTTCCAGCTCTCTATCAAGAAGAAGCTCAAGGGAATTCTTGGTGATTGCATTAATTGTCATTTTTAAAATAAACCTGACCATGTAATTTTAGTCTATATACATCAATGGAAGCTTTTCAAATTTTGGGTGAGATGGGGAACATGCATGTGAACATACATAATAAGAGCAGAATAGGCCATTCGGCCCCTCGAGCCTTCTCTGCCATTCAATAGGATCATGGCTGACCTGTTTGTGTTTCAAGTTCCACATTCCCATCTACCGCCGATAACCTTTGATTCCCTTGCCTAACAATAATCTATTTACTACTTTACTACTTAAAAATATTCAGTGATCCCGCCTTCTGAGGCAGAGCATTCCAAAGTCACACAGCCCTCTGAAAAAAAACATTTCTCCTCATCTCCGTCCTAAAAGGGTGACCCCGAATGTTAAAACAGTGCCCCTTAGTTCTGGATTCACCCACAAGAGGAAACATCCTTTCCACATCCACCTTGTCAAGACCACTCAGGATCTTATATACTTCATCAAGTCACCCCTCACTCTTCTAAACTCCAGTAAAAACAAGCCCAGTCTGTCCAGCCTTTCCTCATAAGACAACTCACTCATTCCAGGTATCAATCTAGTAAATCTCCTCTGAACCGCCTCCAACACGTTTACATCCTTACTTAAATAAGGAGAACAAAACTGCACACAGTATTCGAGATGTAGTCTCACCAATATAACTGAAGCATGACATCCTTATTTTTCTGTTCAATTCTTCTCATAATAAAGGATAGCATTGGTGGCAAATGATCAGGCTGGTGGAGTGGAAGGTGAGAATAAGGGGAACCCTATCATGATTTTGATTGGAGCAGAACTGCAGGAAATGGTATGGACACATTCCAGGTCCCTGTCAAATACAGTGGGGGGAATCCTCAATTGAAGAAAAGGGAAACATATCAGAAGCACTGGTGTGGAAGGTTGTATCATTAGAACAAATGCAACAGAGACAGAGAAACTGGGAGAATGGAATGCAGTCCTTACAGGAAGCAGGGTGTGAGAAAACGTAGTCAATGTAGCTGTGGGAGTCCATGGGTTTGTAGTGAATATTAGTTGATAGCCTATCTCCAGAAATCCGACAAAGAAGTCAAGGGTGGGATGGGAAGTGTCAGAGATGGACCGGGTGAAGGTGAGAGATGGGTGGCAATTGAAACAAAGTCAATTAAATTTTCCAGTTGATAGTGAGAGCAAGAGGCGGCACCGACACAGTCATCAGTCTACTGGAAAAAGGGGGAGGGAGGGGGCCTGAGTAAGACTAGAATGATGAATGTTCCACACAACCCGCAAAAAGGCTGGCTTAGCTAGGATCAATGGGTCTTAACACATTTCATTTGGAGAAAGTGCGTCGAATTAAAGGAGGAGAAGTTGGAATGGGTGAGAACAAGTCCAGCCAGGTGGAGGTTTGTGGCGGATGGAGATTGTTCGGGCCTCTGTTCAAGGAAAAGACCGAGGCTCCTTAGACCATCCTGGTAGGGGATGGAGGTGTATGAGTAATTGGACGTCCATGGTGAAAAGGAGTGGGTAGGGCCAAGAAATTGCAACTGTTAAAGTGACGAACGGCATCGGAAGTGTTATTGATGTTGGTAGGAAGAGGCTGGACAAGGGGAGAAAAAATGGAGTTGAGATAGGAAAAAATCTGTTCAATGGGGCAGGAACAGGCTGAAATGATGGGTCTATCAGTGACTGGGGTACTATGAAGTTGAAGGCCATGGAGGGACAATCTCTGGAGGAGATGAGGTTAGTGACAGTCCTGGAAACAATGGCATGATGTTCAGTGGGAGGTCATGGTGCAGGGGGAAGTAAGAGGAAACATCTGAGAGAGTTGGCAATCAGGCTCTGCCAGGAGAAATTAGAGAATTCTTGGAGCAGGGAATGATTTGGCTCAGGGTGGAAGCTGAGGCAGCAACTGCTACATATTTTAAGTGAAAATGAAATAAACGTTAGAAGTAAAGATACAAAGTCTTGGGGAGATATGGAGATGGTTACAGACAACCATTAGCCTCTTTCTGTAGCCTTCAATCCTTTTATATAAGTTCTTGCAGCTTCAGCTCACTTTATACTGAACACAAGAGGGTTAACAATTCACAGTGACTTAATACAGTAGCCTCAAGGTGACTTGTGGTAATATTAATGGTTCAATGCTTAATGTGTTTGTAATGACATTCCACAATGGAACAGAGGATTTATCTCTATTTAAAATCATAGAGTCATAGTCATAGAGTCATAGAGGCCTACAGCACAGAAAAAGGCCCTTTGGCCCATTGGCGCCGGTCAAACAAGTACCTAACTATTCTAATCCCATTTTCCAGCACTAGGCCCATAGCCTTGTATGCCATGGCATCGCAAGTGCATATCCAAATACTTCTTAAATGTTATGAGTGTTTCTGCCTCTACCACCCTTTCAGGCAGTGAGGTCCAGATTCCCACCACCCTCTGGGTGAACTAATTATTCCTCACATCCCCCTAAACCTCCTGCCCCTTATCTTAAATCTATGCCCCCTGGTTATTGATCCCTCCACCAAGGGGAAAAGTTCCTTCCCGTCTGCCCCTCATAATTTTATACATCTCAATCATGCCCCTCCTCAATCTCCTCTGCTCCAGGGAAAATAGCCCCAGTCAATCCAATCTCTCCTCATAACTAAAACTCTTCACCCCAGGCAACAACCTGGTAAATCTCCTCTGCATTCTCTCTAATGCAATCACATCCTTCCTATAATGTGGATTCCAGAACTGCATGCAATACTCTAGCTGTGGCCTAACCAGCGTTTTATACAGTTCCAGCAAACCTCCCTGCTCTTATATTCTATGCCTCGGCTAATAAAGGCAAATATCCTATATGCCTTCTTAACCACTTATCTACCTGTCCCACTACCTTAAGGGACTGGTGGACATGCACACCAAGGTCCCTCTGATCCTCGGTACTTCCCAGGGTCCTACCATTCATCGTGTATTCCGTGCCTTGTTTGTCCTGCCCAAGTGCATCACCTCTTACCCGGATTAAATTCCATTTGCCACTGATCAGCCCATCTGACCAGCCTGTCTATATCCTCCTTTAATCGAAGGCTATCCTCCTCACTACCACCCCACCAATTTTTGTGTCATCCGCGAACCTACTGATCAACCCTCCTACATTCAAATCTAAATTATTTATATATACCACAAACAGCAAGGGACCGAACACCAATCCTTGTGGAACCCCACCGGACACAGGCATCCAGTCACAAAAACACCCCTCGACCATCGCCCTCTGCTTCCTGCCACTCAGCCAATTCTGGATCCAATTTGCCAAATTACCTTGGATCCCATAGGCTGTAACCTTCATTTTCAGTCTCCCATGTGGGACCTCATCAAAAGCCTTGCTGAAGTCCAAGTAGACTACATCAAATGTATTGCTGTCATCTACACAGCTGGTCACCTCTTCAAAAAATTCAATCAAATTGGTCAGACATCACCTCCCCTTAACAAAACCAAGCTGACTGTCCTTGATTAATTCCTGCCTCTCCAAGTGTAGATTAATTATGTCCCTCAGAATTGCTTCCAATATTTTCCCGACCACTGAGGTTAGACTGACTGGCCTGTAGTTCCCTGGTTTATCTCTTCCCCCCTTCTTGAATAACTGTACCACATTGGCTGTCCTCCAGTCCTCTGGCACCTCTCCTGTGGCCATAGAGGTATTGAAAATTATTGCCAGCACCCCTGCTACCTCCTCCCTTGCCTCACTCAACAGCCTGGGATATATTTCATCCGGGCCTGGAGATATATCTACTTTTAAGCCTGCCAGACCACTTAGAACCTCCTCCCTTTCTATGCTAATTTCTTCAATTATATCACAGTCCTTCTGCATTATTTTCATGCTCACATCATCCCTCTCACTTGTGAACACCAACACAATTTAGAACCCTACCTACATCTTCCAGCTCCACACACAAATTACCACTATGGTCCTTAATGGGCCCTATTCTTTCTCTTACTCTTAATGTACTCGTAAAATAACTTTATTTTACCTCCCAATGTTTTTTAATGCCCCCTTTTGCTCTCCTAATTTCCTTTTTAAGATCCTCCCTATACTCCTCCAGGGCTTCCGCTGTTTTGAGCCCTCGATATTTGCCATAAGCCTCCCTTTTTCTCTTTATCCAATCCTGTATATCCTTCGACATCCAGGGTTCCCTGGATTTGTTGGTCCCACCTTTATCTTTACTGGAATATGTTGGCCCTGTACTCTCCCTATTTCCTTCTTGAATGAGTCCCACTGCTCTGATGCAGATTTACCTAAAAGTAGCTCTCCCAGTCCACTCTGGCCAAAGCATATCTGATCTTATTAAAATCGGTCTTCCCTCAATTTAGAACTCTGATTGCTGGCCCATCCTTGTCCTTTTCCATATCAACCTTGAATCTTAAGGAGCTCTGATCACTATCGGCAAAATGCTCCTCCACTGATATCTCTACCACTTGCCTGGCTCCATTCCCTAAAATTAAGTCCAGCGCCAAAATCAACATGTAAACACCTCCGGTACAAGAATAGGCAAAGGAAGATCACATAATCCGATTGCTAATATAGTCAACAGTTATTTTACTGATATTATCAGTTAGTGAGGATTTTGAATTCCCCCTGAAATAGTGTTCTTTCTAACACAAGAACATTATTGTACTAGAAAAAATTTATTTTACTCCACATTAAATCAGAATGACTGTGGTGTCAAAATGTGAAAAATGCTAGACTGCACTTTGAGCAAAAACTAATGAAACAATTACAGAAATGGGGGCAAGTACGGATTCTGATGAGCGGTCATCGGCCTGAAACATTAACTCTGTTTTTCTCCACACATGTTGCCTGACCTGCTGAGAATTTCCAGTGTTTTTTTTGTTCTTATTGTAATTATGGACACTGTTATACTGAACATACAGGATAACCTTAGCATTAGTGACAAATATACTCAACGTCAGCACTTTATTAAACCTTTGTTACATCCTGTAATTTATCTTGAGGTCTCCAATTGTAACTATGGTTTTATTTAGTGTGAAATGTATCTTTAAGAATAATATGTTAATGATGATCACATGATCTGTAACAGCCAATAGGAGAGTAGCACAGGCTACCCGCGGCGCCCCCCACCCCCACACAAGCAGTCAGTGTAGAGTTGGAGTTGAAAGCATAGGTGTAGTTGCTGCTGAGTAAATTGTAAAATAAACGTAATGTTTCCACTCAAGAAGTGTCTGCAGATCAACTCCATCATTAATAGCACAACTCGGCCACTCTACAACACCAATTATTCCTCATTCTTTTTACCTTTCAGTTTCTCACCGAACATGGTCAGAAAGACTGTGAAGTTTATTGCTCCCGGGGCCTCACTCAACATCGCGTCCAACTCTTCACTTTTCGCGGCGCGGCCTGGTGGTAAACCAGTTGTTTGGCATTAGTTGTTCTAAACTTTAAAACATGAATTCACTTAATGCACTTGACACACACACAGTTTGTAAAACCCTCTGAATTGTAAAGACATGGTTCCTTACCCAGAGCTGCAAAGGTGTCTCTCAGATCCTCTTTATTGATGAAACCGTCTCTGTTCTGATCCATGATAGTGAAAGCCTGTAAGAAAATTGAGGAGATTGGAGTGTGGGCCAACAGATAAACTGAAAAAGACACCTGACAGGTACTTTGTTAGACATTGACGCTTTTTTACAGCACCAATATTGACAAGCCAGTGGACACCACCTCATGTATCCTTTTCCCTAACCATAGCATACATTGAAATTGAAAATGTGAGGCTCTTACCAGAACCATAACGTGTGCAGAAAGGAGCAGATCACCTCTACAGTATTGTCAAAGCATAACAGCTCAGACTTTTAATCAGTTTTGTGCTGCAAAGCGGAATTTGCTATGTCTCTTTTCATGACTGGTGTTTAAGATGAGAGCTATAGGGGCTGATTCCCATCTTCTGGTCAGGCACGGTCTGATGTTCGAGTGTAAACTGACTCTGGTTCTGCACAGGGCAATCTCACACTCACCTCTTTGAACTCTTGGATCTGCGTTTGGTCAAACATTGAGAAGACATTGGAACTTCCCTCCAACTTCTTCTTGGCTTTCTTTGGGGACTAGAAAACAGATGAATGAAAACACGGACAACTTCAAACTCTCAGATAAACAGGAAGAGAAATAAAGTTCAGGATGAAGAGAAAAGAGCAGAAAGCAGGGAAAAATAGAAAACAGGGTTGGTGTGAAACTAGAAAACAGCAGTTATACTCTAAGATGGTCACGAGAGGTGAAAAAGAATCGAATCGGAAAGATTACAAGATCCTGGCTGCCTACCATCTTGATCTCTGTATCCCCTCAACAGTGAGACAAACCAGACAAAAGAAGGTGGGACTATTCTCTTATATATAGATTCTGTGGGAGTAAAAATATACGTGTTCCAAGTTTAGATACTGGAGCTAACTATGGCAAGTGTTCAGGTCGGTAATCTAATAGGCTCACTATCTGAAACACGCCTGACCTTCAGACCACAAAGGGAGAATGGTAGAGCCTTTCAGAGAATTCGGCACATGGGGTGGTCCCGGGACACCGGCTCGCAATGTGTCACCCACTAAACCTCTAAACTGAGCAGACCAGTGAGGGACTAGGAGGAGAAGACCCGGCCATGCACTTCCAGCCACCTTGCCTTTGGTTCAAGGCCGAGTGGGAGTGCAGCATCCCCCAGGATGGCCGCTGGAGAATGCCATTCCTTTATTCACTGGACATTTCCTCTCTCGAGTTTCTTCATTCACTCTCTCAGATCTCAAGTTGAGCCTCTGCAATTTGGCACTCAGTGTACCAGGTGAGATCTCCGAATCATTGCCCCCCCACGACCCCCCCCCCCCCCAACATCCCTATCTATTTCCAAAATAACTTAAAAAATATAACATTTCAACTAACAAAGTAAAATGAGTATTTCCTGCTGAACTGGAAAAAATAACTTGAAACTTAAAATAGTACAGCAGGAATGAGCCATGTGCGAATGTGTAATGTAATATCTGATAGGGATTCCATTCTATTGTTCTCGAAAGGACTTTGTTACCGAGTCCTTGACCACGGGAACAGCGCCAGGAGCCCAATATCCAGCGCCTAATATAGTCAGAATAGGGATGGTCAATGTGTTTGTAAACCAACTGTGTCTGAATGATGTAATTAATATAGAATGTAGACAGACCGGTAAAATCAGCATCTAAATGCAAGCATGCATCAACAACCATCTATGTAGTGCCAAGTGCCAAATTAGACAACGTGTACCAGGCTTTTATAACCTTCGTAATTTAGTTTGGGATTTCCTAAACAATTCCTTGATATTTCTGTCTCAATGATTGCACCTCATGGTTCTATTCTGCAATGATGACATCCCAATGTCTCGGTCATCTGTCTAAAACGATTGCTAGTTGTCAATTAGGCAGCCTTTCATGCAACTGAGATCCTGCAAAAATGTCATGTTTCTTCAGGATTTAGATGATATTCCGTAGTTTCTGATGTTATCTGAACCTTCAGTTGTAACTAAAGGCTTTGTTACCTTCTGTGGACTGTTTAATACACTGGTTAATGTGAAGAACAAAGTGTTTCAACTGGTTTGAAATTCAGAATAATAAACTATTTTTCAATAACTGAATCTTTTCATCTTCCTGCTTTCCTCATCATTTCCTCTATCATAAAGTGGAGACTTGCTACCTGAGCACTGTCAGGTCTCCCACACCCAGCCACATTCTCATTCTTTATGCCTAGGCCTGTACAGTGGAGCCCAAAGATCTGTATGTATGATTGGAGTGAGAAGTGTAAGGCCAGGGCAACACCATTTACAGGCTTATAATTCCCTGCAAGACCATTTCTGCCATTGCTCCACTCTGTGTTCCCCTGAAGTGTTCGGTCCAGGTGCCAGGTCCCAGCTGCAACATCCACCCTCTTCACTGGCACCATATCTAAATGAGTTGGTAAAGGAGTGAAGTTTCTGGGATGTGCCTTCTCTCCATGAGATCATTTACACGTGGATAAAAGAGCCCCCACTCAATTGGTAGATGTGAACCATGGGGTAAATATGATGGCAAAGAGGGTTCAGTTACCTGCACCTTTCCAGAATCTCCTTCTACTCTTTGTCAAAGCTGATCACCAACACCTTTTCAACTCCAACCATAGCAGGAAATATCAAACTGAAACAGGGGTTTCCCTACGGGGATTTCCATCATTTGTTCTCCTAATGGAGGAAAATAGAAGGACTAGAGGAAGAGGGAGCTCAGCAGGGCACATTCCTCCACCACGTTGTGTTAACTCAAAGTTATTACAATGACACAGCTCTTTCTTGAGGCTTTTCCCTGCTTAGTTGACACTTTGCAACTACAAAGCTGAAAATAAAATCTTTTTATTAAGAGCTTCCATCTCACTGAGGAGGCTTCAGGCCAATTCACATCCAACAATCTGTTCTGAAAACTCTGCTCACATTTTGACAGCTGTGACAAATTGCACTGAGCAGTTGAGACAACCCGCAGCATTTCAAAAAGTCAGTTCGTCGTGTCGCCCAATGTTAACAGATCCTTTTAAAAATTCTAAGATGTGGATCCGGATCCAGATCAGCATCTTCACCAAAAATAAATCAGTTCTCCCTTGACCATGTACCCTAACCATGTATCAAGTTTTAATGAAATCCATCTGTTTTTGAGATATATTGTTTACAGACAAACAGACTAGCAGAGGCAAAAACGTCACCTCTGCCCACATTTAGTGGTGGAGGTAACAAAGGAATATTTTATTATCCATTATTGGGAGGATGGCAACACTAGTAAGGCCAAAATGTATTGCTTATCACAGAGTTTCCCTTGATAAGATGGTGGTGAGCTAGCTCTTAAACTGCTGCAGTCTATGTGGTGAAGGTGCTCCCACAGTGTTGTCAAGGACTGTTAGGAGTTCCAGGGTGCAATGCAGTCCAGAAGTCATATAGTCCTGGCAGACATGCAGATGAGGTAGATATGCAGTTCAGGAAGACATGTAGTCCAGGAGAAAACAAAAACAGAATTACCTGGAAAAACTCAGCAGGTCTGGCAGCATCAGGGGAGAAGAAAAGAGTTGAGGTTTCGAGTCCTCATGACCCTTCGACAGAACTTGAGTTCAAGTCCAAGAAAGAGTTGAAATATAAGCTGGTTTAAGGTGTGTGTGTGGGGGGGGGCGGAGATAGAGAGAGAGAGGGAAGTGGGGGGGGGGGGTTTGGTTGTAGGGACAAAGAAGCACCCCCCCTCCACTTCTCACTCTCTCTCTCTCTCCACCCCCCCCCCCCCCCCCCCCCCCCCCACACACCTTAAACCAGCTTATATTTCAACTCTTTCTTGGACTCGAGCTCAAGTTCTGTCGAAGGGTCCTGAGGGCTCGAAACATCAACTCTTTTCTTCTCCGCCAATGCTGCCAGACCTGCTGAGTTTTTCCAGGTAATTCTGTTTTTGTTTTGGATTTTCAGCATCCGCAGTTTTTTTGTTTTTATCTATGTAGTCCAGGAGGCCATGCAGCTCAGGGAGCTGTGCAACTCAGGAAGCCGTGCAGGTCAGGGAGCCGTGCAACTCAGGAAGCCGTGCAGCTCAGGAAGCCGTGCAACTCAGGGAGCTGTGCTGCTCAGGGAGCCAGGCAGCTCAGGGAGCTGTGCAGCCCAGGGGGTCGTGTAGCCCAGGAAACTGTGAAGCTCAGGGAGCCGTGTAGCCCAGGGAGCCATGCAGCTCAGGAAGCCATGTAGCCCAGGGAGCCATGCAGCTCAGGGAGCCTTGCAATCCAGAGAGCCGTGCAGTCCAGGGAGCCGTGCAATCCAGAGAGCCTGCACTCCAGAGAGCCGTGCAGTCCAGAGAGCAGTGCAGCTCAGGGAGCCATGCAGTCCAGAGAGCAGTGCAGCTCAGGGAGCCATGCAGTCCAGAGAGTTGTGCAGCTCAGGGAGCCGTGCAGTCCAGAGAGCTGTGCAGCTCAGGGAGCCGTGCAGTCCAGAGAGCCGTGCAGTCCAGAGATCTGTGCAGTCCATGGAGCCGTGCAATTCAGGAAGCTGTGCAGTCCAGGGAGCCGTATCACCCAGGGAACCGTGCAGCTCAGGGAGCCATGCAGCTCAGGGAGCAGTGTAGCCTAGGGAGCCGTGCAGTCCAGGGAGCCATGCAGTCTGGGGAGCCGTGCAGTCTAGGGAGCCGTGTAGCCCAGGGAGCCACGCAATCCAGGGAGCCGTGTAGCCCAGGGAGCCGTGCAGTCCAGGGAGTTGTGCAGTCCAGGGGAGCATGCAGCTTAGGGAGCCGTGCAGTCCAAAGAACTATGCAATCCTGAGAGCCCTGCAGTCCAGGGAGCCATGCCTGAATATTATTTAAATGAAGAAAGACTGCAGAAGGCTGTAGCACAAAGGGATTTGGGAGTCCTCGTGCGTGAATCCCAAAAAGCTAACATACAAGTTCAACAAGTAATAGGTAAGGCAAATGGAATGTTGGCCTTTATTTCAAAGGGAATGGAGTATAAAAATAGGGAAGTCTTGCCAAAACTATACAAGGCACTAGTTAGACTACACCTAGAATACTGTGAACAGTTTTGGTCCCCTTATCTAAGGAAAGATTTACTGGCATTGGAGGCAGTCCAGAGAAGGTTCACCAGGTTGATCCTGGGTATAGAGGGATTTTCTTATGGGGAGTAGTTGAGTAGGTTGTGCTTGTACTCCTTGGAGTTTAGGAGAATGAGAGGTAACCTTATTGAACCATGTAAGATTCTTATGGGGCTTTACAGGGTAGATGCTGAGAGGTTGTTTCCCCTTGTGGGGGAGTCTAGGACCAGAGGGCATAATCTCAGAGTAAGGGGGCGCCCATTTAAGACAGAGATGAGGAGGAATTTCTTCTCTCAGAGGATGGTCAACCTGTGGAATTCTTTCCTGCAGAGCGCTGTAGAGGCTGGGTCATTGTATATTCAAGGCTGAGATAAACAGATTTTAATCAGTAAGGGAATTAAGGGTTAGGGGGAAAAGGCAGGAAAATGGAGTTCAGTATTATCAGATCAGCCATGCTCTCACTGAATGGCAGAACAGACTGGATGGGCCGAATGGCATATTTCAGCTCCTATGTCTTATGGTCTTATGGTCAGTCCAGGGAGCTCTGTAGTCCCGCTGACATGCGA
Source organism: Isurus oxyrinchus (assembly GCA_026770705.1). Taxonomy (NCBI): domain Eukaryota; kingdom Metazoa; phylum Chordata; class Chondrichthyes; order Lamniformes; family Lamnidae; genus Isurus; species Isurus oxyrinchus. The sequence goes on from JANJGN010000010.1 coordinate 105,420,041, forward strand.
TCAGTGATTCTGTTCAGGCCGTGATTAAGTTTAGGAAGACTTGCAGTCCAAGAGCCATGCACTCGAGGAAGACACGCAGTCCAGGGATCTGTTGTTGCCAATACAATACTTAAGAGCTAGGAATTCATCCATGATAGGATGAGTCCCAGACAGTAGCAAGACAGGGCTGTCCCATTCTATCATATTGCTCATTGCCCTGATTTTAAGGACAATATATGGTTGCCCATGATGCACTGGTCAGCCACTGAATTTTCTGAATGAAAAGGGATTCTCCTCTCACTTATCAAAATGTCCTTGACCAGCGACAAGGAACATTGCATGTCAATGCCATGTTCACAGGCCGGGGTGAGGCCCTCCACCGGGGATACACCGGGCCAGTCAAAAGTTCATTGACTTTTTGCAGGACCAGAAGATCCCAGTGGCGGGCGGGCCGGAAAATCATGGCCTGTGAGAATTATCATGATACTATCATGAGGAACCGCAGTCTCCCAGCTCTATTTAGGGAAGATTGTGGTGTGTCAGGATGGCTTCTTGGAGGCAAGGCATGCTCGTGAGCTCACTTTGACTGTAAAGATTCACTAGCAGAACCTTACTACAATGTGGTCTATGCATCCACTTCCTTCTATTGTTTATTCTTTCGCAGGATGTGGGCATCGCTGGCTGGGCCACCATTTATTGCACATCCCTAACTGCCCTGGAGAAGGTGGTGGTGAGCTGCCTTTTTGGACCGCTGCAGTCCACGTGGTGTAGTACACTCACAGTACTGTTAGGGAGGGAGTTCCAGGAAATTCAGAGAGGGGAATGTGCAAAGAGACCTGGATGTCCTCGTACACCAGTCACTGAAGACAAGCAGGTGGTAAAGAAGGCAAATGGTATGTTGGCCTTCATAGCCAGAGGATTTGAGTACAGGAGCAGGGATGTCTTGCTGCAATTGTACAGGGCCTTGGTGAGACCACACCTGGAATATTGTGTGCAGTTTTGTTCTCCTTATCTGAGGAAGGATGTTCTTGCTATAGAGGGAGTGCAGCAAAGATTTACCAGACTGATTCCTGGGATGATGGGACTGACATATGAGGAGAGATTGAGTCGGTTAGGATTATATTCGCTGGAGTTCAGAAGAATGAGGGGGGATCTCATAGAAACCTATAAAATTCTAATAGGACTAGACAGGGTAGATGCAGGAAGGATGTTCCCGATGGTGGGGGAGTCCAGAACCATGGGTCACAGTCTGAGGGTATGGGGTAGACCATTTAGGACTGAGATGAGGAGAAATTTCTTCGCCCAGAGAGTGGTGAGCCTGTGGAATTCACTGCCACAGAAAGTAGTTGAGGCCAAAACATTGTATGTTTTCAAGGAGTTAGATATAGCTCTTGGGGTGAAAGGGATCAATGGGTGTGGGGAGTAAGTGGGAGCAGGCTATTGAGTTGGACGATCAGCCATTATCATAATGAATGGCGGAGCAGGTTCGAAGGGCCAAATGGCCTATTCCTGCTCCTAATTCCTATTTTGACCCAGTGACGGCGATATATTTCCACGTCAAGGTGGTAAGTGGAGTCCTCTGGTTCCCTTGTCCAGCTGCCATTGGTTTACCTTGGAACTTGAAAGCATATCCTTGAAACCTGTCCTCGTCCTCATGACCATGTTTCCCCCACCCCCACTCTAACCTCTCACAGGCAGTGAGTACCAGTCTTTCCTGAAAGCAGTACTAACTGTAGGTGCAGAAATGCTCCTGAAGAGATGAGCTCCAAGGTAGCAGCAAGCAGTTAAGTAACAGGGAGGTCGAGTGTTGCAATGACGCTGTAAGCTGAGATGCTTAAGAAGTGAGGGGCTGTATACAAGAAGAGATTGTGAAGAGAATTCCAAACAATAGTCCCAGGTGCAAGAATTAGATGATCATTAAATCATATTGTAACATGAATGGAGACCTGGCTTCCACATAAGGGGAAAATAGTGATCAGGAAGAGAATCCTTATGTGTCAGACTTGGTGCAGCAGTAGTGCTCTTGCCTCTGAGTCAGGAGGTTGTGGGTTCAAGTCTCAGAAAAGTCCAACTTTTCTGAATGGAGAGCCGTGACCAGTGGAGCTCCGCTGGGAACTTTGCTGTTTGTAGTATACGTAAATGATTTGGAGGAAAATGTAACTGCGCTAATTAGTAAGTTTGCAGATGACACTAAGGTTGGAGGAGTTGCAGATAGTGAAGAGGATTGTCAAAGGATACAACGGGATATAGATTGGTTGGAGACTTGGTCGGAGAAATAGCAAATGGAGTCTAATCCGGACAACTGCGAGGTAATGCATTTTGGAAGGTCTAATACAGGCAGGAATTATACAGTAAATGGCAGAACCCTTAAGTGCATCAATGGGCAGAGGGATCTGGGTGTACAGTTCCACAGGTCACTGAAAGTGGCAACACAGGTGGATAAGGTAGTCAGGAAGGCATATAGCATGCTTGCCTTCATCGGCAGCAGTATTGAGTATAAAAGCTGGGAAGTCATGTTGCAGCTTTGTAGAACCTTGGTTAGGCCACACTTGGAATATTGCGTGCAATTCTGGTCGCCACGTTACCAGAAGGATATGGAGGCGTTGGAGAGGGTGCAGAGGAGGTTTACCAGGATGCTGCCTGATCTGGAGGTTATTAGCTATGAGGAGAGGTTGGAGAAACTCAGATTGTTCTCACTAGAGCGACGGAGATTGAGGGGCGACTTAATAGAAGTTTACAAAATTATGAGTGGCATGGACAGAGTAGATAGTCAGAAGCTTTTTGCCAGGGTGGAAGAGTCAATTACTAAGGGACATAGATTTAAGGTGAGAGGAGAAAGCGTTAGAGGAGATGTGCGGGGCAAGTTTTTTACGCAGAGGGTAGTGAATGTCTGGAATTCGCTGCCAGAGGAGGTAGTGGAAGCAGGTACGATAGAGGTGTTTAAGAGGCAGTTTGACAAACACATGAATAGGATGGGAATAGAGGGAAACGAATCCCGGAAGTGCAAAATGTTTTAGTTTGACGGGCAATATGATCGGCGCAGGCTTGGAGGGCCGAAGGGCCTGTTCCTGTGCTGTACTTTTCTTTGTTCCTTGTTTGAATCCTGCCATGGCAGATGGTAGAATTTGAATTCAATAAAATCTAGAATTAAAAGTCTAATGATGATCATGAAACCATTGCCGATTGTTGTAAAAACCATTCTGGTTCACTAATGTCCTTTAGGGAAGGAAATCTGTTGTCCTAAATCTGGTCTGGCCTACATGTGACTCCAGGCACACAGTAATGTGGTTGACTCTTAAATTCTCTCTGAATTAGGGGGCAACTAGGGATGGGTAATAAATGCTGGCCTAGCCAGTGACGCCTACATCCCATGAACGAATTTTTAAAAATTTGATGCTTGCCTTCATCTGCCTTTAGTTTACTACTTTTCTATTTCCTGTTACCAGTTTTGCTTCCATTCAATCTGAGCTCTCTGTCAGACTCCCATCTCCCTACCAGTCTGGTTTAAATCCTCCCCAACAGCATTAGCAAATCTCCCTGCGAGGATGTCAGTCCTGTTCCTGCTAAAGTGCAAATCAGCCACCTTGTATAAGTCTGACCTGCCCATGAACCAATCCCAGTGCCTCAGAAATCTGATGATTTAAATCTAAGCAAAAACCAGGCAAAAACCATGAATTTGTTCAACGTTCTCTATAGGCTGGCAGGGAACTGTGATTATGTAACCTCAAAGGATGAGCTGATTCATGACAGAACTGTGGTCGGAGTCCTAGAAGAAGCATTATCACATCTCTTAGAGACAAGAGAGGATTTAATGCCAATAAAAGCAGTGCAGATTGTGAGGCAAATGGAACTCAGGGAATAGAATTGGGCATTTGTTCAAGGGGAAGGAGAGGTCCTGTGGAGAAGATGGAGTGAGACCATTCAGTTTGCTGGCCATAAAACTTTATAAAGCGTGCCAAAGCATCAGCCCACCAAAATGGGGATAATGCGCCATCCACCATTTTGAAATGTCTCCAGTTTAGTGGGAACAAACCACACATGCGACAAGAATGTCCAGCAGGAAGGGCAGAGTGTCACAACTGTGGAAAGATAGGCCATTTTAAAACTGTTTATTGCCCAAAAACACTGACAAACTGTAAAAAGAGGGAGAAAATTTTAAAACACAGCTATGTACAAGGAGTGAGAGTAACCACAAGAACAGGAATGAACCCTCCTTGGGGAAAGCAAATATTGGAGTATTAAACTCAAAGTGGATGGACATCCCAGAGTTTAAACTAAACACAGGAGCAGGGGTTTGTGTGTTATCAAATAAAGTCAAATGGCTCAGATACCTAACCCTAAGAACCCTCATCTATCAAATTACAAGGTCCTTGTGGGACAACTTTAAAAATGAAAGGCCAACTCATGGCAAAACTGAAATATAAAGACCAAGAAATGCTCAAACCTCCCTCTGTCATACAAAAACAACAGTGCTCTCTACTAAGCAGAAAGGCATGCCTAAAACTGAAATTAATCTATAAAGTGGATGAAGTTGCTGATAAGAGCTACAGCAGTACATTTCAAAATGAATTTCTAATATTGTTTACAGGCCCAGGGAAGTTAAAGATCGACCACCACATTACCTTACAGGCTGATGCTAAACCAATTTGCCTCTTTACACTGAGGAAAGTCCCTTACCCATGCTTGGACAAAGTCAAAGACAAAATTGAAAAGATGCAGCAGCAAGGGGTTATTTTCACCGGTCACTGTGCCAACAAAATGGTGTCAGGGATGTTCACGGTCCCAAAGCCAAACAGCTTTATAAGAATCTACTTGGATTTAACTCAACTAAACGAAACAGTGGAACGTGAGACCCAGCTGATGGTCTCAGTGGATGAGAGTCTAGAAAAACTAACCAAGAGCACTTTATTCACCAAATTGGATTCAAAAAATGGATTTTAACAGTTGCCTCTGGACAAAGAATCCAGATTACTGACCACTTTTATAACACCATTCAGGTGTTATTGTTTCAATAGATCAGCCTTTGGAATAGAGTCCACCTCAGAAATTTTCCAGAGAATGATATTTCACATGCCAGAAGGCATGGAAGGAGTAATATGCCATATGAACGACATACTCATACATGGCTCCATGAGAGAGGAGCGTGATCGCAGGGTCAGAGCAGTCCTAAGATGCAGGCCTAGGATGCAGGCCTCACATTGAATGAAAAATGTGAGTTTGCCAAACCCATGATCAAATTTCTAGGTTACATGGTCCAAGCCATTGGAATTACAGTTGATCCACAAAAAATGAAAGTAATCAGAAAATTTTCACAGCCCAGGAACATAACTGAGCTTCAGAGATTCCTCGGGATGGTGAACCAAGTGGCCAAGTTCCTACCAAATTTAGCAGAGAACAATGAGCCTTTGAGACAGTTGTTGAGACAGGGTCAACAGTGGTGCTGGAATGTGGACCAGCAAGATGCTTTGGAAAGGATTAAACAACCTTCAGTCTCTTCTGAAATCTTGGCACATTACAACCCAGAATTACTGACTATAGTAGTGGCAGATGCATCGTCTTAAGGTGTGGGGGCAGTTTTATTTCAAGTGCAGAGAGACAACAAGCTTTGACCAGTCTACTGTGCCTCTAGGTCACCAACAGGAAAAGAACAATGATACACCATGACAGAAAAAGAAGCATTGGCATCAATACGGGTGTGTGAAAATGTTTCAGATTGTTGTGGGATTGCAGTTCAGATTGAAACAGACCATAAACCACTAGTCACCCTTCTGAACGTGAAAGAAATTGCAAAGATGCCACTCAGAATCCAGCAGTTCAGACTAAGATTGATGAGATATAACTCCATCACAGAGTATATGCAAGGGAAGTATCAAACAACAGTAGACCCACGAATACCATCAGAAGAAACTAAACAAGAGGATTTACCACCTATCCTGGTGTCATCAGCAAATTTGCTTATGTGACTTTCTATCCCATCACCTAAGTGGTTAATGAATACAGAGAATGAACTTACAGAATACTGAAAGGCCTGGATAGAGTGGACATGGGGAAGATGTTTCCATTAGTAGGAGAGACTAGGACCTGAGGGCACAGCCTCAGAGTAAAAGGAAGACCTTTTAGAACAGAGATGAGGAGAAACTTCTTTAGCCAAAGAGTGGTGAATCTATGGAATTTATTGCCACAGAAGGCTGTGGAGGCCAGGTCATTGAGTGTATTTAAGACCAAGATAGATAGGTTCTTGATTGGTAAGGAGATCAAAGGTTACAGGGAGAAGGCGGGAGAATGGGGTTGAGAAACTTATCAGCCATGATTGAATGGCGGAGCAGATTCGATGGGCCGAATGGCCTAATTGCTGGTCCTATGTCTTATGGTCTAAGAGTTGAGGTGCCAACAGATTCTTGCCGGATACCACAGGCAACAGTTTAGCTCATTCAAAATCTATCCACTTGCAAAGAGTTAAAATCGGGCCTCACTTGTCACCAGCTGCTAATCGGAGTTATCCCGTTATTCTTATTCTCTTTCCCTGGCCACTCAATCTCCTAACCAGGTCAATCATTTTCCTTCAATTCTGCTTTTGTCACCTCTTCAAAAAATACAACTGGTTTCATCAGGTATGGCCTTAAGTTTAAAAATCCCTGCTGACTCACTCTGAACAGGCTAAAAATTTCGAGGTGTTCAGTCACTTTATCTTAATCATATATTAAGCTGACTTGTCTATAATTCTCTGATTTCCCTCTCATCATTATTAAGTAACAGTGACGTGCAATTTTCCAATCTAAAGGAATGGCTCCCAAATCGAGAGAACTTCGGAAGTTTATAGCTAAGGCATATATAATGTCCCTACTTACTTCTTTTAAAATCCTGGGATGGAAACTATCTGTTCTTCTGCATTTGTCACTGTTTAATACAATTCATTTTGTCATTAGTGTTAATTTGCCTACATTAATTTTATGGGTTCCCTTTCCCTGATTCAACATTAGTTTCCTTGAGATGTCTGGTATGCTCTTCCTCTTCCTCTTCTATAAATACTGGCACAAAGTAATTATGCAACATATTCACTATTTCTTCATTATCATTGACAACATTACTGTTATCCAAGGGCCCTTTATTAATGAAGCCTGCTGACTTAACATGTAGGTAATGGTTGACACAAAAAACTGACGTGAGACTGCAGAGAAAAGCAGGCTCAGGGCCCCATCTTCTGGAAGCAAGAATTGGGCTGATAAGTGTACATGAATCTTTATCTCGTAAATTTATTCTGACACAGTTGTCTTGGCTTTCGATTTGATGTAATCGTATGTATGTAGATTTTGTTCTAGAAAGTTAAGAGTAATGATTCACACTTTCAAAAAGCACAATTTGGGAAGACATTTAAATGAACAGATATGTACAACATGAGAATAAGGTGAAACAGACAGCAAGTAATTAAAAGGATTGACTAAAGGCAGACAGAAGACATTATATTATAGAATTGCAGAATCTTACAGCACATACGGAGGCCATTCTGCCTGTCGTCTCTGCCAGTTCTTTGAAAGAGCTGTCTGATTTCAACTGCAGCCTAGTTTTGTCCTTTGGAACCTTGCAAATCAGCCGTCTTCAAGTACCTGTCCAATTGCCTTTTGAAAGTTCCAATGGAATCTGATTCCATCATCCCTTCAGGTCGCGTGCTCCAGATCAAACACATTACTTCTCCCCTAGCCACATTAAATTACATCTGCCATATGTTTGTCCATTTCATCAGTCTGTGCATAGCCTGTAGAGTCTGTGACTGTCCTGCTCACTGTTTACAATGTTCCCAACTTATGTATCATTCACAACCTGAAACTGTATTTCACATACCCAAGCTGAGGTTATTTATATATATAATGAAGACCAGTGGTGTCAACAGCAACTCCTAGGGAACCTCACTGTAAACTTCACTCGATAGAAAGCCAGGGAACATAAATCTTAATATTAGAGCCAGGACATTCATGGGTAAAATCTGGACACTTTTTCACACCAAGATTAATGGAAATCTGGAACGCTCTCTCCCCAAAGTAGCTGTTGATTCTAGGATATTTGGAGCTTTCAAAACTGAGGTGGACTTTCGTTAGGTAAGGATATCAAAGATTTGGAACAAGGAGGCAGGGGGCTGTCAATGGAGTCCAGGTACAGATCAGTTTTAATCTAAGTGAATGGCAGAGCAAACCAGAGGGGCTGAGTGGCCTCCTCCATTTCCTATGAAAGAGAATTTATTTGCAGAGGTAGATAAGGAAGGAAGTGGGATTGAAAAGAGGTAGGAGGCTTTGGCTGATACAAGGAATTGGTCAGCAATGGCTTTTTCAGCAACATAGACCATGGAAGTAGCGAGGACAGGAGAAATGGCAAAGTTGAGGGGGTGGCCATGAATGTGGGTATGAGAGATTAAAGGATGAGAGGAGGGCAGTGAAATCAGGAGAGAGAGAGGACAAGGGGAGTTGAGATGGAGATTGAAATGACCAAGGGTGAGGAGTTACTGAGTCCAGAGGCTGAAGAAGGAAAGTGGGGAGGATATGAGGGTGAGAAACCAGCACTGGTAAATGTTGTGATATCACTTTAAGGGAAATGCAAATGAGCAAGTAGCCAGGATGTAGAGTAGCATGTAACCGTAGCTCGTCGTGTAGTGGTGTGTGTGTGTGAGAATTACAGCTATCCTCGTGAGTAATGGTTGCTGAATCCATAAAGTTAGATCTGTCTGCTGAGTCATCCTCTACTATATCTTCAAATAAACAGAACCTACATATAGTTTACCAGCCCTGGTGTGAGATTGTTGAGTTTGTGTAAAGCAGACATAGAAACACAACAGTAAATGGTAGAGAACAAGGAATTTAAAGGGAGAGATGAATGGAACAAGTGCTCTGATGTCACAATAACTTCCTCACAACATCATGAAGCAGGTTCGATCCCTTTGAAATTTACTTCCCATCAACAAAGAAAAACAGAAATTGTTTGTTTACACAGTGTTAAATGTACAAACCATTAACTGTGTTCACTCAGGAATTGGAAAATCATTCTTCCTGGCCAAACGTAAATAGTATCTGAACCATTCCTTATTGAGATGCTCCCACTGGAATGAAGGAGCTGTATTGTTCTCTCGTGTTACCTGCGCTGGAATTGATGCTTTCTCATTGTAACTCCAGAATGATCTCATGAACTTTTATTTCTCATGAATTTAAAATTGATTTTTGAGTCACATCAACGGCCAACTTTGGAGATAAATCTCCCCTTTCTATATCTTTGATTGCGTATACTGTGAGAGTCTATGGCGTGGTGAGTTCATTATTAGGAACAAACAGCTGCTCCAACCAATATGACTGCCAAGGGTTGCAAAAGTTTTCTAGTCCATATGGTTTGTATCTCAGGTCTGGGCCTTAACCACCCACTTTAAACTTCCATGAACAGCTGAGAGGGTTTATATGGGCACATGATTCAGGGCCACGTCACAATTGAGGTGTTATGTAACCTGGCCTCACAATGAAAACCAAAGGGCTGGACAAATCAGCACAAACTGTGCATTTGTGCATTGGAGAGAATTAAGGAGAGTTTAAATACTAGAGTCATCAAGTCTATCCGAATCCTGTGAGATGACTGAGAATGGATTGGAAGATTGGAAGCAATGTAGAAAGAAACAGTGTTGATCATAAGAGAACAAAAGAGGAAAGAGCCCTCCAAACAGAGATATCACAGACTGACTGAGTGAGTGAGTGAGTGAGTGAATCACAGAATCGTTAAGGTGCAGGAGGAGGCCATTCGGCCCATTGTGTCTGCACCGGCTCTCTGAGCATTTTAACTTGTTGCCAATCTCTTACCTTTTCCCCCTAACCCTGGACATTGTCACAAAGACTGTCTTTAATTGGTCATTATGGTTAAATTGGTTCATCAGGTGGAAGAGGAGTAGAAATTAGATGAATGAGCAGGATTGATCTGCTGGGAGTGTTTCAGGCAACTTTAGTATGAGGGCTGTAAAAATCTCTAATAATGAAGGGAGTAATACTAAACTTTCAGTAAATCCTGGACAGACTGAAAATATACCTGGTTACACTGGTAAAGATGATGGATGAGGAAGATGCAATTTGTCAGTAGAAAATTTCAAAGACTCTCCAGATACTTGAGTATTAATGCACCCAGAAATAGTGTTAATCAGCGCACTAGGACTATCAGCAGCAGTGCACCAGAATGACCTCTGCCAGTAAAAACAGAAAATGCTGTAAAAACTCAGCAGGTCTGGCAGCAGCTGTGGAGGGAGAAACAGAGTTAATGTTTCGAGTACATATGGCCCTTCTTCAGAGCTAAAAAGAAGTAGAATTGTGATAAAATTTATACTGTTTAAGAGGGGGTGGAGCAAAATAGAAAGTATGGGATAGGTGGGAGCTCAAGAAAGATTTGACAAAGTTGTCATAGACACAAGGCAAAGAGAGTGTTTTTTTTTATTCATCTACAGGATGTGGGATTCGCTGGGTGGGCCAGCATTTATTACCCATCCCTAATTGCCCTTGAGAAGGTGGTAGTGAGCTGCCTTCTTGAACTGCTGCAGTCCATGTGGTGTAGGTACACGCACAGTGCTGTCAGGGAGGGAGTTCCAGGATGTTGATCCAGCAACAGTGAAGGAACAGCGATATATTTCCAAGTCAGGATGGTAATGGCTTGGGGGGGAACTTCCAGGTGGTGGTGTTCCCATCTACCTGCTGCCCTTGTCCTTCTAGGTGGTAGTGGTTGTGGGTTTGGAAGGTGCTATCAAAGGAGCCTTGGTGAATTCCTGCAGTGCATCTTGTAGATGGTGCACACTGCTGCTACTGTGCATCTCTGGTGGAGGGAGTGGATGTGGATGGGGTGCCAATCAAGTGGGCGGCTTTATCCTGGATGGTGTCGAGCTTCTTCAGTGTTGTAGGAGCTGCACTCATCCAGGCAAGTGGGGAGTATTCCATCACATTCCTGACTTGTGCCTTGTAACAGGCTTTGGGGAGTCAGGAGGTGAGTTACTTGCCACAGGATTCCTAGCCTCTGACCTGCTCTTGTAGCCACAGTATTTATATGGCTAAACCAATTCAGTTTCTAGGATGTTGATAGTGGGGGATTCAGTGAATGTAATGCCATTGAACGTCAAGTGGTGATGGTTGGATTCTCTCTTGTTGGATATGGTCATTGCCTGACACATGTGTGGCTTGAATGTTACTTTCCACTTATCAGCTCAAGCCTGGATATTGTCCAGGTCTTGCTGCATTTGGATATCGACTGCTTCAAAATCTGAGGAGTCGTGAATGGTGCTGAGCATTGTGCAATTGTCAGCGAACATCCCCACTTCTGACCTTATGATGGAGAGATTAATGGTAGTGTTAAAGACTAAGGCAGGTGCTGATCGAGGTATAAAGGTAAGATATCAGAATGTGTTAATAGCAGAACAACGGTCAGTGCTCTGTGAAAGCAAAACATAAAAACAAGTGACAGATGGCTCTGGGGAGAAGGGGTGGGGGTAGGTGGGGGAAGGATAAAAAAGATAAAATAATATTTTTAAAATTAAAATGAATAAATAAATTTTAAAAAACAAATGAAAATAGATGCAAAAAATTTTAAAATGGGATTAAAAGGGTTAAGACAGAGGAGAGAGTTCATGATCTGAAGTTGTTGAACTCAGTGTTAAATCCAGAAGGCTGCAAAGTGCCTAATCGGAAGATGAGGTGCTGTTCCTCCAGTTTGCATTGGGCTGCACGGGAACATTGCAGCAGGCCAAGGACACCAGATGGTCAGTCAGCATCAGCACACCGTGATGACCGGCTATGGCACACTGACATCTGGCTATGGCACACAGAGACATCTGCCTATGGCACACTGTGACGACCGGCACCAGAACACCGTAACGACCAGAACCAGCACACTGTGATATCCGCCTATGCCACACCGTAACATCCAGCCATGGCACACAGAGACATCTGGTTATGGCACACCGTGATGACTGGCACCGGCACACCATGACAACAAGCACCAGCACACCCTGACATCCGGCTATGGCACACCATGACATCCAGCGCCAGCACACTGTGACATCCGCCTACGGCACACCATGAATGCCGATGCTGACACACTGTGACATCCGGCTATGGCACACTGTGACAGCCAGTTAAGGCACACCGTGACATCTGGCTATGGCACACGGTGTCATCAGGCACTGGCACACAGTGACATCCGGCACTGGCATGCCATGACATCCAGCTATGGCACACTGTGATATCCAAATATGGTACACTGTGACATCCGGCTATGGCACACCATGACATCCGGCTATGGCAGACAGAGAAAACCGGCTATGGCACACACAGACAGCCAGCTATGGCACACGGAGACAGCTGGCCATGGCACACAGAGACATCAGGCAATGGCACACCGTGATATCCGGCACCGGCAGATGGTGACATCTGGCTACGGCACACCGTGACATCCGGTTACAGCACACTGTGACATCTGGCAGCGGCACAAAGTGACATCCGGCACTGGAACACTGCGACATCTGGCAATGGCACACCATGACATCTGGCTAGGGCACACCGTGATATCTGGCTATGGCACACCGTGATATCCAAATATGGCACACCATGACATCTGGCTATGGCACACCATGACATCCGGCTATGGCACACAGACATCCGGCTATGGCACACAGAGACAGCCGGCTATGGCACACACAGACATCCGGCTATGGCACACAGAGACAGCCGGCTATGGCACACAGAGACAGCCGGCTATGGCACACCGTGATATCCGGCACCGGAAGATTGTGACATCCAGCTACGGCACACTGTGACATCTGGCTACGATACACTGTGACATCCGGTACCGGCACAAAGTGACATCTGGCACTGGCACACCGTGACATCTGGCAACGGCACACCATGACATCCGGCTAGGGCACACCGTGACATCTGGCTATGGCACACCGTGACGTCTGACACCAGCACACCATGACCATCTATAACAGCGCAGTGTGACCATTGGTACCAGGTCACTGTGACTATCTTTACCAGAACAATAAGACTACCTCTACCAGCACACCATGACTATATGAACCAGCACATCGTGACTATGTGTACTAGCAAGCTGTGCCAATCTCTACCAGCACAAAATGATTATCAGTACCAAGAATGCCCAATTATCTGTACCAGTGCACTGTGACTATTTCTGCAAGCACACCGTGACTATCTGTACCAGCGCAAAATTATTATTTATACCAGCACACCGTGACCAGCTGTGCCAGTACACCGTGACCATCTGTACCAGCACACCGTGACAACTGGTACCAGCACACTGTGACCATCTGTGCCAGGATACCGTGATTATCTGTACCAGCACACCGTGGCTTTCTGTACCAGCATAACGTGACCATCTGTACCATCACTGCATGGTTATCTGTACCAGCACACCTTGACCATCTGTGTCAGTACATCGTGACTTTCTGTACCAGCACAATGTGACCAACTGTACTAGCACAGCATGATTATCTGTACCAGTACACTGTAAGCATTGGTACCAGCACACCGTCACGATCTGTACCAGCTCACTGTAAGCATTGTTACCAGCACATCATGACCATCTGTGCCAGTACACCATGACCATCTGTACCAGCACACCGTGACCATCTGCACCAACACAGCGTGATGATTTGTACCAGCACACCGTGACCATCTGTACCAACACAGCCTGATTATCTGTACCAGCACACCACAACCATCTGTACCTGCATACTGTGACCATTGGTACCAGCACACTGACCATCTGTGCCAGTATACCATGACGATCTGTACCAACACTGCATGATTATCTGTATCAGCGCACTGTGACCATGGATACCAGCACAGCCTGACCATATGTTCCAGCACATCATGACTATCTGTACCAGCAAACTGTGACCATCTGCATCTGCTCACCGTGACCATCTGTACCAGCACACCGTGATCATCTGCACCAGCTCACCGGGACCATCTGCACAACCTCGCCGTGAACATCTGTACCAGCACACCATGACCATCTGTACCAACACAGCATGATCATCTGTACCAGCACACCATGACTATTTGTGCCAGCACACTTTGACTAACTGTACCAGCACAAAATGATTATTTGTATTAGCACACCGTGACCATCTGTGCCAGCTCACCGTGACCATCTGTGCCAGCAAACTGTGACCGTCTGTGCCAGTATACTGTGATCATCTATGCCAGTACACCGTGACCATCTGTGCCAGCACTCCGTGACCATCTCTGCCAGCACTCCATGACCATCTGTACCAGCACACCGTGACCATTGGTTCCAGCACACTGTTACCATCTGTGCCAGTACACCATGACCATCTGTACCAACACATTATGATTATCTGTATCAGTACACCGTGACCATCAGTACCAAGGCACCGTGGCTATCTATTCCAACACACCGTGACTTTCTGTACCAGCACAACGTGACGATTTGTACCAATACAGCATGATTATCTATACCAGCACACCGTGACCATTAGTACCAGCACACTGTGACCATCTGTGCCAGTACACCGTGACTTTCTGTACCAGCACAATGTGACCAACTGTACTAGCACAGCATGATTATCTGTACCAGCACACTGTGAGCATTGGTACCAGCACACCGTGACCATCCTGGCCAGTACACCATGACCGTCTGCACCAGCACACCATGACCATTGGTACGAGCACACTGTGACCATCTGTACCAGCAAACCGTGACCAACTGTACCAGCACACCATGACCATCTGTTTCAACACAGTGTGATTATCTGTACCAGCACACATGACCATCTGTATCAGCACACCGTGACCACCTGGACAAACACAGCGTGATTACCTGCACCAGCACACTGTGACCATTTGTATCAACGCAGCATCATTATCTGTACCAGTATACTCCCAGCACAAAATGATTACTTGTATTAGCACACCATGACCATCGGTATCAATACAGCATGATTACCTGTACCAGCACAATGTGATCATCTATAATAACACAGCATGATTATCTTTACCAGCACACCGTGACCATCGATAACAACACAGCGTGATTATCTGTACCAGCACCTGTGACCATCTGTACCAACAAAGTGTGATTATCTGTACCAGCACACCGTGACCATCTGTACCAACACAGCCTGATTATCTGTACCAGCACACCATGACCATCTGTACTAATACAGCGTGATTATCTGTCCCAGCGAACCGTGACCATCATTAACAGCGCACCGTGACCATCGGTACCAAGACACCGTGGCTATCTGTAGCAGCACATTGTGACTATCTGTACCAGCACACTGTGACCATTAGTACAGGACACTGACCATCTGTCCCAGCACACTTTAAGCATATGTACCAGCAAACTCTGAGCACATGTACCAGCACATTATGAGCATATATACCAGTACACTGTGACAATTACTTCGAGCACACTGTGACCATCTGTACTAGCACACTATGAGCATCTGTACCAGCACACTGTGACTATCTGTACCAGCACACTGTGACCATCTGTACTAGCACACTATAAGCATCTGTACCAGCATACTGTGACTATCTGTACTAGCACACTATAAGCATCTGTATCAGCACACCGTGACCATCTGTACCAACACAGCCTGATTATCTGTACCAGCACACCATGACCATCTGTACTAATACAGCGTGATTATCTGTCCCAGCGAACCGTGACCATCATTAACAGCGCACCGTGACCATCGGTACCAAGACACCGTGGCTATCTGTAGCAGCACATTGTGACTATCTGTACCAGCACACTGTGACCATTAGTACAGGACACTGACCATCTGTCCCAGCACACTTTAAGCATATGTACCAGCAAACTCTGAGCACATGTACCAGCACATTATGAGCATATATACCAGCACACTGTGACAATTACTTCGAGCACACTGTGACCATCTGTACCAGCACACTGTGATCATCTGTACCAGCACACCATGTCTACCTGTACCTGCAAACCGTGGCTCTCTGTGCCAGCTCATCTTGCTTCTCTGTACCAGCACACTGTGAATTTCTGTACCAGCACATTGTTAATTTCTGTACCAGCACATCGTGGCTCTCTTTACCAGCACCCTGTGAATCTCTGTATCAGCACACCATAACTATCTGTATCAGCACACCATGACTATCTGTACCAGCACACTGTGACCGTCTGTAACAGCTCACCGTGACCATCTGTACCAGCAGACTGTGACTACCTGTACCAGCACATTATGAGCATCTGTAACAGCACACTGTGACCAGCTGTACCAGCATACCATGGCTATCTGTACCAGTACACTGTGACAACCTGTACCAGCTCACTGTGACCATCTGTACCAGGACGCCCTGACCATCTGTACCAGCACACTTTGAACATCTGTATCAGCACACTGTGCCTATCTGTACTAGCACACTATAAGCATCTGTACCAGCACACTGTGACTATCTGTACCAGCACACTGTGACCATCTGTACGAGCACACTATGAGCATATACACCAGCACACTGTGACTATCTGTACCAGCCGACTGTCAGCATATGTACCAGCAAACTCTGAGCCCATGTACCAGCACACTGTGACTATCTGTAGCAGCACTCTGACCTTCTGCACTAGCACACTGTGAGCTTATATACCAGCACACTGTGACCATCTTTACCAGCACACTGTGCGCATCTGTACCAACACACTGTAACCATCTGTACCAGCACACTGTGCGGATCTACCAGCACACTGTGACCATCTGTACCAGCGCACCATGACTATCTGTACCAGTACAGTGAGCATATGTACCAGCACACCATGATCAGCTCTACCAGCACACCGTGACTATCTGTACAAGCAGTCCATAACCATCTGTGCCAGCTCACCGTGACCATCTGTGCCAGCAAACTGTGACCGTCTGTGCCAGTATACTGTGATCATCTATGCCAGTACACCGTGACCATCTGTGCCAGCACTCTGTGACCATCTCTGCCAGCACTCCATGACCATCTGTACCAGCACACCGTGACCATTGGTTCCAGCACACTGTTACCATCTGTGCCAGTACACCATGACCATCTGTACCAACACATTATGATTATCTGTATCAGTACACCGTGACCATCAGTACCAAGGCACCGTGGCTATCTATTCCAACACACCGTGACTTTCTGTACCAGCACAACGTGACGATTTGTACCAATACAGCATGATTATCTATACCAGCACACCGTGACCATTAGTACCAGCACACTGTGACCATCTGTGCCAGTACACCGTGACTTTCTGTACCAGCACAATGTGACCAACTGTACTAGCACAGCATGATTATCTGTACCAGCACACTGTGAGCATTGGTACCAGCACACCGTGACCATCCTGGCCAGTACACCATGACCGTCTGCACCAGCACACCATGACCATTGGTACGAGCACACTGTGACCATCTGTACCAGCAAACCGTGACCAACTGTACCAGCACACCATGACCATCTGTTTCAACACAGTGTGATTATCTGTACCAGCACACATGACCATCTGTATCAGCACACCGTGACCACCTGGACAAACACAGCGTGATTACCTGCACCAGCACACTGTGACCATTTGTATCAACGCAGCATCATTATCTGTACCAGTATACTCCCAGCACAAAATGATTACTTGTATTAGCACACCATGACCATCGGTATCAATACAGCATGATTACCTGTACCAGCACAATGTGATCATCTATAATAACACAGCATGATTATCTTTACCAGCACACCGTGACCATCGATAACAACACAGCGTGATTATCTGTACCAGCACCTGTGACCATCTGTACCAACAAAGTGTGATTATCTGTACCAGCACACCGTGACCATCTGTACCAACACAGCCTGATTATCTGTACCAGCACACCATGACCATCTGTACTAATACAGCGTGATTATCTGTCCCAGCGAACCGTGACCATCATTAACAGCGCACCGTGACCATCGGTACCAAGACACCGTGGCTATCTGTAGCAGCACATTGTGACTATCTGTACCAGCACACTGTGACCATTAGTACAGGACACTGACCATCTGTCCCAGCACACTTTAAGCATATGTACCAGCAAACTCTGAGCACATGTACCAGCACATTATGAGCATATATACCAGTACACTGTGACAATTACTTCGAGCACACTGTGACCATCTGTACTAGCACACTATGAGCATCTGTACCAGCACACTGTGACTATCTGTACCAGCACACTGTGACCATCTGTACTAGCACACTATAAGCATCTGTACCAGCATACTGTGACTATCTGTACTAGCACACTATAAGCATCTGTATCAGCACACCGTGACCATCTGTACCAACACAGCCTGATTATCTGTACCAGCACACCATGACCATCTGTACTAATACAGCGTGATTATCTGTCCCAGCGAACCGTGACCATCATTAACAGCGCACCGTGACCATCGGTACCAAGACACCGTGGCTATCTGTAGCAGCACATTGTGACTATCTGTACCTGCACACTGTGACCATTAGTACAGGACACTGACCATCTGTCCCAGCACACTTTAAGCATATGTACCAGCAAACTCTGAGCACATGTACCAGCACATTATGAGCATATATACCAGCACACTGTGACAATTACTTCGAGCACACTGTGACCATCTGTACCAGCACACTGTGATCATCTGTACCAGCACACCATGTCTACCTGTACCTGCAAACCGTGGCTCTCTGTGCCAGCTCATCTTGCTTCTCTGTACCAGCACACTGTGAATTTCTGTACCAGCACATTGTTAATTTCTGTACCAGCACATCGTGGCTCTCTTTACCAGCACCCTGTGAATCTCTGTATCAGCACACCATAACTATCTGTATCAGCACACCATGACTATCTGTACCAGCACACTGTGACCGTCTGTAACAGCTCACCGTGACCATCTGTACCAGCAGACTGTGACTACCTGTACCAGCACATTATGAGCATCTGTAACAGCACACTGTGACCAGCTGTACCAGCATACCATGGCTATCTGTACCAGTACACTGTGACAACCTGTACCAGCTCACTGTGACCATCTGTACCAGGACGCCCTGACCATCTGTACCAGCACACTTTGAACATCTGTATCAGCACACTGTGCCTATCTGTACTAGCACACTATAAGCATCTGTACCAGCACACTGTGACTATCTGTACCAGCACACTGTGACCATCTGTACGAGCACACTATGAGCATATACACCAGCACACTGTGACTATCTGTACCAGCCGACTGTCAGCATATGTACCAGCAAACTCTGAGCCCATGTACCAGCACACTGTGACTATCTGTAGCAGCACTCTGACCTTCTGCACTAGCACACTGTGAGCTTATATACCAGCACACTGTGACCATCTTTACCAGCACACTGTGCGCATCTGTACCAACACACTGTAACCATCTGTACCAGCACACTGTGCGGATCTACCAGCACACTGTGACCATCTGTACCAGCGCACCATGACTATCTGTACCAGTACAGTGAGCATATGTACCAGCACACCATGATCAGCTCTACCAGCACACCGTGACTATCTGTACAAGCAGTCCATAACCATCTGTACCAGCACACCGTGGCCATCTGTACCAGCACTCTGTGATCATCTATACCAGCACACCGGGACCATCTCAACCAGCACACTGTGACCCATCTGGACCAGCACACCATGTCTACCTGTACCTGCAAACCGTGGCTCTCTGTGCCAGCTCATCTTGCTTCTCTGTGCCAGCACACTGTGAAGTTCTGTACCAGCACACTGTGAATTTCTGTACCAGCACATTGTTAATATCTGTACCAGCACATCGTGGCTCTCTTTACCAGCACCCTTTGAATCTCTGTATCAGCACACCATAACTATCTGTATCAGCACACCATGACTATCTGTACCAGCACACTGTGACCGTCTGTAACAGCTCACCGTGACCATCTGTACAAGCAGACTGTGACCATCTGTACCAGCACACAGTGACCATCTGTAGCAGCAAACTGTGACTACCTGTACCAGCACATTATGAGTATCTGTGACAACACACTGTGATCAGCTGTACCAGCATACCATGGCTATCTGTACCAGTACACTGTGACAATCTGTACCAGCTCACTGTGATCATCTGTACCAGCACACTGTGAACATCTGTACCAGCACTGTGAACATCTGTAACAGTACACTGTGACTAACTGTACCAGCACATTATGAGCATCTATAACAGCAAACTGTGACCCTCTGAGCCAGCACACGGTGACCATCTGTGCCAGCACACGGTGACCATCTGAACGAGCACACTGTGAGCATCTGTACCAACACATTGTGAACATCTGTACCAGCACACCGTGACCATCTGAACCAGCACACAGTGACTATCTGTGCCAGCACACAGTGAGCATATGTACGAGCACACTCTGACCATATGTACCAATAAACCGTGACCTTATGTACCAGCGCACTGTTACCATCTGTACCAGCACACAGTAACCATTCGTAGCAGCACACTGTCAGCATAAATACCAGCACACTGTGACCATCTGTACCAGCACACCGTTACCATCTATAGCAGCAGACTATGAACACATGTACCAGCACATTATGAGCATATGTACCAGCACACTGTGACCATTAGTACGAGCGCACTGTGACTATCTGTACCAGCACACTAAGAGCATCTGTACCAGCACACTGTGACTATCTGTACCAGTACACTGAGACCATTGGTATGAGCACACTGTGACTATCTGTACTAGCACACTATGAGCATCTGTACCAGCACACTGTGACAATCTCTACCAGCACACTGTGACCATCTGTACCAGCACACTGTGTGCATATGTACCAGCACACTGTGACCAACTGTACCAGCATATCCTGAGCATAGAAACCAGCACACTGTGACTATCTGTACCAGCACACTCTGACAATCTGCACCAGCACATTGTGAGCATATATACCAGCATACTGTGACCATCTTTGCCAGCACACTGTGCGCATCTGTACCAGCACACCGTAACCATCTGTAACAGCACACTGTGAGCATCTACCAGCACACTGTAACCATCTCTACCAGCGCAGGATGACTACCTATACCAGTACACTGTGAGCATATGTACCAGCAAACCATGACCATTTCTACCAGCACACCGTGACTATTTGTACCAGCATTCCGTGACCATCTCTACCAGCCCACCATGTTTACCTGTACCTGCAAACTGTGGCTCTTTGTGCCAGCTCATCTTGCTTCTCTGTGCCAGCACACTGTGAATTTCTGTACCAGCACATCATGGCTCTCTTTACCAGCACACTGTGACCATATGTACCAACACAACGTGACCCTATGTACCAGCACACTGTAACCAACTGTACCAGCTCTCCGTTACCATCTGTAGCAGCAGACTGTGAGCACATGTACCAGCAAGTTATGAGCATATGTACCAGCACACTGTGACCATTAGTACCAGCGCACTGTGACTATCTGTACCAGCACACTAAGAGCATCTGTACCAGCACACTGTGACTATCTGTACCAGCACACTGTGACCATCTGTACCAGCACACTGTGAGCATATGTACCAGCACACTGTGACTATCTGTACCAGCACACTGTGACCATCTGTACCAGCACACTGTGAGCATATGTACCAGCACACTGTGACTATCTGTACCAGCACACTGTGACCATCTGTACCAGCACACTGTGAGCATATGTACCAGCACACTGTGACTATCTGTACCAGCACACTGTGACCATCTGTACCAGCACACTGTAAGCATATGTACCAGCACACCATGACCACCTCTACCAGCACACCATGACTATTTGTACCAGCACACCGAGACCATCTGTACCAGCCCACCGTGATCATCTGTACCAGCACACCATGTCTACCTGTACCTGCAAACTGTGGCTCTCTGTGCCAGCTCATCTTGCTTCTCTGTGCCAGCACACTGTTAATTTCTGTACCAGCACACAGTTAATTTCTGTACCAGCACATCGTGGCTCTCTTTACCAGCGCACTGTGACTATCTGCACCAGCACACTGAATTTCTGTACCAACACACCGTGACTATCTGTACCAGCACACCGTAACCATCTGTACCAGCACTCCATGACTATCTGTACCAGCACTCCATGACTATCTGTATCTCTACATCCTGGCTCTCTGTGCCAGCACATCATGGTTCTCTGTACCAGCTCAATGGCTCTGTGCCAGCTTATTTGGCTCTCTGTGCCAGCTCATCTTGGTTCTCTATACCAGCACACTGTGAAATTCTGTACCTGCGCACCATGAATTTCTGTACCTGCACACCGTGATTATCTGTACCAGAGCTCCGTGAATTTATGTACCTGCACACCGTGACTATCTGTACCAGCACACAGTGAATTTCTCTACCAGCACACCATAAATTTCTGTATCAACACACCGTGACTATCTGTAGCAGCACACCGTGACTATTTGTACCAGCGCATGGTGAATTTCTGTACCTACACCGCGTGACCATCTGGAGCAGCACAGCATGAGCATCTGTACAAACACACTGTGACTACCTGTACCAGCACATTATGAGCATCTGTACCAGCACACTGTGACTATCTGTACCAGTACACTGAGACCATTGGTATGAGCACACTGTGACTATCTGTACTAGCACACTATGAGCATCTGTACCAGCACACTGTGACAATCTCTACCAGCACACTGTGACCATCTGTACCAGCACACTGTGTGCATATGTACCAGCACACTGTGACCAACTGTACCAGCATATCCTGAGTATAGAAACCAGCACACTGTGACTATCTGTACCAGCACACTCTGACAATCTGCACCAGCACATTGTGAGCATATATACCAGCATACTGTGACCATCTTTGCCAGCACACTGTGCGCATCTGTACCAGCACACCGTAACCATCTGTAACAGCACACTGTGAGCATCTACCAGCACACTGTAACCATCTCTACCAGCGCAGGATGACTACCTATACCAGTATACTGTGAGCATATGTACCAGCAAACCATGACCATTTCTACCAGCACACCGTGACTATTTGTACCAGCATTCCGTGACCATCTGTACCAGCCCACCACGTTTACCTGTACCTGCAAACTGTGGCTCTTTGTGCCAGCTCATCTTGCTTCTCTGTGCCAGCACACTGTGAATTTCTGTACCAGCACATCATGGCTCTCTTTACCAGCACACTGTGACCATATGTACCAACACAACGTGACCCTATGTACCAGCACACTGTAACCAACTGTACCAGCTCTCCGTTACCATCTGTAGCAGCAGACTGTGAGCACATGTACCAGCACATTATGAGCATATGTACCAGCACACTGTGACCATTAGTACCAGCGCACTGTGACTATCTGTACCAGCACACTAAGAGCATCTGTACCAGCACACTGTGACTATCTGTACCAGCACACTGTGACCATCTGTACCAGCACACTGTGAGCATATGTACCAGCACACTGTGACTATCTGTACCAGCACACTGTGACCATCTGTACCAGCACACTGTAAGCATATGTACCAGGACACCATGACCACCTCTACCAGCACACCATGACTATTTGTACCAGCACACCGAGACCATCTGTACCAGCCCACCGTGATCATCTGTACCAGCACACCATGTCTACCTGTACCTGCAAACTGTGGCTCTCTGTGCCAGCTCATCTTGCTTCTCTGTGCCAGCACACTGTTAATTTCTGTACCAGCACACAGTTAATTTCTGTACCAGCACATCATGGCTCTCTTTACCAGCGCACTGTGACTATCTGCACCAGCACACTGAATTTCTGTACCAACACACCGTGACTATCTGTACCAGCACACCGTAACCATCTGTACCAGCATTCCATGACTATCTGTACCAGCACTCCATGACTATCTGTATCTCTACATCCTGGCTCTCTGTGCCAGCACATCATGGTTCTCTGTACCAGCTCAATGGCTCTGTGCCAGCTTATTTGGCTCTCTGTGCCAGCTCATCTTGGTTCTCTATACCAGCACACTGTGAAATTCTGTACCTGCGCACCATGAATTTCTGTACCTGCACACCGTGATTATCTGTACCAGAGCTCCGTGAATTTATGTACCTGCACACCGTGACTATCTGTACCAGCACACAGTGAATTTCTCTACCAGCACACCGTGAATTTCTGTATCAGCACACCGTGACTATCTGTAGCAGCACACCGTGACTATTTTACCAGCGCATGGTGAATTTCTGTACCTACACCCCGTGACCATCTGGAGCAGCACAGCATGAGCATCTGTACAAACACACTGTGACTATCCGTACCAGCACACCGTGACTATCTGTACCAGTACATCGTGACAATCTATACCAGCACACTGTGACTATCTACACCAGCACAGCTTGACTATCTGTACCAACACATCATGACTCTCTTTACCAGCACACCATGAATATCTGTACCAGCACACCGTTAATTTCTGTACCAGCACACCTTTAATTTCTATATGAGCACACTGTGACTATCTGTAGCAGCACACCATGACCATCTGAACCAGCACACCATGACTATCTGTACCAGCTCACCGTGACCACCTGTACCAACTCACTGTGACTATTGTTACCAGCACACCGTGACCATCTGTACCAGCACATTGTGACTATCTGTACCAGCGCACCGTGACTATCTATACCAACGCATCGTGACTCTCTGTACCAGCACACTGTGACCGTTTGTAGCAACTCACCGTGACCATCCGTACCAGGACGCCGTGACCATCTGTACCAGCACACAGTGACCATCTGTAGCAGCAAACTGTGACTATCTGTACCAGCACATTATGAGCATCTGTAACAGCACACTGTGACCAGCTGTACCAGCATACCATGGCTATCTGTACCAGTACACTGTGACAAGCTGTACCAGCTCACTGTGACCATCTGTACCAGGACGCCCTGAACATCTGTACCAGCACACTGTGAACATCTGTACCAGCACACTGTGAACATCTGTAATAGCAAATTGTGACCATCTGAGCCAGCACACTGTGACCATCTGTACCAGCACACTGTGAACATCTGTAACAGCACACAGTGACTACCTGTACCAGCACATTATGAGCATCTGTAACAGCAAATTGTGACCATCTGAGCCAGCATACTGTGATCATCTGTGCCAGCACACTGTAACCATCTGAACGAGCACACTGTGAGCATCTGTACCAACACATTATGAGCATCTGTACCAGCACACCGTGACCATCTGAACCAGCACACTGTAACCATATGCACCAGCACACAGTGAATATCTGTGCCAGCACACAGTGAGCATCTGGAGCAGCACACCATGACCATCTGAACCAGCACACTGTGACCATCTGCACCAGCACACCGTGACTATCTGTGCCAGCACACAGTGAGCATATGTACGAGCACACTGTAAGCATATGTACCAGCACACTGTGACCATATGTACCAACACACCGTGACCCTATGTACCAGCGCACTGTGACCAACTGTACCAGCACAGTTACCATTCGTAGCAGCACGCTATCAGCATATATACTAGCACACTGTGACCATCTGTACCACCACACTGTGACTATCTGTACCAGCACCCTACGAGCATCTGTGAGTACCTGTACCAGCACACTGTGACCATCTGTGACTACCTGTACCAGCACACCGTAATCATCTGTAACAGCACACTGTGACTATCTGTACCAGCACACTGTGAGCATTTATAAAAGCACACTGTCTGCATCATTGCCAGCATACTGTGACCATCTGATCCAGCACAGTGACCATCTGTACCAGCACACAGTGACCATCAGTACCACCAAACTGTGACTACCTGTACCAGCACATTGTGAGCACCTGTGCCAGCACACCGTGACCATCTGAATCAGCACACTGTAACCATCTGCACCAGCAACCCGTGACTATCTGTGCCAGCACACTGTGATCATTAGTACCAGTAGACCATGACCATCTGTACCAGCACACTGTGAGCATATGTACTGTGACAATCTGTACCAGCACACTGTGACCATCTGTAACAGCACACCGTGAGCATCTGTACCAGCACACTGTGACCATCTGTGCCAGCACACAGTGAGCATATGTACCAGCACACTGTGACCATCTGTACCAGCACACTCTGACCTTCTGCACCAGCACACTGTGACCATCTTTACCAGCACACTGTGTGCATCTGTACCAGCACACTGTAACCATCTGTACCAGCAAACTGTGCGCATCTACCAGCACACTGTGACCATCTGTACCAGTGCACCATGACTATCTGTACCAGCACACTGTGACCATATGTGCCAGCCCACTGTGAGCATCTGTACCAGCACAGCATGACCATCTGTACCAGCACACTGTGAGCATCTACAAGCACACTGTGACCAACTGTACTAGCGCACCATGACTATCTGTACCAGTACGGTGAGCATATGTACCAGCACACCATGACCATCTCTACCAGTACACTGTGATTATCTGTACCAGCGGTCCGTGACCATCTGTACCAGCACTCCGTGACCATCTATACCAGCACACCGTGACCATCTCTACCAGCACACTGTGACCATTTGTACCAGCACACCGTGATAATCTGTACCAGCACATCATGTCTACCTGTACCTACAAACCGTGGCTCTCTGTGCCAGCTCATCTTGCTTCTCTGTGCCAGCACACTGTGAATTTCTGTACCAGCACAGAGTTAATTTCTGTACCAGCACATCATGGCTCTCTTTACCAGCACACTGTGACTATCTGTACCAGCACACTGTGACTATCTGTACCAGCACACTGTGAATTTCTGTACCAGCACACCATAACTATCTGTACCAGCACTCCATGACTATTTGTATTTCTACATCCTGGCTCTTTGTGCCAGCACATCATGGCTCTCTGTACCTGCAAACCATGGTTCTCTGTACCAGCTCACTGGTTCTGTGCCAGCTTATCTTGGTTCTCTTACCAGCACATCGTGGCTCTCTGTGCCAACTCATCTTGGTTCTCTGTACCAGCACACTGTGAAATTCTGTACCAGCACACCGTGAATTTCTGTATCAGCACACCGTGACTATCTGTACCAGTGCACTGTGTATTTCTGTACCTGTGCACCATGAATTTCTGTATCTGCACACCGTGACTATCAGTACCAGAGCACTCTGAATTTCTGTACCTGCACACCGTGACTATCTGTACCAGCACACTGAATTGCTCTACCAGCACACCGTGAATTTCTGTATCAGCACACCGTGACTATCTGTAGCAGCACACTGTGAATTTATGTACCTGCACACCGTGACCATCTGGAGCAGCACAGCGTAAGCATCTGTACCAGCGCACCGTGAATTTCTGTACCTGCACATCATGACTAGCTGTAGCAGCACACCATGACTATCTGTAGCAGCACACTGTAATGGTCTGTACCAGCACACTGTGACTATCTGTACCAGCACACTGTGATGATCTGTACCAGCACACCGTGACTATCTGTACCAGCACACTGTGAGTATCTATACCAACACATCGTGACTCTCTGTACCAGCACACCATGAATTTCTGTACCAGCACACCTTTAATTTCTGTACCAGCAGCCTGTGACTATCTGTAGCAGCACACCATGACCATCTGTACCAGCTCACCGTGACCACCTGTACCAACTCACCGTGACTATCGCCACCAGCACACCGTGACCATCTGTACCAGCTCACCGTGACCACCTGTACCAACTCACTGTAACTATCGCCACCAGCACACCGTGACCATCTGCACCAATACACCATGACTATCTGTACCAGCACACCAGGCTTCTCTGTACCAGCATAGCATGGTTCTCTGTGCCATACACCGTGACATCTTTACCTGCACACCATGACTATCTGTATCAGCACACTGTGACTATCTTTACCAGCACACCATGACCATCTGAACCAGCACACCGTGACCATCTGCACCAGCACACCATGACCATCTGTACCAGCTCACCGTGACCACATGTACCAACTCACCGTAACTATTGCCACCAGCACACCGTGACCATCTGTACCAGCTCACCATGACTATCTGTACCAACTCACCGTGACTGTCTAAACCAACTCACCATGACTACCTGTAGCAGCACACCGTGACTATCTGTAGCACCACACTGTGACCATCTGTACCAGCATACCATGACCATCTGTACCAGCAGAAAATGATTACCGGTACCCCTACATCCTGGCTCTCTATTCCAGCACACCTGTGGCTCTCTATACCAGCACATCATGACTATCTGTACCAGCACACCATGACTATCTGAAGCAGTACACTGTGACTATCTGTACCAGCACACCATGACCATCTGTAGCAGCTCACCGTGACCACCTGTACCAACTCAGCGTGACTATTGCTACCAGCACTCCGTGACCATCTGTACCAGCTCACCGTGACCATCTGTACCAGCAGAAAATGATTACCGGTACCCCTACATCCTGACTCTCTATGCCAGCACACCATGGCTCCCTGTACCAGCACATCATGACTATCTGTACTAGCACACCATGACTATCTGAACCAGTACACTGTGACTATCTGTACCAGCACACCATGACCATCTGTATCAGCTCACCGTGACCACCTGTACCAACTCAGCATGACTATTGCTACCAGCACTCCGTGACCATCTGTACCAACTCACCGTGACTATCGGTACCAGCTTACCGTGACTATCAGTACCAGCACACCCTGACCATCTGTACCAGCTCACAGTGACCATCTGTACCAACTCACTGTGACTATCTGTACGAGCACACCATGACCATCTGTACCAGCACACCTTGACTATCTGAACCAGCACACTGTGACCATTCAGATACATAATTCCCTGAAAGTTGCATCACAGGTAGACAGGGTTGTGAAGAAATCTTTTGGCATACTGGCCTTCATAAATCAAAGTATTGAGTATAGGAGTTGGGATTTTATGGTGAAGTTGTATAAGACATTGGTGAGGCCAACTTTGGAGTATTGTGTGCAGTTCTGGTCGCCTAACTACATAAAGGATATCAGTAAGATTGAAAGATTGTAGAGAAGATTTACTAGGATGTTGCCAGGTCTTAAGGAGTTGAGTTACAGGGAAAGATTAAACAGGTTAGGAACA
The DNA here is from genome assembly GCA_026770705.1 of Isurus oxyrinchus. Classification (NCBI taxonomy): domain Eukaryota; kingdom Metazoa; phylum Chordata; class Chondrichthyes; order Lamniformes; family Lamnidae; genus Isurus; species Isurus oxyrinchus. The sequence goes on from JANJGN010000010.1 coordinate 105,449,216, forward strand.
CCTTGGAGTGTAGAAGAATGAGAGGAGATTTGATAGAAGTTTACAAAATTATAAGGGGTATAGACAGAGTAAATGCGAGTAGGCTCTTTCCACTTAGATTAGGAGAGATAAACACGAGAGGATATGGCTTTAGGGTGAAAGGGGAAAGATTTAGGGAGAACATTAGAGGGAACTTCTTCACTCAGAGAGTGGTGAGAGAGTGGAACGAGCTGCCATCTGACGTGGTAAATGCGGACTCACTCTTAGGTTTTAAGAATAAATTGGATAGATACATGGATGGGAGAGGTCTGGAGGGTTACGGACTCGGTGCAGGTCAATGGGATTAGCGGAATAATATTTCGGCACAGACTAGAAGGGCCGAATGGCCTGTTTTCTGTGCTGTAGTGTTCTATGGTTATATGGTTCTATCTGTACCAGCACACCGTGACTAACTGAACCATCACACTGTGACCATCTGTACCAGCACACAGTGACTATCTGTACCAGCACACAGTGACTATCTGTACCAGCACATCAGGGCAATCTTTATCTGTACACCGTGATGATCGGTAGCAGCATACCGTGACCATCTGTACCAGCACACTGTGGTCATCTGTACCTGCACACTGTGGTCATCTGTACCAGCACACTGTGACTTTCAGCACCAGCACAGCATGGCTATCAGTACCAGCACAGCGTAACCATTTGTACCAGCTCCCCGTGATCATCTGTACCTGCACACCGCAGCTCTGTACCAGCACACCACGGCTCTCTCTACCTGCACATAGTGGCTCTCTGTACCTGCTCACATTGAATCTCTGCACCAGCTGACCTTGACTATCTGTACCAGTACACCATGACCATCTGTACCAGCACACCATGACCATCTATACCAGCACACCGTGACATCTGTACCAGCACACCGTGACATCTGTACCAGCACACCCTGGCTCTCCTTGCCAGAACACCGTGGCTCTCTGTGCCAGCACATCATGTGGACTGACCCTTAGTGGATTGTTGATATTGGGCATATAGGAGAGCATGATGATGCTTCTCAAGGCCACCCCTGAGAACCATATATTATTTGGTATTATCCAGCTGTGGCTGAGAAATGTATGTCTTTGGATGCACTCTGGATGATGATGTTAAGGGGGCCACAAGCCGACAGTCAGGAAGGTGCCAGCCATCTCCCTGTTACCATGTGCATCAAGTTCAGAAATAAATGTGTCCAAATGGCACCAAAGAATTTCAAACATGGGCGATTTCTCCATGTGGACACTTTGGGGACCTAATGGAAAATGTCTGCAGTATTGTTAGAATCATATCTCTCAAGGCTGAAGTTTTCTTTTACAAAATGGAAGGACATGGCATAATCTGGATGCTAACTTGGGATATTTTTTAGAAGAAGGTCATAAGTTCACCTTGGAACTGTAAACAAGCAGGCCTCTTCCAAGAAATCACCTGGCCTGTATGGTGCTTGAGAAGGTTGTTTGTTTGTGTTGAACTGCAGAGAATTTTAATTAATGAAAAGCTGGGAGACAAAATGGCAGTCACTTGGAAGAGAGGAAAAAAAACTTCAGTTGTGAGCCTGCTTGTTTGGAAGGCAGTTTTGTTGGAGAACAAGCTGAGAAAGGAAGGCTACTTTGACTGGCTCCCTCTCTCTACCTTGCCTAAAATTGTGTGTGTGGCTATCAACCTGTTGCCAGGGAACCCACATCTGAATGAAACCAGTCTGATTTGGACCTGCAAAGCTGAGACCAGTGATGGGAACTTCCAGGCACCCACACAAGAGAACTCCAGGCCGACAGTGTTGAGACCCTGCAGACCTCATCCTGTATTTTATAACGCTCATCTCTGTAGAGAGACCCTGTTTGTCCTGTGTGTGTGTCCATGTGTGTCTGCCTATGTCTGTGTGTGTGTCCATGTGTGTCTGTGTATCTGAGTGCATCTGTCTGTGTCTGTGTCCATGTGTGTCTGTGTGTGTGCCCATGTGTGTCTGTGTCTGTGTGTGTTTGTCTGTGTCTGTGTATGTCTGTCTGTATCTGTGAGTGTCCATTTGTGGCGGTGTGTGTGTCTGTCGGTGTGTCCATGTGTGTCTGTCTATGTCTGTGTGTGTGTCTGTGTGTCCATCCATGTGTGTCTCTGTGTGTGTGTGTGTATGTCTGTGTGTGTCTGTCTGTGGGTACCTTTGTGTGCGTATGTGTGTGTGTGTGTGTCTGCTGGGGGGGAATTCTTTAGGAAGAGATAGATAGTTAGACTTCCCGTTTACAATTGTTAACCAGTACTTGCAACTTGTTAAAAGAAGTTTTGTTTTAAAATAAATTAATCATTGAGTTTTTGAAAGAAGCCTGTTTAGAGTCTTCTTTTCTTCTGGGGTACTAGAGATATAGGTGCACAATTGGCCATTTTGTTAAGAAAATTAAACTTTTAAATTAATGGTACAGCCTACGGAGTAGTGGGGACAGATAATTCATGCAGTCCTTCCATCCCAGTTGTAACTAGCATGATGACTACTAAAATTTATCCTAGGGATCATGATTCCAGTTCATATTGGAGCTGAACAGGGTAAACTGAGGTCTTCATTCACCTCAAAACTGGAAAGTTTATGCTAGAACATCCTGACTATCTGGGAAAATTGGAGAAAGTTTCAGACCCAACAGTGACTAAAGAATCTTTCTCCATCGAGATCAACACTATATCTCTGGGCTGTTGATCAAGATGTGGCTTGAGAAGGGCTTCTCTGATTGGTGGCTTCAACAGTGGAAACTTGGACTATGCTATCTCCCTGCCACTCAACCATACACTGGAGGAAAACATTCCCAAGTTAGTTCCAGATGTCCGGTCTCCCTACAAGAACCAACCAGAGCATGTTTCCATCAGAGTGTCTGTCCTGGGGCTGGATTTTGCCAGAGATCCTGTTTCAAACACACTCCCCGATCACTGAGATCATTCCATGTCTTTTCCAGTTGACCAGTTTGGCTATTTGCCCTTCACAGTCTTCAGAGGATTGCCCAGCCCACATCCCAGCTGTTCCAGTACAGCCCTTGTGTTCATGCAGGTCTTCATTCAAAGATATGGCAATGAATTTTGGGACCAGGGCCTGAATTTTTCGCTCGGTGCACGTGTGATTGGCAGGCCCTGTAACGGATATGAACTCTGCTCCCACACAAGACCAGCAGCCAAAGGACTGGCTGGCCAATGAACAGCCGGCCAGCATCAAACTTGCTTTCTGATAGGCCAGTGCTGCCGGGAATGGGGCGGGAACAGGGTTGGCACATCAATGGAACCAACTGCAGGTGGGGTGTCTAAAAGCACAAGAAGGAAGTGAAGTTTGTACTGTGTAATTTTGGGGGAGGGCTGCCGACCTTGGGATTTAAAATTTTCATTCAAGATTGAAGGACAGGAAGATCATGGCCAAGGAATAGGGCAATGTCATTTAGAGCTGCAAGCCATGGAAGAAGGCGTAGAAATGCCTGCAGCCAAGCAGACCCTCACTTCTCTGCCTGCAGGCATTCATCCAGGCCGGGAGTGATCACCGGGAGATACTGCTGCCGTATCACGGCAAGAGGAGCCCTCCACATCTCACCAAGAAGGCTTGGACCTAGCTGGCAGCACCAGTCAGCTGCAGAAGTGGCCGTACGAAGGGCCTGGGTGCAGTGCCAGAAGAGGGTGAATGACCTTCTTCACTCCGAATCAATGTTTATGGTATAGGCTTGCATTTGGTGGGGCTTGAGGGTGTAAAGCTCTGAGCTAAGGTCAACACATCTTCCTGCTCCTAGAAACCTGCCAGGGACTAGACAGGATGGTAGGCATCCACTTATCCTTTATGTTCTTTCATAAGAAAATCTCTGTAATGTGCTGGGCATTTAAACCAGTGATATTGGGGAGGAGGATGTAATATTCTGGCACACTGAGGAAGGATTCATGAATGTGCTCTTGTCCTCATGGGAGAAGAGGAAGCACAAAGCTCTAGAGCAAAGTCATATTGGTGGGGGAGTGCAAAATCTTGCACTGTTGACTCCGATGGAGGAAGATATTTTGGAACTTGCATGCGAGCATGGAGTGAGATCCACCAGTCACAGAGAGGCTGGGGTTTCGGAGGACAGTAAGAGTGAAGTGGACACACATTAGATTGGGGGGGTCTTGGATATGGAGGGCAATGGGTGAAAGGCTGTCAGGTGAAATCCACTTATCCTTTATGATCTTTCATAAATCTCTGATTAGCGCTATGCCCAATTTCAAAATCTAGCTGAATTGGCCTATTCTGAATCTTAAAAGCTTATGGATACTTATACTTGTTTTTCCTCCATCAGAAGGATCATCTTCAAGATGAGCTTATGATCCGGAAAGGCCACCATTAACATCGGAGGAGGAGGGATCCTCAGATGCATCTGCATCACACCCTCGCTCTACACCTTGCACCACCTCAGGTACATGCACTTTGGTGGGTCTGAGCGCTCTGGCAAAGGTGGCTGCACATGCAGGGGAACGCATGTCACATTCGCCTGAGAAGATGTCGGAGACAGAGAATCCCCAGGCCTATGACAATCAGAGGAGTGTTGGAGGGCAGGAAGATGCTGAGTCCCAGGCAGATGATGAGCCTCTGGAGTCATGCATTAGGCAGCAAATGCTGCATCACAGAATTCTAATGGCACAGAAGGAGGCCATTCAGCCCATTGTGTCTGCAACAGCTCTCCGAATGAGTATTATGACTTAGTGCCAATCTCCTGCCTTTTCCTAGTATCCCTGCACATTGTTTCTATTTAAATAATCATCTAATGCCATCTTGAGTGTCTAGTTGAGCCTGCCTCCACCACACTTCCAGGCAGTGCATTCCAAACCCGGACCAATCACTGTGTGAAAAAGGTTTCTCACATCACCTTTGCTTCTTTTGCAAATGATTAAATCTGTGCCCTCTCATTCTTGATCCTTTTACAAGTGGGAACAGTTTCTCTCCATCCACGCTATCCTGCCCCTTCATGATTTTGAACATCTCTATCAAATCTCCTCTCAGCCTTCTCTCCAAGCAGAACAGTCCAAACCTCTCCAATCTATCCTCACAGCTGAAGCTTCTCATCCCTGGAACCATTCTTGTAAGCCTCTTCTGTACTCTCTCCAATGTGTTCACATCCTTCCTATAATGTGGTGCCCAGAACTATACACAACACTCCACCTGAGGTCTAATGAGTGTCTTATATAAATTCAGCATAACCTCCTTGTTCTTGTACTCTCTGCCCCTATTAATAAAATCTAGGGTACTGTATGCTTTATTAACTGCTCTCCCCACCTGTCCTGGCACCTTCAATGATCAATGCACATGTACACCCAGGTCTCTCTGCTTCTGCACACCCTTCAAAATTTGACCCCATATTTTATATTGCCTGTCCATGTTCTTCCAACCGAAATGCATCACCTCACACTTCTCCACATTGAACTTCACCTGCCATCTATCTGCCCACTCCACCAACTTGTCTATGTCCTCTTGAAGTTCTACACTGTCCTCCTCACAGTTTACAACACTCCCAAGCTTCGTATCATCCCCTGCACACCAAGATCTAGATCATTAACATATGTCAGAAACAGCAAGGGTCCTAAAACCGACCCCTGGGGAACTCCACTACAAACCATCCTCCAGCCCAAAAAATATCCATTGACCATTAATCTCTGCTTCCTACTTTTCAGCCAATATTGAATCCACGTTCTACCGTCCCTTTTAATCCATGAGCAATAACTTTTCTCACAAGTCTGTTGTGTGACATTGCATCAAATGCCTTTTGAAAGTCCATGTACACCATATCAACAGCATTATCCTCATCGACTTTTCTGTCACCTCTTCGAAAAACTCCAAGTTAGTTAAACACCTCCGTCATGGCCCCTTCAACTATGTGTAAATTCCATTTAGGTCCCTAATACCGACCCCTGGGGAACTCCAGCCCAAAAAATATCCATTGACCATTAATCTCTGCTTCCTATTTTTCAGCCAATATTGAATCCACATTCTACTGTCCCATTTACTCCATAAGCGATAACTTTTCTCACAAGTCTGTTGTGTGACATTGCATCAAATGCCTTTTGAAAGTCCCTGCTCCTCCTTTTACCACCCTTTTACTATATATCTGCCTGTAGAAGGCTTTGGGATTCCCCTTTATGTTGGCTGCCAGTCTTTTTTTGTAATCCCTCTTCACTTCTCTAATATGCTTTTTCACCTTCCTTCTGAACCTTCTGTACTCCTCTTGGTTCTCAATTATATTTTCTATCTGACACCTGTCATAAGCACATTTGTTCTTCTTTATCTTAAAACCTATCTCCTTTTTCATCCAGGCAGCTCTGGATTTGTTTGCCCTCCTTTCCGTTCCAATGGAACATACCTTGACTATGCTCGAACCAATTCTTTTTTAAAGCAGCCCATTGTTCACCTACAGTTTTTCTTGCCAATCTTTTGTTCCAGTCTATTTGGTCCAACTCCGTTCTTGCCCCATCGAAGTTGGCTCTTGTTTAGTTAATTATTCTTACTCTGGATTGCCTATCATCCTTTTCTATCATCATCCTAAAACGTACAATATAATGATCGCTATCTCCTAAATGTTCCCCCACTGACACTTGAGCGACTTGGCCCACCTCATTTCCAAGAACCAGGTCCAACATATACTGCTGTAGAAAATTCTCCTGAACAGAACTTTTGCCCCTCTCCACCCTTTACACTACCATTGCCCCAGTCTACGTTCAGGTAATTAAAGTCCCCATTATAACTACTCTACAATGCCTGCACCTCTCTTCCCTGCAGATTTGTTCTTCTACGTCCTTCTCACTATTTGGCGGTCTATAGAATGCACCGAGCAATGTAATTGCCCCCTTTTTGTTCCTTAGCTCTGGCCAAATTGATTCTGTCCTTGAACCCTCTGGAACACCCTCTTTCTCCAGCACTGCAATGCTCTTCTCAACCAATACCGCTACCCCTCCTCTTTTCTTTCCTTTCCTATCTTTTCTGAACACTTTGTACCCGGGAGTATTTAACACCCAGTTCTGACCTTCTTTGAGCCAGGTCTCTGTTATTGCCATAACATCCTATTTCCACATGGAAATCTGTGCCTGTAACTCCCCAATCTTATTTTCTTATTTACTATACTCCGTGCATTCATATACATGCATAGTAACTCTAATTTAGATTTTGTTACTTTCTCCCTTACCCCGACTTTACCCATTAACTTACTATTCTCTGTACGAGTGCGATATGCCTCAACCAATATTTTTTGCATCCTGGTATTCCTCTCGGATATTCTCTCCTGGTTCCTGCACTCCTGTTGAGTTAGTTTAAAGCCATCCCAACAGCACTAGCAAAACATCCCTCAAGGACCTCAGTCCCGGCTCTGTTCAGATGCAACCTGTATGGCTTGTACAAGTGCTATCTCCCCCCAAGCCAGTCCCAGTGTCCCAGGAACCTAAAGCCGTCCCTCCTGCACCATCTTTCCAGCCACACATTCACCTGCCTTATCCCCCTATTTCTGTACTCAATGGCACGTTGCACTGGGAGCAATCTGGAGATTACTACATTAGAGGTCCTGCTTGCTAATTTTCTACCGAGGTCCCTAAATTCTGATTGCGGAACCACATCCCCCTTCCTACTTAAGTCATTGGTATCAATGTGGACCATGACCTCTGGCTGATCACCCTCCCCCAGAAGAATGCCCTGCAGCCGCTCTTTGTCATCCTTGAGCCTGGCACCAGGGAGGCAACATACCATTCTGGAGTCACGTCTACTGCCACAGAAACCAATGAATCCCCTATCACTATAGCTCTTCCTTTCTTCTTCCTCCCCTCCTATACAGTCAAGCTGCTCAAGGCGCACAAACTTGGCTCTGACTGCACTCCTCTGAAGAACCAGCGCCCTCACCAGCTTCCAAAACAGAAAACCAATTTGTGAGTGAGACCCCATGGGACTCCTGCACTACCTGTTGGCTTCTCTTGGCCTGCATGGTGGTCACTCATTCCCTCTCTGCCTCCAGGCCCTTAAGCTGCGGTGTGACCACTTTTCTTAATGTGCTATCCATGTAGTTCTCAGCCTCGCGGATGTCCCACGGTAACTCTAGCCGCCGCTTGAGCTCTGAAAACCAGAGCTCAAGTTTCTGCAGCTGGCAGCACTTCCTGCACATGTGGTCATTTGGATCATGGTAGTGTCCATGACTTCAGACATATTGCAGGACACACATTCCACTCAACTGCCCTGCCATGTCTTAACTCTACTTCCCTTATGTTAACTTTTTTCTGCTTTGAATTATTTATGTTACTTTATTTCTATTGGCCATAAATTTTCCTTATTCCTGGTGCTTCTCAGCTAAATCCAAGTAGAGCTATTTGTTTAAAAATATTACACTTATCTAATTTATTCACCAATTACTTACAAAGGCTATCGCTCTTCTTTCTGAGGAAAGTTAGAAAAGGAAAGGATTACCTCCTCCCTCCTCACCGAACTCCCACAGTCACCAAACTCCAACTGAAGCACTCTACTACAGCCCAAACCAGCATGCCAGTGTAGCCTTGGATATCTAGTGGGATGTACATAGAAATCTGGCAGTTCCTGGCATGCCATGATTCATAGAATGGAGGAGTCCATGTCGAGTATGGGCACTGCATTGACCCTTAACTCTGAAAACACAGCATCATCCTTAGAGAGATTGGCAACCCTCATGGAGCACCAGCTCCACGAGCTCAATCAAGGGGTTCTGAGGGTTGTGTTCAGATCTGTGAGCTCATGCAATGTGACCTCAGCAGGGCACTGCCAATGTGAGAGATGGATGAGGCACCTAGTGACTCTGCTAGCTGCTCGTCCATCTATGGTGAATGGGGAGGTTCAAACAAATCTCATGTTGGCAGATGACCTGCAGCTCCATGCACCTGGGGCTCCTCTCAGGGCACTCCTGGTGATGGCAGCAGCTCCTCTACCTCTCAGCCAGTGATCATTGTATCTGAGGAAACCACAATGAATGAGGAGTGCCCAGCCATTAGGCTGAAGTCTCCCACCTAGTCAGGCCCCTCACAGGCCCAAGCGACCACAGGACAGCCACCAAAGTCATCAAGGCCGACAGGCATCAAAGCAGCCTGCCTTCAATGCAGCAGCCGGCGATGGGGGAGCACCAAGATGGAGCACTCATAAACAGCTCACGAAATCATTATAAAACACAAGGGCTCTCACCGGTGAGATCGTTATTGTTGTTACTTGTCTCATATTTTATTTTGCTGTCATACCACTGTATTAAAATGTAACCTTATGTCACATGTCCTTCTGTGCTTTCTGTGCCAGTAAGATCGGAGGCCTTCAACTCAAAGCTAAACAGCGATTGGGCAGGGTAGTTTATTTCAGGAGGAGGCACAAGAGAAAGAGACTTTCAGGAGCTGTGTCAGCTCCGACCATTAACATAACTGCAGCTGCCCAATGACTTGGAGTGTTGACTTTGGAGCCTACTGGAAGCTCCTTTGAATCGAAGCCTCGTAGGTCTCCCTGTCTCCCAAAAGCTGCCTCATAGCTAGGTCATCATCATGTGGCTGAGCAGGTTCCTCCTCAGAGTCTGTGCTGGATTTTGCCTCAGTGGAAGTTTCACCCTCCAACTGATCTCACCGAGAGAGCCAGATTGTGCATACACAGCAAACAGCCACAATGAGTCACCCGCGTTCCAGAGGAGATTGAAGAGAGCCTCCAGACCAGTCCAGGCAATGGAACCTCATTCTGAGGAGGCTTATCGCCTTCTCGATGATGGCCTTCATGGAGGCACAGCTTCTGTTGGACCTCTCCTCTGTGGGAGTTCTTGGATGTCTGGTTCTTGGTGTCATCAGCCACCTTTTTCAGGTGAGGAAAAAGTCATCTCCTCCAGAAGCCAGCTATCCAAGCATGCAAGGGGGATGAAAAGCCTTGGAACCCTGGAATGGTGGAGAATATAGGAGTCATGGCAAGAGTGGTAGGGAAACTATTGGAGAAATTTCTGAAGGAGAGTATCTATCTCCACTTGGAGAGGCAAAGTTTGATCAGGGATAGTCAGCATTGCTTTGTCAGAGGGAGGTCATGCTTAACAAATGTGACAGAATTTTTTGAGGAGATGACCAGATGTGTAGGTGAGGGTAGTGCAGTTGATTTGGTTTATATGAATTTCAGCAAAGCCTTTAACAAGGTCCCGCATGGGAGACTTATAAAGAAGGCAAAGGCACATGGGATACAGGGTAATTTGATAAGGTGGATTCAAAATTGGCATTGTTGTAGAAGACAGAGGGTGATGACAGAAGATGCTTTAGTGACTGGAAGCCAGTGTCCAATGGTGTACCACAGGGATCTGTGCTGGATCCCCTATTATTTGTCATTTATATAAATGACATAAATGACTATATGGGGGTAGGATTAGTAATTTTTCGGATGACACAAAGATTGGCCGGGTGGTTAACAGTGAGGTTGAGTGTCTTGGGCTACAGGAAGATATAGACGGGATGGTCAAATGGGCAGATAAGTGGCAGATGGAATTTAACCCTGAAAAGTGTGAGGTGATACACTTTGGAAGGAGTAATTTGACAAGAAAGTATTCAATGAACGGCATGGCACTGGGAAGTTCGGAGGAACAAAGGGACCTTGGCGTGTGTGTCCATAGTTCTCTGAAGGCAGAGGGGCATGTTAGTGCGGTGGTGAAAAAGGCATATGGCACACTTGCATTTATTAATTGAGGCATAGATTACAAAAGTAGGGAAGTCATGTTGAAGTTGTATAGAACCTTAGTGAGGCCACAGCTGGAGTACCGTGTGCTGTTCTGGTCGCCACATTATAGGAAGGATGTGATTGCACTGGAGGGTGTGCAGAGGAGATTCACCAGGATGTTGCCTGGGATGAAACATTTAAGTTATGAAGAGAGGTTGGATAGACTTGGGTTGTTTTCGTTGGAGCAGAGAAGACTGAGGGGCGACCTGATCGAGGTGTACAAGATTATAAGGGGCATGGACAGGGTGGATAGGGAGCAGATGTTCCCCTTAGCAGAAGGGTCAGTCACAAGGGGACATAAGTTCAAGGTGAGGGGCAAGAGTTTTAGAGGGGATGTGAGGGAAAACTTTTTTACCCAGAGGGTGGTGACGGTCTGGAATGCACTGCCAGGGAGGGTGGTGGAGGTGAGTTGCCTTACATCCTTTAAAAAGTACCTGGAGGAGCACTTGGCACGTCATAACATTCAAGGCTATGGGCCAAGTGCTGGTAAATGGGATTATGTAGGTAGGTCAGGTGTTTCTCACGTGTCGGTGCAGACTCGATGGGCCGAAGGGCCTCTTCTGCACTGTGTGATTCTGTGAACTTCCAGGATACCTTGCACAGACCTGGAGGGTCTGCTGCTGATGATCACACACTAGCTGGACGCTGAGCGAGTGGCAGCCCTTATGATTCACAAAGGCTCCCGGCTCCCGGCAGGTGCCCTGATCACCACCTGGGTGCAATCAATGGCTTCCTGAATCTTTGGGAAGCTTGCAATAGCTGCAAATCCTCCTGCACATTCTGCCTAGCTGCCCTCGTCTGTTTTGAAATGTATGAAGGCGTTGACCCTTCTGAAGAGTGTGTCTGTCACAAGCGTTACACAGCTGTGTGCTGCGGATTGTGGCACTTCTCACAGATCTCCCACAGGACCCTGGAAGGAACTTGAGACATAAAAAGTGAGGGCGACAGTCACTTCTAGCGCCGCTGGCACTGGGTGCCCACCTACACAGCTGGAAACTAAATCAGGCCCTATCATCTCACAGATTGAAATTACTGTCTCCCTTGAGGCAGATCCTCCTTCTGCACTGCACTTTAGTCATCTCAAGATGGCTGGATCTAACCCTGGAAACTCATCCAGCTGGGTAATGCCGCCCCCTCCTGCTCCTTCTCCCTTGCAAGCCTTGTTGACCTTCAACCCCTTCAGATTGTGCTGCTTGGTCTTGCGGGCAGATTCTATGATGATGTCTGCAGTCGGCTGGCCTCCTCTCCCTTCATGCCCTCTCCACCTCATCTGAGGAAGTGCCTCCAGCTGAAATGACAATACCCATTTTTCACCTTTTGCTTTGCATTTTGCTTTCCTTCATGAAGCAGTAGCCAGTCTGTAAAAGCCTACGTATGGATTTAAGCCTCCTAACTTACATAAGAAATGAGCAGGATGGTTCATTGATGGGACAGGTCTGCCCAAACTATTCAATACCATGTGAACTCATACCCCATCACACCTCCATCCCTCCTGAGCCTTATATCCCACCTTGGATGTAGAAAGTGTAAAATGTGCAATCCCCAGCTGCCCATGTTTCCCATGCACTAACTGCAAAAATGCACGGTCCTCTCAAAATTGCAGTGGACTGCCTCAATTGGCCCTTTGATTGACATCAGATGGGCTGCCAAACTCAGGTACATCTGCCCAGCATAATATCGCTATGCAGCTTGATGATGTCGGAAGCCCCTCCCATCTGGCTCCATCTGGTCCACAAGGAATAATAGCTGAGCCCAAGTCAGCAAACGCAGTGCTGACATCATTATTAAAGTTACATGAATCAGGAATTGACAATTTTTTTTTATTCATTCATGGGATGTGGGATTCACTGGCTGGGCTAGCATTTACTGCCCGTGTCTAGTTGCCCTTGAGAAGGTGGTGGTGAGCTGCCTTCTTCAACCACTGCAGTCCTTGGCCTTCTGGGTGGTAGTGGTCGTGGGTTTGGAAGGTGCTGTCTAAAGAAACTTGGTGAATTCCTGCAATACATCTTGTAGATGGTAAACACTGCTGCTACCGTGCGTCGGTGGTGAAGGAAGTGAATGTTTGTGGATGTGGTGCCAATCAATCGGACTGCTTTGTCCTGGACGGTGTCCACTTCTTCATTGTTATAAGTGCTGCACACATCCAGGCAAGTGGAGAGTATTCCATCACACTCCTGACTTGCACCCTGTGGATGGTGGACAGGCTTTGGGGAATCAGGAGGCGAGTTATTCGTCCCACAATTCTCAGCTTCTGGCCAGCTCTTGTAGCTGTCCTGGTACTGAGATGACTGACCTCCAACAACCATAACCATCTTCCTTTGTGCTAGGTATGACTCCAATCAACAGAGAGTTTTCCCCCTGATTCCCATTGACTCTCATCTCACCTTGGGAGTTCAGCTCTTTTGTCCATGTTTGAACCAAGGCTGTAATGAGGTCAGGAGATGAGTGGCCCTTGCGGAATCCAAACTGGGTATCAGTGAGCAGGTTATTGCTAAGCAAGTGCTGCCTGATGACCTCTTCCATTACTTACCGATGATTGAGAGTAAACTGATGGGGCAGTAATTGGTCGGGTTGGATTTGTCCTGCTTTATGTGTACAGGACGTACCTGGGCAATTTTCCACATAGCGGGGTAGATGCCAGTGTTGTAGCTGTACAGGAACAGCTTGGCTAGGGGCACAGCAAGTTCTGGAGCACAAGCCTTAAGTACTATTGCCAGAATATTGTCAGGACCCATAGCCTTTGCAGTATCCAGTGCCTTCAGCCGTTTCTTGATATCACGTGGAGTGAATCGAATTGGCTGAAGACTGGGGACGTCCAGAGGAGGCCGAGATGGATCATCGACTCAACACTTCTGGCTGGAGATTGTTGCGAATGCTTCAGCCTTATCTTTTGCACTGATATGCTGGGCTCCTCCATCATTGGGGATAGGGATATTTGTGGAGCCTCCTCCTCCAGTCAGTTGTTTAATTGTCCACCACCATTCACGACTGGATGTGGCAGGACTGTGGAGCTTAGATCTGATCCGTTGGTTGTGGGATCGATTAGCTCTGTCTATCACTTGCTGCTTTTGCTGTTGGCACGCAAATAATTCTGTGTTATAGCTTCACCAGGTTGACATCTCAGTTTTAGGTATGCCTGGTGCTGCTCCAGGTATGCCCTCCTGCACTCTTCCTTGAATCAGGGTTGATCCTCTGGCTTGATGGTAATGGTAGAGTGGGGGATATGCCGGGCCATGAGGTTACAGATTGTGTTCGAGTACAATTCTGCTGCTGCTGATGGCCCACAGCACCTCATGGATGCCTAGTCTTGAGTTGCTAGATCTGTTCGAAATCTATCCCATTTAGCATGGTGGTAGTGCCACACAACACAATGGAGGATATCCTCAATTTGTCTCCACAACGACTGTGTGATGGTAATTCCTTTCGATACTATCATGGACAGATGCATCTGCAGCAGGCAGGATGATGAGGTCAAGTATGTTTCTCCCTCTTGTTGGTTCCCTCACCACCTGTGGCAGACCCAGTCTAGCAGCCGTGTCCTTCAGGACTCGGCCAGCTCGGTCAGTAGTGGTGCTACCGAGCCACTCGGTGATGGACGTTGAAGCCCACCCAGTGTACATTCTGCGCCCTTGCCAGCCTCAGTGCTTCCTCCAAATGATATTCAATATGGAGGAGCACTGATTCATCAGCTGAGGGAGGGCGGTACATGGTAATCAGCAGGAGGTTTCCTTGCCCATGTTTGACCAGATGCCATGAGACTTCATGGGGTCCACAGTCAATGTTGAGGACTCCCAGGGCAACTCCCTCCTGACTGTATACCACTGTGTCACCACCTCTGCTGAGCCTGTCCTGCTGGTGGGACAGGACATACACAGGGATGGTGATGTAAGGTATGATTCTGAGAGGATGACTATGTCAGGCTATTGCTTGACTAGTCTGTGAGACAGCTCTCCCAATTTTGGCACAAGCCCCCAGATGTTAGGAAGGAGGACTTTGGACAGGGCTGTGTTTGCCTTTGTTGTTTCCGGTGTCTAGGTCAATGCCCAGTGGTTCATCCGGTTTCATTCCTTTTTTGTGACTTTGTAGCAATTTGTTACAACTGAGTGGCTTGTTAGACCATTTCAGAGGACAGGAAAGAGTCAACCACATTGCTGGGGTCACATGTAGGCCAGGCCAGGTAAGGACAACGGATTTCCTTCCCTAAAGGGCATTAGTGAACCCTATGGTTTTCTAAATAATCGACAATGGTTTCATGGTCATCATTAGACTTTTAATTCCAGATTTTTATTGAATTCAAATTCCACCATCTGCCGTGGTGGGATTTGAACCTGGGTCTCCAGCATTACCCTGGGTCTCTGGATTACTAGTCCAGCAACATTACCACTATGCCATCCCCTCCCCCTGACCCTCCATTTTACATTTTACCCGCCGGCTGCAATGGCAGCTTTTCATGCCATTTCATCGCAAACCCGCCACATTATTTATGCATTCCTGGGATACACACCATTTCCATGGTGGGTGGGCTCCAATTCGCCTGCCACGCTGTCACTTCGTCGCTTCATCACGTCACGTGCCAGATTTAAAGTACAGCCACGCTCAGTGCTTCCAGCCTAGGACTGCAGCAAAGAAAACATGGTCCTGAAAGGCAAGAAGGCTGCAGTCCTCGAGCGCTTTTTGGGCACCATGGAAGCCCAATGTGATGTCCTCTACCCCCGGTCTGACCACAGGAGGGGCAGCAACATCACCACTCCAGCATAGTAGGTGATGGCAGTGGTGATCAGTGCCAATGCTGCACAAAAGAGGTTGGCCATCCAATGCAGATAGAGGATGAATAATCTCATCCATGCAGCCAGGGTATGGCAGCCATCTCATCTCTCTAAACTCACACACTCAAGCCCATCACACATTCACTAGCAACTCACACACTGCCAGCTCAAGGGACATCACCATCCATTCTCATATATATTCTCATATGTCTATCTGGCCTCATCTCCTCTGGAGAATGCCTCCTCAGCCCTCACCACCTTGAAGCCACTTGCACAGAACAACATGTGTCCCCCACACACACCCTGGGATACCCCCCCTTCCCCAGTACAGCCCTCATCCTGCATCTTCTTCCCGCACCTGAGGCAACTTCTCCCCCTTCCCCAAGCAAGCCCTAACCCTGTAGCCATTGAAAAGCTACCCACATATGCCGGTCTGGTAGGTAGAAACCCACCCATGAACCTTCCTAAAAGTGATGTGGTGCTGCCTGTGAAGCCTGGTGCTAATGACTGTAAGTGCTGCCTAAAGCAAGATAGGCA
Source organism: Isurus oxyrinchus (assembly GCA_026770705.1). Lineage (NCBI taxonomy): Eukaryota > Metazoa > Chordata > Chondrichthyes > Lamniformes > Lamnidae > Isurus > Isurus oxyrinchus. The sequence goes on from JANJGN010000010.1 coordinate 105,465,230, forward strand.
AACAAACCTTGAAGACCCGAGGCACCCAGTATCCAAGCTAGGTGCCCGTTCATCAATGGTGAGCAGGGAGGTCTAGAGCGACCTCATATCGATATACAAGCTGCCTGTCATCTCTGCAGGCTCCTCTCAGGGCGCTCTGGACGACAGCAGCAATTCCTCCACCCCTCTGCCAGTGACCGTGGCATCTGATGAGGCTGAGGTGACTGGGTAGATGCCAGCCATGGCACTGGCCACTCCCTACCAGGTGGGGCTAGCACAGACTCCACGGGCCAGAGGACGTCCACCAAGCTCATCAAGGCCAACAAGAAAGCAGAGTCAGCAGGCTGTCTCCAATGCTGGTGCCAGCAAGGGGTAGGGGGCACCAAGACATAGCACTCTCAAACGTAAGTTAAAGGCACCTTGAGCACAAGATGGACAGGTATGTCCATTTATGTTGACTCTATGTATACTGGTCTGGGGTTGAAGACCAGAAACACTTATGTAAATATTATTGAACTGTCAGAATGAGATAAATTGTGTTTTTGTTATCATGGCCTGAGTATGCTTCACCTTTTTTATTTTATTGTTGCAGGGTATGCCGGTATGTAATGCTGGCTGGAGGTGACTCTGAACTTTATTGCTCAGGCTCTGGGTGTTCTTTGTGTTCAAATGAAAGAATCCTTTCAGACATCCAGGATGGAGGCGGCAGTCCTGCCATACATTTGAAGCTGATCTTTGGTAGCCAAGCTGAAGGAGCGTTGGATCAAGGCGTTTCTGGTGTCCCTGCCTCCCTGGATGTAACCAAGATCTGCCTTCATAGGTTCTCCTCACCGTGCTCATCTTTGGACTCACTACTGGACTCATCATCTGTGGCCTGTGCAGCTGCGTCAAGATCATCTTCCTCCAGTGGGTCTGTCCTTGTCAGTGCCAGATTGTGGAGATCGCAGCATGCAACCACTATCAGTGACACACAATCTGGGAGTTATTGTAGTGCACCTCCTGAACGGTCCAGGCATTGAAAACACATCTTGAGAATATCTATGGTACTCTCTACCACCGCCCTTATCATGCCTCCATTGGTAGTATTGTAATGCTTCTCTGCCTCTCTTCCTAGGTGGTGGAGAGGCATCATGAGCCACCTCTTCAACAGATAGCCCTTGTCACTCCAGTCAGACTGGAGCACTGAAGAGCCTCAGACCTTGGAAGTGTCTGAGGATGTACGTGTCATGGGAGCTGCCAGAGTGCCTTGCACAGAGTTGCAGAATCTGCATCCAGTGATCACACGCTATCTGCACATTCATGGAGTGGAAGCCCTTCCTGTTGATGAAGGCACCCAGCTGACCCGCTGGCACCTTGATGGCCACATGTGTGCAGTCTATTGCACCCTGGACATGGGGGAACCCAGCAAACACTGCAAAGCCTCTGGCTCATTCAGCTGGGCTGGCCTCAACCATAGGGTAAAGAATAAAGGTCAGGACCTGCCTGAACAGAGCTTCTGTCACTAGCTTGACGCAACAGCTGATTGGGAGACACCTCACTGATCCCCCACTGACCTCTGGAAAGAACCAGAGGCACAGAAGTTGAGGGCCACTGTGACCTGCAGAGCCACTGGCGTGGAGTGTCCACCCACACAGTCAGAGCTGATCCCAGGCCCAATCATCTGACAAATGGAGGTGGCGGTCTCCCTTGAGAGGCAGAACCTCCTTCGGCATTGCACCCCTCCATTGCACCCTTGCTGGGAGTCGGAGTGGAGCAGACCTGTGGGAGACAGTCGGGAGCTGAGAAGCACCTATAAATACAGACTGGGAATTCAGCTAAGTCCTACCTCGCTGGGAGTCAGAGCAAAGCGAACCTGCAGGAGACAGTGGAGAATACACACTGGGGATTCGGGTGAGGCCTACCTTGCTGGGAGTTGAGAGCGGAGTGGACCTGCGAGAGACAGTCGGGAGCTGAGGAGCGCGCTATTTCGCTGTTTCAGCTGCTGTGAGGCTGCAGTCGGGGAAAAAGGTAAAAAAGGAACTGTGAAGTCACAGAAAGATGATAAGTTGATTGGCCAGTAAGTGCTCAGTCTATGGGACAGTGTGTGAGAAACCAGCTTAGGACAGGCAAGTTAAGGTAGATCTATAAATAAAAAGAACTAAAACTTTAAAATAATAAACCAAAATTTTAAAACTTTAAAATTAAAATCAAACAAAGATAAAAAAAGCAATAAAAAAAGTAATTTAAACAAATATCTAAGACACATAACTTGTAGTTAAGAAGCATATAACCTTTAGTTGTCAGTGGTACTAGCATTCAATAAACATAGTAAATTGTAGCACATATAGGAAGAAAGTAATTAAAGTAAATTAACTAAATAACATAAGTTAGAATGGCAGGACAGGTGTTACATTGCAGTTGTGAGATGTGGGAGCTTTTGGATGCCAAGGTGATCCATGACAAACGCGCCTGCAGCAAGTGTAAGCAGCTTAAGGATTTCCAGATCAAAATTATTGACCTGGAAGCTGAAATGCAGACACTGCGCAACAAAAGGGAGGAGGAGAAATACCTAGACACTTTGTTCCAGAAGACAGTCACACCTCACACCTCTTAGAAGAGGTTCATCTGTTTTGGTCAGCAGTGAGGGACAGGAGGATGTGACTGTCAGTGAGGCAGGTACTGGGACCAGGCTGACAGTAGCAGAGGAGTCTCAGGTTTTGCAACTGTCAAACAGGTTTGAGGTGCTCACAACCTGTGTGGATGAAAGCGAAGTCTGCATGGTGGAAGTGCTGGCTGACCGTGGCACTATGACACTGGAAGCCGTTCAAGTGGGAGGAGCAAAAAGAGATGTAGTGGTAGTAGGAGATAGTATAGTGAGGAGGATTGACATTGTTCTCTGCAGCAAAGAGCACAAGTCCAGGTGGCTATGTTGCCTGCCCCGTGCCAGGGTTCGGGGCATCTGCTCAGGGCTGGAGAGGAACTTGCAGTGGGAGGGGGAGGATCCAGCTGTCATGGTCCATGAAGGTACCAATGACATAGGTAGATCTAGGAAAGAGATTTTGCAAAGTTTGTATGAAGAGCTAGGCACCAAATTAAGAAGCAGAACCTCAAAGGTAATAATCTCTGGATTATTACCTGAGCCATGTGCAAATTGGCATAGGAGAAATCAGATTAGAGAGATGAATGCGTGGCTCAAAGATTGTTGTGGGAGAAGTGGGTTCCGGTTTGTGGGGCACTGGCATCAGTACTGGGGAAAGTAGAGGCTGTACCATTGGGACAGTTTACACCTGAGCCATGCTGGGACGAGTGTCCTTGCAAATTGCATAATTAGGGAAGTAGAGAGGGCTTTAAACTAAACAAGATGGCTGAGGGATCAAGCTTGGGTAGAAGTAGCAATTCAAGGTGTAGAGTCAAGACAGGAAAACAAAAAAGTAATACTTAATGACGATTAGAGAATAGCAGGAAGGGACAGAGAGAAAAAAACCTAAGAATATGTCAACAGTCAAGACTAGATGTTACAAAGGTAACAAAAAGACAAAACTGAAGACTCTCTATCTGAATGCACATACCATTCATAACAAAGCAAATGAATTGATGGCACACAATGAAGTAAATAAATATGATCTGATAGCAATTACAGAGCCGTGGCTGCAGGATGACAAAGAATGGGTCCTTAACATTGAAGGGTACATGACATTCAAGAAGAATAGGAAGCTAGGTAAAGGTGATGGAGTAGCATTGTTAATCAAAGAGGGCATGGCGGAATAGTTAGAGATGAACTTGGTTCAGGAGATCAGGATGTAGAATCGATTTGGGTGGAGATGAGGAATAGTAGGAGAAATAAGTCATTAGTGGGAGTGGTCTACAGGCCCCCTAACAGTAGCCACAGTATAGGACAAAGTATTCAAGAGAAAATATTGCGTGCTTGTGATAAAGGGATGGCAATAATCATGGGTGATTTTAATCTACACATAAACTGGAAAAATCACATTAGCTGTAGTAGCCTGGATGAGGAATTCTTAGAATGCTTTTGAGATTGGTTCCAGAACTAAGATCTAAGAAACTATCAGAGAATAGGCTATGGTATTATGTAACGTGACAGGATTAATTAATGACCTCAGAATAAAGGCACCCCTAGGTAGCAGTATTCAATTTTACATCCAATTTCAAAGGGAGAAGAGTGGGTCTAAGACCAGTAGCTTAAACTTAAATAAGGGCATCTATGTGGGTATGAAAGCTGAAGTGAATTGGAGGATAGATCAATAGAGAAGCAAAGACAGACATTTAAGGGGATATTTCAGAGTATTCAGAATAAGTGCATTCCAACTATAAAGAAAAATTCTAAGTGAAGGACCCACCATCTGTGGTTAACTAAAGATGTTAAGGAAAGCATCAAACTTAAGGAAAAAACATATAACTCCGCAAAGATGAGCGGCAGGACAAATGATTGGACAGAATATAAAGAATGGCAGAGAATGACTAAAAGGTTAATCAGGAGAAAGAAATTAGAATATGAGAAGAAGCTAGCTGGAAATGTAAAAACTGATAGCAAGAGTTTCTACAGGTATTTAAAAAGGAAAAGAGTAAGTAAAGCGAGTGTTGGTCATCTAGAGAGTGACAGTGGGGAGTTAATAGTAGATAATAAGGAATGGCGGAAGAAATGAACAAATATTTTGCTTCTGTGTTCACTATAGAGGATATAAAAAACATTCCAGTAATGGCTGCAAATCAGGAGGTAACGAGAGAAAGGTACTTGGTGAAATTGAAATCATTAGGGAACCGGTACTGAGCAAATTAATGGAGCTGCGGGCTGGCAAGTCTCCAGGTCCCGATGGAATACATTCTAGGGTCTTAAAAGAGGTGGTTTTGAGGTAGTCGATGCGCTGGTGTTAATTTTCCAAAATTCACTAAATTCTGGAAAGGTTCCATCAGATTGGAAAATAGCAAATATAACTCCTCTAACTCAAGAAGGGAGGGAGGCAGAAAACAGGAAACTATAGGCCGGTTAGCTTGGCATCTGTCGTGGGCAAGCTATTAGAATCAATCATTAAGGAGATTATAGCTAGGCACTTAGAAGAGCTCAAGGCAATAGGGAAGAGTCAGCATGGTTTTGTGAAAGGAAATCATGTTTAACCAATTTATTGGAATTTTTTGAAGGAGTAACATGCGGAATGGATAAAGGGAAGCCTATAGGTGTACTGTACTTCGATTTCCAGAAGGCATTTGATAAGGTGCCAGATCAAAGGTTATTACAAAAAATAAAAGTACATGGTGTAGGGGGTAACATATTAGCATGGATAAAAGATTGACTTGCTGGCAGAATGGAGAGAGTATGCATAAATGGATCTTTTTTTGATTGGCAGGGTGTAATGAGTGGAGTCCGACAGAGGTCTGTACGGGGGCCTCAACTTTATACGATTTACATCAATGACTTAGATGAGGGGAGTGAAGACATGGTAAATTTGCGGATGGCACAAAGATAGATAGGAAAGTATGTTGTGAAAAGGACATGAAGAGGTTGAAAATGGATATAGGTAGGTTGAATGAGTGGGCAAAGATCTGGCAAATGGAGTTTAATATGGGAAAATGTGAAGTTGTTCACTTTGGCAGGCAGAACAAAAAAGCAGTGTATTACTTAAATGGAGAATGGCTGCATAATTCTGAGGTGCAGAGGGATCTAGGTGTTTTAGTATGAGTCACAAAAAGTTAGTAAGCAGGTAAAGCAAGTAATTAAGAAGGCTAATGGCATGTCATCCTTTATTACGAGAGGGATCGAACATAAAAGTAAGGACGTTATGCTTCAGTTATACAGGGCATTGGTGAGACTGCACCTCAAATACAGTTTTGGTCTCCTTATTTAAAGAAGGAAGACTGTAAGTGAATTGGAGGCAGTTCAAAGGAGGTTTACTAGATTGATACCTGGAACGAGTGGGTTGTCTTATGAGGAAAGGTTGGACAGACTGGGCTTGTTTCTACTGGAGTTTAGAAGAGTGGATGATGATTGGATTGAAGTATACAAAATCCTGAACGGCCTTGACAAGGTGGACGTCGAAAGGATGTTTCCTCTTGTGGGTGAGTCCGGGAACTAGGGGGCACTGTTTTAAAATTAGGGGGTCACCCTTTTAGGACAGAGTTGAGGAGAATTTTTTCTCTCAGAGGATTGTACAACTTTGGAATTCTCTGCTTCAGAAGGCTGTGTAGGCAGGGTCATTGAATATTTTTAAGGCAGAGGTAGATAGATTCTTTGTTAGGCAAGGGAATCAAAGGTTATCAAGGTCAGATGGGAATGTGGAAATTGAAACACAAGATGATTAGCTATGATCTTATTGAATGACGGAGTAGGCTCCAGGGGCCGAATGGTCCATTCCTGTTCCTATTTCTTATATTCTTATGTATCTCGTACATACTGAGTTAGCTGCATCGCTGCCTGCAAACCTTGGCAGCAGGATAGTGGTGTCTTCTGCGGCCCCTTCCGCCTTGGACTACCTGCTGGCCCTCTGTCCCCTTATGCCTGGAATTGGTCCTGCGTCCCTGCACAGAAGCAAGGAAGGGCAAATGGCATGAAAAGCAAGTCGGGTGACCTGAACTGGAATGCCATTACCAAGTAGTTGTTCCAGGGAGCAAGACATGGGAGGGAGACAGGGAGAGATCCCAGAAGGAAGTCTCAGGTAATGAACAAAGACAGGGATCAGGAATAGTTCCCATTAAGTTAATCTAATAGAAAGGAGCAGAGAAAGGCACTCCAAGTTAAAGAAACAGCAGCAAATAGCAGGCTTGAAGTGAAGTGGTCTTGATAAAAGCTCTGAAGATCCAAGAATGTTGGTGACTCTGTGCTGTGGGCCACTAGGGCAAGGGTTCCCCTTTAAAGGAGTGGTGTTCTGCCTGGCACAGATGAACATCTGATATTGTGCTTGGAAGATGAATCTCAAGTGTACTCAGTAATCCAAGGGAAAGGAATCTTGGAAAGCAAGACTGAAACCATGCGAGGTGGGCCATTGTTGAAACCACCTGAGTGGGAGCAACTTTTGGAAAGAATTCCAAGGTGAGATCTTCAAATGTGGAGATTGGAAACCCTTGTGAGAAAGACAAAGTTTCAGTGAGACTGGTTGGTTCACAATGTCTAGATGGGCTGTTAAGAAATCCGTGGAATCTGGTTTGGTTTCACCTATCATTTATTGTGGGTTGTTCAGTGTGTGTCAGAGAGGGAAGACAGGGATTTTAAGCTCTCTGAGAACAAAAACTACAAGGCTATTGGGACAGTAGTTAATTGAATAATCAGCTATGGAAGTCAGTAAAGTGATCAGTTTAGCAGAGGTGCGGCTAGAAGACTGAGTTTAGGGACCTCATTTGTTTGCTCTGCAGTTTGAAGAAACAGTGAGTTTAGAGTGTGGTTTTTTGGTGTCTCTGGGAGAGATACAACTTGGATGAGGAGCATCAAGTGAAGCTCAGCAATTGACTGGAAGAAAACCATTTGTAACTGTGCCAGTCCCAGCGAGAAGCCTATGCGTCAAGCTGGTAGCAATTCTTCACTGGTTTATGTGTCTGTAAAGATATTGCTGGGATAAAGGAATAGTGGAAATTTGAATCATCATCATGTGTTTGTATTGAGATCTTTCCAACCTTTTTGGCTGGTGTAATATAGTTCATTTTTCTTGTTTTAATAAATATTTTATTCTTTGTGTTAAAAGTTCACCAGCAGATTCCTGCTTACCATGACTGATATTCCTTCCTTCTGTGACTCCATTTCATTTTGTTCATATACAGCTCGCATTCTGGCCAAATGTTTTGAGGCTCACACTATGATTAAATGCTTTGGGGGAGGCGGGCACACTAAGGGTAAAGTTCTTTTCAAGTCAAACTGCCAATAAAGGTCTTGAGATTCAAGCTAAAAAGGTTCATGCTATGATTAAATGTTTCAGAACTCACACAAGGACTAAAGGATTGGTTTCCCCACCAGCCCCCCCACTCCACCAACACCCCCACCCGCACCCCTCCCCACCCCACCAACAACCCTCACCCCACCAGCCCCCCCAACCCACCCGCATCCCTCCCACCAACACCCCCCACCCCACCTGCACCCCTCCCACCAGCCCCCCAACCCCACCCACCCCGTTTCTATTTGGAGTTGAGAAGACCAATGTGGTGCTGAGGCACAGACCAGGAAGGTGGCACCTTGGATTCTTGGAATCAACTCAATTACCATTAGATGAAGTGCAATTGTTTTCAAAGCCTTTATCAGGGATCAGCTGCAACCCTTGGACCTGGTGACTTTCCAGTGCATTGAGTTGGAAGGTTGTTTTTGTGTTGATTGGTGGTGCTGCTGTGGTAAAATAGGCAGCTGAAGATTGCTGTTCAGGGTCACTGATGAACAACTCCATTTGAGTGAGTCCATTGAAGATTGCCCATTATTCCATATCTCATCAGAACTCTGCACCTCAGGAAATGAAAGCATGAAATCTGAGGGATGTGGGGTTTGGGTGGTGGGGGGCGGCGGGGGGGAGGTGCGGTGGGGAACAGTTCAAAGGAAAATAAAAGGAATCCTGAATGATAAATGCTGAGGCCGTTGCAGATGGAAACAAGTTTGAAATATCCATCATTTATTAATACTTAGTCACTACTTGCTTCAGTGAACATACAATGTACTTGGAGCTGCTGTTAAACAGCTCTGGATTTATTTTTAATGACAATGTGAATACCGACCAGTAGGTGGAGATGTCTGACTAGATGAAGGCACTTGCATGGGTAACTCGGAATAATGATGAAGGCTTTACAATTAATGTCTGTAGGATGGAGAGAGATGTATTACACGTCTCACCAGAAATGCCGAGCGGATGATCCATCTCGGCCTCCCCCAGACGTCCCCAGCATCACAGGTGCCAGTCTGCAGCCAATTCAATTCACTCCAGACGATATCAAGAAATGGCTGAAGGCACTGGATATTACAAAGGCTATGGGCCCTGACAATACTCCGGCAATAGTACTGAAGACTTGTGCTCCAGAACTTGCCGCACCCATGGTCTAGCTGTTCCAATACAACTACAACACTGGCATCTACCCGGTTATGTGGAAAATTGCCCAGGTATGTCCTGTCCATCAGTCTACTCAGTAAAGTGATGGAAAGGGTCTTCAACAGTGCTATCAAGCGGCACTTGCTTAGCAATAACCTGCTCACTGACATTCAATATGGGTTCCACCAGGGCCATTTAGCTCCTGACTTCATTACAGCCTTGGTTCAAACATGGAAAAAAGAGCTGAACTCCCGAGGTGAGGTGAGAGTGACTGCCCTTGACATCAAGGCAGCATTTGATCGAGTGTGACATCAAGGAGCCCTAGCAAAACTGGAGTCAATGGGAATCGGGGGAAAACTCACCACTGGTTGAAGTCATTCCTAGCACCAAGGAAGATGGTTGTGATTGTTGGAGGTCAATCATCTCAGTTCCAGGACATCATTGCAGGTGTTCCTCAAGATAGTGACCTAGGCCCAATCATCTTCAGCTGCTTCATCAATGACTTTCCTTCCATCATAAGGTCAGAAGTGGGGATGTTCACTGATGATTGCACAATGTGCAGCACCATTCATGACTCCTCAGATACTGAAACAGACCATGTGCAAATGCAGCAAGACCTGGACAATATCCAGGCTTGCGCTGACAAGTGGCAAGTAACATTCATGCCACACAAGTGCCAGGCAATGAACATCTTCAACGAGAGAGAATCTAACTATCCTCCCCTAACATTCAATGGCATTACCATCACTGAATCCTCCACTATCAACATCTGGGGGTAACCACTGACCAGAAGATGACCTGGACTAGCCATATAAATACTATGGCTATAAGAGCAGATCGGAGGCTAAGAATCCTGCAGCAAGTAACTCACCTCCTAACTTCCCTAGGCCTGTCCATCATCTACAAGGCACAAGTCAGGAGTGTAATGGAATACCCTCCACTTGCCTGGATGATTGCAGCTCCAACAGCACTCAAGAAGCTTGACACCATCCAGGACAAAGCAGACAACTTGATTGGCACCTCATCCACAAACATTCACTCCCTCTGCCACTGACGCACAGTGGCAGCAGTGTGTACCATCTACAAGATGCACTGCAAGAACTCATCAAGGCTCCTTAGACAGCACCTTCCAAACCCACAACCACTACCATCTAGAAGGACAAGAGCAGTAGATACATGGGAACACCATCACCTGGAAATTCCTCTCCAAGCCACTCACCATCCTGACTTACAAATATATCGCTGTTCCTTCATTGTTACTGGGTCAAAATTCTGGAACTCCCTTCCTAACTGTACTGCAGGTACACCACACAAACTGCAGCGGTTCAAGAAGGCAGCTCACCATCACCTTCTCAAGGGCAACTAGGGATGGGCAATAAATGCTGGCCCAGCCAGCGAAGCCCACATCCTGTGAATGAATGAAAAAAAAAGCAAAATTTGATACAAAACTACTTAAGGAGTTAAAAGCAAAATACTGTGGATGCTGGAAATCTGAAACAAAAACAGAAAATGCTGGAAAAACTCAGCACATCTAACAGCATCTGTGGAGATCTGCACAAATGCTGTTAGACCTGCTGAGTTTTTCCAGCATTTTCTACATAAGGAGTTATTTGGTCAAGAGACTAAAAGCTTGGTCAAAGACGTAGATTTCAAGGAATGTCTTAAAGGAGGAAAGGGAAGTAGAGAAATTTTACATAGGCATTTCAGAGCTTAGGGCCCAGGGAGCTGAAGGCACAGCCACCAATGTTGGAGAAACTAAAATTAAAGATGCTCAAGAGGCCAGGATTAGAGGAGTGCAGATATCCCAGAGGGTTATTGGGCTGGAGGATATTACTGAGATAGGAAGGGGCGAGGCCACTGAGGGATTTGAAAACAAGAGTGAGAATTTTAAAATCAAGATTTTGTTTGAGCCAATGTAGGTCAACAAGCACAGGGGTGACAGCTGAATGGGGCTTGCTGCTAGGTACACTTCAGCAAGGGTGAACGCAAAGGGAGCTGAAAACAGGGCTCCTTTGATGCTGAGGGAGATAGGGATCATGATGAAATGAAAAAGGAGGGTATATGATGCATGTCATGGGAATTCTTCCTGAGAACCAGGTCAAATACAATAGGTTGAGGGGGGGTCCTATTAGGGATAAAGAGGGTGATATATGTTTAGAGGCAGAGGGCACGGCTAGAATATTTAATGATACTTTGTATTGGTATTTACTAAAGAAGAGGAATCTGACGAAGAATCAATAGAAGCAGAGATGATAGTGGCAATGGATGGTGTAAAAATTGAAAAGGAGGAGATGTTGGAAAGGCTGGCTATGTTTATGATAAATCACCTGGTCCAGGTGGCTTGCATTCCAAGTTGCTAAAGGAAGTGGGGGTGGGGATAACTGAAGGACTTGCCATAATCTTTCAGTTATCCCTAGATATTGGAGGAGGTGCCAGAGAATTGGAGAATGGCAAACGTGACACCTTTATTCAAGAAAGGATGTAAGGACAGTCCCAGTAATTACAGGGCAGGTGGTTTAATTAACATCAGTGGTGGGTAAGGTTTTGGAATCTATAACCAGGGCAAAAATCAACAGGAACCTGGAGTGATTTGAATTAATTAAGGAGGACCAGCACGAGTTTGTAAAAGGCAGATCGTGTTTGACCAATCTAATTGATTGATTAACAGAGAAGGTTGATGAAGGGAATGTGGTGGATATTGCCTATATGGATTTCAAGCAAGTGTTTGACAAATTACCATATAAAAGGCTGTTTAACAAAATTGAGGCTCGAGGAATAGCAGAGTTATTGTTAACTTGGATAAAAAATTAAGTGCAGAAAACAGTGAGGTATTGAGTACAAAAGCAAGGAAACTATGCTTTATAAAACTCTGCTTAGGCCCTAACTAGACTATTGTGTCCAGTCCTGGTCACCACACTTTAGGAAGGACGTGAAGGTCCTTGAGATAGTGCAAAGGAGATTTACCAGAATGGTTCCAGGGTTGGAGGGGTTTTAGATACAAGGTTAGACTGGAGAAGCTGGGATTGTTCTCCTTGGAGCAATGGAGGTTGAGGGGAGATTTGATAGAGTTGTACAAAATAATGACAGGTTTAGATAAGGTAGACAAAGAAAAAAACATCCCTTTAGCTGATGAGAGTAGGGGACGTAGAATTAAAATTTTCAGCAAGACATGCAGGGGAATGTGATGAGGAACACATTGAGTGGTAATACCCTAGAACTCACTGCCCACAAAAGTGGTAAAAGCTGAGACGATGAAACATTTCAAAAGGAAATTGGATGGGCACTTGAAGGAAATAAACCTGCAGAACTCCAGGGATAGAGTGTGGGAATGGGGCTGACTGGATTGCTCCACAGAGCATCAACATTGAATCATCCAAACATACAAATTAGTAGCAGGAGTAGGCCATTCGGCCCCTTAAGCCCACTCCACTATTCAATAAGACCATAGCTGATCCAATTGTGGCCTTAACTCCACTTTCCTGTCTCCCCCTCTATATCCTTCAAAAATCAAAAATCTTACTACCTCAGCCTTAAAATATTCAATAACGCAGCCTCCACTGCTCTCTGGGGGAGTGAATTCCACAGACTAATGGCCCTTTGAGAGAAGAAATTCTCCTGATCTCCATCTTAAATGGGAGACCCCTTATATTTAAACTGTGCCACCTAGTTCTAGTCTCTCCCACAAGAGGAAACATCCTTTCAGCATCCACCCTGTCAAGTCAGCTCAGGATCTTAGATGTTTCAATAAGATCACCTCTCATTCTTCCAATCTCCAATGGTTACAGGCCCAGCCTGTCCAGCCTTTTCACATAACATAACCCCTCATCCCATGTATCAATCGAGTGAACTCTCTCTGAAATGCTTCCAATGCAATTATATCCTTTCTTAAGTAAGGAGACCAAAACTGTACACTATACTCCAGAACAAAAACAGAATTACCTAGAAAAACTCAGCAGGTCTGGCAGCATTGGCGGAGAAGAAAAGAGTTGACGTTTCGAGTCCTCATGACCCTTCAACAGAACTAGGTGAATCCAAGGAGAGGGGTGAAATATAAGCTGGTTTAAGGTGTGGCGGGTGGGGGGGGACGGTGTTGGGGGGGGAAGAGAAGTGGAGGGGGGTGGTGTGGTTGTAGGTACAAGCAAGCAGTGATAGGAGCAGATCATCAAAAGATGTCACAGACAAAAGAACAAAAGAACATAGAGGTGTTGAAGTTGGTGATATTATCTAAACGAATGTGCTAATTAAGAATGGATGGTAGGGCACTCAAGGTATAGCTCTAGTGGGGGTGGGGGGAGCATAAAAGATTTAAAAATATTTAAAAATAATGGAAATAGGTGGGAAAAGAAAAATCTTTATAAATTATTGGAAAAAACAAAAGGAAGGGGGAAGAAACAGAAAGGGGGTGGGGACGGAGGAGGGAGTTCAAGACCTAAAGTTGTTGAATTCAATATTCAGTCCGGAAGGCTGTGAAGTGCCTAGTCAGAAGATGAGGTGCTGTTCCTCCAGTTTGCGTTGGGCTTCACTGGAACAATGCAGCAAGCCAAGGACAGACGTGTGGGCAAGAGAGCAGGGTGGAGTATTAAAATGGCAAGCGACAGGGAGGTTTGGGTCATTCTTGCGGACAGACCGCAGGTGTTCTGCAAAGCGGTCGCCCAGTTTACGTTTGGTCTCTCCAATGTAGAGGAGACCGCATAGGGAGCAACGAATACAGTACACTAAGTTGGGGGAAATGCAAGTGAAATGCTGCTTCACTTGAAAGGAGTGTTTGGGCCCTTGGATGGTGAGGAGAGAGGAAGTGAAGGGGCAGGTATTACATCTTTTGCGTGGGCATGGGGAGGTGCCAGAGGTGGGGGTTGAGGAATAGGGGGTGATGGAGGAGTGGACCAGGGCATCCCAGAGGGAACAATCACTACGGAATGCCGACAGTGGGGGGTGAAGGAAAGATGTGTTTGGTGGTGGCATCATGCTGGAGTTGGCGGAAATGGCGGAGGATGATCCTTTGAATGCGGAGGCTGGTGGGGTGATAAGTGAGGACAAGGGGGACCCTATCATGTTTCTGGGAGGGAGGAGAAGGCGTGAGGGCGGATGCGCGGGAGATGAGCCGGACACGGTTGAGGGCCCTGTCAACGACCATGGGTGGAAAACCTCGGTTAAGGAAGAAGGAGGACATGTCAGAGGAACTGTTTTTGAAGGTAGCATCATCGGAACAGATGCGACAGAGGCGAAGGAACTGGGAGAATGGGATGGAGTCCTTACAGGAAGCGGGGTGTGAGGAGCTGTAGTCGAGGTAGCTGTGGGAGTCGGTGGGTTTGTAATGGATATTGGTGGACAGTCTATCACCAGAGATTGAGACAGAGAGGTCAAGGAAGGGAAGGGAAGTGTCAGAGATGGACCATGTGAAAATGATAGAGGGGTGGAGATTGGAAGCAAAATTAACAAATTTTTCCAAGTCCCAACGAGAGCATGAAGCAGCACCGCAGTAATCTTCGATGTACCAGAGAAAGAGTTGTGGAAGGGGGCCTGAGTAGGACTGGAACAAGGAATGTTCCACATACCCCATAAAGAGACAGGCATAGCTGGGGCCCATGCGGGTACCCATAGCCACACCTTTTATTTGGAGGAAGTGAGAGGAGTTGAAGGAGAAATTGTTCAGTGTGAGAACAAGTTGAGCCAGACGGAGGAGAGTAGTGGTGGATGGGGATTGTTCGGGCCTCTGTTCGAGAAAGAAGCTAAGGGCCCTCAGACCATCCTGGTGGGGCATGGAGGTGTAGAGGGATTGGACGTCCATGGTGAAGAGGAAATGGTTGGGGCCAGGGAACTGGAAATTGTTGATGTGACGTAAGGTGTCAGAGGAATCACGGATGTAGGTGGGAAGGGACTGGACAAGGGGAGAGAGAAGGAAGTCAAGATAACAAGAAATGAGTTCTGTGGGGCAGGAGTAAGCTGACATGATCGGTCTACCAGGACAGTTCTGTTTGTGGATTTTGGGTAGGAGGTAGAAGTGGGCCGTCCGAGGTTGGGCGACTATCAGGTTGGAAGCTGTGGGAGGAAGATCCCCAGAGGAGATGAGGTCAGTGACAGTCCTGGAAACAATGGCTTGATGTTCAGTGGTGGGGTCATGGTCCAGGGAGAGATAGGAGGAAGTGTCTGCAAGTTGACGCTCAGCCTCCGCGAGGTAGAGGTCAGTGCGCCAGACAACAGCACCACCCTTGTCGGCAGGTTTGATGACAATGTCAGGGTTGGACCTGAGAGAACGGAGTGCAGTAAGTTCAGAGAGAGATTAGAATGGGTAAGAGGAGCAGAGAAATTGAGACGACTAATGTCGCGCCGACAGTTCTCAATGAAAAGATCAAGAGAAGGTAAGAATCCAGAGGGAAGGATCCAGGTGGAGGGAGAATATTGGAGGTGGGTAAAAGGATCCATTGAACGGGGAGAGGACTCCTGCCCAAAGAAGTGAGCCCGGAGACAAAGACGGAGGAAGAAGAGTTCAGCATCGTGCCGAGCCCTAAATTCATTGAGGTGAGGGCATAAGGGTATGAAACTAAGTCCTTTGCTAAGCACTGAACGTTCAGCATCGGAGAGGGGAAAGTCGGGGTATAGTGAATACATGGCTGAGGCTGGGATTGGAAGATGGGGTGGGAACGGAGGGACTGGCAGGGGTGGAGGGTCCTAGATGGGTGATGGTGTCGATGAGTTGTTGGAGCTTACGTTCCTTAGCACTTTTGAGAAAGAGAAAAAGTTTCTTGTTGAGGCGTCGGATCAGACAAAGAATAAAATGAAACTGGGGGCACGTGCAGCTTTGAGAAAGGGTACGGAGGTGCTGCTGGAGGGAGAGGTCGAGTGTGTTCATATGGCGGCGCATGGCACTGAGTATGGATCTCAGAATGTGACGGGAACAGCAGTCTGAGAAACATTTTATGTCCCGGAGATACCTGTAATCCTGGGTGGGTTCGAAACATGAGAGATGGAATTTCAGTTGAAATCCACGTGGGGTAAGTCGGAGATGGAGACAGTCACTGAGAAAGGAGATATGGCTGTGAAAGCGGGTTTTAGTAAACGCCTTGTCAAACACCAGGAGAGAAATGGAAAGCAATGAAGGTCAACAAGGCAAAAGAGAGATACGGAAATCTTGTCGCAGAGACGAACAGAACTTCTTCAAGGTAGGCATTTCTTGAAGAGCAGTGACAGTCAATTAAACACAAGAGATAAAAACAAAAAACTGCGGATGCTGGAAATCCAAAACAAAAACAGAATTACCTGGAAAAACTCAGCAGGTCTGGCAGCATCAGCGGAGAAGAGAAGAGTTGACATTTCGAGTCCGCATGACCCTTTAACAGAACTAGGTTAATCCAAGGAGAGGGGTGAAACATAAGCTGGTTTAAGGTGTTGGGGGGTGGGGGGGGGAGGGGGGGTGGGGTGCGGGTTGGGTTGGGGGAGAAGTGGAGGGGGGTGGTGTGGTTGATATGGTATCACTCATGCCCTGTAAAACGGTAATAAAGCTTCACAAAAACAGAAAATGCTGGAAAAAATCAGCAGGTCTAGCAACATCTGTGGAGAGAGAAACAGAGTTAATGTTTCAAGCCCATATGACTCTTCTTCAGAGCTATAGAGAAGTAGAAATGTGATGAAATTTATACTGTTTAAGGTGGATGGAGCAGGTGAAGCTGGATAGAAGGCCAGTGATTGACAAAGATGTCATGAACAAAGTGGGTGTCGATGGAAGTGGTAACGTCTAAGGTGCTGATGGTGGCATTTAGGTCAGAAAGCAGAATGTGACAATAGCAGGACAAGGGAAAGCACTCTGAAAGAAACAACATGAACAAGTGACAGGTGGCCCTTGGGGTGGGGGGGGTGGGGGGGCGGGTGGGAGGGGACAGGGGTGACTCCGTTCTTGACTTCATTCTCTCTCCCCTTGTCCAGTCTCTTCCCACCTACATCCATGATTCCTCTGATGCCCTACATCATATCAACAATTTCCAGTTCCCTGGCCCCAACCGCCTCCTCTTCACCATGGTCATCCAACCCCTGTACACTTCCATCCCCCACTGGGATGGTGTGAGGGCTCTCCGCTTCTTCCTCAAACAGAGGCCCAAACAATCTCCATCCACCACCACTCTCCTCTGTCTGGCTGAACTTGTTCTCTCACTGAACAATTTCTCCTTAAACTCCTTTCACTTCCTCCAAGTAAAAGGTGTAGCTATGGGCACCCGCATGAGCCCCAGTTATGCCTGTCTCTTTATGGGGTGCGTGGAACATTCCTTGTTCCAGACCTACTCAGGCCTCCTCCCACAACTCTTTCTTTCGTACATTGATGACTATTTCAGTGTCACTTCATGCTCTCATCTGGACCTGGAAAAATTTATCTATTTTGCTTCCAATTTCCACCCCTCCATCACCTTCACATGGTCCATCTTCGACATTTCCCTTCCCTTCCTTGACCTCTCTGTCTCAATTTCTGGTGATAAACTGTCCACCAATATTCATTATAAGCTCACCAACTCCCACAGCTACCTCAACTATAGCTCCTCACACCCTGCTTCCTGTAAGGTCTCCATCCCATTCTCTCAGTTCCTTCGCTTCCGTCGCAACTGTTCCAATGATGCTACTTTCCAAACTGGCGCTTCTGACATGTCTTCCTTCTTCCTTAACCGAGGTTTCCCACCCACTGTGGTTGACAGGGCCCTCAACCGTGTCCGGCCCATCTCCCGCGCATCCGCCCTCACGCCTTCTCCTCCCTCCCAGAAACATGATAGGGTCCCCCTTGTCCTCACTTTTCACCCCACCAGCCTCCACATTCAAAGGATCATCCTCTGCCATTTCTGCCAACTCCAACATGATGCCACCACCAAACATATCTTCCCCTCACCCCCGTCAGCATTCCTTAGGGACCATTCCCTCCGGGACACCCTGGTCTACTCCTCCATCACCCCCAACACCTCATCTCCCTTCCCATGCAATCGCATGCAATCACCATGCAATCACCTGCCCCTTTACTTCCTCCGTCATCATTGTCCAAGGGCCCAAACACTCCTTTCAGGTGAAGCAATGCTTCACTTGTATCCCCTTCAATTTAGTCTACTGCATTCGCTGCTCCCAATGCAGTTTCCTCTACATTGGAGAAACCAAACCCAGACTGGGTGACCGCTTTGCAGAACACCTTCGGTCTGTCTACAAGCATGACCCAGACCTTCCTGTTGCTTGCCATTTCAACACTCCACCCTGATCTCATGCCCACATGTCCGTCCTTGGCCTGCTGTAATGTTCCAATGAAGCCCAACACAAACTGGAGGAACAGCACCTCATCTTCCGACTAGGCACTTTACAGCCTTCCGGACTTAACATTGAGTTCAACAACTTCAGACCATGAACTTTCTCCTCTATCCTCACCCCTTTTTTCAATATTTATTTTTTAATTTTTATGTTTTATGCAGTTATTTTTATTTTTATTTATTTACATTTTTATTCATTTATTCATTGTTTTATCCCCACATTTTATCCTATTTTCGATGTTTTTCCCCACCACCATCCCCTCCCCCCTTCCCACCCCCACAAGGGCCATCTGTCACTTGTTCATGTTTTTCTTTTCAGAGTGCTTACCCTTGACCTGCTATTATCATGTTCTGCTTTCTTACCTTAATGCCACTATCAGCACCTCCTTTAGCTAGTACCACTACCCTTAAAATCCCTTTGTCCTTTTGTCCATGACATCTTTGTCAATCTCTCCTTTGCCCCCACCTATAGCTGACCTTCTATCCAGCTTCACCTGCTCCACCCCCTTAAACAGTATAAATTTCATCACATTTTTACTTCTTTAGCTCTGATGAATCATACGGACTCAAAACAATAACTCTGTTTTCCTCTCCACAGATGCTGCTAGACCTGCTGTGTTTTTCCTACATTTTCTGTTTTGTTTTAGATTTCCAGCATCTGTAGTATTTTGTTTTTATATTATTGTAATTAAACTTCCATACTTTTCTGCTTGCAATAAATGCCAACATTTCATTTGCCTTCCTAATCATTTGCTGTACCAGCATACCAAATTTTTGTGCTTCATGTACCAGGACACCCAGACCCTTCTGTCTCGCAGAGTTCAGCAATCCTTCTCCAGTTCTGCAACCTCTCTTGATTTAAATAATGTTTTGCTTCTATTCCTGCTGCCAAAGTGGGCAAGTTCACATTTCCCACATTATACTCCATCTGCCAAGTTTTTACTCATTCACTTAACTTGTCTATGTCCCTTTGCAGACTCCTGTCCTCTTCACAACTTACTTTCCTACCTATCTTTGTGTCATCAGCGAATTTAGCAATCATACCTTCCATCTCTTCATCCATATTATTGATATAAATTGTAAATAGTTGAAGCCTCAGCACTGATCCCCGTGGCACTCCACTAGTTACAGTTTGCCAGCCTGAAAATGACCCATTTATCCCTACTCTCTGTTTTCTGTTACCTAACCAATCCTCTAACCATGTTAATATGTTACTCCCTACACCATGAGCTCTTATCCGGTAACCTTTGATGTGGTACTATGTCAAATGCCTTTTGGAAATTGACATCTACAGGTTCCCCTTGATCCACCATGCTCATTACATCCACTAAGAGCTCGAATAAATTAGTCAAACACAATTTCCATTTCATAAAACCATGTTGACTCTGCCTGATTGCATTAAGATTTTCTAAGCCTATTATATCCTCCTTAATAATAGATTCTAACATTTTCCCTCAATGGGCCGAATGGCCCCCTTCTGTGCCATAAATGACTCTATGACTCGATAAATAAGGATACAAGCAGCAGAGTTTTGGATGACCTCAATTTTATGGAGGGTAGAATGTGGGCAGCTGGCCAAGAGTGGGTTAGAATAATCCAATGTGAGGGTCACAAAGGCATGAATGAGTGTTTCAGCAGGAAATGAGCTGTAGCAGGGCGAAATCGGGAGGATATTGCAGAGGTGGAAATAGATGATTTTAATGATGGCTAGAATATTTGGTTGGAAGGTCATCTCAGGATCAAATATGACACCAAGAACAGCCTTATTCAGTCTCAAACTGTTGCCAGAGAGAGAGCAGAGTTGGTACCAGGAACCGAAGACAGTAGGTAGAATCATCCCAAAATTGCACAAAGTGCAGTAGCAGGCGAAAAAAAGGTTGTTTTACCCGCCAACTGGAATGGCAGGTTTTTGCGCCATAATGTCCCATTGCCAGCCTCAATAATAATGCATTCACAGAAAAACACTCCAGGTTACTGGCAGACAGGCTCGGATTTGCCTGCCATGCTGTGAGCTCAGTGTTTCCTCACTCTGGGCGCCATATTTGAAGCTCACCAGAGCGCCTGTGTAGTTCATGTCTACAGACCAGGACAGCTCCAGGTGACAGATAGCATCAAAAGCAAAGAAGATGGCAGCCCCAAATTTAGTGACACCTCTGTGGGGTGCCTGCTGAATGCAGTGGAAATGCGATGTCCTGTACCCCAGCTCTGGCCATGGCAGGTTCACCAGAGTCACCAATCCGGCCTGGGAGGCAGTGGCAGCAGCGGTCAGTGCCACCGGAGCACAAGGGAGGTCAGCCATTCAGTGCAGGAAGAGGATGAATGTTCTCATTCTTTCTGCCAGGGTAAGTCAACCATCTCATCACTCTCAGCTCACACACTTACAAACCCATCAAACATCCGCAGGGATCTCACACCTCAAGGGACAACACCACTATCTCTCTCACACACCCTCACATCTCCATCAGCTTCATATCCTCTCGAGCTTGCATCCTCATCCTGTCCATGGCTCCGCTCACCACACAAACATTCCACACAGTGCCATGTGTCCTGCCCACACACTCTTCACCTGTTTTCATGCAGGAGAAGCTGGCTCACGACAGCAGGGAGAGGTCCCAAACTGGGGGTGGAGTGGCCCACATTAGGCCCCTCACTCACTTTGAAGAGTGTGCCATCGCGTTGTCTGGCAAGGACATGAACTGTTCCCGCAACGACGCAAAGGTCGCCGGCGAACACCCACCTAAGGAGCCTGCACCACATCATCTCTCTCTCAACACAACTGGTAGTGCTCCCTCTCCTGTTTTTGACTCTGCTGCGATGCACTAATTATCTATTTCGGTTCACAGGGAGCTCTGCCAAGTGACCGACACCCTCAGCCAGCCAGTCCCTCAGCTCCATCCACATCCTCACCTCCAGCCACATCCTCACCTCCAGCCAAGAGAACACATCTCTATTGAAGAGATGGAAAAAAGCAGCCTGGAATACCCATCACAGCGCTTACCCACACCCTCCACCAGTGCAGAGACACACACCTCGGTGGGACCTAGATCTAGAGCAGGCTCGGATTCACAATCTGGTGGTCACCGCACGGACACATGTCTTCAGCAGGAGGAGGAAGGTTCAGCCGAGCTCCCTGACATTCAGAGGACTGCTGGGGAAGAGGCACCTGTGACGTCCAAGTCAGATGATCAGCCTTTGGATTCAGCCTTCCAACTCATCACAGAGTCAGCAGAAGGCAGGGGAATATCACACAGAGCTATTGGAAGCCCTCAACAGAGTGGCACATGAGTCGGAGGAGTGCATCCGCCTGCTCTCTGATGAACTGGTGCCCACATGTGTGCGTATGGAGGTCTCTGTAGGAAAGATGGCGGAAGGCATGGAGACCCTGGTCCAGCAGAACGTGGAGATATACACAGACCTGCACTCTAGCGCGGGAGCCATGGGTGAGTTCCTGCAGAGGGAAACGGGAAATCTCGACGTCCCTCCAGATGCTCCTTCCCCTCAAGGAGTCAGGCCGGGGCCCTCAGGCACCCAAAAGGAGGAGGAGCGGCAGCTGGACATCCCTGGGTCACCCACTCAGGAATCTCAGAGGCTGTCCTCTCCCTCAAAATCCCCTTTGCCTGCGACCCCCTCAACCTTAACCTCTGTCACCACAGAGGGAGCAGCTGGCCCACAGGAGGACAGCCAAAGCAAGCCAGGGCCCCCATGGCCTCAGCTCTCCAGAGGACCCACATCAAAACATCAGAGGGAACAGGGCCAATCATTGCACAGGCTGTCTCCACCCCTGCTGCAGATGTCAGGGCAGCACCTAGAAGTCTAAGGCCTAGAAAATGTAAGAATTTCTGATCACAAATGGCTGCACGGGTGAACACAATTTGTTACTTAATAATCTGAAAATATATTTACTCTCATTGAATAATGTGTAATGGTGTCTTTCAGCTTCATTGACTGGCTTTATGAGTCCTCCCCCTACATCCCCCCCAACCACCCGCCACCCCCCCCCCCCCTCCATCCCCACTAGCAGTCCAGCTGGCCCACGGGTGATTCTGAAGGGAGGGGTGTCTGTTTGGCAGGGTCTTTTGGAGTCTCGTGCAATTACTCTCCCACACACGTGGATCCTTCCTGCATTACACTCATCTTAATGTACTGAGCATTTTCAATGCTGCCTGCTGGGGTTCTCGTTCAGTTGTCCATCTGAGCTGCATCTCCACCCACCCACTGATCACAGTCCCTGTGCCCGTCCCACATGAGGCTCCATTCACTTTCGATTTTGACATCGATGGCCGTAGCCAAGTTTTTGATCAGCTCCCCCGTCCTTTCCCGTCCCCCAGTCACCCAAGTCCTTTCCCCCATTATTGCTGAACCGCCCCCCCCAGCATCACCTGCCACCTCCCCACTGCCACCTACCAACCCGAACCCGTTCCTTTCCAGGATGTCCAGGTGAATATTCCCTACCTTCCTGAGAATCCCAACCTCATCCAAATTGACCTCGCTATCCTCCTCCTTCTCATCCCCGGGGTCCGTGTCTGCTGAGTCCTCACCAACTATCCTCACCATCCCTTCTAACGCGACCATCATGCCCTCAGCCTCCCATACTACCAGCTCTCTCTGCCTCCTCTCATGCTCACAATTCCTTCCTATCACACCCACCCTCAGTTCGCTCCCCAGGAGGCAGTCATTGACTTCACAGACTCCTCCCTTGCACATTCACCTGGATATCCCCTCCCCCTTACTCCCTCCCCCCATTCCCCCAGACACCATTGCCCCTCTGAACTCCCTCCTCCCCCAGGACACTTTCCCCTCTCCAAACTCCCTCCTCCCTCCAGACGCCATCCCCCCTCCAAACTCCCTCCACCCCAGGACACTTTCCCCCCTCCAAACTCCCTCCTCTCCACCAGACACCATCCCCCCTCCAAACTCCCTCCTCCCCAGGACACTTTCCCCCCTCTGAACTCCCTCCTCCCATCAGACACCTTCTCCACCCACCTCCCCCCAAACTCCTTCCTTTACACCTTCCTCCCCCCTTACACCTACCTCCCCACATATCACATTCTCCCCCATTACATACTTCTCCCCCCCAGCCTTCTTCTTTCCCTCCCAACCTCACCACCTCCTGACGCCTTTCTCCCCCTCACTCCCAACCTCACTCCGGTATACCTTCCTCTTTTACTCACACCTAGACCTTCCCCTCCCTCCATTGCCGAATATCTGTAGCAGCCTGCGGCCAAGAACGTGATGTTCCAAAACAGACCTGGATCATCGCCGGAGACCTCCCAACTTCCGTGAGCTGCTTCATGGTGGTGCTATGTCCATGAGAATCCACCCAGCGTGTTCCTCCAGGGCCCAGTAGCTGTAGGGCTCCAGCAGCTTCTGCTCCTCGGATATCCGCAATCTGAGCAAGGCCCTAACAGTAAGTCTTGACTTTTGCATATCAGACTTGTCCAGATACGTTCTGGGCCAGTTTGTTTTCCCACCGGCATAACAGTAAATCTGGGGGGAACAATTCCGATCGGGCCTTACTTTGCTTCCCATTATCGGGTTCGCGCCAGTCTCCAGTGGGATTGGTGTTCCGCCATGGCAGACACCAATGGATGATCCCACTGTGCTTTCATGCCAGCGCAAAACTGATTTTTGGCCTTCTTGACATACTGCTCTACCCCCACCTGCCATGAAATTCGACACCAATGGGGCCGGAAAATTCTGGCCAATGGCTTCCCAATATTTAATTGGAGAAAATGTCTGCTCATCCATAAAGTCATGAAGTCTTCATGGTACAGAGGAGGCCATTCAACCCATCAAGTCCATGCAGGCTCTCTGTGGAGCAATCCGTCAGTCCCATTCCCCTGCTCTATCCCTGTAACCCTGCAAGTTTATTCCCTTCAGGTGCTCACCCAATTTTCTTTTGAAATCATTGATTGTTTCTCTTCCATCGACCTCATGGGCAGTGAGCCAGTGTCCAGTGGTGTACCACAGGGATCTGTTCTGGGTGCCCTATTATTCGTCATTTATATAAACGACATAGATGACTATGTGCGGGGGTAGGATTAGTAAGTTTGTGGATGACACAAAGATTCACCAAGATTTTGCCTGGGATGAAACATTTAAGTTATGAAAAGAGGTTGGATAGACTTGGGTTGTTTTCGTTGGAGCAGAGAAGACTGAGAGGCGACCTGATCGAGCTGTACAAGATTATGAGGGGCATGGAGAGGGTGGATAGGGAGCATTTGTTCCCCATAGTTGAAGGGTCAGTCACGAGGGGACATAAGTTCAAGGTGAAGGGCAGGAAGTTTAGGGGGGACTTGAGGGAGAACATTTTTACCCAGAGGGTGGTGACAGTCTGGAATGTGCTGCCTGGGAAGATGGTGGGAACCTAATTTCAATACTTTAGCATCTCATTATAAGCCCTGCTCATTAGAATCATACCCTTACACTGCCTCACATCCTTTAAAAAGTATCTGGATGAGCACTTGGCACGGCATAGCATTCAAGGCTATGGGCCTAGTGCTGGTAAATGGGATGTCAAGTGTTGGTGCAGACTCGATGAGCCGAAGGACCTCTTCTGCACTGTGTGATTCTATGATTCTGTGAGTTCCAGCTCATCACCACTCACTGCGTAAAAATGTTCTTCCTCACATCCCCCCTCTATCTCTTTCCCAAAACCTTTAACCTGTGTCCCCTAGTTCTTATGCCATCCGCTAACGGGGGAACACATACTGGATGTTGGACAAACAAAGAACAAAGAAAGAACAAAGAAAAGTACAGCACAGGAACAGGCCCTTCGGCCCTTCAAGCCTGCAACGATCATATTGCCTGTCAAACTAAAACATTTTGCACTTCCGGGGTCCATATCCCTCTATTCCCATCCTATTCATGTATTTGTCAATCTGCCTCTTAAACACCTCTATCGTACCTGCTTCCACCACCTCCACTGGCAGCAAATTTCAGACACTCACTACCCTCTGCGTAAAAAATTTGCCCCGCACATCTCTTCTAAAGTTTTCTCCTCTCACCTTAAATCTATGTCCCCTAGTAATTGACTCTTCCACCCTGGGACAAAGCTTCTGACTATCTACTCTGTCCATGCCACTCATAATTTTGTAAACTTCCATCAAGTCGCCCCTCAATCTCTGTCGCTCCAGTGAGAACAATCCGAGTTTCTCCAACCTCTCCTCATAGCTAATAACCTCCATACCAAGCAACATCCTGGTAAACCTCCTCTGCACCCTCTCCAATACCTCCA
Organism: Isurus oxyrinchus; assembly: GCA_026770705.1. NCBI lineage: Eukaryota > Metazoa > Chordata > Chondrichthyes > Lamniformes > Lamnidae > Isurus > Isurus oxyrinchus. The sequence continues at coordinate 105,490,702 of JANJGN010000010.1, forward strand.
TATCCTTCTGGTAATGTGGCGACCAGAATTGCACGCAATATTCCAAGTGTGGCCTAACCAAGGTTCTATACAGCTGCAGCATGACTTCCCAGCTTTTATACTCAATACCCCTACCAATGAAGGCAAGCATGCCATATGCCTTCCTGACTACCTTATCCATCTGCGTTGCCACTTTCAGTAACCTGTGGACCTGTACACCCAGATCCCGCTGCCCATCGATGCACTTAAGGGTTCTGCCATTTACTGTATAATTCCTACCTGTATTAGACCTTCCAAAATGCATTGCCTCGCATTTGTCCGGATTAAACTCCATCTGCCATTTCTCCGCCCAAGTCTCCAACTGATCTATATCCCGTTGAATCCTTTGACAATCCTCTTTATTATCTGCAACTCCTCCAACCTTAGTGTCGTCTGTAAACTTACTAATTAGCCCAGTTACATTTTCCTCCAAGTCATTTATGTATGCTACAAACAGCAAAGGTCCCAGCACTGATCCCTGCAGAACACCACTAGTCACAGCTCTCCATTCAGAAAAGCACCCTTCCACTGTTACCCTCTGTCTTTCATGACCAAGCCAATTCTGTATCCATCTTGCCAGCTCACCTCTGATCCCATGCAACTTTACCTTCTGTACCAGTCTACCATGAGGGACCTTGTCAAAGGCCTTACTGAAATCCATGTAGATAACATCCACTGCCCTTCCATTGTCAATCATCATTGTCACTTCCTCAAAAAACTTGATCAAGTTAGTGAGACACGACCTCTGATAATAATAAACAGTCTGATAATTCAGAGACGGTGGAGAGGTTGTGAGAGATGGTGGTGAGGTAAAGCTGGGTGCATCAGACTGGGTCTGAAAATTAACACTGCTTCTGGATGATTTCACCAATGGGCAATATGTATATGAGAAATAAAAAAAGCCAAGGATAGATCACTGGGGCACACCCGAGTTAAGAGTATAGGAGCAGGAAGAAAGGTCAATACAGGTGATTTTTTTGCTCCAATTAAATCGATAAATATGGAAGCAGGTGAGAGCTGTCCCACCCAGTTGGACAACAGTGGAGAGGTGTTTGAGGATGATGGTGTGGTCAACTGTGTCAAAGCTTAAAGATGGGTCAAGATGGATGAGGAAGGAACATTTACCTTTGTCACAGTCACATAGAATGTCATTGTGCTTTGATAAGAGCTGTTTCGGTAATGTTGTGGGGCAAAAACCTGATTGGAGGGATTCAAACATGGAGTTACAGAAAGGTGGGGGGAAATGGTGCCCAGTGGTAATGTCATTGAACTAGAGGCTAAACTCTGGGGTTATGGGTTCAAATCACACCATGGCAGCTGGTGGAATTTAAGCTCAATTAATAAACCTGGAATATAAACCTGGGGCAGAGTTTTCTGGCTCCGCTGGCATTAGGCATCATAGCGGGAGGGGGGGGACAATATGGTCAGAGGGCCAAAAATCGGTTTCATGCTGTCATGAAACCAGTTTGTGATCATCCACTCCACCCGTCAATGGTGGGCCGCAATTGCTGCTGCTGCACGGTGGGAACCTAATTTCAATACTTTAGCATCTCATTATAAGCCCTGCTCATTAGAATCATACCCTTACACTGGATCATCCAGGCACGTCGACGTGTTTCAGAACTGAACATAAGCAACGTGCACCAGGCGAGCTTCACTTCGCTCAGCACTTTGAGGTTTGTTTGCCTTTCTTTGGGCAGCACTCGCAGTCATCAGCACCAGGCTTCACAGGCAGTGCCTCAGGGGGCTCATGGGCAGGGGTCTCTACCTACCTGACTAGCTGTAAGGCGGGGGCGGTTTTTCAATGGCTGCAGGGTTAAGGCTTGCTTGGGGAAAGGGGAGAAGTGACTCTACCAATGTGGTTGACTCTTAACTGCCCTCTGAAATGGCCTAGCAAGCCACTCAGTTTAAGGGCAATTAGAGATGGGCAACAAATGCTGGCCTTGCCAACGACATCCACATCCCATGAAAAAATAAATTCTAAAATCCTTTATTGGCCGAGGCGGGCACACGCCCAACCTGACAAGTGTAAAATGAGGCGCGATGACGTCAGGCAAGCATCCCGAAGTCACCGTGCGCTCATGCGATATTTCAATTGCACCCACCAACAATTAACAGGCCTATTAAAGTCACAATTAAATGTAATTTTTTGCTGCCCAACCCACCTTACGGTTGGCAGGCAGGCGAAAAGGCCAAGTGGCCTTTGGATTTTTTAGGATACCTCATCCATGGGTGGGATGAGGTTTCCAACAGCAAATAAAAATAAAATATCAATTTTATCATTTCACTCATAACAGGTCCCTGATCATGTGACACAGTCAAATGAGGGGACATGGTTTTTTTAACATTTTACAATTCTTTATTTTTCATTTTCAAAACTCTTCATCTCCCTGAGGCAGCTCCTTGCCTTAGGAAGCTTTACCTGTGCGCACCCATGTGCGAATTTGCACGCTCCCCTTCCTACTTCCCCCTGCCATACAGGCAGCACTGAGTGCTGCAGCAATCGCTTCGCGCTGGGCAGGTCTTAATTGACCTGCCAGCATGAAATCGCAATCGCGGCCCGATCGCAGGCAGCAGTCGCATTCCCGAACTCCTCCACCTGCCCCCGCCAAGCCCGCCCGACCACAGCAAAGTTCTGCCTATAAAGTATGAGACAGGGAGGTTATGCTGGAACTACAAAACATTTATTTGGTCACAACTTGAGTTCTGTGTGCAGTTTTGGCCACCTCATTACAGGAAGGGTGTAATTGCACTATAGAGAGGGTAGAGGGATTTACAAGGATGTTGCCAGAACTGGAAAATTGCAGCTGTGAGGAAAGATTGCATAGACTCAGGTTGTTCTCCTTGGAACAGAGGAGGCTGAAGGGAGATTTTATTGAGATGTATAAAGTTGTGAGTGGCCTGGATAGAGTGGATAGGAAAGGCCTTTTTACTTTAGCAGAGAAGCCAGTGACTGGGGGCATAGAGTTAAAATGATTGCTAAGAAGATTAGAGGGGAGATGAGGAAAAACTTTTTCACCCAGAGGGTTGTGGGGGTCTGGAACTTATTAGAAAGAGTAGGAGAGGCAGGAACCGTCATTTCATTTAAAAGATATCTGGATATGCACCTGAAGTGCTGTAACCTGCAGGGCTATGGGTCAAATACTGGAAAGTGGAATTAGGCTGGGTGGCTCGTTTTTCAGTCGGTGCAGACAGAATGGCCAAGTGGCTCTTTCTGTGCCCTAAAGTTTTCTACATTTTCTAAATATCTTAAAAGGAGGAATGTGCAGGGATGTAGAGAGAGGCCATGGGAGTGGCAGAACGTGAATTGCTCCTTGGGAGAGCCAACATGGACACAATGGGCCAAACGACCTTCTTTTGCACTGTAATGATTCTCTGATTCAATGAATTTGGGAGTCAACCGTGTCAATAATGACAACTTAAATTGATATAATACCTTTAACTTCATTAACAAGGTGCTTCACAGGAGCATTATTAAACAAGGAATTCATATAAGAAGGTATTAGATCAGATGCTAAAAGCTCGGTCAAAGAAGTAGGATTTAAGGGATGTCTTAAGAGAGGAAGACGAGATAGAAGGGTGGAGAGGTGTAGGGCGGGTATTCCAGAAACTGAACTGGACCAGCCACACAAATACTGTCAGGTCAGAGGTGAAGAATTCTGCGATGAGTAACTCACCTCCTGACTCCCCAAAGCCTGGCCACCATCTACAAGGCACAAGTCAGGAGCATTGATGGAATACTCTCCATTTGCCTGGATGAGTGCAGCTCCAACAATTCTCAAGAAGCTCAACACCATCCAGAAGAAAGCATCCCACTTGATTGGAAACCCATCCACCACCTTTAACATTCACTCCCTCCACTACTGACAAACAGTAGCAGCAGTGTGTATCATCTACAAGATGCACTGCAGCAACTCACCAAGCCTCCTTTGACAGCACCTTCCAAACCCACGACTACTACCATCTAGGAGGACATGGGCAGCAGATACATGGGAACACCACCACCTGCAAGTTCCCCTCTAAACCACACATCATCCTGACTTGGAAATATATCACCGTTCCTTCACTGTCGCTGGATCAAAATCCTGGAACTCCCTCATTAACAGCACTGTGGGTATACCTACACCACATGGACTGCAGCCGTTTAAGAATGCGGCTCATCAGCAGCTACTCAAGGGCAATTAGGGATGGGCAACAAGTACTGGCCTAGCCAGCAACTCCCACATCCCATGAATGAATTAAAAAAAGCCATTCGCCCCATCGTGCCTCGTGCCATTCTCAGAGAGAGCTATCCAATAAACCTCACTCCCCTGCTCTTTCCAGTACTGCTGCAAATTTTCCCCCTTCGATATTTATCCAATTTTCTCTTGAAAGTTCCTGTTGAATCTGCTTCCACCACCCTTTTGGGTTGTGCACTCAGACCAGAACAACTCTCCACAAAACTGTTTTTATTGCCAATCACCTCAATTCTGTGTCCCCTTCTTACCAACACTTCTGTCACTGGAAGAAGTTTCTCCCCATCTATCCTATCCAAACTCCTCACGATTTTGAGCACTCTTATTCGATGCCCCTTCATCCTTTCTGCTCTAAAGAGAACAATCTCAGCTTTCTCATCTCTCCACGTAGCTGAGCTTCAGTAAATCATCTTTTCATCCTTTCCAAGGCATTGACATTCTTCCTAAAGTGAGGTGCCCAGAATTGGATTCAATACTCTAGCTGATGCCTAACCAGTGTTTTATGGGGTTTATCATTAATTCCTTGAATTTATACTCTATACAGCTATTTATAAAGCTGGTGATCCCATAAACATTTTTAAGCACCTTCTTAAATTGTCTTGGCATTCCTTGAAAGATTTATGTATCTGAACCCCCCCAAATTTCTTTGTTCCTGCATCCCCTTTAAAATTGTGCTATTCAATGTACATGGTCTCTTCTCAGCCTTTCTTCCACATCCCAGTCCATTCTCCCAATGCACTTGATTATGTGTCTCCTAATGCAGCGTATCTTATGCACAGCAGTAGCTACCTCAGCACAGACAAGAGATACAAGCCAAGCTTGTATCCACTTGTACAACACTGTATCCCAAATTCCCCAGGAAGTTATTAGGGTATCCGATAATCAGAAAATTAATTGAGGTATCCAGTGAATTAAGATTGAATGTGTGTAAACGTGTGGGACAAGGAACTAATTCATTGTCTGACCTCACTCTGAAAGTCTCACATTGCAATTTTCACATAGTTAATTCTTTTAGAAATAAAACACTAAAAATATTTCAAACATGTATTATGCAAATTAAGTGTATTTTTAAAGAAATTCATTTCCATGTAACTGAATAATTAATGACTGAATTGAAGTTTATAAATTCAATATAAATTCTTAATTTAAATGAGGAGAAATGCAAAACAAACTCACTCTGTGAGAACTCCAGGGAATTGCTTCCTGTGGGAGAAAGTTGACTCTGACTTCAATTTTTGGAAATGCTGCATTGTTGGGCTGGGATTTCAGGGCAGCCTTGTGTTAATCTCTTTTATTGCATTCATGTAGAAATAAAACTGTTAAAAGTATTATTTGATTTTTCTTTTGTTAATTTATATTATAAATTTCCACACTTCCATGGTAAATCATTCAACAGGAATGATGGAGCTTCCCAAAGCAATTGTTCTACATGTTGTGCAGCTAAGGTCTAAATGTGAAAGGCAGCAGCATGAAGCAGCATTGTATTGTCACCCAATGAGCAAACACATCCTTTCCAGTAGAGCTCCAATGCATCAGGAGCAGGAAGCTGGGCTCATTTTTACTCTCCTTAACTTCAGTTTACTGAGGCCAACACGAGTATTCTAATGACAGTCAGGTGAGAACAAAGTGGAGAATAAAGCTGGGCCTTTCTGGTCATTGGTCATTATAGGAGGCAGTGCTTTTACCTAGTGGGCTGTTGGAGCATTATCTTTGTGCACCAGGACTGGATGCACAGTTCCTACCAATACTGTCATGGTAAGATGCATTTGCAACAGGTAGATTGGTTATTCCCTCTTATTGGTTTCTTCACCGCAGACCCAGGGCGGAATCGTCCATGCCGCTGGCATCGGGTGTGCTGGGCATTATGAGCACCCAATATGGCGTGAAGGCCAAAAATCGGTTTCAATATGCCGTGAACCTCATTGTAATATGTCTGCATGTCATTATAGGGCCAGTCCGCCAGACTCATCCCTCCTGCCCCCGACCACTAGCTCATCTGTCCACATTGGTGTGATTGCACGCCGGCGCAGAACATGTCTTGACAAGTGTGATATGCAGAAGTCAGGACTTACTGCCAGGGCCTTGCTCACTTCCTGACCATCCAAGGAGCAGAAGATGCTGGAGCCCAAAAGCAATGGGACCCTGCAGGAACATCCTCAGCATATGAGCCATTCTCATGGATATGGCTCTGCCATGAAGCAGCTCACAGAAGTTGGAAAGTCACCGTTGAGGGTCTGCTCACAACAGATGATGGTCAAGGGGGTGGAGAGGAAGGTCCAGCTGTGTTTGGGAGAGAAAGATGTACCGGGGGGTGGGAGTCAGAAGATCTAGGATTAACTGGGAGAGGAAGAGGCATCAGGATGGGTGAGGATGGGAGAGGGGGAATGAAGGTGTCGGGATGGGGTGAGGATGGGAGAGGGGAAATGAAGGTGTCGGGATGGGATGAGGTTGGGAGGGGGGAAAAGCAGGTGTTGGGCTGAGGTGAGATTGGGAGAGGGGAAGGAAGGTGTTGGGATGGGGTGAGATTGGGAGGGGGAAAATGAAGGTGTTGGGATGGGGTGAGATTGGGAGGGGGGAAATTAAGGTGTTGGGATGGGGCAGGTTGGGGGGGAGGAAGTACGGGTGAGGAGAGGGTAACGGGAGAAGACAGCAACTGGGGAGGTAGGTATAAGGGGGGCCTGGAAGGTGTAAGAGAAGGGGTTTGGGGGGGGGGAAGGAGTGTGGAGAGGGGACGGAGTAAGGCTGGAGGAAGAAGTAAGGGTGTCTGAAGGAGTCAGGAAGGGGGAAACGGGGGTGGAGTCCAGGGGCGAGGACCAAGTGTTGGGGGGGGGGGGGTGGTGAATGTCCAGGTGAATGAGCAAGGGAGGGCTGTAATGCGTCCCTGACTGCCTCCCGGGCATGGAACTGAGGGTGAGTGTGGAACGAGGGAATGGAGAAAATGACCAAGGGCAAAGTGAGGCAGTAGGGTGGGAGGGTGAGGGTGAGACAGTGTCAATAGAAGGGACGGTGAGGGTGGTTGGTGGGGATTTGGAGGTAGACACAGATCCTAGGGTTGGGAAGGAGGAGGTCAGGGAGGTGCCTGTGGATGCAGGTGGGATTTTCGGAAAGGAAGGGAACCTACATGTTCACCTGGACATTCCCAAAGGAAAAGGTTGTGACTGCTAGGTTACAGAAGGGAGCTGATGAAAAAGGAAATCCAGACCATGCTGCCTAAATTAAAAGTGACATGAGAGTCGTGGTGGGTGAGATCAGGTGCTGCATGGGAGTGAGGTCAGTGTGTGGGCGGAGATGCAAGTCAGCTCAGATGGTCAACTGAAAGCAAACCCCAGCAGGCATCATTCAAAATGCTCAGGACATTAAGGTGAGTATATTATGTGAAGGGTCTGTGTGTGTGGAAGAGTGCTCGGACGAGGCTCCAAAAGGTCCTGCCACACACATACTTCTCCTTCCAGAATCACTCATGGGCCAGCTGCTCCCTCTGAAGTGACAGAGGTTGAGGAGCTCACAGGTAAAGGGGACTCAGAGGGAGAGAACAGCCTCTGAGATTCCTGAATGGATGACCCAGGGGTGTCCAGCTGCCACTCCTCCTCCCTTTGTGTACCCAAGGGCCCCAGCCTGACTCCTTGAGGGGAAGGAGCACCTGGAGGCACGTCGAAGGCCCGCTTCCCTCTCGTGTTGCCACTGCAAGGACTCACCCATGGTTACCGCAGTGGAGTGCAGGTTTGCACACATCTCTGCATTCTGTTGGACCAGGGTCTCCATGCCATCCGCCATCCTCCCCATGGGGACCTCCATACACACACATGTGGGCACCAGTTCATCAGAGAGCAGGCGGATGCACTCCTCCAAATTGTGTGCCACACTGCTGAAGGCTTCCAACAGCTCTGCGTGATGTTCCCCAGCCTTCTGCTGACTCTTCATGATGAGTTGGAAGGCAGAATCCAGAGGCTCGTCACCTGACTCGGACGTCACAGGTGCCTCTTCCCCAGCAGTCCTCCGAGTGTTATATAGCTCACACGAACCTGCTTCCTGCTGCCGTGGACATGTGCCCGTGTGGTGACCACCAGATTGTGAACCTGAGCCTGCTCTAGATCTAGGTCCCACTGAAGTGTGACTCTGCACTGGTGAAGGGTGTGGATAAGTGTTGTAACAGGACTTCCAAGCTACTTATTTCCAGCTCTCCAATGGAGGAGGTGTCCTCTTGGCTGCAGATGAGGACCTGGCTGGAGCTGAGGGACTGGCTGGCTGAGAGTGTTGGTCACTTGGCAGAGCTCCTTGTGAACCAAAGTAGAGATAATTAGTGCATGGCAGCAGAGTCAAAAGCAGGAGGGAGAGCACTCACAGTTGCCTTGAGAGAGGGATGATGTGGTGCAGGATCCTCATGAGGGTCCACGTGCTCACCAGTCAGTGCGATGGCACGTTCCTCAAAGTGAATGCGGGGCCTAATGTGATGCATTAGAGGTCTGGCACCTCTGCCTGCTGATGTGAGCCAGCTTCTCCTGCATGAAAACAGATGGAGAGTATGAGCAGGACACATGCACTGCATGGAATGTTTGTATGGTGAGCGGAGCCATGGACAGAATGAGGATGTGAGCTCAAAAGGATATGTGCCTGAGAAAGATGTGAGGGTGTGTGTGAGAGTTCATGGTGTTGTCCCTTGAGGTGTGAGATCTCTGTGGATGTGTGATGGGTTTGTGAGTGTGTGAATTGAAAGTGATGAGAAGAATGAGTTACTCTTGCGGAACAGATGAGACCATTCATCCTGCAATGGCACTGGGTGGCTGTTCTCTTTTGCAGGGCATTGGTGCTGACCACCGTTGCCATTGCCTCCCGTGCTGGATTGCTGATGCTGCTGCCCATCCTGCGGTCAAAGCTGGGTTGGGGACATCACAACGAGCCTCCACAGTATTCAAAAGGCACTTGAGGGACACATCACTGAAGTGAGGGGCTGAGTTTTTTGTCTTTTGGGGCCATCCTGTCTTCTGCGCGGCAGTCCTGGGTTGGAAGCACTGAGAGGTGCACGTGCGGCTGCACTTTAAATGTAGCATCCGGCATGATGAAGCTCCAAGATGATGGCAGGCAGGCAAATGAGAGCCCGCCCACCATTGAAATGGCTTGTTTCCTAGGAATGAAAATTAATATGGTCAGTTTGGGGCAATACGGGGTGAAAAGCCGCCATTGCGGCCGGCGGGTAGAATGTCGATTTACCCGCCTGCTACCACACTTAGTGCAAATTTGGGACGATTCCGCCCCCAGCCTAGTAACTATGCCCTTCAGGATTCGGCCAGCTTGGTCAGTGGTGGTGCTACTGAGCCACTCTTGGTGATGGACATTGAAGTCTCCCACCCAGAGTACATTCTGTGCCCTTGCCACCCTGTGCTTCCTCCAAGTGGTGTTCAATATAGAGGTGCACTGATTCATCAACTGAGGGGGGTGGGGTGGGGCAATAGTCAACTGGAGGTTTCCTTGCCCATGTTTGACCTGATGCCTTGAGACTTTGTGAAGTCTGGAGTCAATGTTAAGGGCTCCCAGACCTTTTCATCCTGACTGTATACTACTGTGCCACCACTGCTGGTGGGTCTGTCCTGCCAGTGGGACAGGGCGTACCCATTGATGGGTCCACACAACCAATACTTGTTCCAGTGGAAAGCCTGAACTGAATATCAGGGAGCATGGCAGAGCCCAGCACCAACTTGGCACCAGCCTTTAGGGAGAGCTTGGAGCCCCTCCTTTCCAACATAGGATGAGTTATAACCTCCAACTGCAAATCTGTGAAACCCACCATGATGCAACATCTGATTGGCCAGTATCACAGCTTCCATTGCAGCACAAACAGCTTCCAAAGGTCTGAGTGCTGTAGTGGAAGCTCCAACTATAGCCTTGAATCCCAGACTCCTAGCTGTGAAAGCACATACTGCTGTCATTGTGGTTCTGGATACCCCGTTCAAATGGCCTCCAGGAGGTCACAGCAGCCCACCCGTCTATTCCCCAACAAGCCAGTAAGATTGTTGAGGTGCTGCCCCAGGAGGGTGGTAGAGACTCCACAGAGCACGAACCTGCTGTCCTTTCTCTGGATAACAGTATTCCTGCTCCCACCTTGCCATGTTACCACTGTCCTTGCTGTTGCCTGTCAGCCAGCCCAAACTGCAGCAGCCCAGGCTCAGATGGTGCAGAATGAAGCCAGGCTTCCTAGGCCCAGATCTGCTCAAGGACACTCTCCAAGGCCACCTGCAGTCTCTTCAATTGAAGGTCAGCAGCATTCCAACCAGGCTGCAGCCACTGGGGATGCAGCTCACGGGAGCAGGAGGTACATGGAAGACAGGGACTAAAGGAATGCAGAAGTGTGATTGGTTTAATTTTGTATGCATTATTTAACAAATGAAATTAGATTAGAATGCATTTTCTGGTAGTTATATTTTTGTGTTGTGTAAAAGATGTGCTGATCAGTGATAGAGGAAAGGTAAGGAGTATGGGACTGTTGCTCAATGGGGAGGTGTAGGTGAGGTTATTGGTATCACTCAATGATTTCATCACATAGAGTCAGGGCAGTAAGAGGCTGTCTACATTGTAGTGTTCCTCCGTCTTCCTGCTCCTCCACTTCCGTCTCCTCTTCGCCAGATTCTTGCTCTTCAGTTTCTCACTGTGGTGGTAAGGGCTGCAGATATAGATGTCTGGCCATATGTTTCTGTTACTACAGTTCCAAGGTGTCCTCATTATGAATGTTTGGCTAAACTTCAAGACTTGCTAATGGATTAGCTCAGCAAGTTTACATAGGCTGAAGTGGAGTATTTGTTTTGATTGACATATTCATGAAATTTTAAATTATTTTTTCTTTGATCTGTTTTTTTCAATGTCTGCATTGTTAATTTGGACAAGATTAAGAGGTGCAAAGTGAGGTAAAGCTTCTCTTGTTGATACTATAATGGCTGTGTCTGATTGACATTTTTATAGGGTTGTAACAGGAGCAGTTTTTTCAAAGGAAATTTTTGAATGGGTGTTTTTTTTTAAGTGCAGTTCAAGACTCATTGGTCCTATAGTGCATTCTGGGTGACTGGGCATGAAGGGGGTTTGGAGATGGCGATGGGGCATAGAGGAGACTTGATGAGCATGGAGGGGCAAGGGTAAGAACTTTAAAGGTAACTTTCAAAAGCTTCAGCGTCCAGACTGTGGGCAGAATATTACACTCAGCATCCGGGCACATGTCCAACACGCCCGAGTGTAAAATGAAGCGGGATGTTGTCAGGTGTGCGTCCTGACATCATCGCTCTGTCTTGTGATATTTCATTTGGCGGGTGTGCCAGAATTGGCTGTGAGCCTGCCGATAATTAAAACGCCTAGTAAGGCCATTAGCAATCTAATTAAATTCAAATTTACGTTGCCCATCCAACCTTCCAGTTGGCAGGCAGGCGAAATGGCCAAGCGGCCTTAACATTTTTTAGGAAACCTCTTCCACAGGTGGGATGAGGTTTCCCAAAGCAAATGAACATGAAAAAAAACTTTATTTTTGAATTAAAAACATGTCCCAGCTCATGATATTGAGTCACGAGGGGAAATGTTTTATTATATTTTTATTCTCCTCTATTTTTCTGAGGCTCCATGCCTCAGGGAGATTAAAGCGCTCTTTCTCGCACATACATGAGCTGCACCCCAGGCCTGGCTCTCCCTCCAGCGCTGCCCCTCTTGATCCACGCTGGGTGGCTCTTAATTGGCCCGCCCGCATGAAATCGAGGTGCGGAGCCTATCGCAGACGGCCAGCGGCTTCCCAACAGCCCCCGCCCACCCCCGCCAAGCAGCCCCGCTAAGGGCAAAATCCTGCCCTATGTTTTACAACTCCTCTGAAGGGCTATGAACCATGAGTGCTTGGGAAGCTGTCCCTGCTGGGGGATGCAGGGTATGTGAAATGGAACAGGCTAGGTCGGGAGTGCAGTGTGAGGAGCTCACTACCCACATCCTGATCCTGTGCCGGAGAAAATTGCCAGGGCTGGGAATGGGTGCAGGAATCGTAGAATCAGGTAACATCTGCCATTTTAAAGGCCTCTGGAGTTTTGTTCCTCCATCCATTTCATGACACTTTTATTGATCTTGCCTTTAGTCATCTCAGCCAGTACTTTGGACATCCCTCCTTAAACATCTCCACCTATTTCTCCTTTAAAACCAATGTCTCTGTCCAAGCTTTTAATAATCATTCTAATATATTATTTGACTCATTGTCAGTTCTGCCTAATTACACTCCTGTGTCTTTTTTTTAAGACATTATAGAAATGCAACATCTTGTTCTGACACACCAAGCAATGAAATACCTCAAACATGTCCAGCAATAACAATTACCTTGAAGAAAAGTTGTTTGTTGGTTACCAAACGGTTAATGATTTCATCCAAGCCATTGAAAAGTGCTGTTAACCCAAAAGCCTTCATGTAACAACTGCCAAAATGGTAACTTAGGTTTCTGGATGATCAACCAGTGAGATTTATCAAATCCATCTCTTGGGTCAACTTCTCCATGTATTTCTTACACAGTAGATTGAGATGTGTGCATTACAGAGACAGAAAATCAATATAACTACAAGGAAAGAATAAAAAGGAGGCCAGCTACTCAGATTTCTATCACCCAGAAATATTCCCCTGATGCTGCATTAATAATGTAAACCTACATTAAGTTACTCTTTGAACCGAGTAAAATTGGGCTGCTTTCAATATAAAGATGGAGAGCGCTGTTTCATTCACAGTTGACCTCACATGAAGAATAGACTTGCTACAGGATCCGTGAGAAACAAGTAACTGTTAGAGAGAGGTAACTGCTTCAAGGAACATCACTACCTGACTGTTACGGAGTAGAGGTCACTGAAACAGTGTTTTAGCAAATGATGTTTGTAAACTGAATAGATTTTTATTGTTTGAAGATGCTCCAAATCCAAGAGGTGTCAGAGCATCTACTGTGGGGGAGGGAGGTTCAATCAGTGATGGGGAGTCAGACGAGTGAAGAGCAATATTCAAGCTGCATGCTGTTACAGCCATTCTCTGAATTTGAGACTCTGGAGATACTGTAAATAAGGCAGGGTCACGAATATTCATCAGTTAGAGATGCATGCAAAAATGATTTTTTTTAATTATTCAACAATTAAGCACCACCTGTTTTAAAACTTGAGAGATTCAGAAAGGGGGAAGAGATAAGTGAAGAATTATGTCTGCCTAAATTGTCTTCATTTTGGAGATGTTTCTTAACGTATGTGTCTTCTAAATGATTTTATTGACCACGCCAAATGTCAGTGCATTGGAACAATTCTAATGGATTGCAGGTCAAAGCATGAACAGCAAGGTTCAACATTTGAAATGATCACATGCTTATAGTACCAGTCAATTGGTATTTTGCTGTTAAGGATTGCATTTGTCAAAATATTTTAGACAAATCTTCATTAATCTGGCTACTTTGCACAGTTAGGGATGTACAGTTTTGAAGATCTATTCTCAAAGTGTAGAGGACTGACTCACAGCTTGGGTTTCCATAACAACAGCTTCTATTTATAGAACTCTGCAAATCAACAAAAGTCCTAATGTTGAGAGTAGTTGTCTTCACCACACTGCTGTACTGCAGTGAGACCTGGACTGTGTATCAGCAACAAATAAGAGCACTAGAGAAATTCCGTCAGCAATTTCTCTACTGAGTCCTCTAGATTCAATGGGTGGACGACTGAACAAATGCTAGCATCCTTCTTGAAGCTCAACAATCATTCAGGGAAAACTCCTGTGAAATACATTATGATGGACTGGATGCTCTGTCCAGATGGCCAAAAAGAATCTCACTCGCCAGGATCTGTTTTCTGAACTCTTAAATGGCCAACATTCCGGGGAGGACAAAGAAATCGCTCCAAAGACACTCTGAAGCTCTTCTTGAAGTGAAGCAGCATTGACATTAATGACTGGGAGGAGCTTGCTAACAATTGTTCAAAATGGTTTCTTGATGATGAAGCAGAGCGGCAGCAGAGAAGGAAAGAAAAGGAAGCAAATCCTGCACTCTGGACCTGCATTCTGGATCCCACTATCTCATGGGATGTCCTGCCTCATGTGCCCAAAGATCTGTGGGTTGAGAATCAGCCGGTTCAGTCACACGAAGACCCATACCAGAACTCACAACTTTGAGTAGATGTCATCCTCAAATTGAGGGGACAGCCAATGACAATTTATATAGCATCTTTAACATTATAAAACGCCTCAAAGTGCATCACAAAAAAACCCAACACCAAGCAACAGATAGATAACAGCACAGATGACCAAAAGTTTTATCAATGATTTCAAGGAGGAGAGAGGTAGACAAGTGGAAAGGTTAGGGAATTCCAGGATAGCTGAAGGCATATCCACCATTCGCTAGTTGGACAGCAATTGTGTTTAATTGTAGGCAGGTGGTGGGGATTAACTGGGAATTCACTTGTACCTCCAGAACTAGGCACAGACTGAAACTGCAATAGGGGTGCTTGCTTGAAATCTGAAACCTTGTAAATAAATGTTCATAAAGCGTGTAAAGATTGGCTCCAGTTCTATCTTTCACAAACTGGCTTTCTGGAATATGACATTGTATCACAAGAAAATTGCCTGTAGGTGAAGACTGGAAGCTAAGAAAACATTTTTCAGACAGAAAAACTACTATCCTAGTGGAAATTGTGGAAAATGGCACAAAGCTAGTGTAAATTATCAGGGTATGTTTACCATGTTCTTAAAGTCTGAACCATATGACCATTGGAAAAATGTAGTGGGTATTGTGATGATGGGGTACGTCCCTATCTTTTTTTATTCATTCACAGGATGTGGGCATCGCTGGCTGGGCCAGCATTTATTGCCCATCCCTAACTGCCCTTGAGAAGATGGTGGTGGTGGTAAACCACCTTCTTGAGCTGCTGCAGTCCATGTTACAAATGATTGGCTTACTTAAGCCATTTCATAGTCAACCACATTGCTGTGGGTCTGGAGTCATATGTAGGCCAGACCAGGTAAGGACAACAGATTTCCTTCCCTAAAGTGCATTAAACAATCAACAATGGTTTCATGGTCACCATTACTAAGACTAGCTTTTAATTCCAGATTTTAATAATTGAGTTTAAATTCCACCAGCTGCCATGGTGGGATTTGAACCCATGTTCCCAGAACATCAGCTTGCACCTCTAGATCCTTACTCCAATTACACGACCACTATACCACCACCTCCCCCTATCAAAGACAAAGCAAGGTATGGCCTTGTCATTGTCAGTTCCTAGATGCTGCAAGATCAGAAGGACTTTGTGATGTGGGTGCCTCTCAGTTGGATAGTGATGAAGGTGGAGACCTTCTTGGGTGAAATTTTCAAGTAAGATGATTTGTTAAATGCCTATATGGTACGGTCAGGCTTTATAGATTTGGGAAAACAGATGTCCAAACTATGGAAAAATATACAATGGGCTTTAATAGATTGTATAAGAGAATGATGAAATTCAACTTGGGGAGCTTTGTAGCAGTGTTCGCATTTAGATTGCTGGATTGTGCTAGGGTGCCTCAAATGGATCAGCTACTGGTTCCAACTGGTGTTCAGTTCTCGGACAGGGAGACCCTATTGGGTCAGATGTCTGCTGCCTGGGTAAAGTCATTTCCTCCAGCCTCTGTGAAACCTGTGAGACATTCCATGGTGACATAAAGAATGGAGGACTCAATGATTGCCAGATTTTGAAATGGCCCAGATACTGGATACAGGCATCAATACAATGAAGGGATTAAAGACAGGCAGAATGAGATTGAAAGCACCATTAGAAGATTTGTGTATTACAGCAGAAGACAGAATTGGAATGACAATTGTAGATGAATTAACTCCAAGAATGTCCAAGTTTAGCACTTCAGGCTTGTCTAGAAGTATCACACAAACTGCCCAAAGTGGAGAGGTAGGGTCCTTGAAATGGCAGATGATGCAGAGAATTCTGAAGATGATAAAGATAATGATGAACCTGAAGAAAATATACTGGTCATAAGGAATTTTAGTCCTGTGCTTAATGTATTAGTGACCACCTGCTTTAACTGTGCAGTACTAGTGTTTGCATTTGAACAGTATGTGGAACAGATAGTTTGAATTCTTACCTTGATGCATTAAGTAGTGAGGATCAATGCAAGGTTATGGAATATCTAATTACTATTTGTTTTAGATTTGGTGATGACAACACATTGAGGTCACTAAAATGAGTTGTAATTATATGTAAAATGGCTGGAGTGATCCATTTTATAATTCCCAATGTAGTCTCTAATGAGATCGGTATGATGCTGAGTAAACCTTTGATGAAAAAGGCACAAATGAAACTTGACATGGAGCATAGTAAAGCAATTATTTTTGAAAAGTCAGTGGATCTGCAATTTACCCAGCCAGGCTTCACAATCCCCACTGAGAGCAATAATTTTTAAAAAGAATGTTGAACTTCCAGTTAATGGCTGAAAGGATGACTCATCAAGATTTCACATTTTAAGGCATTTACTGTAACAAAAGACTGAAAGATCTATTGACTAAATATTATCTTTGTAGGCAACTTATACTTTAAACCACAGAATACAATACCTCCTGCTCATTTTTAACAAAACCAAAAAAAAGTATACATGACACTGTACTTTAGGTAGACATTCAATTCTCCCAGAATCAGGCCAAAACAATTCTTGTCTAACGTTTACCTCCATTCTTTTCCTTTCTCAGTCTATTAACTTCTAATTCTAGAATTGTCCTTCTCAGTGAAAATATTACTGGAGATCCACCTGTTTGGACAAGCAAGGCAACTCTTCCAGCTCTATTTTAACTCTTCGAATTTGGTCTTTTCAATCTGAGAGCAAGCTGAAAATATATCTCCCTCTCATGACCAAACCTATAAACTTACCAGCTCCAGAAGCCCGACTTCCAATTTGGAATCCTTTATTTGGAATTTCCATCCATGAGACAACTCTGGCTGTCCTTTCTCTGGCACCTTTGTGTAAACGCCAAAATCTCTCCAACTGTCAACTTGTTAGTAACCATGTAACTTGTGAGGAGTCTCTAGAGCTTCTCTATCATTGGAGCTCCCACTTTCTGTGTCACTCCTCACTGTTCTTTGGTTTTTGCTCATAACACTATGTCCCCTGCTAGATCTCCTGTCGGTATCTGGATTATTACTGCGCGATCTGTCCTTCCTGCAACTGGACTTCCTTTTGCAAGTTCTTGATCTTTTCCTTGGGCTGTGGTCACGAGTACATCCACCATCTGAACTTATGTCACATTTCCTGGCTTTCCACATTTTCACTTCCTCTGCTAATCTGTAGATCTAATATCCTGCCTCCTGTCCAGTATGTTCAGCCAGTTTTTGAATTTCCCTGTGGCCTTTCCTGCCCTTTCTACGATGGTGCATTCCCTCCACTCACTAGCCCCTTCTGGCATATATGCTACCCTAGTTCCAACTTTCAGTAATTGGTTTTGTAAGAAATGGCCCTATCTTGATCGTCACTATCACTTGGTCTACTCTCAGCCTGTTATCTGTCACAACCTGTTGATCATACCAGTCCAGCATATGCATGTATGGAGTGCCTGGTGCATCTTCAGTTTCCATCCTCTGTTCAGGTTCCGTCAACGTGTCATCGCTGCCAGTAAGCCACGTGGAATACTCTTAACAGTTTAGTTACCATGTTGCAAGATTATTGTTTTGTCATCAGTGCCTATACCCTTTCTTGGGCCTCTCCATTCTTTCTGCCTTTCTCTTTTATAACAAGCCATATCCATGGGCTTAAGATTAATTTCTGACACCCTGATTTAATACTTCAAAGCTCTCCTGATTTTTCTGAAACCCCCACCCTTAATAAATGCTCTCCTCCCTGCATGCATAGCATTCAAATGTTCTGCAAAAACTGAGCCAATGGTAATTCTCTCCAAAGCCAGGGGATGATCCTATATTGTTGAAGGTATCTTTGGATTCCTGCCATTAACTAACAGATAGGGCTGTAGCCCCCAACCTTCTAGAGCGTTTTTTGCATGTATTGCCCAAGCTAGAGCAGTTGTCAATTTACAATTCAGTTGGTCAGCTAAAAACGTTCGGAGCATTTCGTCAATCATGGCATGATTTCTCTCTCATAACCCATTGCTAAAAGGACTTTCTGCTGCTGTGTGCATTGCTACAATATCTTCGACAAGTCTAGTGTATTCCACACCCATTACCCCTGCATCGTTTAACAGAATATTCAACCTATCACCAGAGGGATCTGCAAATTGACAATGTACTTTGATAATAATTTACTGCTTCTCCTTTAAATCCCTATTGCCAGCTGCCATTAATCCCTCTTTAGCATTCTGTCTAGTGATTATAGGCCTTAAAGGAATACAATAATGTCCCAACTGTGTAAATTGCAACTCTACAGATCTGCCAAAAACAATTGCTCCATGTCCAATTTCATTTGGGTCTTTTTCATTGAAGGCTTCCTTAATAGTAGAGGTGTTTCACTCGATACAACATCAGTACTGATAAAGTGATTCACCCCTGCTATTTTACATGGAGTTACTATTCTTTTTAATGTTTCCAATATGTTATCATCACTGAAACAATAGAACTGTTATATTCTTTGACTTTACTTCGGTCTTCCTTGCTTAAAGAATCCGTATAACGTTTTAGCCAGTCCCCTCCACATACCATGGACGTACACCCACTATCTAAAACTGCGCAACTGAATTAATCTGCAACTGGGACACTCATTACCGGACTGAACCTTCTGGTGATCAACACGATTCCTTCTGACTGATCAGTATCGTCCTCCTTGCATTCCATACCTTCCATCTCATGTATTGTCTCAAGAACCCAGTTTTACATTTTTGGGCAACTCAACGCATAATAATACTTAGAGTCTTATTTGAAGCACTGTTGGCCAGTCATATGGACTGGAAACGTTAACTTTGTTTCTCTCTCCACAGATGCTGTCCAACCTGCTGCGTTTTTTCAGCATTTTCTGTTTTTATTTCAGATTTGCAGCATCCACAGTATTTTGATTTTACCAGTTGACCCCTTGTTTATCCCTGAGGTTCATCCTCCTTCCATAATTGCCCAACTCCTGCCACCGGTTATAGCTCCCAAAAGGGTCTCTGTCCTTGTACTTTTGTTTGGACAGACGTTTTGGCCTGATATTAGAACGGTCTCAGAATGCTGCTAACGTTATATTCTCTATCTTTGGTGTCAGTGCTGAAGAGATATTTGTGCCACAAAAGCAGCCAGAAATGAATGCTTTCCCAGAGCTTTTTTTTAAAGTCTTCGGAATTTGATCCATAAGCATTTCTTTCTCTTTGAATCCAACTCCTGTTAAAACCAAGAGCCTATCCATGTTCGATGTCTAAGCACAGCCCAATAAAGGATTTAGGAATTTCCAAGTTGGTTCAACTCCATGATGTAGTCTTCTATGAAAGAATTATGCATTTTTCTAAATTTATCAAAGCTCGACCAAGCTTCATAGGCATTCAGTAGGTCATCTTTCATATAAATTTTATCCATGAATGCCAAAAGAATGTCCAAATCTTCTTCATTGCCAGTTCCTGAGCATCTAGTTCCAAGAATGCTTCGCAGCTGATCTTGCTCCTGTCAGGAAGCTATCCCTTGCTTTCTTTTCAGTAGAGATGTAACCCGTGTCCATACATCAACTTTATTTTTCCATTGATCATAAGGCTCCATGTCACAAAACTGGTGGAAAATCATATCCTATCATCTTATACCTGCTTTCAGACATCTTTGTCCAGAGTCTCCAATTACAGACCTCTCTCAAAAATAAATTAACTCCAATACTAGCCTTCTGCCTAAAGTAAATCTTAGTCTCCAATCTTCACTTTCAGGCAACAATTTTCTGCTACCAAATGTCAGTGCAGGATACTTTGGTGGAAACCGTTTATGGCTTGCCACAGAATTTACTTCTCCACTCTAACACAATCCCCACCCAGTGCTGGCTAACTCTTCTTTATATACACTTCTGAGTATAATTAGCTAATCAATATCCAACACCTGTTCACCTTATTACCTCAAACTACTGGGCATTTAACATCCATCAGCAGAACCTATTAGACACTAACATGGCTTCTCCCATTTTGCTTGCTAATGTTCTTTTATGCCCTCTCTTTGCTTTCCTAATTTCGCTTCTGGTTTCTTCCTATACTCTCAGCTTTCTGTAGTATTGAGTTCTCAGTGTCTGACATAAGCTTTCCTTTTCTGTCTTTTCTTCCCTTGAAAGCTCCTTAGCATCCAGGGGGCTCTATATTTAGCCATCCCACCCTTTTTCTTTGTGGGAACAAGTTTACTCTGAACCTCCTGAATCTACCCTTTGAATGCCTCCCACTGCTCTGACACTGATTTGCCTTCAACTAGCTGTTTCCAGTCCACTTTCGCTAAATCACTCCTCAGCTTAGGAAAATTGGCCTTGCCCAAATTTAGAACTTTAACTCCTGTTCTATCTTTGTCCTTTTCCATAATTATGTTAAAACTAACTGAATTATGAACACTATCACCAAAATGCTCTCTCACTGTCACTCCTACTACCTGCCCACCTTAATTTCTTAAAACTAAGTCCAGAACCGTGCCCTCTCTTGTTGGACTTGCTACATACTGACCAAAAAAGTTCTGAATGCACCTTAAGAATTCTGTTCCCTCCATTCCTTTAATAATAAAACTATCCCAGTTAATATTGGAGTAGTTAAAATCCCCTCCTACCCACCCACTGAGGTGACTGTATCTGCACTGATGGAGGGTGCAGGTGAACACTGTGATGATGCATCCTCCTGAGATGTGGGGCTTGTTCCTCCCCCTTTTCTTGCTGTTACTTGGAAAGGAGAAACAAAAGATTTAATGGAAGTCTAAGCAGGCTCCCTTATTAAAGCACTGTGCTAGGAGCATGCATGTCAATGGCAGCTGCTGAGCCCTCCTCAGTAAGTGATTAACAAGCAGGATGTCCTGCAACTAATAGAAGATTGACAGCATGAAATGGCTGGCACACATTCAGTGCCCATGTCCCATCTGCTGGTGAGTCCTGTAACCCAAACTCCTGTCTGACATCCCTGTGCCCTCGCACACTTACACTGCCTGATGCCCTTATGAGTGTCACTTTGCAGTGAGTCGATGAAGCCACTTACTCTGGCGGAATGCAGCTGATCATTCATCCTCTTCCTGCACTGCTGGCTATTTCTCCTGTCCAGGCCACTGTGGTCAGATGGGAGAGCCTCCTGCTGCCATGCAGAGAAACAGCACCTCCCGCCTTCCCTGGTCGGCCTGGAGGAGAGTCTCCCAGGAGGCTTTGCTGAACCGCAGGGCCACACATTGTCTGGTCTGGGACATACTGGTATCATGAGAATACTGAATGACAGCCAGACTGATGCTCCTCACCTGCACTGAATAGATGGCTGTCCAGGATTTATTTGATTACAGCGCCCAGACCTTTGATGCCATGAGGTAACGTTGGGAATGGCGAATTCTTGCCTGCCATGCTGCAAGATTCGCTGTGCTCCTTGCAGATGCATATGTAATGAGCTGAACAGCACACAATTGCACGTGGTCAGTCATCCCATCCCACCCCGCCACTGGCCCCCCCCAGCGGAAATCATTCCCACTTCCACACCCACCAACAAACTGAGACTCCAGAACAGAAGATTCCAGCCACTTAACTCCAGAAAGAGTCTGTCTGTAAATCAGATTATAAACTGTATGTGTGTAACCACACTGTAATCTGTGTGTGTTTGTGTTAAAAATGTTTGTGTAATCACACTGTAAACTGTCTGATCACTCTGCAAATGCTGTGTGTAATCATACTGTAACTTGTGTGTAATCACACTTTAAATTGTATGTGTGAAGTAAGTGTGTGTGTAATACTTCATAAAAAGGTTGTGTGCAATCAATTGTATACTCTGTTAACACAATGCAAGTGTATGCATATCATCACCCTCTAACTGTGTCTAATTACACTGAAAACCGTGTGTGTGTAATCACACTGTAAACAGTTAGACTAACACACTGATCTGTGTGCATTAGCACTCTGTAAACTGTGTGTAATCACTTCATAAACAAATGTGTGCGTAATCACACTAACGTGTATGTCATCACGCTGTAACTGTGTATGTGTAATCATATTGTAACTGTGTGCTTGTAATCACACTGTAACTGTGTATGTGTAATCACATTGTAACTGTGTCCTTGTAATCACACTAACTATGTTTGTGAACACACTGTAACTGTGTGCTTGTGTGTGTAATCACCCTGGAAATAATACGAGTGATCACACAGTAAATTGTGTGTGTGATTAACCTGTAAACTGCGTGTGTGTGTGTTTTCACATGGTAAACTCAATGGCCAGAATTTTATGCTCCCCCACCGGTGGGTTTTAAGGTGGGGGGAAGTGTGAAATTGAAGGAAGGGATTTCTCTCCAGGTTTGCACCTACCCTGTGATTTTACACTGGAGTGGGCAAGGCCTCAGATGGGTCCTTGTCCCAATAATTGGCCACTGAAAGACCATTTCCTGCCCAGCCTCAAATTTTAGGCTGGCGGGAGAATTGAACTTCCGTGGGGGAAGCCCGAAGAAAGAGCAGAGTTATATCTTGGGCGGGAAGGAGGTGTGCACCTCCATCAGAAGCCCCTTCTGAAGTCGGGCAGCCCCCCTTCTCCACCCCCTTAAGGTTCAGTGGCCTCCGTCCCTCCGAGATCCAGATCACTCCCAGCCCTTACCCACCCTCTCCAACCTGGGACCCCTTGATCTTACCTGGACCTCTGTTGCATGGATTTAAGCTCCAACGTCTTCCTGCATTTCTTCTTTTTTTATTCACTCATGGGATGTGGGCTTCGTTGGCTAGGCCAGCATTTACTGCCCATCCCTAATTGCCCTTGAAAAGGCGGTGGTGAGCTGCCTCCCTGAACCGCTGCATAAGGCAGCTCACCACCACCTTTTCAAGGACAGTTAAGGATGGACAATAAATGCTGGCCCAGCCAGCGAGGTCACATCCCATGAAAGAATTTTAAAAAAGGACTAGACAGCTCCTGGCCATCAGAGGCCATTCAGCCCATTGTGTCTGCACTGGCCACAAAAGAAAAATTTAAAAATGCTGCCCATTCTAATCCCACCTTCCTCACCTGGTCTGTAGCCTTGCAGGTTGCAGCACTTTAGCTGCAGAACCAGGTGCCTTTTAAATGAGTTTAGGGTTTCTGCCTCACCCACCGATCTAGGCAGCGAATTTCAGGCACCCACTACCCTCTGGGTGAAAACGTTTTTCCTAATGTCCTTTCTAATCTTTCTACCAATCACCTTAAACCGATGCCCTCTAGTAAGTGACCTCTCCGCTAGGGGAAACAAGTCTTTCCTGTCTACCCTATCTAGGGCCGTCATAATTTTATACATCTCAATCAGGTCACCCCTCAGCCTCCTCTGTTCCAAGGAAAACAACCCCAGGCTATCCAATCCTTCCTCATAGCTGCAATTTTTCAAGCCCTGGCAACATTCTTGTAAATCTCCTCTGCACTCTCTCCAGAGTAATTCTGTCCTTCCTGTAATGTGATGACCAGAACTGTACACAAAATTCCAGCTGTGGCCTAAGCAGCATTTTATACAGTTCCACCATTACATCCCTGCTTTTGTATTCTATACCTCATCCAATAAAGGAAAGCATTCCATACGCTTTCTTTACCACCTTATCCACCTGTCCTGCCACTTTCAGGGGCCTGTGGACATGCACTCCAAGGTCTCCCACTTCCTCAACCCCTCCCAATATCCTCCCGTTTATTGAGTATTCTCTTGTTCCCATTTTCCAGTGTAATCAGACTGCTTATACAATCACTCCACAAAAAGTGTGTATCACATTGTAGATTGTTTGTCTGTAGTCACACTGTAAACTGCGTGTGTGTAATTACAATATAAACTATGCATATGCAGTGACACTAATTTGTGTATGTGCAATCCCCAGAATGTGATTGTGTGTAATCACACTATAAACAGTGGGCAGACTCGTCCACTTCCATCAGTAGTGGGGTTCGTGGCGGGCAGGGATGGACAATATGGCAGGAGCTGAAAAATTCATTTCTCAACAGGGGAAATGACAGTGGGAACGTGCAGACCCAACAATCATGGCAGGAGAACGGTGGGTCTCCAATCCGCCCAAACGAAGTCAGGAAACTGTTTGCATATCGTCGGAATTCAAATGAATAACCAACCAGAATTTTCACTCCCACCACACCCACCCCCCACACGCACACCACCACATCCCACCACCGCTAGCGGGATTTCAGACCAGTCCAAAAGACGTCAGGACAAACATATCAGGACTGAGCTGAATAAAGGTCTGGATCAGATTGTGGACCCTGGGGCAGATGGTTAACAAGGAGAGAGCGTGTGGGAGGAGGGGTTAGCGCAGGTGGAGATGGGGAGTGTGAATGGCGGGCTGGGGGTGGGGGGGGGTGTAGGTGGAGAAGGGGACTGTGGGTGGGGGGGTGTAGGTGGAGAAGGGGAGTGTGAGTGGGGGGGTGGCAGGTGGGGAAGGGGAGTGTGAATGGGGGGGGTGCAGCAGGAGAAGGGGAGTGTGAGTGGGGTGGTGCAGGTGGAGTAAAGGGAGTGTAGGGGGGGATGCAGGTGGAGAAGGGGAGTTTGAAAGGGCGGGGAGCAGGGGGAGAAGGGTAGTTTGAATGGGCGGGGAGCAGGTGGAGAAGGGGAGTGTGAGGGGGAATGTGCAAGTGGAGAAAGGGAGTGTGAGTGGGGGCGGTGCAGGAGGAGAATGGGAGTGTGAGTGGAGGGGGGGCAGGTGGAGAAGGGGAGAGTGAGTGGAGGGGGCAGGTAGAGTAGGGAGGTGTGAGTGGGGGGGCAGATGGAGAAGGGGAGAGTGAGTGGTTGGGGAGCAGGTAGAGAAGGGGAATGTGAGTGGGGGTGGCAGGTGGAGAAGGGGAGACTGAGTGGAGGGGGGCAGGTAGAGAAGGGGAGTGTGAGTGGGGGAAGCAGGCGGAGAAGGGTAGTGTGAGTGGGGCTGCAGGTGGAGAAGGGGAGTGTGAGTCAGGGCAGCAGGCAGAAAAGGAAAGTGTGAGTCGGGGGTGCAGATGGACAAGTGGAGTGTGAGTGGGGTGTGCAGGTGGAGAAGGGGATTGTGAGTGGGGGCGTCAGGTGGAGAAGGGGCGTGTGAGTGGGGGTTGCAGGTGGAGAAGGGGAGTGTGAATTGGGGGTGCAGATGGAGAAGGTGAAGTGGAGTGGGGGGGTCAGGTGGAGAAGGGGCATGTCAGTGGGGGGTGCAGGTGGAGATGGGGAGTGTGAGTGGGGGGGTGTCAGGTGGAGAAGGGGCGTGTGAGTGGGGGGGTTGCAGGTGGAGAAGGGGAAGTGTGAGTGGGAGGGGTGCAGATTGAGAATGGGAGTGTGAGTGGGGGGTACAGATGGAGAAGGGGAGTGTGAGTGGGGGGGTGCAGGTGGAGAAGCGGAGGGGAGTGGTGGGTGCATTTCGAGAAGGGGAGTGTGAGGGGGTGTGCAGCGAGGGAAGGGGAGTGTGAGTGGGGGGATGCAGGGCAAGATGGGGAGTGTGAGTGGGGCGGTGCAGGTGGAGAAGTGGAAGGGTGAGTGGGGGGGTGCAGGTGGAGATGGGGAGTGTGAGTGGGGGTGTGCAGGTGGAGAAGTGAAAGGGTGAGTGGGGGGGTGCAAGTGGAGAAGGGGAGTGTGAGTGGGGGTGTGCAGGTGGAGAAGGGGAAGTGTGAGTGGGAGGGGTGCAGGTGGAGAAGGGGAGTGTGAGTGGTAGGGGTGCAGGTGAAGAAGGGGAACCTGAGTGGTGGGGTGCAGGTAGAGAGGGGGAGTGTGAGTGGTTGGTGCATGTGGACAAGTGCAGTGTGAGTGGGTGGTGCAGGTGGAGAAGGGGAGTGTGAGTTGGGGGGTGTAAGTGGAGAAGGGGAGTGTGAATGGGGGTTGCAGGTGGAGAAGGGGATTGTGAGTGGGGATGCATGAGGACAAGTGGAGTGTGAGTTGGGGGTGCAGGTGGAGAAGGCGATTGTGAGTGGGTGGGTGCAAGGGGAGAAAGGGAGAGTGAGTGGGGGGTGTAGGTGCAGAAGGTAGGTGTGAGTGGGGGTTGCAGCTGGAGAAGGGGAGTGTGACTGGGGGGGGCAGGTGGAGAAGGGGCATGTGAGTGGGGGGTTGCAGCTTCAGAAGAGGAGTGTGAGCGGGGAGGGTGCAGGTGGAGAAAAGTTTTGTTAGTGGGGGGTGCAGGTGGAGAAGGGGAGTGTGAGTGGGTGGGTGCAAGGGGAGAAAGGGAGAGTGTGTGGGCGTTGGCAGCTGGAGAAGGGGACTGCGAGTGGGAGGGTGCAGGTGTAGAAAAGTTTTGTTAGTCGGGGAGGCAGGTGGAGAAGGGGTGTGTGAGTGGGGGGTTGCAGTTGGAGAAGGAGACTGTGAGTGAGGGGGTGCAGGTGGAGAAAAGGAATGTGAGTGGGGAAGGCAGGTGGAGAAGCGGAGTGTGAGTGGGGCTGCAGGTGGAGAAGTGGAGTGTGAGTGGCGGGTGCAGGTGGAGTAGCTGAGTGTGAATGGGGGCTGCAGATGGAGAAGGGGAGTGTGAGTGGGGGGGAACAGCTGGAGAAGGGGAGTGCGATTGAGGGGGTGCAGGTGGAGAAGGTGAGTGTGAGTGGAGGGTGCAGGTGTTGAAGGGGAGTGGGACTGGGGGGGTTGGAGGTGGTGAAGGGGAGTGTGAAAGGGGGCAGGTGGAGAAGGGGAGTGTGAGTTGTTGGGGTGCACGTGCAGAGGGGGAGAGTGAGTAGTGGGGAGCATGTGGAGAAGTGGAGTATGAGCGGGGGGGGTGCAGGTGGAGAAGGGGAGTGTGAGTGGGGGGGTGCAGGTGGAGAAGGGGGGTGTGAGTGGTGGGTGCAGGTGAAGAAGGGGAGTGTGAGTGGGGGGTGCAGGTGGAGAAGGGGAGTGTGAGTGGTGCGTGCAGGTGAAGAAGGGGAGTGTGAGTGGGGTTGCAGGTGGAGAAGAGGAGTGTGAGTGGGTTGGTGCAGGTGCAGAAGGGCAGTGTGAGTGTGGGGGGCAGGTGGAAAAGGGGAGTGTGAGTGGGTAGGTGCAGGTCGAGAGGGGGAGTGTTAGTGGCGGGGCTGCAGGTAGAGAACGGGAGTGTGAGTGGGGGATGCAGATGGAGAAGGGGAGTGTGAGCGGGGGGTGCAGATGGAGAAGGGGTGTGTGAGTGGGTGGGTGCAGATTGGGAAGGGGAGTGTGAGTGGGTGGTGCAGATGGAGAAGGGGACTGTGAGTGGGGGGGTGCAGTTGGATATGGGAAGTGTGAGTGGGGGGTGCAGGTAAGAGAATGGGTGTGTAGGTAGAGAAGGGGAGTGTGAGTGGGGGTTGCAGGTGGTGAAGTGGAAGTGTGAGTGGGGAGGGGGTGCAGATGGACAAGGGGAGTGTGAGTGGGGGTTGTGCAGCTGGAGAAGGTGTAGTGTGAGTGGGGGGGTGCAAGGTGGAGAAGTGGAGTGTGAGTGTGGGGTGCAGGTGGAGAAGGGGACTGTGAGTGGGTGCTGCATGTGGACAAGAGGAGTGTGAGTGGGGACTGCAGCTGGAGAAGCAGAGCGTGAGTGGGGGGTGCAGGTGGAGAAGGTGAGTGTGAGTGGATGCTGCAGGTGGACAAGTGGAGTATAACTGGAGGGTGGAGGTGGAGAAGGGTGAGTATGAGTAGAGTGTGCAGGTGGAGAAGGGGAGTGTGAGTATTGGGGGTCAGGTGTAGAAGGGGAGTGTGAGTGGGGGGGTGCAGGTGGAAAAGGAGCGTGTGAGTGGGGATGCAGGTGGAGATGTTAGTGTGAATGGTGGGGTCAGGAGGAGAAGGGGAGTGTGAGTGGGGGGGTGCAGATAGACAAGTGGAGTGTGAGTGGGGGCTGCAGCTGGAGAAGGGGAGTGTGAGTGGGGGGGTAAATGTGGAGAAGGGGAGTGAGAGTGGGGGGGTGCAGGTGGAGAAGGAGAGTGTGAGTGGGGGCAGCAGCTGGACAAGGGGAGTGTGAGTGGGGGGGTGCAGGAGGAGAGGGGAGTGTGAGTGGGGGAGTGCAGGTGGACAAGTGTAGTGTGAGTGGGGGGTGCAGGTGGAGGAGGGGAGTGTGACTGGTGGGTGCAGGTGAAGAAGGGGAGTGTGAGTGGGGGGGGCAGGTGGAGAAGGTGAGTGTGAATGGGGTAGTGCAGGTGGAGAAGGGGAGTGAGTGCGGGGGGAGCAAGTGGAGAAAAGTATTGTGAGTGGGGGGTGCAGGTGGAGAAGAGGAGTGTGAGTAGGGAGGGCTGTGGAGAAGGGGGTTGTGAGTGGGGGTTGCTGGTGGACAAGTGGAGTGTGAGTAGGGGGTGCAGGTGGAGAAGGGGAGTGTGAGTATGAGGAGTCAGATGGAGAAGGGGAAAGTGAGTGGGGGGGGTGCTGATGAAGAAGTGGAGTGTGCGTTGGGGGGTGCAATTGGAGAAGGGTTGGGGGAGTTGGGCGTGCATTTTGAGAAGGGGAGTGAGGGGTGTGCAGCGAGAGAAGGGGAGTGTGAGTGGGGGATGCAGGTGGAGATGGGGTGTGTTAGTGGGGGGATGCAGGTAGAGAAGGGGAGTGTGAGTGGGGGATGCAGGTGGAGAAGTGGAAGTGTGAGTGGCGGAGAGGGTGGGCTGCAGGTGGAGAAGGGGAGTGTGAGTGGAGTGTGCAGGTAGAGAAGGGGAGTGTGAGTGGGTGGGTGCAGATTGGGAAGGGGAGTGAGAGTTGGGGGTGCAGATGGAGAAGGAGAGTGTGAGTGGGGGGGTGCAGTTGGAGATGGGGAGTGTGAGTGGGTGGTGCAGGTAGAGAATGGGAATGTAGGTAGAGAAGGGGAGTGTGAGTGGGGGTTGCAGGTGGTGAAGTGGAAGTGTGAGCGGGGAGGGGGTGCAGATGGAGAAGGGGACTGTGAGTGGGGGGTTGCAGGTGGAGAAGGGAAGTGTGAGTGGGAGGAGTGCAGGTGGAGAAGGGGAGTCTGAGTGTGGGGTTCAGGTGGAGAAGGGGAGTGTGAGTGGGGACTGCATGTGGACAAGTGGAGTGTGAATGGGGACTGCAGCTGGAGAAGCGGAGTGTGAGTGGGGGGTGCAGGTGGGGAAGGGGAGTGTGAGTGCGGGGTGCAGGTGGACAAGGGGAGTATGAGTGGGGGGGTGCAGGTGGAGAAGGGGAGTGTGAATATTGGGGGTCAGGTGGAGAAGGGGAGTGTGAGTGGGGGGGAGCAGGTGGAGAAGGGGAGTGTGAGTTGAGGGGTGCTGATGAAGAAGTGGAGTGTGAGTTGGGGGGTGCAAGTGGAGAAGGGTTGGGGGAGTGGGGCGTGCTTTTTGAGAAGGGGTGTGTGAGGGGTGTGCAGGGACAGAAGGGGAGTGTAAGTGGGGGATGCAGCTGGAGATGGGGAGTGTTAGTGGTGGTTTGCAGGTAGAGAACGGGAGTGTGAGTGGGGGTTGCAGGTGGTGAAGTGGAAGTGTGAGTGGGGAGGGGGTGCAAATGGAGAAGGGTAGTGTGAGTGGGGGGTTGCAGGTTGAGAAGGGGACTGTGAGTGGGGGCTGCAGCTGGAGAAGGGGAGTGTGAGAGGGGGGGTGCAGGTGTAGAAGGGGAGTGAGAGTGGGGAGGTGCAGGTGGAGAAGGGGAGTGTGAGTGGGGGGGTGCAGGTGGAGAAGGGGAGTGTGAGAGGGGGTTGCAGGTGGACAAGTGCAGTGTGAGTGGGGGGTGCAGTTGGAGAAGGCGAGTGTGAGTGGGGGGTGCAGGTGGAGAAGGGGAGTGTGAGTGGTGCGTGCAGGTGAAGAAGGAGAGTGTGAGTGAGGTTGCAGGTGGAGAAGAGGTGTGTGAGTGGGTTGGTGCAGGTGCAGAAGGGCAGTGTGAGTGTGGGGGGCAGTTGGAAAAGGGGAGTGTGAGTGGGTAGGTGCAGGTCGAGAGGGGGAGTGTTAGTGGCGGGGCTGCAGGTGGAGAAGGGGAGTGTGAGTGGGGGGTGCAGGTGGAGAAGGGGAGTGTGAGTGGGTAGGTGCAGGTCGAGAGGGGGAGTGTTAGTGGCGGGGCTGCAGGTAGAGAACGGGAGTGTGAGTGGGGGTTGCAGATGGAGAAGGTGAGTGTGAGTGGGGGGTGCAGATGGAGAAGGGGAGTGTGAGTGGGTGGGTGCAGATTGGGAAGGGGAGTGTGAGTGGGGGGTGCAGGTGGAGAAGGGGAGTGTGAGTGGGGGGGTGCAGGTGGAGAAGGGGAGTGTGAGTGTTGGGGGTCAGGTGGAGAAGGGGAGTGTGATTGGAGGGGTGCAGGTGGAGAAGGGGAGTGCGAGTTGAGGGGTGCTGATGAAGAAGTGGAGTGTGAGTGGGGGGTTGCAGGTTGAGAAGGGGACTGTGAGTGGGGGCTGCAGCTGGAGAAGGGGAGTGTGAGGGGGGGGTGCAGGTGTAGAAGGGGAGTGAGAGTGGGGAGGTGCAGGTGGAGAAGGGGAGAGTGAGTGGGGGGGTGCAGGTGGAGAAGGGGAGTGTGAGAGGGGTTGCAGGTGGACAAGTGCAGTGTGAGTGGGGGGTGCAGTTGGAGAAGGCGAGTGTGAGTGGGGGGTGCAGGTGGAGAAGGGGAGTGTGAGTGGTGCGTGCAGGTGAAGAAGGAGAGTGTGAGTGGGGTTGCAGGTGGAGAAGAGGTGTGTGAGTGGGTTGGTGCAGGTGCAGAAGGGCAGTGTGAGTGAGGGGGGCAGTTGGAAAAGGGGAGTGTGAGTGGGTAGGTGCAGGTCGAGAGGGGGAGTGTTAGTGGCGGGGCTGCAGGTGGAGAAGGGGAGTGTGAGTGGGGGGTGCAGGTGGAGAAGGGGAGTGTGAGTGGGTAGGTGCAGGTCGAGAGGGGGAGTGTTAGTGGCGGGGATTGCAGGTAGAGAACGGGAGTGTGAGTGGGGGTTGCAGATGGAGAAGGTGAGTGTGAGTGGGGGGTGCAGATGGAGAAGGGGAGTGTGAGTGGGTGGGTGCAGATTGGGAAGGGGAGTGTGAGTGGGGGGTGCAGATGGAGAAGGGGAGTGTGAGTGGGTGGTGCAGGTGGAGAAGGGGAGTGTAGGTAGAGAAGGGGAGTGTGAGTGGGGGTTGCAGGTGGTGAAGTGGAAGTGTGAGTGGGAAGGGGGTGCAGATGGACAAGGGGAGTGTGAGTGGGGGTTGTGCAAGTGGAGAAGGTGTAGTGTGAGTGGGGGGGTGCAGGTGGAGAAGGGGAGTGTGAGTGTGGGGTGCAGGTGGAGAAGGGGGCTGTGAGTGGGTGCTGCATGTGGACAAGTGGAGTGTGAGTGGGGACTGCAGCTGGAGAAGCAGAGCGTGAGTGGGGGGTGCAGGTGGAGAAGGTGAGTGTGAGTGGATGCTGCAGGTGGACAAGTGGAGTATGAGTGGAGTGTGCAGGTGGAGAAGGGGAGTGTGAGTGGGGGGTGCTGGTGGACAAGTGGAGTATGAGTAGGGTGTGCAGGTGGAGAAGGGGAGTGTGAGTATTGGGGGTCAGGTGGAGAAGGGGAGTGTGAGTGGGGGGGTGCAGGTGGCGAAGGGGAGTGTGAGTGGGGGGGTGCAGGTGGAGAAGGGGAGTGTGAGTGGGAGGGGAGCAGGTGGAGAAGGGGAGTGTGAGTGGGTGGTACATGTGGACAAGTGGAGTGTGAGTGGGGACTGCAGCTGGAGAAGCAGAGTGTGAGTGGGAGGCTGCAAGTGGAGAAGGGCAGTGTGAGTGGGGGGTGCAGGTGGAAAAGGAGAGTGTGAGTGGGGCTGCAGGTGGAGAAGGTGAGTGTGAATGGTGGGGTCAGGAGGAGAAGGGGAGTGTGAGTGGGGGGGTGCAGTTAGACAAGTGGAGTGTGAGTGGGGGCTGCAGCTGGAGAAGGGGAGTGTGAGTGGGGGGGTGCAGGTGGAGAAGGAGAGTGTGAGTGGGGGCAGCAGCTGGACAAGGGGAGTGTGAGTGGGGGGGTGCAGGAGGAGAAGGGGAGTGTGAGTGGGGGAGTGCAGGTGGACAAGTGCAGTGTGAGTGGGGGGTGCAGGTGGAGAAGGGGAGTGTGAGTGGTGGGTGCAGGTGAAGAAGGGTAGTGTGAGTGGGGTGGGCAGGGAGTGAAGGGGAGTGTGAGTGGGGGGGTGCAGGTGGAGAAGGTGAGTGTGAATGGGGTAGTGCAGGTGGAGAAGGGGAGTGAGAGTGCGGGGGGTGCAAGTGGAGAAAAGTATTGTGAGTGGGGGGTGCAGGTGGAGAAGAGGAGTGTGAGTGGGGAGGGCTGTGGAGAAGGGGGTTGTGAGTGGGGGTTGCTGGTGGACAAGTGGAGTGTGAGTAGGGGGTGCAGGTGGAGAAGGGGAGTGTGAGTATGAGGAGTCAGGTGGAGAAGGGGAAAGTGAGTGGGGGGTACTGATGAAGAAGTGGAGTGTGAGTTGGGGGGTGCAATTGGAGAAGGGTTGGGGGAGTTGGGTGTGCATTTCGAGAAGGGGAGTGTGAGGGGTGTGCAGGGAGAGAAGGGGCGTGTGAGTGGGGGATGCAGGTGGAGATGGGGTGTGTTAGTGAGGGGATGCAGGTAGAGAAGGGGAGTGTGAGTGTGGGATGCAGGTGGAGAAGTGGAAGTGTGAGTGGCGGAGAGGGTGGGCTGCAGGTGGAGAAGGGGAGTGTGAGTGGAGTGTGCAGGTAGAGAAGGGGAGTGTGAGTGGAGTGTGCAGGTAGAGAAGGGGAGTGTGAGTGGGGAGTGCGGGTGGAGAAAGGGAGTGTGAGTGGGGGGGTGCAGGAGGAGAAGGGGAGTGTGAGTGGGGGAGTGCAGGTGGACAAGTGCAGTGTGAGTGGGGGGTGCAGGTGGAGAAGGGGAGTGTGAGTGGTGGGTGCAGGTGAAGAAGGGTAGTGTGAGTGGGGTGGGCAGGGAGTGAAGGGGAGTGTGAGTGGGGGGTGCAGGTGGAGAAGAGGAGTGTGAGTGGGGAGGGCTGTGGAGAAGGGGGTTGTGAGTGGGGGTTGCTGGTGGACAAGTGGAGTGTGAGTAGGGGGTGCAGGTGGAGAAGGGGAGTGTGAGTATGAGGAGTCAGGTGGAGAAGGGGAAAGTGAGTGGGGGGTACTGATGAAGAAGTGGAGTGTGAGTTGGGGGGTGCAATTGGAGAAGGGTTGGGGGAGTTGGGTGTGCATTTCGAGAAGGGGAGTGTGAGGGGTGTGCAGGGAGAGAAGGGGTGTGTGAGTGGGGGATGCAGGTGGAGATGGGGTGTGTTAGTGAGGGGATGCAGGTAGAGAAGGGGAGTGTGAGTGTGGGATGCAGGTGGAGAAGTGGAAGTGTGAGTGGCGGAGAGGGTGGGCTGCAGGTGGAGAAGGGGAGTGTGAGTGGAGTGTGCAGGTAGAGAAGGGGAGTGTGAGTGGAGTGTGCAGGTAGAGAAGGGGAGTGTGAGTGGGGAGTGCGGGTGGAGAAAGGGAGTGTGAGTGGGGGGTTGCAGGTGGAGAGGAGGAGTGTGAGTGCAGGGGGTGCAGGTGCAGAAGAGAAGTGTGTGTGGGGTGGTGCAGGTGCAGAAGGGGAGTGTGAGTGGGGGGGGGCAGGTGGAAAAGGGCAGTGTGAGCGGGTAGGTGCAGGTCGAGATGGGGAGTGTTAGTGGCGGGGCTGCAGGTGGAGAAGGGGTGTGTGAGTGGGGGGTGCACATGGAGAAGGGGAGTGTGAGTGGGTGGGTGCAGATTGGGAAGGGGAGTGTGAATGGGGGATGCAGATGGAGAAGGAGAGTGTGAGTGGGGGGGTGCAGTTGGAGATGGGGAGTGTGAGTGGGTGGTGCAGGTAGAGAAGGGGAGTGTAGGTAGAGAAGGGGAGTGTGAGTGGGGGTTGCAGGTGGTGAAGTGGAAGTGTGAGTGGGGAGGGGGTGCAGATGGAGAAGGGGAGTGTGAGTGGGGGGTTGCAGGTGGAGAAGGGAAGTGTGAGTGGGAGGGGTGCAGGTGGAGAAGGGTAGTCTGAGTGTGGGTGCAGGTGGAGAAGGGGAGTGTGAGTGGGTGCTGCATGTGGACAAGTGGAGTGTGAATGGGGACTGCAGCTGGAAAAGCGGAGTGTGAGTGGGGGGTGCAGGTGGAGAAGGGGAGTGTGAGTGCGGGGTGCAGGTGGACAAGTGGAGTATGAGTGGTGGGGTGCAGGTGGAGAAGGGGAGTGTGAGTATTGGGGGTCAGGTGGAGAAGGGGAGTGTGAGTGGGGGGGAGCAGGTGGAGAAGGGGAGTGTGAGTTGAGGGGTGCTGATGAAGAAGTGGAGTGTGAGTTGGGGGGTGCAAGTGGAGAAGGGTTGGGGGAGTGGGGCATGCATTTCGAGAAGGGGTGTGTGAGGGGTGTGCAGGGAGAGAAGGGGAGTGTAAGTGGGGGATGCAGCTGGAGATGGGGAGTGTTAGTGGGGGGATTGCAGGTAGAGAACGGGAGTGTGAGTGGGGGTTGCAGGTGGTGAAGTGGAAGGGTGAGTGGGGAGGGGGTGCAAATGGAGAAGGTTAGTGTGAGTGGGGGGTGTGCAGGTGGAGAAGGTGTAGTGTGAGTGGGGGGATGCAGATTGAGAAGGGGACTGTGAGTGGGGGCTGCAGCTGGAGAAGGGGAGTGTGAGTGGGGGGGGTGCAGGTGTAGTAGGGGACTGAGAGTGGGGGGGGTGCAGGTGGAGAAGGGGAGTGTGAGTGGGGGTTGCAGGTGGAGAAGGGGAGTGTGAGAGGGGTTGCAGGTGGACAAGTGCAGTGTGACTGAGGGGTGCAGTTGGAGAAGGCGAGTGTGAGTGGGGGGTGCAGGTGGAGAAGGGGAGTGTGAGTGGTGCTTGCAGGTGAAGAAGGAGAGTGTGAGTGGGGTTGCAGGTGGAGAAGAGGAGTGTGAGTGGGTTGGTGCAGGTGCAGAAGGGCAGTGTGAGTGTGGGGGGCAGTTGGAAAAGGGGAGTGTGAGTGGGTAGGTGCAGGTCGAGAGGGGGAGTGTTAGTGGCGGGGCTGCAGGTGGAGAAGGGGAGTGTGAGTGGGGGGTGCAGGTGGAGAAGGGGAGTGTGAGCGGGTAGGTGCAGGTCGAGAGGGGGAGTGTTAGTGGCGGGGATTGCAGGTAGAGAACGGGAGTGTGAGTGGGGGTTGCAGATGGAGAAGGTGAGTGTGAGTGGGGGTTGCAGATGGAGAAGGTGAGTATGAGTGGGGGGTGCAGATGGAGAAGGGGAGTGTGAGTGGGTGGGTGCAGATTGGGAAGGGGAGTGTGAGTGGGGGGTGGAGATGGAGAAGGGGAGTGTGAGTGGGGGGGTGCAGTTGGATATGGGGAGTGTGAGTGTGGGGTGCAGGTAGAGAAGGGGAGTGTAGGTAGAGAAGGGGAGTGTGAGTGGGGGTTGCAGGTGGTGAAGTGGAAGTGTGAGTGGGGAGGGGTTGCAGATGGACAAGGGGAGTGTGAGTGGGGGTTGTGCAGGTGGAGAAGGTGTAGTGTGAGTCGGGGGGTGCAGGTGGAGAAGGGGAGTGTGAGTGGGTGCTGCATATGGACAAGTGGAGTGTGAGTGGGGACTGCAGCTGGATAAGCAGAGCGTGAGTGGGCGGTGCAGGTGGAGAAGGTGAGTGTGAGTGGATGCTGCAGGTGGACAAGTGGAGTATGAGTAGGGTGCGCAGGTGGTGAAGGGGAGTGTGAGTATTGGGGGTCAGGTGGAGAAGGGGAGTGTGAGTGGGGGGGTGCAGGTGGAGAAGGGGAGTGTGAGTGGGGGGGTGCAGGTGGAGAAGGGGAGTGTGAGTGGGAGGGTAGCAGGTGGAGAAGGGGAGTGTGAGTGGGTGGTACATGTGGACAAGTGGAGTGTGAGTGGGGACTGCAGCTGGAGAAGCAGAGTGTGAGTGGGAGGCTGCAAGTGGAGAAGGGCAGTGTGAGTGGGGGGTGCAGGTGGAAAAGGAGAGTGTGAGTGGGGATGCAGGTGGAGAAGGTGTGTGTGAATGGTGGGGTCAGGAGCAGAAGGGGAGTGTGAGTGGGGGGGTGCAGATAGACAAGTGGAGTGTGAGTGGGGGCTGCAGCAGGAGAAGGGGAGTGTGAGTGGGAGCGTACATGTGGAGAAGGGGAGTGAGAGTGGGGAGGTGCAGGTGGAGAAGGACAGTGTGAGTGGGGGATGCAGGTGGAGAATTGAAAGTGTGAGTGGCGGAGAGGGTGGGCTGCAGGTGGAGAAGGGGAGTGTGAAGTGGAGGTGTGCAGGTAGAGAAGGGGAGCGTGAGTGGGGGGTTGCAGGTGGAGAGGAGGAGTGTGAGTGCAGGGGTGCAGGTGGAGAAGAGAAGTGTGCGTGGCGTAGTGCAGGTGCAGAAGGGGAGTGTGAGTGGTGGGGCTGCAGGTGGAGAAGGTGTGTGTGAATGGGGGGTGCACATGGAGAAGGGGAGTGTGAGTGGGGGGGCAGGTGGAAAAGGGGAGTGTGAGTGGGTAGGTGCAGTTCGAGAGGGGGAGTGTTAGTGGTGGGGCTGCAGGTGGAGAAGGTGTGTGTGAATGGGGGGTGCACATGGAGAAGGGGAGTGTGAGTGGGGGGGGCAGGTGGAAAAGGGGAGTGTGAGCGGGTAGGTGCAGGTCGAGAGGGGGAGTGTTAATGGTGGGGCTGCAGGTGGAGAAGGTGTGTGTGAATGGGGGGTGCACATGGAGAAGGGGAGTGTGAGTGGGTGGGTGCAGATTGGGAAGGGGAGTGTGAATGGGGGGTGCAGATGGAGAAGGAGAGTGTGAGTGGGGGGGTGCAGTTGGAGAAGGGGAGTGTGAGTGGGTGGTGCAGGTAGAGAAGGGGAGTGTAGGTAGAGAAGGGGAGTGTGAGTGGGGGTTGCAGGTGGTGAAGTGGAAGTGTGAGTGGGGAGGGGGTGCAGATGGAGAAGGGAAGTGTGAGTGGGGGGTTGCAGGTGGAGAAGGGAAGTGTGAGTGGGAGGGGTGCAGGTGGAGAAGGGAAGTGTGAATGGGTGCGGCATGTGGACAAGTGGAGTGTGAATGGGGACTGCAGCTGGAGAAGCGGAGTGTGAGTGGGGGGTGCAGGTGGCGAAGGGGAGTGTGAGTGCGGGGTGCAGGTTGACAAGTGGAGTATGAGTGGGGGGGTGCAGGTGGAGAAGGGGAGTGTGAATATTGGGGGTCAGGTGGAGAAGGGGAGTGTGAGTGGGGGGGTGCAGGTGGAGAAGGGGAGTGTGAGATGAGGGGTGCCGATGAAGAAGTGGAGTGTGAGTTTGGGGGTGCAAGTGGAGAAGTGTTGGGGGAGTGGGGCGTGCATTTCGAGAAGGGGGTGTGTGAGGGGTGTGCAGGGAGAGAAGGGGAGTGTAAGTGGGGGATGCAGGTGGAGATGGGGAGTGTTAGTGGGGGGATTGCAGGTAGAGAACGGGAGTGTGAGTGGGGGTTGCAGATGGTGAAGTGGAAGTGTGAGTGGGGAGGGGGTGCAAATGGAGAAAGGTAGTATGAGTAGGGTTGTGCAGGTGGAGAAGCTGTAGTGTGAGTGGCGGGATGCAGGTTGAGAAGGGGACTGTGAGTGGGGGCTGCAGCTGGAGAAGGGGAGTGTGAGTGGGGGGTTGCTGGTGGAGAAGGGAAGTGTGAGTGGGAGGGGTGCAGGTGGAGAAGGGAAGTGAGAATGGGAGGGGTGCAGGTGGAGAAGGGGAAGTGTGAGTGGCGATGGTGGGGGGGGTGCAGGTGGAGAAGGGGAGTGTGAGTGGGGGTTCCAGGTGGAGAAGTGGAAGTGTGAGTGGCGATGGGGGGGGAGGTACAGGTGGAGAAGGGGAGTGTGAGTGGAGAGTGCAGGTAGAGAAGGGGAGTGTGAGTGGAGGGTGCAGATGGAGAAGGGGAGTGTGAGTGGGGGGGGTGCAGTTGGAGAAGGGGAGTGTGAGTGGGGGGTGCAGGTAGAGAGGGGGAGTGTTAGTGGCGGGGCTGCAGGTGGAGAAGGGGAGAGTGAGTTGGGGGGATGCAGATAGAGAAGGTGAGTGTGAGTGGGGGGTGCAGATGGAGAAGGGGAGTGTGAGTGGGTGGGTGCAGATTGGGAAGGGGAGTGTGAGTGGGGGGTGCAGATGGAGAAGGGGAGTGTGAGTGGGGGGGTGCAGTTGGATATGGGGAGTGTGAGTGGGGGTTGCAGGTAGAGAAGGGGAGTGTAGGTAGAGAAGGGGAGTGTGAGTGGGGGTTGCAGGTGGTGAAGTGGAAGTGTGAGTGGGGAGGGGGTGCAGATGGACAAGGGGAGTGTGAGTGGAGGGTGCAGGTGGAGAAGGGGAGTGTTAGTGGCGGGGCTGCAGGTGGAGAAGGGGAGTGTGAGTGGGGGGTGCAGATGGAGAAGGTGAGTGTGAGTGGGTGGGTGCAGATTGGGAAGGGGAGTGTGAGTGGGGGGTGCAGGTGGAGAAGGGGAGTGTGAGTGGGGGGGTGCAGGTGGAGAAGGGGAGTGTGAGTGTTGGGGGTCAGGTGGAGAAGGGGAGTGTGATTGGAGGGGTGCAGGTGGAGAAGGGGAGTGCGAGTTGAGGGGTGCTGATGAAGAAGTGGAGTGTGAGTGGGGGGTTGCAGGTTGAGAAGGGGACTGTGAGTGGGGGCTGCAGCTGGAGAAGGGGAGTGTGAGGGGGGGGTGCAGGTGTAGAAGGGGAGTGAGAGTGGGGAGGTGCAGGTGGAGAAGGGGAGAGTGAGTGGGGGGGTGCAGGTGGAGAAGGGGAGTGTGAGAGGGGTTGCAGGTGGACAAGTGCAGTGTGAGTGGGGGGTGCAGTTGGAGAAGGCGAGTGTGAGTGGGGGGTGCAGGTGGAGAAGGGGAGTGTGAGTGGTGCGTGCAGGTGAAGAAGGAGAGTGTGAGTGGGGTTGCAGGTGGAGAAGAGGTGTGTGAGTGGGTTGGTGCAGGTGCAGAAGGGCAGTGTGAGTGAGGGGGGCAGTTGGAAAAGGGGAGTGTGAGTGGGTAGGTGCAGGTCGAGAGGGGGAGTGTTAGTGGCGGGGCTGCAGGTGGAGAAGGGGAGTGTGAGTGGGGGGTGCAGGTGGAGAAGGGGAGTGTGAGTGGGTAGGTGCAGGTCGAGAGGGGGAGTGTTAGTGGCGGGGATTGCAGGTAGAGAACGGGAGTGTGAGTGGGGGTTGCAGATGGAGAAGGTGAGTGTGAGTGGGGGGTGCAGATGGAGAAGGGGAGTGTGAGTGGGTGGGTGCAGATTGGGAAGGGGAGTGTGAGTGGGGGGTGCAGATGGAGAAGGGGAGTGTGAGTGGGGGGGTGCAGTTGGATATGGGGAGTGTGAGTGGGTGGTGCAGGTGGAGAAGGGGAGTGTAGGTAGAGAAGGGGAGTGTGAGTGGGGGTTGCAGGTGGTGAAGTGGAAGTGTGAGTGGGAAGGGGGTGCAGATGGACAAGGGGAGTGTGAGTGGGGGTTGTGCAAGTGGAGAAGGTGTAGTGTGAGTGGGGGGGGTGCAGGTGGAGAAGGGGAGTGTGAGTGTGGGGTGCAGGTGGAGAAGGGGGCTGTGAGTGGGTGCTGCATGTGGACAAGTGGAGTGTGAGTGGGGACTGCAGCTGGAGAAGCAGAGCGTGAGTGGGGGGTGCAGGTGGAGAAGGTGAGTGTGAGTGGATGCTGCAGGTGGACAAGTGGAGTATGAGTGGAGTGTGCAGGTGGAGAAGGGGAGTGTGAGTGGGGGGTGCTGGTGGACAAGTGGAGTATGAGTAGGGTGTGCAGGTGGAGAAGGGGAGTGTGAGTATTGGGGGTCAGGTGGAGAAGGGGAGTGTGAGTGGGGGGGTGCAGGTGGCGAAGGGGAGTGTGAGTGGGGGGGTGCAGGTGGAGAAGGGGAGTGTGAGTGGGAGGGGAGCAGGTGGAGAAGGGGAGTGTGAGTGGGTGGTACATGTGGACAAGTGGAGTGTGAGTGGGGACTGCAGCTGGAGAAGCAGAGTGTGAGTGGGAGGCTGCAAGTGGAGAAGGGCAGTGTGAGTGGGGGGTGCAGGTGGAAAAGGAGAGTGTGAGTGGGGCTGCAGGTGGAGAAGGTGAGTGTGAATGGTGGGGTCAGGAGGAGAAGGGGAGTGTGAGTGGGGGGGTGCAGTTAGACAAGTGGAGTGTGAGTGGGGGCTGCAGCTGGAGAAGGGGAGTGTGAGTGGGGGGGTGCAGGTGGAGAAGGAGAGTGTGAGTGGGGGCAGCAGCTGGACAAGGGGAGTGTGAGTGGGGGGGTGCAGGAGGAGAAGGGGAGTGTGAGTGGGGGAGTGCAGGTGGACAAGTGCAGTGTGAGTGGGGGGTGCAGGTGGAGAAGGGGAGTGTGAGTGGTGGGTGCAGGTGAAGAAGGGTAGTGTGAGTGGGGTGGGCAGGGAGTGAAGGGGAGTGTGAGTGGGGGGGTGCAGGTGGAGAAGGTGAGTGTGAATGGGGTAGTGCAGGTGGAGAAGGGGAGTGAGAGTGCGGGGGGTGCAAGTGGAGAAAAGTATTGTGAGTGGGGGGTGCAGGTGGAGAAGAGGAGTGTGAGTGGGGAGGGCTGTGGAGAAGGGGGTTGTGAGTGGGGGTTGCTGGTGGACAAGTGGAGTGTGAGTAGGGGGTGCAGGTGGAGAAGGGGAGTGTGAGTATGAGGAGTCAGGTGGAGAAGGGGAAAGTGAGTGGGGGGTACTGATGAAGAAGTGGAGTGTGAGTTGGGGGGTGCAATTGGAGAAGGGTTGGGGGAGTTGGGTGTGCATTTCGAGAAGGGGAGTGTGAGGGGTGTGCAGGGAGAGAAGGGGCGTGTGAGTGGGGGATGCAGGTGGAGATGGGGTGTGTTAGTGAGGGGATGCAGGTAGAGAAGGGGAGTGTGAGTGTGGGATGCAGGTGGAGAAGTGGAAGTGTGAGTGGCGGAGAGGGTGGGCTGCAGGTGGAGAAGGGGAGTGTGAGTGGAGTGTGCAGGTAGAGAAGGGGAGTGTGAGTGGAGTGTGCAGGTAGAGAAGGGGAGTGTGAGTGGGGAGTGCGGGTGGAGAAAGGGAGTGTGAGTGGGGGGGTGCAGGAGGAGAAGGGGAGTGTGAGTGGGGGAGTGCAGGTGGACAAGTGCAGTGTGAGTGGGGGGTGCAGGTGGAGAAGGGGAGTGTGAGTGGTGGGTGCAGGTGAAGAAGGGTAGTGTGAGTGGGGTGGGCAGGGAGTGAAGGGGAGTGTGAGTGGGGGGTGCAGGTGGAGAAGAGGAGTGTGAGTGGGGAGGGCTGTGGAGAAGGGGGTTGTGAGTGGGGGTTGCTGGTGGACAAGTGGAGTGTGAGTAGGGGGTGCAGGTGGAGAAGGGGAGTGTGAGTATGAGGAGTCAGGTGGAGAAGGGGAAAGTGAGTGGGGGGTACTGATGAAGAAGTGGAGTGTGAGTTGGGGGGTGCAATTGGAGAAGGGTTGGGGGAGTTGGGTGTGCATTTCGAGAAGGGGAGTGTGAGGGGTGTGCAGGGAGAGAAGGGGTGTGTGAGTGGGGGATGCAGGTGGAGATGGGGTGTGTTAGTGAGGGGATGCAGGTAGAGAAGGGGAGTGTGAGTGTGGGATGCAGGTGGAGAAGTGGAAGTGTGAGTGGCGGAGAGGGTGGGCTGCAGGTGGAGAAGGGGAGTGTGAGTGGAGTGTGCAGGTAGAGAAGGGGAGTGTGAGTGGAGTGTGCAGGTAGAGAAGGGGAGTGTGAGTGGGGAGTGCGGGTGGAGAAAGGGAGTGTGAGTGGGGGGTTGCAGGTGGAGAGGAGGAGTGTGAGTGCAGGGGGTGCAGGTGCAGAAGAGAAGTGTGTGTGGGGTGGTGCAGGTGCAGAAGGGGAGTGTGAGTGGGGGGGGGCAGGTGGAAAAGGGCAGTGTGAGCGGGTAGGTGCAGGTCGAGATGGGGAGTGTTAGTGGCGGGGCTGCAGGTGGAGAAGGGGTGTGTGAGTGGGGGGTGCACATGGAGAAGGGGAGTGTGAGTGGGTGGGTGCAGATTGGGAAGGGGAGTGTGAATGGGGGATGCAGATGGAGAAGGAGAGTGTGAGTGGGGGGGTGCAGTTGGAGATGGGGAGTGTGAGTGGGTGGTGCAGGTAGAGAAGGGGAGTGTAGGTAGAGAAGGGGAGTGTGAGTGGGGGTTGCAGGTGGTGAAGTGGAAGTGTGAGTGGGGAGGGGGTGCAGATGGAGAAGGGGAGTGTGAGTGGGGGGTTGCAGGTGGAGAAGGGAAGTGTGAGTGGGAGGGGTGCAGGTGGAGAAGGGTAGTCTGAGTGTGGGTGCAGGTGGAGAAGGGGAGTGTGAGTGGGTGCTGCATGTGGACAAGTGGAGTGTGAATGGGGACTGCAGCTGGAAAAGCGGAGTGTGAGTGGGGGGTGCAGGTGGAGAAGGGGAGTGTGAGTGCGGGGTGCAGGTGGACAAGTGGAGTATGAGTGGTGGGGTGCAGGTGGAGAAGGGGAGTGTGAGTATTGGGGGTCAGGTGGAGAAGGGGAGTGTGAGTGGGGGGGAGCAGGTGGAGAAGGGGAGTGTGAGTTGAGGGGTGCTGATGAAGAAGTGGAGTGTGAGTTGGGGGGTGCAAGTGGAGAAGGGTTGGGGGAGTGGGGCATGCATTTCGAGAAGGGGTGTGTGAGGGGTGTGCAGGGAGAGAAGGGGAGTGTAAGTGGGGGATGCAGCTGGAGATGGGGAGTGTT
Organism: Isurus oxyrinchus; assembly: GCA_026770705.1. Classification (NCBI taxonomy): domain Eukaryota; kingdom Metazoa; phylum Chordata; class Chondrichthyes; order Lamniformes; family Lamnidae; genus Isurus; species Isurus oxyrinchus. Next base: position 105,533,288 of record JANJGN010000010.1, read on the forward strand.
AGTGGGGGGATTGCAGGTAGAGAACGGGAGTGTGAGTGGGGGTTGCAGGTGGTGAAGTGGAAGGGTGAGTGGGGAGGGGGTGCAAATGGAGAAGGTTAGTGTGAGTGGGGGGTGTGCAGGTGGAGAAGGTGTAGTGTGAGTGGGGGGATGCAGATTGAGAAGGGGACTGTGAGTGGGGGCTGCAGCTGGAGAAGGGGAGTGTGAGTGGGGGGGGTGCAGGTGTAGTAGGGGACTGAGAGTGGGGGGGGTGCAGGTGGAGAAGGGGAGTGTGAGTGGGGGTTGCAGGTGGAGAAGGGGAGTGTGAGAGGGGTTGCAGGTGGACAAGTGCAGTGTGACTGAGGGGTGCAGTTGGAGAAGGCGAGTGTGAGTGGGGGGTGCAGGTGGAGAAGGGGAGTGTGAGTGGTGCTTGCAGGTGAAGAAGGAGAGTGTGAGTGGGGTTGCAGGTGGAGAAGAGGAGTGTGAGTGGGTTGGTGCAGGTGCAGAAGGGCAGTGTGAGTGTGGGGGGCAGTTGGAAAAGGGGAGTGTGAGTGGGTAGGTGCAGGTCGAGAGGGGGAGTGTTAGTGGCGGGGCTGCAGGTGGAGAAGGGGAGTGTGAGTGGGGGGTGCAGGTGGAGAAGGGGAGTGTGAGCGGGTAGGTGCAGGTCGAGAGGGGGAGTGTTAGTGGCGGGGATTGCAGGTAGAGAACGGGAGTGTGAGTGGGGGTTGCAGATGGAGAAGGTGAGTGTGAGTGGGGGTTGCAGATGGAGAAGGTGAGTATGAGTGGGGGGTGCAGATGGAGAAGGGGAGTGTGAGTGGGTGGGTGCAGATTGGGAAGGGGAGTGTGAGTGGGGGGTGGAGATGGAGAAGGGGAGTGTGAGTGGGGGGGTGCAGTTGGATATGGGGAGTGTGAGTGTGGGGTGCAGGTAGAGAAGGGGAGTGTAGGTAGAGAAGGGGAGTGTGAGTGGGGGTTGCAGGTGGTGAAGTGGAAGTGTGAGTGGGGAGGGGTTGCAGATGGACAAGGGGAGTGTGAGTGGGGGTTGTGCAGGTGGAGAAGGTGTAGTGTGAGTCGGGGGGTGCAGGTGGAGAAGGGGAGTGTGAGTGGGTGCTGCATATGGACAAGTGGAGTGTGAGTGGGGACTGCAGCTGGATAAGCAGAGCGTGAGTGGGCGGTGCAGGTGGAGAAGGTGAGTGTGAGTGGATGCTGCAGGTGGACAAGTGGAGTATGAGTAGGGTGCGCAGGTGGTGAAGGGGAGTGTGAGTATTGGGGGTCAGGTGGAGAAGGGGAGTGTGAGTGGGGGGGTGCAGGTGGAGAAGGGGAGTGTGAGTGGGGGGGTGCAGGTGGAGAAGGGGAGTGTGAGTGGGAGGGTAGCAGGTGGAGAAGGGGAGTGTGAGTGGGTGGTACATGTGGACAAGTGGAGTGTGAGTGGGGACTGCAGCTGGAGAAGCAGAGTGTGAGTGGGAGGCTGCAAGTGGAGAAGGGCAGTGTGAGTGGGGGGTGCAGGTGGAAAAGGAGAGTGTGAGTGGGGATGCAGGTGGAGAAGGTGTGTGTGAATGGTGGGGTCAGGAGCAGAAGGGGAGTGTGAGTGGGGGGGTGCAGATAGACAAGTGGAGTGTGAGTGGGGGCTGCAGCAGGAGAAGGGGAGTGTGAGTGGGAGCGTACATGTGGAGAAGGGGAGTGAGAGTGGGGAGGTGCAGGTGGAGAAGGACAGTGTGAGTGGGGGATGCAGGTGGAGAATTGAAAGTGTGAGTGGCGGAGAGGGTGGGCTGCAGGTGGAGAAGGGGAGTGTGAAGTGGAGGTGTGCAGGTAGAGAAGGGGAGCGTGAGTGGGGGGTTGCAGGTGGAGAGGAGGAGTGTGAGTGCAGGGGTGCAGGTGGAGAAGAGAAGTGTGCGTGGCGTAGTGCAGGTGCAGAAGGGGAGTGTGAGTGGTGGGGCTGCAGGTGGAGAAGGTGTGTGTGAATGGGGGGTGCACATGGAGAAGGGGAGTGTGAGTGGGGGGGCAGGTGGAAAAGGGGAGTGTGAGTGGGTAGGTGCAGTTCGAGAGGGGGAGTGTTAGTGGTGGGGCTGCAGGTGGAGAAGGTGTGTGTGAATGGGGGGTGCACATGGAGAAGGGGAGTGTGAGTGGGGGGGGCAGGTGGAAAAGGGGAGTGTGAGCGGGTAGGTGCAGGTCGAGAGGGGGAGTGTTAATGGTGGGGCTGCAGGTGGAGAAGGTGTGTGTGAATGGGGGGTGCACATGGAGAAGGGGAGTGTGAGTGGGTGGGTGCAGATTGGGAAGGGGAGTGTGAATGGGGGGTGCAGATGGAGAAGGAGAGTGTGAGTGGGGGGGTGCAGTTGGAGAAGGGGAGTGTGAGTGGGTGGTGCAGGTAGAGAAGGGGAGTGTAGGTAGAGAAGGGGAGTGTGAGTGGGGGTTGCAGGTGGTGAAGTGGAAGTGTGAGTGGGGAGGGGGTGCAGATGGAGAAGGGAAGTGTGAGTGGGGGGTTGCAGGTGGAGAAGGGAAGTGTGAGTGGGAGGGGTGCAGGTGGAGAAGGGAAGTGTGAATGGGTGCGGCATGTGGACAAGTGGAGTGTGAATGGGGACTGCAGCTGGAGAAGCGGAGTGTGAGTGGGGGGTGCAGGTGGCGAAGGGGAGTGTGAGTGCGGGGTGCAGGTTGACAAGTGGAGTATGAGTGGGGGGGTGCAGGTGGAGAAGGGGAGTGTGAATATTGGGGGTCAGGTGGAGAAGGGGAGTGTGAGTGGGGGGGTGCAGGTGGAGAAGGGGAGTGTGAGATGAGGGGTGCCGATGAAGAAGTGGAGTGTGAGTTTGGGGGTGCAAGTGGAGAAGTGTTGGGGGAGTGGGGCGTGCATTTCGAGAAGGGGTGTGTGAGGGGTGTGCAGGGAGAGAAGGGGAGTGTAAGTGGGGGATGCAGGTGGAGATGGGGAGTGTTAGTGGGGGGATTGCAGGTAGAGAACGGGAGTGTGAGTGGGGGTTGCAGATGGTGAAGTGGAAGTGTGAGTGGGGAGGGGGTGCAAATGGAGAAAGGTAGTATGAGTAGGGTTGTGCAGGTGGAGAAGCTGTAGTGTGAGTGGCGGGATGCAGGTTGAGAAGGGGACTGTGAGTGGGGGCTGCAGCTGGAGAAGGGGAGTGTGAGTGGGGGGTTGCTGGTGGAGAAGGGAAGTGTGAGTGGGAGGGGTGCAGGTGGAGAAGGGAAGTGAGAATGGGAGGGGTGCAGGTGGAGAAGGGGAAGTGTGAGTGGCGATGGTGGGGGGGGGTGCAGGTGGAGAAGGGGAGTGTGAGTGGGGGTTCCAGGTGGAGAAGTGGAAGTGTGAGTGGCGATGGGGGGGGAGGTACAGGTGGAGAAGGGGAGTGTGAGTGGAGAGTGCAGGTAGAGAAGGGGAGTGTGAGTGGAGGGTGCAGATGGAGAAGGGGAGTGTGAGTGGGGGGGGTGCAGTTGGAGAAGGGGAGTGTGAGTGGGGGGTGCAGGTAGAGAGGGGGAGTGTTAGTGGCGGGGCTGCAGGTGGAGAAGGGGAGAGTGAGTTGGGGGGATGCAGATAGAGAAGGTGAGTGTGAGTGGGGGGTGCAGATGGAGAAGGGGAGTGTGAGTGGGTGGGTGCAGATTGGGAAGGGGAGTGTGAGTGGGGGGTGCAGATGGAGAAGGGGAGTGTGAGTGGGGGGGTGCAGTTGGATATGGGGAGTGTGAGTGGGGGTTGCAGGTAGAGAAGGGGAGTGTAGGTAGAGAAGGGGAGTGTGAGTGGGGGTTGCAGGTGGTGAAGTGGAAGTGTGAGTGGGGAGGGGGTGCAGATGGACAAGGGGAGTGTGAGTGGAGGGTGCAGGTGGAGAAGGGGAGTGTTAGTGGCGGGGCTGCAGGTGGAGAAGGGGAGTGTGAGTGGGGGGTGCAGATGGAGAAGGTGAGTGTGAGTGGGTGGGTGCAGATTGGGAAGGGGAGTGTGAGTGGAGGGTGCAGATGGAGAAGGGGACTGTGAGTCGGGGGGGTGCAGTTGGATATGGGGAGTGTGAGTGGGGGGTGCAGGTAGAGAGGGGGAGTGTTAGTGGCGGGGCTGCAGGTGGAGAAGGGGAGTGTGAGTGGGAGGGTAGCAGGTGGAGAAGGGGAGTGTGAGTGGGTGGTACATGTGGACAAGTGGAGTGTGAGTGCGTAATGCAGCTGGAGAAGCAGAGTGTGAGTGGGAGGCTGCAAGTGGAGAAGGGCAGTGTGAGTGGGGGGTGCAGGTGGAAAAGGAGAGTGTGAGTGGGGATGCAGGTGGAGAAGGTGAGTGTGAATGGTGGGGTCAGGAGGAGAAGGGGAGTGTGAGTGGGGGGGGTGCAGATAGACAAGTGGAGTGTGAGTGGGGGCTGCAGCAGGAGAAGGGGAGTGTGAGTGGGGGCGTACATGTGGAGAAGGGGAGTGAGAGTGGGGGGGTGCAGGTGGAGAAGGGGAGTGTGAGTGGGGGATGCAGGTGGAGAATTGAAAGTGTGAGTGGTGGAGAGGGTGGGCTGCAGGTGGAGAAGGGGAGTGTGAGTGGAGTGTGCAGGTAGAGAAGGGGAGTGTGAGTGGGGGGTTGCAGGTGGAGAGGAGGAGTGTGAGTGCAGGGGGTGCAGGTGGAGAAGAGAAGTGTGCGTGGGGTAGTGCAGGTGCAGAAGGGGAGTGTGAGTGGGGGGGGCAGGTGGAAAAGGGGAGTGTGAGCGGGTAGGTGCAGTTCGAGAGGGGGAGCGTTAGTGGCGGGGCTGCAGGTGGAGATGGGGAGTGTGAGTGGGGGGTGCACATGGAGAAGGGGAGTGTGAGTGGAGGGTGCAGATGGAGAAGGAGAGTGTGAGTGGGTGGGTGCAGTTGGACATGGGGAGTGTGAGTGGGGGGTGCAGGTAGAGAAGTGGAGTGTAGGTAGAGAAGGGGAGTGTGAGTGGGGGATGCAGGTGGTGAAGTGGAAGTGTGAGTAGGGAGGGGTTGCACATGGAGAAGGGGAGTGTGAGTGGGGGTTTGGCAGGTGGACAAGGCGTAGTGTGAGTGGGGGGTGCAGGTGGAGAAGGTGAGTGTGAGTGGTGGGTGCAGGAGGAGAAGGGAAGTGTGAGTGGGCGGGGCAGGTGGAAAAGGGGAGTGTGAGTGGGTCGGTGAAGGTCGAGAGGGGGAGTTTCATTGGACGGGCTGCAGGTGGAGAAGTGGAGTGTGAGTGGGCAGTGCAGGTGGAGAAGGGGAGTGTGAGTGGGTGGGTGCAGATGGAGAAGAGGAGTGTGAATTGGGGGTGCAGATGGAGAAGTGGAGGGTGAATGGTGGGGTCAAGTGGAGAAGGGGAGTGTGAGTGGGGATGCAGGTGGAGAAGGGGAGTGTGAAGGGGGTTGCAGGTGGACAAGTGCAGTGTGAGTGGGGGGTGCAGGTGGAGAAGGCGAGTGTGACTGGGGGGTGCAGGTGGAGAAGGGGAGTGTGAATGGTGGGTGCAGATGAAGAAGTGGAATGTGAGTGGGGGGGGAAGGTAGTGAAGGGGAGTGTGAGTGGGGGGTGCAGATGGAGAAGGGGAGTGTGAGAGGGGGGTGCAGATGGAGAAGGGGAGTGTGAGTGGGTGGGTGCAGATTGGGAAGGGGAGTGTGAGTGGGGGGTGCAGATGGAGAATGGGAATGTGAGTGGGGGGGTGCAGTTGGAGATGGGCAGTGTGAGAGGGGGGTGCAGGTAGAGAAGGGGAGTGTAGGTAGCGAAGGGGAGTGTGAGTGGGGGTTGCAGGTGGAGATGGGGTGTGTCAGTGGGGTGGTGTAGGTAGAGAACGGGAGTGTGAGTTGGGGTTGCAGGTGGAGAAGTGGAAGTGTGAGTGGCTGGGGGGGCTGGTGTGCAGGTGGAGAAGGGGAGTGTAAGTGGAGTGTGCAGGTAGAGAAGGGGAGTGTGAGTGGGGGGTGCGGGTGGAGAAAGGAAGTGTGAGTGAGGGGTTGCAGGGGGAGCGGAGGAGTGTGAGGTCAGGGGGTGCAGGTGGAGAAGAGGAGTGTGAGTGGGGGGTGCAGGTGTAGAAGGCGAGTGTGAGTGGGGGGTGCAGGTGAAGAAGGTGAGTGTGAGTGGGGGGGGCAGGTAGTGAAGGGGAGTGTGAGTGGGGGCAGCAGGTGGAAAAGGAGGGTGTGAGTGTGGGGGTGCAGGTGGAGAATGTGAGTGTGAGTGGGGTAGTTCAAGTGGAGAAGGGGAGTGAGAGTGGGGTGGTGCAAGTGGAGAAACGGAGTGTGAGTGGGGCGGGTAGCTGGAGAATGGGGGGTTTGAGTGGTGGGTGCAGGTGGACAAGTGGAGTGTGAGTGGGGGGGGTGCAAGTGGAGAAGCGTTGGGGGTGTGGGGCGTGCATTTCGAGAAGGGGAGTGTGAGGGGTGTGCAGGGAGAGAAGGGGAGTGTAGGTAGAGAAGGGGAGTGTGAGTGGGGGTTGCAGGTGGAGAAGTGGAAGTGTGAGTGGCGGGGGGGCTGGGGTGCAGGTGGAGTAGGGGAGTGTGAATGGAGTGTGCAGGTAGAGAAGGGGAGTGTGAATGGGGGGTGCGGGTGGAGAAAGGAAGTGTGAGTGGGGGGTTGCAGGGGGAGCGGAGGAGTGTGAGTGTAGGGGGTGCAGGTGGAGAAGAGGAATGTGAGTGGGGTGGTGCAGGAGCAGAAGGGGAGTGTGAGTGGAGGGGGGCAGGTGGAAAAGGGGAGTGTGAGCGGGTAGGTGCAGGTCGAGAGGGGGAGTGTTAGTGGCGGGGCTGCAGGTGGAGAAGGGGAGTGTGAGTGGGTGGGTGCAGATTGGGAAAGGGAGTGTAAATGGGGGGTGCAGATGGAGAAGGAGAGTGTGAGTAGGGGGGTGCAGTTGGACATGGGGAGAGTGAGTGGGGGGTGCAGGTAGAGAAGTGGAGTGTAGGTAGAGAAGGGGAGTGTGAGTGGGGGATGCAGGTGGTGAAGTGGAAGTGTGAGTGGGGAGGGGGTGCAGATGGAGAAGGGGAGTGTGAGTGGGGGGTTTGCAGGTGGAGAAGGAGGTGTAGTGTGAGTGGGGGGAGCAGGTGGAGAAGGTGAGTGTGAGTGGGGGGTGCAGGAGGAGAAGGGAAGTGTGTGGGCGGGGCAGGTAGAAAAGGGGAGTGTGAGTCGGTAGGTGCAGGTCGAGAGGGGGAATTTTAATGGAGAGCTGAAGGTGGAGAAGGGGAGTGTGAGTAGTGGGGTGCATGTGGAGAAGGGGAGTGTGAGTAGGGGGTGCAGGTGGAGAAGCGGAGTGTGAGTGGGGGGTGCAGGTGGAGAAGTGGAGTGTGCGTGGGGGGGTGCAGGTGGAGAAGGGGAGTGTGAGTGGGCGGGTGCAGATGGAGAACAGGAGTGTGATTTGGGGGTGCAGATGGAGAAGGGGAGGGTGAATGGTGGGGTCAGGTGGAGAAGGGGAGTGTGAGTGGGGATGCAGGTGGAGAAGGGGAGTGTGAAGGGGGTTGCAGGTGGACAAGTGCAGTGTGAGTGGGGGGTGCAGGTGGAGAAGGCGTGTGTGAGTGGGGGGTGCAGGTGGAGAAGGGGAATGTGAATGGTGGGTGCAGGTGAAGAAGGGGAATGTGAGTAGGGGGGGCAGGTAGTGAAGGGGAGTGTGAGTGGGGGGTGCAGATGGAGAAGGGGAGTGTGAGTGGGGGGTGCAGATGGAGAAGGGGAGTGTGAGTGGGTGGGTGCAGATTGGGAAGGGGAGTGTGAGTGGGGGGTGCAGATGGAGAATGGGAATGTGAGTGGGGGGGTGCAGTTGGAGATGGGGAGTGTGAGTGGGGGGTGCAGGTAGAGATGGGGTGTGTTAGTGGGGGGGTGCAGGTAGAGAAAGGGAGTGTGAGTGGGGGTTGCAGGTGGAGAAGTGGAAGTGTGAGTGGCGGGGGGGGGGCTAGGGTGCAGGTGGAGAAGGGGAGTGTAAGTGGAGTGTGCAGGTAGAGAAGGGGAGTGTGAGTGGGGGGGTGCGGGTGGAGAAAGGAAGTATGAGTGGGGGGTTGCAAGGCGAGCGGAGGAATGTGAGGTCAGGGGGTGCAGGTGGAGAAGAGGAGTGTGAGTGGGGGTGCAGGTGGACAAGTGGAGTGTGAGTGGGGGGTTCAGGTGGAGAAGGGGAGTGTGAGGATGTGGGGTCAGGAGGAGAAGGGGAGTGTGAGTGGGAGGGCAGCAGGTGGAGAAGGGGCGTCTGAGTGTCGTGTGCAGATGGAGAAGGGGGAGTGTGAGTGGGGGGTTTGCAGGTGGAGAAGGAGGTGTAGTGTGAGTGGGGGGAGCAGGTGGAGAAGGTGAGTGTGAGTGGGGGGGTGCAGGAGGAGAAGGGAAGTGTGAGTGGGCGGGGCAGGTAGAAAAGGGGAGTGTGAGTGGGTAGGTGCAGGTTGAGAAGGGGAGTTTTAATGGAGGGGCTGCAGGTGGAGTAGGGGGGTGTGAGTAGTGGGGTGCATGTGGAGAAGGGAAGTGTGAGTAGGGGGTGCAGGTGGAGAAGCGGAGTGTGAGTGGGTGTGCAGGTGGAGAAGTGGAGTGTGCGTGGGGGGTGCAGGTGGAGAAGGGGAGTGTGAGTGGGTGGGTGCAGATGGAGAAGAGGAGTGTGAATTGGGGGTGCAGATGGAGAAGGGGAGGGTGAATGGTGGGGTCAGGTGGAGAAGGGGAGTGTGAGTGGGGATGCAGGTGGAGAAGGGGAGTGTGAAGGGGGTTGCAGGTGGACAAGTGCAGTGTGAGTGGGGGGTGCAGGTGGAGAAGGCGAGTGTGAGTGGGGGGTGCAGGTGGAGAAGGGGAGTGTGAATGGTGGGTGCAGGTGAAGAAGGGGAATGTGAGTAGGGGGGGCAGGAAGTGAAGGGGAGTGTGAGTGGGGGGTGCAGATGGAGAAGGGGAGTGTGAGTGGGGGGTGCAGATGGAGAAGGGGAGTGTGAGTGGGTGGGTGCAGATTGGGAAGGGGATTGTGAGTGGGGGGTGCAGATGGAGAATGGGAAAGTGAGTAGGGGGTGCAGATAGAGAAGGGGAGTGTGAATGGGGGGTGCAGATGGAGAAGGGGAGTGTGAGTGGGTGGGTGCAGATTGGGAAGGGGAGTGTGAGTGGGTAGGTGCAGATGGAGCAGGGGAGTGAGAGTGGGGGGGTGCAGTTGGAGAGGGGAGTGTGAGTGGGGGGTGCAGGTAGAGAAGGGGAGTGTAAGTAGAGAAGGGGAGTGTGAGTGGGGGTTGCAGGTGGTGAAGTGGAAGTGTGAGTGGGGAGGGGATGTAGATGGAGAAGCGGAGTGTGAGTGGGAGGCTGCAAGTGGGGAAGGGGAGTGTGAGTGGGGGGTGCAGGTGGAGAAGGGGAGTGTGAGTGGTGGGTGCGGTGGAGAAGGGAAGTGTGAGTGGGAGGGGGGCAGGTGGAGAAGGGGAGTCTGAGTGTGGGGCGCAGGTGGAGAAGGGGAGTGTGAGTGGGTGCTGCATGTGGACAAGTGGAGTGTGAGTGGGGACTGCAGCTGGAGAAGCGGAGTATGAGTGGGGGGTGCAGGTGGACAAGTGGAGTATCAGTGGTGGGGTGCAGTTGGAGAAGGGGTGTGTGAGTATTGGAGGTCAGGCGGAGAAGGGAAGTGTGAGTGGGGGTCTGCAAGTGGAGAAGGTGAGTGTGAGTGGGGGGTGCAGGTGGACAAGTGGAGTATGAGTGGGGGGTGTGCAGGTGGAGAAGGGGAGTGTGAGTATTGGGGTCAGGTAGAGAAGGGGAGTGTGAGTGGGAGGGAAGCAGGTGGAGAAGGGGAGTCTGAGTGAGGGGTGTAGGTGGAGAAGGGGAGTGTGAGTGGGTGGTACATGTGGACAAGTGGAGTGTGAGTGGGGACTGCAGCTGGACAAGCGGAGTGTGAGTGGGAGGCTGCAAGTGGAGAAGGGGAGTGTGAGTGGGGGGGCAGGTGGAAAAGGGGAGTGTGAGTGGGTGGGTGCAGATTGGGAAGCGGAGAGTGAGTGGGGGGTGCAGATGGAGAAGGGGAGTGTGAGTGGGGGGTGCAGGTGGAGAAGGGGAGTGTGAATGGTGGGTGCAGGTGAAGAAGGGGAGTGTGAGTGGGGGGGGCAGGTGGAAAAGGGGAGTGTGAGTGGGGGCTGCAGCTGGAGAAGGGGAGTGTGAGTGGGGGGGGTGCAGGTGGAGAAGGGGAGTGAGAGTGGCGGGGCTGCAGGTGGAAAAGGGGAGTGTGAGTGGGGGGTGCACATGGAGAAGGGGAGTGTGAGTGGGTGGGTGCAGATTGGGAAGGGGAGTGTGAATGGGGGGTGCAGATGGAGAAGGAGAGTCTGAGTGGGGGGGTGCAGTTGGAGATGGGGAGTGTGAGTGGGGGGTGCAGGTAGAGAAGGGGAGTGTAGGTAGAGAAGGGGAGTGTGAGTGGGGGTTTGCAGGTGGTGAAGTGGAAGTGTGAGTGGGGAGGGGGTGCAGATGGAGAAGGGGAGTATGAGTTTGCAGGTGGCGAAGGTGTAGTGTGAGTGACGGGTTGCAGGTGGAGAAGGGAAGTGTGAATGTGAGGGTTGCAGGTAGAGAAGGGGAAGTGTGAGTGGCGATGGGGGGGTTGGTGCAGGTGGAGAAGGGGAGTGTGAGTGGGGGTTCCAGGTGGAGAAAGGGAGTGTGAGTGGAGGGTGCAGATGGAGAAGGGGAGTGTGAGTGGGGGGGTGCAGTTGGAGATGGGGAGTGTGAATGGCGGGTGCAGGTCAAGAAGGGGAGTGTGAGTGGTGGGGGCAGGTAGTAAAGGGGGGTGTGAGTGGGGGCAGCAGGTGGAAAAGGAGAGTTTGAGTGGGGGGGTGCAGGTGGAGAAGGTGAGTGTGAGTGGTGAGGTGCAGGTGGAGAAGGGGAGTGAGAGTTGGGGGGTGCAAGTGGAGAAACGGAGTGTGAGTGGGGGGTGCAGGTGGAGAAGAGGAGTGTGAGTGGAGGGTACAGATAGACAAGTGGAGTGTGAGTGGGGGGTGCAAGTGGAGAAACGGAGTGTGAGTGGGGGGTGCAGGTGGAGAAGAGGAGTGTGAGTGGAGGGTACAGATAGACAAGTGGAGTGTGAGTGGGGGGTGCAAGTGGAGAAGGTGAGTGTGAGTGGGGGGTGCAGGTGGAGAAGGTGAGTGTGAGTGGGGGGTGGAGGTAGAGAAGGGGAGTGTGAGTAGGGGGTGCAGTTGGAAAAGGAGAGTGTGAGGGGGGTGCAGGTGGAGAACGGGACAGTGAGTGGGGGGTTCAGGTGGAGAAGGGGAGTGTGAGTGGGTGGGTGCAGATGGAGAAGCGGAGTGTGAGTGGGTGGGTGCAGATGGAGAATAGGAGTGTGAGTTGGGGGTGCAGATGGAGAAGGGGAGTGTGACTGGGTGGGTGCAGATGGAGAAGGGGAGTGTGAATGGTGGGGTCAGGTGGAGAAGGGGAGTGTGAGTGGGGGGTGCAGATAGACAAGTGGAGTGTGAGTGGGGGGGTGCAGGTGGAGATGGGGAGTGTGAGTGGGGGGCTGCAGCTGGAGAAGGGGAGTGTTAGTGGGGGGGTGCAGGTGGAGAAGGGGAGTGAGAGTGGGGAGGTACAGGTGGAGAAGGGGAGTGTGAGTGAGGGGGTGCAGGTGGAGAAGGGGAGTGTGAGTGGGGGGGTGCAGGTGGACTAGTGCAGTGTGAGTGGAGGGTGCAGGTGGAGAGGGCGAGTGTGAGTGGGGGGTGCAGGTGAAGAAGGGGAGTGTGAGTGGGGGGTGCAAGTGGACAAGTGGAGTGTGAGTGGGGGGGTGCTGATGAAGAAGTGGAGTGTGAGTTGGGGGGTGCAAGTGGAGAAGGGTTGGGGGAGTGGGGCGTGCATTTCGAGAAGGGGAGTGTGAGGGGTGTGCAGGGAGAGAAGGGGAGTGTGATTGGGGTTTGCAGGTGGAGATGGGGAGTGTTAGTGGGGGTTGCAGGTGGAGAAGTGGAAGTGTGAGTGGTGACTGGGGGGTGCAGGTAGAGAAGGGGAGTGTGAGTGGGGGTGCTGGTGGAGAAAGGGAGTGTGAGTAGGGGGTTGCAGGTGGAGAGGAGAAGTGTGAGTGCAGTGGGTGCAGGTAGAGAAGTAGAGTGTGAGTGGGGGTTGCAGGTGGAGAAGTGGAAGTGTGAGTGGCGAGGGGGGGGCGCTGCAGGTGGAGAAGGGGAGTGTGAGTGGAGTGTGCAGGTGGAAAAGGGGAGTGTGAGTGGGGGGTGCAGATGGAGAAGGGGAGTGTGAGTGGTGGGGTGCAGTTGGAGATGGGGAGTGTGAGTGGGGGGTGCAGGTAGAGAGTGGGTGTGTTAGTGGCGGGGCTGCAGGTGGAGAAGGGGGGTGTGTGTGGGGGGTGCAGATGGAGAAGGGGAGTCTGAGTGGGGTGTGCAGATGGAGAAGGGGAGTGTGAGTGGGGGGCGCAGATGGAGAAGGGGAGTGTGAGTGGGTGGTGCAGATGGAGAAGGGGAGTGTGAGTGGGTGGGTGCAGATTGGGAAGGGTAGTGTGAGTGGGGGGTGCAGATGGAGATTGGGAATTTGAGTGGGGGGGTGCAGTTGGAGATGGGGAGTGTGAGTGGGGGGTGCAGGTAGAGAAGGGGAGTGTAGGTAGAGAAGGGGAGTGTGAGTGGGGGGGTTGCAGGTGGAGATGGGGAGTGTTAGTGGGGTGGGTGCAGGTAGAGAAGGGGAGAGTGAGTGGGGGTTGCAGGTGGAGAAGTGGAAGTGTGAGTGGCGGGGGGGGCTGGGGTACAGGTGGAGTAGGGGAGTGTGAGTGGAGTGTGCAGGTTGAGAAGGGGAGTGTGAATGGGGGGTGCGGGTGGAGAAAGGAAGTGTGAGTGGGGTTTGCAGGGGGAGCGGAGGAGTGTGAGTGCAGGGGGTGCAGGTGGAGAAGAGGAATGTGAGTGGGGTGGTGCAGGAGCAGAAGGGGAGTGTGAGTGGGGGGGGGGGGCAGGTGGAAAAGGGGAGTGTGAGCGGGTAGGTGCAGGTCGAGAGGGGGAGTGTTAGTGGCGGGGCTGCAGGTGGAGAAGGGGAGTGTGAGTGGGTGGGTGCAGATTGGGAAAGGGAGTGTAAATGGGGGGTGCAGATGGAGAAGGAGAGTGTGAGTAGGGGGGTGCAGTTGGACATGGGGAGAGTGAGTGGGGGGTGCAGGTAGAAAAGTGGAGTGTAGGTAGAGAAGGGGAGTGTGAGTGGGGGATGCAGGTGGTTAAGTGGAAGTGTGAGTGGGGAGGGGGTGCAGATGGAGAAGGGGAGTGTGAGTGGGGGGTTTGCAGGTGGAGAAGGAGGTGTAGTGTGAGTGGGGGTACAGGTGGAGAAGGTGAGTGTGAGTGGGGGGTGCAGGAGGAGAAGGGAAGTGTGAGTGGGCGGGGCAGGTAGAAAAGGGGAGTGTGAGTGGGTAGGTGCAGGTCGAGAGGGGGAGTTTTAGTGGAGGGGCTGCAGGTGGAGAAGGGGAGTGTGAGTAGTGGGGTGCATGTGGAGAAGGGGAGTGTGAGTAGGGGGTGCAGGTGGAGAAGCGGAGTGTGAGTGGGGGGTGCAGGTGGAGAAGTGGAGTGTGCGTGGGGGGTGCAGGTGGAGAAGGGGAGTGTGAGTGGGTGGGTGCAGATGGAGAAGAGGAGTGTGAATTGGGGGTGCAGATGGAGAAGGGGAGGGTGAATGGTGGGGTCAGGTGGAGAAGGGGAATGTGAGTGGGGATGCAGGTGGAGAAGGGGAGTGTGAAGGGGGTTGCAGGTGGACAAGTGCAGTGTGAGTGGGGGGTGCAGGTGGAGAAGGCGTGTGTGAGTGGTAGGTGCAGGTGGAGAAGGGGAGTGTGAATGGTGGGTGCAGGTGAAGAAGGGGAGTGTGAGTTGGTGGGTGCAGATTGGGAAGGGGAGTGTGAGTGGGGGGTGCAGATGGAGAATGGGAATGTGAGTGGTGGGGTGCAGTTGGAGATGGGGAGTGTGAGTGGGGGGTGCAGGTAGAGATGGGGTGTGTTAGTGGGGGGGTGCAGGTAGAGAAGGGGAGTGTGAGTGGGGGTTGCAGGTGGAGGTGGAAGTGTGAGTGGCGGGGGGGGCTAGGGTGCAGGTGGAGAAGGGGAGTGTAAGTGGAGTGTGCAGGTAGAGAAGGGGAGTGTGAGTGGGGGGGTGCGGGTGGAGAAAGGAAGTATGAGTGGGGGTTTGCAAGGCGAGCGGAGGAATGTGAGGTCAGGGGGTGCAGGTGGAGAAGAGGAGTATGAGTGGGGGGTGCAGGTGGACAAGTGGAGTGTGAGTGGGGGGTTCAGGTGGAGAAGGGGAGTGTGAGGATGTGGGGTCAGGAGGAGAAGGGGAGTGTGAGTGGGAGGGCAGCAGGTGGAGAAGGGGCGTCTGAGTGTCGTGTGCAGATGGAGAAGGGGGAGTGTGAGTGGGGGCTTCAGGTGGAGAAGGGGAGTGTGAGGATGTGGGGTCAGGAGGAGAAGGGGAGTGTGAGTGGGAGGGCAGCAGGTGGAGAAAGGGCGTCTGAGTGTCGTGTGCAGGTGGAGAAGGGGAGTGTGAGTGGGTGGTACATGTGGACAAGTGGAGTGTGAGTGGGGACTGCAGCTGGAGAAGCGGAGTGTGAGTGGGAGGCTGCAAGTGCAGAAGGGGTGTGTGAGTGGGGATTGCAGGTGGAGAAGGGGAGTGTGAGTGGTGGGTGCAGGTGGAGAAGGGGAGTGTGAGTTGTGGGGGGCAATGTTGAAGGGGTGTGTGAATTGGGGCAGCAGGTGGAAAAGGAGAGTGTGAGTAGGGGGCTGCAGGTGGAGAAGGTGAGTGTGAGTGGGGGGTGCAGGTGGAGAAGGTGAGTGTGAATGGGGGGTGCAGGTGGATAAGGAGAGTGTGAGTATTGGGGGTCAGGTGGAGGAGGGGAGTGTGAGATGGGTGGTGCAGGTGTAGAAGGGGAGTGTGAGTGGGTAGGTGCAGGTCGAGAGGGGGAGTTTTAGTGGAGGGGCTGCAGATGGAGAAGGGGAGTGTGAGTAGGGGGGTGCAGCTGGAGAAGGGGAGTGTGAGTAGGGGGTGCAGGTGGAGAAGGGGAGTGAGAGTGGGGGGTGCAGGTGAGAAGGGGAGTGTGAGTGGGGGGTGCAGGTGGAGAAGGGGAGTGTGAGTGGGTGGGTGCAGATGGAGAAGAGGAGTGTGAGTTGGGGGTGCAGATGGAGAAGGGGAGTGTGAATGGTGGGGTCAGGTGGAGAAGGGGTGTGTGAGTGGGGGGTGCAGATAGACAAGTGGAGTGTGAGTGGGGGGTGCAGGTGGAGAAGGGGAGTGTGAGTGGGGGGGGGTGCAGGTGGAAAAGAGGAGTGTGAGTGTGGGAATGCAGGTGGAAAAGGGGAGTGTGAGTAGGGGCTGCAGCTGGAGAAGAGGAGTGTGAGTGGGGGGGTGCAGGTGGAGAAGGGGAGTGTGAGTGCGGGGAGTGCAGGAGGATAAGGGGAGTGTGAGTGGGGGTGGTGCAGGTGGACTAGAGCAGTGTGAGTGGGGGGTGCAGGTGGAGAAGGGGAGTGTGAATGGTGGGTGCAGGTGAAGAAGGGGAGTGTGAGTGGGGGGGGGGCAGGTAGTAAAGGGGAGTGTGAGTGGGGGCAGCAGGTGGAAAAGGAGAGTTTGAGTGGGGGGGTGCAGTTGGAGCAGGTGAGTGTGAGTGGTGAGGTGCAGGTGGAGAAGGGGATTGAGAGTGGGGGGATGCAAGTGGAGAAACGGAGTGTGAGTGGGGGGTGCAGGTGGAGAAAAGGAGTGTGAGTGGGGCGGGCAGGTGGAGAAGAGGAGTGTGAGTGGGGCGGGCAGGTGGAGAAGGGGGGTGTGAGTGGGAGGTGCAAGTGGACAAGTGGAGTGTGAGTGGGGGGTGCAGGTGGAGAAGAGGAGTGTGAGTATGTGGGGTCAGGTGGAGAACGGGAGTATGAGTCGGGGGGTGCTGATGAAGAAGTGGAGTGTGAGTTGGGGGGTGCAAGTGGAGAAGGGTTGGGGGAGTGGGGCGTGTATTTCGAGAAGGGGAGTGTGAGGGGTGTGCAGGGAGAGAAGGGGAGTGTGAGAGGGGGATGCAGGTGGAGATGGGGAGTGTTAGTGGGGAGGGTGCAGGTAGAGAAGGAGAGTGTGAGTGGGGGTTGCAGGTGGAGAAGTGGAAGTGTGAGTGGCGAGGGGGGGGGCGGTGCAGGTAGAGAAGGGGACTGTGAGTGGGGGGTGCAGATGGAGAAGGGGAGTGTGAGTGGGGGGGTGCAGTTGGAGATGGGGAATGTGATTGGGGGGTGCAGGTAGCGAGGGGGAGTGTTAGTGGCGGGGCTGCAGGTGGAGAAGGGGAGTGTGAGTGGGGGGTGCAGATGGAGAAGGGGAGTGTGAGTGGGGGGTGCAGATGGAGAAGGGGAGTGTGAGTGGGTGGGTGCAGATTGGGAAGGGGAGTGTGAGTGGGTGGGTGCAGATGGAGAAGGGGAGTGTGAGTGGGGGGTGCAGGTAAAGAAGGGGAGTGTAAGTAGAGAAGGGGAGTGTGAGTGGGGGTCGCAGGTGGTGAAGTGGAAGTGGGAGTGGGGAGGGGGTGCAGATGGAGAAGCGGAGTGTGAGTGGGAGGCTGCAAGTGGAGAAGGGGAGTGTGAGTGGGGGGTGCAGGTGGAGAAGGGGAGTGTGAGTGGGGGGTGCAGGTGGAGAAGGGGAGTGTGAGTGGTGGGTGCGGTGGAGAAGGGAAGTGTGAGTGGGAGGGGGGCAGGTGGAGAAGGGCATTCTGAGTGTGGGGTGCAGGTGGAGAAGGGGAGTGTGAGTGGGTGCTGCATGTGGACAAGTGGAGTGTGAGTGGGGACTGCAGCTGGAGAAGCAGAGTGTGAGTGGGGGGTGCAGGTGGACAAGTGGAGTATCAGTGGTGGGGTGCAGTTGGAGAAGGGGTGTGTGAGTATTGGAGGTCAGGCGGAGAAGGGGAGTGTGAGTGGAGGTCTGCAAGTGGAGAAGGGGAGTGTGAGTGGGGGGTGCAGGTGGACAAGTGGATTATGAGTGGGGGGTGTGCAGGTGGAGAAGGGGAGTGTGAGTATAGGGGTCAGGTAGAGAAGGGGAGTGTGAGTGGGAGGGAAGCAGGTGGAGAAGGGGAGTCTGAGTGAGGGGTGTAGGTGGAGAAGGGGAGTGTGAGTGGGTGGTACATGTGGACAAGTGGAGTTTGAGTGGGGACTGCAGCTGGACAAGCGGAGTGTGAGTGGGAGGCTGCAAGTGGAGAAGGGGAGTGTGAGTGGGGGGGCAGGTGGAAAAGGGGAGTGTGAGCGGTAGGTGCAGGTCGAGAGGGGGAGTGTTAGTGGCGGGGCTGCAGGTGGAGAAGGGGAGTGTGAGTGGGGGGTGCACATGGAGAAGGGGAGTGTGAGTGGGTGGGTGCAGATTGGGAAGGGGAGTGTGAATGGGGGGTGCAGATGGAGAAGGAGAGTCTGAGTGCGGGGGTGCAGTTGGAGATGGGGAGTGTGAGTGGGGTGGTGCAGGTAGAGAAGGGGAGTGTATGTAGAGAAGGGGAGTGTGAGTGGGGGTTTGCAGGTGGTGAAGTGGAAGTGTGAGTGGGGAGGGGGTGCAGATGGAGAAGGGGAGTGTGAGTGGGGGGTTTGCAGGTGGAGAAGGTGTAGTGTGAGTGACGGGTTGCAGGTGGAGAAGGGAAGTGTGAGTGTGAGGGGTGCAGGTGGAGAAGGGGAAGTGTGAGTGGCGATGGGGGGGTTGGTGCAGGTGGAGAAGGGGAGTGTGAGTGGAGGGTGCAGATGGAGAAGGGGAGTGTGAGTGGGGGGGGTGCAGTTGGAGATGGGGAGTGTGAGTGGGGGGTGCAGATGGAGAAGGGGAGTGTGAGTGGAGGGTGCAGATGGAGAAGGGGAGTGTGAGTGGGGGGTGCAGATGGAGAAGGGGAGTGTGAGTGGGTGGGTGCAGATTGGGAAGCGGAGTGTGAGTGGGGGGTGCAGATGGAGAAGGGGAGTGTGTGTGGGGGGTGCAGGTGGAGAAGGGGAGTGTGAATGGTGGGTGCAGGTGAAGAAGGGGAGTATGAGTGGGGGGGGCAGGTGGAAAAGGGGAGTGTGAGTGGGGGACTGCAGGTGGAGAAGGGGAGTGTGAGTGGGGGCTGCAGCTGGAGAAGGGGAGTGTGAGTGGGGGGTGCAGGTGGAGAAGGGGAGTGAGAGTGGGGGGGTACATTTGGACTAGTGCAGTGTGAGTGGGGGGTGCAGGTGGAGAAGGGGAGTGTGAGTGGGGGGGTGCAGGTGGAGAAGGGGAGTGTGAGTGGGGGGTGCAGGTGGAGAAGGTGAGTGTGAATGGTGGGTGCAGGTGAAGAAGGGGAGTGTGAGTGGGGGGGGCAGGTAGTAAAGGGGGGTGTGAGTGGGGGGCTGCAGCTGGAGAAGGGGACTGTGAGTGGGGGGTGCAGATGGAGAAGGGGAGCGTGAGTGGGGTGGTGCAGATGGAGAAGGGGAGTGTGAGTAGGGGGTGCAAATGGAGAAGGGGAGTGTGAGTGGAGCGGTGCAGGTGGAGAAGTGGAGGGGGAGTGGTGGGTGCAGATGGAGAAGAGGCGTGTGAGTGGGGGGATGCAAATGGAGAAGGTGAGTGTGTGTGGGGGGTGCAGGTGGAGAAGGGGAGTGTGAATGGTGGGTGCAGGTGAAGAAGGGGAGTATGAGTGGGGGGGGCAGGTGGAAAAGGGGAGTGTGAGTGGGGGAGTGCAGGTGGAGAAGGGGAGTGAGAGTGGGGGGGTACAGGTGGACTAGTGCAGTGTGAGTGGGGGGTGCAGGTGGAGAAGGGGAGTGTGAGTGGGGGGGTGCAGGTGGAGAAGGGGAGTGTGAGTGGGGGGTGCAGGTGGAGAAGGTGAGTGTGAATGGTGGGTGCAGGTGAAGAAGGGGAGTGTGAGTGGGGGGGGGCAGGTAGTAAAGGGGGGTGTGAGTGGGGGGCTGCAGCTGGAGAAGGGGACTGTGAGTGGGGGGTGCAGATGGAGAAGGGGAGCGTGAGTGGGGTGGTGCAGATGGAGAAGGGGAGTGTGAGTAGGGGGTGCAAATGGAGAAGGGGAGTGTGAGTGGAGCGGTGCAGGTGGAGAAGTGGAGGGGGAGTGGTGGGTGCAGATGGAGAAGAGGCGTGTGAGTGGGGGGATGCAAATGGAGAAGGGGAGTGGGAGTGGGGGGGTGCAGGTGGAGAAGGTGAGTGTGAGTGGGTGGTGCATTTGGACATGGCGAGTCTAAGTGGGGTGTGCAGGGAGAGTAGGGTGTGTGAGTGGAGGGTGCAGGTGGAGATCGGGAGTGTGGTAGGGGGGATGCAGGTAGAAAAGGGGAGTGTGAGTGAGGGGTGCAGTTGGAGAAGTGGAAGTGTGAGTGCGGGTGTGCAGGTGGAGAAGGGGAGAGTGAGTGGGGGGTGTGAGGGTGGAGAAGGGGAAGTGTGAGTGGGAGGAGTGCAGGTGGAGAAGGGGAGTGTCAGTGGGGAGTGCATGTGGACAAGTACAGTGTGAGTGGGGGGTGCAGATGGAGAAGGGAAGTGTGAGTGGGTGCTGCAAGTGGAGAAGGGGAGTGTGCGTGGGGTTGCAGCTGGAGAAGGGGAGTGTGAATGGCGGGTGCACGTGGAGAAGGGGAGTGTGAGTGAGGGGGTGCAGCTGGAAAAGTGGACTGTGTGTGGGGGCTGCAGCTGGAGAAGGGGAGTGTGAGTCGGGGGGTGCAAGTGGAGAAGGGGAGGGTGAGTGGGGGGTGCAGCTGGAGAAGGGGAGTGTGAGTGGGGGGGTGCAAGTGGAGAAGGGTAGTGTGAGGGGTGGGTGCAGGTGGAGAAGGGGATTGTGAGTTTGGGGGGGCAGTGTTGAAGAGGAGTGTGAGTTGGGGCAGCAGGTGGAAAAGGAGAGTGTGAGTAGGGGGCTGCAGGTGGAGAAGGTGAGTGTGAGTGGGGGGTGCAAGTGGAGAAGGTGAGTGTGAGTGGGGTTGCAGGTGGAGAAGGGGAGCGTGAGTGGGGGGTGCAGGTGGAGAAGGTGAGTGTGAGTGGGGGGTGCAGGTAGAGAAGGGGAGTGTGAGTAGGGGGTGCAGTTGGAAAAGGAGAGTGTGAGTGGGGGGTGCAGGTGGAGAACGGGACTGTGAATATTGGGGGTCAGGTGGAGGAGGAGAGTGTGAGTGGGGTGGTGCAGGTGGAGGAGGGGACAGTGAGTGGGGGGTTCAGGTGGAGAAGGGGTGTGTGAGTGGGTGGGTGCAGATGGAGAAGGGGAGTGTGAGTGGATGGGTGCAGATGGAGAATAGGAGTGTGAGTTGGGGGTGCAGATGGAGAAGGGGAGCGTGACTGGGTGGGTGCAGATGGAGAAGGGGAGTGTGAATGGTGGGGCCAGGTGGAGAAGGGGAGTGTGAGTGGGGGGTGCAGATAGACAAGTGGAGTGTGAGTGGGGGGGTGCAGGTGGAGATGCGGAGTGTGAGTGGGGAGGTACAGGTGGAGAAGGGGAGTGTGAGTGAGGGGGTGCAGGTGGAGAAGGGGAGTGTGAGTGAGGGGGTGCAGGTGGAGAAGGTGAGTGTGAATGGTGGGTGCAGGTGAAGTAGGGGAGTGTGATTGGGGGGGCAGGTGGAAAAGGGGAGTGTGAGTGGGGGAGTGCAGGTGGAGAAGGGGAGTGTGAGTGGGAGCTGCAGCTGGAGAAGGGGAGTGAGAGTGGGGGGGGTACAGGTGGACTAGTGCAGTGTGAGTGGGGGGTGCAGGTGGAGAAGGGGAGTGTGAGTGGGGGGTGCAGGTGAAGAAGGGGAGTGTGAGTGGGGGGGGCAGGTAGTAAAGGGGGGTGTGAGTGGGGGCAGCAGGTGGAAAAGGAGAGTTTGAGTGGGGGTGTGCAGGTGGAGAAGGTGAGTGTGAGTGGGGGGTGCAGGTGGAGAAGAGGAGTGTGAGTGGGGGGTACAGATAGACAAGTGGAGTGTGAGTGGGAGGTGCAGGTGGAGAAGAGGAGTGTGAGTATGTGGGGTCAGGTGGAGAAGGGGAGTGTGAGTATGTGGGGTCAGGTGGAGAAGGGGAGTGTGAGTCGGGGGGTGCTGATGAAGAAGTGGAGTGTGAGTTGGGGGGTGCAAGTGGAGAAGGGTTGGGGGAATGGGGCGTGTATTTCGAGAAGGGGAGTGTGAGGGGTGTGCAGGGAGAGAAGGGGAGTGTGAGAGGGGGATGCAGGTGGAGATGGGGAGTGTTAGTGGGGAGGGTGCAGTTAGAGAAGGAGAGTGAGAGTGGGAGTTGCAGCTGGAGAAGTGGAAGTGTGAGTGGCGAGGGGGGGGGCGGTGCAGGTAGAGAAGGGGACTGTGAGTGGGGGGTGCAGATGGAGAAGGGCAGTGTGAGTCGGGGGGCGTAGTTGGAGATGGGAAGTGTGAGTGGTGGGTGCAGGTAGAGAGGGGGAGTGTTAGTGGCGGGGCTGCAGGTGGAGAAGGGGAGTATGAGTGGGGGGTGCAGGTAGAAAAGGGGAGTGTGAGTGGGGGGGTGCAGTTGGAGATGGGGAGTGTGAGTGGGGGATGCAGGTAGAGAAGGGGAGTGTAGGTAGAGAAGGGGAGTGTGAGTGGGGGATGCAGGTGGTGAAGTGGAAGTGTGAGTGGGGAGGGGGTGCAGATGGAGAAGGGGAGTGTGAGTGGGGGTGTGTGCAGGTGGAGAAGGTGTAGTGCGAGTGGGGGGTTGCAGCTGGAGAAGGGAAGTGTGAGTGGGAGGGAGGCAGGTGGAGAAGGGGAGTCTGAGTGTGGGGTTCAGGTGGAGATGGGGAGTGTGAGTGGGCGCTGCATGTGGACAAGTGGAGTGTGAGTGGGGACTGCAGCTGGAGAAGCGGAGTGTGAGTGGGGGGTGCAGGTGGAGAAGGGGAGTGTGAGTGGGGGGGCGTAGTTGGAGATGGGAAGTGTGAGTGGTGGGTGCAGGTAGAGAGGGGGAGTGTTAGTGGCGGGGCTGCAGGTGGAGAAGGGGAGTGTGAGTGGGGGGGTGCAGGTAGAAAAGGGGAGTGTGAGTGGGGGGGGGTGCAGTTGGAGATGGGGAGTGTGAGTGGGGGATGCAGGTAGAGAAGGGGAGTGTAGGTAGAGAAGGGGAGTGTGAATGGGGGTTGCAGGTGGTGAAGTGGAAGTGTGAGTGGGGAGGGGGTGCAGATGGAGAAGGGGAGTGTGAGTGGGGGTGTGTGCAGGTGGAGAAGGTGTAGTGTGAGTGGGGGGTTGCAGCTGGAGAAGGGAAGTGTGAGTGGGAGGGGTGCAGGTGGAGAAGTGGAGTCTGAGTGAGGGGTGTAGGTGGAGAAGGGGAGTGTGAGTGGGTGCTGCATGTGGACAAGTGGAGTGTGAGTGGGGACTGCAGCTGGAGAAGCGGAGTATGAGTGGGGGGTGCAGGTGGACAAGTGGAGTATGCGTGGCGGGGTGCAGTTGGAGAAGGGGGTGTGTGAGTATTGGGAGTCAGGTGGAGAAGGGGAGTGAGAGTGGGGGTGTGCAAGTGGAGAAGGGGAGTGTGAGTGGGGGGTGCAGGTGGACAATTGGAGTATGAGTGGGGGGTGTGCAGGTGGAGAAGGGGAGTGTGAGTATTGGGGGTCAGGTGGAGAAGGGGAGTCTGAGTGTGGGGTGAAGGTGGACAAGTGGAGTGTGAGTGGGGACTGCAACTGGAGAAGCGGAGTGTGAGTGAGAGGCTGTAAGTGGAGAAGGGGTGTGTGATTGAGGGGTGCAGGTGGAGAAGGGGAGTGTGAGTGGGTGCTACATGTGGACAAGTGGAGTGTGAGTGGGGACTGCAGCTGGATAAGCGGAGTGTGAGTGCGAGGCTGCAAGTGGAGAAGGGGAGTGTGAGTGGGGGGTGCAGGTGGAGAAGGGGAGTGTGAGTGATGGGTGCAGGTGGAGAAGGGAAGTGTGAGTGGGAGGGGGGCAGGTGGAGAAGGGGAGTGTGAGTAGGGACTGCAGCTGGAGATGCGGAGTGTGAGTGGGGGGTGCAGGTGGAAAAGGAGAGTGTGAGTGGGGGGGTGCAGGTGGAGAACGGGACTGTGAGTATTGGGGGTCAGGTGGAGGAGGAAAGTGTGAGTGGGGTGGTGCAGGTGGAGAAGGGGAGAGTGAGTGGGGGTTTCGGGTGGAGAAGGGGAGTGTGAGTGGGTGGGTGCAGATGGAGAAGGGGAGTGTGAGTGGATGGGTGCAGATGGAGAATAGGAGTGTGAGTTGGGGGTGCAGATGGAGAAGGGGAGTGTGAGTGGGTGGGTGCAGATGGAGAAGGGGAGTGTGAATGGTGGGGTCAGGTGGAGATGGGGAGTGTGAGTGGGGGGCTGCAGCTGGAGAAGGGGAGTGTGATTGGGGGGGTGCAGGTGGAGAAGGGGAGTGAGAGTGGGGGGGTACAGGTGGAGAAGGGGAGTGTGAGTGAGGGGGTGCAGGTGGAGAAGGGGCGTGTGAGTGGGGGGGTGCAGGTGGACTAGTGCAGTGTGAGTGGGGGGTGCAGGTGGAGAGGGCGAGCGTGAGTGGGGGGTGCAGGTGGAGAAGGGGAGTGTGACTGGTGGGTGCAGGTGAAGAAGGGGAGTGTGAGTGGGGGGTGCACGTGGACAAGTGGAGTGTGATTGGGGGGGTGCTGATGAAGAAGTGGAGTGTGATTTGGGGGGTGCAAGTGGAGAAGGGTTGGGGGAGTGGGGCGTGCATTTCGAGAAGGGGAGTGTGAGGGGTGTGCAGGGAGAGAAGGGGAGTGTGAGTGGGGGATGCAGGTGGAGATGGGGAGTGTTAGTTGGGATTGCAGGTGGAGAAGTGGAAGTGTGAGTGGTGAGTTGGGGGTGCAGGTGGAGAAGGGGAGTGTGAGTGGAGTGTGCAGGTAGAGAAGGGGAGTGTGAGCGGGGGTGCTGGTGGAGAAAGGGAGTGTGAGTAGGGGGTTGCAGGTGGAGAGGAGAAGTGTGAGTGCAGGGGGTGCAGGTGGAGAAGAGGAGTATGAGTGGGGCGGTGCAGGTGCAGAAGGGGAGTGTGAGTGGGAAGGTGCAGGTCGAGAGGGGGAGTGTTATTGGCGGGGCTGCAGGTGTAGAAGGGGAGTGTGAGTGGGGGGTTCAAGTGGAGAAGGGGAGTGTGAGTGGGGCGGGAATGTGGAGAAGGGGAGTGTGTGTGGGTGGGGTGCAGGTGGAGAAGGGGAGTGTGAGTATGGGGGGTCAGGTGGAGAATTGGAGGGGGAGTGTGGCTGCAATTGGAAAAGGGAAGTGCGAGTGTGGTGTGCCGGGAGAGAAAGGGAGTGTGAGTGGGGAGGGCAGGTGGGGAAGGGGAGTATGAGCGGGGGGTGCAGGTGGAGAAGGGGACAGTGAGTGGGGGGTTCAGGTGGAGAAGGGGAGTGTGAGTGGGTGGGTGCAGATGGAGAAGGGGAGTGTGACTGGGTGGGTGCAGATGGAGAATAGGAGTGTGAGTTGGGGGTGCAGATGGAGAAGGGGAGTGTGACTGGGTGGGTGCAGATGAAGAAGGGGAGTGTGAATGGTGGGGTCAGGTGGAGAAGGGGAGTGTGAGTGGGGGGTGCAGATAGACAAGTGGAGTGTGAGTAGGGGGGGTGCAGGTGGAGATGGGGAGTGTGAGTGGGGGGCTGCAGCTGGAGAAGGGGAGAGTGAGTGGGGGGGTCAGGTGGAGAAGGGGAGTGAGAGTGGGGAGGTAGAGGTGGAGAAGGGGAGTGTGAGTGAGGGGGTGCAGGTGGAGAGGGCGAGTGTGAGTGGGGGTGCAGGTGAAGAAGGGGAGTGTGAGTGGGGGGTGCAAGTGGACAAGTGGAGTGTGAGTGGGGGGGTGCTGATGAAGAAGTGGAGTGTGAGTTGGGGGTGCAAGTGGAGAAGGGTTGGGGGAGTGGGGCATGCATTTCGAGAAGGGGAGTGTGAGGTGTGTGCAGGGAGAGAAGGGGAGTGTGAGTGGGGGATGCAGGTGGAGATGGGGAGTGTTAGTGGGGGTTGCAGGTGGAGAAGTGGAAGTGTGAGTGGTGAGTGGGGGGTGCAGGTGGAGAAGGGGAGTGTGAGTGGAGTGTGCAGGTAGAGAAGGGGAGTGTGAGTGGGGGTGCTGGTGGAGAAAGGGAGTGTGAGTAGGGGGTTGCAGGTGGAGAGGAGAAGTGTGAGTGCAGGGGGTGCAGGTGGAGAAGAGGAGTGTGAGTGGGGCGGTGCAGGTGCAGAAGGGGAGTGTGAGTGGGAAGGTGCAGGTCGAGAGGGGGAGTGTTATTGGCGGGGCTGCAGGTGTAGAAGGGGAGTGTGTGTGGCGGGTTCAGGTGGAGAAGGGGAGTGTGATTGGGGCGGGAATGTGGAGAAGGGGAGTGTGTGTGGGTGGGGTGCAGGTGGAGAAGGGGAGTTTGAGTATGGGGGGTCAGGTGGAGAAGGGGAGGGGGAGTGTGGCTGCAATTGGAGAAGGGAAGTGTGAGTGTGGTGTGCCGGGAGAGAAAGGGAGTGTGAGTGGGGAGGGCAGGTGGAGAAGGGGAGTGTGAGTGGGGGGTGCAGGTGGAGATGGGGAGTGTGACTGTGGGGTGCAGGTGGAGAAGGGGAGTATGAGCGGGGGGGTGCAGGTGGAGAAGGGGAATGTGGGTGGGGGGTGCATGTGGACAAGTGCAGTGTGAGTGGGGCGTGCAGGTGGAGAAGGGGAGTGTGAGTGGGGGGGTTCAAGTGGAGAAGGGGAGAGTGCTTGGGGGTTGCAGCTGGAGAAGGCGAATGTGAGTGGTGGATGCAGGTGGAGAAGGGGAGTGTTAGTGGGCAGGAGTGAACGTGGAGGAAGGGAATGTGAGTGGAGGGGTGCAGCTGGAGAACGGGAGTGTGAGTGGTGGGTGCACGTAGAGAAGGGGAGCGTGAGTGGGGGAGCAGGAGAAGAAGGGAAATGTGAGTGGGGGTGCAGCTGGAGAAGGGGAGTGTGAGTGGTGGTTGCAGGTGAAGAAGGGGAGTGTGAGTGGGGTGGGCAGGTGGTGAAGGGGAGTGTGAGTAGGGGCGTGCAAGTGGAGAAGGGGAGTGTGAGTGAGGGGTGTAGGTGGAGAAGGGGAGTGTGAGTGGGGGGGAGCAGGTGGAGAAAGGGATTATGTGGGGGGGTTGCAGATGTTGAAGGGGAGTGTGAATGGGGGGGTTGCAGATGATTAAGTGGAGTGTGACTAGGGAGCAGGTGGAGTAGGTGAGTGTGAGTGGGGGGTGCAGATGGAGAAGGGGAGTGTGAGTGGGAGGGGTCAGGTGGAGAAGGGACATGAGTGGGGGGTTGCAGGTGGAGACGGGGAGTGTGAGTGGGGCGGGTCAGGTGGAGAAGGGGCGTGTGAGTGGGGGGTTGCAGGTGGAAAAGGAGAGTATGAGTGGGGGGGGTCAGGTGGAGAAGGTGCGTGTGAGTGGGGGGCTGCAGGTGGAGAAGGGGACTGTGAGTGGGGGGTGCAGATGGAGAAGGGGAGTGTGAGTGGGGGGTGCAGATGGAGAAGGGGAGTGTGAGTAGGGGGTGCAAATAGAGAAGGGGAGTGTGAGTGGAGGGGTGCAGGTGGAGAAGTGGAGGGGGAGTGGTGGGTGCAGATGGAGAAGGGGCGTGTGAGTGGGGGTTTGCAGGTGGAAAAGGAGAGTATGAGTGGGGGGAGTCAGGTGGAGAAGGTGCGTGTGAGTGGGGGGCTGCAGGTGTAGAAGGGAACTGTGAGTGGGGGGTGCAGATGGAGAAGGGGAGTGTGAGTGGGGGGTGCAGATGGAGAAGGGGAGTGTGAGTAGGGGGTGCAAATAGAGAAGGGGAGTGTGAGTGGAGGGGTGCAGGTGGAGAAGTGGAGGGGGAGTGGTGGGTGCAGATGGAGAAGGGGCGTGTGAGTGGGGGGTGCAAATGGAGAAGGGGAGTGTGAGTGGGGGGGGGCAGGTGGAGAAGGGGAGGGGGAGTGGGTGGTGCATTTGGACATGGCAAGTCTAAGTGGGGTGTGCAGGGAGAGTAGGGTGTGTGAGTGGAGGGTGCAGTTGGAGATCGGGAGTGTGGTAGGGGGGATGCAGGTAGAGAAGGGGAGTGTGAGTGGGGGGTGCAGTTGGAGAAGTGGAAGTGTGAGTGGGGGTGTGCAGGTGGAAAAGGGGAAGTGTGAGTGGGAGGGGTGCAGGTGGAGAAGGGGAGTGTCAGTGGGGAGTGCATGTGGACAACTGCAGTGTGAGTGGGGGGTGCAGATGGAGAAGGGAAGTGTGAGTGGGGGGCTGCAAGTGGAGAAGGGGAGTGTGCATGGGGGGTGCAGCTGGAGAAGGGGAGTGTGAGTGGCGGGTGCAGGTGGAGAAGGGGAGCGTGAGTGAGGGGGTGCAGGTGGAAAAGTGGACTGTGTGTGGGGGCTGCAGCTGGAGAAGGGGAGTGTCAGTGGGGAGTGCATGTGGACAAGTGCAGTGTGATTGGGGGGTGCAGATGGAGAAGGGAAGTGTGAGTGGGGGGCTGCAAGTGGAGAAGGGGAGTGTGCGTGGGGGGTGCAGCTGGAGAAGGGCAGTGTGAGTGGGGGAGGTGCAGCTGGAGAAGGGGTGTGTGAGTGGGGGGGTGCAGGTGGAGAAGGGGAGTGTGAGTGGGTGGTGCAAGTGGAGAAGTGGAGTGTGAGTGGTGGGTGGAGGTGGAGAAGGGGAGTGTGAGTGGGAGTTGCAGCTGGAGAAGGCGAGTGTGAGTGGCGGATGCAGGTGGAGAAGGGGAGTGTCAGTGGGCAGGAGTGCACGTGGAGAAGGGGAATGTGAGTGGGGGGGAGTGCAGCAGGAGCAGGGGAGTGTGAGTGGTGGGTGCAGGTGGAGAAGGGGAGTGTGAGTGGGGGGGTGCAAGTGGAGAAGGGGAATGTGAGTGAGGGGTGCAGGTGGAGAAGGGGATGTGAGTGGGGTGTGCAGGGAGAGAAAGGGAGTGTGAGTGCGGAGGGCACATGGAGAAGGGGAGTGTGAGTGGGGGGCTGCAGGTGAGATGGGGAGTGTGAGTGGGGCGTGCAGTTGGAGAAGGGGAGTGTGAGTGGGGGAGCGCAGGTGGAGATGGGGAGTGTGAGTGGGATGGTGCAGGTAGAGAAGGGGAATGTGAGTGGGGGGGTGCAGGTGGAGAAGTGGAAGAGTGAATGGGGGGTGTGCAGGTGGAGAAGGGAATGTATGAGTAGGGTGTTGCAGGTGGAGAAGGGAAGTGTGAGTGGGAGAGATGCAGGTGGAGAAGACGAGTGTGACTGTGGGGTGCAGGTGGAGAAGGGATGTGTGAGTGAGGGGTGCATGTGGACAAGTGCTGTGTGAGTGGGGGGTTGCAGGTGGAGAAGGGAAGTGAGAGTGGGAGGTGTGCAGGTGGAGAAGGGGAGTCTGAGTGTGGGGTGCAGGTGGAGAAGGGGATTGTGAGTGGGTGCTGCATGTGGACAAGTGGAGTGTGAGTGGGGACTGCAGCTGGAGAAGCGGAGTGTGAGTGGGGGGTGCAGGTGGAGAAGGTGTGTGTGAGTGGGGGGTGCAGGTGGAGAAGGGGAGTGTGAGCAGGGAGTGCAGTGGAGAAGGGGAGTGTGACTGGGGGTTCAGGTGGGCAAGTGGAGTATGAGTGGGCGGTGCAGGTGGAGAAGGGGAGTGTGAGTATTGGGGGTCAGGTGGAGTAGGGGAGCGTGAGTGGGGGGGTGCAAGTGGAAAGTGGAGAGTGCTTGGGGGTTGCAGCTGGAGAAGGCGAGTGTGAGTGGCGGATGCAGATGGAGAAGGGAGTGTTAGTGGGCAGGAGTGCACGTGGAGAAGGGGAATGTGAGTGGGGGTTGCAGCTGGAGGAAAGGGAGTGTGAGTGGTGGGTGCAGGTGGAGAAGGGCAGTGTGAGTGGGGGTGCAGCTGGAGAAGGGGAGTGAGAGTGGGGTGGGCAGGTGGTGAAGGGGAGTGTGAGTGGGGGCAGCAGTTGTAAAAGCAGAGTGTGAATGGGCGGGTGCGGGTGGATCAGCTGAGTGTGAGTGGGGGGTGCAGGTGGAGAAGGGGAGTGGGAGTGGGGCTGCAGGTGGACAAGTGGAGTGTGAGTGGGGGAGTGCAGGTGAGGAAGGGGAGTGTGAGAAGGGGCGTGCAAGTCGAGAAGGGGAGTGTGAGTGGGGGCAGCAGGTGGAGAAGGGGACTGTGAGCCGGGGGTTGCAGGTGGAGAAGGGCAGTGTGAGAGGGGGCAGCAGGTGTAAAAGCAGAGTGTGAATGGGCAGGTGCAGGTGGATCAGCTGAGTGTGAGTGGGGCTGCAGCTGGAGAACTGGAGCGTGAGTGGGGGGTGCAGCTGGAGAACGTGTGTGTGAGTGGGGGGTGCAGGTGGAGAAGCTGAGTGTGATTGGGTTGTGCAGGTGGAGAAGGGCAGTGAGAGTGGGAGGTGCAGGTGGACAAGTGGAGTATGAGTGGGGGGTGCAGGTGGAAAAGGAGAGTATGAGTGGGGGGGGTAATCGCACTCTAAGATGTGTGTAATCGCACTCTAAGCTGTGTGTGTAATCGCACTCTAAGCTGTGTGAGCAATCGCACTCTAAGCTGAAAGTGTAATCACATTCTAAGCTGAAAGTGTAATCACACTCTAAGCTGTTTATGTGTGTAATCGGACTCTAAGCTGTGTTTAATCACACTCAAAGCTGTGTGTGCAATCGCAGTCTAAAATGTGTGTAATCGCACTCTAAGCTGTGTGTGCAATCGCACTCTAAGCTCTGTGTGCAATCGCACTCTAAGCTGAAAGTGTAATCACACTCTAAGCAGTGTGTGTGTGTAATCGCACTCTAAGCTGTGTGTAATCGCAATGTAAGCTGTGTGTGCAATCGCACTCTAAGCTG
Source organism: Isurus oxyrinchus (assembly GCA_026770705.1). Taxonomy (NCBI): domain Eukaryota; kingdom Metazoa; phylum Chordata; class Chondrichthyes; order Lamniformes; family Lamnidae; genus Isurus; species Isurus oxyrinchus. Next base: position 105,562,586 of record JANJGN010000010.1, read on the forward strand.
TGTGTAATCGCACTCTCATCTGTGAGTAATCGCACGCTAAGCCGTGTGTGCAATCGCACTCTAAGATGTGTGTAATCGCACTCTAAGCTGTGTGTGCAATCGCACTCTAAGCTGTGTGTGCAATCGCACTGTAAGCTGAGTGTGTAATCACACTCTAAGCTGAAAGTGTAATCACACTCTAAGCTGTGTGTACGTGTAATCGCACTCTAAGCTGTGTGTAATCGCACGCTAAGCTGTGTGTGCAATCGCACTCTAAGATGTGTGTAATTGCAGTCTAAGCTGTGTGTGCAATCGCACTCTAAGCTGTGTGCGCAATCGCACTCTAAGCTGTGTGTTCAATCGCACTCTAATCTGAGTGTGTAATCACACTCTAAGCTGAAAGTGTAATCACACTCTAAGCTGTGTGTATGTGTAATTGCACTCTAAGCTGTGTGTAATCGCACTCTAAACTGTGGGTGCAATTGCACTCTAAGCTGTGTGTAATCACACTCTAAGCTGTGTGTGCAATCGCACTCTAAGCTGTGTGTGCAATCGCACTCTAAGCTGTGTGTGTGTAATTGCTCACTAAGCTGTTTGTGATTACTCTCTAAACTGTGTGTGTAATTGGACTCTAATCTGTGTGTGTAATCGCACACTAAGCTGTGTGTAATCGCACTCTAATCTGTGTATGTGGGTAATCTCACGCTAAACTGTGTGTGTGCAATTGCTCGCAAAGCTGTTTGTGATTACTCTCTAAACTGTGTGTGTAATCGCACTATAATCTGTGTGTGTAATCGCACTCTAAGCTGTGTGTGCAATCGCACTCTAAGCTGTGTATGCAATCGCACTCTAAACCGAGTGTGTAATCAAACTCTAAGCTGAAAGTGTAATCACACTCTAAGCTAAAAGTGTAATCACACTCTAAGCTGTGTGTATTGTAATCGGACTCTAAACTGTGTGTAATCACACTCTAAGCTAAAAGTGTAATCACACTCTAAGCTGTGTGTATTGTAATCGGACTCAAAGCTGTGTGCAATTGCACTCTAAGCTGTGTGTGCAATCGCACTCTAAGCTGTGTGTGCAATCGCACTCTAAGCTGTGTGTGCAATCGCACTCTAAGCTGTGTATGCAATCGCACTCTAAACTGAGTGTGTAATCAAACTCTAAGCTGAAAGTGTAATCACACTCTAAGCTAAAAGTGTAATCACACACTCTAAGCTGTGTGTATTGTAATCGGACTCTAAGCTGTGTGTAATCACACTCTAAGCTAAAAGTGTAATCACACTCTAAGCTGTGTGTATTGTAATCGGACTCTAAGCTGTGTGCAATTGCACTCTAAGCTGTGTGTGCAATCGCACTCTAAGCTGTGTGTGCAATCGCACTCTAAGCTGTGTGTGCAATCGCACTCTAAGCTGTGTGTGCAATCGCACTCTAAGCTGTGTGTGTGTAATTGCACGCTAAGCTTTTTGTGATTACTCTCTAAACTATGTGTGTAATCGCACTCTAATCTGTGTGTGTAATCGCACTCTAAGCTATGTGTGGAATCGCACACTAAGCTGTGTGTAATCGCACTCTAATCTGTGTGTGTGGGTAATCTCACGCTAAGCTGTGTGTGTGTAATCACACTCTAAGCTGTGTGTGCAATCGCACTCTAAGCTGTGTGTGCAATTGCACACTAAGCTGTGTGTGCAAACGCACTCTAAGCTGTAACTGGAATCACACTCTAAGCTGTGTGTGTGTGTAATCGCACTCTAAGCTGTGCGTGCAAGTGCACTCTAAGCTGTGTGTGCAAGTGCAGTCTAAGCTGTGGGTGTAATCGCACTCTAAGCTGTGTGTGTAATCGCACTCTAAGTTGTGTGTGCAATTGCTTTCGAAGCTGTGTGTGTGTGTAATCGCACTCGAAGCTGTGTGTATGTATAATCGCACTCTAAGCTGTGTGTGTGTGTAGTCGCACTCTAAGCTGAGTGAGTGTGTAATCGCACTTTAAGCTGTGTGTGCAATCGCACCCTAAGCTGAAAGTGTAATCACACTCTAAGCTGCTAGTGTAATCACACTCTAAGCTGTGTGTGTGTGTAATCGCACTCTAAGCTGTGTGTAATCACACTCTAAGCTGTGTGTAATCGCACTCTAAGCTGTGCGTGCAATCGCACTTTAAGCTGTGTGTGCAATCGTATTCTAAGCTGAAAGTGTAATCACACTCTAAGCTGAAAGTGTAATCACACTCTAAGCTGTGTGTATGTGTAATCGCACTCTAAGCTGTGTGTAATCGCACTCTAAGGTGTGTGTGCAATCGCACTCTAAGCTGTGTGTGTAATCACACTCTAAGCTGAGTGTGCAAACGCACTCTAAGCTGTAAGTGGAATCACACTCTAAGCTGTGTGTGTGGGTAATCTCACGCTAAGCTGTGTGTGTGTAATCGCACTCTAAGGTGTGTGTGCAATCGCACTCTAAGCTGTGTGTGCAATCGCACTCTAAGCTGTGTGTGCAATCGCACTCCAAGCTGTGTGTGCAAACGCACTCTAAGCTGTAAGTGGAATCACATTCTAAGCTGTGTGTGTGTGTAATCGCACTTGAAGCTGTGTGTAATCGCACTCTAATCTGTGTGTGTGGGTAATCTCACTCTAAGCTGTGTGTGTGTAATCGCACTCTAAGGTGTGTGTGCAAGTGCACCCTAAGCTGTTTGTGTAATCGCACTCTAAGCTGTGTGTGCAATTGCACTCTATGCTGTGTGCAACCGCACTCTGAGCTGTGTGTGTAATCGCACCCTATGATGTGTGTAATCGCACTGTAAACTGTGTGGGCGTAATCGTACTCTAAGCTGTGTGTTTGTAATCGCACTGTAAGCTGTGTGTAACCGCACTCTGAGCTGTGTGTAATAGCACTCTAAGCAGTGTGTGCAATCGCACTCTAAGCTGTGTGTGCAATCGCACTCTAAGCTGTGTGCAATCGCACTCTAAGCTGTGTGTAATCGCACTCTAAGCTGTGTGCGCAATCGCACTCTAAGCTGTGTGTGCAATTGCACTCTAAGTTGAAAGTGTAATCAAACTCTAAGCTGAAAGTGTAATCACACTCTAAGCTGTGTGTGTGTGTAATCGCACTCTCAGCTGTGCGTAATCACACTCTAAGCTGTGTGAGGAATCGCACTCTAAGCTGTGTGTGCAATCGCACTCTAAGCTGAAAGTGTAATCACACTCTAAGATGAAAGTGTAATAACACTCTAAGCTGTGTGTATGTGTAATCGCACTCTAAGCTGTGTGTCATCGCACTCTAAGCTGTATGTGCAATCGCACTCTAAGCTGTGTGCAATTGCACTCTAAGCTGTGTGTGCAATCGCACTCTAAGCTGTGTGTGCAATCGCACTCTAAGCTGTGTGTGCAATCGCACTCTAAGCTGTGTGTGCAATCGCACTCTAAGCTGTGTGTGTGTAATTGCACGCTAAGCTTTTTGTGATTACTCTCTAAACTATGTGTGTAATCGCACTCTAATCTGTGTGTGTAATCGCACCCTAAGCTATGTGTGGAATCGCACACTAAGCTGTGTGTAATCGCACTCTAATCTGTGTGTGTGGGTAATCTCACGCTAAGCTGTGTGTGTGTAATCACACTCTAAGCTGTGTGTGCAATCGCACTCTAAGCTGTGTGTGCAATTGCACTCTAAGCTGTGTGAGCAATCGCACACTAAGCTGTGTGTGCAAACGCACTCTAAGCTGTAACTGGAATCACACTCTAAGCTGTGTGTGTGTGTAATCGCACTCTAAGCTGTGCGTGCAAGTGCACTCTAAGCTGTGTGTGCAAGTGCAGTCTAAGCTGTGGGTGTAATCGCACTCTAAGCTGTGTGCGCAATCGCACTCTAAGCTGTGTGTGCAATTGCACTCTAAGTTGAAAGTGTAATCAAACTCTAAGCTGAAAGTGTAATCACACTCTAAGCTGTGTGTGTGTGTAATCGCACTCTCAGCTGTGCGTAATCACACTCTAAGCTGTGTGAGGAATCGCACTCTAAGCTGTGTGTGCAATCGCACTCTAAGCTGAAAGTGTAATCACACTCTAAGATGAAAGTGTAATAACACTCTAAGCTGTGTGTATGTGTAATCGCACTCTAAGCTGTGTGTCATCGCACTCTAAGCTGTATGTGCAATCGCACTCTAAGCTGTGTGCAATTGCACTCTAAGCTGTGTGTGCAATCGCACTCTAAGCTGTGTGTGCAATCGCACTCTAAGCTGTGTGTGCAATCGCACTCTAAGCTGTGTGTGCAATCGCACTCTAAGCTGTGTGTGTGTAATTGCACGCTAAGCTTTTTGTGATTACTCTCTAAACTATGTGTGTAATCGCACTCTAATCTGTGTGTGTAATCGCACCCTAAGCTATGTGTGGAATCGCACACTAAGCTGTGTGTAATCGCACTCTAATCTGTGTGTGTGGGTAATCTCACGCTAAGCTGTGTGTGTGTAATCACACTCTAAGCTGTGTGTGCAATCGCACTCTAAGCTGTGTGTGCAATTGCACTCTAAGCTGTGTGAGCAATCGCACACTAAGCTGTGTGTGCAAACGCACTCTAAGCTGTAACTGGAATCACACTCTAAGCTGTGTGTGTGTGTAATCGCACTCTAAGCTGTGCGTGCAAGTGCACTCTAAGCTGTGTGTGCAAGTGCAGTCTAAGCTGTGGGTGTAATCGCACTCTAAGCTGTGTGTGTAATCGCACTCTAAGTTGTGTGTGCAATTGCTTTCGAAGCTGTGTGTGTGTGTAATCGCACTCGAAGCTGTGTGTATGTATAATCGCACTCTAAGCTGTGTGTGTGTGTAGTCGCACTCTAAGCTGAGTGAGTGTGTAATCGCACTTTAAGCTGTGTGTGCAATCGCACCCTAAGCTGAAAGTGTAATCACACTCTAAGCTGCTAGTGTAATCACACTCTAAGCTGTGTGTGTGTGTAATCGCACTCTAAGCTGTGTGTAATCGCACTCTAAGCTGTGTGTAATCGCACTCTAAGCTGTGCGTGCAATCGCACTTTAAGCTGTGTGTGCAATCGTATTCTAAGCTGAAAGTGTAATCACACTCTAAGCTGAAAGTGTAACCACACTCTAAGCTGTGTGTAATCGCACTCTAATCTGTGTGTGTGGGTAATCTCACGCTAAGCTGTGTGTGTAATCGCACTCTAAGGTGTGTGTGCAATCGCACTCTAAGCTGTGTGTGTAATCACACTCTAAGCTGAGTGTGCAAACGCACTCTAAGCTGTAAGTGGAATCACACTCTAAGCTGTGTGTGTGGGTAATCTCACGCTAAGCTGTGTGTGTGTAATCGCACTCTAAGGTGTGTGTGCAATCGCACTCTAAGCTGTGTGTGCAATCGCACTCTAAGCTGTGTGTGCAATCGCACTCCAAGCTGTGTGTGCAAACGCACTCTAAGCTGTAAGTGGAATCACATTCTAAGCTGTGTGTGTGTGTAATCGCACTTGAAGCTGTGTGTAATCGCACTCTAATCTGTGTGTGTGGGTAATCTCACGCTAAGCTGTGTGTATGTAATCGCACTCTAAGGTGTGTGTGCAAGTGCACCCTAAGCTGTTTGTGTAATCGCACTCTAAGCTGTGTGTGCAATTGCACCCTATGCAGTGTGCAACCGCACTCTGAGCTGTGTGTGTAATCGCACCCTATGATGTGTGTAATCGCACTGTAAACTGTGTGGGCGTAATCGTACTCTAAGCTGTGTGTTTGTAATCGCACTGTAAGCTGTGTGTAACCGCACTCTGAGCTGTGTGTAATAGCACTCTAAGCAGTGTGTGCAATCGCACTCTAAGCTGTGTGTGCAATCGCACTCTAAGCTGTGTGTAATCGCACTCTAAGCTGTGTGTAATCGCACTCTAAGCTGTGTGCACAATCGCACTCTAAGCTGTGTGTGCAATTGCACTCTAAGTTGAAAGTGTAATCACACTCTAAGCTGAAAGTGTAATCACACTCTAAGCTGTGTGTGTGTGTAATCGCACTCTGAGCTGTGCGTAATCGCACTCTAAGCTGTGTGAGCAATCGCACTCTAAGCTGTGTGTGCAATCGCACTCTAAGCTGAAAGTGTAATCACACTCTAAGATGAAAGTGTAATAACACTCTAAGCTGTGTGTATGTGTAATCGCACTCTAAGCTGTGTGTCATCGCACTCTAAACTGTATGTGCAATCGCACTCTAAGCTGTGTGTAATCACACTCTGAGCTGTGTGTGCAATCGCACCCTATGATGCGTGAAATCGCACTGTAAGCTGTTTGGGTGTAATCGTACTCTAAGCTGTGTGTGTGTAATCGCACTGTAAGCTGTGTGTAACCGCACTCTGAGCTGTGTGTAATAGCACTCTAAGCAGTGTGTGCAATCACACTCTAAGCTGTGTGTACAATTGCACTCTAAGCTGTGTGTAATCGCACTCTAAGCTGTGTGTAATCGCACTCTAAGCTGTGTGTGTGTAATTGCTCGCTAAGCTGTTTGTGATTGCTCTCTAAACTCTGTGTGTAATCGCACTCTAATCTGTGTGTGTAATCGCACTTTAAGCTGTCTGTTCAATTGCACTCTATGCTGTGTGCAATCGCCCTCTGAGCTGTGTGTGCAATCGCACCCTATGATGCGTGAAATCGCACTGTAAGCTGTGTGGGCGTAATCGTACTCTAAGCTGTGTGTGTGTAATCGCACTGTAAGCTGTGTGTAACCGCACTCTGAGCTGTGTGTAATAGCTCTCTAAACTCTGTGTGTAATCGCACTCTAATCTGTGTGTGTAATCGCACTTTAAGCTGTGTGTTCAATTGCACTCTATGCTGTGTGTAATCGCACTCTAAACTGTGTGTAATCGCACTCTAATCTGTGTGTGTGTGTAATCACACTCTAAACTGTGTGTGCAATCGCACTCTAAGCTATGTGTGTAATCGCACACTAAGCTGTGTGTAATCGCACTCTAATCTGTGTATGTGGGTAATCTCACGCTAAGCTGTGTGTGTGTAATTCCTCGCAAAGCTGTTTGTGATTACTCTCTAAACAGTGTGTGTAATCGCACTCTAAGCTGTGTGTGCAAGTGCACTCTAAGCTGTGTGTGCAAGTGCAGTCTAAGCTGTGCATGTAATCGCACTCTAAGCTGTGTGTGTAATCGCACTCTAAGCTGTGTGTGCAATTGCTCTCGAAGCTGTGTGTGTAATCACACTCTAAGCTGTGTGTGTGTGTAATTGCACTCGAAGCTGTGTGTATGTGTAATCGCACTCTAAGCTGTGTGTGTGCGTAATCGCACTCTAAGCTGTGTGTGTGTAATCGCACTCTAAGCTGTGTGTGTGTAATCGCACTCTAAGCTGTGTGTGCAATCGCACTCTAAGCTGTGTGTGCAATCGCACTCTATGCTGTGTATGCAATCGCACTCTAAGCTGAGTGTGTAATCACACTCTAAGCTGAAAGTGTAATCACACTCTAAGCTGTGTGTATGTGTAATCGCACTCTAAGCTGTGTGTAATTGCACTCTAAGCTGTGAGTGTAATCGCACTCTAAGCTGTGTGTGTGTGTAATCACACTCGAAGCTGTGTGTATGTGTAATCGCACTCTAAGCTGTGTGTGCGTAGTCGCACTCTAAGCTGAGTGTGTGTGTAATCGCACTCTAAGCTGTGTGTGCAATTGGTCTCGAAGCTGTGTGTGTAATCACACTCTAAGCTGTGTGTGTGTGTAATTGCACTCGAATCTGTGTGTATGTGTAATCGCACTCTAAGCTGTGTGTGTGCGTAGTCGCACTCTAAGCTGAGTGTGTGTGTAATTGCACTTTAAGCTGTGTGTGTAATCGCACACTAAGCTGTGTGTAATCGCACACTAAGCTGTGTGTAATCGCACTCTAATCTGTGTATGTGGGTAATCTCACGCTAAGCTGTGTGTGTGTAATTCCTCGCAAAGCTGTTTGTGATTATTCTCTAAACAGTGTGTGTAATCGCACTCTAAGCTGTGTGTGCAAGTGCACTCTAAGCTGTGTGTGCAAGTGCAGTCTAAGCTGTGCATGTAATCGCACTCTAAGCTGTGTGTGTAATCGCACTCTAAGCTGTGTGTGCAATTGCTCTCGAAGCTGTGTGTGTAATCACACTCTAAGCTGTGTGTGTGTGTAATTGCACTCGAAGCTGTGTGTATGTGTAATCGCACTCTAAGCTGTGTGTGTGCGTAATCGCACTCTAAGCTGTGTGTGTGTAATCGCACTCTAAGCTGTGTGTGTGTAATCGCACTCTAAGCAGTGTGTGCAATCGCACTCTAAGCTGTGTGTGCAATCGCACTCTATGCTGTGTATGCAATCGCACTCTAAGCTGAGTGTGTAATCACACTCTAAGCTGAAAGTGTAATCACACTCTAAGCTGTGTGTATGTGTAATCGCACTCTAAGCTGTGTGTAATTGCACTCTAAGCTGTGAGTGTAATCGCACTCTAAGCTGTGTGTGTGTGTAATCACACTCGAAGCTGTGTGTATGTGTAATCGCACTCTAAGCTGTGTGTGCGTAGTCGCACTCTAAGCTGAGTGTGTGTGTAATCGCACTCTAAGCTGTGTGTGCAATTGCTCTCAAAGCTGTGTGTGTAATCACACTCTAAGCTGTGTGTGTGTGTAATTGCATTCGAAGCTGTGTGTATGTGTAATCGCACTCTAAGCTGTGTGTGTGCGTAGTCACACTCTAAGCTGAGTGTGTGTGTAATTGCACTTTAAGCTGTGTGTGCAATCATGCTCTAAGCTGAAAGTGTAATCACACTCTAAGCTGCTAGTGTAATCACACTCTAAGCTGTGTGTGTGTGTAATCGCACTCTAAGTTGTGTGTAATCGCACTCTAAGCTGTGAGTGCAATCGCACTCTAAGATGAGTGTAATCGCAATCTAAGCTGAAAGTGTAATCACACTCTAAGCAGTGTTTAATCGCACTCTAAGCTGTGTGTAATCGCACTCTATGCCGTGTGTGCAATCGCACTCTAAGCTGTGTGTGCAATCGCGCTCTAAGCTGTGTGTGTGTAATTGCTCGCTAAGCTGTTTGTGATTGCTCTCTAAACTCTGTGTGTAATCGCACTCTAATCTGTGTGTGTAATCGCACTCTAAGCTATGTCTGTAATCGCACACTAAGCTGTGTGTAATCACACTCTAATCGGTATGTGTGGGTCATCTCACGCTAAGATGTGTGTGTGGAATCGCACTCTAAGCTGTATGTGTAATCGCACTTTAAGCTGTGTGTGCAATTGCACTCTATGCTGTGTGCAATCGCACTCTGAGCTGTGTGTGTAATCGCACCCTATGATGTGTGTAATCGCACTGTAAACTGTGTGGGCGTAATCGTACTCTAAGCTGTGTGTTTGTAATCGCACTGTAAGCTGTGTGTAACCGCACTCTGAGCTGTGTGTAATAGCACTCTAAGCAGTGTGTGCAATTGCACTCTAAGCTGTGTGTGCAATCGCACTCTAAGCTGTGTGTAATCGCACTCTAAGCTGTGTGTAATCGCACTCTAAGCTGTGTGCGCAATCGCACTCTAAGCTGTGTGTGTAATTGCACTCTAAGTTGAAAGTGTAATCACACTCTAAGCTGAAAGTGTAATCACACTCTAAGCTGTGTGTGTGTGTAATCGGACTCTAAGCTGTGCGTAATCGCACTCTAAGCTGTGTGAGCAATCGCACTCTAAGCTGTGTGTGCAATCGCAATCTAAGCTGAAAGTGTAATCACACTCTAAGATGAAAGTGTAATAACGCTCTAAGCTGTGTGTATGTGTAATCGCACTCTAAGCTGTGTGTAATCGCACTCTAAGCTGTATGTGCAATCGCACTATAAACTGTGTGTAATCACACTCTAAGCTGTGTGTGCAATCACACTCTAAGCTGTGTGTGTGCGTAATCGCACTGTAAGCTGTGTGTGTGTAATCGCACTCTAAGCTGTGTGTGCAATCGCACTCTAAGCTGTGTGTGCAATCGCACTCTAAGCTGTGTGTGTGTAATCGCACTCTAAGCTGTGTGTGCAATCGCACTCTAAGCTGTGTGTGCAATCGCACTCTAAGCTGAGTGTGTAATCACACTCTAAGCTGAAAGTGTAATCACACTCTAAGCTGTGTGTATGTGTAATCGCACTCTAAGCTGTGTGTAATTGCATTCTTAGCTGTGTGTGTAATTACACTCTAAGCTGTGTGTGTGTGTAATCGCACTCTAAGCTGTGTGTGCGTAGTCGCACTCTAAGCTGAGTGTGTGTGTAATCGCACTCTAAGCTGTGTGTGCAATTGCTCTCAAAGCTGTGTGTGTAATCACACTCTAAGCTGTGTGTGTGTGTAATTGCACTCGAAGCTGTGTGTATGTGCAATCGCACTCTAAGCTCAAAGTGTAATCACACTCTAAGATGAAAGTGTAATAACACTCTAAGCTGTGTGTATGTGTAATCGCACTCTAAGCTGTGTGTAATCGCACTCTAAGCTGTATGTGCAATCGCACTTTAAACTGTGTGTAATCACACTCTAAGCTGTGTGTGTAATCACACTCTAAGCTGTGTGTGTGTGTAATTGCACTCGAAGCTGTGTGTATGTGTAATCGCACTCTAAGCTGTGTGTGTGCGTAATCGCACTGTAAGCTGTGTGTGTGTAATCGCACTCTAAGCTGTGTGTGCAATCGCACACTAAGCTGTGTGTGCAATCACACTCTAAGCTGTGTGTGTGTAATCGCACTCTAAGCTGTATGTGCAATCGCACTCTAAGCTGTGTGTGCAATCGCACACTAGCTGTGTATGCAATCGCACTCTAAGCTGAGTGTGTAATCACACTCTAAGCTGAAAGTGTAATCACACTCTAAGCTGTGTGTATGTGTAATCGCACTCTAAGCTGTGTGTAATTGCACTCTAAGCTGTGTGTGTAATCGCACTCTAAGCTGTGTGTGTGTGTAATCGCACTCTAAGCTGTGTGTGCGTAGTCGCACTCTAAGCTGAGTGTGTGTGTAATCGCACTCTAAGCTGTGTGTGCAATTGCTCTCGAAGCTGTGTGTGTAATCACACTCTAAGCTGTGTGTGTGTGTAATTGCACTCGAAGCTGTGTGTATGTGTAATCGCACTCTAAGCTGTGTGTGTGCGTAGTCGCACTCTAAGCTGAGTGAGTGTGTAATCGCACTTTAAGCTGTGTGTGCAATCACGCTCTAAGCTGAAAGTGTAATCACACTCTAAGCTGCTAGTGTAATCACACTCTAAGCTGTGTGTGTGTGTAATCGCACTCTAAGTTGTGTGTAATCGCACTCTAAGCTGTGCGTGCAATCGCACTCTAAGCTGTGTGTGTAATCACACTCTAAGCTGTGTGTTTGTGTAATCGCACTCTAAGATGAGTGTAATCGCACTCTAAGCTATGCGCGCAATCGCACTGTAAGCTATGCGTGCAATCGCACTCTAAACTGAAAGTGTAATCACATTCTAAGCTGAAAGTGTAATCACACTCTAAGCTGTGTTTAATCACACTCTAAGCTGAGGGTAATCGCACTCTAAGCTGTGTGGGTGCGTAATCGCACTCTAAGCTGTGTGTGTGCATAATCGCACTCTAAACTGTGTGTGTTCGTAATCGCACTCTAAGCTGTGTGTGTGTGTAATCGCACTCTAAACTGTGTGTGCACAATCGCACTCTCAGCTGTGTGTGCGTAATCGCACTATAAGCTGTGTGTGTGCGTAATTGCACTCCAAGCTGTGTGTGTGCGTAATCGCACTCTAAGCTGTGTGTGTGCATAATCGCACTCTAAGCTGTGCGTGTGTGAGTAATCGCACTCTAAGCTGTGCATGTGTGTGTAATCGCACTCTAAGCTGTGCGTGTGTGTAATCACACTCTAAGCTGTGCGTGCGTGTGTAATCGCACTCTAAGCTCTGCGTGCGTGTGTAATCGCACTCTAAGCTGTGCTTGCGTGTGTAATCGCACTCTAAGCTGTGCGTGCGTGTGTAATCGCACCCTAAGCTCTGTGTGCGTGTGTAATCGCACTCTAAGCTGTGCGTGCGTGTGTAATCGCACTCAAAGCTGTGTGTGTGTGTAATCGCACTCTAAGCTGTGCGTGTGTGCGTAATCGCACTCTAAGCTGTGTGTGTGCGTAATCGCACTCTAAGCTGTGTGTGTGCATAATCGCACTCTAAACTGTGTGTGCATAATCGCATTCTAAGCTGTGTGTGTGTGTAATCGCACTCTAAGCTGTGTGTGTGCGTAATCGCACTCTCAGCTGTGTGTGCGTAATCGCACTCTAAGCTGTGTGAGTGCGTAATCGCACTCTAAGCTGTGTTTGTGTGTAATCGCACTCTAAGCTCTGTGTGTGTGTAATCGCACTGCAAGCTGTATGTGCAATCGCACTCTAAGCTGTGTGTGCAATCGCACTCTAGGCAGTGTGTGCAATCGCACTCTAAGTTCTGTGTGCCATGTAATTGCACTCCAGGCTGTGTGTGCCGTGTAATCGCACTCGAGGCTGTGTGTGCAATCGCACTCTAAGCTGTGCGCAATCGCACTCTAAGCTGTGTGTGCAATCGCACTCTCAGCTGTGTGTGCAATCACACTCTAAGCTGTGTGTGCAATCACACTCTAAGCTGTGTGGGCAATCGCACTCTACGCTGTGTGTGTAATCGCACTCAAAGCTGTGTGTGTGCGTAATTGCCCTCTAAGCTGTGTGGGTGCGTAATTGCACTCTAAGCTGCGTGTGTGCATAATCGCACTCTAAACTGTGTGTGTTCGTAATCACACTCTAAGCTGTGTGTGTGTGTAATCTCAGTCTAAGCTGTGTGTGCGTAATCGCACTCTCAGCTGTGTGTGCGTAATCGCACTCTAAGCTGTGTGTGTGTGTAATTGCACTCCAAGCTGTGTGTGTGCGTAATCGCACTCTAAGCTGTGTGTGTAATCGCACTTTAAGCTGTGTGTGTAATTGCACTCTATGCTGTGTGCAATCGCACTCTGAGCTGTGTGTGTAATCGCACCCTATGATGTGTGTAATCGCACTGTAAACTGTGTGGGCGTAATCGTACTCTAAGCTGTGTGTTTGTAATCGCACTGTAAGCTGTGTGTAACCGCACTCTGAGCTGTGTGTAATAGCACTCTAAGCAGTGTGTGCAATTGCACTCTAAGCTGTGTGTGCAATCGCATTCTAAGCTGTGTGTAATCACACTCTAAGCAGTGTGTAATCGCACTCTAAGCTGTGTGTGTAATTGCACTCTAAGTTGAAAGTGTAATCACACTCTAAGCTGAAAGTGTAATCACACTCTAAGCTGTGTGTGTGTGTAATCGGACTCTAAGCTGTGCGTAATCGCACTCTAAGCTGTGTGAGCAATCGCACTCTAAGCTGTGTGTGCAATCGCAATCTAAGCTGAAAGTGTAATCACACTCTAAGCTGTGTGTGCAATCACACTCTAAGCTGTGTGGGCAATCGCACTCTACGCTGTGTGTGTAATCGCACTCAAAGCTGTGTGTGTGCGTAATCGCCCTCTAAGCTGTGTGGGTGCGTAATCGCACTCTAAGCTGCGTGTGTGCATAATCGCACTCTAAACTGTGTGTGTTCGTAATCACACTCTAAGCTGTGTGTGTGTGTAATCTCAGTCTAAGCTGTGTGTGCGTAATCGCACTCTCAGCTGTGTGTGCGTAATCGCACTCTAAGCTGTGTGTGTGTGTAATTGCACTCCAAGCTGTGTGTGTGCGTAATCGCACTCTAAGCTGTGTGTGTAATCGCACTTTAAGCTGTGTGTGCAATTGCACTCTATGCTGTGTGCAGTCGCACTCTGAGCTGTGTGTGTAATCGCACCCTATGATGTGTGTAATCGCACTGTAAACTGTGTGGGCGTAATCGTACTCTAAGCTGTGTGTTTGTAATCGCACTGTAAGCTGTGTGTAACCGCACTCTGAGCTGTGTGTAATAGCACTCTAAGCAGTGTGTGCAATTGCACTCTAAGCTGTGTGTGCAATCGCACTCTAAGCTGTGTGTAATCGCACTCTAAGCTGTGTGTAATCGCACTCTAAGCTGTGTGCGCAATCGCACTCTAAGCTGTGTGTGTAATTGCACTCTAAGTTGAAAGTGTAATCACACTCTAAGCTGAAAGTGTAATCACACTCTAAGCTGTGTGTGTGTGTAATCGGACTCTAAGCTGTGCGTAATCGCACTCTAAGCTGTGTGAGCAATCGCACTCTAAGCTGTGTGTGCAATCGCAATCTAAGCTGAAAGTGTAATCACACTCTAAGATGAAAGTGTAATAACACTCTAAGCTGTGTGTATGTGTAATCGCACTCTAAGCTGTGTGTAATCGCACTCTAAGCTGTGTGTGCAATCGCACTCTAAGCTGTGAGTGTGTAATCGCACTCTAAGCTGTGTGTGCAATCGCACTCTAAGCTGTGTGTGCAATCACACTCTAAGCTGAAAGTGTAATCACACTCTAAGCTGTGTGTTTGTGTAATCGCACTCTAAGATGAGTGTAATCGCACTCTAAGCTATGCGCGCAATCGCACTGTAAGCTATGCGTGCAATCGCACTCTAAGCTGAAAGTGTAATCACATTCTAAGCTGAAAGTGTAATCGCACTCTAAGCTGTGTTTAATCACACTCTAAGCTGAGGGTAATCGCACTCTAAGCTGTGTGGGTGCGTAATCGCACTCTAAGCTGTGTGTGTGCATAATCGCACTCTAAACTGTGTGTGTTCGTAATCGCACTCTAAGCTGTGTGTGTGTGTAATCGCACTCTAAACTGTGTGTGCGCAATCGCACTCTCAGCTGTGTGTGCGTAATCGCACTCTAAGCTGTGTGTGTGCGTAATTGCACTCCAAGCTGTGTGTGTGCGTAATCGCACTCTAAGCTGTGTGTGTGCATAATCGCACTCTAAGCTGTGCGTGTGTGAGTAATCGCACTCTAAGCTGTGCATGTGTGTGTAATCGCACTCTAAGCTGTGCGTGTGTGTAATCACACTCTAAGCTGTGCGTGCGTGTGTAATCGCACTCTAAGCTCTGCGTGCGTGTGTAATCGCACTCTAAGCTGTGCTTGCGTGTGTAATCGCACTCTAAGCTGTGCGTGCGTGTGTAATCGCACTCTAAGCTCTGTGTGCGTGTGTAATCGCACTCTAAGCTGTGCGTGCGTGTGTAATCGCACTCAAAGCTGTGTGTGTGTGTAATCGCACTCTAAGCTGTGCGTGTGTGCGTAATCGCACTCTAAGCTGTGTGTGTGCGTAATCGCACTCTAAGCTGTGTGTGTGCATAATCGCACTCTAAACTGTGTGTGCATAATCGCATTCTAAGCTGTGTGTGTGTGTAATCGCACTCTAAGCTGTGTGTGTGCGTAATCGCACTCTCAGCTGTGTGTGCGTAATCGCACTCTAAGCTGTGTGAGTGCGTAATCGCACTCTAAGCTGTGTTTGTGTGTAATCGCACTCTAAGCTCTGTGTGTGTGTAATCGCACTGCAAGCTGTATGTGCAATCGCACTCTAAGCTGTGTGTGCAATCGCACTCTAGGCAGTGTGTGCAATCGCACTCTAAGTTCTGTGTGCCATGTAATTGCACTCCAGGCTGTGTGTGCCGTGTAATCGCACTCGAGGCTGTGTGTGCAATCGCACTCTAAGCTGTGTGTGCAATCACACTCTAAGCTGTGTGTGCAATCACACTCTAAGCTGTGTGGGCAATCGCACTCTACGCTGTGTGTGTAATCGCACTCAAAGCTGTGTGTGTGCGTAATCGCCCTCTAAGCTGTGTGGGTGCGTAATCGCACTCTAAGCTGCGTGTGTGCATAATCGCACTCTAAACTGTGTGTGTTCGTAATCACACTCTAAGTTGTGTGTGTGTGTAATCTCAGTCTAAGCTGTGTGTGCGTAATCGCACTCTCAGCTGTGTGTGCGTAATCGCACTCTAAGCTGTGTGTGTGTGTAATTGCACTCCAAGCTGTGTGTGTGCGTAATCGCACTCTAAGCTGTGTGTGTAATCGCACTTTAAGCTGTGTGTGTAATTGCACTCTATGCTGTGTGCAATCGCACTCTGAGCTGTGTGTGTAATCGCACCCTATGATGTGTGTAATCGCACTGTAAACTGTGTGGGCGTAATCGTACTCTAAGCTGTGTGTTTGTAATCGCACTGTAAGCTGTGTGTAACCGCACTCTGAGTTGTGTGTAATAGCACTCTAAGCAGTGTGTGCAATTGCACTCTAAGCTGTGTGTGCAATCGCACTCTAAGCTGTGTGTAATCACACTCTAAGCAGTGTGTAATCGCACTCTAAGCTGTGTGCGCAATCGCACTCTAAACTGTGTGCGTAATCGCACTCTAAGCTGTGTGAGCAATCGCACTCTAAGCTGTGTGTGCAATCGCAATCTAAGCTGAAAGTGTAATCACACTCTAAGATGAAAGTGTAATAACGCTCTAAGCTGTGTGTATGTGTAATCGCACTCTAAGCTGTGTGTAATCGCACTCTAAGCTGTATGTGCAATCGCACTATAAACTGTGTGTAATCACACTCTAAGCTGTGTGTGCAATCACACTCTAAGCTGTGTGTGTGCGTAATCGCACTGTAAGCTGTGTGTGTGTAATCGCACTCTAAGCTGTGTGTGCAATCGCACTCTAAGCTGTGTGTGCAATCGCACTCTAAGCTGTGTGTGTGTAATCGCACTCTAAGCTGTGTGTGCAATCGCACTCGCACTCCAAGCTGAGTGTGTAATCACACTCTAAGCTGAAAGTGTAATCACACTCTAAGCTGTGTGTATGTGTAATCGCACTCTAAGCTGTGTGTAATTGCACTCTTAGCTGTGTGTGTAATTACACTCTAAGCTGTGTGTGTGTGTAATCGCACTCTAAGCTGTGTGTGCGTAGTCGCACTCTAAGCTGAGTGTGTGTGTAATCGCACTCTAAGCTGTGTGTGCAATTGCTCTCAAAGCTGTGTGTGTAATCACACTCTAAGCTGTGTGTGTGTGTAATTGCACTCGAAGCTGTGTGTATGTGCAATCGCACTCTAAGCTGAAAGTGTAATCACACTCTAAGATGAAAGTGTAATAACACTCTAAGCTGTGTGTATGTGTAATCGCACTCTAAGCTGTGTGTAATCGCACTCTAAGCTGTATGTGCAATCGCACTATAAACTGTGTGTAATCACACTCTAAGCTGTGTGTGTAATCACACTCTAAGCTGTGTGTGTGTGTAATTGCACTCGAAGCTGTGTGTATGTGTAATCGCACTCTAAGCTGTGTGTGTGCGTAATCGCACTGTAAGCTGTGTGTGTGTAATCGCACTCTAAGCTGTGTGTGCAATCGCACACTAAGCTGTGTGTGCAATCACACTCTAAGCTGTGTGTGTGTAATCGCACTCTAAGCTGTATGTGCAATCGCACTCTAAGCTGTGTGTGCAATCGCACACTAGCTGTGTATGCAATCGCACTCTAAGCTGAGTGTGTAATCACACTCTAAGCTGAAAGTGTAATCACACTCTAAGCTGTGTGTATGTGTAATCGCACTCTAAGCTGTGTGTAATTGCACTCTAAGCTGTGTGTGTAATCGCACTCTATGCTGTGTGTGTGTGTAATCGCACTCTAAGCTGTGTGTGCGTAGTCGCACTCTAAGCTGAGTGTGTGTGTAATCGCACTCTAAGCTGTGTGTGCAATTGCTCTCGAAGCTGTGTGTGTAATCACACTCTAAGCTGTGTGTGTGTGTAATTGCACTCGAAGCTGTGTGTATGTGTAATCGCACTCTAAGCTGTGTGTGTGCGTAGTCGCACTCTAAGCTGAGTGTGTGTGTAATCGCACTTTAAGCTGTGTGTGCAATCACGCTCTAAGCTGAAAGTGTAATCACACTCTAAGCTGCTAGTGTAATCACACTCTAAGCTGTGTGTGTGTGTAATCGCACTCTAAGTTGTGTGTAATCGCACTCTAAGCTGTGCGTGCAATCGCACTCTAAGCTGTGTGTGTAATCACACTCTAAGCTGTGTGTTTGTGTAATCGCACTCTAAGATGAGTGTAATCGCACTCTAAGCTATGCGCGCAATCGCACTGTAAGCTATGCGTGCAATCGCACTCTAAGCTGAAAGTGTAATCACATTCTAAGCTGAAAGTGTAATCACACTCTAAGCTGTGTTTAATCACACTCTAAGCTGAGGGTAATCGCACTCTAAGCTGTGTGGGTGCGTAATCGCACTCTAAGCTGTGTGTGTGCATAATCGCACTCTAAACTGTGTGTGTTCGTAATCGCACTCTAAGCTGTGTGTGTGTGTAATCGCACTCTAAACTGTGTGTGCGCAATCGCACTCTCAGCTGTGTGTGCGTAATCGCACTCTAAGCTGTGTGTGTGCGTAATTGCACTCCAAGCTGTGTGTGTGCGTAATCGCACTCTAAGCTGTGTGTGTGCATAATCGCACTCTAAGCTGTGCGTGTGTGAGTAATCGCACTCTAAGCTGTGCATGTGTGTGTAATCGCACTCTAAGCTGTGCGTGTGTGTAATCACACTCTAAGCTGTGCGTGCGTGTGTAATCGCACTCTAAGCTCTGCGTGCGTGTGTAATCGCACTCTAAGCTGTGCTTGCGTGTGTAATCGCACTCTAAGCTGTGCGTGCGTGTGTAATCGCACTCTAAGCTCTGTGTGCGTGTGTAATCGCACTCTAAGCTGTGCGTGCGTGTGTAATCGCACTCAAAGCTGTGTGTGTGTGTAATCGCACTCTAAGCTGTGCGTGTGTGCGTAATCGCACTCTAAGCTGTGTGTGTGCGTAATCGCACTCTAAGCTGTGTGTGTGCATAATCGCACTCTAAACTGTGTGTGCATAATCGCATTCTAAGCTGTGTGTGTGTGTAATCGCACTCTAAGCTGTGTGTGTGCGTAATCGCACTCTCAGCTGTGTGTGCGTAATCACACTCTAAGCTGTGTGAGTGTGTAATCGCACTCTAAGCTGTGTTTGTGTGTAATCGCACTCTAAGCTCTGTGTGTGTGTAATCGCACTGCAAGCTGTATGTGCAATCGCACTCTAAGCTGTGTGTGCAATCGCACTCTAGGCAGTGTGTGCAATCGCACTCTAAGTTCTGTGTGCCATGTAATTGCACTCCAGGCTGTGTGTGCCGTGTAATCGCACTCGAGGCTGTGTGTGCAATCGCACTCTAAGCTGTGCGCAATCGCACTCTAAGCTGTGTGTGCAATCGCACTCTAAGCTGTGTGTGCAATCACACTCTAAGCTGTGTGTGCAATCACACTCTAAGCTGTGTGGGCAATCGCACTCTACGCTGTGTGTGTAATCGCACTCAAAGCTGTGTGTGTGCGTAATCGCCCTCTAAGCTGTGTGGGTGCGTAATCGCACTCTAAGCTGCGTGTGTGCATAATCGCACTCTAAACTGTGTGTGTTCGTAATCACACTCTAAGCTGTGTGTGTGTGTAATCTCAGTCTAAACTGTGTGTGCGTAATCGCACTCTCAGCTGTGTGTGCGTAATCGCACTCTAAGCTGTGTGTGTGTGTAATTGCACTCCAAGCTGTGTGTGTGCGTAATCGCACTCTAAGCTGTGTGTGTAATCGCACTTTAAGCTGTGTGTATAATTGCACTCTATGCTGTGTGCAATCGCACTCTGAGCTGTGTGTGTAATCGCACCCTATGATGTGTGTAATCGCACTGTAAACTGTGTGGGCGTAATCGTACTCTAAGCTGTGTGTTTGTAATCGCACTGTAAGCTGTGTGTAACCGCACTCTGAGCTGTGTGTAATAGCACTCTAAGCAGTGTGTGCAATTGCACTCTAAGCTGTGTGTGCAATCGCACTCTAAGCTGTGTGTAATCACACTCTAAGCAGTGTGTAATCGCACTCTAAGCTGTGTGCGCAATCGCACTCTAAACTGTGTGCGTAATCGCACTCTAAGCTGTGTGAGCAATCGCACTCTAAGCTGTGTGTGCAATCGCAATCTAAGCTGAAAGTGTAATCACACTCTAAGATGAAAGTGTAATAACGCTCTAAGCTGTGTGTATGTGTAATCGCACTCTAAGCTGTGTGTAATCGCACTCTAAGCTGTATGTGCAATCGCACTATAAACTGTGTGTAATCGCACTCTACGCTGTGTGTGTAATCGCACTCAAAGCTGTGTGTGTGCGTAATTGCCCTCTAAGCTGTGTGGGTGCGTAATCGCACTCTAAGCTGCGTGTGTTCGTAATCACACTCTAAGCTGTGTGTGTGTGTAATCTCAGTCTAAGCTGTGTGTGCGTAATCGCACTCTCAGCTGTGTGTGCGTAATCGCACTCTAAGCTGTGTGTGTGTGTAATTGCACTCCAAGCTGTGTGTGTGCGTAATCGCACTCTAAGCTGTGTGTGTAATCGCACTTTAAGCTGTGTGTGTAATTGCACTCTATGCTGTGTGCAATCGCACTCTGAGCTGTGTGTGTAATCGCACCCTATGATGTGTGTAATCGCACTGTAAACTGTGTGGGCGTAATCGTACTCTAAGCTGTGTGTTTGTAATCGCACTGTAAGCTGTGTGTAACCGCACTCTGAGCTGTGTGTAATAGCACTCTAAGCAGTGTGTGCAATTGCACTCTAAGCTGTGTGTGCAATCGCACTCTAAGCTGTGTGTAATCACACTCTAAGCAGTGTGTAATCGCACTCTAAGCTGTGTGCGCAATCGCACTCTAAGCTGTGTGTGTAATTGAACTCTAAGTTGAAAGTGTAATCGCACTCTAAGCTGAAAGTGTAATCACACTCTAAGCTGTGTGTGTGTGTAATCGGACTCTAAGCTGTGCGTAATCGCACTCTAAGCTGTGTGAGCAATCGCACTCTAAGCTGTGTGTGCAATCGCAATCTAAGCTGAAAGTGTAATCACACTCTAAGCTGTGTGTGCAATCACACTCTAAGCTGTGTGGGCAATCGAACTCTACGCTGTGTGTGTAATCGCACTCAAAGCTGTGTGTGTGCGTAATCGCCTTCTAAGCTGTGTGGGTGCGTAATCGCACTCTAAGCTGCGTGTGTGCATAATCGCACTCTAAACTGTGTGTGTTCGTAATCACACTCTAAGCTGTGTGTGTGTGTAATCTCAGTCTAAGCTGTGTGTGCGTAATCGCACTCTCAGCTGTGTGTGCGTAATCGCACTCTAAGCTGTGTGTGTGTGTAATTGCACTCCAAGCTGTGTGTGTGCGTAATCGCACTCTAAGCTGTGTGTGTAATCGCACTTTAAGCTGTGTGTGCAATTGCACTCTATGCTGTGTGCAATCGCACTCTGAGCTGTGTGTGTAATCGCACCCTATGATGTGTGTAATCGCACTGTAAACTGTGTGGGCGTAATCGTACTCTAAGCTGTGTGTTTGTAATCGCACTGTAAGCTGTGTGTAACCGCACTCTGAGCTGTGTGTAATAGCACTCTAAGCAGTGTGTGCAATTGCACTCTAAGCTGTGTGTGCAATCGCACTCTAAGCTGTGTGTAATCGCACTCTAAGCTGTGTGTAATCGCACTCTAAGCTGTGTGCGCAATCGCACTCTAAGCTGTGTGTGTAATTGCACTCTAAGTTGAAAGTGTAATCACACTCTAAGCTGAAAGTGTAATCACACTCTAAGCTGTGTGTTTGTGTAATCGGACTCTAAGCTGTGCGTAATCGCACTCTAAGCTGTGTGAGCAATCGCACTCTAAGCTGTGTGTGCAATCGCAATCTAAGCTGAAAGTGTAATCACACTCTAAGATGAAAGTGTAATAACACTCTAAGCTGTGTGTATGTGTAATCGCACTCTAAGCTGTGTGTAATCGCACTCTAAGCTGTATGTGCAATCGCACTATAAACTGTGTGTAATCACACTCTAAGCTGTATGTGTAATCACACTCTAAGCTGTGTGTGTGCGTAATCGCACTGTAAGCTGTGCGTGTGTAATCGCACTCTAAGCTGTGTGTGCAATCGCACTCTAAGCTGTGTGTGCAATCGCACTCTAAGCTGTGTGTGTGTAATCGCACTCTAAGCTGTGTGTGCAATCGCACTCTAAGCTGTGTGTGCAATCGCACTCTAAGCTGTGTGTGTAATCGCACTCTAAGCTGAGTGTGTAATCACACTCTAAGCTGAAAGTGTAATCACACTCTAAGCTGTGTGTTTGTGTAATCGCACTCTAAGATGAGTGTAATCGCACTCTAAGCTATGCGCGCAATCGCACTGTAAGCTATGCGTGCAATCGCACTCTAAGCTGAAAGTGTAATCACATTCTAAGCTGAAAGTGTAATCACACTCTAAGCTGTGTTTAATCACACTCTAAGCTGAGGGTAATCGCACTCTAAGCTGTGTGGGTGCGTAATCGCACTCCAAGCTGTGTGTGTGCATAATCGCACTCTAAACTGTGTGTGTTCGTAATCGCACTCTAAGCTGTGTGTGTGTGTAATCGCACTCTAAACTGTGTGTGCGCAATCGCACTCTCAGCTGTGTGTGCGTAATCGCACTCTAAGCTGTGTGTGTGCGTAATTGCACTCCAAGCTGTGTGTGTGCGTAATCGCACTCTAAGCTGTGTGTGTGCATAATCGCACTCTAAGCTGTGCGTGTGTGAGTAATCGCACTCTAAGCTGTGCATGTGTGTGTAATTGCACTCTAAGCTGTGCGTGTGTGTAATCACACTCTAAGCTGTGCGTGCGTGTGTAATCGCACTCTAAGCTCTGCGTGCATGTGTAATCGCACTCTAAGCTGTGCTTGCGTGTGTAATCGCACTCTAAGCTGTGCGTGCGTGTGTAATCGCACTCTAAGCTCTGTGTGCGTGTGTAATCGCACTCTAAGCTGTGCGTGCGTGTGTAATCGCACTCAAAGCTGTGTGTGTGTGTAATCGCACTCTAAGCTGTGCGTGTGTGCGTAATCGCACTCTAAGCTGTGTGTGTGCGTAATCGCACTCTAAGCTGTGTGTGTGCATAATCGCACTCTAAACTGTGTGTGCATAATCGCATTCTAAGCTGTGTGTGTGTGTAATCGCACTCTAAGCTGTGTGAGTGCGTAATCGCACTCTCAGCTGTGTGTGCGTAATCGCACTCTAAGCTGTGTGAGTGCGTAATTGCACTCTAAGCTGTGTTTGTGTGTAATCGCACTCTAAGCTCTGTGTGTGTGTAATCGCACTGCAAGCTGTATGTGCAATCGCACTCTAAGCTGTGTGTGCAATCGCACTCTAGGCAGTGTGTGCAATCGCACTCTAAGTTCTGTGTGCCATGTAATTGCACTCCAGGCTGTGTGTGCCGTGTAATCGCACTCGAGGCTGTGTGTGCAATCGCACTCTAAGCTGTGCGCAATCGCACTCTAAGCTGTGTGTGCAATCGCACTCTAAGCTGTGTGTGCAATCACACTCTAAGCTGTGTGTGCAATCACACTCTAAGCTGTGTGGGCAATCGCACTCTACGCTGTGTGTGTAATCGCACTCAAAGCTGTGTGTGTGCGTAATCGCCCTCTAAGCTGTGTGGGTGCGTAATCGCACTCTAAGCTGCATGTGTGCATAATCGCACTCTAAACTGTGTGTGTTCGTAATCACACTCTAAGCTGTGTGTGTGTGTAATCTCAGTCTAAGCTGTGTGTGCGTAATCGCACTCTCAGCTGTGTGTGCGTAATCGCACTCTAAGCTGTGTGTGTGTGTAATTGCACTCCAAGCTGTGTGTGTGCGTAATCGCACTCTAAGCTGTGTGTGTAATCGCACTTTAAGCTGTGTGTGTAATTGCACTCTATGCTGTGTGCAATCGCACTCTGAGCTGTGTGTGTAATCGCACCCTATGATGTGTGTAATCGCACTGTAAACTGTGTGGGCGTAATCGTACTCTAAGCTGTGTGTTTGTAATCGCACTGTAAGCTGTGTGTAACCGCACTCTGAGCTGTGTGTAATAGCACTCTAAGCAGTGTGTGCAATTGCTCTCTAAGCTGTGTGTGCAATCGCACTCTAAGCTGTGTGTAATCACACTCTAAGCAGTGTGTAATCGCACTCTAAGCTGTGTGCGCAATCGCACTCTAAACTGTGTGCGTAATCGCACTCTAAGCTGTGTGAGCAATCGCACTCTAAGCTGTGTGTGCAATCGCAATCTAAGCTGAAAGTGTAATCACACTCTAAGATGAAAGTGTAATAACGCTCTAAGCTGTGTGTATGTGTAATCGCACTCTAAGCTGTGTGTAATCGCACTCTAAGCTGTATGTGCAATCGCACTATAAACTGTGTGTAATCACACTCTAAGCTGTGTGTGCAATCACACTCTAAGCTGTGTGTGTGCGTAATCGCACTGTAAGCTGTGTGTGTGTAATCGCACTCTAAGCTGTGTGTGCAATCGCACTCTAAGCTGTGTGTGCAATCGCACTCTAAGCTGTGTGTGTGTAATCGCACTCTAAGCTGTGTGTGCAATCGCACTCTAAGCTGTGTGTGCAATCGCACTCTAAGCTGAGTGTGTAATCACACTCTAAGCTGAAAGTGTAATCACACTCTAAGCTGTGTGTATGTGTAATCGCACTCTAAGCTGTGTGTAATTGCACTCTTAGCTGTGTGTGTAATTACACTCTAAGCTGTGTGTGTGTGTAATCGCACTCTAAGCTGTGTGTGCGTAGTCGCACTCTAAGCTGAGTGTGTGTGTAATCGCACTCTAAGCTGTGTGTGCAATTGCTCTCAAAGCTGTGTGTGTAATCACACTCTAAGCTGTGTGTGTGTGTAATTGCACTCGAAGCTGTGTGTATGTGCAATCGCACTCTAAGCTGAAAGTGTAATCACACTCTAAGATGAAAGTGTAATAACACTCTAAGCTGTGTGTATGTGTAATCGCACTCTAAGCTGTGTGTAATCGCACTCTAAGCTGTATGTGCAATCGCACTATAAACTGTGTGTAATCACACTCTAAGCTGTGTGTGTAATCACACTCTAAGCTGTGTGTGTGTGTAATTGCACTCGAAGCTGTGTGTATGTGTAATCGCACTCTAAGCTGTGTGTAATTGCACTCTTAGCTGTGTGTGTAATTACACTCTAAGCTGTGTGTGTGTGTAATCGCACTCTAAGCTGTGTGTGCGTAGTCGCACTCTAAGCTGAGTGTGTGTGTAATCGCACTCTAAGCTGTGTGTGCAATTGCTCTCAAAGCTGTGTGTGTAATCACACTCTAAGCTGTGTGTGTGTGTAATTGCACTCGAAGCTGTGTGTATGTGCAATCGCACTCTAAGCTGAAAGTGTAATCACACTCTAAGATGAAAGTGTAATAACACTCTAAGCTGTGTGTATGTGTAATCGCACTCTAAGCTGTGTGTAATCACACTCTAAGCTGTATGTGCAATCGCACTATAAACTGTGTGTAATCACACTCTAAGCTGTGTGTGTAATCACACTCTAAGCTGTGTGTGTGTGTAATTGCACTCGAAGCTGTGTGTATGTGTAATCGCACTCTAAACTGTGTGTGCGCAATCGCACTCTCAGCTGTGTGTGCGTAATCGCACTCTAAGCTGTGTGTGTGCGTAATTGCACTCTAAGCTGCATGTGTGCATAATCGCACTCTAAACTGTGTGTGTTCGTAATCACACTCTAAGCTGTGTGTGTGTGTAATCTCAGTCTAAGCTGTGTGTGCGTAATCGCACTCTCAGCTGTGTGTGCGTAATCGCACTCTAAGCTGTGTGTGTGTGTAATTGCACTCCAAGCTGTGTGTGTGCGTAATCGCACTCTAAGCTGTGTGTGTAATCGCACTTTAAGCTGTGTGTGTAATTGCACTCTATGCTGTGTGCAATCGCACTCTGAGCTGTGTGTGTAATCGCACCCTATGATGTGTGTAATCGCACTGTAAACTGTGTGGGCGTAATCGTACTCTAAGCTGTGTGTTTGTAATCGCACTGTAAGCTGTGTGTAACCGCACTCTGAGCTGTGTGTAATAGCACTCTAAGCAGTGTGTGCAATTGCTCTCTAAGCTGTGTGTGCAATCGCACTCTAAGCTGTGTGTAATCACACTCTAAGCAGTGTGTAATCGCACTCTAAGCTGTGTGCGCAATCGCACTCTAAACTGTGTGCGTAATCGCACTCTAAGCTGTGTGAGCAATCGCACTCTAAGCTGTGTGTGCAATCGCAATCTAAGCTGAAAGTGTAATCACACTCTAAGATGAAAGTGTAATAACGCTCTAAGCTGTGTGTATGTGTAATCGCACTCTAAGCTGTGTGTAATCGCACTCTAAGCTGTATGTGCAATCGCACTATAAACTGTGTGTAATCACACTCTAAGCTGTGTGTGCAATCACACTCTAAGCTGTGTGTGTGCGTAATCGCACTGTAAGCTGTGTGTGTGTAATCGCACTCTAAGCTGTGTGTGCAATCGCACTCTAAGCTGTGTGTGCAATCGCACTCTAAGCTGTGTGTGTGTAATCGCACTCTAAGCTGTGTGTGCAATCGCACTCTAAGCTGTGTGTGCAATCGCACGCTAAGCTGAGTGTGTAATCACACTCTAAGCTGAAAGTGTAATCACACTCTAAGCTGTGTGTATGTGTAATCGCACTCTAAGCTGTGTGTAATTGCACTCTTAGCTGTGTGTGTAATTACACTCTAAGCTGTGTGTGTGTGTAATCGCACTCTAAGCTGTGTGTGCGTAGTCGCACTCTAAGCTGAGTGTGTGTGTAATTGCACTCTAAGCTGTGTGTGCAATTGCTCTCAAAGCTGTGTGTGTAATCACACTCTAAGCTGTGTGTGTGTAATTGCACTCGAAGCTGTGTGTATGTGTAATCGCACTCTAAGCTGTGTGTAATTGCACTCTTAGCTGTGTGTGTAATTACACTCTAAGCTGTGTGTGTGTGTAATCGCACTCTAAGCTGTGTGTGCGTAGTCGCACTCTAAGCTGAGTGTGTGGGTAATCGCACTCTAAGCTGTGTGTGCAATTGCTCTCAAAGCTGTGTGTGTAATCACACTCTAAGCTGTGTGTGTGTGTAATTGCACTCGAAGCTGTGTGTATGTGCAATCGCACTCTAAGCTGAAAGTGTAATCACACTTTAAGATGAAAGTGTAATAACACTCTAAGCTGTGTGTATGTGTAATCGCACTCTAAGCTGTGTGTAATCGCACTCTAAGCTGTATGTGCAATCGCACTATAAACTGTGTGTAATCACACTCTAAGCTGTGTGTGTAATCACACTCTAAGCTGTGTGTGTGTGTAATTGCACTCAAAGCTGTGTGTATGTGTAATCGCACTCTAAACTGTGTGTGCGCAATCGCACTCTCAGCTGTGTGTGCGTAATCGCACTCTAAGCTGTGTGTGTGCGTAATTGCACTCCAAGCTGTGTGTGTGCGTAATCGCACTCTAAGCTGTGTGTGTGCATAATCGCACTCTAAGCTGTGCGTGTGTGAGTAATCGCACTCTAAGCTGTGCATGTGTGTGTAATTGCACTCTAAGCTGTGCGTGTGTGTAATCACACTCTAAGCTGTGCGTGCGTGTGTAATCGCACTCTAAGCTCTGCGTGCATGTGTAATCGCACTCTAAGCTGTGCTTGCGTGTGTAATCGCACTCTAAGCTGTGCGTGCGTGTGTAATCGCACTCTAAGCTCTGTGTGCGTGTGTAATCGCACTCTAAGCTGTGCGTGCGTGTGTAATCGCACTCAAAGCTGTGTGTGTGTGTAATCGCACTCTAAGCTGTGCGTGTGTGCGTAATCGCACTCTAAGCTGTGTGTGTGCGTAATCGCACTCTAAGCTGTGTGTGTGCATAATCGCACTCTAAACTGTGTGTGCATAATCGCATTCTAAGCTGTGTGTGTGTGTAATCGCACTCTAAGCTGTGTGTGTGCGTAATCGCACTCTCAGCTGTGTGTGCGTAATCGCACTCTAAGCTGTGTGAGTGCGTAATCGCACTCTAAGCTGTGTTTGTGTGTAATCGCACTCTAAGCTCTGTGTGTGTGTAATCGCACTGCAAGCTGTATGTGCAATCGCACTCTAAGCTGTGTGTGCAATCGCACTCTAGGCAGTGTGTGCAATCGCACTCTAAGTTCTGTGTGCCATGTAATTGCACTCCAGGCTGTGTGTGCCGTGTAATCGCACTCGAGGCTGTGTGTGCAATCGCACTCTAAGCTGTGCGCAATCGCACTCTAAGCTGTGTGTGCAATCGCACTCTAAGCTGTGTGTGCAATCACACTCTAAGCTGTGTGTGCAATCACACTCTAAGCTGTGTGGGCAATCGCACTCTACGCTGTGTGTGTAATCGCACTCTCAGCTGTGTGTGTGCGTAATCGCCCTCTAAGCTGTGTGGGTGCGTAATCGCACTCTAAGCTGCATGTGTGCATAATCGCACTCTAAACTGTGTGTGTTCGTAATCACACTCTAAGCTGTGTGTGTGTGTAATCTCAGTCTAAGCTGTGTGTGCGTAATCGCACTCTCAGCTGTGTGTGCGTAATCGCACTCTAAGCTGTGTGTGTGTGTAATTGCACTCCAAGCTGTGTGTGTGCGTAATCGCACTCTAAGCTGTGTGTGTAATCGCACTTTAAGCTGTGTGTGTAATTGCACTCTATGCTGTGTGCAATCGCACTCTGAGCTGTGTGTGTAATCGCACCCTATGATGTGTGTAATCGCACTGTAAACTGTGTGGGCGTAATCGTACTCTAAGCTGTGTGTTTGTAATCGCACTGTAAGCTGTGTGTAACCGCACTCTGAGCTGTGTGTAATAGCACTCTAAGCAGTGTGTGCAATTGCACTCTAAGCTGTGTGTGCAATCGCACTCTAAGCTGTGTGTAATCACACTCTAAGCAGTGTGTAATCGCACTCTAAGCTGTGTGCGCAATCGCACTCTAAACTGTGTGCGTAATCGCACTCTAAGCTGTGTGAGCAATCGCACTCTAAGCTGTGTGTGCAATCGCAATCTAAGCTGAAAGTGTAATCACACTCTAAGATGAAAGTGTAATAACGCTCTAAGCTGTGTGTATGTGTAATCGCACTCTAAGCTGTGTGTAATCGCACTCTAAGCTGTATGTGCAATCGCACTATAAACTGTGTGTAATCACACTCTAAGCTGTGTGTGCAATCACACTCTAAGCTGTGTGTGTGCGTAATCGCACTGTAAGCTGTGTGTGTGTAATCGCACTCTAAGCTGTGTGTGCAATCGCACTCTAAGCTGTGTGTGCAATCGCACTCTAAGCTGTGTGTGTGTAATCGCACTCTAAGCTGTGTGTGCAATCGCACTCTAAGCTGTGTGTGCAATCGCACGCTAAGCTGAGTGTGTAATCACACTCTAAGCTGAAAGTGTAATCACACTCTAAGCTGTGTGTATGTGTAATCGCACTCTAAGCTGTGTGTAATTGCACTCTTAGCTGTGTGTGTGCGTAATCGCACTGTAAGCTGTGTGTGTGTAATCGCACTCTAAGCTGTGTGTGCAATCGCACACTAAGCTGTGTGTGCAATCACACTCTAAGCTGTGTGTGTGTAATCGCACTCTAAGCTGTATGTGCAATCGCACTCTAAGCTGTGTGTGCAATCGCACACTAGCTGTGTATGCAATCGCACTCTAAGCTGAGTGTGTAATCACACTCTAAGCTGAAAGTGTAATCACACTCTAAGCTGTGTGTATGTGTAATCGCACTCTAAGCTGTGTGTAATTGCACTCTAAGCTGTGTGTGTAATCGCACTCTAAGCTGTGTGTGTGTGTAATCGCACTCTAAGCTGTGTGTAATTGCACTCTAAGCTGTGTGTGTAATCGCACTCTAAGCTGTGTGTGTGTGTAATCGCACTCTAAGCTGTGTGTGCGTAGTCGCACTCTAAGCTGAGTGTGTGTGTAATCGCACTCTAAGCTGTGTGTGCAATCGCTCTCGAAGCTGTGTGTGTAATCACACTCTAAGCTGTGTGTGTGTGTAATTGCACTCGAAGCTGTGTGTATGTGTAATCGCACTCTAAGCTGTGTGTGTGCGTAGTCGCACTCTAAGCTGAGTGTGTGTGTAATCGCACTTTAAGCTGTGTGTGCAATCACGCTCTAAGCTGAAAGTGTAATCACACTCTAAGCTGCTAGTGTAATCACACTCTAAGCTGTGTGTGTGTGTAATCGCACTCTAAGTTGTGTGTAATCGCACTCTAAGCTGTGCGTGCAATCGCACTCTAAGCTGTGTGTGTGCATAATCGCACTCTAAACTGTGTGTGTTCGTAATCGCACTCTAAGCTGTGTGTGTGTGTAATCGCACTCTAAACTGTGTGTGCGCAATCGCACTCTCAGCTGTGTGTGCGTAATCGCACTCTAAGCTGTGTGTGTGCGTAATTGCACTCCAAGCTGTGTGTGTGCGTAATCGCACTCTAAGCTGTGTGTGTGCATAATCGCACTCTAAGCTGTGCGTGTGTGAGTAATCGCACTCTAAGCTGTGCATGTGTGTGTAATCGCACTCTAAGCTGTGCGTGTGTGTAATCACACTCTAAGCTGTGCGTGCGTGTGTAATCGCACTCTAAGCTCTGCGTGCGTGTGTAATCGCACTCTAAGCTGTGCTTGCGTGTGTAATCGCACTCTAAGCTGTGCGTGCGTGTGTAATCGCACTCTAAGCTCTGTGTGCGTGTGTAATCGCACTCTAAGCTGTGCGTGCGTGTGTAATCGCACTCAAAGCTGTGTGTGTGTGTAATCGCACTCTAAGCTGTGCGTGTGTGCGTAATCGCACTCTAAGCTGTGTGTGTGCGTAATCGCACTCTAAGCTGTGTGTGTGCATAATCGCACTCTAAACTGTGTGTGCATAATCGCATTCTAAGCTGTGTGTGTGTGTAATCGCACTCTAAGCTGTGTGTGTGCGTAATCGCACTCTCAGCTGTGTGTGCGTAATCGCACTCTAAGCTGTGTGAGTGCGTAATCGCACTCTAAGCTGTGTTTGTGTGTAATCGCACTCTAAGCTCTGTGTGTGTGTAATCGCACTGCAAGCTGTATGTGCAATCGTACTCTAAGCTGTGTGTGCAATCGCACTCTAGGCAGTGTGTGCAATCGCACTCTAAGTTCTGTGTGCCATGTAATTGCACTCCAGGCTGTGTGTGCCGTGTAATCGCACTCGAGGCTGTGTGTGCAATCGCACTCTAAGCTGTGCGCAATCGCACTCTAAGCTGTGTGTGCAATCGCACTCTAAGCTGTGTGTGCAATCACACTCTAAGCTGTGTGTGCAATCACACTCTAAGCTGTGTGGGCAATCGCACTCAAAGCTGTGTGTGTAATCGCACTCAAAGCTGTGTGTGTGCGTAATCGCCCTCTAAGCTGTGTGGGTGCGTAATCGCACTCTAAGCTGCATGTGTGCATAATCGCACTCTAAACTGTGTGTGTTCGTAATCACACTCTAAGCTGTGTGTGTGTGTAATCTCAGTCTAAGCTGTGTGTGCGTAATCGCACTCTCAGCTGTGTGTGCGTAATCGCACTCTAAGCTGTGTGTGTGTGTAATTGCACTCCAAGCTGTGTGTGTGCGTAATCGCACTCTAAGCTGTGTGTGTAATCGCACTTTAAGCTGTGTGTGTAATTGCACTCTATGCTGTGTGCAATCGCACTCTGAGCTGTGTGTGTAATCGCACCCTATGATGTGTGTAATCGCACTGTAAACTGTGTGGGCGTAATCGTACTCTAAGCTGTGTGTTTGTAATCGCACTGTAAGCTGTGTGTAACCGCACTCTGAGCTGTGTGTAATAGCACTCTAAGCAGTGTGTGCAATTGCTCTCTAAGCTGTGTGTGCAATCGCACTCTAAGCTGTGTGTAATCACACTCTATGCAGTGTGTAATCGCACTCTAAGCTGTGTGCGCAATCGCACTCTAAACTGTGTGCGTAATCGCACTCTAAGCTGTGTGAGCAATCGCACTCTAAGCTGTGTGTGCAATCGCAATCTAAGCTGAAAGTGTAATCACACTCTAAGATGAAAGTGTAATAACGCTCTAAGCTGTGTGTATGTGTAATCGCACTCTAAGCTGTGTGTAATAGCAATCTAAGCTGTATGTGCAATCGCACTATAAACTGTGTGTAATCACACTCTAAGCTGTGTGTGCAATCACACTCTAAGCTGTGTGTGTGCGTAATCGCACTGTAAGCTGTGTGTGTGTAATCGCACTCTAAGCTGTGTGTGCAATCGCACTCTAAGCTGTGTGTGCAATCGCACTCTAAGCTGTGTGTGTGTAATCGCACTCTAAGCTGTGTGTGCAATCGCACTCTAAGCTGTGTGTGCAATCGCACTCTAAGCTGAGTGTGTAATCACACTCTAAGCTGAAAGTGTAATCACACTCTAAGCTGTGTGTATGTGTAATCGCACTCTAAGCTGTGTGTAATTGCACTCTTAGCTGTGTGTGTAATTACACTCTAAGCTGTGTGTGTGTGTAATCGCACTCTAAGCTGTGTGTGCGTAGTCGCACTCTAAGCTGAGTGTGTGTGTAATCGCACTCTAAGCTGTGTGTGCAATTGCTCTCAAAGCTGTGTGTGTAATCACACTCTAAGCTGTGTGTGTGTGTAATTGCACTCGAAGCTGTGTGTATGTGCAATCGCACTCTAAGCTGAAAGTGTAATCACACTCTAAGATGAAAGTGTAATAACACTCTAAGCTGTGTGTATGTGTAATCGCACTCTAAGCTGTGTGTAATCGCACTCTAAGCTGTATGTGCAATCGCACTATAAACTGTGTGTAATCACACTCTAAGCTGTGTGTGTAATCACACTCTAAGTGTGTGTGTGTGTAATTGCACTCGAAGCTGTGTGTATGTGTAATCGCACTCTAAGCTGTGTGTAATTGCACTCTTAGCTGTGTGTGTAATTACACTCTAAGCTGTGTGTGTGTGTAATCGCACTCTAAGCTGTGTGTGCGTAGTCGCACTCTAAGCTGAGTGTGTGTGTAATCGCACTCTAAGCTGTGTGTGCAATTGCTCTCAAAGCTGTGTGTGTAATCACACTCTAAGCTGTGTGTGTGTGTAATTGCACTCGAAGCTGTGTGTATGTGCAATCGCACTCTAAGCTGAAAGTGTAATCACACTCTAAGATGAAAGTGTAATAACACTCTAAGCTGTGTGTATGTGTAACCGCACTCTAAGCTGTGTGTAATCGCACTCTAAGCTGTATGTGCAATCGCACTATAAACTGTGTGTAATCACACTCTAAGCTGTGTGTGTAATCACACTCTAAGCTGTGTGTGTGTGTAATTGCACTCGAAGCTGTGTGTATGTGTAATCGCACTCTAAAATGTGTGTGCGCAATCGCACTCTCAGCTGTGTGTGCGTAATCGCACTCTAAGCTGTGTGTGTGCGTAATTGCACTCTAAGCTGCATGTGTGCATAATCGCACTCTAAACTGTGTGTGTTCGTAATCACACTCTAAGCTGTGTGTGTGTGTAATCTCAGTCTAAGCTGTGTGTGCGTAATCGCACTCTCAGCTGTGTGTGCGTAATCGCACTCTAAGCTGTGTGTGTGTGTAATTGCACTCCAAGCTGTGTGTGTGCGTAATCGCACTCTAAGCTGTGTGTGTAATCGCACTTTAAGCTGTGTGTGTAATTGCACTCTATGCTGTGTGCAATCGCACTCTGAGCTGTGTGTGTAATCGCACCCTATGATGTGTGTAATCGCACTGTAAACTGTGTGGGCGTAATCGTACTCTAAGCTGTGTGTTTGTAATCGCACTGTAAGCTGTGTGTAACCGCACTCTGAGCTGTGTGTAATAGCACTCTAAGCAGTGTGTGCAATTGCTCTCTAAGCTGTGTGTGCAATCGCACTCTAAGCTGTGTGTAATCACACTCTAAGCAGTGTGTAATCGCACTCTAAGCTGTGTGCGCAATCGCACTCTAAACTGTGTGCGTAATCGCACTCTAAGCTGTGTGAGCAATCGCACTCTAAGCTGTGTGTGCAATCGCAATCTAAGCTGAAAGTGTAATCACACTCTAAGATGAAAGTGTAATAACGCTCTAAGCTGTGTGTATGTGTAATCGCACTCTAAGCTGTGTGTAATCGCACTCTAAGCTGTATGTGCAATCGCACTATAAACTGTGTGTAATCACACTCTAAGCTGTGTGTGCAATCACACTCTAAGCTGTGTGTGTGCGTAATCGCACTGTAAGCTGTGTGTGTGTAATCGCACTCTAAGCTGTGTGTGCAATCTCACTCTAAGCTGTGTGTGCAATCGCACTCTAAGCTGTGTGTGTGTAATCGCACTCTAAGCTGTGTGTGCAATCGCACTCTAAGCTGTGTGTGCAATCGCACTCTAAGCTGAGTGTGTAATCACACTCTAAGCTGAAAGTGTAATCACACTCTAAGCTGTGTGTATGTGTAATCGCACTCTAAGCTGTGTGTAATTGCACTCTTAGCTGTGTGTGTAATTACACTCTAAGCTGTGTGTGTGTGTAATCGCACTCTAAGCTGTGTGTGCGTAGTCGCACTCTAAGCTGAGTGTGTGTGTAATCGCACTCTAAGCTGTGTGTGCAATTGCTCTCAAAGCTGTGTGTGTAATCACACTCTAAGCTGTGTGTGTGTGTAATTGCACTCGAAGCTGTGTGTATGTGCAATCGCACTCTAAGCTGAAAGTGTAATCACACTCTAAGATGAAAGTGTAATAACACTCTAAGCTGTGTGTATGTGTAATCGCACTCTAAGCTGTGTGTAATCGCACTCTAAGCTGTATGTGCAATCGCACTATAAACTGTGTGTAATCACACTCTAAGCTGTGTGTGTAATCACACTCTAAGCTGTGTGTGTGTGTAATTGCACTCGAAGCTGTGTGTATGTGTAATCGCACTCTAAACTGTGTGTGCGCAATCGCACTCTCAGCTGTGTGTGCGTAATCGCACTCTAAGCTGTGTGTGTGCGTAATTGCACTCCAAGCTGTGTGTGTGCGTAATCGCACTCTAAGCTGTGTGTGTGCATAATCGCACTCTAAGCTGTGCGTGTGTGAGTAATCGCACTCTAAGCTGTGCATGTGTGTGTAATTGCACTCTAAGCTGTGCGTGTGTGTAATCACACTCTAAGCTGTGCGTGCGTGTGTAATCGCACTCTAAGCTCTGCGTGCGTGTGTAATCGCACTCTAAGCTGTGCTTGCGTGTGTAATCGCACTCTAAGCTGTGCGTGCGTGTGTAATCGCACTCTAAGCTCTGTGTGCGTGTGTAATCGCACTCTAAGCTGTGCGTGCGTGTGTAATCGCACTCAAAGCTGTGTGTGTGTGTAATCGCACTCTAAGCTGTGCGTGTGTGCGTAATCGCACTCTAAGCTGTGTGTGTGCGTAATCGCACTCTAAGCTGTGTGTGTGCATAATCGCACTCTAAACTGTGTGTGCATAATCGCATTCTAAGCTGTGTGTGTGTGTAATCGCACTCTAAGCTGTGTGTGTGCGTAATCGCACTCTCAGCTGTGTGTGCGTAATCGCACTCTAAGCTGTGTGAGTGCGTAATCGCACTCTAAGCTGTGTTTGTGTGTAATCGCACTCTAAGCTCTGTGTGTGTGTAATCGCACTGCAAGCTGTATGTGCAATCGCACTCTAAGCTGTGTGTGCAATCGCACTCTAGGCAGTGTGTGCAATCGCACTCTAAGTTCTGTGTGCCATGTAATTGCACTCCAGGCTGTGTGTGCCGTGTAATCGCACTCGAGGCTGTGTGTGCAATCGCACTCTAAGCTGTGCGCAATCGCACTCTAAGCTGTGTGTGCAATCGCACTCTAAGCTGTGTGTGCAATCACACTCTAAGCTGTGTGTGCAATCACACTCTAAGCTGTGTGGGCAATCGCACTCTACGCTGTGTGTGTAATCGCACTCTCAGCTGTGTGTGTGCGTAATCGCCCTCTAAGCTGTGTGGGTGCGTAATCGCACTCTAAGCTGCATGTGTGCATAATCGCACTCTAAACTGTGTGTGTTCGTAATCACACTCTAAGCTGTGTGTGTGTGTAATCTCAGTCTAAGCTGTGTGTGCGTAATCGCACTCTCAGCTGTGTGTGCGTAATCGCACTCTAAGCTGTGTGTGTGTGTAATTGCACTCCAAGCTGTGTGTGTGCGTAATCGCACTCTAAGCTGTGTGTGTAATCGCACTTTAAGCTGTGTGTGTAATTGCACTCTATGCTGTGTGCAATCGCACTCTGAGCTGTGTGTGTAATCGCACCCTATGATGTGTGTAATCGCACTGTAAACTGTGTGGGCGTAATCGTACTCTAAGCTGTGTGTTTGTAATCGCACTGTAAGCTGTGTGTAACCGCACTCTGAGCTGTGTGTAATAGCACTCTAAGCAGTGTGTGCAATTGCACTCTAAGCTGTGTGTGCAATCGCACTCTAAGCTGTGTGTAATCACACTCTAAGCAGTGTGTAATCGCACTCTAAGCTGTGTGCGCAATCGCACTCTAAACTGTGTGCGTAATCGCACTCTAAGCTGTGTGAGCAATCGCACTCTAAGCTGTGTGTGCAATCGCAATCTAAGCTGAAAGTGTAATCACACTCTAAGATGAAAGTGTAATAACGCTCTAAGCTGTGTGTATGTGTAATCGCACTCTAAGCTGTGTGTAATCGCACTCTAAGCTGTATGTGCAATCGCACTATAAACTGTGTGTAATCACACTCTAAGCTGTGTGTGCAATCACACTCTAAGCTGTGTGTGTGCGTAATCGCACTGTAAGCTGTGTGTGTGTAATCGCACTCTAAGCTGTGTGTGCAATCGCACTCTAAGCTGTGTGTGCAATCAC
This sequence comes from Isurus oxyrinchus, assembly GCA_026770705.1. Classification (NCBI taxonomy): domain Eukaryota; kingdom Metazoa; phylum Chordata; class Chondrichthyes; order Lamniformes; family Lamnidae; genus Isurus; species Isurus oxyrinchus. The sequence goes on from JANJGN010000010.1 coordinate 105,599,005, forward strand.
ACTCTAAGCTGTGTGTGTGTAATCGCACTCTAAGCTGTGTGTGCAATCGCACTCTAAGCTGTGTGTGCAATCGCACTCTAAGCTGAGTGTGTAATCACACTCTAAGCTGAAAGTGTAATCACACTCTAAGCTGTGTGTATGTGTAATCGCACTCTAAGCTGTGTGTAATTGCACTCTTAGCTGTGTGTGTAATTACACTCTAAGCTGTGTGTGTGTGTAATCGCACTCTAAGCTGTGTGTGCGTAGTCGCACTCTAAGCTGAGTGTGTGTGTAATCGCACTCTAAGCTGTGTGTGCAATTGCTCTCAAAGCTGTGTGTGTAATCACACTCTAAGCTGTGTGTGTGTGTAATTGCACTCGAAGCTGTGTGTATGTGCAATCGCACTCTAAGCTGAAAGTGTAATCACACTCTAAGATGAAAGTGTAATAACACTCTAAGCTGTGTGTATGTGTAATCGCACTCTAAGCTGTGTGTAATCGCACTCTAAGCTGTATGTGCAATCGCACTATAAACTGTGTGTAATCACACTCTAAGCTGTGTGTGTAATCACACTCTAAGCTGTGTGTGTGTGTAATTGCACTCGAAGCTGTGTGTATGTGTAATCGCACTCTAAGCTGTGTGTGTGCGTAATCACACTGTAAGCTGTGTGTGTGTAATCGCACTCTAAGCTGTGTGTGCAATCGCACACTAAGCTGTGTGTGCAATCACACTCTAAGCTGTGTGTGTGTAATCGCACTCTAAGCTGTATGTGCAATCGCACTCTAAGCTGTGTGTGCAATCGCACACTAGCTGTGTATGCAATCGCACTCTAAGCTGAGTGTGTAATCACACTCTAAGCTGAAAGTGTAATCACACTCTTAGCTGTGTGTATGTGTAATCGCACTCTAAGCTGTGTGTAATTGCACTCTAAGCTGTGTGTGTAATCGCACTCTAAGCTGTGTGTGTGTGTAATCGCACTCTAAGCTGTGTGTGTAATCGCACTCTAAGCTGTGTGTGTAATCGCACTCTAAGCTGTGTGTGTGTGTAATCACACTCTAAGCTGTGTGTGCGTAGTCGCACTCTAAGCTGAGTGTGTGTGTAATCGCACTCTAAGCTGTGTGTGCAATTGCTCTCGAAGCTGTGTGTGTAATCACACTCTAAGCTGTGTGTGTGTGTAATTGCACTCGAAGCTGTGTGTATGTGTAATCGCACTCTAAGCTGTGTGTGTGCGTAGTCGCACTCTAAGCTGAGTGTGTGTGTAATCGCACTTTAAGCTGTGTGTGCAATCACGCTCTAAGCTGAAAGTGTAATCACACTCTAAGCTGCTAGTGTAATCACACTCTAAGCTGTGTGTGTGTGTAATCGCACTCTAAGTTGTGTGTAATCGCACTCTAAGCTGTGCGTGCAATCGCACTCTAAGCTGTGTGTGTAATCACACTCTAAGCTGTGTGTTTGTGTAATCGCACTCTAAGATGAGTGTAATCGCACTCTAAGCTATGCGCGCAATCGCACTGTAAGCTATGCGTGCAATCGCACTCTAAGCTGAAAGTGTAATCACATTCTAAGCTGAAAGTGTAATCACACTCTAAGCTGTGTTTAATCACACTCTAAGCTGAGGGTAATCGCACTCTAAGCTGTGTGGGTGCGTAATCGTACTCTAAGCTGTGTGTGTGCATAATCGCACTCTAAACTGTGTGTGTTCGTAATCGCACTCTAAGCTGTGTGTGTGTGTAATCGCACTCTAAACTGTGTGTGCGCAATCGCACTCTCAGCTGTGTGTGCGTAATCGCACTCTAAGCTGTGTGTGTGCGTAATTGCACTCCAAGCTGTGTGTGTGCGTAATCGCACTCTAAGCTGTGTGTGTGCATAATCGCACTCTAAGCTGTGCGTGTGTGAGTAATCGCACTCTAAGCTGTGCATGTGTGTGTAATCGCACTCTAAGCTGTGCGTGTGTGTAATCACACTCTAAGCTGTGCGTGCGTGTGTAATCGCACTCTAAGCTCTGCGTGCGTGTGTAATCGCACTCTAAGCTGTGCTTGCGTGTGTAATCACACTCTAAGCTGTGCGTGCGTGTGTAATCGCACTCTAAGCTCTGTGTGCGTGTGTAATCGCACTCTAAGCTGTGCGTGCGTGTGTAATCGCACTCAAAGCTGTGTGTGTGTGTAATCGCACTCTAAGCTGTGCGTGTGTGCGTAATCGCACTCTAAGCTGTGTGTGTGCGTAATCGCACTCTAAGCTGTGTGTGTGCATAATCGCACTCTAAACTGTGTGTGCATAATCGCATTCTAAGCTGTGTGTGTGTGTAATCGCACTCTAAGCTGTGTGTGTGCGTAATCGCACTCTCAGCTGTGTGTGCGTAATCGCACTCTAAGCTGTGTGAGTGCGTAATCGCACTCTTAAGCTGTGTTTGTGTGTAATCGCACTCTAAGCTCTGTGTGTGTGTAATCGCACTGCAAGCTGTATGTGCAATCGCACTCTAAGCTGTGTGTGCAATCGCACTCTAAGCTGTGTGTGCAATCGCACTCTAAGTTCTGTGTGCCATGTAATTGCACTCCAGGCTGTGTGTGCCGTGTAATCGCACTCGAGGCTGTGTGTGCAATCGCACTCTAAGCTGTGCGCAATCGCACTCTAAGCTGTGTGTGCAATCGCACTCTCAGCTGTGTGTGCAATCACACTCTAAGCTGTGTGTGCAATCACACTCTAAGCTGTGTGGGCAATCGCACTCTACGCTGTGTGTGTAATCGCACTCAAAGCTGTGTGTGTGCGTAATTGCCCTCTAAGCTGTGTGGGTGCGTAATCGCACTCTAAGCTGCGTGTGTGCATAATCGCACTCTAAACTGTGTGTGTTCGTAATCACACTCTCAGCTGTGTGTGCGTAATCGCACTCTAAGCTGTGTGTGTGCGTAATTGCACTCTAAGCTGCATGTGTGCATAATCGCACTCTAAACTGTGTGTGTTCGTAATCACACTCTAAGCTGTGTCTGTGTGTAATCTCAGTCTAAGCTGTGTGTGCGTAATCGCACTCTCAGCTGTGTGTGCGTAATCACACTCTAAGCTGTGTGTGTGTGTAATTGCACTCCAAGCTGTGTGTGTGCGTAATCGCACTCTAAGCTGTGTGTGTAATCGCACTTTAAGCTGTGTGTGTAATTGCACTCTATGCTGTGTGCAATCGCACTCTGAGCTGTGTGTGTAATCGCACCCTATGATGTGTGTAATCGCACTGTAAACTGTGTGGGCGTAATCGTACTCTAAGCTGTGTGTTTGTAATCGCACTGTAAGCTGTGTGTAACCGCACTCTGAGCTGTGTGTAATAGCACTCTAAGCAGTGTGTGCAATTGCTCTCTAAGCTGTGTGTGCAATCGCACTCTAAGCTGTGTGTAATCACACTCTAAGCAGTGTGTAATCGCACTCTAAGCTGTGTGCGCAATCGCACTCTAAACTGTGTGCGTAATCGCACTCTAAGCTGTGTGAGCAATCGCACTCTAAGCTGTGTGTGCAATCGCAATCTAAGCTGAAAGTGTAATCACACTCTAAGATGAAAGTGTAATAACGCTCTAAGCTGTGTGTATGTGTAATCGCACTCTAAGCTGTGTGTAATCGCACTCTAAGCTGTATGTAATCACACTCTAAGCTGTGTGTGCAATCACACTCTAAGCTGTGTGTGTGCGTAATCGCACTGTAAGCTGTGTGTGTGTAATCGCACTCTAAGCTGTGTGTGCAATCGCACTCTAAGCTGTGTGCGCAATCGCACTCTAAGCTGTGTGTGTGTAATCGCACTCTAAGCTGTGTGTGCAATCGCACTCTAAGCTGTGTGTGCAATCGCACTCTAAGCTGAGTGTGTAATCACACTCTAAGCTGAAAGTGTAATCACACTCTAAGCTGTGTGTATGTGTAATCGCACTCTAAGCTGTGTGTAATTGCACTCTTAGCTGTGTGTGTAATTACACTCTAAGCTGTGTGTGTGTGTAATCGCACTCTAAGCTGTGTGTGCGTAGTCGCACTCTAAGCTGAGTGTTTGTGTAATCGCACTCTAAGCTGTGTGTGCAATTGCTCTCAAAGCTGTGTGTGTAATCACACTCTAAGCTGTGTGTGTGTGTAATTGCACTCGAAGCTGTGTGTATGTGCAATCGCACTCTAAGCTGAAAGTGTAATCACACTCTAAGATGAAAGTGTAATAACATTCTAAGCTGTGTGTATGTGTAATCGCACTCTAAGCTGTGTGTAATCGCACTCTAAGCTGTATGTGCAATCGCACTATAAACTGTGTGTAATCACACTCTAAGCTGTGTGTGTAATCACACTCTAAGCTGTGTGTGTGTGTAATTGCACTCGAAGCTGTGTGTATGTGTAATCGCACTCTAAGCTGTGTGTAATTGCACTCTTAGCTGTGTGTGTAATTACACTCTAAGCTGTGTGTGTGTGTAATCGCACTCTAAGCTGTGTGTGCGTAGTCGCACTCTAAGCTGAGTGTGTGTGTAATCGCACTCTAAGCTGTGTGTGCAATTGCTCTCAAAGCTGTGTGTGTAATCACACTCTAAGCTGTGTGTGTGTGTAATTGCACTCGAAGCTGTGTGTATGTGCAATCGCACTCTAAGCTGAAAGTGTAATCACACTCTAAGATGAAAGTGTAATAACACTCTAAGCTGTGTGTATGTGTAATCGCACTCTAAGCTGTGTGTAATCGCACTCTAAGCTGTATGTGCAATCGCACTATAAACTGTGTGTAATCACACTCTAAGCTGTGTGTGTAATCACACTCTAAGCTGTGTGTGTGTGTAATTGCACTCGAAGCTGTGTGTATGTGTAATCGCACTCTAAACTGTGTGTGCGCAATCGCACTCTCAGCTGTGTGTGCGTAATCGCACTCTAAGCTGTGTGTGTGCGTAATTGCACTCCAAGCTGTGTGTGTGCGTAATCGCACTCTAAGCTGTGTGTGTGCATAATCGCACTCTAAGCTGTGCGTGTGTGAGTAATCGCACTCTAAGCTGTGCATGTGTGTGTAATTGCACTCTAAGCTGTGCGTGTGTGTAATCACACTCTAAGCTGTGCGTGCGTGTGTAATCGCACTCTAAGCTCTGCGTGCGTGTGTAATCGCACTCTAAGCTGTGCTTGCGTGTGTAATCGCACTCTAAGCTGTGCGTGCGTGTGTAATCGCACTCTAAGCTCTGTGTGCGTGTGTAATCGCACTCTAAGCTGTGCGTGCGTGTGTAATCGCACTCAAAGCTGTGTGTGTGTGTAATCGCACTCTAAGCTGTGCGTGTGTGCGTAATCGCACTCTAAGCTGTGTGTGTGCGTAATCGCACTCTAAGCTGTGTGTGTGCATAATCGCACTCTAAACTGTGTGTGCATAATCGCATTCTAAGCTGTGTGTGTGTGTAATCGCACTCTAAGCTGTGTGTGTGCGTAATCGCACTCTCAGCTGTGTGTGCGTAATCGCACTCTAAGCTGTGTAAGTGCGTAATCGCACTCTAAGCTGTGTTTGTGTGTAATCGCACTCTAAGCTCTGTGTGTGTGTAATCGCACTGCAAGCTGTATGTGCAATCGCACTCTAAGCTGTGTGTGCAATCGCACTCTAGGCAGTGTGTGCAATCGCACTCTAAGTTCTGTGTGCCATTTAATTGCACTCCAGGCTGTGTGTGCCGTGTAATCGCACTCGAGGCTGTGTGTGCAATCGCACTCTAAGCTGTGCGCAATCGCACTCTAAGCTGTGTGTGCAATCGCACTCTAAGCTGTGTGTGCAATCACACTCTAAGCTGTGTGTGCAATCACACTCTAAGCTGTGTGGGCAATCGCACTCTACGCTGTGTGTGTAATCGCACTCTCAGCTGTGTGTGTGCGTAATCGCCCTCTAAGCTGTGTGGGTGCGTAATCGCACTCTAAGCTGCATGTGTGCATAATCGCACTCTAAACTGTGTGTGTTCGTAATCACACTCTAAGCTGTGTGTGTGTGTAATCTCAGTCTAAGCTGTGTGTGCGTAATCGCACTCTCAGCTGTGTGTGCGTAATCGCACTCTAAGCTGTGTGTGTGTGTAATTGCACTCCAAGCTGTGTGTGTGCGTAATCGCACTCTAAGCTGTGTGTGTAATCGCACTTTAAGCTGTGTGTGTAATTGCACTCTATGCTGTGTGCAATCGCACTCTGAGCTGTGTGTGTAATCGCACCCTATGATGTGTGTAATCGCACTGTAAACTGTGTGGGCGTAATCGTACTCTAAGCTGTGTGTTTGTAATCGCACTGTAAGCTGTGTGTAACCGCACTCTGAGCTGTGTGTAATAGCACTCTAAGCAGTGTGTGCAATTGCACTCTAAGCTGTGTGTGCAATCGCACTCTAAGCTGTGTGTAATCACACTCTAAGCAGTGTGTAATCGCACTCTAAGCTGTGTGCGCAATCGCACTCTAAACTGTGTGCGTAATCGCACTCTAAGCTGTGTGAGCAATCGCACTCTAAGCTGTGTGTGCAATCGCAATCTAAGCTGAAAGTGTAATCACACTCTAAGATGAAAGTGTAATAACGCTCTAAGCTGTGTGTATGTGTAATCGCACTCTAAGCTGTATGTGCAATCGCACTATAAACTGTGTGTAATCACACTCTAAGCTGTGTGTGCAATCGCACTATAAACTGTGTGTAATCACACTCTAAGCTGTGTGTGCAATCACACTCTAAGCTGTGTGTGTGCGTAATCGCACTGTAAGCTGTGTGTGTGTAATCGCACTCTAAGCTGTGTGTGCAATCGCACTCTAAGCTGTGTGTGCAATCGCACTCTAAGCTGTGTGTGTGTAATCGCATTCTAAGCTGTGTGTGCAATCGCACTCTAAGCTGTGTGTGCAATCGCACTCTAAGCTGAGTGTGTAATCACACTCTAAGCTGAAAGTGTAATCACACTCTAAGCTGTGTGTATGTGTAATCGCACTCTAAGCTGTGTGTAATTGCACTCTTAGCTGTGTGTGTAATTACACTCTAAGCTGTGTGTGTGTGTAATCGCACTCTAAGCTGTGTGTGCGTAGTCGCACTCTAAGCTGAGTGTGTGTGTAATCGCACTCTAAGCTGTGTGTGCAATTGCTCTCAAAGCTGTGTGTGTAATCACACTCTAAGCTGTGTGTGTGTGTAATTGCACTCGAAGCTGTGTGTATGTGCAATCGCACTCTAAGCTGAAAGTGTAATCACACTCTAAGATGAAAGTGTAATAACACTCTAAGCTGTGTGTATGTGTAATCGCACTCTAAGCTGGGTGTAATCGCACTCTAAGCTGTATGTGCAATCGCACTATAAACTGTGTGTAATCACACTCTAAGCTGTGTGTGTAATCACACTCTAAGCTGTGTGTGTGTGTAATTGCACTCGAAGCTGTGAGTATGTGTAATCGCACTCTAAGCTGTGTGTGTGCGTAATCGCACTGTAAGCTGTGTGTGTGTAATCGCACTCTAAGCTGTGTGTGCAATCGCACACTAAGCTGTGTGTGCAATCACACTCTAAGCTGTGTGTGTGTAATCGCACTCTAAGCTGTATGTGCAATCGCACTCTAAGCTGTGTGTGCAATCGCACACTAGCTGTGTATGCAATCGCACTCTAAGCTGAGTGTGTAATCACACTCTAAGCTGAAAGTGTAATCACACTCTAAGCTGTGTGTATGTGTAATCGCACTCTAAGCTGTGTGTAATTGCACTCTAAGCTGTGTGTGTAATCGCACTCTAAGCTGTGTGTGTGTGTAATCGCACTCTAAGCTGTGTGTAATTGCACTCTAAGCTGTGTGTGTAATCGCACTCTAAGCTGTGTGTGTGTGTAATCGCACTCTAAGCTGTGTGTGCGTAGTCGCACTCTAAGCTGAGTGTGTGTGTAATCGCACTCTAAGCTGTGTGTGCAATTGCTCTCGAAGCTGTGTGTGTAATCACACTCTAAGCTGTGTGTGTGTGTAATTGCACTCGAAGCTGTGTGTATGTGTAATCGCACTCTAAGCTGTGTGTGTGCGTAGTCGCACTCTAAGCTGAGTGTGTGTGTAATCGCACTTTAAGCTGTGTGTGCAATCACGCTCTAAGCTGAAAGTGTAATCACACTCTAAGCTGCTAGTGTAATCACACTCTAAGCTGTGTGTGTGTGTAATCGCACTCTAAGTTGTGTGTAATCGCACTCTAAGCTGTGCGTGCAATCGCACTCTAAGCTGTGTGTGTAATCACACTCTAAGCTGTGTGTTTGTGTAATCGCACTCTAAGATGAGTGTAATCGCACTCTAAGCTATGCGCACAATCGCACTGTAAGCTATGCGTGCAATCGCACTCTAAGCTGAAAGTGTAATCACATTCTAAGCTGAAAGTGTAATCACACTCTAAGCTGTGTTTAATCACACTCTAAGCTGAGGGTAATCGCACTCTAAGCTGTGTGGGTGCGTAATCGCACTCTAAGCTGTGTGTGTGCATAATCGCACTCTAAACTGTGTGTGTTCGTAATCGCACTCTAAGCTGTGTGTGTGTGTAATCGCACTCTAAACTGTGTGTGCGCAATCGCACTCTCAGCTGTGTGTGCGTAATCGCACTCTAAGCTGTGTGTGTGCGTAATTGCACTCCAAGCTGTGTGTGTGCGTAATCGCACTCTAAGCTGTGTGTGTGCATAATCGCACTCTAAGCTGTGCGTGTGTGAGTAATCGCACTCTAAGCTGTGCATGTGTGTGTAATCGCACTCTAAGCTGTGCGTGTGTGTAATCACACTCTAAGCTGTGCGTGCGTGTGTAATCGCACTCTAAGCTCTGCGTGCGTGTGTAATCGCACTCTAAGCTGTGCTTGCGTGTGTAATCGCACTCTAAGCTGTGCGTGCGTGTGTAATCGCACTCTAAGCTCTGTGTGCGTGTGTAATCGCACTCTAAGCTGTGCGTGCGTGTGTAATCGCACTCAAAGCTGTGTGTGTGTGTAATCGCACTCTAAGCTGTGCGTGTGTGCGTAATCGCACTCTAAGCTGTGTGTGTGCGTAATCGCACTCTAAGCTGTGTGTGTGCATAATCGCACTCTAAACTGTGTGTGCATAATCGCATTCTAAGCTGTGTGTGTGTGTAATCGCACTCTAAGCTGTGTGTGTGCGTAATCGCACTCTCAGCTGTGTGTGCGTAATCGCACTCTAAGCTGTGTGAGTGCGTAATCGCACTCTAAGCTGTGTTTGTGTGTAATCGCACTCTAAGCTCTGTGTGTGTGTAATCGCACTGCAAGCTGTATGTGCAATCGCACTCTAAGCTGTGTGTGCAATCGCACTCTAGGCAGTGTGTGCAATCGCACTCTAAGTTCTGTGTGCCATGTAATTGCACTCCAGGCTGTGTGTGCCGTGTAATTGCACTCGAGGCTGTGTGTGCAATCGCACTCTAAGCTGTGCGCAATCGCACTCTAAGCTGTGTGTGCAATCGCACTCTCAGCTGTGTGTGCAATCACACTCTAAGCTGTGTGTGCAATCACACTCTAAGCTGTGTGGGCAATCGCACTCTACGCTGTGTGTGTAATCGCACTCAAAGCTGTGTGTGTGCGTAATTGCCCTCTAAGCTGTGTGGGTGCGTAATCGCACTCTAAGCTGCGTGTGTGCATAATCGCACTCTAAACTGTGTGTGTTCGTAATCACACTCTAAGCTGTGTGTGTGTGTAATCTCAGTCTAAGCTGTGTGTGCGTAATCGCACTCTCAGCTGTGTGTGCGTAATCGCACTCTAAGCTGTGTGTGTGTGTAATTGCACTCCAAGCTGTGTGTGTGCGTAATCGCACTCTAAGCTGTGTGTGTAATCGCACTTTAAGCTGTGTGTGTAATTGCACTCTATGCTGTGTGCAATCGCACTCTGAGCTGTGTGTGTAATCGCACCCTATGATGTGTGTAATCGCACTGTAAACTGTGTGGGCGTAATCGTACTCAAAGCTGTGTGTTTGTAATCGCACTGTAAGCTGTGTGTAACCGCACTCTGAGCTGTGTGTAATAGCACTCTAAGCAGTGTGTGCAATTGCACTCTAAGCTGTGTGTGCAATCGCACTCTAAGCTGTGTGTAATCACACTCTAAGCAGTGTGTAATCGCACTCTAAGCTGTGTGCGCAATCGCACTCTAAGCTGTGTGTGTAATTGCACTCTAAGTTGAAAGTGTAATCACACTCTAAGCTGAAAGTGTAATCACACTCTAAGCTGTGTGTGTGTGTAATCGGACTCTAAGCTGTGCGTAATCGCACTCTAAGCTGTGTGAGCAATCGCACTCTAAGCTGTGTGTGCAATCGCAATCTAAGCTGAAAGTGTAATCACACTCTAAGCTGTGTGTGCAATCACACTCTAAGCTGTGTGGGCAATCGCACTCTACGCTGTGTGTGTAATCGCACTCAAAGCTGTGTGTGTGCGTAATCGCCCTCTAAGCTGTGTGGGTGCGTAATCGCACTCTAAGCTGCGTGTGTGCATAATCGCACTCTAAACTGTGTGTGTTCGTAATCACACTCTAAGCTGTGTGTGTGTGTAATCTCAGTCTAAGCTGTGTGTGCGTAATCGCACTCTCAGCTGTGTGTGCGTAATCGCACTCTAAGCTGTGTGTGTGTGTAATTGCACTTCAAGCTGTGTGTGTGCGTAATCGCACTCTAAGCTGTGTGTGTAATCGCACTCTGAGCTGTGTGTGTAATCGCACCCTATGATGTGTGTAATCGCACTGTAAACTGTGTGGGCGTAATCGTACTCTAAGCTGTGTGTTTGTAATCGCAATGTAAGCTGTGTGTAACCGCACTCTGAGCTGTGTGTAATAGCACTCTAAGCAGTGTGTGCAATTGCACTCTAAGCTGTGTGTGCAATCGCACTCTAAGCTGTGTGTAATCGCACTCTAAGCTGTGTGTAATCGCACTCTAAGCTGTGTGCGCAATCGCACTCTAATCTGTGTGTGTAATTGCACTCTAAGTTGAAAGTGTAATCACACTCTAAGCTGAAAGTGTAATCACACTCTAAGCTGTGTGTGTGTGTAATCGGACTCTAAGCTGTGCGTAATCGCACTCTAAGCTGTGTGAGCAATCGCACTCTAAGCTGTGTGTGCAATCGCAATCTAAGCTGAAAGTGTAATCACATTCTAAGATGAAAGTGTAATAACACTCTAAGCTGTGTGTATGTGTAATCGCACTCTAAGCTGTGTGTAATCGCACTCTAAGCTGTATGTGCAATCGCACTATAAACTGTGTGTAATCACACTCTAAGCTGTGTGTGTAATCACACTCTAAGCTGTGTGTGTGCGTAATCGCACTGTAAGCTGTGTGTGTGTAATCGCACTCTAAGCTGTGTGTGCAATCGCACTCTAAGCTGTGTGTGCAATCGCACTCTAAGCTGTGTGTGTGTAATCGCACTCTAAGCTGTGTGTGCAATCGCACTCTAAGCTGTGTGTGCAATCGCACTCTAAGCTGTGTATGCAATCGCACTCTAAGCTGAGTGTGTAATCACACTCTAAGCTGAAAGTGTAATCACACTCTAAGCTGTGTGTTTGTGTAATCGCACTCTAAGATGAGTGTAATCGCACTCTAAGCTATGCGCGCAATCGCACTGTAAGCTATGCGTGCAATCGCACTCTAAGCTGAAAGTGTAATCACATTCTAAGCTGAAAGTGTAATCACACTCTAAGCTGTGTTTAATCACACTCTAAGCTGAGGGTAATCGCACTCTAAGCTGTGTGGGTGCGTAATCGCACTCTAAGCTGTGTGTGTGCATAATCACACTCTAAACTGTGTGTGTTCGTAATCGCACTCTAAGCTGTGTGTGTGTGTAATCGCACTCTAAACTGTGTGTGCGCAATCGCACTCTCAGCTGTGTGTGCGTAATCGCACTCTAAGCTGTGTGTGTGCGTAATTGCACTCCAAGCTGTGTGTGTGCGTAATCGCACTCTAAGCTGTGTGTGTGCATAATCGCACTCTAAGCTGTGCGTGTGTGAGTAATCGCACTCTAAGCTGTGCATGTGTGTGTAATCGCACTCTAAGCTGTGCGTGTGTGTAATCACACTCTAAGCTGTGCGTGCGTGTGTAATCGCACTCTAAGCTCTGCGTGCGTGTGTAATCGCACTCTAAGCTGTGCTTGCGTGTGTAATCGCACTCTAAGCTGTGCGTGCGTGTGTAATCGCACTCTAAGCTCTGTGTGCGTGTGTAATCGCACTCTAAGCTGTGCGTGCGTGTGTAATCGCACTCAAAGCTGTGTGTGTGTGTAATCGCACTCTAAGCTGTGCGTGTGTGCGTAATCGCACTCTAAGCTGTGTGTGTGCGTAATCGCACTCTAAGCTGTGTGTGTGCATAATCGCACTCTAAACTGTGTGTGCATAATCGCATTCTAAGCTGTGTGTGTGTGTAATCGCACTCTAAGCTGTGTGTGTGCGTAATCGCACTCTCAGCTGTGTGTGCGTAATCGCACTCTAAGCTGTGTGAGTGCGTAATCGCACTCTAAGCTGTGTTTGTGTGTAATCGCACTCTAAGCTCTGTGTGTGTGTAATCGCACTGCAAGCTGTATGTGCAATCGCACTCTAAGCTGTGTGTGCAATCGCACTCTAGGCAGTGTGTGCAATCGCACTCTAAGTTCTGTGTGCCATGTAATTGCACTCCAGGCTGTGTGTGCCGTGTAATCGCACTCGAGGCTGTGTGTGCAATCGCACTCTAAGCTGTGCGCAATTGCACTCTAAGCTGTGTGTGCAATCGCACTCTAAGCTGTGTGTGCAATCACACTCTAAGCTGTGTGTGCAATCACACTCTAAGCTGTGTGGGCAATCGCACTCTACGCTGTGTGTGTAATCACACTCAAAGCTGTGTGTGTGCGTAATCGCCCTCTAAGCTGTGTGGGTGCGTAATCGCACTCTAAGCTGCGTGTGTGCATAATCGCACTCTAAACTGTGTGTGTTCGTAATCACACTCTAAGCTGTGTGTGTGTGTAATCTCAGTCTAAGCTGTGTGTGCGTAATCGCACTCTCAGCTGTGTGTGCGTAATCGCACTCTAAGCTGTGTGTGTGTGTAATTGCACTCCAAGCTGTGTGTGTGCGTAATCGCACTCTAAGCTGTGTGTGTAATCGCACTTTAAGCTGTGTGTGTAATTGCACTCTATGCTGTGTGCAATCGCACTCTGAGCTGTGTGTGTAATCGCACCCTATGATGTGTGTAATCGCACTGTAAACTGTGTGGGCGTAATCGTACTCTAAGCTGTGTGTTTGTAATCGCACTGTAAGCTGTGTGTAACCGCACTCTGAGCTGTGTGTAATAGCACTCTAAGCAGTGTGTGCAATTGCACTCTAAGCTGTGTGTGCAATCGCACTCTAAGCTGTGTGTAATCACACTCTAAGCAGTGTGTAATCGCACTCTAAGCTGTGTGCGCAATCGCACTCTAAACTGTGTGTGTAATTGCACTCTAAGTTGAAAGTGTAATCACACTCTAAGCTGAAAGTGTAATCACACTCTAAGCTGTGTGTGTGTGTAATCGGACTCTAAGCTGTGCGTAATCGCACTCTAAGCTGTGTGAGCAATCGCACTCTTAGCTGTGTGTGCAATCGCAATCTAAGCTGAAAGTGTAAACACACTCTAAGATGAAAGTGTAATAACGCTCTAAGCTGTGTGTATGTGTAATCGCACTCTAAGCTGTGTGTAATCGCACTCTAAGCTGTATGTGCAATCGCACTATAAACTGTGTGTAATCACACTCTGAGCTGTGTGTGCAATCACACTCTAAGCTGTGTGTGTGCGTAATCGCACTGTAAGCTGTGTGTGTGTAATCGCACTCTAAGCTGTGTGTGCAATCGCACTCTAAGCTGTGTGCAATCGCACTCTAAGCTGTGTGTGTGTAATCGCACTCTAAGCTGTGTGTGCAATCGCACTCTAAGCTGTGTGTGCAATCGCACTCTAAGCTGAGTGTGTAATCACACTCTAAGCTGAAAGTGTAATCACACTCTAAGCTGTGTGTATGTGTAATCGCACTCTAAGCTGTGTGTAATTGCACTCTTAGCTGTGTGTGTAATTACACTTTAAGCTGTGTGTGTGTGTAATCGCACTCTAAGCTGTGTGTGCGTAGTCGCACTCTAAGCTGAGTGTGTGTGTAATCGCACTCTAAGCTGTGTGTGCAATTGCTCTCAAAGCTGTGTGTGTAATCACACTCTAAGCTGTGTGTGTGTGTAATTGCACTCGAAGCTGTGTGTATGTGCAATCGCACTCTAAGCTGAAAGTGTAATCACACTCTAAGATGAAAGTGTAATAACACTCTAAGCTGTGTGTATGTGTAATCGCACTCTAAGCTGTGTGTAATCGCACTCTAAGCTGTATGTGCAATCGCACTATAAACTGTGTGTAATCACACTCTAAGCTGTGTGTGTAATCACACTCTAAGCTGTGTGTGTGTGTAATTGCACTCGAAGCTGTGTGTATGTGTAATCGCACTCTAAGCTGTGTGTGTGCGTAATCGCACTGTAAGCTGTGTGTGTGTAATCGCACTCTAAGCTGTGTGTGTGTAATCGCACTCTAAGCTGTATGTGCAATCGCACTCTAAGCTGTGTGTGCAATCGCACTCTAGCTGTGTATGCAATCGCACTCTAAGCTGAGTGTGTAATCACACTCTAAGCTGTGTGCAACCGCACTCTGAGCTGTGTGTGTAATCGCACCCTATGATGTGTGTAATCGCACTGTAAACTGTGTCGGCGTAATCGTACTCTAAGCTGTGTGTTTGTAATCGCACTGTAAGCTGTGTGTAACCGCACTCTGAGCTGTGTGTAATAGCACTCTAAGCAGTGTGTGCAATCGCACTCTAAGCTGTGTGTGCAATCGCACTCTAAGCTGTGTGTAATCGCACTCTAAGCTGTGTGTAATTGCACTCTAAGCTGTGTGCGCAATCGCACTCTAAGCTGTGTGTGCAATTGCACTCTAAGTTGAAAGTGTAATCACACTCTAAGCTGAAAGTGTAATCACACTCTAAGCTGTGTGTGTGTGTAATCGCACTCTCAGCTGTGCGTAATCGCACTCTAAGCTGTGTGAGCAATCGCACTCTAAGCTGTGTGTGCAATCGCACTCTAAGCTGAAAGTGTAATCACACTCTAAGATGAAAGTGTAATAACACTCTAAGCTGTGTGTATGTGTAATCGCACTCTAAGCTGTGTGTCATCGCACTCTAAACTGTATGTGCAATCGCACTCTAAGCTGTGTGTAATCACACTCTGAGCTGTGTGTGCAATCGCACCCTATGATGCGTGAAATCGCACTGTTAGCTGTTTGGGTGTAATCGTACTCTAAGCTGTGTGTGTGTAATCGCACTGTAAGCTGTGTGTAACCGCACTCTGAGCTGTGTGTAATAGCACTCTAAGCTGTGTGTGCAATCACACTCTAAGCTGTGTGTACAATTGCACTCTAAGCTGTGTGTAATCGCACTCTAAGCTGTGTGTAATCGCACTCTAAGCTGTGTGTGTGTAATTGCTCGCTAAGCTGTTTGTGATTGCTCTCTAAACTCTGTGTGTAATCGCACTCTAATCTGTGTGTGTAATCGCACTTTAAGCTGTCTGTTCAATTGCACTCTATGCTGTGTGCAATCGCCCTCTGAGCTGTGTGTGCAATCGCACCCTATGATGCGTGAAATCGCACTGTAAGCTGTGTGGGCGTAATCGTACTCTAAGCTGTGTGTGTGTAATCGCACTGTAAGCTGTGTGTAACCGCACTCTGAGCTGTGTGTAATAGCTCTCTAAACTCTGTGTGTAATCGCACTCTAATCTGTGTGTGTAATCGCACTTTAAGCTGTGTGTTCAATTGCACTCTATGCTGTGTGTAATCGCACTCTAAACTGTGTGTAATCGCACTCTAATCTGTGTGTGTGTGTAATCACACTCTAAACTGTGTGTGCAATCGCACTCTAAGCTATGTGTGTAATCGCACACTAAGCTGTGTGTAATCGCACTCTAATCTGTGTATGTGGGTAATCTCACGCTAAGCTGTGTGTGTGTAATTCCTCGCAAAGCTGTTTGTGATTACTCTCTAAACAGTGTGTGTAATCGCACTCTAAGCTGTGTGTGCAAGTGCACTCTAAGCTGTGTGTGCAAGTGCAGTCTAAGCTGTGCATGTAATCGCACTCTAAGCTGTGTGTGTAATCGCACTCTAAGCTGTGTGTGCAATTGCTCTCGAAGCTGTGTGTGTAATCACACTCTAAGCTGTGTGTGTGTGTAATTGCACTCGAAGCTGTGTGTATGTGTAATCGCACTCTAAGCTGTGTGTGTGCGTAATCGCACTCTAAGCTGTGTGTGTGTAATCGCACTCTAAGCTGTGTGTGTGTAATCACACTCTAAGCTGTGTGTGCAATCGCACTCTAAGCTGTGTGTGCAATCGCACTCTATGCTGTGTATGCAATCGCACTCTAAGCTGAGTGTGTAATCACACGCTAAGCTGAAAGTGTAATCACACTCTAAGCTGTGTGTATGTGTAATTGCACTCTAAGCTGTGTGTAATTGCACTCTAAGCTGTGAGTGTAATCGCACTCTAAGCTGTGTGTGTGTGTAATCACACTCGAAGCTGTGTGTATGTGTAATCGCACTCTAAGCTGTGTGTGCGTAGTCGCACTCTAAGCTGAGTGTGTGTGTAATTGCACTTTAAGCTGTGTGTGTAATCACACACTAAGCTGTGTGTAATCGCACACTAAGCTGTGTGTAATCGCACTCTAATCTGTGTATGTGGGTAATCTCACGCTAAGCTGTGTGTGTGTAATTCCTCGCAAAGCTGTTTGTGATTATTCTCTAAACAGTGTGTGTAATCGCACTCTAAGCTGTGTGTGCAAGTGCACTCTAAGCTGTGTGTGCAAGTGCAGTCTAAGCTGTGCATGTAATCGCACTCTAAGCTGTGTGTGTAATCGCACTCTAAGCTGTGTGTGCAATTGCTCTCGAAGCTGTGTGTGTAATCACACTCTAAGCTGTGTGTGTGTGTAATTACACTCGAAGCTGTGTGTATGTGTAATCGCACTCTAAGCTGTGTGTGTGCGTAATCGCACTCTAAGCTGTGTGTGTGTAATCGCACTCTAAGCTGTGTGTGTGTAATCGCACACTAAGCAGTGTGTGCAATCGCACTCTAAGCTGTGTGTGCAATCGCACTCTATGCTGTGTATGCAATCGCACTCTAAGCTGAGTGTGTAATCACACTCTAAGCTGAAAGTGTAATCACACTCTAAGCTGTGTGTATGTGTAATCGCACTCTAAGCTGTGTGTAATTGCACTCTAAGCTGTGAGTGTAATCGCACTCTAAGCTGTGTGTGTGTGTAATCACACTCGAAGCTGTGTGTATGTGTAATCGCACTCTAAGCTGTGTGTGCGCAGTCGCACTCTAAGCTGAGTGTGTGTGTAATCGCACTCTAAGCTGTGTGTGCAATTGCTCTCGAAGCTGTGTGTGTAATCACACTCTAAGCTGTGTGTGTGTGTAATTGCATTCGAAGCTGTGTGTATGTGTAATCGCACTCTAAGCTGTGTGTGTGCGTAGTCACACTCTAAGCTGAGTGTGTGTGTAATTGCACTTTAAGCTGTGTGTGCAATCACGCTCTAAGCTGAAAGTGTAATCACACTCTAAGCTGCTAGTGTAATCACACTCTAAGCTGTGTGTGTGTGTAATCGCACTCTAAGTTGTGTGTAATCGCACTCTAAGCTGTGAGTGCAATCGCACTCTAAGATGAGTGTAATCGCACTCTAAGCTGAAAGTGTAATCACACTCTAAGCAGTGTTTAATCGCACTCTAAGCTGTGTGTAATCGCACTCTATGCCGTGTGTGCAATCGCACTCTAAGCTGTGTGTGCAATCGCGCTCTAAGCTGTGTGTGTGTAATTGCTCGCTAAGCTGTTTGTGATTGCTCTCTAAACTCTGTGTGTAATCGCACTCTAATCTGTGTGTGTAATCGCACTCTAAGCTATGTGTGTAATCGCACACTAAGCTGTGTGTAATCGCACTCTAATCGGTATGTGTGGGTCATCTCACGCTAAGATGTGTGTGTGGAATCGCACTCTAAGCTGTATGTGTAATCGCACTTTAAGCTGTGTGTGCAATTGCACTCTATGCTGTGTGCAATCGCACTCTGAGCTGTGTGTGTAATCGCACCCTATGATGTGTGTAATGGCACTGTAAACTGTGTGGGCGTAATCGTGCTCTAAGCTGTGTGTTTGTAATCGCACTGTAAGCTGTGTGTAACCGCACTCTGAGCTGTGTGTAATAGCACTCTAAGCAGTGTGTGCAATTGCACTCTAAGCTGTGTGTGCAATCGCACTCTAAGCTGTGTGTAATCACACTCTAAGCAGTGTGTAATCGCACTCTAAGCTGTGTGCGCAATCGCACTCTAAGCTGTGTGTGTAATTGCACTCTAAGTTGAAAGTGTAATCACACTCTAAGCTGAAAGTGTAATCACACTCTAAGCTGTGTGTGTGTGTAATCGGACTCTAAGCTGTGCGTAATCGCACTCTAAGCTGTGTGAGCAATCGCACTCTAAGCTGTGTGTGCAATCGCAATCTAAGCTGAAAGTGTAATCACACTCTAAGCTGTGTGTGCAATCACACTCTAAGCTGTGTGGGCAATCGCACTCTACGCTGTGTGTGTAATCGCACTCAAAGCTGTGTGTGTGCGTAATCGCCCTCTAAGCTGTGTGGGTGCGTAATCGCACTCTAAGATGCGTGTGTGAGTAATCGCACTCTAAGCTGTGCATGTGTGTGTAATCGCACTCTAAGCTGTGCGTGTGTGTAATCACACTCTAAGCTGTGCGTGCGTGTGTAATCGCACTCTAAGCTCTGCGTGCGTGTGTAATCGCACTCTAAGCTGTGCTTGCGTGTGTAATCGCACTCTAAGCTGTGCGTGCGTGTGTAATCGCACTCTAAGCTCTGTGTGCGTGTGTAATCGCACTCTAAGCTGTGCGTGCGTGTGTAATCGCACTCAAAGCTGTGTGTGTGTGTAATCGCACTCTAAGCTGTGCGTGTGTGCGTAATCGCACTCTAAGCTGTGTGTGTGCGTAATCGCACTCTAAGCTGTGTGTGTGCATAATCGCACTCTAAACTGTGTGTGCATAATCGCATTCTAAGCTGTGTGTGTGTGTAATCGCACTCTAAGCTGTGTGTGTGCGTAATCGCACTCTCAGCTGTGTGTGCGTAATCGCACTCTAAGCTGTGTGAGTGCGTAATCGCACTCTAAGCTGTGTTTGTGTGTAATCGCACTCTAAGCTCTGTGTGTGTGTAATCGCACTGCAAGCTGTATGTGCAATCGCACTCTAAGCTGTGTGTGCAATCGCACTCTAGGCAGTGTGTGCAATCGCACTCTAAGTTCTGTGTGCCATGTAATTGCACTCCAGGCTGTGTGTGCCGTGTAATTGCACTCGAGGCTGTGTGTGCAATCGCACTCTAAGCTGTGCGCAATCGCACTCTAAGCTGTGTGTGCAATCGCACTCTCAGCTGTGTGTGCAATCACACTCTAAGCTGTGTGTGCAATCACACTCTAAGCTGTGTGGGCAATCGCACTCTACGCTGTGTGTGTAATCGCACTCAAAGCTGTGTGTGTGCGTAATTGCCCTCTAAGCTGTGTGGGTGCGTAATCGCACTCTAAGCTGCGTGTGTGCATAATCGCACTCTAAACTGTGTGTGTTCGTAATCACACTCTAAGCTGTGTGTGTGTGTAATCTCAGTCTAAGCTGTGTGTGCGTAATCGCACTCTCAGCTGTGTGTGCGTAATCGCACTCTAAGCTGTGTGTGTGTGTAATTGCACTCCAAGCTGTGTGTGTGCGTAATCGCACTCTAAGCTGTGTGTGTAATCGCACTTTAAGCTGTGTGTGTAATTGCACTCTATGCTGTGTGCAATCGCACTCTGAGCTGTGTGTGTAATCGCACCCTATGATGTGTGTAATCGCACTGTAAACTGTGTGGGCGTAATCGTACTCAAAGCTGTGTGTTTGTAATCGCACTGTAAGCTGTGTGTAACCGCACTCTGAGCTGTGTGTAATAGCACTCTAAGCAGTGTGTGCAATTGCACTCTAAGCTGTGTGTGCAATCGCACTCTAAGCTGTGTGTAATCACACTCTAAGCAGTGTGTAATCGCACTCTAAGCTGTGTGCGCAATCGCACTCTAAGCTGTGTGTGTAATTGCACTCTAAGTTGAAAGTGTAATCACACTCTAAGCTGAAAGTGTAATCACACTCTAAGCTGTGTGTGTGTGTAATCGGACTCTAAGCTGTGCGTAATCGCACTCTAAGCTGTGTGAGCAATCGCACTCTAAGCTGTGTGTGCAATCGCAATCTAAGCTGAAAGTGTAATCACACTCTAAGCTGTGTGTGCAATCACACTCTAAGCTGTGTGGGCAATCGCACTCTACGCTGTGTGTGTAATCGCACTCAAAGCTGTGTGTGTGCGTAATCGCCCTCTAAGCTGTGTGGGTGCGTAATCGCACTCTAAGCTGCGTGTGTGCATAATCGCACTCTAAACTGTGTGTGTTCGTAATCACACTCTAAGCTGTGTGTGTGTGTAATCTCAGTCTAAGCTGTGTGTGCGTAATCGCACTCTCAGCTGTGTGTGCGTAATCGCACTCTAAGCTGTGTGTGTGTGTAATTGCACTTCAAGCTGTGTGTGTGCGTAATCGCACTCTAAGCTGTGTGTGTAATCGCACTCTGAGCTGTGTGTGTAATCGCACCCTATGATGTGTGTAATCGCACTGTAAACTGTGTGGGCGTAATCGTACTCTAAGCTGTGTGTTTGTAATCGCAATGTAAGCTGTGTGTAACCGCACTCTGAGCTGTGTGTAATAGCACTCTAAGCAGTGTGTGCAATTGCACTCTAAGCTGTGTGTGCAATCGCACTCTAAGCTGTGTGTAATCGCACTCTAAGCTGTGTGTAATCGCACTCTAAGCTGTGTGCGCAATCGCACTCTAATCTGTGTGTGTAATTGCACTCTAAGTTGAAAGTGTAATCACACTCTAAGCTGAAAGTGTAATCACACTCTAAGCTGTGTGTGTGTGTAATCGGACTCTAAGCTGTGCGTAATCGCACTCTAAGCTGTGTGAGCAATCGCACTCTAAGCTGTGTGTGCAATCGCAATCTAAGCTGAAAGTGTAATCACATTCTAAGATGAAAGTGTAATAACACTCTAAGCTGTGTGTATGTGTAATCGCACTCTAAGCTGTGTGTAATCGCACTCTAAGCTGTATGTGCAATCGCACTATAAACTGTGTGTAATCACACTCTAAGCTGTGTGTGCAATCACACTCTAAGCTGTGTGTGTGCGTAATCGCACTGTAAGCTGTGTGTGTGTAATCGCACTCTAAGCTGTGTGTGCAATCGCACTCTAAGCTGTGTGTGCAATCGCACTCTAAGCTGTGTGTGTGTAATCGCACTCTAAGCTGTGTGTGCAATCGCACTCTAAGCTGTGTGTGCAATCGCACTCTAAGCTGTGTATGCAATCGCACTCTAAGCTGAGTGTGTAATCACACTCTAAGCTGAAAGTGTAATCACACTCTAAGCTGTGTGTTTGTGTAATCGCACTCTAAGATGAGTGTAATCGCACTCTAAGCTATGCGCGCAATCGCACTGTAAGCTATGCGTGCAATCGCACTCTAAGCTGAAAGTGTAATCACATTCTAAGCTGAAAGTGTAATCACACTCTAAGCTGTGTTTAATCACACTCTAAGCTGAGGGTAATCGCACTCTAAGCTGTGTGGGTGCGTAATCGCACTCTAAGCTGTGTGTGTGCATAATCACACTCTAAACTGTGTGTGTTCGTAATCGCACTCTAAGCTGTGTGTGTGTGTAATCGCACTCTAAACTGTGTGTGCGCAATCGCACTCTCAGCTGTGTGTGCGTAATCGCACTCTAAGCTGTGTGTGTGCGTAATTGCACTCCAAGCTGTGTGTGTGCGTAATCGCACTCTAAGCTGTGTGTGTGCATAATCGCACTCTAAGCTGTGCGTGTGTGAGTAATCGCACTCTAAGCTGTGCATGTGTGTGTAATCGCACTCTAAGCTGTGCGTGTGTGTAATCACACTCTAAGCTGTGCGTGCGTGTGTAATCGCACTCTAAGCTCTGCGTGCGTGTGTAATCGCACTCTAAGCTGTGCTTGCGTGTGTAATCGCACTCTAAGCTGTGCGTGCGTGTGTAATCGCACTCTAAGCTCTGTGTGCGTGTGTAATCGCACTCTAAGCTGTGCGTGCGTGTGTAATCGCACTCAAAGCTGTGTGTGTGTGTAATCGCACTCTAAGCTGTGCGTGTGTGCGTAATCGCACTCTAAGCTGTGTGTGTGCGTAATCGCACTCTAAGCTGTGTGTGTGCATAATCGCACTCTAAACTGTGTGTGCATAATCGCATTCTAAGCTGTGTGTGTGTGTAATCGCACTCTAAGCTGTGTGTGTGCGTAATCGCACTCTCAGCTGTGTGTGCGTAATCGCACTCTAAGCTGTGTGAGTGCGTAATCGCACTCTAAGCTGTGTTTGTGTGTAATCGCACTCTAAGCTCTGTGTGTGTGTAATCGCACTGCAAGCTGTATGTGCAATCGCACTCTAAGCTGTGTGTGCAATCGCACTCTAGGCAGTGTGTGCAATCGCACTCTAAGTTCTGTGTGCCATGTAATTGCACTCCAGGCTGTGTGTGCCGTGTAATCGCACTCGAGGCTGTGTGTGCAATCGCACTCTAAGCTGTGCGCAATTGCACTCTAAGCTGTGTGTGCAATCGCACTCTAAGCTGTGTGTGCAATCACACTCTAAGCTGTGTGTGCAATCACACTCTAAGCTGTGTGTGTAATCACACTCAAAGCTGTGTGTGTGCGTAATCGCCCTCTAAGCTGTGTGGGTGCGTAATCGCACTCTAAGCTGCGTGTGTGCATAATCGCACTCTAAACTGTGTGTGTTCGTAATCACACTCTAAGCTGTGTGTGTGTGTAATCTCAGTCTAAGCTGTGTGTGCGTAATCGCACTCTCAGCTGTGTGTGCGTAATCGCACTCTAAGCTGTGTGTGTGTGTAATTGCACTCCAAGCTGTGTGTGTGCGTAATCGCACTCTAAGCTGTGTGTGTAATCGCACTTTAAGCTGTGTGTGTAATTGCACTCTATGCTGTGTGCAATCGCACTCTGAGCTGTGTGTGTAATCGCACCCTATGATGTGTGTAATCGCACTGTAAACTGTGTGGGCGTAATCGTACTCTAAGCTGTGTGTTTGTAATCGCACTGTAAGCTGTGTGTAACCGCACTCTGAGCTGTGTGTAATAGCACTCTAAGCAGTGTGTGCAATTGCACTCTAAGCTGTGTGTGCAATCGCACTCTAAGCTGTGTGTAATCACACTCTAAGCAGTGTGTAATCGCACTCTAAGCTGTGTGCGCAATCGCACTCTAAACTGTGTGTGTAATTGCACTCTAAGTTGAAAGTGTAATCACACTCTAAGCTGAAAGTGTAATCACACTCTAAGCTGTGTGTGTGTGTAATCGGACTCTAAGCTGTGCGTAATCGCACTCTAAGCTGTGTGAGCAATCGCACTCTTAGCTGTGTGTGCAATCGCAATCTAAGCTGAAAGTGTAAACACACTCTAAGATGAAAGTGTAATAACGCTCTAAGCTGTGTGTATGTGTAATCGCACTCTAAGCTGTGTGTAATCGCACTCTAAGCTGTATGTGCAATCGCACTATAAACTGTGTGTAATCACACTCTGAGCTGTGTGTGCAATCACACTCTAAGCTGTGTGTGTGCGTAATCGCACTGTAAGCTGTGTGTGTGTAATCGCACTCTAAGCTGTGTGTGCAATCGCACTCTAAGCTGTGTGCAATCGCACTCTAAGCTGTGTGTGTGTAATCGCACTCTAAGCTGTGTGTGCAATCGCACTCTAAGCTGTGTGTGCAATCGCACTCTAAGCTGAGTGTGTAATCACACTCTAAGCTGAAAGTGTAATCACACTCTAAGCTGTGTGTATGTGTAATCGCACTCTAAGCTGTGTGTAATTGCACTCTTAGCTGTGTGTGTAATTACACTTTAAGCTGTGTGTGTGTGTAATCGCACTCTAAGCTGTGTGTGCGTAGTCGCACTCTAAGCTGAGTGTGTGTGTAATCGCACTCTAAGCTGTGTGTGCAATTGCTCTCAAAGCTGTGTGTGTAATCACACTCTAAGCTGTGTGTGTGTGTAATTGCACTCGAAGCTGTGTGTATGTGCAATCGCACTCTAAGCTGAAAGTGTAATCACACTCTAAGATGAAAGTGTAATAACACTCTAAGCTGTGTGTATGTGTAATCGCACTCTAAGCTGTGTGTAATCGCACTCTAAGCTGTATGTGCAATCGCACTATAAACTGTGTGTAATCACACTCTAAGCTGTGTGTGTAATCACACTCTAAGCTGTGTGTGTGTGTAATTGCACTCGAAGCTGTGTGTATGTGTAATCGCACTCTAAGCTGTGTGTGTGCGTAATCGCACTGTAAGCTGTGTGTGTGTAATCGCACTCTAAGCTGTGTGTGTGTAATCGCACTCTAAGCTGTATGTGCAATCGCACTCTAAGCTGTGTGTGCAATCGCACTCTAGCTGTGTATGCAATCGCACTCTAAGCTGAGTGTGTAATCACACTCTAAGCTGTGTGCAACCGCACTCTGAGCTGTGTGTGTAATCGCACCCTATGATGTGTGTAATCGCACTGTAAACTGTGTCGGCGTAATCGTACTCTAAGCTGTGTGTTTGTAATCGCACTGTAAGCTGTGTGTAACCGCACTCTGAGCTGTGTGTAATAGCACTCTAAGCAGTGTGTGCAATCGCACTCTAAGCTGTGTGTGCAATCGCACTCTAAGCTGTGTGTAATCGCACTCTAAGCTGTGTGTAATTGCACTCTAAGCTGTGTGCGCAATCGCACTCTAAGCTGTGTGTGCAATTGCACTCTAAGTTGAAAGTGTAATCACACTCTAAGCTGAAAGTGTAATCACACTCTAAGCTGTGTGTGTGTGTAATCGCACTCTCAGCTGTGCGTAATCGCACTCTAAGCTGTGTGAGCAATCGCACTCTAAGCTGTGTGTGCAATCGCACTCTAAGCTGAAAGTGTAATCACACTCTAAGATGAAAGTGTAATAACACTCTAAGCTGTGTGTATGTGTAATCGCACTCTAAGCTGTGTGTCATCGCACTCTAAACTGTATGTGCAATCGCACTCTAAGCTGTGTGTAATCACACTCTGAGCTGTGTGTGCAATCGCACCCTATGATGCGTGAAATCGCACTGTTAGCTGTTTGGGTGTAATCGTACTCTAAGCTGTGTGTGTGTAATCGCACTGTAAGCTGTGTGTAACCGCACTCTGAGCTGTGTGTAATAGCACTCTAAGCTGTGTGTGCAATCACACTCTAAGCTGTGTGTACAATTGCACTCTAAGCTGTGTGTAATCGCACTCTAAGCTGTGTGTAATCGCACTCTAAGCTGTGTGTGTGTAATTGCTCGCTAAGCTGTTTGTGATTGCTCTCTAAACTCTGTGTGTAATCGCACTCTAATCTGTGTGTGTAATCGCACTTTAAGCTGTCTGTTCAATTGCACTCTATGCTGTGTGCAATCGCCCTCTGAGCTGTGTGTGCAATCGCACCCTATGATGCGTGAAATCGCACTGTAAGCTGTGTGGGCGTAATCGTACTCTAAGCTGTGTGTGTGTAATCGCACTGTAAGCTGTGTGTAACCGCACTCTGAGCTGTGTGTAATAGCTCTCTAAACTCTGTGTGTAATCGCACTCTAATCTGTGTGTGTAATCGCACTTTAAGCTGTGTGTTCAATTGCACTCTATGCTGTGTGTAATCGCACTCTAAACTGTGTGTAATCGCACTCTAATCTGTGTGTGTGTGTAATCACACTCTAAACTGTGTGTGCAATCGCACTCTAAGCTATGTGTGTAATCGCACACTAAGCTGTGTGTAATCGCACTCTAATCTGTGTATGTGGGTAATCTCACGCTAAGCTGTGTGTGTGTAATTCCTCGCAAAGCTGTTTGTGATTACTCTCTAAACAGTGTGTGTAATCGCACTCTAAGCTGTGTGTGCAAGTGCACTCTAAGCTGTGTGTGCAAGTGCAGTCTAAGCTGTGCATGTAATCGCACTCTAAGCTGTGTGTGTAATCGCACTCTAAGCTGTGTGTGCAATTGCTCTCGAAGCTGTGTGTGTAATCACACTCTAAGCTGTGTGTGTGTGTAATTGCACTCGAAGCTGTGTGTATGTGTAATCGCACTCTAAGCTGTGTGTGTGCGTAATCGCACTCTAAGCTGTGTGTGTGTAATCGCACTCTAAGCTGTGTGTGTGTAATCACACTCTAAGCTGTGTGTGCAATCGCACTCTAAGCTGTGTGTGCAATCGCACTCTATGCTGTGTATGCAATCGCACTCTAAGCTGAGTGTGTAATCACACGCTAAGCTGAAAGTGTAATCACACTCTAAGCTGTGTGTATGTGTAATTGCACTCTAAGCTGTGTGTAATTGCACTCTAAGCTGTGAGTGTAATCGCACTCTAAGCTGTGTGTGTGTGTAATCACACTCGAAGCTGTGTGTATGTGTAATCGCACTCTAAGCTGTGTGTGCGTAGTCGCACTCTAAGCTGAGTGTGTGTGTAATTGCACTTTAAGCTGTGTGTGTAATCACACACTAAGCTGTGTGTAATCGCACACTAAGCTGTGTGTAATCGCACTCTAATCTGTGTATGTGGGTAATCTCACGCTAAGCTGTGTGTGTGTAATTCCTCGCAAAGCTGTTTGTGATTATTCTCTAAACAGTGTGTGTAATCGCACTCTAAGCTGTGTGTGCAAGTGCACTCTAAGCTGTGTGTGCAAGTGCAGTCTAAGCTGTGCATGTAATCGCACTCTAAGCTGTGTGTGTAATCGCACTCTAAGCTGTGTGTGCAATTGCTCTCGAAGCTGTGTGTGTAATCACACTCTAAGCTGTGTGTGTGTGTAATTACACTCGAAGCTGTGTGTATGTGTAATCGCACTCTAAGCTGTGTGTGTGCGTAATCGCACTCTAAGCTGTGTGTGTGTAATCGCACTCTAAGCTGTGTGTGTGTAATCGCACACTAAGCAGTGTGTGCAATCGCACTCTAAGCTGTGTGTGCAATCGCACTCTATGCTGTGTATGCAATCGCACTCTAAGCTGAGTGTGTAATCACACTCTAAGCTGAAAGTGTAATCACACTCTAAGCTGTGTGTATGTGTAATCGCACTCTAAGCTGTGTGTAATTGCACTCTAAGCTGTGAGTGTAATCGCACTCTAAGCTGTGTGTGTGTGTAATCACACTCGAAGCTGTGTGTATGTGTAATCGCACTCTAAGCTGTGTGTGCGTAGTCGCACTCTAAGCTGAGTGTGTGTGTAATCGCACTCTAAGCTGTGTGTGCAATTGCTCTCGAAGCTGTGTGTGTAATCACACTCTAAGCTGTGTGTGTGTGTAATTGCATTCGAAGCTGTGTGTATGTGTAATCGCACTCTAAGCTGTGTGTGTGCGTAGTCACACTCTAAGCTGAGTGTGTGTGTAATTGCACTTTAAGCTGTGTGTGCAATCACGCTCTAAGCTGAAAGTGTAATCACACTCTAAGCTGCTAGTGTAATCACACTCTAAGCTGTGTGTGTGTGTAATCGCACTCTAAGTTGTGTGTAATCGCACTCTAAGCTGTGAGTGCAATCGCACTCTAAGATGAGTGTAATCGCACTCTAAGCTGAAAGTGTAATCACACTCTAAGCAGTGTTTAATCGCACTCTAAGCTGTGTGTAATCGCACTCTATGCCGTGTGTGCAATCGCACTCTAAGCTGTGTGTGCAATCGCGCTCTAAGCTGTGTGTGTGTAATTGCTCGCTAAGCTGTTTGTGATTGCTCTCTAAACTCTGTGTGTAATCGCACTCTAATCTGTGTGTGTAATCGCACTCTAAGCTATGTGTGTAATCGCACACTAAGCTGTGTGTAATCGCACTCTAATCGGTATGTGTGGGTCATCTCACGCTAAGATGTGTGTGTGGAATCGCACTCTAAGCTGTATGTGTAATCGCACTTTAAGCTGTGTGTGCAATTGCACTCTATGCTGTGTGCAATCGCACTCTGAGCTGTGTGTGTAATCGCACCCTATGATGTGTGTAATGGCACTGTAAACTGTGTGGGCGTAATCGTGCTCTAAGCTGTGTGTTTGTAATCGCACTGTAAGCTGTGTGTAACCGCACTCTGAGCTGTGTGTAATAGCACTCTAAGCAGTGTGTGCAATTGCACTCTAAGCTGTGTGTGCAATCGCACTCTAAGCTGTGTGTAATCACACTCTAAGCAGTGTGTAATCGCACTCTAAGCTGTGTGCGCAATCGCACTCTAAGCTGTGTGTGTAATTGCACTCTAAGTTGAAAGTGTAATCACACTCTAAGCTGAAAGTGTAATCACACTCTAAGCTGTGTGTGTGTGTAATCGGACTCTAAGCTGTGCGTAATCGCACTCTAAGCTGTGTGAGCAATCGCACTCTAAGCTGTGTGTGCAATCGCAATCTAAGCTGAAAGTGTAATCACACTCTAAGCTGTGTGTGCAATCACACTCTAAGCTGTGTGGGCAATCGCACTCTACGCTGTGTGTGTAATCGCACTCAAAGCTGTGTGTGTGCGTAATCGCCCTCTAAGCTGTGTGGGTGCGTAATCGCACTCTAAGATGCGTGTGTGCATAATCGCACTCTAAACTGTGTGTGTTCGTAATCACACTCTAAGCTGTGTGTGTGTGTAATCTCAGTCTAAGCTGTGTGTGCGTAATCGCACTCTCAGCTGTGTGTGCGTAATCGCACTCTAAGCTGTGTGTGTGTGTAATTGCACTCCAAGCTGTGTGTGTGCGTAATCGCACTCTAAGCTGTGTGTGTAATCGCACTTTAAGCTGTGTGTGCAATTGCACTCTATGCTGTGTGCAATCGCACTCTGAGCTGTGTGTGTAATCGCACCCTATGATGTGTGTAATCGCACTGTAAACTGTGTGGGCGTAATCGTACTCTAAGCTGTGTGTTTGTAATCGCACTGTAAGCTGTGTGTAACCGCACTCTGAGCTGTGTGTAATAGCACTCTAAGCAGTGTGTGCAATTGCACTCTAAGCTGTGTGTGCAATCGCACTCTAAGCTGTGTGTAATCGCACTCTAAGCTGTGTGTAATCGCACTCTAAGCTGTGTGCGCAATCGCACTCTAAGCTGTGTGTGTAATTGCACTCTAAGTTGAAAGTGTAATCACACTCTAAGCTGAAAGTGTAATCACACTCTAAGCTGTGTGTGTGTGTAATCGGACTCTAAGCTGTGCGTAATCGCACTCTAAGCTGTGTGAGCAATCGCACTCTAAGCTGTGTGTGCAATCGCAATCTAAGCTGAAAGTGTAATCACACTCTAAGATGAAAGTGTAATAACGCTCTAAGCTGTGTGTATGTGTAATCGCACTCTAAGCTGTGTGTAATCGCACTCTAAGCTGTATGTGCAATCGCACTATAAACTGTGTGTAATCACACTCTAAGCTGTGTGTGCAATCACACTCTAAGCTGTGTGTGTGCGTAATCGCACTGTAAGCTGTGTGTGTGTAATCGCACTCTAAGCTGTGTGTGCAATCGCACTTTAAGCTGTGTGTGCAATCGCACTCTTAGCTGTGTGTGTGTAATTGCACTCTAAGCTGTGTGTGCAATCGCACTCTAAGCTGTGTGTGCAATCGCACTCTAAGCTGAGTGTGTAATCACACTCTAAGCTGAAAGTGTAATCACACTCTAAGCTGTGTGTATGTGTAATCGCACTCTAAGCTGTGTGTAATTGCACTCTTAGCTGTGTGTGTAATTACACTCAGCTGTGTGTATGTGTAATCGCACTCTAAGCTGTGTGTGCGTAGTCGCACTCTAAGCTGAGTGTGTGTGTAATCGCACTCTAAGCTGTGTGTGCAATTGCTCTCAAAGCTGTGTGTGTAATCACACTCTAAGCTGTGTGTGTGTGTAATTGCACTCGAAGCTGTGTGTATGTGCAATCGCACTCTAAGCTGAAAGTGTAATCACACTCTAAGATGAAAGTGTAACAACACTCTAAGCTGTGTGTATGTGTAATCGCACTCTAAGCTGTGTGTAATCGCACTCTAAGCTGTATGTGCAATCGCACTATAAACTGTGTGTAATCACACTCTAAGCTGTGTGTGTAATCACACTCTAAGCTGTGTGTGTGTGTAATTGCACTCGAAGCTGTGTGTATGTGTAATCGCACTCTAAGCTGTGTGTGTGCGTAATCGCACTGTAAGCTGTGTGTGTGTAATCGCACTCTAAGCTGTGTGTGCAATCGCACACTAAGCTGTGTGTGCAATCACACTCTAAGCTGTGTGTGTGTAATCGCACTCTAAGCTGTATGTGCAATCGCACTCTAAGCTGTGTGTGCAATCGCACACTAGCTGTGTATGCAATCGCACTCTAAGCTGAGTGTGTAATCACACTCTAAGCTGAAAGTGTAATCACACTCTAAGCTGTGTGTATGTGTAATCGCACTCTAAGCTGTGTGTAATTGCACTCTAAGCTGTGTGTGTAATCGCACTCTAAGCTGTGTGTGTGTGTAATCGCACTCTAAGCTGTGTGTGCGTAGTCGCACTCTAAGCTGAGTGTGTGTGTAATCGCACTCTAAGCTGTGTGTGCAATTGCTCTCGAAGCTGTGTGTGTAATCACACTCTAAGCTGTGTGTGTGTGTAATTGCACTCGAAGCTGTGTGTATGTGTAATCGCACTCTAAGCTGTGTGTGTGCGTAGTCGCACTCTAAGCTGAGTGTGTGTGTAATCGCACTTTAAGCTGTGTGTGCAATCACGCTCTAAGCTGAAAGTGTAATCACACTCTAAGCTGCTAGTGTAATCACACTCTAAGCTGTGTGTGTGTGTAATCGCACTCTAAGTTGTGTGTAATCGCACTCTAAGCTGTGCGTGCAATCGCACTCTAAGATGTGTGTGTAATCACACTCTAAGCTGTGTGTTTGTGTAATCGCACTCTAAGATGAGTGTAATCGCACTCTAAGCTATGCGCGCAATCGCACTGTAAGCTATGCGTGCAATCGCACTCTAAGCTGAAAGTGTAATCACATTCTAAGCTGAAATTGTAATCACACTCTAAGCTGTGTTTAATCACACTCTAAGCTGAGGGTAATCGCACTCTAAGCTGTGTGGGTGCGTAATCGCACTCTAAGCTGTGTGTGTGCATAATCGCACTCTAAACTGTGTGTGTTCGTAATCGCACTCTAAGCTGTGTGTGTGTGTAATCGCACTCTAAACTGTGTGTGCGCAATCGCACTCTCAGCTGTGTGTGCGTAATCGCACTCTAAGCTGTGTGTGTGCGTAATTGCACTCCAAGCTGTGTGTGTGCGTAATCGCACTCTAAGCTGTGTGTGTGCATAATCGCACTCTAAGCTGTGCGTGTGTGAGTAATCGCACTCTAAGCTGTGCATGTGTGTGTAATCGCACTCTAAGCTGTGCGTGTGTGTAATCACACTCTAAGCTGTGCGTGCGTGTGTAATCGCACTCTAAGCTCTGCGTGCGTGTGTAATCGCACTCTAAGCTGTGCTTGCGTGTGTAATCGCACTCTAAGCTGTGCGTGCGTGTGTAATCGCACTCTAAGCTCTGTGTGCGTGTGTAATCGCACTCTAAGCTGTGCGTGCGTGTGTAATCGCACTCAAAGCTGTGTGTGTGTGTAATCGCACTCTAAGCTGTGCGTGTGTGCGTAATCGCACTCTAAGCTGTGTGTGTGCGTAATCGCACTCTAAGCTGTGTGTGTGCATAATCGCACTCTAAACTGTGTGTGCATAATCGCATTCTAAGCTGTGTGTGTGTGTAATCGCACTCTAAGCTGTGTGTGTGCGTAATCGCACTCTCAGCTGTGTGTGCGTAATCGCACTCTAAGCTGTGTGAGTGCGTAATCGCACTCTAAGCTGTGTTTGTGTGTAATCGCACTCTAAGCTCTGTGTGTGTGTAATCGCACTGCAAGCTGTATGTGCAATCGCACTCTAAGCTGTGTGTGCAATCGCACTCTAGGCAGTGTGTGCAATCGCACTCTAAGTTCTGTGTGCCATGTAATTGCACTCCAGGCTGTGTGTGCCGTGTAATCGCACTCGAGGCTGTGTGTGCAATCGCACTCTAAGCTGTGCGCAATCGCACTCTAAGCTGTGTGTGCAATCGCACTCTCAGCTGTGTGTGCAATCACACTCTAAGCTGTGTGGGCAATCACACTCTAAGCTGTGTGGGCAATCGCACTCTACGCTGTGTGTGTAATCGCACTCTAAGCTGTGTGTAATCACACTCTAAGCAGTGTGCAATTGCACTCTAAGCTGTGTGTGCAATCGCACTCTAAGCTGTGTGTAATCGCACTCTAAGCTGTGTGTAATCGCACTCTAAGCTGTGTGCGCAATCGCACTCTAAGCTGTGTGTGTAATTGCACTCTAAGTTGAAAGTGTAATCACACTCTAAGCTGAAAGTGTAATCACACTCTAAGCTGTGTGTGTGTGTAATCGGACTCTAAGCTGTGCGTAATCGCACTCTAAGCTGTGTGAGCAATCGCACTCTAAGCTGTGTGTGCAATCGCAATTTAAGCTGAAAGTGTAATCACACTCTAAGCTGTGTGTGCAATCACACTCTAAGCTTTGTGGGCAATCGCACTCTACGCTGTGTGTGTAATCGCGCTCAAAGCTGTGTGTGTGCGTAATCGCCCTCTAAGCTGTGTGGGTGCGTAATCGCACTCTAAGCTGCGTGTGTGCATAATCGCACTCTAAACTGTGTGTGTTCGTAATCACACTCTAAGCTGTGTGTGTGTGTAATCTCAGTCTAAGCTGTGTGTGCGTAATCGCACTCTCAGCTGTGTGTGCGTAATCGCACTCTAAGCTGTGTGTGTGTGTAATTGCACTCCAAGCTGTGTGTGTGCGTAATCGCACTCTAAGCTGTGTGTGTAATCGCACTTTAAGCTGTGTGTGCAATTGCACTCTATGCTGTGTGCAATCGCACTCTGAGCTGTGTGTGTAATCGCACCCTATGATGTGTGTAATCGCACTGTAAACTGTGTGGGCGTAATCGTACTCTAAGCTGTGTGTTTGTAATCGCACTGTAAGCTGTGTGTAACCGCACTCTGAGCTGTGTGTAATAGCACTCTAAGCAGTGTGTGCAATTGCACTCTAAGCTGTGTGTGCAATCGCACTCTAAGCTGTGTGTAATCGCACTCTAAGCTGTGTGTAATCGCACTCTAAGCTGTGTGCGCAATCGCACTCTAAGCTGTGTGTGTAATTGCACTCTAAGTTGAAAGTGTAATCACACTCTAAGCTGAAAGTGTAATCACACTCTAAGCTGTGTGTGTGTGTAATCGGACTCTAAGCTGTGCGTAATCGCACTCTAAGCTGTGTGAGCAATCGCACTCTAAGCTGTGTGTGCAATCGCAATCTAAGCTGAAAGTGTAATCACACTCTAAGATGAAAGTGTAATAACACTCTAAGCTGTGTGTATGTGTAATCGCACTCTAATCTGTGTGTAATCACACTCTAAGCTGTATGTGCAATCGCACTATAAACTGTGTGTAATCACACTCTAAGCTGTGTGTGTAATCACACTCTAAGCTGTGTGTGTGCGTAATCGCACTGTAAGCTGTGTGTGTGTAATCGCACTCTAAGCTGTGTGTGCAATCGCACTCTAAGCTGTGTGTGCAATCGCACTCTAAGCTGTGTGTGTGTAATCGCACTCTAAGCTGTGTGTGCAATCGCACTCTAAGCTGTGTGTGCAATCGCACTCTAAGCTGTGTATGCAATCGCACTCTAAGCTGAGTGTGTAATCACACTCTAAGCTGAAAGTGTAATCACACTCTAAGCTGTGTGTTTGTGTAATCGCACTCTAAGATGAGTGTAATCGCACTCTAAGCTATGCGCGCAATCGCACTGTAAGCTATGCGTGCAATCGCACTCTAAGCTGAAAGTGTAATCACATTCTAAGCTGAAAGTGTAATCACACTCTAAGCTGTGTTTAATCACACTCTAAGCTGAGGGTAATCGCACTCTAAGCTGTGTGGGTGCGTAATCGCACTCTAAGCTGTGTGTGTGCATAATCGCACTCTAAACTGTGTGTGTTCGTAATCGCACTCTAAGCTGTGTGTGTGTGTAATCGCACTCTAAACTGTGTGTGCGCAATCGCACTCTCAGCTGTGTGTGCGTAATCGCACTCTAAGCTGTGTGTGTGCGTAATTGCACTCCAAGCTGTGTGTGTGCGTAATCGCACTCTAAGCTGTGTGTGTGCATAATCGCACTCTAAGCTGTGCGTGTGTGAGTAATCGCACTCTAAGCTGTGCATGTGTGTGTAATCGCACTCTAAGCTGTGCGTGTGTGTAATCACACTCTAAGCTGTGCGTGCGTGTGTAATCGCACTCTAAGCTCTGCGTGCGTGTGTAATCGCACTCTAAGCTGTGCTTGCGTGTGTAATCGCACTCTAAGCTGTGCGTGCGTGTGTAATCGCACTCTAAGCTCTGTGTGCGTGTGTAATCGCACTCTAAGCTGTGCGTGCGTGTGTAATCGCACTCAAAGCTGTGTGTGTGTGTAATCGCACTCTAAGCTGTGCGTGTGTGCGTAATCGCACTCTAAGCTGTGTGTGTGCGTAATCGCACTCTAAGCTGTGTGTGTGCATAATCGCACTCTAAACTGTGTGTGCATAATCGCATTCTAAGCTGTGTGTGTGTGTAATCGCACTCTAAGCTGTGTGTGTGCGTAATCGCACTCTCAGCTGTGTGTGCGTAATCGCACTCTAAGCTGTGTGAGTGCGTAATCGCACTCTAAGCTGTGTTTGTGTGTAATCGCACTCTAAGCTCTGTGTGTGTGTAATCGCACTGCAAGCTGTATGTGCAATCGCACTCTAAGCTGTGTGTGCAATCGCACTCTAGGCAGTGTGTGCAATCGCTCTCTAAGTTCTGTGTGCCATGTAATTGCACTCCAGGCTGTGTGTGCCGTGTAATCGCACTCGAGGCTGTGTGTGCAATCGCACTCTAAGCTGTGTGCAATCGCACTCTAAGCTGTGTGTGCAATCGCACTCTAAGCTGTGTGTGCAATCACACTCTAAGCTGTGTGTGCAATCACACTCTAAGCTGTGTG
Source organism: Isurus oxyrinchus (assembly GCA_026770705.1). Taxonomy (NCBI): domain Eukaryota; kingdom Metazoa; phylum Chordata; class Chondrichthyes; order Lamniformes; family Lamnidae; genus Isurus; species Isurus oxyrinchus. Next base: position 105,633,978 of record JANJGN010000010.1, read on the forward strand.
GGCAATCGCACTCTACGCTGTGTGTGTAATCGCACTCAAAGCTGTGTGTGTGCGTAATCGCCCTCTAAGCTGTGTGGGTGCGTAATCGCACTCTAAGCTGCGTGTGTGCATAATCGCACTCTAAACTGTGTGTGTTCGTAATCACACTCTAAGCTGTGTGTGTGTGTAATCTCAGTCTAAGCTGTGTGTGCGTAATCGCACTCTCAGCTGTGTGTGCGTAATCGCACTCTAAGCTGTGTGTGTGTGTAATTGCACTCCAAGCTGTGTGTGTGCGTAATCGCACTCTAAGCTGTGTGTGTAATCGCACTTTAAGCTGTGTGTGTAATTGCACTCTATGCTGTGTGCAATCGCACTCTGAGCTGTGTGTGTAATCGCACCCTATGATGTGTGTAATCGCACTGTAAACTGTGTGGGCGTAATCGTACTCTAAGCTGTGTGTTTGTAATCGCACTGTAAGCTGTGTGTAACCGCACTCTGAGCTGTGTGTAATAGCACTCTAAGCAGTGTGTGCAATTGCACTCTAAGCTGTGTGTGCAATCGCACTCTAAGCTGTGTGTAATCACACTCTAAGCAGTGTGTAATCGCACTCTAAGCTGTGTGCGCAATCGCACTCTAAGCTGTGTGTGTAATTGCACTCTAAGTTGAAAGTGTAATCACACTCTAAGCTGAAAGTGTAATCACACTCTAAGCTGTGTGTGTGTGTAATCGGACTCTAAGCTGTGCGTAATCGCACTCTAAGCTGTGTGAGCAATCGCACTCTAAGCTGTGTGTGCAATCGCAATCTAAGCTGAAAGTGTAATCACACTCTAAGCTGTGTGTGCAATCACACTCTAAGCTGTGTGGGCAATCGCACTCTACGCTGTGTGTGTAATCGCACTCAAAGCTGTGTGTGTGCGTAATCGCCCTCTAAGCTGTGTGGGTGCGTAATCGCACTCTAAGCTGCGTGTGTGCATAATCGCACTCTAAACTGTGTGTGTTCGTAATCACACTCTAAGCTGTGTGTGTGTGTAATCTCAGTCTAAGCTGTGTGTGCGTAATCGCACTCTCAGCTGTGTGTGCGTAATCGCACTCTAAGCTGTGTGTGTGTGTAATTGCACTCCAAGCTGTGTGTGTGCGTAATCGCACTCTAAGCTGTGTGTGTAATCGCACTTTAAGCTGTGTGTGCAATTGCACTCTATGCTGTGTGCAATCGCACTCTGAGCTGTGTGTGTAATCGCACCCTATGATGTGTGTAATCGCACTGTAAACTGTGTGGGCGTAATCGTACTCTAAGCTGTGTGTTTGTAATCGCACTGTAAGCTGTGTGTAACCGCACTCTGAGCTGTGTGTAATAGCACTCTAAGCAGTGTGTGCAATTGCACTCTAAGCTGTGTGTGCAATCGCACTCTAAGCTGTGTGTAATCGCACTCTAAGCTGTGTGTAATCGCACTCTAAGCTGTGTGCGCAATCGCACTCTAAGCTGTGTGTGTAATTGCACTCTAAGTTGAAAGTGTAATCACACTCTAAGCTGAAAGTGTAATCACACTCTAAGCTGTGTGTGTGTGTAATCGGACTCTAAGCTGTGCGTAATCGCACTCTAAGCTGTGTGAGCAATCGCACTCTAAGCTGTGTGTGCAATCGCAATCTAAGCTGAAAGTGTAATCACACTCTAAGATGAAAGTGTAATAACACTCTAAGCTGTGTGTATGTGTAATCGCACTCTAAGCTGTGTGTAATCGCACTCTAAGCTGTATGTGCAATCGCACTATAAACTGTGTGTAATCACACTCTAAGCTGTGTGTGTAATCACACTCTAAGCTGTGTGTGTGCGTAATCGCACTGTAAGCTGTGTGTGTGTAATCGCACTCTAAGCTGTGTGTGCAATCGCACTCTAAGCTGTGTGTGTGTAATCGCACTCTAAGCTGTGTGTGCAATCGCACTCTAAGCTGTGTGTGCAATCGCACTCTAAGCTGTGTATGCAATCGCACTCTAAGCTGAGTGTGTAATCACACTCTAAGCTGAAAGTGTAATCGCACTCTAAGCTGTGTGTTTGTGTAATCGCACTCTAAGATGAGTGTAATCGCACTCTAAGCTGTGTGGGCAATCGCACTCTACGCTGTGTGTGTAATCGCACTCAAAGCTGTGTGTGTGCGTAATCGCCCTCTAAGCTGTGTGGGTGCGTAATCGCACTCTAAGCTGTGTGTGTGCGTAATTGCACACGAAGCTGTGTGTATGTGCAATCGCACTCTAAGCTGAAAGTGTAATCACACTCTAAGATGAAAGTGTAATAACACTCTAAGCTGTGTGTATGTGTAATCGCACTCTAAGCTGTGTGTAATCGCACTCTAAGCTGTATGTGCAATCGCACTATAAACTGTGTGTAATCACACTCTAAGCTGTGTGTGTAATCACACTCTAAGCTGTGTGTGTGTGTAATTGCACTCGAAACTGTGTGTATGTGTAATCGCACTCTAAGCTGTGTGTGTGCGTAATCGCACTGTAAGCTGTGTGTGTGTAATCGCACTCTAAGCTGTGTGTGCAATCGCACACTAAGCTGTGTGTGCAATCACACTCTAAGCTGTGTGTGTGTAATCGCACTCTAAGCTGTGTGTGCAATCGCACTCTAAGCTGTGTGTTCAATCGCACTCTAAGCTGTGTATGCAATCGCACTCTAAGCTGAGTGTGTAATCACACTCTAAGCTGAAAGTGTAATCACACTCTAAGCTGTGTGTATGTGTAATCGCACTCTAAGCTGTGTGTAATTGCACTCTAAGCTGTGTGTGTAATCGCACTCTAAGCTGTGTGTGTGTGTAATCGCACTCTAAGCTGTGTGTGCATAGTCGCACTCTAAGCTGAGTGTGTGTGTAATCGCACTCTAAGCTGTGTGTGCAATTGCTCTCGAAGCTGTGTGTGTAATCACACTCTAAGCTGTGTGTGTGTGTAATTGCACTCGAAGCTGTGTGTATGTGTAATCGCACTCTAAGCTGTGTGTGTGCGTAGTCGCACTCTAAGCTGAGTGTGTGTGTAATCGCACTTTAAGCTGTGTGTGCAATCACGCTCTAAGCTGAAAGTGTAATCACACTCTAAGCTGCTAGTGTAATCACACTCTAAGCTGTGTGTGTGTGTAATCACACTCTAAGCTGTGTGTAATCGCACTCTAAGCTGTGCGTGCAATCGCACTCTAAGCTGTGTGTGTAATCACACTCTAAGCTGTGTGTGTGTGTAATCGCACTCTAAGATGAGTGTAATCGCACTCTAAGCTATGCGTGCAATCGCACTGTAAGCTATGCGTGCAATCGCACTCTAAGCTGAAAGTGTAATCACATTCTAAGCTGAAAGTGTAATCACACTCTAAGCTGTGTTTAATCACACTCTAAGCTGAGGGTAATCGCACTCTAAGCTGTGTGGGTGCGTAATCGCACTCTAAACTGTGTGTGCGCAATCGCACTCTCAGCTGTGTGTGCGTAATCGCACTCTAAGCTGTGTGTGTGCGTAATTGCACTCCAAGCTGTGTGTGTGCGTAATCGCACTCTAAGCTGTGTGTGTGCATAATCGCACTCTAAGCTGTGCGTGTGTGCGTAATCGCACTCTAAGCTGTGCATGTGTGTGTAATCGCACTCTAAGCTGTGCATGTGTGTAATCACACTCTAAGCTGTGCGTGCGTGTGTAATCGCACTCTAAGCTCTGCGTGCGTGTGTAATCGCACTCTAAGCTGTGCTTGCGTGTGTAATCGCACTCTAAGCTGTGCGTGCGTGTGTAATCGCACTCTAAGCTCTGTGTGCGTGTGTAATCGCACTCTAAGCTGTGCGTGCGTGTGTAATCGCACTCTAAGCTGTGTGTGTGTGTAATCGCACTCTAAGCTGTGCGTGTGTGCGTAATCGCACTCTAAGCTGTGTGTGTGCGTAATCGCACTCTAAGCTGTGTGTGTGCATAATCGCACTCTAAACTGTGTGTGCATAATCGCATTCTAAGCTGTGTGTGTGTGTAATCGCACTCTAAGCTGTGTGTGTGCGTAATCGCACTCTCAGCTGTGTGTGCGTAATCTCACTCTAAGCTGTGTGAGTGCGTAATCGCACTCTAAGCTGTGTTTGTGTGTAATCGCAGTCTAAGCTCTGTGTGTGTGTAATCGCACTGCAAGCTGTATGTGCAATCGCACTCTAAGCTGTGTGTGCAATCGCACTCTAGGCTGTGTGTGCAATCGCACTCTAAGTTCTGTGTGCCATGTAATTGCACTCCAGGCTGTGTGTGCCGTGTAATTGCACTCGAGGCTGTGTGTGCAATCGCACTCTAAGCTGTGCGCAATCGCACTCTAAGCTGTGTGTGCAATCGCACTCTAAGCTGTGTGTGCAATCACACTCTAAGCTGTGTGTGCAATCACACTCTAAGCTGTGTGTGTAATCGCACTCAAAGCTGTGTGTGTGCGTAATCGCACTCTAAGCTGTGTGGGTGCGTAATCGCACTCTAAGCTGCGTGTGTGCATAATCGCACTCTAAACTGTGTGTGTTCGTAATCACACTCTAAGCTGTGTGTGTGTGTAATAGCAGTCTAAGCTGTGTGTGCGTAATCGCATTCTCAGCTGTGTGTGCGTACTCGCAGTCTAAGCTGTGTGTGTGTGTAATTGCACTCCAAGCTGTGTGTGTGCGTAATCGCACTCTAAGTTGTGTGTGCGCATAATCGCACTCTAAGCTGTGCGTTTCTGCGTAATCGCACTCTAAGCTGTGCATGTGTGTGTAATCGCACTCTAAGCTGTGCATGTGTGTGTAATCGCACTCTAAGCTGTGTGTGCGTAATCGCATTCTAAGCTGTGCATGTGTGCGTAATCGAACTCTAAGCTATGCGTGTGTGTGTAATCGCACTCGAAGCTGTGCATGTGTGTAATCGCACTCTAAGCTGTGCTTGTGTGTGTAATCGCACTCTAAGCTGTGTGTGTAATCGCACTCTAAGCTGTGCGTGCGTGTGTAATTGCACTCTAAGCTCTACGTGCATGTGTAATCGCACTCTAAGTTGTGCGTGCGTGTTAAATCGCACTCTAAGCTGTGCGGCGTGTGTAATCGCACTCTAAGCTGTGCGTGCATGTGTAATTGCACGCTAAGAGATGTGTGCGAGGGTAATCGCACTCTAGGTTGTGTGTGCCGTGTAATCGCACTCTAGGCTGTGTGAGCCGTGTAATCGCATTCTAGGCTGTGTGTGCAATCGCACTCTAAGCTTTGTGTGCAATCGCACTCTAAGCTGTGTGTGCAATCGCACTCTAAGCTGTGTGTGTAATCGCCCTCTAAGCTGTGTGTGTAATTGCATTCTAAGCAGTGTGTGTAGACGCACTCTAAGCTGTGCGTGTAGCCGCACTGTAAGCTGTGTGTGTGCGTAATCACACTCTAAGCTGTGTGTAATCGCACTCTAAGCTGTGCGTGCAATCGCACTCTAAGCTGTGTGTGTAATCACACTGTAAGCTGTGTGTGTGTGTAATCGCACTCTAAGATGAGTGTAATCGCACTCTAAGCTATGCGTGCAATCGCTCTGTAAGCTATGCGTGCAATCGCACTCTAAGTTGAAAGTGTAATCACATTCTAAGCTGAAAGTGTAATCACACTCTAAGCTGTGTTTAATCACACTCTAAGCTGAGGGTAATCGCACTCTAAGCTGTGTGGGTGCGTAATCGCACTCTAAGCTGTGTGTGTGTGTAATCGCACTCTAAACTGTGTGTGCGCAATCGCACTCTCAGCTGTGTGAGCGTAATCGCACTCTAAGCTGTGTGTGTGCGTAATTGCACTCCAAGCTGTGTGTGTGCGTAATCGCACTCTAAGCTGTGTGTGTGCATAATCGCACTCTAAGCTGTGCGTGTGTGCGTAATCGCACTCTAAGCTGTGCATGCGTGTGTAATCGCACTCTAAGCTGTGCATGTGTGTAATCACACTCTAAGCTGTGCGTGCGTGTGTAATCGCACTCTAAGCTCTGCGTGCGTGTGTAATCGCACTCTAAGCTGTGCTTGCGTGTGTAATCGCACTCTAAGCTGTGCGTGCGTGTGTAATCGCACTCTAAGCTGTGCGTGCGTGTGTAATCGCACTCTAAGCTGTGTGTGTGTGTAATCGCACTCTAAGCTGTGCGTGTGTGCGTAATCGCACTCTAAGCTGTGTGTGTGCGTAATCGCACTCTAAGCTGTGTGTGTGCATAATCGCACTCTAAACTGTGTGTGCATAATCGCATTCTAAGCTGTGTGTGTGTGTAATCGCACTCTAAGCTGTGTGTGTGCGTAATCGCACTCTCAGCAGTGTGTGCGTAATCGCACTCTAAGCTGTGTGAGTGCGTAATCGCACTCTAAGCTGTGTTTGTGTGTAATCGCAGTCTAAGCTCTGTGTGTGTGTAATCGCACTGCAAGCTGTATGTGCAATCGCACTCTAAGCTGTGTGTGCAATCGCACTCTAGGCTGTGTGTGCAATCGCACTCTAAGTTCTGTGTGCCATGTAATTGCACTCCAGGCTGTGTGTGCCGTGTAATTGCACTCGAGGCTGTGTGTGCAATCGCACTCTAAGCTGTGCGCAATCGCACTCTAAGCTGTGTGTGCAATCACACTCTAAGCTGTGTATGCAATCGCACTCTAAGCTGTGTGGGCAATCGCACTCTAAGCTGTGTGTGTAATCGCACTCAAAGCTGTGTGTGTGCGTAATCGCACTCTAAGCTGTGTGGGTGCGTAATCGCACTCTAAGCTGCGTGTGTGCATAATCGCACTCTAAACTGTGTGTGTGTGTATTCGCAGTCTAAGCTGTGTGTGCGTAATCGCACTCTCAGCTGTGTGTGCGTAATCGCACTCTAAGCTGTGTGTGTGTGTAATTGCACTCCAAGCTGTGTGTGTGCGTAATCGCACTCTAAGCTGTGTGTGCACATAATCGCACTCTAAGCTGTGCGTTTCTGCGTAATCGCACTCTAAGCTGTGCATGTGTGTGTAATCGCACTCTAAGCTGTGCATGTGTGTGTAATCGCCCTCTAAGCTGTGTGTGTAATTGCATTCTAAGCAGTGTGTGTAGACGCACTCTAAGCTGTGCGTGTAGCCGCACTGTAAGCTGTGTGTGTGCGTAATCGCACTCTAAGCTGTGTGTAATCGCACTCTAAGCTGTGCGTGCAATCGCACTCTAAGCTGTGTGTGTAATCACACTCTAAGCTGTGTGTGTGTGTAATCGCACTCTAAGATGAGTGTAATCGCACTCTAAGCTATGCGTGCAATCGCTCTGTAAGCTATGCGTGCAATCGCACTCTAAGCTGAAAGTGTAATCACATTCTAAGCTGAAAGTGTAATCACACTCTAAGCTGTGTTTAATCACACTCTAAGCTGAGGGTAATCGCACTCTAAGCTGTGTGGGTGCGTAATCGCACTCTAAGCTGTGTGTGTGTGTAATCGCACTCTAAACTGTGTGTGCGCAATCGCACTCTCAGCTGTGTGAGCGTAATCGCACTCTAAGCTGTGTGTGTGCGTAATTGCACTCCAAGCTGTGTGTGTGCGTAATCGCACTCTAAGCTGTGTGTGTGCATAATCGCACTCTAAGCTGTGCGTGTGTGCGTAATCGCACTCTAAGCTGTGCATGTGTGTGTAATCGCACTCTAAGCTGTGCATGTGTGTAATCACACTCTAAGCTGTGCGTGCGTGTGTAATCGCACTCTAAGCTCTGCGTGCGTGTGTAATCGCACTCTAAGCTGTGCTTGCGTGTGTAATCGCACTCTAAGCTGTGCGTGCGTGTGTAATCGCACTCTAAGCTCTGTGTGCGTGTGTAATCGCACTCTAAGCTGTGCGTGCATGTGTAATCGCACTCTAAGCTGTGTGTGTGTGTAATCGCACTCGAAGCTGTGCGTGTGCGCGTAATCGCACTCTAAGCTGTGTGTGTGCGTAATCGCACTCTAAGCTGTGTGTGTGCATAATCGCACTCTTAACTGTGTGTGCATAATCGCATTCTAAGCTGTGTGTGTGTGTAATCGCACTCTAAGCTGTGTGTGTGCGTAATCGCACTCTCAGCAGTGTGTGCGTAATCGCACTCTAAGCTGTGTGAGTGCGTAATCGCACTCTAAGCTGTGTTTGTGTGTAATCGCAGTCTAAGCTCTGTGTGTGTGTAATCGCACTGCAAGCTGTATGTGCAATCGCACTCTAAGCTGTGTGTGCAATCGCACTCTAGGCTGTGTGTGCAATCGCACTCTAAGTTCTGTGTGCCATGTAATTGCACTCCAGGCTGTGTGTGCCGTGTAATTGCACTCGAGGCTGTGTGTGCAATCGCACTCTAAGCTGTGCGCAATCGCACTCTAAGCTGTGTGTGCAATCGCACTCTAAGCTGTGTGTGCAATCACACTCTAAGCTGTGTGTGCAATCGCACTCTAAGCTGTGTGGGCAATCGCACTCTAAGCTGTGTGTGTAATCGCACTCAAAGCTGTGTGTGTGCGTAATCGCACTCTAAGCTGTGTGGGTGCGTAATCGCACTCTAAGCTGCGTGTGTGCATAATCGCACTCTAAACTGTGTGTGTTCGTAATCACACTCTAAGCTGTGTGTGTGTGTAATCGCAGTCTAAGCTGTGTGTGCGTAATCGCACTCTCAGCTGTGTGTGCGGAATCGCACTCTAAGCTGTGTGTGTGTGTAATTGCACTCTAAGCTGTGTGTGTGCGTAATCGCACTCTAAGCTGTGTGTGCGCATAATCGCACTCTAAGCTGTGCGTATCTGCGTAATCGCACTCTAAGCTGTGCATGTGTGTGTAATCGCACTCTAAGCTGTGCATGTGTGTGTAATCGCACTCTAAGCTGTGTGTGTGCGTAATTGCACTCTAAGCTGTGTGTGCGTAATCGCATTCTAAGCTGTGCGTGTGTGCGTAATCGAACTCTAAGCTATGCGTGTGTGTGTAATCGCACTCGAAGCTGTGCATGTGTGTAATCGCACTCTAAGAAGTGCTTGTGTGTGTAATCGCACTCTAAGCTGTGTGTGTAATCGCACTCTAAGCTGTGCGTGCGTGTGTAATTGCACTCTAAGCTCTACGTGCATGTATAATCGCACTCTAAGCTGTGCGTGCGTGTTAAATCGCACTCTAAGCTGTGCGGCGTGTGTAATCGCACTCTAAGCTGTGCGTGCATGTGTAATTGCACGCTAAGAGATGTGTGCGAGGGTAATCGCACTCTAGGCTGTGTGTGCCGTGTAATCGCACTCTAGGCTGTGTGAGCCGTGTAATCGCATTCTAGGCTGTGTGTGCAATCGCTCTCTAAGCTTTGTGTGCAATCGCACTCTAAGCTGTGTGTGCAATCGCACTCTAAGCTGTGTGTGTAATCGCCCTCTAAGCTGTGTGTGTAATTGCATTCTAAGCAGTGTGTGTAGACGCACTCTAAGCTGTGCGTGTAGCCGCACTGTAAGCTGTGTGTGTGCGTAATCGCACTCAAAGCTGTGTGTGTGCGTAATCGCACTCTAAGCTGTGTGTGTGTAATCGCACATTAAAGCTGTGTGCGTGTAATCGCACTCTAAGCTGTGTGTGTAGCCGCACTCTAAGCTGTGTGTGTAGCCGCACTCTAAGCTGTGTGAGTGCGTAATCGCACTCTAAGCTGTGTGTGTAGCCGCACTCTAAGCTGTGTGAGTGCGTAATCGCACTCTAAGCTGTGTGTGTTCGTAATCGCATTCTAAGCTGTGTGTGTGCATAATTGCACTCTAAACTTTGTGTGCGTAATCGCACTCTAAGCTGTGTGTGTGAGTAATCGCACTCTAAACTGTGTGTGCGTAATCGCACTCTCAGCTGTGCGTGCGTAATCGCACTCTAAGCTGTGTGTGTGCGTAATCGCACTCTAAGCTGTGTGTGTGCGTAATCGCACTCTAAGCTGTGGGTGTGCGTAATCGCACTCTAAGCTGTGTGTGCGTAATCGCACTCTATGCTGTGCGTGTGTGCGTAATCGCACTCTAAGCTGTGAGTGCGTGCGTAATCGCACACTAAGATGTGTGTGCAATTGCTCTCGAAGCTGTGTGTGTAATCACACTCTAAGCTGTGTGTGTGTGTAATTGCACTCGAAGATGTGTGTATGTGTAATCGCACTCTAAGCTGTCTGTGTGCGTAGTCGCACTCTAAGCTGAGTGTGTGTGTAATCGCACTTTAAGCTGTGTGTGCAATCACGCTCTAAGCTGAACGTGTAATCACACTCTAAGCTGCTAGTGGAATCACACTCTAAGCTGTGTGTGTGTTTATTCGCACTCTAAGCTGTGCTTGTGTGTGTAATCGCACTCTAAGCTGTGTGTGTAATCGCACTCTAAGCTGTGCGTGCGTGTGTAATCGCACTCTAAGCTCTACGTGCATGTGTAATCGCACTCTAAGCTGTGCGTGCGTGTTAAATCGCACTCTAAGCTGTGCGGCGTGTGTAATCGCACTCTAAGCTGTGCGTGCATGTGTAATTGCACGCTAAGAGATGTGTGCAAGGGTAATCGCACTCTAGGCTGTGTGTGCCGTGTAATCGCACTCTAGGCTGTGTGAGCCGTGTAATCGTATTCTAGGCTGTGTGCGCATAATCGCACTCTAAGCTTTGTGTGCAATCGCACTCTAAGCTGTGTGTGCAATCGCACTCTAAGCTGTGTGTGTAATCGCCCTCTAAGCTGTGTGTGTAATTGCATTCTAAGCAGTGTGTGTAGACGCACTCTAAGCTGTGCGTGTAGCCGCACTGTAAGCTGTGTGTGTGCGTAATCGCACTCTAAGCTGTGTGTGTGTAATCGCACATTAAGCTGTGTGCGTGTAATCGCACTCTAAGCTGTGTGTGTAGCCGCACTCTAAGCTGTGTGTGTAGCCGCACTCTAAGCTGTGTGAGTGCGTAATCGCACTCTAAGCTGTGTGTGTTCGTAATCGCATTCTAAGCTGTGTGTGTGCATAATTGCACTCTAAACTTTGTGTGCGTAATCGCACTCTAAGCTGTGTGTGTGTGTAATCGCACTCTAAACTGTGTGTGCGTTATCGCACTCTCAGCTGTGCGTGCGTAATCGCACTCTAAGCAGTGTGTGTGCGTAATCGCACTCTAAGCTGTGTGTGTGCGTAATCGCACTCTAAGCTGTGTGTGTGCGTAATCGCACTCTAAGCTGTGGGTGTGCATAATCGCACTCTAAGCTATGTGTGCGTAATCGCACTCTATGCTGTGCGTGTGTGCGTAATCGCACTCTAAGCTGTGAGTGCGTGCGTAATCACACTCTAAGCTGTGTGTGCAATTGCTCTCGAAGCTGTGTGTGTAATCACACTCTAAGCTGTGTGTGTGTGTAATTGCACTCGAAGCTGTGTGTATGTGTAATCGCACTCTAAGCTGTGTGTGTGCGTAGTCGCACTCTAAGCTGAGTGTGTGTGTAATCGCACTTTAAGCTGTGTGTGCAATCACGCTCTAAGCTGAAAGTGTAATCACACTCTAAGCTGCTAGTGTAATCACACTCTAAGCTGTGTGTGTGTGTAATCGCACTCTAAGCTGTGTGTAATCGCACTCTAAGCTGTGCGTGCAATCGCACTCTAAGCTGTGTGTGTAATCACACTCTAAGCTGTGTGTGTGTGTAATCGCACTCTTAGGTGAGTGTAATCGCACTCTAAGTTATGCGTGCAATCGCACTGTAAGCTATGCGTGCAATCACACTCTAAGCTGAAAGTGTAATCACATTCTAAGCTGAAAGTGTAATCACACTCTAAACTGTGTTTAATCACACTCTAAGCTGTGTGTAATCGCACTCTATGCTGTGTGTGCAATCGCACTCTAAGCTGTGTGGGTGCATAATCGCACTCTAAGCTGTGTGTGTGCATAATCGCACTCTAAACTGTGTGTGTTCGTAATCGCACTCTAAGCTGTGTGTGTGTGTAATCGCACTCTAAACTGTGTGTGCGTAATCGCAATCTCAGCTGTGTGTGTGTAATCGCACTCTAAGCTGTGTGTGTGCGTAATTGCACTCCAAGCTGTATGTGTGCGTAATCGCACTCTAAGCTGTGTGTGTGCATAATCGCACTCTAAGCTGTGCGTGTGTGCGTAATCGCACTCTAAGCTGTGCATGTGTGTGTAATCGCACTCTAAGCTGTGCGTGTGTGTAATCGCACTCTAAGCTGTGCGTGCGTGTGTAATCGCACTCTAAGCTCTGCGTGCGTGTGTAATCGCACTCTAAGCTGTGCGTGCATGTGTAATCGCAATCTAAGCTCTGCGTGCGTGTGTAATCGCACTCTAAGCTGTGCGTGCGTGTGTAATCGCACTCTAAGAGGTGAGTGCGAGGGTAATCACACTCTAGGCCGTGTGTGCCGTGTAATCATACTCTAGGCTGTGTGTGCCGTGTAATCGCACTCTAGGCTGTGTGTGCCGTGTAATCGCACTCTAGGCTGTGTGTGCAATCGCACTCTAAGATTTGTGTGCAATCGCACTCTAAGCTGTGTGTGCAATCACACTCTAAGCTGTGTGTGCAATCGCACTCTAAGTTGTGTGTGTGCGTAATCGCATTCCAAGCTGTGTGTGCGCGTAATTGCACTCTAAGCTGTGTGTGCGTAATCGCACTCTAAGCTGTGCGTGTGTGCGTAATTGTACTCTAAGCTATGCGTGTGTGTGTAATCGCACTCTAAGCTGTGCGTGTGTGCAATCGCACTCCAAGCTGTGTGTGCAATCGCACTCTAAGCTGTGTGTGTAATCGCACTCTAAGCTGTGTGTGTAATCGCCCTCTAAGCTGTGTGTGTAATTGCATTCTAAGTTGTGTGTGCAATCACACTCTAAGCTGTGAATGTGTGTGTAATTGCACTCTAAGTTCTGTGTGTGTGTGTAATCGCACTCTAAGCTGTATGTGCAATCGCACTCTAAAGCGTGTGTGTGTGTAATCGCACATTAAGCTGTGTGTGTGTAATCGCACATTAAGCTGTGTGTGTGTAATCGCACTCTAAGCTGTGTGTGTGGCCGCACTCTAAGCTGTGTGTGTAGCCGCACTCTAAGCTGTGTGTGTGCGTAATCGCACTCTAAGCTGTGTGTGTGCGTAATCGCACTCTAAGATGTGCATGTGTGTAATCGCACTCTAAGCTGTGCGTGTGTGCGTAATGGCACTCTAAGCTGTGTTTGTGTGTAATCGCACTCTAAGCTCTGTGAATGTGTAATCGCACTGCAAGCTGTATGTGCAATCGCACTCTAAGCTGTGTGTGCAATCGCACTCTAGGCTGTGTGTGCAATCGCACTCTAAGCTGTGTGTGCCATGTAATTGCACTCCAGGCTGTGTGTGCCGTGTAATCGCACTCGAGGCTGTGTGTGCAATCGCACTCTAAGCTGTGCGCAATCGCACTCTAAGCTGTGTGTGCAATCGCACTCTAAGCTGTGTGTGCAATCGCACTCTAAGCTGTGTGGGCAATCGCACTCTAAGCTGTGCGTGTAATCGCACTCTAAGCTGTGTGTAATTGCCCTCTAAACTGTGTGTGTAATTGCATTCCAAGCTGTGTGTGTAGCCGCACTCTAAGCTGTGTGTGTAGCCGCACTCAAAGCTGTGTGTGTGCGTATTCGCACTCTAAGCTGTGTGGGTGCGTAATCGCACTCTAAGCTGTGTGGGTGCATAATCGCACTCTAAACTGTGTGTGTGTGTAATCGCAGTCTAAGCTGTGTGTGCGTAATCGCACTCTCAGCTGTGTGTGCATAATCGCACTCTAAGGTGTGTGTGTGTAATTGCACTCCAAGCTGTGTGTGTGCGTAATCGCACTCTAAACTGTGTGTGCGCATAATCGCACTCTAAGCTGTGCGTTTCTGCGTAATCGCACTCTAAGTTGAGCATGTGTGTGTAATCGCACTCTAAGCTGTGCATGTGTGTGTAATCGCACTCTAAGCTGTGTGTGTGCGTAATCGCACTCTAAGCTGTGTGTGCGTAATCGCATTCTAAGCTGTGCGTGTGTGTGTAATCGAACTCTAAGCTATGCGTGTGTGTGTAATCGCACTCGAAGCTGTGCGTGTGTGTAATCGCACTCTAAGCTGTGCGTGTGTGTGTAATCGCACTCTAAGCTTTGTGTGTAATCGCACTCTAAGCTGTGCGTGCGTGTGTAATCGCACTCTAAGCCCTGCGTGCATGTTTAATCACACTCTAAGCTGTGCGTGCGTGTTAAATCGCACTCTAAGCTGTGCGGCGTATGTAATCGCACTCTACGCTGTGCGTGCATGTGTAATTGCACGCTAAGAGATGTGTGCGAGGGTAATCGCACTCTAGGCTGTGTGTGCCGTGTAATCGCACTCTAGGCTGTGTGTGCCGTGTAATCGCATTCTAGGCTGTGTGTGCAATCGCACTTTAAGCTTTGTGTGCAATCGCACTCTAAGCTGTGTGTGCAATCGCACTCTAAGCTTTGTGTGTAATCGCCCTCTAAGCTGTGTGTGTAATTGCATTCTAAGCAGTGTGTGTAGACGCACTCTAAGCTGTGTGTGTGCATAATCGCACTCTAAACTCTGTGTGCGTAATCGCACTCTAAGCTGTGCGTGTGTGTAATCGCACTCTAAACTGTGTGTAATCGCAATCTAAGCTGTGTGTGTAATCGCACTCTAAGCTGTGTGTGTAATCGCCCTCTAAGCTGTGTGTGTAATTGCATTCTAAGTTGTGTGTGCAATCACACTCTAAGCTGTGAATGTGTGTGTAATTGCACTCTAAGTTCTGTGTGTGTGTGTAATCGCACTCTAAGCTGTATGTGCAATCGCACTCTAAAGCGTGTGTGTGTGTAATCGCACATTAAGCTGTGTGTGTGTAATCGCACATTAAGCTGTGTGTGTGTAATCGCACTCTAAGCTGTGTGTGTGGCCGCACTCTAAGCTGTGTGTGTAGCCGCACTCTAAGCTGTGTGTGTGCGTAATCGCACTCTAAGCTGTGTGTGTGCGTAATCGCACTCTAAGATGTGCATGTGTGTAATCGCACTCTAAGCTGTGCGTGTGTGCGTAATGGCACTCTAAGCTGTGTTTGTGTGTAATCGCACTCTAAGCTCTGTGAATGTGTAATCGCACTGCAAGCTGTATGTGCAATCGCACTCTAAGCTGTGTGTGCAATCGCACTCTAGGCTGTGTGTGCAATCGCACTCTAAGCTGTGTGTGCCATGTAATTGCACTCCAGGCTGTGTGTGCCGTGTAATCGCACTCGAGGCTGTGTGTGCAATCGCACTCTAAGCTGTGCGCAATCGCACTCTAAGCTGTGTGTGCAATCGCACTCTAAGCTGTGTGTGCAATCGCACTCTAAGCTGTGTGGGCAATCGCACTCTAAGCTGTGCGTGTAATCGCACTCTAAGCTGTGTGTAATTGCCCTCTAAGCTGTGTGTGTAATTGCATTCCAAGCTGTGTGTGTAGCCGCACTCTAAGCTGTGTGTGTAGCCGCACTCAAAGCTGTGTGTGTGCGTATTCGCACTCTAAGCTGTGTGGGTGCGTAATCGCACTCTAAGCTGCGTGTGTGCATAATCGCACTCTAAACTGTGTGTGTGAGTAATCGCAGTCTAAGCTGTGTGTGCGTAATCGCACTCTCAGCTGTGTGTGCATAATCGCACTCTAAGGTGTGTGTGTGTAATTGCACTCCAAGCTGTGTGTGTGCGTAATCGCACTCTAAGCTGTGTGTGCGCATAATCGCACTCTAAGCTGTGCGTTTCTGCGTAATCGCACTCTAAGTTGAGCATGTGTGTGTAATCGCACTCTAAGCTGTGCATGTGTGTGTAATCGCACTCTAAGCTGTGTGTGTGCGTAATCGCACTCTAAGCTGTGTGTGCGTAATCGCATTCTAAGCTGTGCGTGTGTGTGTAATCGAACTCTAAGCTATGCGTGTGTGTGTAATCGCACTCGAAGCTGTGCGTGTGTGTAATCGCACTCTAAGCTGTGCGTGTGTGTGTAATCGCACTCTAAGCTTTGTGTGTAATCGCACTCTAAGCTGTGCGTGCGTGTGTAATCGCACTCTAAGCTCTGCGTGCATGTGTAATCACACTCTAAGCTGTGCGTGCGTGTTAAATCGCACTCTAAGCTGTGCGGCGTGTGTAATCGCACTCTACGCTGTGCGTGCATGTGTAATTGCACGCTAAGAGATGTGTGCAAGGGTAATCGCACTCTAGGCTGTGTGTGCCGTGTAATCGCACTCTAGGCTGTGTGTGCCGTGTAATCGCATTCTAGGCTGTGTGTGCAATCGCACTTTAAGCTTTGTGTGCAATCGCACTCTAAGCTGTGTGTGCAATCGCACTCTAAGCTTTGTGTGTAATCGCCCTCTAAGCTGTGTGTGTAATTGCATTCTAAGCAGTGTGTGTAGACGCACTCTAAGCTGTGTGTGTGCATAATCGCACTCTAAACTCTGTGTGCGTAATCGCACTCTAAGCTGTGTGTGTGTGTAATCGCACTCTAAGCTGTGTGTAATCGCACTCTAAGCTGTGCGTGCAATCGCACTCTAAGCTGTGTGTGTAATCACACTCTAAGCTGTGTGTGTGTGTAATCGCACTCTAAGATGAGTGTAATCGCACTCTAAGCTATGCGTGCAATCGCACTGTAAGCTATGCTTGCAATCGCACTCTAAGCTGAAAGTGTAATCACATTCTAAGCTGAAAGTGTAATCACACTCTAAGCTGTGTTTAATCACACTCTAAGCTGAGGGTAATCGCACTCTAAGCTGTGTGGGTGCGTAATCGCACTCTAAGCTGAGTGTGTGTGTAATCGCACTCTAAACTGTGTGTGCGCAATCGCACTCTAAGCTGTGTGTGCGTAATCGCACTCTAAGCTGTGTGTGTGCGTAATTGCACTCCAAGCTGTGTGTGTGCGTAATCGCACTCTAAGCTGTGTGTGTGCATAATCGCACTCTAAGCTGTGCGTGTGTGCATAATCGCACTCTAAGCTGTGCATGTGTGTGTAATCGCACTCTAAGCTGTGCATGTGTGTAATCACACTCTAAGCTGTGCGTGCGTGTGTAATCGCACTCTAAGCTCTGCGTGCGTGTGTAATCGCACTCTAAGCTGTGCTTGCGTGTGTAATCGCACTCTAAGCTGTGCGTGCGTGTGTAATCGCACTCTAAGCTCTGCGTGCGTGTGTAATCGCACTCTAAGCTGTGCGTGCGTGTGTAATCGCACTCTAAGCTGTGTGTGTGTGTAATCGCACTCTAAGCTGTGCGTGTGTGCGTAATCGCACTCTAAGCTGTGTGTGTGCGTAATCGCACTCTAAGCTATGTGTGTGCATAATCGCACTCTAAACTGTGTGTGCATAATCGCATTCTAAGCTGTGTGTGTGTGTAATCGCACTCTAAGCTGTGTGTGTGCGTAATCGCACTCTCAGCTGTGTGTGCGTAATCGCACTCTAAGCTGTGTGAGTGCGTAATCGCACTCTAAGCTGTGTTTGTGTGTAATCGCACTCTAAGCTCTGTGTGTGTGTAATCGCACTGCAAGCTGTATGTGCAATCGCACTCTAAGCTGTGTGTGCAATCGCACTCTAGGCTGTGTGTGCAATCGCACTCTAAGTTCTGTGTGCCATGTAATTGCACTCCAGGCTGTGTGTGCCGTGTAATCGCACTCGAGGCTGTGTGTGCAATCGCACTCTAAGCTGTGCGCAATCGCACTCTAAGCTGTGTGTGCAATCGCACTCTAAGCTGTGTGTGCAATCACACTCTAAGCTGTGTGTGCAATCGCACTCTAAGCTGTGTGGGCAATCGCACTCTAAGCTGTGTGTGTAATCGCACTCAAAGCTGTGTGTGTGCGTAATCGCACTCTAAGCTGTGTGGGTGCGTAATCGCACTCTAAGCTGCGTGTGTGCATAATCGCACTCTAAACTGTGTGTGTTCGTAATCACACTCTAAGCTGTGTGTGTGTGTAATCGCAGTCTAAGCTGTGTGTGCGTAATCGCACTCTCAGCTGTGTGTGCGTAATCGCACTCTAAGCTGTGTGTGTGTGTAATTGCACTCCAAGCTGTGTGTGTGCGTAATCGCACTCTAAGCTGTGTGTGCGCATAATCGCACTCTAAGCTGTGCGTTTCTGCGTAATCGCACTCTAAGCTGTGCATGTGTGTGTAATCGCACTCTAAGCTGTGCATGTGTGTGTAATCGCACTCTAAGCTGCGTGTGTGCGTAATTGCACTCTAAGCTGTGTGTGCGTAATCGCATTCTAAGCTGTGCGTGTGTGCGTAATCGAACTCTAAGCTATGCGTGTGTGTGTAATCGCACTCGAAGCTGTGCGTGTGTGTAATCGCACTCTAAGCTGTGCTTGTGTGTGTAATCGCACTCTAAGCTGTGTGTGTAATCGCACTCTAAGCTGTGCGTGCGTGTGTAATCGCACTCTAAGCTCTACGTGCATGTGTAATCGCACTCTAAGCTGTGCGTGCGTGTTAAATCGCACTCTAAGCTGTGCGGCGTGTGTAATCGCACTCTAAGCTGTGCGTGCATGTGTAATTGCATGCTAAGAGATGTGTGCGAGGGTAATCGCACTCTAGGCTGTGTGTGCCGTGTAATCGCACTCTAGGCTGTGTGAGCCGTGTAATCGCATTCTAGGCTGTGTGTGCAATCGCACTCTAAGCTTTGTGTGCAATCGCACTCTAAGCTGTGTGTGCAATCGCACTCTAAGCTGTGTGTGTAATCGCCCTCTAAGCTGTGTGTGTAATTGCATTCTAAGCAGTGTGTGTAGACGCACTCTAAGCTGTGCGTGTAGCCGCACTGTAAGCTGTGTGTGTGCGTAATCGCACTCAAAGCTGTGTGTGTGTAATCGCACATTAAAGCTGTGTGCGTGTAATCGCACTCTAAGCTGTGTGTGTAGCCGCACTCTAAGCTGTGTGTGTAGCCGCACTCTAAGCTGTGTGAGTGCGTAATCGCACTCTAAGCTGTGTGTGTAGCCACACTCTAAGCTGTGTGAGTGCGTAATCGCACTCTAAGCTGTGTGTGTTCGTAATCGCATTCTAAGCTGTGTGTGTGTGTAATTGCACTCCAAGCTGTGTGTGTGCGTAATCGCACTCTAAGCTGTGTGTGCGCATAATCGCACTCTAAGCTGTGCGTTTCTGCGTAATCGCACTCTAAGCTGTGCATGTGTGTGTAATCGCACTCTAAGCTGTGCATGTGTGTGTAATCGCACTCTAAGCTGTGTGGGTGCGTAATTGCACTCTAAGCTGTGTGTGCGTAATCGCATTCTAAGCTGTGCGTGTGTGCGTAATCGAACTCTAAGCTATGCGTGTGTGTGTAATCGCACTCGAAGCTGTGCATGTGTGTAATCGCACTCTAAGAAGTGCTTGTGTGTGTAATCGCACTCTAAGCTGTGTGTGTAATCGCACTCTAAGCTGTGCGTGCGTGTGTAATTGCACTCTAAGCTCTACGTGCATGTATAATCGCACTCTAAGCTGTGCGTGCGTGTTAAATCGCACTCTAAGCTGTGCGGCGTGTGTAATCGCACTCTAAGCTGTGCGTGTAATCGCACTCTAAGCTGTGTGTGTAGCCGCACTCTAAGCTGTGTGTGTAGCCGCACTCTAAGCTGTGTGAGTGCGTAATCGCACTCTAAGCTGTGTGTGTAGCTGCACTCTAAGCTGTGTGAGTGCGTAATCGCACTCTAAGCTGTGTGTGCTCGTAATCGCATTCTAAGCTGTGTGTGTGCATAATTGCACTCTAAACTTTGTGTGCGTAATCGCACTCTAAGCTGTGTGTGTGTGTAATCGCACTCTAAACTGTGTGTGCGTAATCGCACTCTCAGCTGTGCGTGCGTAATCGCACTCTAAGCTCTGTGTGTGCGTAATCGCACTCTAAGCTGTGTGTGTGCGTAATCGCACTCTAAGCTGTGGGTGTGCGTAATCGCACTCTAAGCTGTGTGTGCGTTATCGCACTCTATGCTGTGCGTGTGTGTGTAATCGCACTCTAAGCTGTGAGTGCGTGCATAATCGCACCCTAAGATGTGTGTGCAATTGCTCTCGAAGCTGTGTGTGTAATCACACTCTAAGCTGTGTGTGTGTGTAATTGCACTCGAAGCTGTGTGTATGTGTAATCGCACTCTAAGCTGTGTGTGCAATCACGCTCTAAGCTGAAAGTGTAATCACACTCTAAGCTGCTAGTGTAATCACACTCTAAGCTGTGTGTGTGTGTAATCGCACTCTAAGCTGTGTGTGTGTGTAATCGCACTCTAAGCTGTGCTTGTGTGTGTAATCGCACTCTAAGCTGTGTGTGTAATCGCACTCTAAGCTGTGCGTGTGTGTGTAATCGCACTCTAAGCTCTACGTGCATGTGTAATCGCACTCTAAGCTGTGCGTGTGTGTTAAATCGCACTCTAAGCTGTGCGGCGTGTGTAATCGCACTCTAAGCTATGCGTGCATGTGTAATTGCACGCTAAGAGATGTGTGCGAGGGTAATCGCACTCTAGGCTGTGTGTGCCGTGTAATCGCACTCTAGGCTGTGTGAGCCGTGTAATCGTATTCTAGGCTGTGTGTGCAATCGCACTCTAAGCTTTGTGTGCAATCGCACTCTAAGCTGTGTGTGCAATCGCACTCTAAGCTGTGTGTGTAATCGCCCTCTAAGCTGTGTGTGTAATTGCATTCTAAGCAGTGTGTGTAGACGCACTCTAAGCTGTGCGTGTAGCCGCACTGTAAGCTGTGTGTGTGCGTAATCGCACTCAAAGCTGTGTGTGTGCGTAATCGCACTCTAAGCTGTGTGTGTGTAATCGCACATTAAGCTGTGTGCGTGTAATCGCACTCTAAGCTGTGTGTGTAGCCGCACTCTAAGCTGTGTGTGTAGCCGCACTCTAAGCTGTGTGAGTGCGTAATCGCACTCTAAGCTGTGTGTATAGCCGCACTCTAAGCTGTGTGAGTGCGTAATCGCACTCTAAGCTGTGTGTGTTCGTAATCGCATTCTAAGCTGTGTGTGTGCATAATTGCACTCTAAACTTTGTGTGCGTAATCGCACTCTAAGCTGTGTGTGTGTGTAATCGCACTCTAAACTGTGTGTGCGTTATCGCACTCTCAGCTGTGCGTGCGTAATCGCACTCTAAGCTGTGTGTGTGCGTAATCGCACTCTAAGCTGTGGGTGTGCGTAATCGCACTCTAAGCTGTGTGTGCGTAATCGCACTCTATGCTGTGCGTGTGTGCGTAATCGCACTCTAAGCTGTGAGTGCGTGCGTAATCGCACTCTAAGCTGTGTGTGCAATTGCTCTCGAAGCTGTGTGTGTAATCACACTCTAAGCTGTGTGTGTGTGTAATTGCACTCGAAGCTGTGTGTATGTGTAATCGCACTCTAAGCTGTGTGTGTGCGTAGTCGCACTCTAAGCTGAGTGTGTGTGTAATCGCACTTTAAGCTGTGTGTGCAATCACGCTCTAAGCTGAAAGTGTAATCACACTCTAAGCTGCTAGTGTAATCACACTCTAAGCTGTGTGTGTGTGTAATCGCACTCTAAGCTGTGTGTAATCGCACTCTAAGCTGTGCGTGTAATCGCAATCTAAGCTGTGTGTGTAATCACACTCTAAGCTGTGTGTGTGTGTAATCGCACTCTTAGATGAGTGTAATCGCACTCTAAGTTATGCGTGCAATCGCACTGTAAGCTATGCGTGCAATCGCACTCTAAGCTGAAAGTGTAATCACATTCTAAGCTGAAAGTGTAATCACACTCTAAGCTGTGTTTAATCACACTCTAAGCTGTGTGTAATCGCACTCTATGCTGTGTGTGCAATCGCACTCGAAGCTGTGTGGGTGCATAATCGCACTCTAAGCTGTGTGTGTGCATAATTGCACTCTAAACTGTGTGTGTTCGTAATCGCACTCTAAGCTGTGTGTGTGTGTAATCGCACTCTAAACTGTGTGTGCGTAATCGCAATCTCAGCTGTGTGTGCGTAATCGCACTCTAAGCTGTGTGTGTGCGTAATTGCACTCCAAGCTGTGGGTGGGCGTAATCGCACTCTAAGCTGTGTGTGTGCATAATCGCACTCTAAGCTGTGCGTGTGTGCGTAATCGCACTCTAAGCTGTGCATGTGTGTGTAATCGCACTCTAAGCTGTGCGTGTGTGTAATCGCACTCTAAGCTGTGCGTGCGTGTGTAATCGCACTCTAAGTTCTGCGTGCGTGTGTAATCGCACTCTAAGCTGTGCGTGCGTGTGTAATCGCAATCTAAGCTCTGCGTGCGTGTGTAATCGCACTCTAAGCTGTGCGTGCGTGTGTAATCGCACTCTAAGAGGTGAGTGCGAGGGTAATCACACTCTAGGCCGTGTGTGCCGTGTAATCATACTCTAGGCTGTGTGTGCCGTGTAATCGCACTCTAGGCTGTGTGTGCCGTGTAATCGCACTCTAGGCTGTGTGTGCAATCGCACTCTAAGATTTGTGTGCAATCGCACTCTAAGCTGTGTGTGCAATCACACTCTAAGCTGTGTGTGCAATCGCACTCTAAGTTGTGTGTGTGCGTAATCGCATTCCAAGCTGTGTGTGCGCGTAATTGCACTCTAAGCTGTGTGTGCGTAATCGCACTCTAAGCTGTGCGTGTGTGCGTAATTGTACTCTAAGTTATGCGTGTGTGTGTAATCGCACTCTAAGCTGTGCGTGTGTGCAATCACACTCCAAGCTGTGTGTGCAATCGCACTCTAAGCTGTTTGTGTAATCGCACTCTAAGCTGTGTGTGTAATCGCCCTCTAAGCTGTGTGTGTAATTGCATTCTAAGTTGTGTGTGCAATCACACTCTAAGCTGTGAATGTGTGTGTAATTGCACTCTAAGTTCTGTATGTGTGTGTAATCGCACTCTAAGCTGTATGTGCAATCGCACTCTAAAGCGTGTGTGTGTGTAATCGCACATTAAGCTGTGTGTGTGTAATCGCACATTAAGCTGTGTGTGTGTAATCGCACTCTAAGCTGTGTGTGTGGCCGCACTCTAAGCTGTGTGTGTAGCCACACTCTAAGCTGTGTGTGTGCGTAATCGCACTCTAAGCTGTGTGTGTGCGTAATCGCACTCTAAGATGAGCATGTGTGTAATCGCACTCTAAGCTGTGCGTGTGTGCGTAATGGCACTCTAAGCTGTGTTTGTGTGTAATCGCACTCTAAGCTCTGTGAATGTGTAATCGCACTGCAAGCTGTATGTGCAATCGCACTCTAAGCTGTGTGTGCAATCGCACTCTGGGCTGTGTGTGCAATCGCACTCTAAGCTGTGTGTGCCATGTAATTGCACTCCAGGCTGTGTGTGCCGTGTAATCGCACTCGAGGCTGTGTGTGCAATCGCACTCTAAGCTGTGCGCAATCGCACTCTAAGCTGTGTGTGCAATCGCACTCTAAGCTGTGTGTGCAATCACACTCTAAGCTGTGTGTGCAATCGCACTCTAAGCTGTGTGGGCAATCGCACTCTAAGCTGTGCGTGTAATCGCACTCTAAGCTGTGTGTAATCGCCCTCTAAGCTGTGTGTGTAATTGCATTCCAAGCTGTGTGTGTAGCCGCACTCTAAGCTGTGTGTGTAGCCGCACTCAAAGCTGTGTGTGTGCGTATTCGCACTCTAAGCTGTGTGGGTGCGTAATCGCACTCTAAGCTGCGTGTGTGCATAATCGCACTCTAAACTGTGTGTGTTCGTAATCGCACTCTAAGCTGTGTGTGTGTGTAATCGCAGTCTAAGCTGTGTGTGCGTAATCGCACACTCAGCTGTGTGTGCATAATCGCACTCTAAGGTGTGTGTGTGTGTAATTGCACTCCAAGCTGTGTGTGTGCGTAATCGCACTCTAAGCTGTGTGTGCGCATAATCGCACTCTAAGCTGTGCGTTTCTGCGTAATCGCACTCTAAGTTGTGCATGTGTGTGTAATCGCACTCTAAGCTGTGCATGTGTGTGTAATCGCACTCTAAGCTGTGTGTGTGCGTAATCGCACTCTAAGCTGTGTGTGCGTAATCGCATTCTAAACTGTGCGTGTGTGTGTAATCGAACTCTAAGCTATGCGTGTGTGTGTAATCGCACTCGAAGTTGTGCGTGTGTGTAATCGCACTCTAAGCTGTGCGTGTGTGTGTAATCGCACTCTAAGCTTTGTGTGTAATCGCACTCTAAGCTGTGCGTGCGTGTTTAATCGCACTCTAAGCTCTGCGTGCATGTGTAATCACACTCTAAGCTGTGCGTGCGTGTTAAATCGCACTCTAAGCTGTGCGGCGTGTGTAATCGCACTCTACGCTGTGCGTGCATGTGTAATTGCACGCTAAGAGATGTGTGCGAGGGTAATCGCACTCTAGGCTGTGTGTGCCGTGTAATCGCACTCTAGGCTGTGTGTGCCGTGTAATCGCATTCTAGGCTGTGTGTGCAATCGCACTTTAAGCTTTGTGTGCAATCGCACTCTAAGCTGTGTGTGCAATCGCACTCTAAGCTTTGTGTGTAATCGCCCTCTAAGCTGTGTGTGTAATTGCATTCTAAGCAGTGTGTGTAGACGCACTCTAAGCTGTGTGTGTGCATAATCGCACTCTAAACTCTGTGTGCGTAATCGCACTCTAAGCTGTGTGTGTGTGTAATCGCACTCTAAGCTGTGTGTAATCGCACTCTAAGCTGTGCGTGCAATCGCACTCTAAGCTGTGTGTGTAATCACACTCTAAGCTGTGTGTGTGTGTAATCGCACTCTAAGATGAGTGTAATCGCACTCTAAGCTATGCGTGCAATCGCTCTGTAAGCTATGCGTGCAATCGCACTCTAAGCTGAAAGTGTAATCACATTCTAAGCTGAAAGTGTAATCACACTCTAAGCTGTGTTTAATCACACTCTAAGCTGAGGGTAATCGCACTCTAAGCTGTGTGGGTGCGTAATCGCACTCTAAGCTGTGTGTGTGTGTAATCGCACTCTAAACTGTGTGTGCGCAATCGCACTCTCAGCTGTGTGTGCGTAATCGCACTCTAAGCTCTGTGTGTGCGTAATTGCACTCCAAGCTGTGTGTGTGCGTAATCGCACTCTAAGCTGTGTGTGTGCATAATCGCACTCTAAGCTGTGCGTGTGTGCGTAATCGCACTCTAAGCTGTGCATGTGTGTGTAATCGCACTCTAAGCTGTGCATGTGTGTAATCACACTCTAAGCTGTGCGTGCGTGTGTAATCGCACTCTAAGATCTGCGTGCGTGTGTAATCGCACTCTAAGCTGTGCTTGCGTGTGTAATCGCACTCTAAGCTGTGCGTGCGTGTGTAATCGCACTCTAAGCTCTGTGTACGTGTGTAATCGCACTCTAAGCTGTGCGTGCGTGTGTAATCGCACTCTAAGCTGTGTGTGTGTGTAATCGCACTCTAAGCTGTGCGTGTGTGCGTAATCGCACTCTAAGCTGTGTGTGTGCGTAATCGCACTCTAAGCTGTGTGTGTGCATAATCGCACTCTAAACTGTGTGTGCATAATCGCATTCTAAGCTGTGTGTGTGTGTAATCGCACTCTAAGCTGTGTGTGTGCGTAATCGCACTCTCAGCTGTGTGTGCGTAATCGCACTCTAAGCTGTGTGAGTGCGTAATCGCACTCTAAGCTGTGTTTGAGTGTAATCGCACTCTAAGCTCTGTGTGTGTGTAATCGCACTGCAAGCTGTATGTGCAATCGCACTCTAAGCTGTGTGTGCAATCGCACTCTAGGCTGTGTGTGCAATCGCACTCTAAGTTCTGTGTGCCATGTAATTGCACTCCAGGCTGTGTGTGCCGTGTAATCGCACTCGAGGCTGTGTGTGCAATCGCACTCTAAGCTGTGCGCAATCGCACTCTAAGCTGTGTGTGCAATCGCACTCTAAGCTGTGTGTGCAATCACACTCTAAGCTGTGTGTGCAATCGCACTCTAAGCTGTGTGGGCAATCGCACTCTAAGCTGTGTGTGTGCATAATCGCACTCTAAACTGTGTGTGTTCGTAATCACACTATAAGCTGTGTGTGTGTGTAATCGCAGTCTAAGCTGTGTGTGCGTAATCGCACTCTCAGCTGTGTGTGCGTAATCGCACTCTAAGCTGTGTGTGTGTGTAATTGCACTCCAAGCTGTGTGTGTGCGTAATCGCACTCAAAGCTGTGCGTGCGCATAATCGCACTCTAAGCTGTGCGTTTCTGCGTAATCGCACTCTAAGCTGTGCATGTGTGTGTAATCGCACTCTAAGCTGTGTGTGTGCGTAATTGCACTCTAAGCTGTGTGTGCGTAATCGCATTCTAAGCTGTGCGTGTGTGCGTAATCGAACTCTAAGCTATGCGTGTGTGTGTAATCGCACTCGAAGCTGTGCGTGTGTGTAATCGCACTCTAAGCTGTGCTTGTGTGTGTAATCGCACTCTAAGCTGTGTGTGTAATCGCACTCTAAGCTGTGCGTGCGTGTGTAATCGCACTCTAAGCTCTACGTGCATGTGTAATCGCACTCTAAGCTGTGCGTGCGTGTTAAATCGCACTCTAAGCTGTGCGGCGTGTGTAATCGCACTCTAAGCTGTGCGTGCATGTGTAATTGCACGCTAAGAGATGTGTGCGAGGGTAATCGCACTCTAGGCTGTGTGTGCCGTGTAATCGCATTCTAGGCTGTGTGTGCAATCGCACTCTAAGCTTTGTGTGCAATCGCACTCTAAGCTTTGTGTGCAATCGCACTCTAAGCTGTGTGTGTAATCGCCCTCTAAGCTGTGTGTGTAATTGCATTCTAAGCAGTGTGTGTAGACGCACTCTAAGCTGTGCGTGTAGCCGCACTGTAAGCTGTGTGTGTGCGTAATCGCACTCAAAGCTGTGTGTGTGCGTAATCGCACTCTAAGCTGTGTGTGTGTAATCGCACATTAAAGCTGTGTGCGTGTAATCGCACTCTAAGCTGTGTGTGTAGCCGCACTCTAAGCTGTGTGTGTAGCCGCACTCTAAGCTGTGTGAGTGCGTAATCGCACTCTACGCTGTGTGTGTAGCCGCACTCTAAGCTGTGTGAGTGCGTAATCGCACTCTAAGCTGTGTGTGTTCGTAATCGCATTCTAAGCTGTGTGTGTGCATAATTGCACTCTAAACTTTGTGTGCGTAATCACACTCTAAGCTGTGTGTGTGTGTAATCGCACTCTAAACTGTGTGTGCGTAATTGCACTCTCAGCTGTGCGTGCGTAATCGCACTCTAAGCTGTGTGTGTGCATAATCGCACTCTAAGCTGTGTGTGTGCGTAATCGCACTCTAAGCTGTGGGTGTGCGTAATCGCACTCTAAGCTGTGTGTGCGTAATCGCACTCTATGCTGTGCGTGTGTGCGTAATCGCACTCTAAGCTGTGAGTGCGTGCGTAATCGCACTCTAAGCTGTGTGTGCAATTGCTCTCGAAGCTGTGTGTGTAATCACACTCTATGCTGTGTGTTTGTGTAATTGCACTCGAAGCTGTGTGTATGTGTAATCGCACTCTAAGCTGTCTGTGTGCGTAGTCGCACTCTAAGCTGAGTGTGTGTGTAATCGCACTTTAAGCTGTGTGTGCAATCACGCTCTAAGCTGAAAGTGTAATCACACTCTAAGCTGCTAGTGTAATCACACTCTAAGCTGTGTGTGTGTGTAATCGCACTCTACGCTCTGCGTGCATGTGTAATTGCACGCTAAGAGATGTGTGCGAGGGTAATCGCACTCTAGGCTGTGTGTGCCGTGTAATCGCACTCTAGGCTGTGTGTGCCGTGTAATCGCATTCTAGGCTGTGTGTGCAATCGCACTTTAAGCTTTGTGTGCAATCGCACTCTAAGCTGTGTGTGCAATCGCACTCTAAGCTTTGTGTGTAATCGCCCTCTAAGCTGTGTGTGTAATTGCATTCTAAGCAGTGTGTGTAGACGCACTCTAAGCTGTGTGTGTGCATAATCGCACTCTAAACTCTGTGTGCGTAATCGCACTCTAAGCTGTGTGTGTGTGTAATCGCACTCTAAGCTGTGTGTGCGTAATCGCACTCTCAGCTGTGCATGCGTAATCGCACTCTAAGCTGTGTGTGTGCGTTATCGCACTCTAAGCTGTGTGTGTGCGTAATCGCACTCTAAGCTGTGCGTGTGTGCGTAATCGCACTCTAAGCTGTGAGTGTGTGCGTAATCGCACTCTAAGCTATGCGTGTGTGCGTACTCGCACTCTAAGCTGTGTGTGTGTGTAATCGCAGTCTAAGCTGTGCGTGTGTGTGTAATCGCACTCTAAGCTATGTGTGTGTAATCGCACTCTAAGCTGTGCGTGCGTGTGTAATCGCACTCTAAGCTCTGCGTGCGTGTGTAATCGCACTCTAAGCTGTGTTTGCATGTGTAATCGCACTCTAAGCTGTGCGTGCATGTGTAATCGCACTCTAAGCTGTGCGGCGTGTGTAATCGCTCTCTAAGAGGTTTGTGCGAGGGTATTCGCACTCTAGGCTGTTTGTGCCGTGTAATCGCACTCTAGGCTGTGTGTGCAATCGCACTTTAAGCTTTGTGTGCAATCGCACTCTAAGCTGTGTGTGCAATCGCACTCTAAGCTTTGTGTGTAATCGCCCTCTAAGCTGTGTGTGTAATTGCATTCTAAGCAGTGTGTGTAGACGCACTCTAAGCTGTGTGTGTGCATAATCGCACTCTAAACTCTGTGTGCGTAATCGCACTCTAAGCTGTGTGTGTGTGTAATCGCACTCTAAGCTGTGTGTGCGTAATCGCACTCTCAGCTGTGCATGCGTAATCGCACTCTAAGCTGTGTGTGTGCGTTATCGCACTCTAAGCTGTGTGTGTGCGTAATCGCAATCTAAGCTGTGTGTGTGCGTAATCGCACTCTAAGCTGTGGGTGTGCGTAATCGCACTCTAAGCTGTGTGTGCGTAATCGCACTCTAAGCTGTGCGTGTGTGCGTAATCGCACTCTAAGCTGTGAGTGTGTGCGTAATCGCACTCTAAGCTATGCGTGTGTGCGTAATCGCACTCTAAGCTGTGTGTGTGTGTAATCGCAGTCTAAGCTGTGCGTGTGTGTGTAATCGCACTCTAAGCTATGTGTGTGTAATCGCACTCTAAGCTGTGCGTGCGTGTGTAATCGCACTCTAAGCTCTGCGTGCGTGTGTAATCGCACTCTAAGCTGTGTTTGCATGTGTAATCGCACTCTAAGCTGTGCGTGCATGTGTAATCGCACTCTAAGCTGTGCGGCGTGTGTAATCGCACTCTAAGAGGTTTGTGCGAGGGTATTCGCACTCTAGGCTGTTTGTGCCGTGTAATCGCACTCTAGGCTGTGTGTGCCGTGTAATCGCACTCTAGGCTGTCTGTGCCGTGTAATCGCACTCTAGGCTGTGTGTGCAATCGCACTCTAAGCTGTGTGTAATCGCCCTCTATGCTGTGTGTGTAATTGCATTCTAAGCTGTGTGTGTAATCGCACTCTAGGCTGTGTGTAATCGCCCTCAAAGCTGTGTGTGTGCGTAATCGCACTCTAAGCTGTGTGGGTGCGTAATCGCACTCTAAGCTGTGTCTGTAATCTCCCTCTAAGCTGTGTGCGTAATTGCATTCTACGTTGTGTGTGCAATCACACTCTAAGCTGTGTGTGTGTGTCTATTTGCACTCTAAGTTCTGTGTGGGTGTGTAATCACACTCTAAGCTGTATGTGCAATCGCACTCTAAACCGTGTGTGTGTGTAATCGCACATTAAGCTGTGTGTGTAGCCGCACTCTAAGCTGTGTGTGTAGCCGCACTCTAAGCTATGTGTGTGCATAATCTCACTCTAAGCTGTGTGTATGCGTAATCGCACTCTAAGCTGTGTGTGTGCATAATCGCACTCTAAACTGTGTGTGCGTAACCGCTCTCTAAGCTGTGTGTGTGTGTAATCGCACTCTCAGCTGTGTGTGCAATCGCACTCTAAGCTGTCTGTCCCGTGTAATCGCACTCTAGGCTGTGTGTGCAATCGCACTCTAAGCTGTGTGTGTAATCGCACTCTAGGCTGTGTGCAATCGCCCTCTAAGCTGTGTGTGTGTGTAATCGCACTCTAAGCTGTGTGGGTGCGTAATCACACTCTAAGCTGTGTGTGTAATCGCCCTCTAAGCTGTGTGCGTAATTGCATTCTAAGTTGTGTGTGCAATCACACTCTAAGCTGTGTGTGTGTGTGTATTTGCACTCTAAGTTCTGTGTGTGTGTGTAATCGCACTCTAAGCTGTATGTGCAATCGCACTCTAAACCGTGTGTGTGTGTAATCATACATTAAGCTGTGTGTGTATCCGCACTCTAAGCTGTATGTGTAGCCGCACTCTGTGTGTGTGCATAATCGCACTCTAAGCTGTGTGTGTGCGTAATCGCACTCTAAGCTGTGTGTGTGCATAATCGCACTCTAAACTGTGTGTGCGTAACCGCACTCTAAGCTGTGCGTGTGTGAAATTGCACTCTCTGCTGTGTGTGCAATCGCACTCTAGGCTGTGTGTGCAATCGCACTCTAAGCTGTGTGTGCCATGTAATTGCACTCCAGGCAGTGTGTGCCGTGTAATTGCACTCGAGGCTGTGTGTGCAATTGCACTCTCAGCTGTGTGTAATCACCCTCGAAGCTGTGAGTGTAATCGCACTCTAAGCTGTGTGTGCAATCGCACTCTAAACTGTGTGTGTGTGTGTAATCGCTCTCTAAGCTGTGTGCGTGTGCAATCGCACTCTAAACCATGTGTGCCGTGTAATTGCACTCTAGGCTGTGTGTGCCGTGTAATCGCACTCTAAGCTGTGTGTAATCGCCCTCTAAGCTGTGTGTGTAATTGCATTCTAAGCTGTGTGTGTAGCCGCACTCTAAGCTGTGTGTGTAGCCGCACTCTAAGCTGTGTGTGTGCGTAATCGCACTCTAAGCTGTGTGGGTGCGTAAACGCACTCTAAGCTGTGTGTGTGCATAATCGCACTCTAAACTGTTTGTGTTCGTAATCGCACTCCAAGCTGTGTGTGTGTGTAATTGCACTCTAATCTGTGTGTGCGTAATCGCACTCTCAGCTGTGTGTGCGTAATCGCACTCTAAGCTGTGTGTGTGCGTAATTGCACACCAAGCTGTGTGTGTGCGTAATCGCACTCTAAGCTGTGTGCGCATAATCGCACTCTAAGCTGTGCATGTGTGCGTAATCGCACTCTAAGCTGTGCATGTGTGTGTAATCGCACTCTAAGCTGTGCGTCTGTGTAATCGCACTCTAAGCTGTGCGTGCGTGTGTAATCGCACCCTAAGCTCTGCGTGCGTGTGTAATCGCACTCTAAGCTGTGCTTGCGTGTGTAATTGCACTCTAAGCTGTGCGTGCGTGTGTAATCGCACTCTAAGAGGTGTGTGCGAGGGTAATCGCGCTCTAGGCTGTGTGTGCCGTGTAATCGTACTCTAGGTTGTGTGTGCCGTGTAATCGCACTCTAGGCTGTGTGTGCCGTGTAATCGCACTCTAGGCTGTGTGTGCAATCGCACTCTAAGCTGTGAGTGCAATCGCACTCTAAGCTGTGTGTGCAATCGCACTCTAAGCTGTGTGTGTGTGTAATCGCACATTAAGCTGTGTGTGTGTTATCGCATATTAAGCTGTATGTGAGTAATCGCTCTCTAAGCTGTGTGTGTGTAGCCGCACTCTAAGCTGTGTGTGTAGCCGCACTCTAAGCTGTGTGTGTAGCCGCACTCTAAGCTGTGTGTGTGCGTAATAGCACTCTAAGCTGTGTGTGTGCGTAATCGCACTCTAAGCTGTGTGTGTGCGTAATCGCACTCTAAGCTGTGTGTGCGTAATCGCACTCTAAGCTGTGTGTGTGCGTAATCGCACTCTAAGCTGTGTGTGTGCGTAATCGCACTCTAAGCTGTGTGTGCGCGGAATCGCACTCTAAGCTGTGTGTGCGTAATCGCACTCTAAGCAGTGCGTGTGTGCGTAATCGTACACTAAGGTATGCATGTGTGTGTAATCGCACTCTAAGCTGTGCGTGTGTGCAATCGCACTCTAAGCTGTGTGTGCAATCGCAATCTAAGCTGTGTGTGTAATCGCACTCTAAGCTGTGTGTGTAATCGCCCTCTAAGCTGTGTGTGTAAT
This sequence comes from Isurus oxyrinchus, assembly GCA_026770705.1. NCBI lineage: Eukaryota > Metazoa > Chordata > Chondrichthyes > Lamniformes > Lamnidae > Isurus > Isurus oxyrinchus. The sequence continues at coordinate 105,665,715 of JANJGN010000010.1, forward strand.
TGCATTCTAAGTTGTGTGTGCAATCACACTCTAAGCTGTGTGTGTGTGTGTAATCGCAATCTAAGCTGTATGTGCAATCGCACTCTAAACCGTGTGTGTGTGTAATCGCACATTAAGCTGTGTGTGTGTAATCGCACATTAAGCTGTGTGTGTGTAATCGCACTCTAAGCTGTGTGTGTGCGTAATCGCACTCTAAGCGGTGTGTGTGCGTAATCGCACTCTAAGCTGTGTTTGTGTGTAATCGCACTCTAAGCTCTGTGTGTGTGTAATCGCACTGCAAGCTGTATGTGCAATCGCACTCTAAGCTGTGTGTGCAATCGCACTCTAGGCTGTGTGTGCAATCACACTCTAAGCTGTGTGTGCCATGTAATTGCACTCCAGGCTGTGTGTGCCGTGTAATCGCACTCGAGGCTGTGTGTGCAATCGCACTCTAAGCTGTGCGCAATTGCACTCTAAGCTGTGTGTGCAATCGCACTCTAAGCTGTGTGTGCAATCACACTCTAAGCTGTGTGTGCAATCGCACTCTAAGCTGTGTGTGCAATCGCACTCTAAGCTGTATATGTAATCACACTCTAAATTGTGTGTGTGTGTAATCGCACTCTCAGCTGTGTGTAATCGCCCTCGAAGCTGTGTGTGTAATTGCATTCTAAGCTGTGTGTGTAAACGCACTCTAAGCTGTGTGTGTAGCCGCACTCTAAGCTGTGTGTGTGCGTAATCGCACTCTAAGCTGTGTGGGTGTGCAATCGCACTCTAAACTGTGTGTGTGTGTGTAATCGCTCTCTAAGCTGTGTGCGTGTGCAATTGCACTCTAAACCGTGTGTGCCGTGTCATTGCACTCTAGGTTGTGTGTGCCATGTAATCGCACTCTAGGCTGTGTGTGCAATCGCACTCTAAGCTGTGTGTGCAATCGCACTCTAAGCTGTGTGTGCAATCGCATTCTAAGCTGTGTGTGTAATCGCACTCTAAGCTGTGTGTAATCGCCCTCTAAGCTGTGTGTGTAATTGCATTCTAAGCTGTGTGTGTAGCCGCACTCTAAGCTGTGTGTGTAGCCACACTCTAAGCTGTGTGTGTGCGTAATCGCACTCTAAGCTGTGTGGGTGCGTAATCGCACTCCAAGCTGTGTGTGTGTGTAATTGCACTCTAAGCTGTGTGTGCGTAATCGCACTCTCAGCTGTGTGTGCATAATCGCACTCTAAGCTGTGTGTGTGCGTAATTGCACTCCAAGCTGTGTGTGTGTGTGTAATCGCACTCTAAGCTGTGCGTGTGTGTAATCGCACTCTAAGCTGTGTGTGTGCGTAATCGCACTCTAAGCTGTGTGTGCGTAATCGCATTCTAAGCTGTGCGTGTGTGCGTAATCGCACTCTCAGCTGTGCGTGTGTGTGTAATCGCACTCTAAGCTGTGTGTGTAATCGCACTCTAAGCTGTGCGTGCGTGTGTAATCACACTCTAAGCTCTGCGTACATGTGTAATTGCACTCTAAGCTGTGCGTGCGTGTTAAATCACACTCTAAGCTGTGCGGCGTGTGTAATCGCACTCTAAGCTGTGCGTGCATGTGTAATTGCACGCTAAGAGGTGTGTGCGAGGGTAATCACACTCTAGGACGTGTGTGCCGTGTAATCGCACTCTAGGCTGTGTGTGCCGTGTAATCGCACTCTAGGCTGTGTGTGCCGTGTAATCGCACTCTAGGCTGTGTGTGCAATCGCACTCTAAGCTTTGTGTGCAATTGCACTCTAAGCTGTGTGTGCAATCGCACTTTAAGCTTTGTGTGCAATCGCACTCTAAGCTTTGTGTGTGCATAATCGCACTCTAAACTGTGTGTGTTCGTAATCGCACTCTAAGCTGTGTGTGTGTGTAATCGCACTCTCAGCTGCGTGTGCGTAATCGCACTCTAAGCAGTGTGTGTGCGTAATTGCACTCCAAGCTGTGTGTGTGCGTAATCACACTCTAAGCTGTGTGTGCGCCTAATCGCACTCTAAGCTGTGCGTGTGTGCGTAATCGCACTCTAAGCTGTGCTTGTGTGTGTAATCGCACTCTAAGCTGTGTTTGTGCGTAATCGCACTCTAAGCTGTGTGTGCATAATCGCATTATAAGCTGTGCGTGTGTGCGTAATCACATTCTAAGCTATGCGTGTGTGTGTAATCGCACTCTAAGCTGTGCGTGTGTGTAATCGCACTCTAAGCTGTGCGTGTGTGTGTAATCGCACTCTAAGCTGTGTGTGTAATCGCACTCTAAGCTGTGCGTGCATGTGTAATCGCACTCTAAGCTATGCTTGCGTGTGTAATCGCACTCTAAGCTGTGCGTGCGTGTGTAATCGCACTCTAAGAGGTGTGTGCGAGGGTAATCGCACTCTAGGCTCTGTGTGCCGTGTAATCGCACTCTAGGCTGTGTGCCGTGTAATCGCACTCTAGGCTGTCTGTGCCTTGTAATAGCACTCTAAGCTGTGTGTGCAATCGCACTCTAAGCTGTGTGCGCAATCGCACTCTAAGCTGTGTGCGCAATCGCACTCTAAGCTGTGTGTGTAATCGCACTCTAAGCTGTGTGTAATCGCCATCTAAGCTGTGTGTGTAATTGCATTCTAAGCTGTCTGTGTAGCCGCACTATAAGCTGTGTGTAGCCGCACTCTAAGCTGTGTGTGTGCGTAATCGCACTCTAAGCTGTGTGTGTGCGTAATCGCACTCTAAGCTGTGTTTGTGTGTAATCGCACTCTAAGCTCTGTGTGTGTGTAATCGCACTGCAAGCTGTATGTGCAATCGCACTCTAAGCTGTGTGTGCAATCGCACTCTAGGCTGTGTGTGCAATCGCACTCTAAGCTGTGTGTGCCATGTAATTGCACTCCAGGCTGTGTGTGCCGTGTAATCGCACTCGAGGCTGTGTGTGCAATCGCACTCTAAGCTGTGCGCAATCGCACTCTAAGCTGTGTGTGCAATCGCACTCTAAGCTGTGTGTGCAATCACACTCTAAGCTGTGTGTGCGTAATCGCACTCTAAGCTGTGTGTGCAATCGCACTTAAAGCTGTATATGTAATCACACTCTAAATTGTGTGTGTGTGTAATCGCACTCTCAGCTGTGTGTAATCACCCTCGAAGCTGAGTGTGTAATTGAATTCTAAGCCTTTTGTGCAATCGCACTCTAAACTGTGTGTGTGTGTGTAATCGCTCTCTAAGCTGTGTGCGTGTGCAATCGCACTCTAAACCGTGTGTGCCGTGTAATTGCACTCTAGGCTGTGTGTGCCATGTAATCGCACTCTAGGCTGTGTGTGCAATCGCACTCTAAGCTGTGTGTGCAATCGCACTCTAAGCTGTGTGTGCAATCGCACTCTAAGCTGAGTGTGTAATCGCACTCTAAGCTGTGTGTAATCGCCCTCTAAGCTGTGTGTGTAATTGCATTCTAAGCTGTGTGTGTAGCCGCACTCTAAGCTGTGTGTGTAGCCGCACTCTAAGCTGTGTGTGTGCGTAATCGCACTCTAAGCTGTGTGGGTGCGTAATCGCACTCCAAGCTGTGTGTGTGTGTAATTGCACTCTAAGCTGTGTGTGCGTAATCGCACTCTCAGCTGTGTGTGCGTCATCGCACTCTAAGCTGTGTGGATGCGTAATCGCACTCCAAGCTGTGTGTGTGTGTAATTGCACTCTAAGCTGTGTGTGCGTAATTGCACTCTCAGCTGTGTGTGCGTAATTGCACTCTAAGCTGTGTGTGTGCGTAATTGCACTCCAAGCTGTGTATGTGTGTGTAATCGAACTCTAAGCTGTGCGTGAGTGTATTCGCACTCTAAGCTGTGTGTGTGCGTAATCGCACTCTAAGCTGTGTGTGCGTAATCGCATTCTAAGCTGTGCATGTGTGCGTAATCGCACTCTAAGCTATGCGTGCGTGTGTAATCGCACTCGAAGCTGTGCGTGCATGTAATCGCACTCTAAGCTGTGCGTGTGTGTGTAATCGCACTTTAAGCTGTGTGTGTAATCGCACTCTAAGCTCTGCGTGCATGTGTAATTGCACTATAAGCTGTGCGTGCGTGTTAAATCGCACTCTAAGCTGTGCGGCATGTGTAATCGCACTCTAAGCTGTGTGTGCATGTGTAATTGCATGCTAAGAGGTGTGTGCAAGGGTAATCGCACTCTAGGCTGTGTGTGCCGTGTAATCGCACTCTAGGCTGTGTGTGCCATGTAATCGCACTCTAGGCTGTCTGTGCCATGTAATCGCACTCTAGGCTGTGTGTGCAATCGCACTCTAAGCTGTGTGTAATCGCCCTCTAAGCTGTGTGTGTAATTGCATTCTAAGCTGTGTGTGTAAACGCACTCTAAGCGGTGTGTGTAGCCGCACTCTAAGCTGTGTGTGTGCGTAATCGCACTCTAAGCTGTGTGGGTGCGTAATCGCACTCTAAGCTGTGTGTGTGCATAATCGCACTCTAAACTGTGTGTGTTCGTAATCGCACTCCAAGCTGTGTGTGTGCGTAATCGCACTCTAAGCTGTGTGTGCGCATAATCGCACTCTAAGCTGTGCGTGTGAGCGTAATCGCACTCTAAGCTCTGCTTGTGCTTGTAATCGCTCTCTAAGCTGTGTGTGTGCGTAATCGCACTCTAATCTGTGTGTGCGTAATCGCATTCTAAGCTGTGCGTGTGTGCGTAATCGCACTCTAAGCTATGCGTGTGTGTGTAATCGCACTCTAAGCTGTGCGTGTGTGTAATCGCACTCTAAGCTGTGCGTGCGTGTGTAATCGCACTCTAAGCTGTGCGTGCATGTGTAATCGCACTCTAAGCTGTGCTTGCGTGTGTAATCGCACTCTAAGCTGTGCGTGCGTGTGTAATCGCACTCTAAGATTTGCGGCGTGTGTAATCGCACTCTAAGCTGTGCGTGCGTGTGTAATTGCACTCTAAGAGGTGTGTGCGAGGGTAATCGCACTCTAGGCTGTGTGCCGTGTAATCGCACTCTAGGCTGTCTGTGCCGTGCAATCGCACTCTAGGCTGTGTCTGCAATCGCACTCTAAGCTGTGTGCGCAATCGCACTCTAAGCTGTGTGTGCAATCGCACTCTAAGCTGTGTCTGTAATCGCACTCTAAGCTGTGTGTAATCGCCCTCTAAGCTGTGTGTGTAATTGCATTCTAAGCTGTCTGTGTAGCCGCACTCTAAGCTGTAAGTGTAGCCGCACTCTAAGCTGTGTGTGTGCATAATCGCACTCTAAACTGTGTGTGTTCGTAATTGCTCTCTAAGCTTTGTGTATGTGTAATCGCACTCTAAGCTGTGTGTGCGTAATCGCACTCTCAGCTGTGTGTGCGTAATCGCACTCTAAGCTGTGTGTGTGCATAATTGCACTCCAAGCTGTGTGTGTGCGTAATCGCACTCTAAGCTGTGTGTGCGCATAATCGCACTCTAAGCTGTGCGTGTGTGCGTAATCGCACTCTAAGCTATGCATGTGTGTGTAATCGTAATCTAAGCTGTGCATGTGTGTAATCGCACTCTAAGCTGTGCGTGCATGTGTAATCGCACTCTAAGCTCTGCATGCGTGTGTAATCGCACTCTAAGCTGTGCTTGCGTGTGTAATCGCACTCTAAGCTGCGCGTGCGTGTGTAATCGCACTCTAAGAGGTGTGTGCGAGGGTAATCGCGCTCTAGGCTGTGTGTGCCGTGTAATCATACTCTAGGCTGTGTGTGCTGTGTAATCGCACTCTAGGCTGTGTGTGCCATGTAATCGCACTCGAGGCTGTGTGTGCAATCGCACTCTAATCTTTGTGTGCAATCGCAGTCTAAGCTGTGTGTGCAATCGCACTCTAAGCTGTGTGTGCAATCGCACTCTAAGCTGTGTGTGCAATCGCACTCTAAGCTGTGTGTGTAATCGCACTCTAAGCTGTGTGTAATCGCCCTCTAAGCTGTGTGTGTAATTGCATTCTAAGTTGTGTGTGTAATCACGCTCTAAGCTGTGTGTGTGTGTGTGTAATTGCACTCTAAGTTCTGTGTGTGTGTGTAATCACACTCTAAGCTGTATGTGCAATCGCACTCCAAACCGTGTGTGTGTGTAAACGCACATTAAGCTGTGTGTGTGTAATCGCACATTAAGCTGTGTGTGAGTAATCGCACTCTAAGCTGTGTGTGTGTAGCCGCACTCTTAGCTGTGTGTGTAATTGCATTCTAAGCTGTGTGTGTAGCCGGACTCTAAGCTGTGTGTGTAGCCGCACTCTAAACTGTGTGTGTGCGTAATCGCACTCTAAGCTGTGTGGGTGCGTAATTGCACTCTAAGCTGTGTGTGTGCATAATCGCACTCTAAACTGTGTGTGTTCGTAATCGCACTCCAAGCTGTGTGTGTGTGTAATTGCACTCTAAGCTGTGTGTGCGTAATCGCACTCTCAGCTGTGTGTGCGTAATCGCACTCTAAGCTGTGTGTGTGCGTAATTGCACTCCAAGCTGTGTGTGTGCGTAATCGCACTCTAAGCTGTGTGTGCGCATAATCGCACTCTAAGCTGTGCATGTGTGCCTAATCGCACTCTAAGCTGTGCGTGTGTGCAATCGCACTCTAAGCTGTGTGTGCAATCGCACTCTAAGCTGTGTGTGTAATCGCACTCTAAGCTGTGTGTGTGTGTGTAATTGCACTCTAAGTTCTGTGAGTGTGTGTAATCGCACTCTAAGCTGTATGTTCAATTGCACTCTAAACAGTGTGTGTGTGTAATCGCACATTAAGCTGTGTGTGTGTAATCGCACTCTAAGCTGTGTGTGTAGCCGCACTCTAAGCTGTGTGTGTAGCCGCACTCTAAGCTGTGTGTGTGCGTAATCGCACTCTAAGCTGTGTGTGCGTAATCGCACTCTAAGCTGTGTGTGTGCATAATCGCACTCTAAGCTGTGTGTGCGTAATCGCACTCTAAGCTGTGTGTGTGTGTAATCGCACTCTAAGCTGTGTGTGTGCGTAATCGCACTCTAAGCTGTGCGTGTGTGCGTAATCGCACTCTAAGCTATGCGTGTGTGTGTAATCGCACTCTAAGCTGTGCGTGTGTGTAATCGCACTCTAAGCTGTGTGTGTGCGTAATCGCACTCTAAGCTGTGTGTGCGTAATCGCACTCTAAGCTGTGTGTGTGCGTAATCGCACTCTAAGCTGTGTGTGTGCGTAATCGCACTCTAAGCTGTGTGTGCGCGGAATCGCACTCTAAGCTGTGTGTGCGTAATCGCACTCTAAGCAGTGCGTGTGTGCGTAATCGTACACTAAGGTATGCATGTGTGTGTAATCGCACTCTAAGCTGTGCGTGTGTGCAATCGCACTCTAAGCTGTGAGTGCAATCGCAATCTAAGCTGTGTGTGTAATCGCACTCTAAGCTGTGTGTGTAATCGCCCTCTAAGCTGTGTGTGTAATTGCATTCTAAGTTGTGTGTGCAATCACACTCTAAGCTGTGTGTGTGTGTGTAATTGCACTCTAAGTTCTGTGTGTGTGTGTAATCGCAATCTAAGCTGTATGTGCAATCGCACTCTAAACCGTGTGTGTGTGTAATCGCACATTAAGCTGTGTGTGTGTAATCGCACATTAAGCTGTGTGTGTGTAATCGCACTCTAAGCTGTGTGTGTGCGTAATCGCACTCTAAGCGGTGTGTGTGCGTAATCGCACTCTAAGCTGTGTGTGTGTGTAATCGCACTCTCAGCTGCGTGTGCGTAATCGCACTCTAAGCAGTGTGTATGCGTAATTGCACTCCAAGCTGTGTGTGTGCGTAATCGCACTCTAAGCTGTGTGTGCGCCTAATCGCACTCTAAGCTGTGCGTGTGTGCGTAATCGCACTCTAAGCTGTGCGTGTGTGCGTAATCACATTCTAAGCTATGCGTGTGTGTGTAATCGCACTCTAAGCTGTGCGTGTGTGTAATCGCACTCTAAGCTGTGCGTGTGTGTGTAATCGCACTCTAAGCTGTGTGTGTAATCGCACTCTAAGCTGTGCGTGCATGTGTAATCGCACTCTAAGCTATGCTTGCGTGTGTAATCGCACTCTAAGCTGTGCGTGCGTGTGTAATCGCACTCTAAGAGGTGTGTGCGAGGGTAATCGCACTCTAGGCTCTGTGTGCCATATAATCGCACTCTAGGCTGTCTGTGCCTTGTAATAGCACTCTAAGCTGTGTGTGCAATCGCACTCTAAGCTGTGTGCGCAATCGCACTCTAAGCTGTGTGTGCAATCGCACTCTAAGCTGTGTGTGTAATCGCACTCTAAGCTGTGTGTAATCGCCATCTAAGCTGTGTGTGTAATTGCATTCTAAGCTGTCTGTGTAGCCGCACTATAAGCTGTGTGTGTAGCCGCACTCTAAGCTGTGTGTGTGCGTAATCGCACTCTAAGCTGTGTGTGTGCGTAATCGCACTCTAAGCTGTGTTTGTGTGTAATCGCACTCTAAGCTCTGTGTGTGTGTAATCGCACTGCAAGCTGTATGTGCAATCGCACTCTAAGCTGTGTGTGCAATCGCACTCTAGGCTGTGTGTGCAATCGCACTCTAAGCTGTGTGTGCCATGTAATTGCACTCCAGGCTGTGTGTGCCGTGTAATCGCACTCGAGGCTGTGTGTGCAATCGCACTCTAAGCTGTGCGCAATCGCACTCTAAGCTGTGTGTGCAATCGCACTCTAAGCTGTGTGTGCAATCACACTCTAAGCAGTGTGTGCGTAATCGCACTCTAAGCTGTGTGTGCAATCGCACTTACAGCTGTATATGTAATCACACTCTAAATTGTGTGTGTGTGTAATCGCACTCTCAGCTGTGTGTAATCGCCCTCGAAGCTGAGTGTGTAATTGAATTCTAAGCTGTTTGTGCAATCGCACTCTAAACTGTGTGTGTGTGTGTAATCGCTCTCTAAGCTGTGTGCGTGTGCAATCGCACTCTAAACCGTGTGTGCCGTGTAATTGCACTCTAGGCTGTGTGTGCCATGTAATCGCACTCTAGGCTGTGTGTGCAATCGCACTCTAAGCTGTGTGTGCAATCGCACTCTAAGCTGTGTGTGCAATCGCACTCTAAGCTGAGTGTGTAATCGCACTCTAAGCTGTGTGTAATCGCCCTCTAAGCTGTGTGTGTAATTGCATTCTAAGCTGTGTGTGTAGCCACACTCTAAGCTGTGTGTGTAGCCGCACTCTAAGCTGTGTGTGTGCGTAATCGCACTCTAAGCTGTGTGGGTGCGTAATCGCACTCCAAGCTGTGTGTGTGTGTAATTGCACTCTAAGCTGTGTGTGCGTAATCGCAATCTCAGCTGTGTGTGCGTCATCGCACTCTAAGCTGTGTGGATGCGTAATCGCACTCCAAGCTGTGTGTGTGTGTAATTGCACTCTAAGCTGTGTGTGCGTAATTGCACTCTCAGCTGTGTGTGCGTAATTGCACTCTAAGCTGTGTGTGTGCGTAATTGCACTCCAAGCTGTGTATGTGTGTGTAATCGAACTCTAAGCTGTGCGTGAGTGTATTCGCACTCTAAGCTGTGTGTGTGCGTAATCGCACTCTAAGCTGTGTGTGCGTAATCGCATTCTAAGCTGTGCGTGTGTGCGTAATCGCACTCTAAGCTATGCGTGCGTGTGTAATCGCACTCGAAGCTGTGCGTGCATGTAATCGCACTCTAAGCTGTGCGTGTGTGTGTAATCGCACTTTAAGCTGTGTGTGTAATCGCACTCTAAGCTCTGCGTGCATGTGTAATTGCACTATAAGCTGTGCGTGCGTGTTAAATCGCACTCTAAGCTGTGCGGCATGTGTAATCGCACTCTAAGCTGTGTGTGCATGTGTAATTGCATGCTAAGAGGTGTGTGCGAGGGTAATCGCACTCTAGGCTGTGTGTGCCGTGTAATCGCACTCTAGGCTGTGTGTGCCATGTAATCGCACTCTAGGCTGTCTGTGCCGTGTAATCGCACTCTAGGCTGTGTGTGCAATCGCACTCTAAGCTGTGTGTAATCGCCCTCTAAGCTGTGTGTGTAATTGCATTCTAAGCTGTGTGTGTAAACGCACTCTAAGCTGTGTGTGTAGCCGCACTCTAAGCTGTGTGTGTGCGTAATCGCACTCTAAGCTGTGTGGGTGCGTAATCGCACTCTAAGCTGTGTGTGTGCATAATCGCACTCCAAACTTTGTGTGTTCGTAATCACACTCCAAGCTGTGTGTGTGCGTAATCGCACTCTAAGCTGTGCGTGCGCATAATCGCACTCTAAGCTGTGCGTGTGAGCGTAATCGCACTCTAAGCTCTGCTTGTGCTTGTAATCGCTCTCTAAGCTGTGTGTGTGCGTAATCGCACTCTAATCTGTGTGTGCGTAATCGCATTCTAAGCTGTGCGTGTGTGCGTAATCGCACTCTAAGCTATGCGTGTGTGTGTAATCGCACTCTAAGCTGTGCGTGTGTGTAATCGCACTCTAAGCTGTGCGTGCGTGTGTAATCGCACTCTAAGCTCTGCATGCATGTGTAATCGCACTCTAAACTGTGCTTGCGTGTGTAATCGCACTCTAAGCTGTGCGTGCGTGTGTAATCGCACTCTAAGCTTTGCGGCGTGTGTAATCGCACTCTAAGCTGTGCGTGCATGTGTAATTGCACTCTAAGAGGTGTGTGCGAGGGTAATCGCACTCTAGGCTGTGTGCCGTGTAATCGCACTCTAGGCTGTCTGTGCCGTGCAATCGCACTCTAGGCTGTGTCTGCAATCGCACTCTAAGCTGTGTGCGCAATCGCACTCTAAGCTGTGTGTGCAATCGCACTCTAAGCTGTGTCTGTAATCGCACTCTAAGCTGTGTGTAATCGCCCTCTAAGCTGTGTGTGTAATTGCATTCTAAGCTGTCTGTGTAGCCGCACTCTAAGCTGTATGTGTAGCCGCACTCTAAGCTGTGTGTGTGCATAATCGCACTCTAAACTGTGTGTGTTCGTAATTGCTCTCTAAGCTTTGTGTATGTGTAATCGCACTCTAAGCTGTGTGTGCGTAATCGCACTCTCAGCTGTGTGTGCGTAATCGCACTCTAACTGTGTGTGTGCATAATTGCACTCCAAGCTGTGTGTGTGCGTAATCGCACTCTAAGCTGTGTGTGCGCATAATCGCACTCTAAGCTGTGCGTGTGTGCGTAATCGCACTCTAAGCTATGCATGTGTGTGTAATCGTAATCTAAGCTGTGCATGTGTGTAATCGCACTCTAAGCTGTGCGTGCATGTGTAATCGCACTCTAAGCTCTGCATGCGTGTGTAATCGCACTCTAAGCTGTGCTTGCGTGTGTAATCGCACTCTAAGCTGCGCGTGCGTGTGTAATGGCACTCTAAGAGGTGTGTGCGAGGGTAATCGTGCTCTAGGCTGTGTGTGCCGTGTAATCATACTCTAGGCTGTGTGTGCCGTGTAATCGCACTCTAGGCTGTGTGTGCCATGTAATCGCACTCGAGGCTGTGTGTGCAATCGCACTCTAATCTTTGTGTGCAATCGCAGTCTAAGCTGTGTGTGCAATCGCACTCTAAGCTGTGTGTGCAATCGCACTCTAAGCTGTGTGTGCAATCGCACTCTAAGCTGTGTGTGTAATCGCACTCTAAGCTGTGTGTAATCGCCCTCTAAGCTGTGTGTGTAATTGCATTCTAAGTTGTGTGTGTAATCACGCTCTAAGCTGTGTGTGTGTGTGTGTGTAGTTGCACTCTAAGTTCTGTGTGTGTGTGTAATCACACTCTAAGCTGTATGTGCAATCGCACTCCAAACCGTGTGTGTGTGTAAACGCACATTAAGCTGTGTGTGTGTAATCGCACATTAAGCTGTGTGTGAGTAATCGCACTCTAAGCTGTGTGTGTGTAGCCGCACTCTTAGCTGTGTGTGTAATTGCATTCTAAGCTGTGTGTGTAGCCGGACTCTAAGCTGTGTGTGTAGCCGCACTCTAAACTGTGTGTGTGCGTAATCGCACTCTAAGCTGTGTGGGTGCGTAATTGCACTCTAAGCTGTGTGTGTGCATAATCGCACTCTAAACTGTGTGTGTTCGTAATCGCACTCCAAGCTGTGTGTGTGTGTAATTGCACTCTAAGCTGTGTGTGCGTAATCGCACTCTCAGCTGTGTGTGCGTAATCGCACTCTAAGCTGTGTGTGTGCGTAATTGCACTCCAAGCTGTGTGTGTGCGTAATCGCACTCTAAGCTGTGTGTGCGCATAATCGCACTCTAAGCTGTGCATGTGTGCCTAATCGCACTCTAAGCTGTGCGTGTGTGCAATCGCACTCTAAGCTGTGTGTGCAATCGCACTCTAAGCTGTGTGTGTAATCGCACTCTAAGCTGTGTGTGTGTGTGTGTGTAATTGCACTCTAAGTTCTGTGAGTGTGTGTAATCGCACTCTAAGCTGTATGTTCAATTGCACTCTAAACAGTGTGTGTGTGTAATCGCACATTAAGCTGTGTGTGTGTAATCGCACTCTAAGCTGTGTGTGTAGCCGCACTCTAAGCTGTGTGTGTAGCCGCACTCTAAGCTGTGTGTGTGCGTAATCGCACTCTAAGCTGTGTGTGCGTAATCGCACTCTAAGCTGTGTGTGTGCATAATCGCACTCTAAGCTGTGTGTGCGTAATCGCACTCTAAGCTGTGTGTGTGTGTAATCGCACTCTAAGCTGTGTGTGTGCGTAATCGCACTCTAAGCTGTGCGTGTGTGCGTAATCGCACTCTAAGCTATGCGTGTGTGTGTAATCGCACTCTAAGCTGTGCGTGTGTGTAATCGCACTCTAAGCTGTGCGTGCGTGTGTAATCGCACTCTAAGCTCTGCATGCATGTGTAATCGCACTCTAAGCTGTGCTTGCGTGTGTAATCGCACTCTAAGCTTTGCGGCGTGTGTAATCGCACTCTAAGCTGTGCGTGCGTGTGTAATTGCACTCTAAGAGGTGTGTGCGAGGGTAATCGCACTCTAGGCTGTGTGCCGTGTAATCGCACTCTAGGCTGTCTGTGCCGTGCAATCGCACTCTAGGCTGTGTCTGCAATCGCACTCTAAGCTGTGTGCGCAATCGCACTCTAAGCTGTGTGTGCAATCGCACTCTAAGCTGTGTCTGTAATCGCACTCTAAGCTGTGTGTAATCGCCCTCTAAGCTGTGTGTGTAATTGCATTCTAAGCTGTCTGTGTAGCCGCACTCTAAGCTGTATGTGTAGCCGCACTCTAAGCTGTGTGTGTGCATAATCGCACTCTAAACTGTGTGTGTTCGTAATCACTCTCTAAGCTTTGTGTATGTGTCATCGCACTCTAAGCTGTGTGTGCGTAATCGCACTCTCAGCTGTGTGTGCGTAATCGCACTCTAAGCTGTGTGTGTGCGTAATTGCACTCCAAGCTGTGTGTGTGCGTAATCGCACTCTAAGCTGTGTGTGCGCATAATCGCACTCTAAGCTGTGCGTGTGTGCGTAATCGCACTCTAAGCTATGCATGTGTGTGTAATCGTAATCTAAGCTGTGCATGTGTGTAATCGCACTCTAAGCTGTGCGTGCATGTGTAATCGCACTCTAAGCTCTGCATGCGTGTGTAATCGCACTCTAAGCTGTGCTTGCGTGTGTAATCGCACTCTAAGCTGCGCGTGCGTGTGTAATCGCACTCTAAGAGGTGTGTGCGAGGGTAATCGCGCTCTAGGCTGTGTGTGCCGTGTAATCATACTCTAGGCTGTGTGTGCCGTGTAATCGCACTCTAGGCTGTGTGTGCCATGTAATCGCACTCGAGGCTGTGTGTGCAATCGCACTCTAATCTTTGTGTGCAATCGCAGTCTAAGCTGTGTGTGCAATCGCACTCTAAGCTGTGTGTGCAATCGCACTCTAAGCTGTGTGTGCAATCGCACTCTAAGCTGTGTGTGTAATCGCACTCTAAGCTGTGTGTAATCGCCCTCTAAGCTGTGTGTGTAATTGCATTCTAAGTTGTGTGTGTAATCACGCTCTAAGCTGTATGTGCAATCGCCCTCCAAACCGTGTGTGTGTGTAAACGCACATTAAGCTGTGTGTGTGTAATCGCACATTAAGCTGTGTGTGAGTAATCGCACTCTAAGCTGTGTGTGTGTAGCCGCACTCTTAGCTGTGTGTGTAATTGCATTCTAAGCTGTGTGTGTAGCCGGACTCTAAGCTGTGTGTGTAGCCGCACTCTAAACTGTGTGTGTGCGTAATCGCACTCTAAGCTGTGTGGGTGCGTAATTGCACTCTAAGCTGTGTGTGTGCATAATCGCACTCTAAACTGTGTGTGTTCGTAATCGCACTCCAAGCTGTGTGTGTGTGTAATTGCACTCTAAGCTGTGTGTGCGTAATCGCACTCTCAGCTGTGTGTGCGTAATCGCACTCTAAGCTGTGTGTGTGCGTAATTGCACTCCAAGCTGTGTGTGTGCGTAATCGCACTCTAAGCTGTGTGTGCGCATAATCGCACTCTAAGCTGTGCATGTGTGCCTAATCGCACTCTAAGCTGTGCGTGTGTGCAATCGCACTCTAAGCTGTGTGTGCAATCGCACTCTAAGCTGTGTGTGTAATCGCACTCTAAGCTGTGTGTGTGTGTGTGTAATTGCACTCTAAGTTCTGTGAGTGTGTGTAATCGCACTCTAAGCTGTATGTTCAATTGCACTCTAAACAGTGTGTGTGTGTAATCGCACATTAAGCTGTGTGTGTGTAATCGCACTCTAAGCTGTGTGTGTAGCCGCACTCTAAGCTGTGTGTGTAGCCGCACTCTAAGCTGTGTGTGTGCGTAATCGCACTCTAAGCTGTGTGTGCGTAATCGCACTCTAAGCTGTGTGTGTGCATAATCGCACTCTAAACTGTGTGTGCGTAATCGCACTCTAAGCTGTGTGTGTGTGTAATCGCACTCTAAGCTGTGTGTGTGCGTAATCGCACTCGAGGCTGTGTGTGCAATCGCACTCAAAGCTGTGCGCAATCGCATTCTAAGCTGTGTGTGCAATCGCACTCTAAGCTGTGTGTGCAATCACACTCTAAGCTGTGTGTGCAATCGCACTCTAAGCTGTGTGTGCAATCGCACTCTAAGCTGTATTTATAATCACACTCTAAGTTGTGTGTGTGTGTAATCGCACTCTCAGCTGTGTGTAATCGCCCTCGAAGCTGTGTGTGTAATTGCATTCTAAGCTGTGTGTGCAATCGCACTCTAAACTGTGTCTGTGTGTGTAATCGCTCTCTAAGCTGTGTGCGTGTGCAATCGCACTGTAAACCGTGTGTGCCATGTAATCATAGTCTAGGGTGTGTGTGCCGTGTAATCGCACTCTAGGCTGTGTGTGCCGTGTAATCGCACTCTAGGCTGTGTGTGCGATCGCACTCTAAGCTTTGTTTGCAATCGCACTCTAAGCTGTGAGTGCAATCGCACTCTAAGCTGTGTGTGCAATCGCACTCTAAGCTGTGTGTGCAATCGCAATCTAAGCTGTGTGTGTAATCGCACTCTAAGCTGTGTGTAATCGCCCTTGAAGCTGTGTGTGTAATTGCATTATAAGTTGTGTGTGTAATCACACTCTAAGCTGTGTGTGTGTGTGTAATTGCACTCTAAGTTCTGTGTGTGTGTGTAATCACACTCTAAATGTATGTGCAATCGCACTCCAAACTGTGTGTGTGTGTAATCGCACATTAAGCTGTGTGTGTGTTATCGCACATTAAGCTGTGTGTGAGTAATCGCACTCTAAGCTGTGTGTGTGTAGCCGCACTCTAAGCTGTGTGTGTAGCCGGACTCTAAGCTGTGTGTGTAGCCGCACTCTAAGCTGTGTGTGTGCGTAATAGCACTCTAAGCTGTGTGTGTGCGTAATCGCACTCTAAGCTGTGTGTGTGCGGAATCGCACTCTAAGCTGTGTGTGCGTAATCGCACTCTAAGCTGTGTGTGTGCGTAATCGCACTCTAAGCTGTGTGTGTGCGTAATCGCACTCTAAGCTGTGTGTGCGCGTAATCGCACTCTAAGCTGTGTGTGCGTAATCGCACTCTAAGCTGTGCGTGTGTGCGTAATCGTACACTAAGCTATGCGTGTGTGTGTAATCGCACTCTAAGCTGTGCGTGTGTGCAATCACACTCTAAGCTGTGTGTGCAATCGCACTCTAAGCTGTGTGTGTAATCGCACTCTAAGCTGTGTGTGTAATCGCCCTCTAAGCTGTGTGTGTAATTGCATTCTAAGTTGTGTGTGCAATCACACTCTAAGCTGTGTGTGTGTGTGTAATTGCACTCTAAGTTCTGTGTGTGTGTGTAATCGCACTCTAAGCTGTATGTGCAATCGCACTCTAAACCGTGTGTGTGTGTAATCGCACATTAAGCTGTGTGTGTGTAATCGCACAATAAACTGTGTGTGTGTAATCGCACTCTAAGCTGTGTGAGTGCGTAATCGCACTCTAAGCTGTGTGTGTGCGTAATCACACTCTAAGCTGTGTTTGTGTGTAATCGCACTCTAAGCTCTGTGTGTGTGTAATCGCACTGCAAGCTGTATGTGCAATCGCACTCTAGGCTGTGTGTGCAATCGCAGTCTAGGCTGCGTGTGCAATCGCACTCTAAGCTGTGTGTGCCATGTAATTGCACTCCAGGCTGTGTGTGCCGTGTAATCGCACTCGAGGCTGTGTGTGCAATCGCACTCTAAGCTGTGCGCAATCGCACTCTAAGCTGTGAGTGCAATCGCACTCTAAGCTGTGTGTGCAATCATACTCTAAGCTGTGTGTGCAATCGCACTCTAAGCTGTGTGTGCAATCGCACTCGAAGCTGTATATGTAATCACACTCTAAATTGTGTGTGTGTGTAATCGCACTCTCAGCTGTGTGTAATCGCCCTCGAAGCTGTGTGTGCAATTGCATTCTAAGCTGTGTGTGCAATTGCACTCTAAACTGTGTGTGTGTGTGTAATCGCTCTCTAGGCTGTGTGCGTGTGCAATCGCACTCTAAACCGTGTGTGCCGTGCCATTGCACTCTAGGCTGTGTGTGCCGTGTAATCGCACTCTAGGCTGTGTGTGCAATCGCACTCTAAGCTGTGTGTGCAATCGCACTCTAAGCTGTGTGTGCAATCGCATTCTAAGCTGTGCATGTAATCGCACTCTAAGCTGTGTGTAATCGCCCTCTAAGCTGTGTGTGTAATTGCATTCTAAGCTGTGTGTGTAGCCGCACTCTAAGCTGTGTGTGTAGCCACACTCTAAGCTGTGTGTGTGCGTAATCGCACTCTAAGCTCTGTGGGTGCGTAATCGCACTCCAAGCCGTGTGTGTGTGTAATTGCACTCTAAGCTGTGTGTGCGTAATCGCACTCTCAGCTGTGTGTGTGTGTAATCGCACTCTAAGCTGTGTGTGTGCGTAATTGCACTCCAAGCTGTGTGTGTGTGTGTAATCGCACTCTAAGCTGTGCGTGTGTGTAATCGCACTCTAAGCTGTGTGTGTGCGTAATCGCACTCTAAGCTGTGTGTGCGTAATCGCATTCTAAGCTGTGCGTGTGTGTGTAATCGCACTCTAAGCTATGCGTGTGTGTGTAATCACACTTGAAGCTCTGCGTGTGTGTAATCGCACTCTAAGCTGTGCGTGTGTGTGTAATCGCACTCTAAGCTGTGTGTGTAATCGCACTCGAAGCTGTGCGTGCGTGTGTAATCGCACTCTAAGCTCTGCGTACATGTGTAATTGCACTCAAAGCTGTGCGTGCGTGTTAAATCGCACTCTAAGCTGTGCGGCGTGTGTAATCGCACTCTAAGATGTGCGTGCATGTGTAATTGCACGCTAAGAAGTGTGTGCGAGGGTAATCACACTCTAGGCTGTGTGTGCCGTGTAATCGCACTCTAGGCTGTGTGTGCCGTGTAATCGCACTCTAGGCTGTGTGTGCAATCGCACTCTAATCTTTGTGTGCA
This sequence comes from Isurus oxyrinchus, assembly GCA_026770705.1. NCBI lineage: Eukaryota > Metazoa > Chordata > Chondrichthyes > Lamniformes > Lamnidae > Isurus > Isurus oxyrinchus. The sequence continues at coordinate 105,683,416 of JANJGN010000010.1, forward strand.
ATCGCACTCTAAGCTGTGTGTGCAATCGCACTCAAAGCTTTGTGTGTGCATAATCGCACTCTAAACTGTGTGTGTTCGTAATCGCACTCTAAGCTGTGTGTGTGTGTAATCAAACTCTCAGCTGTGTGTGCATAATCGCACTCCAAGCAGTGTGTGTGCGTAATTGCACTCCAAGCTGTGTGTGTGCGTAATCGCACTCTAAGCTGTGTGTGCGCCTAATCGCACTCTAAGCTGTGCATGTGTGCGTAATCGCACTCTAAGCTGTGCTTGTGTGTGTAATTGCACTCTAAGCTGTGTGTGTGCGTAATCGCACTCTAAGCTGTGTGTGCGTAATCGCATTCTAAGCTGTGCGTGTGTGCGTAATCGCATTCTAAGCTATGCGTGTGTGTGTAATCGCACTCTAAGCTGTGCGTGTGTGTAATCGCACTCTAAGCTGTGCGTGTGTGTGTAATCGCACTCTAAGCTGTGTGCGTAATTGCACTCTAAGCTGTGCGTGCGTGTGTAAACGCACTCTTAAGCTCTGCCTGCATGTGTAATCGCACTCTAAGCTGTGCGTGCGTGTGTAATCGCACTCTAAGCTGTGCGTTCGTGTGTAATCGCACTCTAAGAGGTGTGTGCGAGGGTAATCGCACTCTAGGCTGTGTGTGCCGTGTAATCGCACTCTAGGCTGTGTGCCTTGTAATCGCACTCTAGGCTGTCTGTGCCGTGTAATCGCACTCTAGGCTGTGTGTGCAATTGCACTCTAAGCTGTGTGCGCAATCGCACTCTAAGCTGTGTGTGCAATCGCACTCTAAGCTGTGTCTGTAATCGCACTCTAAGCTGTGTGTAATCGCCCTCTAAGCTGTGTGTGTAATTGCATTCTAAGATGTCTGTGTAGCCGCACTCTAAGCTGTGTGTGTGCGTAATCGCACTCTAAGCTGTGTGTGCGTAATCGCACTCTAAGCTGTGTTTGTGTGTAATCGCACTCTAAGCTATGTGTGTGTGTAATCGCACTGCAAGCTGTATGTGCAATCGCACTCTAAGCTGTGTGTGCAATCGCACTCTAGGCTGTGTGTGCAATCGCACTCTAAGCTGTGTGTAATCGCCCTCTAAGCTGTGTGTGTAATTGCATTCTAAGCTGTGTGTGTAGCCGCACCCTAAGCTGTGTGTGTGCGTAATCGCACTCTAAGCTGTGTGTGCGTAATCGCACTCTAAGCTGTGTTTGTGTGTAATCGCACTCTAAGCTATGTGTGTGTGTAATCGCACTGCAAGCTGTATGTGCAATCGCACTCTAAGCTGTGTGTGCAATCGCACTCTAGGCTGTGTGTGCAATCGCACTCTAAGCTGTGTGTGCCATGTAATTGCACTCCAGGCTGTGTGTGCCGTGTAATCGCACTCGAGGCTGTGTGTGCAATCGCACTCTAAGCTGTGCGCAATCGCATTCTAAGCTGTGTGTGCAATCGCACTCTAAGCTGTGTGTGCAATCACACTCTAAGCTGTGTGTGCAATCGCACTCTAAGCTGTGTGTGCAATCGCACTCTAAGCTGTATATGTAATCACACTCTAAATTGTGTGTGTGTGTAATTGCACTCTCAGCTGTGTGTAATCGCCCTCGAAGCTGTGTGTGTAATTGCATTCTAAGCTGTGTGTGCAATCGCACTCTAAACTGTGTGTGTGTGTGTAATCGCTCTCTAAGCTGTGTGCGTGTGCAATCGCACTCTAAACCGTGTGTGCCGTGTAATTGCACTCTAGGCTGTGTGTGCCATGTAATCGCACTCTAGGCTGTGTGTGCAATCGCACTCTAAGCTTTGTGTGCAATCGCACTCTAAGCTGTGTGTGCAATCGGACTCTAAGCTGTGTGTGTAATCGCACTCTAAGCTGTGTGTAATCGCCCTCTAAGCTGTGTGTGTAATTGCATTCTAAGCTGTGTGTGTAGCCGCACTCTAAGCTGTGTGTGTAGCCGCACTCTAAGCTGTGTGTGTGCGTCATCGCACTCTAAGCTGTGTGGGTGCGTAATCGCACTCCAAGCTGTGTGTGTGTGTAATTGCACTCTAAGCTGTGTGTGCGTAATCGCACTCTCAGCTGTGTGTGCGTAATCGCACTCTAAGCTGTGTGTGTGCGTAATTGCACTCCAAGCTGTGTGTGTGTGTGTAATCGCACTCTCAGCTGTGCGTGAGTGTAATCGCACTCTAAGCTGTATGTGCAATCGCACTCTAAACAGTGTGTGTGTGTAATCGCACATTAAGCTGTGTGTGTGTAATCGCACTCTAAGCTGTCTGTGTAGCCGCACTCTAAGCTGTGTGTGTAGCCGCACTCTAAGCTGTGTGTGTGCGTAATCGCACTCTAAGCTGTGTGCGTAATCGCACTCTAAGCTGTGTGTGTGCATAATCGCACTCTAAACTGTGTGTGCGTAATCGCACTCTAAGCTGTGTGTGTGTGTAATCGCACTCTAAGCTGTGTGTGTGCGTAATCGCACTCGAGGCTGTGTGTGCAATCGCACTCTAAGCTGTGCGCAATCGCACTCTAAGCTGTGTGTGCAATCGCACTCTAAGCTGTGTGTGCAATCACACTCTAAACTGTGTGTGCAATCGCACTCTAAGCTGTGTGTGCAATCGCACTCTAAGCTGTATTTATAATCACACTCTAAGTTGTGTGTGTGTGTAATCGCACTCTCAGCTGTGTGTAATCGCCCTCGAAGCTGTGTGTGTAATTGCATTCTAAGCTGTGTGTGCAATCGCACTCTAAACTGTGTGTGTGTGTGTAATCGCTCTCTAAGCTGTGTGCGTGTGCAATCGCACTCTAAACCGTGTGTGCCGTGTAATCATACTCTAGGGTGTGTGTGCCGTGTAATCGTACTCTAGGCTGTGTGTGCCGTGTAATCGCACTCTAGGCTGTGTGTGCAATCGCACTCTAAGCTATGTGTGCAATCGCACTCTTAGCTGTGAGTGCAATCGCACTCTAAGCTGTGTGTGCAATCGCACTCTAAGCTGTGTGTGTAATCGCACTCTAAGCTGTGTGTAATCGCCCTTGAAGCTGTGTGTGTAATTGCATTATAAGTTGTGTGTGTAATCACACTCTAAGCTGTGTGTGTGTGTAATTGCACTCTAAGTTCTGTGTGTGTGTGTAATCACACTCTAAGCTGTATGTGCAATCGCACTCCAAACTGTGTGTGTGTGTAATTGCACATTAAGCTGTCTGTGTGTTATCGCACATTAAGCTGTGTGTGAGTAATCGCACTCTAAGATGTGTGTGTGTAGCCGCACTCTAAGCTGTGTGTGTAGCCGCACTCTAAGCTGTGTGTGTAGCCGCAATCTAAGCTGTGTGTGTAGCCGCACTCTAAGCTGTGTGTGTGCGTAATAGCACTCTAAGCTGTGTGTGTGCGTAATCGCACTCTAAGCTGTGTGTGTGCGTAATCGCACTCTAAGCTGTGTGTGCGTAATCGCACTCTAAGCTGTGTGTGTGCGTAATCGCACTCTAAGTTGTGTGTGTGCGTAATCGCACTCTAAGCTGTGTGTGCGCGGAATCGCACTCTAAGCTGTGTGTGCGTAATCGCACTCTAAGCAGTGCGTGTGTGCGTAATCGTACACTAAGCTATGCGGGTGTGTGTAATCGCACTCTAAGCTGTGCGTGTGAGCAATCGCACTCTAAGCTGTGTGTGCAATCGCAATCTAAGCTGTGTGTGTAATCGCACTCTAAGCTGTGTGTGTAATCGCCCTCTAAGCTGTGTGTGTAATTGCATTCTAAGTTGTGTGTGCAATCACACTCTAAGCTGTGTGTGTGTGTGTAATTGCACTCGAAGTTCTGTGTGTGTGTGTAATCGCAATATAAGCTGTATGTGCAATCGCACTCTAAACAGTGTGTGTGTGTAATCGCACATTAAGCTGTGTGTGTGTAATCGCACATTAAGCTGTGTGTGTGCGTAATCGCACTCTAAGCTGTGTGTGTGCATAATCGCACTCTAAGCTGTGTGTGCGCGTAATCGCACTCTAAGCTGTGTGTGCGTAATCGCACTCTAAGCTCTGCGTGTGTGCGTAATCGTACATGAAGCTATGCGTGTGTGTGTAATCGCACTCTAAGCTGTGCGTGTGTGCAATCACCCTCTAAGCTGTGTGTGCAATCGCACTCTAAGCTGTGTGTGTAATCGCAAACTAAGCTGTGTGTGTAATCGCCCTCTAAGCTGTGTGTGTAATTGCATTCTAAGTTGTGTGTGCAATCACACTCTAAGCTGTGTGTGTGTGTGTAATTGCACTCTAAGTTCTGTGTGTGTGTGTAATCGCACTCTAAGCTGTATGTGCAATCGCACTCTAAACCGTGTGTGTGTGTAATCGCACATTAAGCTGTGTGTGTGTAATCGCACATTAAGCTGTGTGTGTGTAATCGCACTCTAAGCTGTGTGAGTGCGTAATCGCACTCTAAGCTGTGTGTGTGCGTAATCGCACTCTAAGCTGTGTTTGTGTCTAATCGCACTCTAAGCTCTGTGTGTGTGTAATCGCACTGCAAGCTGTATGTGCAATTGCACTCTAGGCTGTGTGTGCAATCGCAGTCTAGGCTGTGTGTGCAATCGCACTCTAAGCTGTGTGTGCCATGTAATTGCACTCCAGGCTGTGCGTGCCGTGTAATCGCACTCCAGGCTGTGTGTGCAATCGCACTCTAAGCTGTGCGCATCGTACTCTAAGCTGTGTGTGCAATCGCACTCTAAGCTGTGTGTGCAATCACACACTAAGCTGTGTGTGCAATCGCACTCTAAGCTGTGTGTGCAATCGCACTCTAAGCTGTATATGTAATCACACTCGAAATTGTGTGTGTGTGTAATCGCACTCTCAGCAGTCTGTAATCGCCCTCGAAGCTGTGTGTGTAATTGCATTCTAAGCTGTGTGTGCAATCGCATTCTAAACTGTGTGTGTGTGTGTGTAATCGCTCTCTAGGCTGTGTGCGTGTGCAATCGCACTCTAAACCGTGTGTGCCGTGTCATTGCACTCTAGGCTGTGTGTGCCGTGTAATCGCACTCTAAGCTGTGTGTGCAATCGTACTCTAAGCTGTGTGTGCAATCGCACTCTAAGCTGTGTGTGCAATCGCATTCTAAGCTGTGCGTGTATTCGCACTCTAAGCTGTGTGTAATCGCCCTCTAAGCTGTGTGTGTAATTGCATTCGAAGCTGTGTGTGTAATTGCATTCTAAGCTGTGTGTGTAGCCGCACTCTAAGCTGTGTGTGTAGCCACACTCTAAGCTGTGTGTGTGCGTAATCGCACTGTAATCTCTGTGGGTGCGTAATCGCACTCCAAGCTGTGTGTGTGTGTAATTGCACTCTAAGCTGTGTGTGCGTAATCGCACTCTCAGCTGTGTGTGTGTGTAATCGCACTCTAAGCTGTGTGTGTGCGTATTTGCACTCCAAGCTGTGTGTGTGTGTGTAATCGCACTCTAAGCTGTGCGTGTGTGTAATCGCACTCTAAGCTGTGTGTGTGCGTAATCGCACTCTAAGCTGTGTGTGCGTAATCGCATTCTAAGCTGTGCGTGTGTGCGTAATCGCACTCTAAGCTATGCGTGTGTGTGTAATCGCACTCGAAGCTCTGCGTGTGTGTAATCGCACTCTAAGCTGTGCGTGTGTGTGTAATCGCACTCTAAGCTGTGTGTGTAATCGCACTCGAAGCTGTGCGTGCGTGTGTAATCGCACTCTAATCTCTGCGTACATGTGTAATTGCACTCAAAGCTGTGCGTGCGTGTTAAATCGCACTCTAAGCTGTGCGGCGTGTGTAATCGCACTCTAAGGTGTGCGTGCATGTGTAATTGCACGCTAAGAGGTGTGTGCGAGGGTAATCACACTCTAGGCTGTGTGTGCCGTGTAATCGCACTCTCGGCTGTGTGTGCCGTGTAATCGCACTCTAGGCTGTGTGTGCCGTGTAATCGCACTCTAGGCTGTGTGTGCAATCGCACTCTAAGCTTTGTGTGCAATCGCACTCTAAGCTGTGTGTGCAATCGCACTCTAAGCTTTGTGTGCAATCGCACTCAAAGCTTTGTGTGTGCATAATCGCACTCTAAACTGTGTGTGTTCGTAATCGCACACTAAGCAGTGTGTGTGCGTAATTGCACTCCAAGCTGTTGTGTGTGCGTAATCGCACTCTAAGCTGTGTGTGCGCCTAATCGCACTCTAAGCTGTGCATGTGTGCGTAATCGCACTCTAAGCTGTGCTTGTGTGTGTAATCGCACTCTAAGCTGTGTGTGTGCGTAATCGCACTCTAAGCCCTGTGTGCGTAATCGCATTCTAAGCTGTGCGTGTGTGCGTAATCGCATTCTAAGCTATGCGTGTGTGTGTAATCGCACTCTAAGCTGTGCGTGTGTGTAATCGCACTCTAAGCTGTGCGTGTGTGTGTAATCGCACTCTAAGCTGCGTGTGTAATTGCACTCTAAGCTGTGCGTGCGTGTGTAATCGCACTCTAAGCTCTGCATGCATGTGTAATCGCACTCTAAGCTGTGCTTGCGTGTGTAATCGCACTCTAAGCTGTGCGTGCGTGTGTAATCGCACTCTAAGAGGTGTGTGCGAGGGTAATCGCACTCTAGGCTGTGTGTGCCGTGTAATCGCACTCTAGGCTGTGTGCCTTGTAATCGCACTCTAGGCTGTCTGTGCCGTGTAATCGCACTCTAGGCTGTGTGTGCAATTGCACTCTAAGCTGTGTGCGCAATCGCACTCTAAGCTGTGTGTGCAATCGCACTCTAAGCTGTGTGTGTAATCGCACTCTAAGCTGTGTGTAATCGCCCGCTAAGCTGTGTGTGTAATTGCATTCTAAGCTGTCTGTGTAGCCGCACTCTAAGCTGTGTGTGTAGCCGCACTCTAAGCTGTGTGTGTGCGTAATCGCACTCTAAGCTGTGTGTGCGTAATCGCACTCTAAGCTGTGTTTGTGTGCAATCGCACTCTAAGCTCTGTGTGTGTGTAATCGCACTGCAAGCTGTATGTGCAATCGCACTCTAAGCTGTGTGTGCAATCGCACTCTAGGCTGTGTGTGCAATCGCACTCTAAGCTGTGTGTGTGCGTAATAGCACTCTAAGCTGTGTGTGTGCGTAATCGCACTCTAAGCTGTGTGTGTGCGTAATCGCACTCTAAGCTGTGTGTGCGTAATCGCACTCTAAGCTGTGTGTGTGCGTAATCGCACTCTAAGCTGTGTGTGTGCGTAATCGCACTCTAAGCTGTCTGTGCGCGGAATCGCACTCTAAGCTGTGTGTGCGTAATCGCACTCTAAGCAGTGCGTGTGTGCGTAATCGTACACTAAGCTATGCGTGTGTGTGTAATCGCACTCTAAGCTGTGCGTGTGTGCAATCGCACTGGAAGCTGTGTGTGCAATCGCAATCTAAGCTGTGTGTGTAATCGCACTCTAAGCTGTGTGTGTAATCGCCCTCTAAGCTGTGTGAGTAATTGCATTCTAAGTTGTGTGTGCAATCGCACTCTAAGCTGTGTGTGTGTGTGTAATTGCACTCTAAGTTCTGTGTGTGTGTGTGTAATCGCAATCTAAGCTGTATGTGCAATCGCAATCTAAACCGTGTGTGTGTGTAATCGCACATTAAGCTGTGTGTGTGTAATCGCACATTAAGCTGTGTGTGTGTAATCGCACTCTAAGCTGTGTGTGTGCGTAATCACACTCTAAGCTGTGTGTGTGCGTAATCGCACTCTAAGCTGTGTTTGTGTGTAATCGCACTCTAAGCTCTGTGTGTGTGTAATCGCACTGCAAGCTGTATGTGCAATCGCACTCTAAGCTGTGTGCGCAATCGCACTCTAGGCTGTGTGTGCAATCGCACTCTAAGCTGTGTGTGCCATGTAATTGCACTCCAGGCTGTGTGTGCCGTGTAATCGCACTCGAGGCTGTGTGTGCAATCGCACTCTAAGCTGTGCGCAATCGCACTCTAAGCTGTGTGTGCAATCGCACTCTAAGCTGTGTGTGCAATCGCACTCTAAGCTGTGTGTGCAATCACACTCTAAGCTGTGTGTGCAATCGCACTCTAAGCTGTGTGTGCAATCGCACTCTAAGCTGTATATGTAATCACACTCTAAATTGTGTGTGTGTGTAATCGCACTCTCAGCTGTGTGTAATCGCCCTCGAAGCTGTGTGTGTAATTGCATTCTAAGCTGTGTGTGCAATCGCACTCTAAACTGTGTGTGTGTGTGTAATCGCTCTCTAAGCTGTGTGCGTGTGCAATCGCACTCTAAACCATGTGTGCCGTGTCATTGCACTCTAGGTTGTGTGTGCCGTGTAATCGCACTCTAGGCTGTGTGTGCAATCGCACTCTAAGCTGTGTGTGCAATCGCACTCTAAGCTGTGTGTGCAATCGCATTCTAAGCTGTGTGTGTAATCGCACTCTAAGCTGTGTGTAATCGCCCTCTAAGCTGTGTGTGTAATTGCATTCTAAGCTGTGTGTGTAGCCGCACTCTAAGCTGTGTGTGTAGCCACACTCTAAGCTGTGTGTGTGCGTAATCGCACTCTAAGCTGTGTGGGTGCGTAATCGCACTCCAAGCTGTGTGTGTGTGTAATTGCACACTAAGCTGTGTGTGCGTAATCGCACTCTCAGCTGTGTGTGCATAATCGCACTCTAAGCTGTGTGTGTGCGTAATTGCACTCCAAGCTGTGTGTGTGTGTGTAATCGCACTCTAAGCTGTGCGTGTGTGTAATCGCACTCTACGCTGTGTGTGTGCGTAATCGCACTCTAAGCTGTGTGTGCGTAATCGCATTCTAAGCTGTGCGTGTGTGCGTAATCGCACTCTAAGCTATGCGTGTGTGTGTAATCGCACTCGAAGCTCTGCGTGTGTGTAATCGCACTCTCAGCTGTGCGTGTGTGTGTAATCGCACTCTAAGCTGTGTGTGTAATCGCACTCTAAGCTGTGCGTGCGTGTGTAATCGCACTCTAAGCTCTGCGTACATGTGTAATTGCACTCTAAGCTGTGCGTGCGTGTTAAATCACACTCTAAGCTGTGCGGCGTGTGTAATTGCACTCTAAGCTGTGCGTGCATGTGTAATTGCACGCTAAGAGGTGTGTGCGAGGGTAATCACACTCTAGGACGTGTGTGCCGTGTAATCGCACTCTAGGCTGTGTGTGCCGTGTAATCGCACTCTAGGCTGTGTGTGCCGTGTAATCGCACTCTAGGCTGTGTGTGCAATCGCACTCTAAGCTTTGTGTGCAATTGCACTCTAAGCTGTGTGTGCAATCGCACTCTAATCTTTGTGTGCAATCGCACTCTAAGCTTTGTGTGTGCATAATCGCACTCTAAACTGTGTGTGTTTGTAATCGCACTCTAAGCTGTGTGTGTGTGTAATCGCACTCTCAGCTGTGTGTGCGTAATCGCACTCTAAGCAGTGTGTGTGCGTAATTGCACTCCAAGCTGTGTGTGTGCTTAATCGCACTCTAAGCTGTGTGTGCACCTAATCGCACTCTAAGCTGTGCGTGTGTGCGTAATCGCACTCTAGGCTGTGCTTGTGTATGTAATCGCACTCTAAGCTGTGTGTGTGGGTAATCGCACTCTAAGCTGTGTGTGCGTAATCGCATTCTAAGCTGTGCGTGTGTGCGTAATCGCATTCTAAGCTATGCGTGTGTGTGTAATCGCACTCTAAGCTGTGCGTGTGTGTAATCGCACTCTAAGCTGTGCGTGTGTGTGTAATTGCACTCTAAGCTGTGTGTGTAATCGCACTCTAAGCTCTGCATGCATGTGTAATCACACTCTAAGCTATGCTTGCGTGTGTAATCGCACTCTAAGCTGTGCGTGCGTGTGTAATCGCACTCTAAGAGGTGTGTGCGATGGTAATCGCACTCTAGGCTGTGTGTGCCATGTAATCGCACTCTAGGCTGTGTGCCGTGTAATCGCACTCTAGGCTGTCTGTGCCGTGTAATCACACTCTAGGCTGTGTGTGCAATCGCACTCTAAGCTGTGTGCGCAATCGCACTCTAAGCTGTGTGTGCAATCGCACTCTTAGCTGTGTGTGTAATCGCACTCTAAGCTGTGTGTAATCGCCATCTAAGCTGTGTGTGTAATTGCATTCTAAGCTGTCTGTGTAGCCGCACTCTAAGCTGTGTGTGTAGCCGCACTCTAAGCTGTGTGTGTGCGTAATCGCACTCTAAGCTGTGTGTGTGCGTAATCGCACTCTAAGCTGTGTTTGTGTGCAATCGCACTCTAAGCTTTGTGTGTGCATAATCGCACTCCAAACTGTGTGTGTTCGTAATCGCACTCTAAGCTGTGTGTGTAATCGCCCTCTAAGCTGTGTGTGTAATTGCATTCTAAGTTGTGTGTGCAATCACAGTCTAAGCTGTGTGTGTGTGTGTAATTGCACTCTAAGTTCTGTGTGTGTGTGTAATCGCAATCTAAGCTGTATGTGCAATCGCACTCTAAACCGTGTGTGTGTGTAATCGCACATTAAGCTGTGTGTGTGTAATCGCACATTAAGCTGTGTGTGTGTAATCGCACTCTAAGCTGTGTGTGTGCGTGATCGCACTCTAAGCTGTGTGTGTGCGTAATCGCACTCTAAGCTGTGTTTGTGTGTAATCGCACTCTAAGCTCTGTGTGTGTGTAATCGCACTGCAAGCTGTATGTGCAATCGCACTCTAAGCTGTGTGTGCAATCGCACTATAGGCTGTGTGTGCAATCGCACTCTAAGCTGTGTGTGCCATGTAATTGCACTCCAGGCTGTGTGTGCCATGTAATCGCACTCTAAGCTGTGTGTGCAATCGCACTCTAAGCTGCGTGTGCAATCACACTCTAAGCTGTGTGTGCAATCGCACTCTAAGCTGTGTGTGCAATCGCACTCTAAGCTGTATATGTAATCACACTCTAAATTGTGTGTGTGTGTAATCGCACTCTCAGCTGTGTGTAATCGCCCTCGAAGCTGTGTGTGTAATTGCATTCTAAGCTGTGTGTGCAATCGCACTCTAAACTGTGTGTGTGTGTGTAATCGCTCTCTAAGCTGTGTGCGTGTGCAATCGCACTCTAAACCGTGTGTGCCGTGTCATTGCACTCTAGGTTGTGTGTGCCGTGTAATCGCACTGTAGGCTGTGTGTGCAATCGCACTCTAAGCTGTGTGTGCAATCGCACTCTAAGCTGTGTGTGCAATCGCATTCTAAGCTGTGTGTGTAATCGCACTCTAAGCTGTGTGTAATCGCCCTCTAAGCTGTGTGTGTAATTGCATTCTAAGCTGTGTGTGTAGCCGCACTCTAAGCTGTGTGTGTAGCCACACTCTAAGCTGTGTGTGTGCGTAATCGCACTCTAAGCTGTGTGGGTGCGTAATCGCACTCCAAGCTGTGTGTGTGTGTAATTGCACTCTAAGCTGTGTGTGCGTAATCGCACTCTCAGCTGTGTGTGCATAATCGCACTCTAAGCTGTGTGTGTGCGTAATTGCACTCCAAGCTGTGTGTGTGTGTGTAATCGCACTCTAAGCTGTGCGTGTGTGTAATCGCACTCTAAGCTGTGTGTGTGCGTAATCGCACTCTAAGCTGTGTGTGCGTAATCGCATTCTAAGCTGTGCGTGTGTGCGTAATCGCACTCTAAGCTATGCATGTGTGTGTAATCGCACTCGAAGCTCTGCGTGTGTGTAATCGCACTCTCAGCTGTGCGTGTGTGTGTAATCGCACTCTAAGCTGTGTGTGTAATCGCACTCTAAGCTGTGCGTGCGTGTGTAATCGCACTCTAAGCTCTGCGTACATGTGTAATTGCACTCTATGCTGTGCGTGCGTGTTAAATCACACTCTAAGCTGTGCGGCGTGTGTAATTGCACTCTAAGCTGTGCGTGCATGTGTAATTGCACGCTAAGAGGTTTGTGCGAGGGTAATCACACTCTAGGACGTGTGTGCCGTGTAATCGCACTCTAGGCTGTGTGTGCCGTGTAATCGCACTCTAGGCTGTGTGTGCCGTGTAATCGCACTCTAGGCTGTGTGTGCAATCGCACTCTAAGCTTTGTGTGCAATTGCACTCTAAGCTGTGTGTGCAATCGCACTCTAAGCTTTGTGTGCAATCGCACTCTAAGATTTGTGTGTGCATAATCGCACTCTAAACTGTGTGTGTTTGTAATCGCACTCTAAGCTGTGTGTGTGTGTAATCGCACTCTCAGCTGTGTGTGCGTAATCGCACTCTAAGCAGTGTGTGTGCGTAATTGCACTCCAAGCTGTGTGTGTGCGTAATCGCACTCTAAGCTGTGTGTGCACCTAATCGCACTCTAAGCTGTGCGTGTGTGCGTAATCGCACTCTAGGCTGTGCTTGTGTATGTAATCGCACTCTAAGCTGTGTGTGTGCGTAACCGCACTCTAAGCTGTGTGTGCGTAATCGCATTCTAAGCTGTGCGTGTGTGCGTAATCGCATTCTAAGCTATGCGTGTGTGTGTAATCGCACTCTAAGCTGTGCGTGTGTGTAATCGCACTCTAAGCTGTGCGTGTGTGTGTAATTGAACTCTAAGCTGTGTGTGTAATCGCACTCTAAGCTCTGCATGCATGTGTAATCACACTCTAAGCTATGCTTGCGTGTGTAATCGCACTCTAAGCTGTGCGTGCGTGTGTAATCGCACTCTAAGAGGTGTGTGCGATGGTAATCGCACTCTAGGCTGTGTGTGCCATGTAATCGCACTCTAGGCTGTGTGCTGTGTAATCGCACTCTAGGCTGTCTGTGCTGTGTAATCACACTCTAGGCTGTGTGTGCAATCGCACTCTAAGCTGTGTGCGCAATCGCACTCTAAGCTGTGTGTGTAATCGCACTCTAAGCTGTGTGTAATCGCCATCTAAGCTGTGTGTGTAATTGCATTCTAAGCTGTCTGTGTAGCCGCACTCTAAGCTGTGTGTGTAGCCGCACTCTAAGCTGTGTGTGTGCGTAATCGCACTCTAAGCTGTGTGTGTGCGTAATCGCACTCTAAGCTGTGTGTGTGTGCAATCGCACTCTAAGCTTTGTGTGTGCATAATCGCACTCTAAACTGTGTGTGTTCGTAATCGCACTCTAAGCTGTGTGTGTAATCGCCCTCTAAGCTGTGTGTGTAATTGCATTCTAAGTTGTGTGTGCAATCACACTCTGAGCTGTGTGTGTGTGTGTAATTGCACTCTAAGTTCTGTGTGTGTGTGTAATCGCAATCTAAGCTGTATGTGCAATCGCACTCTAAACCGTGTGTGTGTGCAATCGCACTCTAAGCTTTGTGTGCAATCGCACTCTAAGCTTTGTGTGTGCATAATCGCACTCTAAACTGTGTGTGTTTGTAATCGCACTCTAAGCTGTGTGTGTGTGTAATCGCACTCTCAGCTGTGTGTGCGTAATCGCACTCTAAGCAATGTGTGTGCGTAATTGCACTCCAAGCTGTGTGTGTGCGTAATCGCACTCTAAGCTGTGTGTGCACCTAATCGCACTCTAAGCTGTGCGTGTGTGCGTAATCGCACTCTAGGCTGTGCTTGTGTATGTAATCGCACTCTAAGCTGTGTGTGTGCGTAACCGCACTCTAAGCTGTGTGTGCGTAATCGCATTCTAAGCTGTGCGTGTGTGCGTAATCGCATTCTAAGCTATGCGTGTGTGTGTAATCGCACTCTAAGCTGTGCGTGTGTGTAATCGCACTCTAAGCTGTGCGTGTGTGTGTAATTGAACTCTAAGCTGTGTGTGTAATCGCACTCTAAGCTCTGCATGCATGTGTAATCACACTCTAAGCTATGCTTGCGTGTGTAATCGCACTCTAAGCTGTGCGTGCGTGTGTAATCGCACTCTAAGAGGTGTGTGCGATGGTAATCGCACTCTAGGCTGTGTGTGCCATGTAATCGCACTCTAGGCTGTGTGCCGTGTAATCGCACTCTAGGCTGTCTGTGCTGTGTAATCACACTCTAGGCTGTGTGTGCAATCGCACTCTAAGCTGTGTGCGCAATCGCACTCTAAGCTGTGTGTGTAATCGCACTCTAAGCTGTGTGTAATCGCCATCTAAGCTGTGTGTGTAATTGCATTCTAAGCTGTCTGTGTAGCCGCACTCTAAGCTGTGTGTGTAGCCGCACTCTAAGCTGTGTGTGTGCGTAATCGCACTCTAAGCTGTGTGTGTGCGTATTCGCACTCTAAGCTGTGTGTGTGTGCAATCGCACTCTAAGCTTTGTGTGTGCATAATCGCACTCTAAACTGTGTGTGTTCGTAATCGCACTCTAAGCTGTGTGTGTAATCGCTCTCTAAGCTGTGTGTGTAATTGCATTCTAAGTTGTGTGTGCAATCACACTCTGAGCTGTGTGTGTGTGTGTAATCGCAATCTAAGCTGTATGTGCAATCGCACTCTAAACCGTGTGTGTGTGTAATCGCACATTAAGCTGTGTGTGTGTAATCGCACATTAAGCTGTGTGTGTGCGTAGTCGCACTCTAAGCTGTGTGTGTGCGTAATCGCACTCTAAGCTGTGTGTGTGCGTAATCGCACTCTAAGCTGTGTTTGTGTGTAATCGCACTCTAAGCTCTGTGTGTGTGTAATCGCACTGCAAGCTGTATGTGCAATCGCACTCTAAGCTGTGTGTGCAATCGCACTATAGGCTGTGTGTGCAATCGCACTCTAAGCTGTGTGTGCCATGTAATTGCACTCCAGGCTGTGTGTGCCGTGTAATCGCACTCGAGGCTGTGTGTGCAATCGCACTCTAAGCTGTGCGCAATCGCACTCTAAGCTGTGTGCGCAATCGCACTCTAAGCTGTGTGTGCAATCTCACTCTAAGCTGTGTGTGCAATCACACTCTAAGCTGTGTGTGCAATCGCACTCTAAGCTGTGTGTGCAATCGCACTCTAAGCTGTATATGTAATCACACTCTAAATTGTGTGTGTGTGTAATCGCACTCTCAGCTGTGTGTAATCGCCCTCGAAGCTGTGTGTGTAATTGCATTCTAAGCTGTGTGTGCAATCGCACTCTAAACTGTGTGTGTGTGTGTAATCGCTCTCTAAGCTGTGTGCGTGTGCAATCGCACTCTAAACCGTGTGTGCCGTGTCATTGCACTCTAGGTTGTGTGTGCCGTGTAATCGCACTGTAGGCTGTGTGTGCAATCGCACTCTAAGCTGTGTGTGCAATCGCACTCTAAGCTGTGTGTGCAATCGCATTCTAAGCTGTGCGTGTAATCGCACTCTAAGCTGTGTGTAATCGCCCTCTAAGCTGTGTGTGTAATTGCATTCTAAGCTGTGTGTGTAGCCGCACTCTAAGCTGTGTGTGTAGCCACACTCTAAGCTGTGTGTGTGCGTAATCGCACTCTAAGCTGTGTGGGTGCGTAATCGCACTCCAAGCTGTGTGTGTGTGTAATTGCACTCTAAGCTGTGTGTGCGTAATCGCACTCTCAGCTGTGTGTGCATAATCGCACTCTAAGCTGTGTGTGTGCGTAATTGCACTCCAAGCTGTGTGTGTGTGTGTAATCGCACTCTAAGCTGTGCGTGTGTGTAATCGCACTCTAAGCTGTGTGTGTGCGTAATCGCACTCTAAGCTGTGTGTGCGTAATCGCATTCTAAGCTGTGCGTGTGTGCGTAATCGCACTCTAAGCTATGCGTGTGTGTGTAATCGCACTCAAAGCTCTGCGTGTGTGTAATCGCACTCTCAGCTGTGCGTGTGTGTGTAATCGCACACTAAGCTGTGTGTGTAATCGCACTCTAAGCTCTGCGTACATGTGTAATTGCACTCTAAGCTGTGCGTGCGTGTTAAATCACACTCTAAGCTGTGCGGCGTGTGTAATTGCACTCTAAGCTGTGCGTGCATGTGTAATTGCACGCTAAGAGGTGTGTGCGAGGGTAATCACACTCTAGGACGTGTGTGCCGTGTAATCGCACTCTAGGCTGTGTGTGCCGTGTAATCGCACTCTAGGCTGTGTGTGCCGTGTAATCGCACTCTAGGCTGTGTGTGCAATCGCACTCTAAGCTTTGTGTGCAATTGCACACTAAGCTGTGTGTGCAATCGCACTCTAAGCTTTGTGTGCAATCGCACTCTAAGCTTTGTGTGTGCATAATCGCACTCTAAACTGTGTGTGTTTGTAATCGCACTCTAAGCTGTGTGTGTGTGTAATCGCACTCTCAGCTGTGTGTGCGTAATCGCACTCTAAGCAGTGTGTGTGCGTAATTGCACTCCAAGCTGTGTGTGTGCGTAATCGCACTCTAAGCTGTGTGTGCACCTAATCGCACTCTAGGCTGTGCTTGTGTATGTAATCGCACTCTAAGATGTGTGTGTGCGTAATCGCACTCTAAGCTGTGTGTGCGTAATCGCATTCTAAGATGTGCGTGTGTGCGTAATCGCATTATAAGCTATGCGTGTGTGTGTAATCGCACTCTAAGCTGTGCGTGTGTGTAATCGCACTCTAAGCTGTGCGTGTGTGTGTAATTGCACTCTAAGCTGTGTGTGTAATAGCACTCTAAGCTCTGCATGCATGTGTAATCACACTCTAAGCTATGCTTGCGTGTGTAATCGCACTCTAAGCTGTGCGTGCGTGTGTAATCGCACTCTAAGAGGTGTGTGCGATGGTAATCGCACTCTAGGCTGTGTGTGCCATGTAATCGCACTCTAGGCTGTGTGCCGTGTAATCGCACTCTAGGCTGTGTGCGCAATCGCACTCTAAGCTGTGTGTGCAATCGCACTCTTAGCTGTGTGTGTAATCGCACTCTAAGCTGTGTGTAATCGCCATCTAAGCTGTGTGTGTAATTGCATTCTAAGCTGTCTGTGTAGCCGCACTCTAAGCTGTGTGTGTAGCCGCACTCTAAGCTGTGTGTGTGCGTAATCGCACTCTAAGCTGTGTGTGTGCGTAATCGCACTCTAAGCTGTGTTTGTGTGCAATCGCACTCTAAGTATTGTGTGTGCATAATCGCACTCTAAACTGTGTGTGTTCGTAATCGCACTCTAAGCTGTGTGTGTGTGTAATCGCACTCTCAGCTGTGTGTGCGTAATCGCACTCTAAGCAGTGTGTGTGCGTAATTGCACTCTAAGCTGTGTGTGTGCGTAATCGCACTCTAAGCTGTGTGTGCGCCTAATCGCACTCTAAGCTGTGCGTGTGTGCGTAATCGCACTCTAAGCTGTGCTTGTGTGTGTAATCGCACTCTAAGCTGTGTGTGCGTAATCGCATTCTAAGCTGTGCGTGTGTGCGTAATCGCATTCTAAGCTATGCGTGTGTGTGTAATCGCACTCTAAGCTGTGCGTGTGTGTAATCGCACTCTAAGCTGTGCGTGTGTGTGTAATCGCACTCTAAGCTGTGTGTGTAATTGCACTCTAAGATGTGCGTGCGTGTGTAATCGCACTCTAAGCTCTGCATGCATGTGTAATCGCACTCTAAGCTATGCTTGCGTGTGTAATCGCACTCTAAGCTGTGCGTGCGTGTGTAATCACACTCTAAGAGGTGTGTGCGAGGGTAATCGCACTCTAGGCTGTGTGTGCCGTGTAATCGCACTCTAGGCTGCGTGCCGTGTAATCGCACTCTAGGCTGTCTGTGCCGTGTAATCGCACTCTAGGCTGTGTGTGCAATCGCACTCTAAGCTGTGTGCGCAATCGCACTCTAGGCTGTCTGTGCAATCGCACTCTAAGCTGTGTGTGCCATGTAATTGCACTCCAGGCTGTGTGTGCCGTGTAATCGCACTCGAGGCTGTGTGTGCAATCGCACTCTAAGCTGTGCGCAATCGCACTCTAAGCTGTGTGTGCAATCGCACTCTAAGCTGTGTGTGCAATCAAACTCTAAGCTGTGTGTGCGTAATCGCACTCTAAGCTGTGTGTGCAATCACACTTAAAGCTGTATATGTAATCACACGCTAAATTGTGTGTGTGTGTAATCGCACTCTCAGCTGTGTGTAATCGCCCTCGAAGCTGTGTGTGTAATTGCATTCTAAGCTGTGTGTGTAATCGCACTCTAAGCTGTGTGTAATCGCCATCTAAGCTGTGTGTGTAATTGCATTCTAAGCTGTCTGTGTAGCCGCACTCTAAGCTGTGTGTGTAGCTGCACTCTAAGCTGTGTGTGTGCGTAATCGCACTCTAAGCTGTGTGTGTGCGTAATCGCACTCTAAGCTGTGTTTGTGTGCAATCGCACTCTAAGCTTTGTGTGTGCATAATCGCACTCTAAACTGTGTGTGTTCGTAATCGGACTCTAAGCTGTGTGTGTGTGTAATCGCAATCTCAGCTGTGTGTGCGTAATCGCACTCTAAGCAGTGTGTGTGCGTAATTGCACTCCAAGCTGTGTGTGTGCGTAATCGCACTCTATGCTGTGTGTGCGCCTAATCGCACTCTAAGCTGTGCGTGTGAGCGTAATCGCACTCTAAGCTGTGCTTGTGTGTGTAATCGCACTCTAAGCTGTGTTTGTGCGTAATCGCACTCTAAGCTGTGTGTGCGTAATCGCATTCTAAGCTGTGCGTGTGTGCGTAATCGCATTCTAAGCTATGCGTGTGTGTGTAATCGCACTCTAAGCTGTGCGTGTGTGTAATCGCACTCTAAGCTGTGCGTGTGTGTGTAATCGCACTCTAAGCTGTGTGTGTAATTGCACTCTAAGCTGTGCGTGCGTGTGTAATCGCACTCTAAGCTCTGCATGCATGTGTAATCGCACTCTAAGCTATGCTTGCGTGTGTAATCGCACTCTAAGCTGTGCGTGCGTTTGTAATTGCACTCTAAGAGGTGTGTGCGAGGGTAATCGCACTCTAGGCTGTGTGTGCCGTGTAATCGCACTCTAGGCTGTGTGCCGTGTAATCGCACTCTAGGCTGTCTGTGCCGTGTAATCGCACTCTAGGCTGTGTGTGCAATCGCACTCTAAGCTGTGTGCGCAATCGCACTCTAAGCTGTGTGTGCAATCGCACTCTAAGCTGTGTGTGTAATCGCAATCTAAGCTGTGTGTAATCGCATTCTAAGCTGTGTGTGTAATTGCATTCTAAGCTGTCTGTGTAGCCGCACTCTAAGCTGTGTGTGTAGCCGCACTCTAAGCTGTGTGTGTGCGTAATCGCACTCTAAGCTGTGTGTGTGCGTAATCGCACTCTAAGCTGTGTTTGTGTGTAATCGCACTCTAAGCTCTGTGTGTGTGTAATCGCACTGCAAGCTGTATGTGCAATCGCACTCTAAGCTGTGTGTGCAATCGCACTCTAGGCTGTGTGTGCAATCGCACTCTAAGCTGTGTGTGCCATGTAATTGCACTCCAGGCTGTGTGTGCCGTGTAATCGCACTCGAGGCTGTGTGTGCAATCGCACTCTAAGCTGTGCGCAATCGCACTCTAAGCTGTGTGTGCAATCGCACTCTAAGCTGTGTGTGCAATCACACTCTAAGCTGTGTGTGCGTAATCGCACTCTAAGCTGTGTGTGCAATCGCACTTAAAGCTGTATATGTAATCACACTCTAAATTGTGTGTGTGTGTAATCGCACTCTCAGCTGTGTGTAATCGCCCTCGAAGCTGTGTGTGTAATTGCATTCTAAGCTGTGTGTGCAATCGCACTCTAAACTGTGTGTGTGTGTGTAATCGCTCTCAAAGCTGTGTGTGTAATCGCACTCTAAGCTGTGCGTGCGTGTGTAATCGCACTCTAAGCTCTGCGTACATGTGTAATTGCACTCTAATCTGTGCGTGCATGTTAAGTCACACTCTAAGCTGTGCGGCGTGTGTAATCGCACTCTAAGCTGTGAGTGCATGTGTAATTGCACGCTAAGAGGTTTGTGCGAGGGTAATCACACTCTAGGACGTGTGTGCCGTGTAATCGCACTCTAGGCTGTGTGTGCCGTGTAATCGCACTCTAGGCTGTGTGTGCCGTGTAATCGCACTCTAGGCTGTGTGTGCAATCGCACTCTAAGCTTTGTGTGCAATTGCACTCTAAGCTGTGTGTGCAATCGCACTCTAAGCTTTGTGTGCAATCGCACTCTAAGCTTTGTGTGTGCATAATCGCACTCTAAACTGTGTGTGTTTGTAATCGCACTCTAAGCTGTGTGTGTGTGTAATCGCACTCTCAGCTGTGTGTGCGTAATCGCAGTCTAAGCAGTGTGTGTGCGTAATTGCACTCCAAGCTGTGTGTGTGCGTAATCGCACTCTAAGCTGTGTGTGCACCTAATCGCACTCTAAGCTGTGCGTGTGTGCGTAATCGCACTCTAAGCTGTGCTTGTGTGTGTAATCGCACTCTAAGCTGTGTGTGTGCGTAATCGCACTCTAAGCTGTGTGTGCGTAATCGCATTCTAAGCTGTGCGTGTGTGCGTAATCGCATTCTAAGCTATGCGTGTGTGTGTAATCGCACTCTAAGCTGTGCGTGTGTGTAATCGCACTCTAAGCTGTGCGTGTGTGTGTAATCGCACACTAAGCTGTGTGTGTAATCGCACTCTAAGCTCTGCATGCATTTGTAAACACACTCTAAGCTATGCTTGCGTGTGTAATCGCACTCTAAGCTGTGCGTGCGTGTGTAATCGCACTCTAAGAGGTGTGTGCGAGGGTAATCGCACTCTAGGCTGTGTGTGCCATGTAATCGCACTCTAGGCTGTGTGCCGTGTAATCGCACTCTAGGCTGTCTGTGCCGTGTAATCACACTCTAGGCTGTGTGTGCAATCGCACTCTAGGCTGTGTGCGCAATCGCACTCTAAGCTGTGTGTGCAATCGCACTCTAAGCTGTGTGTGTAATCGCACTCTAAGCTGTGTGTAATCGCCATCTAAGCTGTGTGTGTAATTGCATTCTAAGCTGTCTGTGTAGCTGCACTCTAAGCTGTGTGTGTAGCCGCATTCTAAGCTGTGTGTGTGCGTAATCGCACTCTAAGCTGTGTGTGTGCGTAATCGCACTCTAAGCTGTGTTTGTGTGCAATCGCACTCTAAGCTTTGTGTGTGCATAATCGCACTCTAATCTGTGTGTGTTCGTAATCGCACTCTAAGCTGTGTGTGTGCGTAATCGCACTCTCAGCTGTGTGTGCGTAATCGCACTCTAAGCAGTGTGTGTGCGTAATTGCACTCTAAGCTGTGTGTGTGCGTAATCGCACTCTAAGCTGTGTGTGCGCCTAATCGCACTCTAAGCTGTGCGTGTGTGCGTAATCGCACTCTAAGCTGTGCTTGTGTTTGTAATCGCACTCTAAGCTGTGTGTGTGCGTAATCGCACTCTAAGCTGTGCGTGCGTAATCGCATTCTAAGCTATGCGTGTGTGTGTAATCGCACTCTAAGCTGTGCGTGTGTGTAATCGCACTCTAAGCTGTGCGTGTGTGTGTAATCGCACTCTAAGCTGTGTGTGTAATTGCACTCTAAGCTGTGCGTGCGTGTGTAATCGCACTCTAAGCTCTGCATGCATGTGTAATCGCACTCTAAGCTATGCTTGCGTGTGTAATCGCACTCTAAGCTGTGCGTGTGTGTGTAATCGCACTCTAAGAGGTGTGTGCGAGGTTAATCGCACACTAGGCTGTGTGTGCCGTCTAATCGCACTCTAGGCTGTGTGCCGTGTAATCGCACTCTAGGCTGTCTGTGCCGTGTAATCGCACTCTAGGCTGTGTGTGCAATCGCACTCTAAGCTGTGTGCGCAATCGCACTCTAAGCTGTGTGTGCATTCGCACTCTAAGCTGTGTGTGTAATCGCACTCTAAGCTGTGTGTAATCGCCATCTAAGCTGTGTGTGTAATTGCATTCTAAGCTGTCTGTGTAGCCGCACTCTAAGCTGTGTGTGTAGCCGCACTCTAAGCTGTGTGTGTGCGTAATCGCACTCTAAGCTGTGTGTGTGCGTAATCGCACTCTAAGCTGTGTTTGTGTGTAATCGCACTCTAAGCTCTGTGTGTGTGTAATCGCACTGCAAGCTGTATGTGCAATCGCACTCTAAGCTGTGTGTGCAATCGCACTCTAGGCTGTGTGTGCAATCGCACTCTAAGCTGTGTGTGCCATGTAATTGCACTCTAGGCTTTGTGTGCCGTGTAATCGCACTCGTGGCTGTGTGTGCAATCGCACTCTAAGCTGTGCGCAATCGCACTCTAAGCTGTGTGTGCAATCGCACTCTAAGCTGTGTGTGCAATCACACTCTAAGCTGTGTGTGCGTAATCGCACTCTAAGCTGTGTGTGCAATCGCACTTAAAGCTGTATATGTAATCACACTCTAAATTGTGTGTGTGTGTAATCGCACTCTCAGCTGTGTGTAATCGCCCTCGAAGCTGTGTGTGTAATTGCATTCTAAGCTGTGTGTGCAATCGCACTCTAAACTGTGTGTGTGTGTGTAATCGCTCTCTAACATGTGTGCGTGTGCAATCGCACTCTAAACCGTGTGTGCCGTGTAATTGCACTCTAGGCTGTGTGTGCCATGTAATCGCACTCTAGGCTGTGTGTGCAATCGCACTCTAAGCTGAGTGTGTAATCGCACTCTAAGCTGTGTGTAATCGCCCTCTAAGCTGTGTGTGTAATTGCATTCTAAGCTGTGTGTGTAGCCGCACTCTAAGCTGTGTGTGTGCGTCATCGCACTCTAAGCTGTGTGGGTGCGTAATTGCACTCTAAGCTGTGTGTGCGTAATCGCACTCTCAGCTGTGTGTGCGTCATCGCACTCTAAGCTGTGTGGGTGCGTAATCGCACTCCAAGCTGTGTGTGTGTGTAATCGCACTCTAAGCTGTGCGTGCATGTGTAATTGCACGCTAAGAGGTGTGTGCGAGGGTAATCGCACTCTAGGCTGTGTGTGCCGTGTAATCGCACTCTAGGCTGTGTGTGCCGTGTAATCGCACTCTAGGCTGTGTGTGCCGTGTAATCGCACTCTAGGCTGTCTGTGCCGTGTAATCGCACTCTAGGCTGTGTGTGCAATCGCACTCTAAGCTGTGTGTAATCGCCCTCTAAGCTGTGTGTGTAATTGCATTCTAAGCTGTGTGTGTAGCCGCACTCTAAGCTGTATGTGTAGCCGCACTCTAAGCTGTGTGTGTGCGTAATCGCACTCTAAGCTGTGTCGGTGCGTAATCGCACTCTAAGCTGTGTGTGTGCATAATCGCACTCTAAACTGTGTGTGTTCGTAATCGCACTCTAAGCTGTGAGTGTGTGTAATCGCACTCTCAGCTGTGTGTGCGTAATCGCACTCTAAGCTGTGCGCGTGTACGTAATCGCACTCTAAGCTGTGAGTGTGTGCGTAATCGCACTCTAAGCTATGCGTGTGTGCGTAATCACACTCTAAGCTGTGCGTGTGTGTAATCGCACTCTAAGCTGTGCGTGCATGTGTAATCACACTCTAAGCTGTGCGGCGTGTGTAATTGCACTCTAAGAGGTTTGTGCGAGGGTATTCGCACTCTAGGATTT
Source organism: Isurus oxyrinchus (assembly GCA_026770705.1). NCBI lineage: Eukaryota > Metazoa > Chordata > Chondrichthyes > Lamniformes > Lamnidae > Isurus > Isurus oxyrinchus. Next base: position 105,706,535 of record JANJGN010000010.1, read on the forward strand.
TTGTGCCGTGTAATCGCACTCTAGGCTGTGTGTGCCGTGTAATCGCACTCTAGGCTGTCTGTGCCATGTAATGGCACTCTAAGCTGTGTGTGCAATCGCACACTAAGCTGTGTGTAATCGCCCTCTAAGCTGTGTGTGTAATTGCATTCTAAGCTGTGTGTGTAGCCGCATTCTAAGCTGTGTGTGTGCGTAATCGCACTCTAAGCTGTGTGTGTGCGTAATCGCACTCTAAGCTGTGTTTGTGTGCAATCGCACTCTAAGCTTTGTGTGTGCATAATCGCACTCTAATCTGTGTGTGTTCGTAATCGCACTCTAAGCTGTGTGTGTGTGTAATCGCACTCTCAGCTGTGTGTGCGTAATCGCACTCTAAGCAGTGTGTGTGCGTAATTGCACTCTAAGCTGTGTGTGTGCGTAATCGCACTCTAAGCTGTGTGTGCGCCTAATCGCACTCTAAGCTGTGCGTGTGTGCGTAATCGCACTCTAAGCTGTGCTTGTGTGTGTAATCGCACTCTAAGCTGTGTGTGTGCGTAATCGCACTCTAAGCTGTGTGTGCGTAATCGCATTCTAAGCTATGCGTGTGTGTGTAATCGCACTCTAAGCTGTGCGTGTGTGTAATCGCACTCTAAGCTGTGCGTGTGTGTGTAATCGCACTCTAAGCTGTGTGTGTAATTGCACTCTAAGCTGTGCGTGCGTGTGTAATCGCACTCTAAGCTCTGCATGCATGTGTAATCGCACTCTAAGCTATGCTTGCGTGTGTAATCGCACTCTAAGCTGTGCGTGTGTGTGTAATCGCACTCTAAGAGGTGTGTGCGAGGGTAATCGCACACTAGGCTGTGTGTGCCGTCTAATCGCACTCTAGGCTGTGTGCCGTGTAATCGCACTCTAGGCTGTCTGTGCCGTGTAATCGCACTCTAGGCTGTGTGTGCAATCGCACTCTAAGCTGTGTGCGCAATCGCACTCTAAGCTGTGTGTGCATTCGCACTCTAAGCTGTGTGTGTAATCGCACTCTAAGCTGTGTGTAATCGCCATCTAAGCTGTGTGTGTAATTGCATTCTAAGCTGTCTGTGTAGCCGCACTCTAAGCTGTGTGTGTAGCCGCACTCTAAGCTGTGTGTGTGCGTAATCGCACTCTAAGCTGTGTGTGTGCGTAATCGCACTCTAAGCTGTGTTTGTGTGTAATCGCACTCTAAGCTCTGTGTGTGTGTAATCGCACTGCAAGCTGTATGTGCAATCGCACTCTAAGCTGTGTGTGCAATCGCACTCTAGGCTGTGTGTGCAATCGCACTCTAAGCTGTGTGTGCCATGTAATTGCACTCTAGGCTTTGTGTGCCGTGTAATCGCACTCGTGGCTGTGTGTGCAATCGCACTCTAAGCTGTGCGCAATCGCACTCTAAGCTGTGTGTGCAATCGCACTCTAAGCTGTGTGTGCAATCACACTCTAAGCTGTGTGTGCGTAATCGCACTCTAAGCTGTGTGTGCAATCGCACTTAAAGCTGTATATGTAATCACACTCTAAATTGTGTGTGTGTGTAATCGCACTCTCAGCTGTGTGTAATCGCCCTCGAAGCTGTGTGTGTAATTGCATTCTAAGCTGTGTGTGCAATCGCACTCTAAACTGTGTGTGTGTGTGTAATCGCTCTCTAACATGTGTGCGTGTGCAATCGCACTCTAAACCGTGTGTGCCGTGTAATTGCACTCTAGGCTGTGTGTGCCATGTAATCGCACTCTAGGCTGTGTGTGCAATCGCACTCTAAGCTGAGTGTGTAATCGCACTCTAAGCTGTGTGTAATCGCCCTCTAAGCTGTGTGTGTAATTGCATTCTAAGCTGTGTGTTTAGCCGCACTCTAAGCTGTGTGTGTGCGTCATCGCACTCTAAGCTGTGTGGGTGCGTAATTGCACTCTAAGCTGTGTGTGCGTAATCGCACTCTCAGCTGTGTGTGCGTCATCGCACTCTAAGCTGTGTGGGTGCGTAATCGCACTCCAAGCTGTGTGTGTGTGGAATCGCACTCTAAGCTGTGCGTGCATGTGTAATTGCACGCTAAGAGGTGTGTGCGAGGGTAATCGCACTCTAGGCTGTGTGTGCCGTGTAATCGCACTCTAGGCTGTGTGTGCCGTGTAATCGCACTCTAGGCTGTGTGTGCCGTGTAATCGCACTCTAGGCTGTCTGTGCCATGTAATCGCACTCTAGGCTGTGTGTGCAATCGCACTCTAAGCTGTGTGTAATCGCCCTCTAAGCTGTGTGTGTAATTGCATTCTAAGCTGTGTGTGTAGCCGCACTCTAAGCTGTGTGTGTAGCCGCACTCTAAGCTGTGTGTGTGCGTAATCGCACTCTAAGCTGTGTCGGTGCGTAATCGCACTCTAAGCTGTGTGTGTGCATAATCGCACTCTAAACTGTGTGTGTTCGTAATCGCACTCTAAGCTGTGTGTGTGTGTAATCGCACTCTCAGCTGTGTGTGCGTAATCGCACTCTAAGCTGTGCGCGTGTACGTAATCGCACTCTAAGCTGTGAGTGTGTGCGTAATCGCACTCTAAGCTATGCGTGTGTGCGTAATCACACTCTAAGCTGTGCGTGTGTGTAATCGCACTCTAAGCTGTGCGTGTGTGTGTAATCGCACTCTAAACTGTGCGTGCATGTGTAATCACACTCTAAGCTGTGCGGCGTGTGTAATTGCACTCTAAGAGGTTTGTGCGAGGGTATTCGCACTCTAGGATTTTTGTGCCGTGTAATCGCACTCTAGGCTGTGTGTGCCGTGTAATCGCACTCTAGGCTGTCTGTGCCATGTAATGGCACTCTAAGCTGTGTGTGCAATCGCACACTAAGCTGTGTGTAATCGCCCTCTAAGCTGTGTGTGTAATTGCATTCTAAGCTGTGTGTGTAGCCGCACTCTAAGCTGTGTGTGTGCATAATCGCACTCTAAACTGTGTGTGTTCGTAATCGCACTCTAAGCTGTGTGTGTGTGTAATCGCACTCTCAGCTGTGTGTGCGTAATCGCACTCTAAGCAGTGAGTGTGCGTAATTGCACTCGAAGCTGTGTGTGTGCGTAATCGCACTCTAAGCTGTGTGTGCGCATAATCGCACTCTAAGCTGTGCGTGTGTGCGTAATCACACTCTAAGCTGTGCTTGTGTGTGTAATCGCACTCTAAGCTGTGTGTGTGCGTAATCGCACTCTAAGCTGTGTGTGCGTAATCGCATTCTAAGCTGAGCGTGTGTGCGTATCGCACTCTAAGCTATGCATGTGTGTATAATCGCACTCTAAGCTGTGCGTGTGTGTAATCGCACTCTAAGCTGTGCGTGTGTGTGTAATCGCGCACTAAGCTGTGTGTGTAATTGCACTCTAAGCTGTGCGTGAGTGTGTAATCGCACTCTAAGCTCTGCATGCATGTGTAATCGCACTCTAAGCTGTGCTTGCGTGTGTAATCGCACTCTAAGCTGTGCGTGCGTGTGTATTCGCACTCTAAGCTGTGCGGCGTGTGTAATCGCACTCTAAGCTGTGCGTGCGTGTGTAATTGCACTCTAGGCTGTGTGTGCCATGTAATCGCACTCTAGGCTGTGTGCCATGTAATTGCACTCTCGGCTGTCTGTGCCGTGTAATCGCACTCTAGGCTGTGTGTGCAATCGCACTCTAAGCTGTGTGCGCAATTGCACTCTAAGCTGTGTGTGCAATCGCACTCTAAGCTGTGTGTGTAATCGCACTCTAAGCTGTGTGTAATCGCCCTCTAAGCTGTGTGTGTAATTGCATTCTAAGCTGTCTGTGTAGCCGCACTCTAAGCTGTGTGTGTAGCCGCACTCTAAGCTGTGTGTGGGCGTAATCGCACTCTAAGCTGTGTGTATTCGTAATCGCACTCTAAGCTGTGTGTATGTGCAATCGCACTCTAAGCTGTGTGTTCATAATCGCACTCTCAGCTGTGTGTGCGTAATCGCACTCTCAGCTGTGTGTGTGTGTAATTGCACTCCAAGCTGTGTGTGTGCGTAATCACACTCTAAGCTGTGTGTGCGCATAATCGCACTCTAAGCTGTGCGTGTGTGCGTAATCGCACTCTAAGCTATGCATGTGTGTGTAATCGCACTCTAAGCTGTGTGTGTGTGTAATCGCACTCTAAGCTGTGCGTGCATGTGTAATCGCACTCTAAGAGGTGTGTGCATGTGTAATCGCGCTCTAGGCTGTGTGTGCCGTGTAATCATACTCTAGGCTGTGTGTGCCGTGTAATCGCACTCTAGGCTGTGTTTGCGGTGTAATCGCACTCGAGGCTGTGTGTGCAATCGCACTCTAATCTTTGTGTGTAATCGCACTCTAAGCTGTGCGTGTGTGTGTAATCGCACTCTAAGCTCTGCATGCGTGTGTAATCGCACTCTAAGCTGTGCTTGCGTGTGCAATCGCACTCTAAGCTGTGCGTGCGTGTGTAATCGCACTCTAAGCTCTGCGTGCGTGTGTAATCGCACTCTAAGCTGTGCGTGCATGTGTAATCGCACTCTAAGCTGTGCGGCGTGTGTAATCGCACTCTAAGAGGTTTGTGCGAGTGTATTCGCACTCTAGGCTCTGTGTGCCGTGTAATCGCACTCTAGGCTGTGTGTGCCGTGTAATCGCACTCTAGGCTGTCTGTGCCGTGTAATCGCACTCTAAGCTGTGTGTGTAATTGCATTCTAAGCTGTGTGTGTAGCCGCACTCTAAGCTGTGTGTGTAGCCGCACTCTAAGCTGTGTGTGTGCGTAATCGCACTCTAAGCTGTGTCGGTGCGTAATCGCACTCTCAGCTGTGTGTGTGCATAATCGCACTCTAAACTGTGTGTGTTCGTAATCGCACTCTAAGCTGTGTGTGTGTGTAATCGCACTCTCAGCTGTGTGTGCGTAATCGCACTCTAAGCAGTGAGTGTGCGTAATTGCACTCCAAGCTGTGTGTGTGCGTAATCGCACTCTAAGCTGTGTGTGCGCATAATCGCACTCTAAGCTGTGCGTGTGTGCGTAATCGCACTCTAAGCTCTGCTTGTGCATGTAATCGCTCTCTAAGCTGTGTGTGTGCGTAATCGCACTCTAATCTGTGTGTGCGTAATCGCATTCTAAGCTGTGTGTGTGTGCGTAATCGCACTCTAAGCTATGCGTGTGTGTGTAATCGCACTCTAAGCTGTGCGTGTGTGTAATCGCACTCTAAGCTGTGCATGTGTGTGTAATCGCACTCTAAGCTGTGTGTGTAATTGCACTCTAAGCTGTGCGTGCGTGTGTAATCGCACTCTAAGCTCTGCATGCATGTGTAATCGCACTCTAAGCTGTGCGTGCGTGTGTAATCGCACTCTAAGCTGTGCGGCGTGTGTAATCGCACTCTAAGCTGTGCGTGCGTGTGTAATTGCACTCTAAGAGGTGTTTGCGAGGGTAATCGCACTCTAGGCTGTGTGTGCCGTGTAATCGCACTCTAGGCTGTGTGCCGTGTAATCGCACTCTAGGCTGTCTGTGCCGTGCAATCGCACTCTAGGCTGTGTGTGCAATCGCACTCTAAGCTGTGTGCGCAATCGCAAACTAAGCTGTGTGTGCAATCGCACTCTAAGCTGTGTGTGTAATCGCACTCTAAGCTGTGTGTAATCGCCCTCTAAGCTGTGTGTGCAATTGCATTCTAAGCTGTCTGTGTAGCCGCACTCTAAGCTGTGTGTGTAGCCGCACTCTAAGCTGTGTGTGTGCATAATCGCAGTCTAAACTGTGTGTGTTCGTAATTGCACTCTAAGCTGTGTGTATGTGTAATCGCACTCTAAACTGTGTGTGCGTAATCGCACTCTCAGCTGTGTGTGCGTAATTGCACTCTAAGCTGTGTGTGTGCGTAATTGCACTCCAAGCTGTGTGTGTACGTAATCGCACTCTAAGCTGTGTGTGCGCATAATCGCACTCTAAGCTGTGCATGTGTGTGTAATCACACTCTAAGCTGTGCGTGTGTGTAATCGCACTCTAAGCTGTGCGTGCGTGTGTAATCGCACTCTAAGCTCTGCATGCGTGTGAAATCGCACTCTAAGCTGTGCTTGCGTGTGTAATCGCACTCTAAGCTGTGCGTGCGTGTGTAATCGCACTCTAAGCTCTGCGTGCGTGTGTAATCGCACTCTAAGCTCTGCGTGCATGTGTAATCGCACTCTAAGCTGTGCGGCATGTGTAATCGCACTCTAAGAGGTTTGTGCGAGGGTATTCGCACTCTAGGCTGTGTGTGCCGTGTAATCGCACTCTAGGCTGTGTGTGCCGTGTAATCGCACTCTAGGCTGTCTGTGCCGTGTAATCGCATTGTAGGCTGTGTGTGCAATCGCACTCTAAGATGTGTGTAATCGCCCTCTAAGCTGTGTGTGTAATTGCATTCTAAGCTGTGTGTGTAGCCGCACTCTAAGCTGTGTGTCTAGCCGCACTGTAAGCTGTGTGTGTGCGTAAATGCACTCTAAACTGTGTGTGTTCGTAATCGCACTCTAAGCTGTGTGTGTGTGTAATCGCACTCTCAGCTGTGTGTGCGTAATCGCACTCTAAGCAGTGAGTGTGCGTAATTGCACTCCAAGCTGTGTGTGTGCGTAATCGCACTCTAAGCTGTGTGTGCGCATAATCGCACTCTAAGCTGTGTGTGTGTGCGTAATCGCACTCTAAGCTATGCATGTGTGTGTAATCGCACTCTAAGCTGTGCGTGTGTGTAATCGCACTCTAAGCTGTGCATGTGTGTGTAATCGCACTCTAAGCTGTGTGTGTAATTGCACTCTAAGCTGTGCGTGCGTGTGTAATCGCACTCTAAGCTCTGCATGCATGTGTAATCGCACTCTAAGCTGTGCGTGCGTTTGTAATCGCACTCTAAGCTGTGCGGCGTGTGTAATCGCACTCTAAGCTGTGCGTGCGTGTGTAATTGCACTCTAAGAGGTGTGTGCGAGGGTAATCGCACTCTAGGCTGTGTGTGCCCTGTAATCGCACTCTAGGCTGTGTGCCGTGTAATCGCACTCTAGGCTGTCTGTGCCGTGCAATCACACTCTAGGCTGTGTGTGCAATCGCACTCTAAGCTGTGTGCGCAATCGCACTCTAAGCTGTGTGTGCAATCGCACTCTAAGCTGTGTGTGTAATCGCACTCTAAGCTGTGTGTAATCGCCCTCTAAGCTGTGTGTGCAATTGCATTCTAAGCTGTCTGTGTAGCCGCACTCTAAGCTGTGTGTGTAGCCGCACTCTAAGCTGTGTGTGTGCATAATCGCAGTCTAAACTGTGTGTGTTCGTAATCGCACTCTAAGCTGTGTGTATGTGTAATCGCACTCTAAGCTGTGTGTGCGTAATCGCACTCTCAGCTGTGTGTGCGTAATTGCACTCTAAGCTGTGTGTGTGCGTAATTGCACTCCAAGCTGTGTGTGTGCGTAATCGCACTCTAAGCTGTGTGTGCGCATAATCGCACTCTAAGCTGTGCATGTGTGTGTAATCACACTCTAAGCTGTGCGTGTGTGTAATCGCACTCTAAGCTGTGCGTGCGTGTGTAATCGCACTCTAAGCTCTGCATGCATGTGAAATCGCACTCTAAGCTGTGCTTGCGTGTGTAATCACACTCTAAGCTGTGCGTGCGTGTGTAATCGCACTCTAAGCTCTGCGTGCGTGTGTAATCGCACTCTAAGCTCTGCGTGCATGTGTAATCGCACTCTAAGCTGTGCGGCATGAGTAATCGCACTCTAAGAGGTTTGTGCGAGGGTATTCGCACTCTAGGCTGTGTGTGCCGTGTAATCGCACTCTAGGCTGTGTGTGCCGTGTAATCGCACTCTAGGCTGTCTGTGCCGTGTGATCGCATTCTAGGCTGTGTGCGTCATCGCACTCTAAGCTGTGTGGGTGCGTAATCGCACTCCAAGCTGTGTGTGTGTGTAATTGCACTCTAAGCTGTGTGTGCGTAATCGCACTCTCAGCTGTGTGTGCGTCATCGCACTCTAAGCTGTGTGGGTGCGTAATCGCACTCCAAGCTGTGTGTGTGTGTAATCGCACTCTAAGCTGTGCGTGCATGTGTAATTGCACGCTAAGAGGTGTGTGCGAGGGTAATCGCACTCTAGGCTGTGTGTGTAATTGCACTCTAAGCTGTGCGTGAGTGTGTAATCGCACTCTGAGCTCTGCATGCATGTGTAATCGCACTCTAAGCTGTGCTTGCGTGTGTAATCGCACTCTAAGCTGTGCGTGCGTGTGTATTCGCACTCTAAGCTGTGCGGCGTGTGTAATCGTACTCTAAGCTGTGCGTGCGTGTGTAATTGCACTCTAAGAGTTGTGTGCGAGCGTAATCGCACTCTAGGCTGTGTGTGCCATGTAATCGCACTCTAGGCTGTGTGCCATGTAATTGCACTCTCGGCTGTCTGTGCCGTGTAATCGCACTCTAGGCTGTGTGTGCAATCGCACTCTAAGCTGTGTGCGCAATTGCACTCTAAGCTGTGTGTGCAATCGCACTCTAAGCTGTGTGTGTAATCGCACTCTAAGCTGTGTGTAATCGCCCTCTAAGCTGTGTGTGTAATTGCATTCTAAGCTGTCTGTGTAGCCGCACTCTAAGCTGTGTGTGTAGCCGCACTCTAAGCTGTGTGTGTGCGTAATCGCACTCTAAGCTGTGTGTATTCGTAATCGCACTCTAAGCTGTGTGTATGTGTAATCGCACTCTAAGCTGTGTGTTCATAATCGCACTCTCAGCTGTGTGTGCGTAATCGCACTCTCAGCTGTGTGTGTGTGTAATTGCACTCCAAGCTGTGTGTGTGCGTAATCGCACTCTAAGCTGTGTGTGCGCATAATCGCACTCTAAGCTGTGCGTGTGTGCGTAATCGCACTCTAAGCTATGCATGTGTGTGTAATCGCACTCTAAGCTGTGTGTGTGTGTAATCACACTCTAAGCTGTGTGTGCATGTGTAATCGCACTCTAAGAGGTGTGTGCGTGTGTAATCGCGCTCTAGGCTGTGTGTGCCGTGTAATCATACTCTAGGCTGTGTGTGCCGTGTAATCGCACTCTAGGCTGTGTTTGCGGTGTAATCGCACTCGAGGCTGTGTGTGCAATCGCACTCTAATCTTTGTGTGTAATCGCACTCTAAGCTGTGCGTGTGTGTGTAATCGCACTCTAAGCTCTGCATGCGTGTGTAATCGCACTCTAAGCTGTGCTTGCGTGTGCAATCGCACTCTAAGCTGTGCGTGCGTGTGTAATCGCACTCTAAGCTCTGCGTGCGTGTGTAATCGCACTCTAAGGTGTGCGTGCATGTGTAATCGCACTCTAAGCTGTGCGGCGTGTGTAATCGCACTCTAAGAGGTTTGCGCGAGGGTATTCGCACTCTAGGCTCTGTGTGCCGTGTAATCGCACTCTAGGCTGTGTGTGCCGTGTAATCGCACTCTAGGCTGTCTGTGCCGTGTAATCGCACTCTAAGCTGTGTGTGTAATTGCATTCTAAGCTGTGTGTGTAGCCGCACTCTAAGCTGTGTGTGTAGCCGCACTCTAAGCTGTGTGTGTGCGTAATCGCACTCTAAGCTGTGTCGGTGCGTAATCGCACTCTCAGCTGTGTGTGTGCATAATCGCACTCTAAACTGTGTGTGTTCGTAATCGCACTCTAAGCTGTGTGTGTGTGTAATCGCACTCTCAGCTGTGTGTGCGTAATCGCACTCTAAGCAGTGAGTGTGCGTAATTGCACTCCAAGCTGTGTGTGTGCGTAATCGCACTCTAAGCTGTGTGTGCGCATAATCGCACTCTAAGCTGTGCGTGTGTGCGTAATCGCACTCTAAGCTCTGCTTGTGCATGTAATCGCTCTCTAAGCTGTGTGTGTGCGTAATCGCACTCTAATCTGTGTGTGCGTAATCGCATTCTAAGCTGTGTGTGTGTGCGTAATCGCACTCTAAGCTATGCGTGTGTGTGTAATCGCACTCTAAGCTGTGCGTGTGTGTAATCGCACTCTAAGCTGTGCATGTGTGTGTAATCGCACTCTAAGCTGTGTGTGTAATTGCACTCTAAGCTGTGCGTGCGTGTGTAATCGCACTCTAAGCTCTGCATGCATGTGTAATCGCACTCTAAGCTGTGCGTGCGTGTGTAATCGCACTCTAAGCTGTGCGGCGTGTGTAATCGCACTCTAAGCTGTGCGTGCGTGTGTAATTGCACTCTAAGAGGTGTTTGCGAGGGTAATCGCACTCTAGGCTGTGTGTGCCGTGTAATCACACTCTAGGCTGTGTGCCGTGTAATCGCACTCTAGGCTGTCTGTGCCGTGCAATCGCACTCTAGGCTGTGTGTGCAATCGCACTCTAAGCTGTGTGCGCAATCGCACTCTAAGCTGTGTGTGCAATCGCACTCTAAGCTGTGTGTGTAATCGCACTCTAAGCTGTGTGTAATCGCCCTCTAAGCTGTGTGTGCAATTGCATTCTAAGCTGTCTGTGTAGCCGCACTCTAAGCTGTGTGTGTAGCCGCACTCTAAGCTGTGTGTGTGCATAATCACAGTCTAAACTGTGTGTGTTCGTAATTGCACTCTAAGCTGTGCGTGTGTGTAATCGCACTCTGAGCTGTGTGCAATCGCACTCTAAGCTGTGTGTGCAATCGCACTCTAAGCTGTATATGTAATCAGACTCTAAAGTCTCTGTGTGTGTAATCGCCCTCTAAACTGAGTGTGTAATTGCATTCTAAGCTCCGTGTGCGTAATCGCTCTCTAAGCTGTGTGTGTGCGCAATCGCACTCTAAGCTTTGTGTGTGCATAATCGCACTCTAAACTGTGTGTGCATAATCGCACTCTAAGCTGTGTGTGTGTGTAATCGCACTCTAAGCTGTGTGTGTGCGTAATTGCACTCTAAGCTGTGTGTGTGCGTAATCGCACTCTAAGCTGTGTGTGCGCATAATCGCACTCTAAGCTGTGCGTGTGTGCGTAATCGCACTCTAAGCTGTGCATGTCTGTGTAATCGCACTCTATGCTGTGTGTGTGTGTAATCGCACTCTAAGCTGTGTGTGTGCGTAATCGCACTCTAAGCTGTGTGTGCGTAATCGCATTCTAAGCTGTGCGTGTGTGCGTAATCGCACTCCAAGCTATGCGAGTGTGTGTAATCGCACTCTAAGCTGTGCGTGTGTGTAATCGCACTCTAAGCGGTGCGTGTGTGTAATCGCACTATAAGTTGTGTGTGTAATCGCACTCTAAGCTGTGCGTGCGTGTGTAATCGCACTCTAAGCTCTGCGTGCATGTGTAATCGCACTCTAAGTTGTGCTTGCGTGTGTAATCGCACTCTAAGCTGTGCGTGCATGTGTAATCGCACTCTAAGCTGTGCGGCGTGTGTAATCACACTCTAAGCTGTGCGGCGTGTGTAATCGCACTCTAAGCTGTGCGTGCGTGTGTAATCGCACTCTAAGCTGTGCGGCGTGTGTAATCGCACTCTCGGCTGTGTGGCGTATGTAATCGCACTCTAAGCTGTGTATGCCGTGTAATCGCACTCTAGGCTGTGTGTGCCGTGTAATCACACTCTAGGCTGTGTGTGCAATCGCACTCTGAGCTTTGTGTGCAATTGCACTCTAAGCTGTGTGTGCAATCGCACTCTAAGCTGTGTGTAATCGCCCTCTAAGCTGTATGTGTAATTGCATTCTAAGCAGTGTGTGTAGACGCACTCTAAGCTGTGTGTGTAGTCACACTCTAAGCTGTGTGTGTGCGTAATCGCACTCAAAGCTGTGTGTGTGCGTAATCGCACTCTAAGCTGTGTGTGTGTAATCGCACATTAAGCTGTGTGCGTGTAATCGCACTCTAAGCTGTGTGTAGCCGCACTCTAAGCTGTGTGTGTAGCCGCACTCTAAGCTGTGTGAGTGCGTAATCGCACTCTAAGCTGTGTGTGTAGCCGCACTCTAAGCTGTGTGTGTAGCCGCACTCTAAGCTGTGTGAGTGCGTAATCGCACTCTAAGCTGTGTGAGTGCATAATCGCACTCTAAGCTGTGTGTGTAGCCGCACTCTAAGCTGTGTGTCTAGCCGCACTCTAAGCTGTGTGTGTGCGTAATCGCACTCTAAGCTGTGTGTGTGCGTAATCGCACTCTAAGCTGTGTGTGTGCGTAATCGCACTCTAAGCTGTGTGTGTGCGTAATCGCACTCTAAGCTGTGTGTGCGCGTAATCGCACTCTAAGCTGTGTGTGCGTAATCGCACTCTAAGCTGTGCGTGTGTGCGTAATCGCACTCTAAGCTGTGCGGCGTGTGTAATCGCACTCTAAGAGGGGTCTGCGAGGATAATTACACTCTAGGCTGTGTGTGCCATGTAATCGCACTCTAGGCTGTGTATGCTGTGTAATCGCATTCAATGCTGTCTGTGCCGTCTAATCGCACTCTAGGCTGTGTGTGCAATCGCACTCTAAGCTGTGTGTGTGTGTAATCGCACTCTAAGCTGTGTGTGTGCGTAATCGCACTCTCAGCTGTGTGTTTGCGTAATCTCACTCTAAGCTGTGTGTGCGTAATCGCACTCTAGGCTGTGTGTGCAATCGCACTCTAAGCTGTGTGTGCAATCGCACTCTAAGCTGTGTGGGCAATCGCACTCTAAGCTGTGTGTGTAATCGCACTCAAAGCTGTGTGTAATCGCCCTCTAAGCTGTGTGTGTAATTGCATTCTAAGCTGTGTGTGTAGCCGCACTCTAAGCTGTGTGTGTAGCCGCACTCTAAAGCTGTGTGTGTGCGTAATCGCACTCTAAGCTGTGTGGGTACGTACTCGCACTCTAAGCTGTGTGTGTGCGTAATCGCACTCTAAGCTGTGTGTGTGTGTAATCACACTCTAAGCTGTGTGTGCACGTAATCGCACTCTAAGCTGTGTGTGCGTAATCGCACTCTAAGCTGTGTGTGCGTAATCGCACTCTAAGCTGTGTGTGTGCGTAATTGCACTCTAAGCTGTGTGTGTGCGTAATCGCACTGTAAGCTGTGTGTGCGCATAATCGCACTCTAAGCTGTGCGTGTGTGCGTAATCGCACTCTAAGCTGTGCATGTCTGTGTAATCGCACTCTATGCTGTGTGTGTGTGTAATCGCACTCTAAGCTGTGTGTGTGCGTAATCGCACTCTAAGCTGTGTGTGCGTCATCGCATTCTAAGCTGTGCTTGTGTGCGTAATCGCACTCCAAGCTATGCGTGTGTGTGTAATCGCACTCTAAGCTGTGCGTGTGTGTAATCGCACTCTAAGCGGTGCATGTGTGTAATCGCACTCTAAGCTGTGTGTGTAATCGCACTCTAAGCTGTGAGTGCAATCGCACTCTAAGCTGTGTGTGCAATCGCACTCTAAGCTGTGCGTGTCATCGCACTCTAAGCTGTGTGTAAACACCCTCTAAGCTGTGTGTGTAATTGCATTCTAAGTTGTGTGTGTAATCACACTCTAAGCTGTGTGTGTGTGTGTAATTGCACTCTAAGTTCTGTGTGTGTGTGTAATCACACTCTAAGCTGTATGTGCAATCGCACTCCAAACCGTGTGTGTGTAATCGCACGTTAAGCTGTGTGTGTGTAATCACACATTAAGCTGTGTGTGTGTAATCACACTCTAAGCTGTGTGTGTGTAGCCGCACTCTAAGCTGTGTGTGCAGCCTCACTCTAAGCTGTGTGTGTAGCCGCACTCTAAGCTGTGTGTGTACGTAATAGCACTCTAAGCTGTGTGTTTGCGTAATCGCACTCTAAGCTGTGTGTGTGCGTAATCGCACTCTAAGCTGTGTGTGTGCGTAATCGCACTCTAAGCTGTGTGTGTGCGTAATCGCACTCTAAGCTGTGTGTGCGCGTAATCGCACTCTAAGCTGTGTGTGCGTAATCGCACTCTAAGCTGTGTGTGTGTGCGTAATCATACTCTAAGCTATGCGTGTGTGTGTAATCGCACTCTAAGCTGTGCGTGTGTGTAATCGCACTCTAAGCTGTGTGTGCAATCGCACTCTAAGCTGTGTGTAATTGCACTCTGAGCTGTGTGCAATCGCACTCTAAGCTGTGTGTGCAATCGCACTCTAAGTTGTATATGTAATCAGACTCTAAACTCTCTGTGTGTGTAATCGCCCTCTAAACTGAGTGTGTAATTGCATTCTAAGCTCCGTGTGCGTAATCGCTCTCTAAGCTGTGTGCGTGCGCAATCGCACTCTAAGCTTTGTGTGTGCATAATCGCACTCTAAACTGTGTGTGCGTAATCGCACTCTAAGCTGTGTGTGTGCGTAATCGCACTCTAAGCTGTGTGTTTGCGTAATCGCACTCTAAGCTGTGTGTGCGTAATCGCAATCGAAGCTGTGCGTGTGTGCGTAATCGCACTCTAAGCTGTGCGGCGTGTGTAATCGCACTCTAAGAGGGGTCTGCGAGGATAATTACACTCTAGGCTGTGTGTGCCATGTAATCGCACTCTAGGCTGTGTATGCTGTGTAATCGCATTCAATGCTGTCTGTGCCGTCTAATCGCACTCTAGGCTGTGTGTGCAATCGCACTCTAAGCTGTGTGTGTGTGTAATCGCACTCTAAGCTGTGTGTGTGCGTAATCGCACTCTCAGCTGTGTGTTTGCGTAATCTCACTCCAAGCTGTGTGTGCGTAATCGCACTCTAGGCTGTGTGTGCAATTGCACTCTAAGCTGTGTGTGCAATCGCACTCTAAGCTGTGTGGGCAATCGCACTCTAAGCTGTGTGTGTAATCGCACTCAAAGCTGTGTGTAATCGCCCTCTAAGCTGTGTGTGTAATTGCATTCTAAGCTGTGTGTGTAGCCGCACTCTAAGCTGTGTGTGTAGCCGCACTCTAAGCTGTGTGTGTGCGTAATCGCACTCTAAGCTGTGTGGGTACGTAATCGCACTCTAAGCTGTGTGTGTGCGTAATCGCACTCTAAGCTGTGTGTGTGTGTAATCACACTCTAAGCTGTGTGTGCGCGTAATCGCACTCTAAGCTGCGTGTGCGTAATCGCACTCTAAGCTGTGTGTGTTTAATCGCACTCTAAGCTGTGTGTGTAATCGCACTCTAAGCTGTGAGTGCAATCGCACTCTAAGCTGTGTGTGCAATCGCACTCTAAGCTGTGCGTGTCATCGCACTCTAAGCTGTGTGTAAACACCCTCTAAGCTGTGTGTGTAATTGCATTCTAAGTTGTGTGTGTAATCACACTCTAAGCTGTGTGTGTGTGTGTAATTGCACTCTAAGTTCTGTGTGTGTGTGTAATCACACTCTAAGCTGTATGTGCAATCGCACTCCAAACCGTGTGTGTGTGTAATCGCACGTTAAGCTGTGTGTGTGTAATCACACATTAAGCTGTGTGTGTGTAATCGCACTCTAAGCTGTGTGTGTGTAGCCGCACTCTAAGCTGTGTGTGCAGCCTCACTCTAAGCTGTGTGTGTAGCCGCACTCTAAGCTGTGTGTGTACGTAATAGCACTCTAAGCTGTGTGTTTGCGTAATTGCACTCTAAGCTGTGTGTGTGCGTAATCGCACTCTAAGCTGTGTGTGTGCGTAATCGCACTCTAAGCTGTGTGCGTGCGTAATCGCACTCTAAGCTGTGTGTGTGCGTAATCGCACTCTAAGCTGTGTGCGTGCGTAATCGCACTCTAAGCTGTGTGTGCGTAATCGCACTCTAAGCTGTGTGTGTGTGCGTAATCATACTCTAAGCTATGCGTGTGTGTGTAATCGCACTCTAAGCTGTGCGTGTGTGTAATCGCACTCTAAGCTGTGTGTGCAATCGCACTCTAAGCTGTGTGTAATCGCACTCTGAGCTGTGTGCAATCGCACTCTAAGCTGTGTGTGCAATCGCACTCTAAGTTGTATATGTATTCAGACTCTAAACTCTCTGTGTGTGTAATCGCCCTCTAAACTGAGTGTGTAATTGCATTCTAAGCTCCGTGTGCGTAATCGCTCTCTAAGCTGTGTGCGTGCGCAATCGCACTCTAAGCTGTGTGTGTGCATAATCGCACTCTAAACTGTGTGTGCATAATCGCACTCTAAGCTGTGTGTGTGTGTAATCGCACTCTAAGCTGTGTGTGTGCGTAATCGGACTCTCAGCTGTGTGTGCGTAATCGCACTCTAAGCTGTGTGTGTGCATAATCGCACTCTAAGCTGTGTGTTTGCGTAATCGCACTCTAAGCTGTGTGTGCGTAATCGCAATCGAAGCTGTGCGTGTGTGCGTAATCGCACTCTAAGCTGTGCGGCGTGTGTAATCGCACTCTAAGAGGGGTCTGCGAGGATAATTACACTCTAGGCTGTGTGTGCCATGTAATCGCACTCTAGGCTGTGTATGCTGTGTAATCGCATTCAATGCTGTCTGTGCCGTCTAATCGCACTCTAGGCTGTGTGTGCAATCGCACTCTAAGCTGTGTGTGTGTGTAATCGCACTCTAAGCTGTGTGTGTGCGTAATCGCACTCTCAGCTGTGTGTTTGCGTAATCTCACTCTAAGCTGTGTGTGCGTAATCGCACTCTAGGCTGTGTGTGCAATCGCACTCTAAGCTGTGTGTGCAATCGCACTCTAAGCTGTGTGGGCAATCGCACTCTAAGCTGTGTGTGTAATCGCACTCAAAGCTGTGTGTAATCGCCCTCTAAGCTGTGTGTGTAATTGCATTCTAAGCTGTGTGTGTAGCCGCACTCTAAGCTGTGTGTGTAGCCGCACTCTAAGCTGTGTGTGTGCGTAATCGCACTCTAAGCTGTGTGGGTACGTAATCGCACTCTAAGCTGTGTGTGTGCGTAATCGCACTCTAAGCTGTGTGTGTGTGTAATCACACTCTAAGCTGTGTGTGCGCGTAATCGCACTCTAAGCTGTGTGTGCGTAATCGCACTCTAAGCTGTGTGTGCGTAATCGCACTCTAAGCTGTGTGTGTGCGTAATTGCACTCTAAGCTGTGTGTGTGCGTAATCGCACTCTAAGCTGTGTGTGCGCATAATCGCACTCTAAGCTGTGCGTGTGTGCGTAATCGCACTCTAAGCTGTGCATGTCTGTGTAATCGCACTCTATGCTGTGTGTGTGTGTAATCGCACTCTAAGCTGTGTGTGTGCGTAATCGCACTCTAAGCTGTGTGTGCGTAATCGCATTCTAAGCTGTGCGTGTGTGCGTAATCGCACTCCAAGCTATGCGTGTGTGTGTAATCGCACTCTAAGCTGTGCGGGTGTGTAATCGCACTCTAAGCGGTGCGTGTGTGTAATCGCACTCTAAGCTGTGTGTGTGTGTAATCACACTCTAAGCTGTGTGTGTGTGTAATCGCACTCTAAGCTGAGTGTGTAATCGCACTCTAAGCTGTGTGTGCGTAATCGCATTCTAAGCTGTGCGTGTGTGCGTAATCGCACTCCAAGCTATGCGTGTGTGTGTAATCGCACTCTAAGCTGTGCGGGTGTGTAATCGCACTCTAAGCGGTGCGTGTGTGTAATCGCACTCTAAGCTGTGTGTGTAATCGCACTCTAAGCTGTGCGTGAGTGTGTAATCGCACTCTAAGCTCTGCGTGCATGTGTAATCGCACTCTAGGTTGTGCTTGCGTGTGTAATCGCACTCTAAGCTGTGCGTGCGTGTGTAATCGCACTCTAAGCTGTGCGGCGTGTGTAATCGTACTCTAAGCTGTGCGGCGTGTGTAATCGCACTCTAAGCTGTGCGTGCGTGTGTAATCGCACTCTAAGCTGTGCAGCGTGTGTAATCGCACTCTCAGCTGTGTGGCGTATGTAATCGCACTCTAAGCTGTGTGTGCCGTGTAATCGCACTCTAGGCTGTGTGTGCCGTGTAATCACACTCTAGGCTGTGTTTGCAATCGCACTCTGAGCTTTGTGTGCAATCGCACTCTAAGCTGTGTGTGCAATCGCACTTTAAGTTGTGTGTGCAATTGCACTCTAAGCTGTGTGTAATCGCCCTCTAAGCTGTATGTGTAATTGCATTCTAAGCAGTGTGTGTAGACGCACTCTAAGCTGTGTGTGTAGTCGCACTCTAAGCTGTGTGTGTGCGTAATCGCACTCTAATCTGTGTGTGTGCGTAATCGCACTCTAAGCTGTGTGTGTGTAATCGCACATTAAGCTGTGTGCGTGTAATCGCACTCTAAGCTGTGTGTAGCCGCACTCTAAGCTGTGTGTGTAGCCGCACTCTAAGCTGTGCGTGTAGCCGCACTCTAAGCTGTGTGAGTGCGTAATCGCACTCTAAGCTGTGTGAGTGCATAATCGCACTCTAAGCTGTGTGTGTAGCCGCACTCTAAGCTGTGTGTCTAGCCGCACTCTAAGCTGTGTGTGTGCGTAATCGCACTCTAACCTGTGTGTGTGCATAATAGCACTCTAAGCTGTGTGTGTGCGTAATCGCACTCTAGGCTGTGTGTGGGCGTAATCGCACTCTAAGCTGTGTGTGTGCGTAATCGCACTCTAAACCGTGTGTGTGTGTAATCGTACATTAAGCTGTGTGTGTGTAATCGCACATTAAGCTGTGTGTGTGTAATCGCACTCTAAGCTGTGTGTGTAGCCGCACTCTAAGCTGTGTGTGTGTGTAATCGCACCCTAAGCTGTGTGCGTGCGTAATCGCACTCTAAGCTGTGTGTGTGCGTAATCGCACTCTAAACTGTGTGTGTGTAATCGCACTCTAAGCTGTGTGTGTAATCGCACACTCAGCTGTGTGTGCGTAATCACACTCTCAGCTGTGTGTGTGCGTAATCGCTCTCTAAGCTGTGTGTGTGCGTAATCGCACTCTAAGCTGTGTGTCTGCGTAATCGCACTCTAAGCTGTGTGTGCGTAATCGCACTCTAAGCTGTGCGTGTGAGCGTAATCGCACTCAAAGCTGTGTGTGTAATCGCACGCTAAGCTGTGTGCGTGTGTAGTCGCACGCTAAGCTGTGTGTGCATAATTGCACTCTCAGCTGTGCGTGCGTAATCGCACTCTAAGCTGTGTTTGTGCGTAATCGCACTCTAAGCTGTGTGTGTGCGTAATCGCACTCTAAGCTGTGTGTGTGCGTAATCGCACTCTAAGCTGTGTGTGTGCGTAATCGCACTCTAAGCTGTGTGTGCGTAATCGCACTCTAAGCTGCGTGTGTGCGTAATCGCACTCAAAGCTGTGTGTGTAATCGCACGCTAAGCTGTGTGCGTGTGTGCGTAATCGCACTCCAAGCTGTGAGTGTGTGCGTAATCGCACTCTAAGCTATGCGTGTGTGCGTAATCGCACTCTAAGCTCTGCGTGTGTGTAATCGCACTCTAAGCTGTGCGTGTGTGTGTAATCGCTTTCTAAGCTGTGTGAGTAATCGCACTCTAAGCTGTGCTTGCGTGTGTAATCGCAATCTAAGCTGTGCGTGCGTGTGTAATCGCACTTGAAGCTGTGCGTGCGTGTGTAATCGCAATCTAAGCTGTGCGTGCATGTGTAATCGCACTCTAAGAGGTGTGTGCGAGGGTAATCACACTCTACGCTGTGTGTGCCGTGTAATCATACTCTCGGCTGTGTGTGCCGTGTAATCGCACTCTAGGCTGTGTGTGCCGTGTAATCACACTCTAGACTGTGTGTGCAATCGCACTCTAAGCTTTGTGTGCAATCGCACTCTAAGCTGTG
This sequence comes from Isurus oxyrinchus, assembly GCA_026770705.1. Classification (NCBI taxonomy): domain Eukaryota; kingdom Metazoa; phylum Chordata; class Chondrichthyes; order Lamniformes; family Lamnidae; genus Isurus; species Isurus oxyrinchus. Next base: position 105,725,921 of record JANJGN010000010.1, read on the forward strand.
TGTGCAATCGCACTCTAAGCTGCGTGTGCAATCGCACTCTTAGCTGTGTGTGCAATCGCACTCTAAGCTGTATGTGTAATCTCACTCTAAGCTGTGTGCAATCACACTCTAAGCTATGTGTGCAATCACACTCTAAGCTGTGTGTGTGTGTGTAATTGCACTCTAAGTTCTGTGTGTGTGTGTGTAATCGCACATTAAGCTGTGTGTGTGTAATCGCACATTAAGCTGTGTGTGTGTAATCGCACTCTAAGATGTGTGTGTAGCCGCACTCAAAGCTGTGTGTGTAGCCGCACTCTAAGCTGTGTGTGTGCATAATAGCACTCTAAGCTGTGTGTGTGCGTAATCGCACTCTCAGCTGTGTGTGTGCGTAATCGCACTCTAAGCTGTGTGTGTGCGTAATCGCACTCTAAGCTGTGTGCGCGCGCGTAATCGCACTCTAAGTTGTGTGTGCGCGTAATCGCACTCTAAGCTGTGTGTGCGTAATCGCTCTCTAAGCTGTGCGTGTGTGCGTAATCGCACTCTAAGCTGTGCGTGCGTAATCGCACTCTAAGCTGTGTGTGTGCGTAATCGCACTCTAAGCTGTGTGTGTGCGTAATCGCACTCTAAGCTGTGTGTGTGCGTAATCGGCCTCTAAGCTGTGTGTGCGCGCGTAATCGCACTCTAAGTTGTGTGTGCGCGTAATCGCACTCTAAGCTGCGTGTGCGTAATCGCTCTCTAAGCAGTGAGTGTGTGCGTAATCGTACTCTAAGCTATGCGTGTGTGTGTAATCGCACTCTAAGCTGTGCGTGTGTGTAATCGCACTCTAAGCTGTGTGTGCAATCGCACTCTAAGCTGTGTGTGTAATCGCACTCTAAGCTGTGTGTAATCGCCCTGTAAGCTGTGTGTGTAATTGCATTCTAAGTTGTGTGTGCAATCACACTCTAAGCTGTGTGTGTGTGTAATTGTACTCTAAGCTCTGCGTGCGTGTGTAATCGCACTCTAAGCTGTGCTTGCGTGTATAATCGCACTCTAAGCTGTGCGTGCGTGTGTAATCGCACTCAAAGCTGTGCGTGCGTGTGTAATCGCACTCTAAGCTGTGCGTGCGTGTGTAATCGCACTCTAAGAGTTGTGTGCGAGGGTAATCGCACTCTAGGTTGTGTGTGCCGTGTAATCATACTCTAGGCTGTGTGTGCCATGTAATCGCACTCTAGGCTGTGTGTGCCGTGTAATCGCACTCTAGGCTGTATGTGCAATCGCACTCTAAGCTTTGTGTGCAATCGCACTCTAAGCTGTGTGTGCAATCGCACTCTAAGCTGTGAGTGCAATCGCACTCTAAGCTGTGTGTGCAATCGCACTCTAAGCTGTGCGTGTCATCGCACTCTAAGCTGTGTGTAAACACCCTCTAAGCTGTGTGTGTAATTGCATTCTAAGTTGTGTGTGTAATCACACTCTAAGCTGTGTGTGTGTGTGTAATTGCACTCTAAGTTCTGTGTGTGTGTGTAATCGCACGTTAAGCTGTGTGTGTGTAATCACACATTAAGCTGTGTGTGTGTAATCGCACTCTAAGCTGTGTGTGTGTAGCCGCACTCTAAGCTGTGTGTGCAGCCTCACTCTAAGCTGTGTGTGTAGCCGCACTCTAAGCTGTGTGTGTACGTAATAGCACTCTAAGCTGTGTGTTTGCGTAATCGCACTCTAAGCTGTGTGTGTGCGTAATCGCACTCTAAGCTGTGTGTGTGCGTAATCGCACTCTAAGCTGTGTGTGTGCGTAATCGCACTCTAAGCTGTGTGTGCGCGTAATCGCACTCTAAGCTGTGTGTGCGTAATCGCACTCTAAGCTGTGTGTGTGTGCGTAATCATACTCTAAGCTATGCGTGTGTGTGTAATCGCACTCTAAGCTGTGCGTGTGTGTAATCGCACTCTAAGCTGTGTGTGCAATCGCACTCTAAGCTGTGTGTAATCGCACTCTGAGCTGTGTGCAATCGCACTCTAAGCTGTGTGTGCAATCGCACTCTAAGCTGTATATGTAATCAGACTCTAAACTCTCTGTGTGTGTAATCGCCCTCTAAACTGAGTGTGTAATTGCATTCTAAGCTCCGTGTGCGTAATCGCTCTCTAAGCTGTGTGCGTGCGCAATCGCACTCTAAGCTTTGTGTGTGCATAATCGCACTCTAAACTGTGTGTGCATAATCGCACTCTAAGCTGTGTGTGTGTGTAATCGCACTCTAAGCTGTGTGTGTGCGTAATCGGACTCTCAGCTGTGTGTGCGTAATCGCACTCTAAGCTGTGTGTGTGCATAATCGCACTCTAAGCTGTGTGTTTGCGTAATCGCACTCTAAGCTGTGTGTGCGTAATCGCAATCGAAGCTGTGCGTGTGTGCGTAATCGCACTCTAAGCTGTGCGGCGTGTGTAATCGCACTCTAAGAGGGGTCTGCGAGGATAATTACACTCTAGACTGTGTGTGCCATGTAATCGCACTCTAGGCTGTGTATGCTGTGTAATCGCATTCAATGCTGTCTGTGCCGTCTAATCGCACTCTAGGCTGTGTGTGCAATCGCACTCTAAGCTGTGTGTGTGTGTAATCGCACTCTAAGCTGTGTGTGTGCGTAATCGCACTCTCAGCTGTGTGTTTGCGTAATCTCACTCTAAGCTGTGTGTGCGTAATCGCACTCTAGGCTGTGTGTGCAATCGCACTCTAAGCTGTGTGTGCAATCGCACTCTAAGCTGTGTGGGCAATCGCACTCTAAGCTGTGTGTGTAATCGCACTCAAAGCTGTGTGTAATCGCCCTCTAAGCTGTGTGTGTAATTGCATTCTAAGCTGTGTGTGTAGCCGCACTCTAAGCTGTGTGTGTAGCCGCACTCTAAGCTGTGTGTGTGCGTAATCGCACTCTAAGCTGTGTGGGTACGTAATCGCACTCTAAGCTGTGTGTGTGCGTAATCGCACTCTAAGCTGTGTGTGTGTGTAATCACACTCTAAGCTGTGTGTGCGCGTAATCGCACTCTAAGCTGTGTGTGCGTAATCGCACTCTAAGCTGTGTGTGCGTAATCGCACTCTAAGCTGTGTGTGTGCGTAATTGCACTCTAAGCTGTGTGTGTGCGTAATCGCACTCTAAGCTGTGTGTGCGCATAATCGCACTCTAAGCTGTGCGTGTGTGCGTAATCGCACTCTAAGCTGTGCATGTCTGTGTAATCGCACTCTATGCTGTGTGTGTGTGTAATCGCACTCTAAGCTGTGTGTGTGCGTAATCGCACTCTAAGCTGTGTGTGCGTAATCGCATTCTAAGCTGTGCGTGTGTGCGTAATCGCACTCCAAGCTATGCGTGTGTGTGTAATCGCACTCTAAGCTGTGCGTGTGTGTAATCGCACTCTAAGCGGTGCGTGTGTGTAATCGCACTCTAAGCTGTGTGTGTAATCGCACTCTAAGCTGTGCGTGAGTGTGTAATCGCACTCTAAGCTCTGCGTGCATGTGTAATCGCACTCTAAGTTGTGCTTGCGTGTGTAATCGCACTCTAAGCTGTGTGTGCGTGTGTAATCGCACTCTAAGCTGTGCGGCGTGTGTAATCGCACTCTAAGCTGTGCGGCGTGTGTAATCGCACTCTAAGCTGTGCGTGCGTGTGTAATCGCACTCTAAGCTGTGCGGCGTGTGTAATCGCACTCTCAGCTGTGTGGCGTATGTAATCGCACTCTAAGCTGTGTGTGCCGTGTAATCGCACTCTAGGCTGTGTGTGCCGTGTAATCACACTCTAGGCTGTGTGTGCAATCGCACTCTGAGCTTTGTGTGCAATCGCACTCTAAGCTGTGTGTGCAATCGCACTTTAAGTTGTGTGTGCAATTGCACTCTAAGCTGTGTGTAATCGCCCTCTAAGCTGTATGTGTAATTGCATTCTAAGCAGTGTGTGTAGACGCACTCTAAGCTGTGTGTGTAGTCGCACTCTAAGCTGTGTGTGTGCGTAATCGCACTCAAAGCTGTGTGTGTGCGTAATCGCACTCTAAGCTGTGTGTGTGTAATCGCACATTAAGCTGTGTGCGTGTAATCGCACTCTAAGCTGTGTGTAGCCACACTCTAAGCTGTGTGTGTAGCCGCACTCTAAGCTGTGTGAGTGCGTAATCGCACTCTAAGCTGTGTGTGTAGCCGCACTCTAAGCTGTGCGTGTATCCGCACTCTAAGCTGTGTGAGTGCGTAATCGCACTCTAAGCTGTGTGAGAGCATAATCGCACTCTAAGCTGTGTGTGTAGCCGCACTCTAAACTGTGTGGCTAGCCGCACTCTAAGCTGTGTGTGTGCGTAATCGCACTCTAACCTGTGTGTGTGCATAATAGCACTCTAAGCTGTGTGTGTGCGTAATCGCACTCTAGGCTGTGTGTGGGCGTAATCGCACTCTAAGCTGTGTGTGTGCGTAATCGCACTCTAAACCGTGTGTGTGTGTAATCGTACATTAAGCTGTGTGTGTGTAATCGCACATTAAGCTGTGTGTGTGTAATCGCACTCTAAGCTGTGTGTGTAGCCGCACTCTAAGCTGTGTGTGTGTGTAATCGCACCCTAAGCTGTGTGCGTGCGTAATCGCACTCTAAGCTGTGTGTGTGCGTAATCGCACTCTAAACTGTGTGTGTGTAATCGCACTCTAAGCTGTGTGTGTAATCGCACACTCAGCTGTGTGTGCGTAATCACACTCTCAGCTGTGTGTGTGCGTAATCGCTCTCTAAGCTGTGTGTGTGCGTAATCGCACTCTAAGCTGTGTGTGCGTAATCGCACTCTAAGCTGTGCGTGTGAGCGTAATCGCACTCAAAGCTGTGTGTGTAATCGCACGCTAATCTGTGTGCGTGTGTAGTCGCACGCTAAGCTGTGTGTGCGTAATCGCACTCTCAGCTGTGCGTGCGTAATCGCACTCTAAGCTGTGTTTGTGCGTAATCGCACTCTAAGCTGTGTGTGTGCGTAATCGCACTCTAAGCTGTGTGTGTGCGTAATCGCACTCTAAGCTGTGTGTGTGCGTAATCGCACTCTAAGCTGTGTGTGTGCATAATAGCACTCTAAGCTGTGTGTGTGCGTAATCGCACTCTAGGCTGTGTGTGGGCGTAATCGCACTCTAAGCTGTGTGTGTGCGTAATCGCACTCTAAACCGTGTGTGTGTGTAATCGTACATTAAGCTGTGTGTGTGTAATCGCACATTAAGCTGTGTGTGTGTAATCGCACTCTAAGCTGTGTGTGTAGCCGCACTCTAAGCTGTGTGTGTGTGTAATCGCACCCTAAGCTGTGTGCGTGCGTAATCGCACTCTAAGCTGTGTGTGTGCGTAATCGCACTCTAAACTGTGTGTGTGTAATCGCACTCTAAGCTGTGTGTGTAATCGCACACTCAGCTGTGTGTGCGTAATCACACTCTCAGCTGTGTGTGTGCGTAATCGCTCTCTAAGCTGTGTGTGTGCGTAATCGCACTCTAAGCTGTGTGTGCGTAATCGCACTCTAAGCTGTGCGTGTGAGCGTAATCGCACTCAAAGCTGTGTGTGTAATCGCACGCTAATCTGTGTGCGTGTGTAGTCGCACGCTAAGCTGTGTGTGCGTAATCGCACTCTCAGCTGTGCGTGCGTAATCGCACTCTAAGCTGTGTTTGTGCGTAATCGCACTCTAAGCTGTGTGTGTGCGTAATCGCACTCTAAGCTGTGTGTGTGCGTAATCGCACTCTAAGCTGTGTGTGTGCGTAATCGCACTCTAAGCTGTGTGTGCGTAATCGCACTCTAAGCTGCGTGTGTGCGTAATCGCACTCAAAGCTGTGTGTGTAATCGCACGCTAAGCTGTGTGCGTGTGTGCGTAATCGCACTCCAAGCTGTGAGTGTGTGCGTAATCGCACTCTAAGCTATGCGTGTGTGCGTAATCGCACTCTAAGCTCTGCGTGTGTGTAATCGCACTCTAAGCTGTGCGTGTGTGTGTTATCGCACTCTAAGCTGTGTGAGTAATCGCACTCTAAGCTGTGCTTGCGTGTGTAATCGCAATCTAAGCTGTGCGTGCGTGTGTAATCGCACTTGAAGCTGTGCGTGCGTGTGTAATCGCAATCTAAGCTGTGCGTGCATGTGTAATCGCACTCTAAGAGGTGTGTGCGAGGGTAATCACACTCTACGCTGTGTGTGCCGTGTAATCATACTCTAGGCTGTGTGTGCCGTGTAATCGCACTCTAGGCTGTGTGTGCCGTGTAATCACACTCTAGACTGTGTGTGCAATCGCACTCTAAGCTTTGTGTGCAATCGCACTCTAAGCTGTGTGTGCAATCGCACTCTAAGCTGCGTGTGCAATCGCACTCTTAGCTGTGCGTGCAATCGCACTCTAAGCTGTATGTGTAATCTCACTCTAAGCTGTGTGCAATCGCAATCTAAGCTATGTGTGCAATCACACTCTAAGCTGTGTGTGTGTGTGTAATTGCACTCTAAGTTCTGTGTGTGTGTGTAATCGCACATTAAGCTGTGTGTGTGTAATCGCACATTAAGCTGTGTGTGTGTAATCGCACTCTAAGATGTGTGTGTAGCCGCACTCAAAGCTGTGTGTGTAGCCGCACTCTAAGCTGTGTGTGTGCATAATAGCACTCTAAGCTGTGTGTGTGCGTAATCGCACTCTCAGCTGTGTGTGTGCGTAATCGCTCTCTAAGCTGTGTGTGTGCGTAATCGCACTCTAAGCTGTGTGCGCGCGCGTAATCGCACTCTAAGTTGTGTGTGCGCGTAATCGCACTCTAAGCTGTGTGTGCGTAATCGCTCTCTAAGCTGTGCGTGTGTGCGTAATCGCACTCTAAGCTGTGTGTGCGTAATCGCACTCTAAGCTGTGTGTGTGCGTAATCGCACTCTAAGCTGTGTGTGTGCGTAATCGCACTCTAAGCTGTGTGTGTGCGTAATCGGCCTCTAAGCTGTGTGTGCGCGCGTAATCGCACTCTAAGTTGTGTGTGCGCGTAATCGCACTCTAAGCTGCGTGTGCGTAATCGCTCTCTAAGCAGTGCGTGTGTGCGTAATCGTACTCTAAGCTATGCATGTGTGTGTAATCGCACTCTAAGCTGTGCGTGTGTGTAATTGTACTCTAAGCTCTGCGTGCGTGTGTAATCGCACTCTAAGCTGTGCTTGCGTGTATAATCGCACTCTAAGCTGTGCGTGCGTGTGTAATCGCACTCAAAGCTGTGCGTGCGTGTGTAATCGCACTCTAAGCTGTGCGTGCGTGTGTAATCGCACTCTAAGAGTTGTGTGCGAGGGTAATCGCACTCTAGGTTGTGTGTGCCGTGTAATCATACTCTAGGCTGTGTGTGCCATGTAATCGCAATCTAGGCTGTGTGTGCCGTGTAATCGCACTCTAGGCTGTGTGTGCAATCGCACTCTAAGCTTTGTGTGCAATCGCACTCTAAGCTGTGTGTGCAATCGCACTCTAAGCTGTGAGTGCAATCGCACTCTAAGCTGTGCGTGTCATCGCACTCTAAGCTGTGTGTAAACACCCTCTAAGCTGTGTGTGTAATTGCATTCTAAGTTGTGTGTGTAATCACACTCTAAGCTGTGTCTGTGTGTGTAATTGCACTCTAAGTTCTGTGTGTGTGTGTAATCACACTCTAAGCTGTATGTGCAATCGCACTCCAAACCGTGTGTGTGTGTAATCGCACGTTAAGCTGTGTGTGTGTAATCACACATTAAGCTGTGTGTGTGTAATCGCACTCTAAGCTGTGTGTGTGTAGCCGCACTCTAAGCTGTGTGTGCAGCCTCACTCTAAGCTGTGTGTGTAGCCGCACTCTAAGCTGTGTGTGTACGTAATAGCACTCTAAGCTGTGTGTTTGCGTAATCGCACTCTAAGCTGTGTGTGTGCGTAATCGCACTCTAAGCTGTGTGTGTGCGTAATCGCACTCTAAGCTGTGTGTGTGCGTAATCGCACTCTAAGCTGTGTGTGCGCGTAATCGCACTCTAAGCTGTGTGTGCGTAATCGCACTCTAAGCTGTGTGTGTGTGCGTAATCATACTCTAAGCTATGCGTGTGTGTGTAATCGCACTCTAAGCTGTGCGTGTGTGTAATCGCACTCTAAGCTGTGTGTGCAATCGCACTCTAAGCTGTGTGTAATCGCACTCTGAGCTGTGTGCAATCGCACTCTAAGCTGTGTGTGCAATCGCACTCTAAGTTGTATATGTAATCAGACTCTAAACTCTCTGTGTGTGTAATCGCCCTCTAAACTGAGTGTGTAATTGCATTCTAAGCTCCGTGTGCGTAATCGCTCTCTAAGCTGTGTGCGTGCGCAATCGCACTCTAAGCTGTGTGTGTGCATAATCGCACTCTAAACTGTGTGTGCATAATCGCACTCTAAGCTGTGTGTGTGTGTAATCGCACTCTAAGCTGTGTGTGTGCGTAATCGGACTCTCAGCTGTGTGTGCGTAATCGCACTCTAAGCTGTGTGTTTGCGTAATCGCACTCTAAGCTGTGTGTGCGTAATCGCAATCGAAGCTGTGCGTGTGTGCGTAATCGCACTCTAAGCTGTGCGGCATGTGTAATCGCACTCTAAGAGGGGTCTGCGAGGATAATTACACTCTAGGCTGTGTGTGCCATGTAATCGCACTCTAGGCTGTGTATGCTGTGTAATCGCATTCAATGCTGTCTGTGCCGTCTAATCGCACTCTAGGCTGTGTGTGCAATCACACTCTAAGCTGTGTGTGTGTGTAATCGCACTCTAAGCAGTGTGTGTGCGTAATCGCACTCTCAGCTGTGTGTTTGCGTAATCTCACTCTAAGCTGTGTGTGCGTAATCGCACTCTAGGCTGTGTGTGCAATCGCACTCTAAGCTGTGTGTGCAATCGCACTCTAAGCTGTGTGGGCAATCGCACTCTAAGCTGTGTGTGTAATCGCACTCAAAGCTGTGTGTAATCGCCCTCTAAGCTGTGTGTGTAATTGCATTCTAAGCTGTGTGTGTAGCCGCACTCGAAGCTGTGTGTGTAGCCGCACTCTAAGCTGTGTGTGTGCGTAATCACACTCTAAGCTGTGTGTGCGCGTAATCGCACTCTAAGCTGTGTGTGCGTAATCGCACTCTAAGCTGTGTGTGCGTAATCGCACTCTAAGCTGTGTGTGTGCGTAATTGCACTCTAAGCTGTGTGCGTGCGTAATCGCACTCTAAGCTGTGTGTGCGCATAATCGCACTCTAAGCTGTGCGTGTGTGCGTAATCGCACTCTAAGCTGTGCATGTCTGTGTAATCGCACTCTATGCTGTGTGTGTGTGTAATCGCACTCTAAGCTGTGTGTGTGCGTAATCGCACTCTAAGCTGTGTGTGCGTAATCGCATTCTAAGCTGTGCGTGTGTGCGTAATCGCACTCCAAGCTATGCGTGTGTGTGTAATCGCACTCTAAGCTGTGCGGGTGTGTAATCGCACTCTAAGCGGTGCGTGTGTGTAATCGCACTCTAAGCTGTGTGTGTAATCGCACTCTAAGCTGTGCGTGAGTGTGTAATCGCACTCTAAGCTCTGCGTGCATGTGTAATCGCACTCTAGGTTGTCCTTGCGTGTGTAATCGCACTCTAAGCTGTGCGTGCGTGTGTAATCGCACTCTAAGCTGTGCGGCGTGTGTAATCGTACTCTAAGCTGTGCGGCGTGTGTAATCGCACTCTAAGCTGTGCGTGCGTGTGTAATCGCACTCTAAGCTGTGCAGCGTGTGTAATCGCACTCTCAGCTGTGTGGCGTATGTAATCGCACTCTAAGCTGTGTGTGCCGTGTAATCGCACTGTAGGCTGTGTGTGCCGTGTAATCACACTCTCGGCTGTGTGTGCAATCGCACTCTGAGCTTTGTGTGCAATCGCACTCTAAGCTGTGTGTGCAATCGCACTTTAAGTTGTGTGTGCAATTGCACTCTAAGCTGTGTGTAATCGCCCTCTAAGCTGTATGTGTAATTGCATTCTAAGCAGTGTGTGTAGACGCACTCTAAGCTGTGTGTGTAGTCGCACTCTAAGCTGTGTGTGTGCGTAATCGCACTCTAAGCTGTGTGTGTGCGTAATCGCACTCTAAGCTGTGTGTGCGTAATCGCACTCTAAGCTGTGCGTGTGAGCGTAATCGCACTCAAAGCTGTGTGTGTAATCGCACGCTAATCTGTGTGCGTGTGTAGTCGCACGCTAAGCTGTGTGTGCGTAATCGCACTCTCAGCTGTGCGTGCGTAATCGCACTCTAAGCTGTGTTTGTGCGTAATCGCACTCTAAGCTGTGTGTGTGCGTAATCGCACTCTAAGCTGTGTGTGTGCGTAATCGCACTCTAAGCTGTGTGTGTGCGTAATCGCACTCTAAGCTGTGTGTGCGTAATCGCACTCTAAGCTGCGTGTGTGCGTAATCGCACTCAAAGCTGTGTGTGTAATCGCACGCTAAGCTGTGTGCGTGTGTGCGTAATCGCACTCCAAGCTGTGAGTGTGTGCGTAATCGCACTCTAAGCTATGCGTGTGTGCGTAATCGCACTCTAAGCTCTGCGTGTGTGTAATCGCACTCTAAGCTGTGCGTGTGTGTGTTATCGCACTCTAAGCTGTGTGAGTAATCGCACTCTAAGCTGTGCTTGCGTGTGTAATCGCAATCTAAGCTGTGCGTGCGTGTGTAATCGCACTTGAAGCTGTGCGTGCGTGTGTAATCGCAATCTAAGCTGTGCGTGCATGTGTAATCGCACTCTAAGAGGTGTGTGCGCGTAATCGCACTCTAAGCTGTGTGTGCGTAATCGCACTCTAAGCTGTGTGTGTGTGCGTAATCATACTCTAAGCTATGCGTGTGTGTGTAATCGCACTCTAAGCTGTGCGTGTGTGTAATCGCACTCTAAGCTGTGTGTGCAATCGCACTCTAAGCTGTGTGTAATCGCACTCTGAGCTGTGTGCAATCGCACTCTAAGCTGTGTGTGCAATCGCACTCTAAGTTGTATATGTAATCAGACTCTAAACTCTCTGTGTGTGTAATCGCCCTCTAAACTGAGTGTGTAATTGCATTCTAAGCTCCGTGTGCGTAATCGCTCTCTAAGCTGTGTGCGTGCGCAATCGCACTCTAAGCTGTGTGTGTGCATAATCGCACTCTAAACTGTGTGTGCATAATCGCACTCTAAGCTGTGTGTGTGTGTAATCGCACTCTAAGCTGTGTGTGTGCGTAATCGGACTCTCAGCTGTGTGTGCGTAATCGCACTCTAAGCTGTGTGTGTGCATAATCGCACTCTAAGCTGTGTGTTTGCGTAATCGCACTCTAAGCTGTGTGTGCGTAATCGCAATCGAAGCTGTGCGTGTGTGCGTAATCGCACTCTAAGCTGTGCGGCGTGTGTAATCGCACTCGAAGAGGGGTCTGCGAGGATAATTACACTCTAGGCTGTGTGTGCCATGTAATCGCACTCTAGGCTGTGTATGCTGTGTAATCGCATTCAATGCTGTCTGTGCCGTCTAATCGCACTCTAGGCTGTGTGTGCAATTGCACTCTAAGCTGTGTGTGTGTGTAATCGCACTCTAAGCTGTGTGTGTGCGTAATCGCACTCTCAGCTGTGTGTTTGCGTAATCTCACTCTAAGCTGTGTGTGCGTAATCGCACTCTAGGCTGTGTGTGCAATCGCACTCTAAGCTGTGTGTGCAATCGCACTCTAAGCTGTGTGGGCAATCGCACTCTAAGCTGTGTGTGTAATCGCACTCAAAGCTGTGTGTAATCGCCCTCTAAGCTGTGTGTGTAATTGCATTCTAAGCTGTGTGTGTAGCCGCACTCTAAGCTGTGTGTGTAGCCGCACTCTAAGCTGTGTGTGTGCGTAATCGCACTCTAAGCTGTGTGGGTACGTAATCGCACTCTAAGCTGTGTGTGTGCGTAATCGCACTCTAAGCTGTGTGTGTGTGTAATCACACTCTAAGCTGTGTGTGCGCGTAATCGCACTCTAAGCTGTGTGTGCGTAATCGCACTCTAAGCTGTGTGTGCGTAATCGCACTCTAAGCTGTATGTGTGCGTAATTGCACTCTAAGCTGTGTGTGTGCGTAATCGCACTCTAAGCTGTGTGTGCGCATAATCGCACTCTAAGCTGTGCGTGTGTGCGTAATCGCACTCTAAGCTGTGCATGTCTGTGTAATCGCACTCTATGCTGTGTGTGTGTGTAATCGCACTCTAAGCTGTGTGTGTGCGTAATCGCACTCTAAGCTGTGTGTGCGTAATCGCATTCTAAGCTGTGCGTGTGTGCGTAATCGCACTCCAAGCTATGCGTGTGTGTGTAATCGCACTCTAAGCTGTGCGGGTGTGTAATCGCACTCTAAGCGGTGCGTGTGTGTAATCGCACTCTAAGCTGTGTGTGTAATCGCACTCTAAGCTGTGCGTGAGTGTGTAATCGCACTCTAAGCTCTGCGTGCATGTGTAATCGCACTCTAGGTTGTCCTTGCGTGTGTAATCGCACTCTAAGCTGTGCGTGCGTGTGTAATCGCACTCTAAGCTGTGCGGCGTGTGTAATCGTACTCTAAGCTGTGCGGCGTGTGTAATCGCACTCTAAGCTGTGCGTGCGTGTGTAATCGCACTCTAAGCTGTGCAGCGTGTGTAATCGTACTCTCAGCTGTGTGGCGTATGTAATCGCACTCTAAGCTGTGTGTGCCGTGTAATCGCACTCTAGGCTGTGTGTGCCGTGGAATCACACTCTCGGCTGTGTGTGCAATCGCACTCTGAGCTTTGTGTGCAATCGCACTCTAAGCTGTGTGTGCAATCGCACTTTAAGTTGTGTGTGCAATTGCACTCTAAGCTGTGTGTAATCGCCCTCTAAGCTGTATGTGTAATTGCATTCTAAGCAGTGTGTGTAGACGCACTCTAAGCTGTGTGTGTAGTCGCACTCTAAGCTGTGTGTGTGCGTAATCGCACTCTAAGCTGTGTGTGTGCGTAATCGCACTCTAAGCTGTGTGTGCGTAATCGCACTCTAAGCTGTGCGTGTGAGCGTAATCGCACTCAAAGCTGTGTGTGTAATCGCACGCTAATCTGTGTGCGTGTGTAGTCGCACGCTAAGCTGTGTGTGCGTAATCGCACTCTCAGCTGTGCGTGCGTAATCGCACTCTAAGCTGTGTGTGTGCGTAATCGCACTCTAATCTGTGTGTGTGCGTAATCGCACTCTAAGCTGTGTGTGTGCGTAATCGCACTCTAAGCTGTGTGTGCGTAATCGCACTCTAAGCTGCGTGTGTGCGTAATCGCACTCAAAGCTGTGTGTGTAATCGCACGCTAAGCTGTGTGCGTGTGTGCGTAATCGCACTCCAAGCTGTGAGTGTGTGCGTAATCGCACTCTAAGCTATGCGTGTGTGCGTAATCGCACTCTAAGCTCTGCGTGTGTGTAATCGCACTCTAAGCTGTGCGTGTGTGTGTTATCGCACTCTAAGCTGTGTGAGTAATCGCACTCTAAGCTGTGCTTGCGTGTGTAATCGCAATCTAAGCTGTGCGTGCGTGTGTAATCGCACTTGAAGCTGTGCGTGCGTGTGTAATCGCAATCTAAGCTGTGCGTGCATGTGTAATCGCACTCTAAGAGGTGTGTGCGAGGGTAATCACACTCTACGCTGTGTGTGCCGTGTAATCATACTCTAGGCTGTGTGTGCCGTGTAATCGCACTCTAGGCTGTGTGTGCCGTGTAATCACACTCTAGACTGTGTGTGCAATCGCACTCTAAGCTTTGTGTGCAATCGCACTCTAAGCTGTGTGTGCAATCGCACTCTAAGCTGCGTGTGCAATCGCACTCTTAGCTGTGCGTGCAATCGCACTCTAAGCTGTATGTGTAATCTCACTCTAAGCTGTGTGCAATCGCACTCTAAGCTATGTGTGCAATCACACTCTAAGCTGTGTGTGTGTGTGTAATTGCACTCTAAGTTCTGTGTGTGTGTGTAATCGCACATTAAGCTGTGTGTGTGTAATCGCACATTAAGCTGTGTGTGTGTAATCGCACTCTAAGATGTGTGTGTAGCCGCACTCAAAGCTGTGTGTGTAGCCGCACTCTAAGCTGTGTGTGTGCATAATAGCACTCTAAGCTGTGTGTGTGCGTAATCGCACTCTCAGCTGTGTGTGTGCGTAATCGCACTCTAAGCTGTGTGTGTGCGTAATCGCACTCTAAGCTGTGTGCGCGCGCGTAATCGCACTCTAAGTTGTGTGTGCGCGTAATCGCACTCTAAGCTGTGTGTGCGTAATCGCTCTCTAAGCTGTGCGTGTGTGCGTAATCGCACTCTAAGCTGTGTGTGCGTAATCGCACTCTAAGCTGTGTGTGTGCGTAATCGCACTCTAAGCTGTGTGTGTGCGTAATCGCACTCTAAGCTGTGTGTGTGCGTAATCGGCCTCTAAGCTGTGTGTGCGCGCGTAATCGCACTCTAAGTTGTGTGTGCGCGTAATCGCACTCTAAGCTGCGTGTGCGTAATCGCTCTCTAAGCAGTGCGTGTGTGCGTAATCGTACTCTAAGCTATGCGTGTGTGTGTAATCGCACTCTAAGCTGTGCGTGTGTGTAATTGTACTCTAAGCTCTGCGTGCGTGTGTAATCGCACTCTAAGCTGTGCTTGCGTGTATAATCGCACTCTAAGCTGTGCGTGCGTGTGTAATCGCACTCAAAGCTGTGCGTGCGTGTGTAATCGCACTCTAAGCTGTGCGTGCGTGTGTAATCGCACTCTAAGAGTTGTGTGCGAGGGTAATCGCACTCTAGGTTGTGTGTGCCGTGTAATCATACTCTAGGCTGTGTGTGCCATGTAATCGCAATCTAGGCTGTGTGTGCCGTGTAATCGCACTCTAGGCTGTGTGTGCAATCGCACTCTAAGCTTTGTGTGCAATCGCACTCTAAGCTGTGTGTGCAATCGCACTCTAAGCTGTGAGTGCAATCGCACTCTAAGCTGTGCGTGTCATCGCACTCTAAGCTGTGTGTAAACACCCTCTAAGCTGTGTGTGTAATTGCATTCTAAGTTGTGTGTGTAATCACACTCTAAGCTGTGTCTGTGTGTGTAATTGCACTCTAAGTTCTGTGTGCGTGTGTAATCACACTCTAAGCTGTATGTGCAATCGCACTCCAAACCGTGTGTGTGTGTAATCGCACGTTAAGCTGTGTGTGTGTAATCACACATTAAGCTGTGTGTGTGTAATCGCACTCTAAGCTGTGTGTGTGTAGCCGCACTCTAAGCTGTGTGTGCAGCCTCACTCTAAGCTGTGTGTGTAGCCGCACTCTAAGCTGTGTGTGTACGTAATAGCACTCTAAGCTGTGTGTTTGCGTAATCGCACTCTAAGCTGTGTGTGTGCGTAATCGCACTCTAAGCTGTGTGTGTGCGTAATCGCACTCTAAGCTGTGTGTGTGCGTAATCGCACTCTAAGCTGTGTGTGCGCGTAATCGCACTCTAAGCTGTGTGTGCGTAATCGCACTCTAAGCTGTGTGTGTGTGCGTAATCATACTCTAAGCTATGCGTGTGTGTGTAATCGCACTCTAAGCTGTGCGTGTGTGTAATCGCACTCTAAGCTGTGTGTGCAATCGCACTCTAAGCTGTGTGTAATCGCACTCTGAGCTGTGTGCAATCGCACTCTAAGCTGTGTGTGCAATCGCACTCTAAGTTGTATATGTAATCAGACTCTAAACTCTCTGTGTGTGTAATCGCCCTCTAAACTGAGTGTGTAATTGCATTCTAAGCTCCGTGTGCGTAATCGCTCTCTAAGCTGTGTGCGTGCGCAATCGCACTCTAAGCTGTGTGTGTGCATAATCGCACTCTAAACTGTGTGTGCATAATCGCACTCTAAGCTGTGTGTGTGTGTAATCGCACTCTAAGCTGTGTGTGTGCGTAATCGGACTCTCAGCTGTGTGTGCGTAATCGCACTCTAAGCTGTGTGTGTGCATAATCGCACTCTAAGCTGTGTGTTTGCGTAATCGCACTCTAAGCTGTGTGTGCGTAATCGCAATCGAAGCTGTGCGTGTGTGCGTAATCGCACTCTAAGCTGTGCGGCGTGTGTAATCGCACTCGAAGAGGGGTCTGCGAGGATAATTACACTCTAGGCTGTGTGTGCCATGTAATCGCACTCTAGGCTGTGTATGCTGTGTAATCGCATTCAATGCTGTCTGTGCCGTCTAATCGCACTCTAGGCTGTGTGTGCAATCGCACTCTAAGCTGTGTGTGTGTGTAATCGCACTCTAAGCTGTGTGTGTGCGTAATCGCACTCTCAGCTGTGTGTTTGCGTAATCTCACTCTAAGCTGTGTGTGCGTAATCGCACTCTAGGCTGTGTGTGCAATCGCACTCTAAGCTGTGTGTGCAATCGCACTCTAAGCTGTGTGGGCAATCGCACTCTAAGCTGTGTGTGTAATCGCACTCAAAGCTGTGTGTAATCGCCCTCTAAGCTGTGTGTGTAATTGCATTCTAAGCTGTGTGTGTAGCCGCACTCTAAGCTGTGTGTGTAGCCGCACTCTAAGCTGTGTGTGTGCGTAATCGCACTCTAAGCTGTGTGGGTACGTAATCGCACTCTAAGCTGTGTGTGTGCGTAATCGCACTCTAAGCTGTGTGTGTGTGTAATCACACTCTAAGCTGTGTGTGCGCGTAATCGCACTCTAAGCTGTGTGTGCGTAATCGCACTTTAAGCTGTGTGTGCGTAATCGCACTCTAAGCTGTGTGTGTGCGTAATTGCACTCTAAGCTGTGTGTGTGCGTAATCGCACTCTAAGCTGTGTGTGCGCATAATCGCACTCTAAGCTGTGCGTGTGTGCGTAATCGCACTCTAAGCTGTGCATGTCTGTGTAATCGCACTCTATGCTGTGTGTGTGTGTAATCGCACTCTAAGCTGTGTGTGTGCGTAATCGCACTCCAAGCTATGCGTGTGTGTTTAATCGCACTCTAAGCTGTGCGGGTGTGTAATCGCACTCTAAGCGGTGCGTGTGTGTAATCGCACTCTAAGCTGTGTGTGTAATCGCACTCTAAGCTGTGCGTGAGTGTGTAATCGCACTCTAAGCTCTGCGTGCATGTGTAATCGCACTCTAGGTTGTCCTTGCGTGTGTAATCGCACTCTAAGCTGTGCGTGCGTGTGTAATCGCACTCTAAGCTGTGCGGCGTGTGTAATCGTACTCTAAGCTGTGCGGCGTGTGTAATCGCACTCTAAGCTGTGCGTGCGTGTGTAATCACACTCTAAGCTGTGCAGCGTGTGTAATCGCACTCTCAGCTGTGTGGCGTATGTAATCGCACTCTAAGCTGTGTGTGCCGTGTAATCGCACTCTAGGCTGTGTGTGCCGTGTAATCACACTCTCGGCTGTGTGTGCAATCGCACTCTGAGCTTTGTGTGCAATCGCACTCTAAGCTGTGTGTGCAATCGCACTTTAAGTTGTGTGTGCAATTGCACTCTAAGCTGTGTGTAATCGCCCTCTAAGCTGTATGTGTAATTGCATTCTAAGCAGTGTGTGTAGACGCACTCTAAGCTGTGTGTGTAGTCGCACTCTAAGCTGTGTGTGTGCGTAATCGCACTCAAAGCTGTGTGTGTGCGTAATCGCACTCTAAGTTGTGTGTGTGTAATCGCACATTAAGCTGTGTGCGTGTAATCGCACTCTAAGCTGTGTGTAGCCGCACTCTAAGCTGTGTGTGTAGCCGCACTCTAAGCTGTGCGTGTAGCCGCACTCTAAGCTGTGTGAGTGCGTAATCGCACTCCAAGCTGTGTGAGTGCATAATCGCACTCTAAGCTGTGTGTGTAGCCGCACTCTAAGCTGTGTGTCTAGCCGCACTCTAAGCTGTGTGTGTGCGTAATCGCACTCTAACCTGTGTGTGTGCATAATAGCACTCTAAGCTGTGTGTGTGCGTAATCGCACTCTAGGCTGTGTGTGGGCGTAATCGCACTCTAAGCTGTGTGTGTGCGTAATCGCACTCTAAACCGTGTGTGTGTGTAATCGTACATTAAGCTGTGTGTGTGTAATCGCACATTAAGCTGTGTGTGTGTAATCGCACTCTAAGCTGTGTGTGTAGCCGCACTCTAAGCTGTGTGTGTGTGTAATCGCACCCTAAGCTGTGTGCGTGCGTAATCGCACTCTAAGCTGTGTGTGTGCGTAATCGCACTCTAAACTGTGTGTGTGTAATCGCACTCTAAGCTGTGTGTGTAATCGCACACTCAGCTGTGTGTGCGTAATCACACTCTCAGCTGTGTGTGTGCGTAATCACACTCTAAACTGTGTGTGTGCGTAATCGCACTCTAAGCTGTGTGTGTGCGTAATCGCACTCTAAGCTGTGTGTGCGTAATCGCACTCTAAGCTGTGCGTGTGAGCGTAATCGCACTCAAAGCTGTGTGTGTAATCGCACGCTAAGCTGTGTTCGTGTGTAGTCGCACGCTAAGCAGTGTGTGCATAATCGCACTCTCAGCTGTGCGTGCGTAATCGCACTCTAAGCTGTGTTTGTGCGTAATCGCACTCTAAGCTGTGTGTGTGCGTAATCGCACTCTAAGCTGTGTGTGTGCGTAATCGCACTCTAAGCTGTGTGTGTGCGTAATCGCACTCTAAGCTGTGTGTGCGTAATCGCACTCTAAGCTGCGTGTGTGCGTAATCGCACTCAAAGCTGTGTGTGTAATCGCACGCTAAGCTGTGTGCGTGTGTGCGTAATCGCACTCCAAGCTGTGAGTGTGTGCGTAATCGCACTCTAAGCTATGCGTGTGTGCGTAATCGCACTCTAAGCTCTGCGTGTGTGTAATCGCACTCTAAGCTGTGCGTGTGTGTGTAATCGCTTTCTAAGCTGTGTGAGTAATCGCACTCTAAGCTGTGCTTGCGTGTGTAATCGCAATCTAAGCTGTGCGTGCGTGTGTAATCGCACTTGAAGCTGTGCGTGCGTGTGTAATCGCAATCTAAGCTGTGCGTGCATGTGTAATCGCACTCTAAGAGGTGTGTGCGAGGGTAATCACACTCTACGCTGTGTGTGCCGTGTAATCATACTCTAGGCTGTGTGTGCCGTGTAATCGCACTCTAGGCTGTGTGTGCCGTGTAATCACACTCTAGACTGTGTGTGCAATCGCACTCTAAGCTTTGTGTGCAATCGCACTCTAAGCTGTGTGTGCAATCGCACTCTAAGCTGCGTGTGCAATCGCACTCTTAGCTGTGTGTGCAATCGCACTCTAAGCTGTATGTGTAATCTCACTCTAAGCTGTGTGCAATCGCACTCTAAGCTATGTGTGCAATCACACTCTAAGCTGTGTGTGTGTGTGTAATTGCACTCTAAGTTCTGTGTGTGTGTGTAATCGCACATTAAGCTGTGTGTGTGTAATCGCACATTAAGCTGTGTGTGTGTAATCGCACTCTAAGATGTGTGTGTAGCCGCACTCAAAGCTGTGTGTGTAGCCGCACTCTAAGCTGTGTGTGTGCATAATAGCACTCTAAGCTGTGTGTGTGCGTAATCGCACTCTCAGCTGTGTGTGTGCGTAATCGCACTCTAAGCTGTGTGTGTGCGTAATCGCACTCTAAGCTGTGTGCGCGCGCGTAATCGCACTCTAAGTTGTGTGTGCGCGTAATCGCACTCTAAGCTGTGTGTGCGTAATCGCTCTCTAAGCTGTGCGTGTGTGCGTAATCGCACTCTAAGCTGTGCGTGCGTAATCGCACTCTAAGCTGTGTGTGTGCGTAATCGCACTCTAAGCTGTGTGTGTGCGTAATCGCACTCTAAGCTGTGTGTGTGCGTAATCGGCCTCTAAGCTGTGTGTGCGCGCGTAATCGCACTCTAAGTTGTGCGTGCGCGTAATCGCACTCTAAGCTGCGTGTGCGTAATCGCTCTCTAAGCAGTGCGTGTGTGCGTAATCGTACTCTAAGCTATGCGTGTGTGTGTAATCGCACTCTAAGCTGTGCGTGCGTAATCGCACTCTAAGCTGTGTGTGTGCGTAATCGCACTCTAAGCTGTGTGTGTGCGTAATCGCACTCAAAGCTGTGTGTGTGCGTAATCGCACTCTAAGCTGTGTGTGTGTAATCGCACATTAAGCTGTGTGCGTGTAATCGCACTCTAAGCTGTGTGTAGCCGCACTCTAAGCTGTGTGTGTAGCCGCACTCTAAGCTGTGCGTGTAGCCGCACTCTAAGCTGTGTGAGTGCGTAATCGCACTCTAAGCTGTGTGAGTGCATAATCGCACTCTAAGCTGTGTGTGTAGCCGCACTCTAAGCTGTGTGTCTAGCCGCACTCTAAGCTGTGTGTGTGCGTAATCGCACTCTAACCTGTGTGTGTGCATAATAGCACTCTAAGCTGTGTGTGTGCGTAATCGCACTCTAGGCTGTGTGTGGGCGTAATCGCACTCTAAGCTGTGTGTGTGCGTAATCGCACTCTAAACCGTGTGTGTGTGTAATCGTACATTAAGCTGTGTGTGTGTAATCGCACATTAAGCTGTGTGTGTGTAATCGCACTCTAAGCTGTGTGTGTAGCCGCACTCTAAGCTGTGTGTGTGTGTAATCGCACCCTAAGCTGTGTGCGTGCGTAATCGCACTCTAAGCTGTGTGTGTGCGTAATCGCACTCTAAACTGTGTGTGTGTAATCGCACTCTAAGCTGTGTGTGTAATCGCACACTCAGCTGTGTGTGCGTAATCACACTCTCAGCTGTGTGTGTGCGTAATCGCTCTCTAAGCTGTGTGTGTGCGTAATCGCACTCTAAGCTGTGTGTGTGCGTAATCGCACTCTAAGCTGTGTGTGCGTAATCGCACTCTAAGCTGTGCGTGTGAGCGTAATCGCACTCAAAGCTGTGTGTGTAATCGCACGCTAAGCTGTGTTCGTGTGTAGTCGCACGCTAAGCTGTGTGTGCATAATCGCACTCACAGCTGTGCGTGCGTAATCGCACTCTAAGCTGTGTTTGTGCGTAATCGCACTCTAAGCTGTGTGTGTGCGTAATCGCACTCTAAGCTGTGTGTGTGCGTAATCGCACTCTAAGCTGTGTGTGTGCGTAATCGCACTCTAAGCTGTGTGTGCGTAATCGCACTCTAAGCTGCGTGTGTGCGTAATCGCACTCAAAGCTGTGTGTGTAATCGCACGCTAAGCTGTGTGCGTGTGTGCGTAATCGCACTCCAAGCTGTGAGTGTGTGCGTAATCGCACTCTAAGCTATGCGTGTGTGCGTAATCGCACTCTAAGCTCTGCGTGTGTGTAATCGCACTCTAAGCTGTGCGTGTGTGTGTTATCGCACTCTAAGCTGTGTGAGTAATCGCACTCTAAGCTGTGCTTGCGTGTGTAATCGCAATCTAAGCTGTGCGTGCGTGTGTAATCGCACTTGAAGCTGTGCGTGCGTGTGTAATCGCAATCTAAGCTGTGCGTGCATGTGTAATCGCACTCTAAGAGGTGTGTGCGAGGGTAATCACACTCTACGCTGTGTGTGCCGTGTAATCATACTCTAGGCTGTGTGTGCCGTGTAATCGCACTCTAGGCTGTGTGTGCCGTGTAATCACACTCTAGACTGTGTGTGCAATCGCACTCTAAGCTTTGTGTGCAATCGCACTCTAAGCTGTGTGTGCAATCGCACTCTAAGCTGCGTGTGCAATCGCACTCTTAGCTGTGCGTGCAATCGCACTCTAAGCTGTATGTGTAATCTCACTCTAAGCTGTGTGCAATCGCAATCTAAGCTATGTGTGCAATCACACTCTAAGCTGTGTGTGTGTAATTGCACTCTAAGTTCTGTGTGTGTGTGTAATCGCACATTAAGCTGTGTGTGTGTAATCGCACATTAAGCTGTGTGTGTGTAATCGCACTCTAAGATGTGTGTGTAGCCGCACTCAAAGCTGTGTGTGTAGCCGCACTCTAAGCTGTGTGTGTGCATAATAGCACTCTAAGCTGTGTGTGTGCGTAATCGCACTCTCAGCTGTGTGTGTGCGTAATCGCTCTCTAAGCTGTGTGTGTGCGTAATCGCACTCTAAGCTGTGTGCGCGCGCGTAATCGCACTCTAAGTTGTGTGTGCGCGTAATCGCACTCTAAGCTGTGTGTGCGTAATCGCTCTCTAAGCTGTGCGTGTGTGCGTAATCGCACTCTAAGCTGTGTGTGCGTAATCGCACTCTAAGCTGTGTGTGTGCGTAATCGCACTCTAAGCTGTGTGTGTGCGTAATCGCACTCTAAGCTGTGTGTGTGCGTAATCGGCCTCTAAGCTGTGTGTGCGCGCGTAATCGCACTCTAAGTTGTGTGTGCGCGTAATCGCACTCTAAGCTGCGTGTGCGTAATCGCTCTCTAAGCAGTGCGTGTGTGCGTAATCGTACTCTAAGCTATGCATGTGTGTGTAATCGCACTCTAAGCTGTGCGTGTGTGTAATTGTACTCTAAGCTCTGCGTGCGTGTGTAATCGCACTCTAAGCTGTGCTTGCGTGTATAATCGCACTCTAAGCTGTGCGTGCGTGTGTAATCGCACTCAAAGCTGTGCGTGCGTGTGTAATCGCACTCTAAGCTGTGCGTGCGTGTGTAATCGCACTCTAAGAGTTGTGTGCGAGGGTAATCGCACTCTAGGTTGTGTGTGCCGTGTAATCATACTCTAGGCTGTGTGTGCCATGTAATCGCAATCTAGGCTGTGTGTGCCGTGTAATCGCACTCTAGGCTGTGTGTGCAATCGCACTCTAAGCTTTGTGTGCAATCGCACTCTAAGCTGTGTGTGCAATCGCACTCTAAGCTGTGAGTGCAATCGCACTCTAAGCTGTGCGTGTCATCGCACTCTAAGCTGTGTGTAAACACCCTCTAAGCTGTGTGTGTAATTGCATTCTAAGTTGTGTGTGTAATCACACTCTAAGCTGTGTCTGTGTGTGTAATTGCACTCTAAGTTCTGTGTGTGTGTGTAATCACACTCTAAGCTGTATGTGCAATCGCACTCCAAACCGTGTGTGTGTGTAATCGCACGTTAAGCTGTGTGTGTGTAATCACACATTAAGCTGTGTGTGTGTAATCGCACTCTAAGCTGTGTGTGTGTAGCCGCACTCTAAGCTGTGTGTGCAGCCTCACTCTAAGCTGTGTGTGTAGCCGCACTCTAAGCTGTGTGTGTACGTAATAGCACTCTAAGCTGTGTGTTTGCGTAATCGCACTCTAAGCTGTGTGTGTGCGTAATCGCACTCTAAGCTGTGTGTGTGCGTAATCGCACTCTAAGCTGTGTGTGTGCGTAATCGCACTCTAAGCTGTGTGTGCGCGTAATCGCACTCTAAGCTGTGTGTGCGTAATCGCACTCTAAGCTGTGTGTGTGTGCGTAATCATACTCTAAGCTATGCGTGTGTGTGTAATCGCACTCTAAGCTGTGCGTGTGTGTAATCGCACTCTAAGCTGTGTGTGCAATCGCACTCTAAGCTGTGTGTAATCGCACTCTGAGCTGTGTGCAATCGCACTCTAAGCTGTGTGTGCAATCGCACTCTAAGTTGTATATGTAATCAGACTCTAAACTCTGTGTGTGTGTAATCGCCCTCTAAACTGAGTGTGTAATTGCATTCTAAGCTCCGTGTGCGTAATCGCTCTCTAAGCTGTGTGCGTGCGCAATCGCACTCTAAGCTGTGTGTGTGCATAATCGCACTCTAAACTGTGTGTGCATAATCGCACTCTAAGCTGTGTGTGTGTGTAATCGCACTCTAAGCTGTGTGTGTGCGTAATCGGACTCTCAGCTGTGTGTGCGTAATCGCACTCTAAGCTGTGTGTTTGCGTAATCGCACTCTAAGCTGTGTGTGCGTAATCGCAATCGAAGCTGTGCGTGTGTGCGTAATCGCACTCTAAGCTGTGCGGCGTGTGTAATCGCACTCTAAGAGGGGTCTGCGAGGATAATTACACTCTAGGCTGTGTGTGCCATGTAATCGCACTCTAGGCTGTGTATGCTGTGTAATCGCATTCAATGCTGTCTGTGCCGTCTAATCGCACTCTAGGCTGTGTGTGCAATCACACTCTAAGCTGTGTGTGTGTGTAATCGCACTCTAAGCAGTGTGTGTGCGTAATCGCACTCTCAGCTGTGTGTTTGCGTAATCTCACTCTAAGCTGTGTGTGCGTAATCGCACTCTAGGCTGTGTGTGCAATCGCACTCTAAGCTGTGTGTGCAATCGCACTCTAAGCTGTGTGGGCAATCGCACTCTAAGCTGTGTGTGTAATCGCACTCAAAGCTGTGTGTAATCGCCCTCTAAGCTGTGTGTGTAATTGCATTCTAAGCTGTGTGTGTAGCCGCACTCTAAGCTGTGTGTGTAGCCGCACTCTAAGCTGTGTGTGTGCGTAATCGCACTCTAAGCTGTGTGGGTACGTAATCGCACTCTAAGCTGTGTGTGTGCGTAATCGCACTCTAAGCTGTGTGTGTGTGTAATCACACTCTAAGCTGTGTGTGCGCGTAATCGCACTCTAAGCTGTGTGTGCGTAATCGCACTCTAAGCTGTGTGTGCGTAATCGCACTCTAAGCTGTGTGTGTGCGTAATTGCACTCTAAGCTGTGTGTGTGCGTAATCGCACTCTAAGCTGTGTGTGCGCATAATCGCACTCTAAGCTGTGCGTGTGTGCGTAATCGCACTCTAAGCTGTGCATGTCTGTGTAATCGCACTCTATGCTGTGTGTGTGTGTAATCGCACTCTAAGCTGTGTGTGTGCGTAATCGCACTCTAAGCTGTGTGTGCGTAATCGCATTCTAAGCTGTGCGTGTGTGCGTAATCGCACTCCAAGCTATGCGTGTGTGTGTAATCGCACTCTAAGCTGTGCGGGTGTGTAATCGCACTCTAAGCGGTGCGTGTGTGTAATCGCACTCTAAGCTGTGTGTGTAATCGCACTCTAAGCTGTGCGTGAGTGTGTAATCGCACTCTAAGCTCTGCGTGCATGTGTAATCGCACTCTAGGTTGTCCTTGCGTGTGTAATCGCACTCTAAGCTGTGCGTGCGTGTGTAATCGCACTCTAAGCTGTGCGGCGTGTGTAATCGTACTCTAAGCTGTGCGGCGTGTGTAATCGCACTCTAAGCTGTGCGTGCGTGTGTAATCGCACTCTAAGCTGTGCAGCGTGTGTAATCGCACTCTCAGCTGTGTGGCGTATGTAATCGCACTCTAAGCTGTGTGTGCCGTGTAATCGCACTCTAGGCTGTGTGTGCCGTGTAATCACACTCTCGGCTGTGTGTGCAATCGCACTCTGAGCTTTGTGTGCAATCGCACTCTAAGCTGTGTGTGCAATCGCACTTTAAGTTGTGTGTGCAATTGCACTCTAAGCTGTGTGTAATCGCCCTCTAAGCTGTATGTGTAATTGCATTCTAAGCAGTGTGTGTAGACGCACTCTAAGCTGTGTGTGTAGTCGCACTCTAAGCTGTGTGTGTGCGTAATCGCACTCTAAGCTGTGTGTGTGCGTAATCGCACTCTAAGCTGTGTGTGCGTAATCGCACTCTAAGCTGTGCGTGTGAGCGTAATCGCACTCAAAGCTGTGTGTGTAATCGCACGCTAATCTGTGTGCGTGTGTAGTCGCACGCTAAGCTGTGTGTGCGTAATCGCACTCTCAGCTGTGCGTGCGTAATCGCACTCTAAGCTGTGTTTGTGCGTAATCGCACTCTAAGCTGTGTGTGTGCGTAATCGCACTCTAAGCTGTGTGTGTGCGTAATCGCACTCTAAGCTGTGTGTGTGCGTAATCGCACTCTAAGCTGTGTGTGCGTAATCGCACTCTAAGCTGCGTGTGTGCGTAATCGCACTCAAAGCTGTGTGTGTAATCGCACGCTAAGCTGTGTGCGTGTGTGCGTAATCGCACTCCAAGCTGTGAGTGTGTGCGTAATCGCACTCTAAGCTATGCGTGTGTGCGTAATCGCACTCTAAGCTCTGCGTGTGTGTAATCGCACTCTAAGCTGTGCGTGTGTGTGTTATCGCACTCTAAGCTGTGTGAGTAATCGCACTCTAAGCTGTGCTTGCGTGTGTAATCGCAATCTAAGCTGTGCGTGCGTGTGTAATCGCACTTGAAGCTGTGCGTGCGTGTGTAATCGCAATCTAAGCTGTGCGTGCATGTGTAATCGCACTCTAAGAGGTGTGTGCGCGTAATCGCACTCTAAGCTGTGTGTGCGTAATCGCACTCTAAGCTGTGTGTGTGTGCGTAATCATACTCTAAGCTATGCGTGTGTGTGTAATCGCACTCTAAGCTGTGCGTGTGTGTAATCGCACTCTAAGCTGTGTGTGCAATCGCACTCTAAGCTGTGTGTAATCGCACTCTGAGCTGTGTGCAATCGCACTCTAAGCTGTGTGTGCAATCGCACTCTAAGTTGTATATGTAATCAGACTCTAAACTCTCTGTGTGTGTAATCGCCCTCTAAACTGAGTGTGTAATTGCATTCTAAGCTCCGTGTGCGTAATCGCTCTCTAAGCTGTGTGCGTGCGCAATCGCACTCTAAGCTGTGTGTGTGCATAATCGCACTCTAAACTGTGTGTGCATAATCGCACTCTAAGCTGTGTGTGTGTGTAATCGCACTCTAAGCTGTGTGTGTGCGTAATCGGACTCTCAGCTGTGTGTGCGTAATCGCACTCTAAGCTGTGTGTGTGCATAATCGCACTCTAAGCTGTGTGTTTGCGTAATCGCACTCTAAGCTGTGTGTGCGTAATCGCAATCGAAGCTGTGCGTGTGTGCGTAATCGCACTCTAAGCTGTGCGGCGTGTGTAATCGCACTCGAAGAGGGGTCTGCGAGGATAATTACACTCTAGGCTGTGTGTGCCATGTAATCGCACTCTAGGCTGTGTATGCTGTGTAATCGCATTCAATGCTGTCTGTGCCGTCTAATCGCACTCTAGGCTGTGTGTGCAATTGCACTCTAAGCTGTGTGTGTGTGTAATCGCACTCTAAGCTGTGTGTGTGCGTAATCGCACTCTCAGCTGTGTGTTTGCGTAATCTCACTCTAAGCTGTGTGTGCGTAATCGCACTCTAGGCTGTGTGTGCAATCGCACTCTAAGCTGTGTGTGCAATCGCACTCTAAGCTGTGTGGGCAATCGCACTCTAAGCTGTGTGTGTAATCGCACTCAAAGCTGTGTGTAATCGCCCTCTAAGCTGTGTGTGTAATTGCATTCTAAGCTGTGTGTGTAGCCGCACTCTAAGCTGTGTGTGTAGCCGCACTCTAAGCTGTGTGTGTGCGTAATCGCACTCTAAGCTGTGTGGGTACGTAATCGCACTCTAAGCTGTGTGTGTGCGTAATCGCACTCTAAGCTGTGTGTGTGTGTAATCACACTCTAAGCTGTGTGTGCGCGTAATCGCACTCTAAGCTGTGTGTGCGTAATCGCACTCTAAGCTGTGTGTGCGTAATCGCACTCTAAGCTGTGTGTGTGCGTAATTGCACTCTAAGCTGTGTGTGTGCGTAATCGCACTCTAAGCTGTGTGTGCGCATAATCGCACTCTAAGCTGTGCGTGTGTGCGTAATCGCACTCTAAGCTGTGCATGTCTGTGTAATCGCACTCTATGCTGTGTGTGTGTGTAATCGCACTCTAAGCTGTGTGTGTGCGTAATCGCACTCTAAGCTGTGTGTGCGTAATCGCATTCTAAGCTGTGCGTGTGTGCGTAATCGCACTCCAAGCTATGCGTATGTGTGTAATCGCACTCTAAGCTGTGCGGGTGTGTAATCGCACTCTAAGCGGTGCGTGTGTGTAATCGCACTCTAAGCTGTGTGTGTAATCGCACTCTAAGCTGTGCGTGAGTGTGTAATCGCACTCTAAGCTCTGCGTGCATGTGTAATCGCACTCTAGGTTGTCCTTGCGTGTGTAATCGCACTCTAAGCTGTGCGTGCGTGTGTAATCGCACTCTAAGCTGTGCGGCGTGTGTAATCGTACTCTAAGCTGTGCGGCGTGTGTAATCGCACTCTAAGCTGTGCGTGCGTGTGTAATCGCACTCTAAGCTGTGCAGCGTGTGTAATCGTACTCTCAGCTGTGTGGCGTATGTAATCGCACTCTAAGCTGTGTGTGCCGTGTAATCGCACTCTAGGCTGTGTGTGCCGTGGAATCACACTCTCGGCTGTGTGTGCAATCGCACTCTGAGCTTTGTGTGCAATCGCACTCTAAGCTGTGTGTGCAATCGCACTTTAAGTTGTGTGTGCAATTGCACTCTAAGCTGTGTGTAATCGCCCTCTAAGCTGTATGTGTAATTGCATTCTAAGCAGTGTGTGTAGACGCACTCTAAGCTGTGTGTGTAGTCGCACTCTAAGCTGTGTGTGTGCGTAATCGCACTCTAAGCTGTGTGTGTGCGTAATCGCACTCTAAGCTGTGTGTGCGTAATCGCACTCTAAGCTGTGCGTGTGAGCGTAATCGCACTCAAAGCTGTGTGTGTAATCGCACGCTAATCTGTGTGCGTGTGTAGTCGCACGCTAAGCAGTGTGTGCGTAATCGCACTCTCAGCTGTGCGTGCGTAATCGCACTCTAAGCTGTGTGTGTGCGTAATCGCACTCTAAGCTGTGTGTGTGCGTAATCGCACTCTAAGCTGTGTGTGTGCGTAATCGCACTCTAAGCTGTGTGTGCGTAATCGCACTCTAAGCTGCGTGTGTGCGTAATCGCACTCAAAGCTGTGTGTGTAATCGCACGCTAAGCTGTGTGCGTGTGTGCGTAATCGCATTCCAAGCTGTGAGTGTGTGCGTAATCGCACTCTAAGCTATGCGTGTGTGCGTAATCGCACTCTAAGCTCTGCGTGTGTGTAATCGCACTCTAAGCTGTGCGTGTGTGTGTTATCGCACTCTAAGCTGTGTGAGTAATCGCACTCTAAGCTGTGCTTGCGTGTGTAATCGCAATCTAAGCTGTGCGTGCGTGTGTAATCGCACTTGAAGCTGTGCGTGCGTGTGTAATCGCAATCTAAGCTGTGCGTGCATGTGTAATCGCACTCTAAGAGGTGTGTGCGAGGGTAATCACACTCTACGCTGTGTGTGCCGTGTAATCATACTCTAGGCTGTGTGTGCCGTGTAATCGCACTCTAGGCTGTGTGTGCCGTGTAATCACACTCTAGACTGTGTGTGCAATCGCACTCTAAGCTTTGTGTGCAATCGCACTCTAAGCTGTGTGTGCAATCGCACTCTAAGCTGCGTGTGCAATCGCACTCTTAGCTGTGCGTGCAATCGCACTCTAAGCTGTATGTGTAATCTCACTCTAAGCTGTGTGCAATCGCACTCTAAGCTATGTGTGCAATCACACTCTAAGCTGTGTGTGTGTGTGTAATTGCACTCTAAGTTCTGTGTGTGTGTGTAATCGCACATTAAGCTGTGTGTGTGTAATCGCACATTAAGCTGTGTGTGTGTAATCGCACTCTAAGATGTGTGTGTAGCCGCACTCAAAGCTGTGTGTGTAGCCGCACTCTAAGCTGTGTGTGTGCATAATAGCACTCTAAGCTGTGTGTGTGCGTAATCGCACTCTCAGCTGTGTGTGTGCGTAATCGCACTCTAAGCTGTGTGTGTGCGTAATCGCACTCTAAGCTGTGTGCGCGCGCGTAATCGCACTCTAAGTTGTGTGTGCGCGTAATCGCACTCTAAGCTGTGTGTGCGTAATCGCTCTCTAAGCTGTGCGTGTGTGCGTAATCGCACTCTAAGCTGTGTGTGCGTAATCGCACTCTAAGCTGTGTGTGTGCGTAATCGCACTCTAAGCTGTGTGTGTGCGTAATCGCACTCTAAGCTGTGTGTGTGCGTAATCGGCCTCTAAGCTGTGTGTGCGCGCGTAATCGCACTCTAAGTTGTGTGTGCGCGTAATCGCACTCTAAGCTGCGTGTGCGTAATCGCTCTCTAAGCAGTGCGTGTGTGCGTAATCGTACTCTAAGCTATGCGTGTGTGTGTAATCGCACTCTAAGCTGTGCGTGTGTGTAATTGTACTCTAAGCTCTGCGTGCGTGTGTAATCGCACTCTAAGCTGTGCTTGCGTGTATAATCGCACTCTAAGCTGTGCGTGCGTGTGTAATCGCACTCAAAGCTGTGCGTGCGTGTGTAATCGCACTCTAAGCTGTGCGTGCGTGTGTAATCGCACTCTAAGAGTTGTGTGCGAGGGTAATCGCACTCTAGGTTGTGTGTGCCGTGTAATCATACTCTAGGCTGTGTGTGCCATGTAATCGCAATCTAGGCTGTGTGTGCCGTGTAATCGCACTCTAGGCTGTGTGTGCAATCGCACTCTAAGCTTTGTGTGCAATCGCACTCTAAGCTGTGTGTGCAATCGCACTCTAAGCTGTGAGTGCAATCGCACTCTAAGCTGTGCGTGTCATCGCACTCTAAGCTGTGTGTAAACACCCTCTAAGCTGTGTGTGTAATTGCATTCTAAGTTGTGTGTGTAATCACACTCTAAGCTGTGTCTGTGTGTGTAATTGCACTCTAAGTTCTGTGTGCGTGTGTAATCACACTCTAAGCTGTATGTGCAATCGCACTCCAAACCGTGTGTGTGTGTAATCGCACGTTAAGCTGTGTGTGTGTAATCACACATTAAGCTGTGTGTGTGTAATCGCACTCTAAGCTGTGTGTGTGTAGCCGCACTCTAAGCTGTGTGTGCAGCCTCACTCTAAGCTGTGTGTGTAGCCGCACTCTAAGCTGTGTGTGTACGTAATAGCACTCTAAGCTGTGTGTTTGCGTAATCGCACTCTAAGCTGTGTGTGTGCGTAATCGCACTCTAAGCTGTGTGTGTGCGTAATCGCACTCTAAGCTGTGTGTGTGCGTAATCGCACTCTAAGCTGTGTGTGCGCGTAATCGCACTCTAAGCTGTGTGTGCGTAATCGCACTCTAAGCTGTGTGTGTGTGCGTAATCATACTCTAAGCTATGCGTGTGTGTGTAATCGCACTCTAAGCTGTGCGTGTGTGTAATCGCACTCTAAGCTGTGTGTGCAATCGCACTCTAAGCTGTGTGTAATCGCACTCTGAGCTGTGTGCAATCGCACTCTAAGCTGAGTGTGCAATCGCACTCTAAGTTGTATATGTAATCAGACTCTAAACTCTCTGTGTGTGTAATCGCCCTCTAAACTGAGTGTGTAATTGCATTCTAAGCTCCGTGTGCGTAATCGCTCTCTAAGCTGTGTGCGTGCGCAATCGCACTCTAAGCTGTGTGTGTGCATAATCGCACTCTAAACTGTGTGTGCATAATCGCACTCTAAGCTGTGTGTGTGTGTAATCGCACTCTAAGCTGTGTGTGTGCGTAATCGGACTCTCAGCTGTGTGTGCGTAATCGCACTCTAAGCTGTGTGTGTGCATAATCGCACTCTAAGCTGTGTGTTTGCGTAATCGCACTCTAAGCTGTGTGTGCGTAATCGCAATCGAAGCTGTGCGTGTGTGCGTAATCGCACTCTAAGCTGTGCGGCGTGTGTAATCGCACTCGAAGAGGGGTCTGCGAGGATAATTACACTCTAGGCTGTGTGTGCCATGTAATCGCACTCTAGGCTGTGTATGCTGTGTAATCGCATTCAATGCTGTCTGTGCCGTCTAATCGCACTCTAGGCTGTGTGTGCAATCGCACTCTAAGCTGTGTGTGTGTGTAATCGCACTCTAAGCTGTGTGTGTGCGTAATCGCACTCTCAGCTGTGTGTTTGCGTAATCTCACTCTAAGCTGTGTGTGCGTAATCGCACTCTAGGCTGTGTGTGCAATCGCACTCTAAGCTGTGTGTGCAATCGCACTCTAAGCTGTGTGGGCAATCGCACTCTAAGCTGTGTGTGTAATCGCACTCAAAGCTGTGTGTAATCGCCCTCTAAGCTGTGTGTGTAATTGCATTCTAAGCTGTGTGTGTAGCCGCACTCTAAGCTGTGTGTGTAGCCGCACTCTAAGCTGTGTGTGTGCGTAATCGCACTCTAAGCTGTGTGGGTACGTAATCGCACTCTAAGCTGTGTGTGTGCGTAATCGCACTCTAAGCTGTGTGTGTGTGTAATCACACTCTAAGCTGTGTGTGCGCGTAATCGCACTCTAAGCTGTGTGTGCGTAATCGCACTTTAAGCTGTGTGTGCGTAATCGCACTCTAAGCTGTGTGTGTGCGTAATTGCACTCTAAGCTGTGTGTGTGCGTAATCGCACTCTAAGCTGTGTGTGCGCATAATCGCACTCTAAGCTGTGCGTGTGTGCGTAATCGCACTCTAAGCTGTGCATGTCTGTGTAATCGCACTCTATGCTGTGTGTGTGTGTAATCGCACTCTAAGCTGTGTGTGTGCGTAATCGCACTCCAAGCTATGCGTGTGTGTTTAATCGCACTCTAAGCTGTGCGGGTGTGTAATCGCACTCTAAGCGGTGCGTGTGTGTAATCGCACTCTAAGCTGTGTGTGTAATCGCACTCTAAGCTGTGCGTGAGTGTGTAATCGCACTCTAAGCTCTGCGTGCATGTGTAATCGCACTCTAGGTTGTCCTTGCGTGTGTAATCGCACTCTAAGCTGTGCGTGCGTGTGTAATCGCACTCTAAGCTGTGCGGCGTGTGTAATCGTACTCTAAGCTGTGCGGCGTGTGTAATCGCACTCTAAGCTGTGCGTGCGTGTGTAATCACACTCTAAGCTGTGCAGCGTGTGTAATCGCACTCTCAGCTGTGTGGCGTATGTAATCGCACTCTAAGCTGTGTGTGCCGTGTAATCGCACTCTAGGCTGTGTGTGCCGTGTAATCACACTCTCGGCTGTGTGTGCAATCGCACTCTGAGCTTTGTGTGCAATCGCACTCTAAGCTGTGTGTGCAATCGCACTTTAAGTTGTGTGTGCAATTGCACTCTAAGCTGTGTGTAATCGCCCTCTAAGCTGTATGTGTAATTGCATTCTAAGCAGTGTGTGTAGACGCACTCTAAGCTGTGTGTGTAGTCGCACTCTAAGCTGTGTGTGTGCGTAATCGCACTCAAAGCTGTGTGTGTGCGTAATCGCACTCTAAGTTGTGTGTGTGTAATCGCACATTAAGCTGTGTGCGTGTAATCGCACTCTAAGCTGTGTGTAGCCGCACTCTAAGCTGTGTGTGTAGCCGCACTCTAAGCTGTGCGTGTAGCCGCACTCTAAGCTGTGTGAGTGCGTAATCGCACTCTAAGCTGTGTGAGTGCATAATCGCACTCTAAGCTGTGTGTGTAGCCGCACTCTAAGCTGTGTGTCTAGCCGCACTCTAAGCTGTGTGTGTGCGTAATCGCACTCTAACCTGTGTGTGTGCATAATAGCACTCTAAGCTGTGTGTGTGCGTAATCGCACTCTAGGCTGTGTGTGGGCGTAATCGCACTCTAAGCTGTGTGTGTGCGTAATCGCACTCTAAACCGTGTGTGTGTGTAATCGTACATTAAGCTGTGTGTGTGTAATCGCACATTAAGCTGTGTGTGTGTAATCGCACTCTAAGCTGTGTGTGTAGCCGCACTCTAAGCTGTGTGTGTGTGTAATCGCACCCTAAGCTGTGTGCGTGCGTAATCGCACTCTAAGCTGTGTGTGTGCGTAATCGCACTCTAAACTGTGTGTGTGTAATCGCACTCTAAGCTGTGTGTGTAATCGCACACTCAGCTGTGTGTGCGTAATCACACTCTCAGCTGTGTGTGTGCGTAATCACACTCTAAACTGTGTGTGTGCGTAATCGCACTCTAAGCTGTGTGTGTGCGTAATCGCACTCTAAGCTGTGTGTGCGTAATCGCACTCTAAGCTGTGCGTGTGAGCGTAATCGCACTCAAAGCTGTGTGTGTAATCGCACGCTAAGCTGTGTTCGTGTGTAGTCGCACGCTAAGCTGTGTGTGCATAATCGCACTCTCAGCTGTGCGTGCGTAATCGCACTCTAAGCTGTGTTTGTGCGTAATCGCACTCTAAGCTGTGTGTGTGCGTAATCGCACTCTAAGCTGTGTGTGTGCGTAATCGCACTCTAAGCTGTGTGTGTGCGTAATCGCACTCTAAGCTGTGTGTGCGTAATCGCACTCTAAGCTGCGTGTGTGCGTAATCGCACTCAAAGCTGTGTGTGTAATCGCACGCTAAGCTGTGTGCGTGTGTGCGTAATCGCACTCCAAGCTGTGAGTGTGTGCGTAATCGCACTCTAAGCTATGCGTGTGTGCGTAATCGCACTCTAAGCTCTGCGTGTGTGTAATCGCACTCTAAGCTGTGCGTGTGTGTGTAATCGCTTTCTAAGCTGTGTGAGTAATCGCACTCTAAGCTGTGCTTGCGTGTGTAATCGCAATCTAAGCTGTGCGTGCGTGTGTAATCGCACTTGAAGCTGTGCGTGCGTGTGTAATCGCAATCTAAGCTGTGCGTGCATGTGTAATCGCACTCTAAGAGGTGTGTGCGAGGGTAATCACACTCTACGCTGTGTGTGCCGTGTAATCATACTCTAGGCTGTGTGTGCCGTGTAATCGCACTCTAGGCTGTGTGTGCCGTGTAATCACACTCTAGACTGTGTGTGCAATCGCACTCTAAGCTTTGTGTGCAATCGCACTCTAAGCTGTGTGTGCAATCGCACTCTAAGCTGCGTGTGCAATCGCACTCTTAGCTGTGTGTGCAATCGCACTCTAAGCTGTATGTGTAATCTCACTCTAAGCTGTGTGCAATCGCACTCTAAGCTATGTGTGCAATCACACTCTAAGCTGTGTGTGTGTGTGTAATTGCACTCTAAGTTCTGTGTGTGTGTGTAATCGCACATTAAGCTGTGTGTGTGTAATCGCACATTAAGCTGTGTGTGTGTAATCGCACTCTAAGATGTGTGTGTAGCCGCACTCAAAGCTGTGTGTGTAGCCGCACTCTAAGCTGTGTGTGTGCATAATAGCACTCTAAGCTGTGTGTGTGCGTAATCGCACTCTCAGCTGTGTGTGTGCGTAATCGCACTCTAAGCTGTGTGTGTGCGTAATCGCACTCTAAGCTGTGTGCGCGCGCGTAATCGCACTCTAAGTTGTGTGTGCGCGTAATCGCACTCTAAGCTGTGTGTGCGTAATCGCTCTCTAAGCTGTGCGTGTGTGCGTAATCGCACTCTAAGCTGTGCGTGCGTAATCGCACTCTAAGCTGTGTGTGTGCGTAATCGCACTCTAAGCTGTGTGTGTGCGTAATCGGCCTCTAAGCTGTGTGTGCGCGCGTAATCGCACTCTAAGTTGTGCGTGCGCGTAATCGCACTCTAAGCTGCGTGTGCGTAATCGCTCTCTAAGCAGTGCGTGTGTGCGTAATCGTACTCTAAGCTATGCGTGTGTGTGTAATCGCACTCTAAGCTGTGCGTGCGTAATCGCACTCTAAGCTGTGTGTGTGCGTAATCGCACTCTAAGCTGTGTGTGTGCGTAATCGCACTCAAAGCTGTGTGTGTGCGTAATCGCACTCTAAGCTGTGTGTGTGTAATCGCACATTAAGCTGTGTGCGTGTAATCGCACTCTAAGCTGTGTGTAGCCGCACTCTAAGCTGTGTGTGTAGCCGCACTCTAAGCTGTGCGTGTAGCCGCACTCTAAGCTGTGTGAGTGCGTAATCGCACTCTAAGCTGTGTGAGTGCGTAATCGCACTCTAAGCTGTGTGTGTAGCCGCACTCTAAGCTGTGTGTCTAGCCGCACTCTAAGCTGTGTGTGTGCGTAATCGCACTCTAACCTGTGTGTGTGCATAATAGCACTCTAAGCTGTGTGTGTGCGTAATCGCACTCTAGGCTGTGTGTGGGCGTAATCGCACTCTAAGCTGTGTGTGTGCGTAATCGCACTCTAAACCGTGTGTGTGTGTAATCGTACATTAAGCTGTGTGTGTGTAATCGCACATTAAGCTGTGTGTGTGTAATCGCACTCTAAGCTGTGTGTGTAGCCGCACTCTAAGCTGTGTGTGTGTGTAATCGCACCCTAAGCTGTGTGCGTGCGTAATCGCACTCTAAGCTGTGTGTGTGCGTAATCGCACTCTAAACTGTGTGTGTGTAATCGCACTCTAAGCTGTGTGTGTAATCGCACACTCAGCTGTGTGTGCGTAATCACACTCTCAGCTGTGTGTGTGCGTAATCGCTCTCTAAGCTGTGTGTGTGCGTAATCGCACTCTAAGCTGTGTGTGTGCGTAATCGCACTCTAAGCTGTGTGTGCGTAATCGCACTCTAAGCTGTGCGTGTGAGCGTAATCGCACTCAAAGCTGTGTGTGTAATCGCACGCTAAGCTGTGTTCGTGTGTAGTCGCACGCTAAGCTGTGTGTGCATAATCGCACTCACAGCTGTGCGTGCGTAATCGCACTCTAAGCTGTGTTTGTGCGTAATCGCACTCTAAGCTGTGTGTGTGCGTAATCGCACTCTAAGCTGTGTGTGTGCGTAATCGCACTCTAAGCTGTGTGTGTGCGTAATCGCACTCTAAGCTGTGTGTGCGTAATCGCACTCTAAGCTGCGTGTGTGCGTAATCGCACTCAAAGCTGTGTGTGTAATCGCACGCTAAGCTGTGTGCGTGTGTGCGTAATCGCACTCCAAGCTGTGAGTGTGTGCGTAATCGCACTCTAAGCT
This sequence comes from Isurus oxyrinchus, assembly GCA_026770705.1. NCBI lineage: Eukaryota > Metazoa > Chordata > Chondrichthyes > Lamniformes > Lamnidae > Isurus > Isurus oxyrinchus. The sequence continues at coordinate 105,762,029 of JANJGN010000010.1, forward strand.
ATGCGTGTGTGCGTAATCGCACTCTAAGCTCTGCGTGTGTGTAATCGCACTCTAAGCTGTGCGTGTGTGTGTTATCGCACTCTAAGCTGTGTGAGTAATCGCACTCTAAGCTGTGCTTGCGTGTGTAATCGCAATCTAAGCTGTGCGTGCGTGTGTAATCGCACTTGAAGCTGTGCGTGCGTGTGTAATCGCAATCTAAGCTGTGCGTGCATGTGTAATCGCACTCTAAGAGGTGTGTGCGAGGGTAATCACACTCTACGCTGTGTGTGCCGTGTAATCATACTCTAGGCTGTGTGTGCCGTGTAATCGCACTCTAGGCTGTGTGTGCCGTGTAATCACACTCTAGACTGTGTGTGCAATCGCACTCTAAGCTTTGTGTGCAATCGCACTCTAAGCTGTGTGTGCAATCGCACTCTAAGCTGCGTGTGCAATCGCACTCTTAGCTGTGTGTGCAATCGCACTCTAAGCTGTATGTGTAATCTCACTCTAAGCTGTGTGCAATCGCACTCTAAGCTATGTGTGCAATCACACTCTAAGCTGTGTGTGTGTGTGTAATTGCACTCTAAGTTCTGTGTGTGTGTGTAATCGCACGTTAAGATGTGTGTGTGTAATCGCACATTAAGCTGTGTGTGTGTAATCGCACTCTAAGATGTGTGTGTAGCCGCACTCAAAGCTGTGTGTGTAGCCGCACTCTAAGCTGTGTGTGTGCATAATAGCACTCTAAGCTGTGTGTGTGCGTAATCGCACTCTCAGCTGTGTGTGTGCGTAATCGCACTCTAAGCTGTGTGTGTGCGTAATCGCACTCTAAGCTGTGTGCGCGCGCGTAATCGCACTCTAAGTTGTGTGTGCGCGTAACCGCACTCTAAGCTGTGTGTGCGTAATCGCTCTCTAAGCTGTGCGTGTGTGCGTAATCGCACTCTAAGCTGTGCGTGCGTAATCGCACTCTAAGCTGTGTGTGTGCGTAATCGCACTCTAAGCTGTGTGTGTGCGTAATCGCACTCTAAGCTGTGTGTGTGCGTAATCGGCCTCTAAGCTGTGTGTGCGCGCGTAATCGCACTCTAAGTTGTGTGTGCGCGTAATCGCACTCTAAGCTGCGTGTGCGTAATCGCTCTCTAAGCAGTGCGTGTGTGCGTAATCGTACTCTAAGCTATGCGTGTGTGTGTAATCGCACTCTAAGCTGTGCGTGTGTGTAATCGCACTCTAAGCTGTGTGTGCAATCGCACTCTAAGCTGTGTGTGTAATCGCACTCTAAGCTGTGTGTAATCGCCCTGTAAGCTGTGTGTGTAATTGCATTCTAAGTTGTGTGTGCAATCACACTCTAAGCTGTGTGTGTGTGTAATTGTACTCTAAGCTCTGCGTGCGTGTGTAATCGCACTCTAAGCTGTGCTTGCGTGTATAATCGCACTCTAAGCTGTGCGTGAGTGTGTAATCGCACTCAAAGCTGTGCGTGCGTGTGTAATCGCACTCTAAGCTGTGCGTGCGTGTGTAATCGCACTCTAAGAGTTGTGTGCGAGGGTAATCGCACTCTAGGTTGTGTGTGCCGTGTACTATACTCTAGGCTGTGTGTGCCATGTAATCGCACTCTAGGCTGTGTGTGCCGTGTAATCGCACTCTAGGCTGTATGTGCAATCGCACTCTAAGCTTTGTGTGCAATCGCACTCTAAGCTGTGTGTGCAATCACACTCTAAGCTGTGAGTGCAATCGCACTCTAAGCTGTGTGTGCAATCGCACTCTAAGCTGTGCGTGTCATCGCACTCTAAGCTGTGTGTAAACACCCTCTAAGCTGTGTGTGTAATTGCATTCTAAGTTGTGTGTGTAATCACACTCTAAGCTGTGTGTGTGTGTGTAATTGCACTCTAAGTTCTGTGTGTGTGTGTAATCACACTCTAAGCTGTATGTGCAATCGCACTCCAAACCGTGTGTGTGTGTAATCGCACGTTAAGCTGTGTGTGTGTAATCACACATTAAGCTGTGTGTGTGTAATCGCACTCTAAGCTGTGTGTGTGTAGCCGCACTCTAAGCTGTGTGTGCAGCCTCACTCTAAGCTGTGTGTGTAGCCGCACTCTAAGCTGTGTGTGTACGTAATAGCACTCTAAGCTGTGTGTTTGCGTAATCGCACTCTAAGCTGTGTGTGTGCGTAATCGCACTCTAAGCTGTGTGTGTGCGTAATCGCACTCTAAGCTGTGTGTGTGCGTAATCGCACTCTAAGCTGTGTGTGCGCGTAATCGCACTCTAAGCTGTGTGTGTGTAATCGCACTCTAAGCTGTGTGTGTGTGCGTAATCATACTCTAAGCTATGCGTGTGTGTGTAATCGCACTCTAAGCTGTGCGTGTGTGTAATCGCACTCTAAGCTGTGTGTGCAATCGCACTCTAAGCTGTGTGTAATCGCACTCTGAGCTGTGTGCAATCGCACTCTAAGCTGTGTGTGCAATCGCACTCTAAGCTGTATATGTAATCAGACTCTAAACTCTCTGTGTGTGTAATCGCCCTCTAAACTGAGTGTGTAATTGCATTCTAAGCTCCGTGTGCGTAATCGCTCTCTAAGCTGTGTGCGTGCGCAATCGCACTCTAAGCTTTGTGTGTGCATAATCGCACTCTAAACTGTGTGTGCATAATCGCACTCTAAGCTGTGTGTGTGTGTAATCGCACTCTAAGCTGTGTGTGTGCGTAATCGGACTCTCAGCTGTGTGTGCGTAATCGCACTCTAAGCTGTGTGTGTGCATAATCGCACTCTAAGCTGTGTGTTTGCGTAATCGCACTCTAAGCTGTGTGTGCGTAATCGCAATCGAAGCTGTGCCTGTGTGCGTAATCGCACTCTAAGCTGTGCGGCGTGTGTAATCGCACTCTAAGAGGGGTCAGCGAGGATAATTACACTCTAGGCTGTGTGTGCCATGTAATCGCACTCTAGGCTGTGTATGCTGTGTAATCGCATTCAATGCTGTCTGTGCCGTCTAATCGCACTCTAGGCTGTGTGTGCAATCGCACTCTAAGCTGTGTGTGTGTGTAATCGCACTCTAAGCTGTGTGTGTGCGTAATCGCACTCTCAGCTGTGTGTTTGCGTAATCTCACTCTAAGCTGTGTGTGCGTAATCGCACTCTAGGCTGTGTGTGCAATCGCACTCTAAGCTGTGTGTGCAATCGCACTCTAAGCTGTGTGGGCAATCGCACTCTAAGCTGTGTGTGTAATCGCACTCAAAGCTGTGTGTAATCGCCCTCTAAGCTGTGTGTGTAATTGCATTCTAAGCTGTGTGTGTAGCCGCACTCTAAGCTGTGTGTGTAGCCGCACTCTAAGCTGTGTGTGTGCGTAATCGCACTCTAAGCTGTGTGGGTACGTACTCGCACTCTAAGCTGTGTGTGTGCGTAATCGCACTCTAAGCTGTGTGTGTGTGTAATCACACTCTAAGCTGTGTGTGCGCGTAATCGCACTCTAAGCTGTGTGTGCGTAATCGCACTCTAAGCTGTGTGTGCGTAATCGCACTCTAAGCTGTGTGTGTGCGTAATTGCACTCTAAGCTGTGTGTGTGCGTAATCGCACTCTAAGCTGTGTGTGCGCATAATCGCACTCTAAGCTGTGCGTGTGTGCGTAATCGCACTCTAAGCTGTGCATGTCTGTGTAATCGCACTCTATGCTGTGTGTGTGTGTAATCGCACTCTAAGCTGTGTGTGTGCGTAATCGCACTCTAAGCTGTGTGTGCGTAATCGCATTCTAAGCTGTGCGTGTGTGCGTAATCGCACTCCAAGCTATGCGTGTGTGTGTAATCGCACTCTAAGCTGTGCGTGTGTGTAATCGCACTCTAAGCGGTGCGTGTGTGTAATCGCACTCTAAGCTGTGTGTGTAATCGCACTCTAAGCTGTGCGTGAGTGTGTAAGCGCACTCTAAGCTCTGCGTGCATGTGTAATCGCACTCTAAGTTGTGCTTGCGTGTGTAATCGCACTCTAAGCTGTGCGTGCGTGTGTAATCGCACTCTAAGCTGTGCGGCGTGTGTAATCGCACTCTAAGCTGTGCGGCGTGTGTAATCGCACTCTAAGCTGTGCGTGCGTGTGTAATCGCACTCTAAGCTGTGCGGCGTGTGTAATCGCACTCTCAGCTGTGTGGCGTATGTAATCGCACTCTAAGCTGTGTGTGCCGTGTAATCGCACTCTAGGCTGTGTGTGCCGTGTAATCACACTCTAGGCTGTGTGTGCAATCGCACTCTGAGCTTTGTGTGCAATCGCACTCTAAGCTGTGTGTGCAATCGCACTTTAAGTTGTGTGTGCAATTGCACTCTAAGCTGTGTGTAATCGCCCTCTAAGCTGTATGTGTAATTGCATTCTAAGCAGTGTGTGTAGACGCACTCTAAGCTGTGTGTGTAGTCGCACTCTAAGCTGTGTGTGTGCGTAATCGCACTCAAAGCTGTGTGTGTGCGTAATCGCACTCTAAGCTGTGTGTGTGTAATCGCACATTAAGCTGTGTGCGTGTAATCGCACTCTAAGCTGTGTGTAGCCACACTCTAAGCTGTGTGTGTAGCCGCACTCTAAGCTGTGTGAGTGCGTAATCGCACTCTAAGCTGTGTGTGTAGCCGCACTCTAAGCTGTGCGTGTAGCCGCACTCTAAGCTGTGTGAGTGCGTAATCGCACTCTAAGCTGTGTGAGTGCATAATCGCACTCTAAGCTGTGTGTGTAGCCGCACTCTAAGCTGTGTGTCTAGCCGCACTCTAAGCTGTGTGTGTGCGTAATCGCACTCTAACCTGTGTGTGTGCATAATAGCACTCTAAGCTGTGTGTGTGCGTAATCGCACTCTAGGCTGTGTGTGGGCGTAATCGCACTCTAAGCTGTGTGTGTGTGTAATCGCACTCTAAGCTGTATGTGCAATCACACTCTAAACCGTGTGTGTGTGTAATCGTACATTAAGCTGTGTGTGTGTAATCGCACATTAAGCTGTGTGTGTGTAATCGCACTCTAAGCTGTGTGTGTAGCCGCACTCTAAGCTGTGTGTGTGTGTAATCGCACCCTAAGCTGTGTGCGTGCGTAATCGCACTCTAAGCTGTGTGTGTGCGTAATCGCACTCTAAACTGTGTGTGTGTAATCGCACTCTAAGCTGTGTGTGTAATCGCACACTCAGCTGTGTGTGCGTAATCACACTCTCAGCTGTGTGTGTGCGTAATCGCTCTCTAAGCTGTGTGTGTGCGTAATCGCACTCTAAGCTGTGTGTCTGCGTAATCGCACTCTAAGCTGTGTGTGCGTAATCGCACTCTAAGCTGTGCGTGTGAGCGTAATCGCACTCAAAGCTGTGTGTGTAATCGCACGCTAAGCTGTGTGCGTGTGTAGTCGCACGCTAAGCTGTGTGTGCGTAATCGCACTCTCAGCTGTGCGTGCGTAATCGCACTCTAAGCTGTGTTTGTGCGTAATCGCACTCTAAGCTGTGTGTGTGCGTAATCGCACTCTAAGCTGTGTGTGTGCGTAATCGCACTCTAAGCTGTGTGTGTGCGTAATCGCACTCTAAGCTGTGTGTGCGTAATCGCACTCTAAGCTGCGTGTGTGCGTAATCGCACTCAAAGCTGTGTGTGTAATCGCACGCTAAGCTGTGTGCGTGTGTGCGTAATCGCACTCCAAGCTGTGAGTGTGTGCGTAATCGCACTCTAAGCTATGCGTGTGTGCGTAATCGCACTCTAAGCTCTGCGTGTGTGTAATCGCACTCTAAGCTGTGCGTGTGTGTGTTATCGCACTCTAAGCTGTGTGAGTAATCGCACTCTAAGCTGTGCTTGCGTGTGTAATCGCAATCTAAGCTGTGCGTGCGTGTGTAATCGCACTTGAAGCTGTGCGTGCGTGTGTAATCGCAATCTAAGCTGTGCGTGCATGTGTAATCGCACTCTAAGAGGTGTGTGCGAGGGTAATCACACTCTACGCTGTGTGTGCCGTGTAATCATACTCTAGGCTGTGTGTGCCGTGTAATCGCACTCTAGGCTGTGTGTGCCGTGTAATCACACTCTAGACTGTGTGTGCAATCGCACTCTAAGCTTTGTGTGCAATCGCACTCTAAGCTGTGTGTGCAATCGCACTCTAAGCTGCGTGTGCAATCGCACTCTTAGCTGTGTGTGCAATCGCACTCTAAGCTGTATGTGTAATCTCACTCTAAGCTGTGTGCAATCGCACTCTAAGCTATGTGTGCAATCACACTCTAAGCTGTGTGTGTGTGTGTAATTGCACTCTAAGTTCTGTGTGTGTGTGTAATCGCACATTAAGCTGTGTGTGTGTAATCGCACATTAAGCTGTGTGTGTGTAATCGCACTCTAAGATGTGTGTGTAGCCGCACTCAAAGCTGTGTGTGTAGCCGCACTCTAAGCTGTGTGTGTGCATAATAGCACTCTAAGCTGTGTGTGTGCGTAATCGCACTCTCAGCTGTGTGTGTGCGTAATCGCACTCTAAGCTGTGTGTGTGCGTAATCGCACTCTAAGCTGTGTGCGCGCGCGTAATCGCACTCTAAGTTGTGTGTGCGCGTAATCGCACTCTAAGCTGTGTGTGCGTTATCGCTCTCTAAGCTGTGCGTGTGTGCGTAATCGCACTCTAAGCTGTGTGTGCGTAATCGCACTCTAAGCTGTGTGTGTGCGTAATCGCACTCTAAGCTGTGTGTGTGCGTAATCGCACTCTAAGCTGTGTGTGTGCGTAATCGGCCTCTAAGCTGTGTGTGCGCGCGTAATCGCACTCTAAGCTGCGTGTGCGTAATCGCTCTCTAAGCAGTGCGTGTGTGCGTAATCGTACTCTAAGCTATGCGTGTGTGTGTAATCGCACTCTAAGCTGTGCGTGTGTGTAATTGTACTCTAAGCTCTGCGTGCGTGTGTAATCGCACTCTAAGCTGTGCTTGCGTGTATAATCGCACTCTAAGCTGTGCGTGCGTGTGTAATCGCACTCTAAGCTGTGCGTGCGTGTGTAATCGCACTCTAAGAGTTGTGTGCGAGGGTAATCGCACTCTAGGTTGTGTGTGCCGTGTAATCATACTCTAGGCTGTGTGTGCCATGTAATCGCAATCTAGGCTGTGTGTGCCGTGTAATCGCACTCTAGGCTGTGTGTGCCGTGTAATCGCACTCTAGGCTGTGTGTGCAATCGCACTCTAAGCTTTGTGTGCAATCGCACTCTAAGCTGTGTGTGCAATCGCACTCTAAGCTGTGAGTGCAATCGCACTCGAAGCTGTGTGTGCAATCGCACTCTAAGCTGTGCGTGTCATCGCACTCTAAGCTGTGTGTAAACACCCTCTAAGCTGTGTGTGTAATTGCATTCTAAGTTGTGTGTGTAATCACACTCTAAGCTGTGTGTGTGTGTGTAATTGCACTCTAAGTTCTGTGTGTGTGTGTAATCACACTCTAAGCTGTATGTGCAATCGCACTCCAAACCGTGTGTGTGTGTAATCGCACGTTAAGCTGTGTGTGTGTAATCACACATTAAGCTGTGTGTGTGTAATCGCACTCTAAGCTGTGTGTGTGTAGCCGCACTCTAAGCTGTGTGTGCAGCCTCACTCTAAGCTGTGTGTGTAGCCGCACTCTAAGCTGTGTGTGTACGTAATAGCACTCTAAGCTGTGTGTTTGCGTAATCGCACTCTAAGCTGTGTGTGTGCGTAATCGCACTCTAAGCTGTGTGTGTGCGTAATCGCACTCTAAGCTGTGTGTGTGCGTAATCGCACTCTAAGCTGTGTGTGCGCGTAATCGCACTCTAAGCTGTGTGTGCGTAATCGCACTCTAAGCTGTGTGTGTGTGCGTAATCATACTCTAAGCTATGCGTGTGTGTGTAATCGCACTCTAAGCTGTGCGTGTGTGTAATCGCACTCTAAGCTGTGTGTGCAATCGCACTCTAAGCTGTGTGTAATCGCACTCTGAGCTGTGTGCAATCGCACTCTAAGCTGTGTGTGCAATCGCACTCTAAGTTGTATATGTAATCAGACTCTAAACTCTCTGTGTGTGTAATCGCCCTCTAAACTGAGTGTGTAATTGCATTCTAAGCTCCGTGTGCGTAATCGCTCTCTAAGCTGTGTGCGTGCGCAATCGCACTCTAAGCTTTGTGTGTGCATAATCGCACTCTAAACTGTGTGTGCATAATCGCACTCTAAGCTGTGTGTGTGTGTAATCGCACTCTAAGCTGTGTGTGTGCGTAATCGGACTCTCAGCTGTGTGTGCGTAATCGCACTCTAAGCTGTGTGTGTGCATAATCGCACTCTAAGCTGTGTGTTTGCGTAATCGCACTCTAAGCTGTGTGTGCGTAATCGCAATCGAAGCTGTGCGTGTGTGCGTAATCGCACTCTAAGCTGTGCGGCGTGTGTAATCGCACTCTAAGAGGGGTCTGCGAGGATAATTACACTCTAGGCTGTGTGTGCCATGTAATCGCACTCTAGGCTGTGTATGCTGTGTAATCGCATTCAATGCTGTCTGTGCCGTCTAATCGCACTCTAGGCTGTGTGTGCAATCGCACTCTAAGCTGTGTGTGTGTGTAATCGCACTCTAAGCTGTGTGTGTGCGTAATCGCACTCTCAGCTGTGTGTTTGCGTAATCTCACTCTAAGCTGTGTGTGCGTAATCGCACTCTAGGCTGTGTGTGCAATCGCACTCTAAGCTGTGTGTGCAATCGCACTCTAAGCTGTGTGGGCAATCGCACTCTAAGCTGTGTGTGTAATCGCACTCAAAGCTGTGTGTAATCGCCCTCTAAGCTGTGTGTGTAATTGCATTCTAAGCTGTGTGTGTAGCCGCACTCTAAACTGTGTGTGTAGCCGCACTCTAAGCTGTGTGTGTGCGTAATCGCACTCTAAGCTGTGTGGGTACGTAATCGCACTCTAAGCTGTGTGTGTGCGTAATCGCACTCTAAGCTGTGTGTGTGTGTAATCACACTCTAAGCTGTGTGTGCGCGTAATCGCACTCTAAGCTGTGTGTGCGTAATCGCACTCTAAGCTGTGTGTATGCGTAATTGCACTCTAAGCTGTGTGTGTGCGTAATCGCACTCTAAGCTGTGTGTGCGCATAATCGCACTCTAAGCTGTGCGTGTGTGCGTAATCGCACTCTAAGCTGTGCATGTCTGTGTAATCGCACTCTATGCTGTGTGTGTGTGTAATCGCACTCTAAGCTGTGTGTGTGCGTAATCGCACTCTAAGCTGTGTGTGCGTAATCGCATTCTAAGCTGTGCGTGTGTGCGTAATCGCACTCCAAGCTATGCGTGTGTGTGTAATCGCACTCTAAGCTGTGCGTGTGTGTAATCGCACTCTAAGCGGTGCGTGTGTGTAATCGCACTCTAAGCTGTGTGTGTAATCGCACTCTAAGCTGTGCGTGCGTGTGTAATCGCACTCTAAGCTCTGCGTGCATGTGTAATCGCACTCTAAGTTGTGCTTGCGTGTGTAATCGCACTCTAAGCTGTGCGTGCATGTGTAATCGCACTCTAAGCTGTGCGGCGTGTGTAATCGCACCCTAAGCTGTGCGGCGTGTGTAATCGCACTCTAAGCTGTGCGTGCATGTGTAATCGCACTCTAAGCTGTGCGGCGTGTGTAATCGCACTCTCAGCTGTGTGGCGTATGTAATCGCACTCTAAGCAGTGTGTGCCGTGTAATCGCACTCTCAGCGGTGTGTGCCGTGTAATCACACTCTAGGCTGTGTGTGCAATCGCACTCTGAGCTTTGTGTGCAATCGCACTCTAAGCTGTGTGTGCAATCGCACTTTAAGCTGTGTGTGCAATCGCACTCTAAGCTGTGTGTAATCGCCCTCTAAGCTGTATGTGTAATTGCATTCTAAGCAGTGTGTGTAGACGCACTCTAAGCTGTGTGTGTAGTCGCACTCTAAGCTGTGTGTGTGCGTAATCGCACTCAAAGCTGTGTGTGTGCGTAATCGCACTCTAAGCTGTGTGTGTGTAATCGCACATTAAGCTGTGTGCGTGTAATCGCACTCTAAGAAGTGTGTAGCCGCACTCTAAGCTGTGTGTGTAGCCGCACTCTAAGCTGTGTGAGTGCGTAATCGCACTCTAAGCTGTGTGTGTAGCCGCACTCTAAGCTGTGTGTGTAGCCGCACTCTAAGCTGTGTGTGTGCGTAATCGCACTCTAAGCTGTGTGTGTGCGTAATCGCACTCTAAGCTGTGTGTGTGCGTAATCGCACTCTAAGCTGTGTGTGCGCGTAATCGCACTCTAAGCTGTGTGTGCGTAATCGCACTCTAAGCTGTGTGTGTGTGCGTAATCATACTCTAAGCTATGCGTGTGTGTGTAATCGCACTCTAAGCTGTGCGTGTGTGTAATCGCACTCTAAGCTGTGTGTGCAATCGCACTCTAAGCTGTGTGTAATCGCACTCTGAGCTGTGTGCAATCGCACTCTAAGCTGTGTGTGCAATCGCACTCTAAGCTGTATATGTAATCAGACTCTAAAGTCTCTGTGTGTGTAATCGCCCTCTAAAATGAGTGTGTAATTGCATTCTAAGCTCCGTGTGCGTAATCGCTCTCTAAGCTGTGTGTGTGCGCAATCGCACTCTAAGCTTTGTGTGTGCATAATCACACTCTAAACTGTGTGTGCATAATCGCACTCTAAGCTGTGTGTGTGTGTAATCGCACTCTAAGATGTGTGTGTGCGTAATCGGACTCTCAGCTGTGTGTGCGTAATCGCACTCTAAGCTGTGTGTGTGCGTAATCGCACTCTAAGCTGTGTGTTTGCGTAATCGCACTCTAAGCTGTGTGTGCGTAATCGCAATCGAAGCTGTGCGTGTGTGCGTAATCGCACTCTGAGCTGTGCGGCGTGTGTAATCGCACTCTAAGAGGTGTCTGCGAGGGTAATTACACTCTAGGCTGTGTGTGCCATGTAATCGCACTCTAGGCTGTGTGTGCCGTGTAATCGCATTCAATGCTGTCTGTGCCGTCTAATCGCACTCTAGGCTGTGTGTGCAATCACACTCTAAGCTGTGTGTGTGTGTAATCGCACTCTAAGCAGTGTGTGTGCGTAATCGCACTCTCAGCTGTGTGTTTGCGTAATCTCACTCTAAGCTGTGTGTGCGTAATCGCACTCTAGGCTGTGTGTGCAATCGCACTCTAAGCTGTGTGTGCAATCGCACTCTAAGCTGTGTGGGCAATCGCACTCTAAGCTGTGTGTGTAATCGCACTCAAAGCTGTGTGTAATCGCCCTCTAAGCTGTGTGTGTAATTGCATTCTAAGCTGTGTGTGTAGCCGCACTCTAAGCTGTGTGTGTAGCCGCACTCTAAGCTGTGTGTGTGCGTAATCGCACTCTAAGCTGTGTGGGTACGTAATCGCACTCTAAGCTGTGTGTGTGCGTAATCGCACTCTAAGCTGTGTGTGTGTGTAATCGCACTCTAAGCTGTGTGTGCGCGTAATCGCACTCTAAGCTGTGTGTGCGTAATCGCACTCTAAGCTGTGTGTGCGTAATCGCACTCTAAGCTGTGTGTGTGCGTAATTGCACTCTAAGCTGTGTGTGTGCATAATCGCACTCTAAGCTGTGTGTGCGCATAATCGCACTCTAAGCTGTGCGTGTGCGTAATCGCACTCTAAGCTGTGCATGTCTGTGTAATCGCACTCTATGCTGTGTGTGTGTGTAATCGCACTCTAAGCTGTGTGTGTGCGTAATCGCACTCTAAGCTGTGTGTGCGTAATCGCATTCTAAGCTGTGCGTGTGTGCGTAATCGCACTCTAAGCTATGCGTGTGTGTGTAATCGCACTCTAAGCTGTGCGTGTGTGTAATCGCACTCTAAGCGGTGCGTGTGTGTAATCGCACTCTAAGCTGTGTGTGTAATCGCACTCTAAGCTGTGCGTGCGTGTGTAATCGCACTCTAAGCTCTGCGTGCATGTGTAATCGCACTCTAAGTTGTGCTTGCGTGTGTAATCGCACTCTAAGCTGTGCGTGCGTGTGTAATCGCACTCTAAGCTGTGCGGCGTGTGTAATCGCACTCTAAGCTGTGCGGCATGTGTAATCGCACTCTAAGCTGTGCTTGCGTGTGTAATCACACTCTAAGCTGTGCGGCGTGTGTAATCGCACTCTCAGCTGTGTGGCGTATGTAATCGCATTCTAAGCTGTGTGTGCCGTGTAATCGCACTCTAGGCTGTGTGTGCCGTGTAATCACACTCTAGGCTGTGTGTGCAATCGCACTCTGAGCTTTGTGTGCAATTGCACTCTAAGCTGTGTGTGCAATCGCACTTTAAGCTGTGTGTGCAATCGCACTCTAAGCTGTGTGTAATCGCCCTCTAAGCTGTATGTGTAATTGCATTCTAAGCAGTGTGTGTAGACGCACTCTAAGCTGTGTGTGTAGTCACACTCTAAGCTGTGTGTGTGCGTAATCGCACTCAAAGCTGTGTGTGTGCGTAATCGCACTCTAAGCTGTGTGTGTGTAATCGCACATTAAGCTGTGTGCGTGTAATCGCACTCTAAGCTGTGTGTAGCCGCACTCTAAGCTGTGTGTGTAGCCGCACTCTAAGCTGTGTGAGTGCGTAATCGCACTCTAAGCCGTGTGTGTAGCCGCACTCTAAGCTGTGCGTGTAGCTGCACTCTAAGCTGTGTGAGTGCGTAATCGCACTCTAAGCTGTGTGAGTGCATAATCGCACTCTAAGCTGTGTGTGTAGCCGCACTCTAAGCTGTGTGTCTAGCCGCACTCTAAGCTGCGTGTGTGCGTAATCGCACTCTAAGCTGTGTGTGTGCGTAATCGCACTCTAAGCTGTGTGTGTGCATAGTCGCACTCTAAACTGTGTGTGCATAATCGCACTCTAAGCTGTGTGTGTGTGTAATCGCACTCTAAGCTGTGTGTGCGTAATCGCACTCTCAGCTGTGCATGCATAATCGCACTCTAAGCTGTGTGTGTGCGTAATCACACTCTACGCTGTGAGTGTGCGTAATCGCACTCTAAGCTGTGTGTGCGTAATCGCACTCTAGGCTGTGCGTGTGTGCGTAATCACACTCTAAGCTGTGCATGTGTGTGTAATCGCACTCTAAGCTTGTGTGTAATCGCACTCTAAGCTGTGCGTGCGTGTGTAATTGCACTCTAAGCTCTGCGTGCATGTGTAATCGCACTCTAAGCGGTGCTTGCATGTGTAATCGCACTCTAAGCTGTGCGTGCGTGTGTAATCGCACTCTAAGCTGTGCGGCATGTGTAATCGCACTCTAAGAGGTGTGTGCGAGGGTAATCGCACTCTAGGCTGTGTGTGCCGTGTAATCGCACTCAAGGCTGTGTGCCGTGTAATCGCACTCTAGGCTGTCTGTGCCATGTAATTGCACTCTAGACTGTGTGTGCAATCGCACTCTAAGCTGTGTGTGCAATCGCAATCTAAGCTGTTGTGCAATCGCACTCTAAGCTGTGTGTGTAATCGCACTCTAAGCTGTGTGTAATCGCCCTCTAAGCTGTGTGTGTAACTGCATTCTAAGCTGTGTGTGTAGCCGCACTCTAAGCTGTGTGTGTAGCCGCAGTCTAAGCTGTGTGTGTGCGTAATCGCACTCTAAGCTGTGTGGGTGCGTAATCGCACTCTAAGCTGTGTGTGTGCATAATCGCACTCTAAGCTGTGTGTGTGTGTAATCGCACTCTAAGCTGTGTGTGCGTAATCGCACTCTCAGCTGTGTGTGCGTAATCGCACTCTAAGCTGTGTGTGTGCGTAATTGCACTCCAAGCTGTGTGTGTGCGTAATCGCACTCTAAGCTGTGTGTGCGCATAATCGCACTCTAAGCTGTGCGTGCGTGCGTAATCGCACTCTAAGCTGTGCATGTGTGTGTAATCACACTCTAAGCTGTGCGTGTGTGTAATCGCACTCTAAGCTGTGTGTGTGCGTAATCGCACTCTAAGCTGTGTGTGCGTAATCACATTCTAAGCTGTGCGTGTGTGCGTAATCGCACTCCAAGTTATGCGTGTGCGTGTAATCGCACTCTAAGCTCTGTGTGCGTGTGTAATCGCACTCTAAGCTGTGCTTGCGTGTGTAATCGCACTCTAAGCTGTGCGTGCGTGTGTAATCGCACTCGAAGCTGTGTGTGCGTGTGTAATCGCATTCTAAGCTGTGCGTCGTGTGTAATCGCACTCTAAGAGGTGTGTGCGGGGGTAATCGCACTCTAGGCTGTGTGTGCCGTGTAATCATACTCAAGGCTGTGTGTGCCGTGTAATCACATTCTAGGCTGTGTGTGCCGTGTAATCGCACTCTAGGCTGTGTGTGCAATCGCACTCTAAGCTTTGTGTGCAATCGCACTCTAAGCTGTGTGTGCAATCGCACTCGAAGCTGTGTGCGCAATCGCACTCTAAGCTGTTTGTGTAATCGCACTCTAAGCTGTGAGTAATCGCCCTCTAAGCTGTGTGTGTAATTGCATTCTAAGTTGTGTGTGTAATCTCACTCTAAGCTGTGTGTGTGTGTGCAATTGCACTCTAAGTTCTGTGTGTGTGTGTAATCACACTCTAAGCTGTATGTGCAATCGCACTCCAAACCGTGTGTGTGTGTAATCGCACATTAAGCTGTGTGTGTGTGTAATCGCACATTAAGCTGTGTGTGTGTAATCGCACTCTAAGCTGTGTGTGTGTAGCCGCACTCTAAGCTGTGTGTGTAGCCGCACTCTAAGCTGTGTGTGTGCGTAATAGCACTCTAAGCTGTGTGAATGCGTAATCGCACTCTAAGCTGTGTGTGTGCGTAATCGCACTCTAAGCTGTGTGTGTGCATAATCACACTCTAAGCTGTGTATGTGCGTTATCGCACTCAAAGCTGTGTGTGTGCGTAATCGCACTCTAAGCAGTGTGTGTGCGTAATCGCACTCTAAGCTGCGTGTGCGCACGTAATCGCACTCTAAGCTGTGTGTGCGCGTAATCGCACTCTAAGCTGTGTGTGCGTAATCGCACTCTAAGCTGTGCGTGTGTGCGTAATCGTACTCTAAGCTATGCGTGTGTGTGTAATCGCACTCTAAGCTATGCGTGTGTGTAATCGCACTCTAAGCTGTGTCTGCAATCGCACTCTCAGCTGTGTGTGTAATCGCACTCTAAGCTGTGTGTAATCGCCCTCTAAGCTGTGTGTGTAATTGCATTCGAAGTTGTGTGTGCAATCACACTCTAAGCTGTGTGTGTGTGTGTAATTGCACTCTAAGTTCTGTGTGTGTGTGTAATCGCACTCTAAGATGTATGTGCAATCGCACTCTAAACCGTGTGTGTGTGTAATCACACATTAAGCTGTGTGTGTGTAATCGCACTCTGAGCTGTGTGTGTAGCCGCACTCTAAGCTGTGTGTGTGTGTAATCGCACTCTAAGCTGTGTGTGTGCGTAATCGCACTCTAAGCTGTGTGTGTGCATAATCGCACTCTAAACTGTGTGTGCGTAATCGCACTCTAAGCTGTGTGTGTGTGTAATCGCACTCTCAGCCGTGTGTGCGTAATCGCACTCTCAGCTATGTGTGTGCGTAATCGCACTCTAAGCTGTGTGTGTGCGTAATCGCACTCTAAGCTGTGTGTGCGTAATCGCACTCTAAGCTGTGTGTGTGCGTAATCGCACTCTCAGCTGTGTGTGTGCGTAATCGCACTCTAAGCTGTGTGTGCGCATAATCGCACTCTAAGCTGTGTGTGCGTAATCGCACTCTAAGCTGTGCGTGTGTGCGTAATCGCAATCTAAGCTGTGCGTGTGTGCGTAATCGCACTCTAAGCTGTGCATGTGCGTAATCGCACTCTAAGCTATTCGTG
The DNA here is from genome assembly GCA_026770705.1 of Isurus oxyrinchus. Classification (NCBI taxonomy): domain Eukaryota; kingdom Metazoa; phylum Chordata; class Chondrichthyes; order Lamniformes; family Lamnidae; genus Isurus; species Isurus oxyrinchus. The sequence continues at coordinate 105,777,646 of JANJGN010000010.1, forward strand.
TGTGTGTGTAATCGCACTCTAAGCTGTGCGTGTGTGTAATCGCACTCTAAGCCGTGCGTGTGTGTGTAATCGCACTCTAAGCTGTGGGTGTGTAATCGCACTCTAAGCTGTGCGTGCGTGTGTAATTGCACTCTAAGCTCTGCGTGCTTGTGTAATCGCACTCTCAGCTGTGCTTGTGTGTGTAATCGCACTCTAAGCTGTACGTGCGTGTGTCATCGCACTCTAAGCTGTGCGGCGTGTGTAATCGCACTCTAAGCTGTGCGTGCGTGTGTAATTGAATTCTAAGAGGTGTGTGCGAGGGTAATCGCCCTCTAGGCTGTGCGCGCCGTGTAATCGCACTATAGGCTGTGTGTGCCGTGTAATCGCACTCTAGGCTGTGTGTGCAATCGCACTATAAGCTTGTGTGCAATCGCACTCTAAGCTGTGTGTGCAATCGCACTCTAAGCCGTGTGTGTAATCGCACTCTAAGCTGTGTGTAATCGCCCTCTAAGCTGTGTGTGTAATTGCATTCTAAGCTGTGTGTGCAATCACACTCTAAGCTGTGTGTATGTGTAATTGCACTCTAAGTTCTGTGTGTGTGTGTAATCGCACTCTAAGCTGTATGTGCAATCGCACTCTAAACCGTGTGTGTGTAATCGCACATTAAGCTATGTGTGTGTAATCGCACATTAAGCTGTGTGTGTAGCCGCACTCTAAGCTGTGTGTCTAGCCGCACTCTAAGCTGTGTGTGTAGCCGCACACTAAGTTGTGTGTGTAGCCGCACTCTAAGCTGTGTGTGTAGCCGCACTCTAAGCTGTGTGTGCAGACTGACTCTAAGCTGTGTGCGTAATCGCACTCGAAGCTGTGCGAGCATGTGTAATCGCACTCTAAGCTGTGTGTGCGCGTGTAGTGGCATTCTAAGCTGTGTGTGCGCCTGTGTAATTGCACTCTAAGCTGTGTGTGCGTGTGTACTCGCACCCTAAACTGTGTGCATGTGTAATCGCACTCTAAGCTTTGTGTGTGTGTAATCGCACTGTAAGCTGTATGTGCAATCGCACTCTAAGCTGTGTGTGCAATCGCACGCTAAGCTGTGTGTGCAATCGCACGCTAAGCTGTGTGTGCAATCGCACGCTAAGCTGTGTGTGCAATCGCACTCTAAGCTGTGGTGTGTGTAATCGCACTGTAAGCTGTTCGTGCAATCGCACTGTAAGCTGTGTGTGCAATCGCACGCTAAGCTGTGTGTGCAATCGCACGCTAAGCTGTGTGTGCAATCGCACGCTAAGCTGTGTGTGTGTAATCACACTGTAAGCCGTATGTGGAATCGCACGCTAAGCTGTGTGTGCAATCGCATTCTAAACAGTGTGTGTGTAATCGCACTGTAACCTGTATGTGCAATTGCACTCTAAGCTGTGTGTGTAGCCGCACTCTAAGCTGTGTGTCTAGCCGCACTCTAAGCTGTGTGTGTGCGTAATCGCACTCTAAGCTGTGTGTGTGCGTAATCGCACTCTAAGCTGTGTGTGTGCATAATCGCACTCTAAGCTGTGTGTGTGCGTAATCGCACTCTAAGCTGTGTGTGCGCGTAATCGCACTCTAAGCTGTGTGTGCGTAATCGCACTCTAAGCTGTGCATGTGTGCGTAATCATACTCTAAGCTATGCGTGTGTGTGTAATCGCACTCTAAGCTGTGCGTGTGTGTAATCGCACTCTAAGCTGTGTGTGCAATCGCACTCTAAGCTGTGTGTAATCGCACTCTGAGCTGTGTGCAATCGCACTCTAAGCTGTGTGTGCAATCGCACTCTAAGCTGTATATGTAATCAGACTCTAAAGTCTCTGTGTGTGTAATCGCCCTCTAAACTGAGTGTGTAATTGCATTCTAAGCTCCGTGTGCGTAATCGCTCTCTAAGCTGTGTGTGTGCGCAATCGCACTCTAAGCTTTGTGTGTGCATAATCGCACTCTAAACTGTGTGTGCATAATCGCACTCTAAGCTGTGTGTGTGTGTAATCGCACTCTAAGCTGTGTGTGTGCGTAATTGCACTCTAAGCTGTGTGTGTGCGTAATCGCACTCTAAGCTGTGTGTGCGCATAATCGCACTCTAAGCTGTGCGTGTGTGCGTAATCGCACTCTAAGCTGTGCATGTCTGTGTAATCGCACTCTATGCTGTGTGTGTGTGTAATCGCACTCTAAGCTGTGTGTGTGCGTAATCGCACTCTAAGCTGTGTGTGCGTAATCGCATTCTAAGCTGTGCGTGTGTGCGTAATCGCACTCCAAGCTATGCGAGTGTGTGTAATCGCACTCTAAGCTGTGCGTGTGTGTAATCGCACTCTAAGCGGTGCGTGTGTGTAATCGCACTCTAAGTTGTGTGTGTAATCGCACTCTAAGCTGTGCGTGCGTGTGTAATCGCACTCTAAGCTCTGCGTGCATGTGTAATCGCACTCTAAGTTGTGCTTGCGTGTGTAATCGCACTCTAAGCTGTGCGTGCATGTGTAATCGCACTCTAAGCTGTGCGGCGTGTGTAATCGCACTCTCAGCTGTGTGGCGTATGTAATCGCACTCTAAGCTGTGTATGCCGTGTAATCGCACTCTAGGCTGTGTGTGCCGTGTAATCACACTCTAGGCTGTGTGTGCAATCGCACTCTGAGCTTTGTGTGCAATTGCACTCTAAGCTGTGTGTGCAATCGCACTTTAAGCTGTGTGTGCAATCGCACTCTAAGCTGTGTGTAATCGCCCTCTAAGCTGTATGTGTAATTGCATTCTAAGCAGTGTGTGTAGACGCACTCTAAGCTGTGTGTGTAGTCACACTCTAAGCTGTGTGTGTGCGTAATCGCACTCAAAGCTGTGTGTGTGCGTAATCGCACTCTAAGCTGTGTGTGTGTAATCGCACATTAAGCTGTGTGCGTGTAATCGCACTCTAAGCTGTGTGTAGCCGCACTCTAAGCTGTGTGTGTAGCCGCACTCTAAGCTGTGTGAGTGCGTAATCGCACTCTAAGCTGTGTGTGTAGCCGCACTCTAAGCTGTGTGTGTAGCCGCACTCTAAGCTGTGTGAGTGCGTAATTGCACTCTAAGCTGTGTGAGTGCATAATCGCACTCTAAGCTGTGTGTGTAGCCGCACTCTAAGCTGTGTGTCTAGCCGCACTCTAAGCTGTGTGTGTGCGTAATCGCACTCTAAGCTGTGTGTGTGCGTAATCGCACTCTAAGCTGTGTGTGTGCGTAATCGCACTCTAAGCTGTGTGTGTGCGTAATCGCACTCTAAGCTGTGTGTGCGCGTAATCGCACTCTAAGCTGTGTGTGCGTAATCGCACTCTAAGCTGTGTGTGTGTGCGTAATCATACTCTAAGCTATGCGTGTGTGTGTAATCGCACTCTAAGCTGTGCGTGTGTGTAATCGCACTCTAAGCTGTGTGTGCAATCGCACTCTAAGCTGTGTGTAATCGCACTCTGAGCTGTGTGCAATCGCACTCTAAGCTGTGTGTGCAATCGCACTCTAAGCTGTATATGTAATCAGACTCTAAACTCTCTGTGTGTGTAATCGCCCTCTAAACTGAGTGTGTAATTGCATTCTAAGCTCCGTGTGCGTAATCGCTCTCTAAGCTGTGTGTGTGCGCAATCGCACTCTAAGCTTTGTGTGTGCATAATCGCACTCTAAACTGTGTGTGCATAATCGCACTCTAAGCTGTGTGTGTGTGTAATCGCACTCTAAGCTGTGTGTGTGCGTAATCGGACTCTCAGCTGTGTGTGCGTAATCGCACTCTAAGCTGTGTGTGTGCGTAATCGCACTCTAAGTTGTGTGTTTGCGTAATCGCACTCTAAGCTGTGTGTGCGTAATCGCAATCTAAGCTGTGCGTGTGTGCGTAATCGCACTCTAAGCTGTGCGGCGTGTGTAATCGCACTCTAAGAGGTGTCTGCGAGGGTAATTACACTCTAGGCTGTGTGTGCCATGTAATCGCACTCTAGGCTGTGTGTGCCGTGTAATCGCATTCAATGCTGTCTGTGCCGTCTAATCGCACTCTAGGCTGTGTGTGCAATCACACTCTAAGCTGTGTGTGTGTGTAATCGCACTCTAAGCTGTGTGTGTGCGTAATCGCACTCTCAGCTGTGTGTTTGCGTAATCTAACTCTAAGCTGTGTGTGCGTAATCGCACTCTAGGCTGTGTGTGCAATCGCACTCTAAGCTGTGTGTGCAATCGCACTCTAAGCTGTGTGGGCAATCGCACTCTAAGCTGTGTGTGTAATCGCACTCAAAGCTGTGTGTAATCGCCCTCTAAGCTGTGTGTGTAATTGCATTCTAAGCTGTGTGTGTAGCCGCACTCTAAGCTGTGTGTGTAGCCGCACTCTAAGCTGTGTGTGTGCGTAATCGCACTCTAAGCTGTGTGGGTACGTAATCGCACTCTAAGCTGTGTGTGTGCGTAATCGCACTCTAAGCTGTGTGTGTGTGTAATCGCACTCTAAGCTGTGTGTGCGCGTAATCGCACTCTAAGCTGTGTGTGCATAATCGCACTCTAAGCTGTGTGTGCGTAATCGCACTCTAAGCTGTGTGTGTGCGTAATCGCACTCTAAGCTGTGTGTGTGCATAATCGCACTCTAAACTGTGTGTGCGTAATCGCACTCTAAGCTGTGTGTGTGTGTAATCGCACTCTCAGCCGTGTGTGCGTAATCGCACTCTCAGCTGTGTGTGTGCGTAATCGCACTCTAAGCTGTGTGTGTGCGTAATCGCACTCTAAGCTGTGTGTGCGTAATCGCACTCTAAGCTGTGTGTGTGCGTAATCGCACTCTCAGCTGTGTGTGTGCGTAATCGCACTCTAAGCTGTGTGTGCGCGTAATCGCACTCTAAGCTGTGTGTGCGTAATCGCACTCTAAGCTGTGCGTGTGTGCGTAATCGCAATCTAAGCTGTGCGTGTGTGCGTAATCGCACTCTAAGCTGTGCATGTGCGTAATCGCACTCTAAGCTATTCGTGTGTGTGTGTAATCGCACTCTAAGCTGTGCGTGTGTGTAATCGCACTCTAAGCCGTGCGTGTGTGTGTAATCGCACTCTAAGCTGTGGGTGTGTAATCGCACTCTAAGCTGTGCGTGCGTGTGTAATTGCACTCTAAGCTCTGCGTGCTTGTGTAATCGCACTCTCAGCTGTGCTTGTGTGTGTAATCGCACTCTAAGCTGTACGTGCGTGTGTCATCGCACTCTAAGCTGTGCGGCGTGTGTAATCGCACTCTAAGCTGTGCGTGTGTGTGTAATTGAATTCTAAGAGGTGTGTGCGAGGGTAATCGCCCTCTAGGCTGTGCGCGCCGTGTAATCGCACTATAGGCTGTGTGTGCCGTGTAATCGCACTCTAGGCTGTGTGTGCAATCGCACTATAAGCTTGTGTGCAATCGCACTCTAAGCTGTGTGTGCAATCGCACTCTAAGCCGTGTGTGTAATCGCACTCTAAGCTGTGTGTAATCGCCCTCTAAGCTGTGTGTGTAATTGCATTCTAAGCTGTGTGTGCAATCACACTCTAAGCTGTGTGTATGTGTAATTGCACTCTAAGTTCTGTGTGTGTGTGTAATCGCACTCTAAGCTGTATGTGCAATCGCACTCTAAACCGTGTGTGTGTGTGTAATCGCACATTAAGCTATGTGTGTGTAATCGCACATTAAGCTGTGTGTGTAGCCGCACTCTAAGCTGTGTGTCTAGCCGCACTCTAAGCTGTGTGTGTAGCCGCACACTAAGTTGTGTGTGTAGCCGCACTCTAAGCTGTGTGTGTAGCCGCACTCTAAGCTGTGTGTGCAGACTGACTCTAAGCTGTGTGCGTAATCGCACTCGAAGCTGTGCGAGCATGTGTAATCGCACTCTAAGCTGTGTGTGCGCGTGTAGTGGCATTCTAAGCTGTGTGTGCGCCTGTGTAATTGCACTCTAAGCTGTGTGTGCGTGTGTACTCGCACCCTAAACTGTGTGCATGTGTAATCGCACTCTAAGCTTTGTGTGTGTGTAATCGCACTGTAAGCTGTATGTGCAATCGCACTCTAAGCTGTGTGTGCAATCGCACGCTAAGCTGTGTGTGCAATCGCACGCTAAGCTGTGTGTGCAATCGCACGCTAAGCTGTGTGTGCAATCGCACTCTAAGCTGTGGTGTGTGTAATCGCACTGTAAGCTGTTCGTGCAATCGCACTGTAAGCTGTGTGTGCAATCGCACGCTAAGCTGTGTGTGCAATCGCACGCTAAGCTGTGTGTGCAATCGCACTCTAAGCTGTGTGTGTAATCGCACTGTAAGCCGTATGTGCAATCGCACGCTAAGCTGTGTGTGCAATCGCATTCTAAACTGTGTGTGTGTGTAATCGCACTGTAACCTGTATGTGCAATTGCACTCTAAGCTGTGTGTGCAATCGCATGCTAAGCTGTGTGTGCAATCGCACGCTAAGCGGTGTGTGCAATCGCACTCTAAGCTGTGTGTGCAATTGCACTTTAAGCTGTGTGTGCAAACGCACTCTAAGCTGTAAGTGGAATCACACTCTAAGCTGTTTGTGTGCGTAATCGCACTCTAAGCTGTGTGTGTGTGTAATCGCACTCTAAGCTGTGTGTGCAAGTGCACTCTAAGCTGTGTGTGTAATCGCACTCTAAGCTGTGTGCAATCGCACTCTAAGCTGTGTGTGTGTGTAGTCGCACTCTAAGCTGTGTGTGTGTGTAGTCGCACTCTAAGCTGTGTTTGTGTGTAATCGCACTCTAAGCTGTGTGTGTGTGTAATCGCACTGTAAGCTGTGTGTGTGTGTAATCGCACTCTCAGCTGTGTGTGCAATCGCACTCTCAGCTGTGTGTGCAATCGCACTCTCAGCTGTGTGTGCAATCGCACTCTCAGCTGTGTGTGCAATCGCACTCTCAGCTGTGTGTGCAATCGCACTCTCAGCTGTGTGTGCAATCGCACTCTCAGCTCTGTGTGCAATCGCACTCTCAGCTGTGTGCAATTGCACTCTCAGCTGTGTGTGCAATCGCACTCTCAGCTGTGTGTGCAATCGCACTCTAAGCTGTGTGCAATCGCACTCTAAGCTGTGTGTGCAATCACACTCTAAGCTGTGTGTGTGTGTGTAATTGCACTAAGTTCTGTGTGTGTGTAATCGCACTCTAAGCTGTATGTGCAATCACACTCCAAACTGTGTGTGTGTAATCGCACATTAAGCTGTGTGTGTGTAATCGCACATTAAGCTGTGTGTGTGTAATCGCACTTTAAGCTGTATGTGTGTAGTCGCACTCTAAGCTGTGTGTGCAGCCGCACACTAAGCTGTGTGTGTAGCCGCACTCTAAGCTGTGTGTGTGCGTAATAGCACTCTGAGCTGTGTGTGTGCGTAATAGCACTCTGAGCTGTGTGTGTGCGTAATCGCACTCTAAGCTGTGTGTGTGCGTAATCGCACTCTAAGCTGTGTGTGTGCGTAATCGCACTCTAAGCTGTGTGTGTGCGTAATCGCACTCTAAGCTGCGTGTGTGCGTAATTGCACTCTAAGCTGCGTGTGTGCGTCATCGCACTCTAAGCTGTGTGTGTGCGTAATCGCACTCTAAGCTGTGTGTGCGTAATCGCACTCTAAGCTGTGCGTGTGCGTAATCGTACTCTAAGCTATGCGTGTGTGTGTAATCGCACTCTAAGCTGTGCGTGTGTGTAATCGCACTCTAAGCTGCGTGTGCAATCGCACTCTAAGCTGTGTGTGTAATCGCACTCTAAGCTGTGTGTAATCGCCCTCTAAGCTGTGTGTGTAATTGCATTCTCAGTTGTGTGTGCAATCACACTCTAAGCTGTGTGTGTGTGTCTGTAATTGCACTCTAAGTTCTGTGTGTGTGTCTAATCCCATTCCAAGCTGTATGTGCAAACGCACTCTAAACCGTGTGTGTGTGTAATCACACATTAAGCTGTGTGTGTGTAATCGCACATTAAGTTGTGTGTGTGTAATCGCACTCTAAGCTGTGTGTGTAGCCGCACTCTAAGCTGTGTGTGTAGCCGCACTCTAAGCTGTGTGTGTGCGTCATCGCACTCTAAGCTGTGTGTGTAGCCGCACTCTAAGCTGTGTGTGTAGCCGCACTCTCAGCTGTGTGTGTGCGTAATCGCACTCTAAGATGTGTGTGTGCGTAATCGCACTCTAAGCTGTGTGTGTCCATAATCGCACTCTAAACTGTGTGCGTAATCGCACTCTAAGCTGTGTGTGTGTGTAATCGCATTCTAAGCTGTGTGTGTGCGTAATCGCACTCTCAGCTGTGTGTGTGCGTAATCGCACTCTCAGCTGTGTGTGTGCGTAATCGCACTCTCAGCTGTGTGTGTGCGTAATCGCACTCTAAGCTGTGTGTGTGCGTAATCGCACTCTAAGCTATGCTTGTGTGTGTAATCGCACTCTAAGCTGTGTGTGTCCATAATCGCACTCTAAACTGTGTGCGTAATCGCACTCTAAGCTGTGTGTGTGTGTAATCGCACTCTCAGCTGTGTGTGCGCGTAATCGCACTCTAAGCTGTGTGTGTGCGTAATCGCACTCTAAGCTGTGTGTGTGCGTAATCGCACTCTAAGCTATGCTTGTGTGTGTAATCGCACTCTAAGCTGTGCGTGTGTGTAATCGCACTATAAGCTGTGCGTGTGTGTGTAATCGCACTCTAAGCTGTGCGTCCGTGTGTAATCGCACTCTAAGCTGTGTGTGCGTGTGTAATCGCACTCTAAGCTCTGCGTGCGTGTGTAATTGCACTCTAAGCTGTGCTTGTGTGTGTAAACGCACTCTAAGCTGTGCGGCGTGTGTAATCGCACTCTAAGCTGTGCGTGCGTGTGTAATTGCACTCTAAGAGGTGTGTGCGAGGGTAATCGCACTCTAGGCTGTGTGTGCCGTGTAATCGCACTCTAGGCTGTGTGTGCAATCGCACTATAAGCTTTGTGTGCAATCGCACTCTAAGCTGTGTGTGTGTAATCGCACTCTAAGCTGTGTGTGCATTCGCACTCTAAGCAGTGTGTGCAATCGCACTCTAAGCTGTGTGTGTAATCGCACTCTAAGCTGTGTGTAATTGCCCTCTAAGCTGTATGTGCAATCACACTCTAAACCGTGTGTGTGTGTGTAATCGCACATTAAGCTGTGTGTGTGTAATCGCACATTAAGCTGTGTGTGTAGCCGTACTCTAAGCTGTGTGTCTTGCCGCACTCTAAGCTGTGTGTGTAGCCGCACTCTAAGCTGTGTGTGTAGCCGCACTCTAAGCTGTGTGTGTAGCCTCACTCTAAGCTGTGTGTGTAGCCTCACTCTAAGCTGTGTGCGTAATCGCACTCGAAGCTGTGCGTGCGTGTGTAGCCGCACTCTAAGCTGTGTGTGTAGCCGCACTCTCAGCTGTGTGTGTGCGTAATCGCACTCTAAGATGTGTGTGTGCGTAATCGCACTCTAAGCTGTGTGTGTCCATAATCGCACTCTAAACTGTGTGCGTAATCGCACTCTAAGCTGTGTGTGTGTGTAATCGCATTCTAAGCTGTGTGTGTGCGTAATCGCACTCTCAGCTGTGTGTGTGCGTAATCGCACTCTCAGCTGTGTGTGTGCGTAATCGCACTCTCAGCTGTGTGTGTGCGTAATCGCACTCTAAGCTGTGTGTGTGCGTAATCGCACTCTAAGCTATGCTTGTGTGTGTAATCGCACTCTAAGCTGTGCGGCGTGTGTAATCGCACTCTAAGCTGTGCGTGTGTGTGTAATTGAATTCTAAGAGGTGTGTGCGAGGGTAATCGCCCTCTAGGCTGTGCGCGCCGTGTAATCGCACTATAGGCTGTGTGTGCCGTGTAATCGCACTCTAGGCTGTGTGTGCAATCGCACTATAAGCTTGTGTGCAATCGCACTCTAAGCTGTGTGTGCAATCGCACTCTAAGCCGTGTGTGTAATCGCACTCTAAGCTGTGTGTAATCGCCCTCTAAGCTGTGTGTGTAATTGCATTCTAAGCTGTGTGTGCAATCACACTCTAAGCTGTGTGTATGTGTAATTGCACTCTAAGTTCTGTGTGTGTGTGTAATCGCACTCTAAGCTGTATGTGCAATCGCACTCTAAACCGTGTGTGTGTGTGTAATCGCACATTAAGCTATGTGTGTGTAATCGCACATTAAGCTGTGTGTGTAGCCGCACTCTAAGCTGTGTGTCTAGCCGCACTCTAAGCTGTGTGTGTAGCCGCACACTAAGTTGTGTGTGTAGCCGCACTCTAAGCTGTGTGTGTAGCCGCACTCTAAGCTGTGTGTGCAGACTGACTCTAAGCTGTGTGCGTAATCGCACTCGAAGCTGTGCGAGCATGTGTAATCGCACTCTAAGCTGTGTGTGCGCGTGTAGTGGCATTCTAAGCTGTGTGTGCGCCTGTGTAATTGCACTCTAAGCTGTGTGTGCGTGTGTACTCGCACCCTAAACTGTGTGCATGTGTAATCGCACTCTAAGCTTTGTGTGTGTGTAATCGCACTGTAAGCTGTATGTGCAATCGCACTCTAAGCTGTGTGTGCAATCGCACGCTAAGCTGTGTGTGCAATCGCACGCTAAGCTGTGTGTGCAATCGCACGCTAAGCTGTGTGTGCAATCGCACTCTAAGCTGTGGTGTGTGTAATCGCACTGTAAGCTGTTCGTGCAATCGCACTGTAAGCTGTGTGTGCAATCGCACGCTAAGCTGTGTGTGCAATCGCACGCTAAGCTGTGTGTGCAATCGCACTCTAAGCTGTGTGTGTAATCGCACTGTAAGCCGTATGTGCAATCGCACGCTAAGCTGTGTGTGCAATCGCATTCTAAACTGTGTGTGTGTGTAATCGCACTGTAACCTGTATGTGCAATTGCACTCTAAGCTGTGTGTGCAATCGCATGCTAAGCTGTGTGTGCAATCGCACGCTAAGCGGTGTGTGCAATCGCACTCTAAGCTGTGTGTGCAATTGCACTTTAAGCTGTGTGTGCAAACGCACTCTAAGCTGTAAGTGGAATCACACTCTAAGCTGTTTGTGTGCGTAATCGCACTCTAAGCTGTGTGTGTGTGTAATCGCACTCTAAGCTGTGTGTGCAAGTGCACTCTAAGCTGTGTGTGTAATCGCACTCTAAGCTGTGTGCAATCGCACTCTAAGCTGTGTGTGTGTGTAGTCGCACTCTAAGCTGTGTGTGTGTGTAGTCGCACTCTAAGCTGTGTTTGTGTGTAATCGCACTCTAAGCTGTGTGTGTGTGTAATCGCACTGTAAGCTGTGTGTGTGTGTAATCGCACTCTCAGCTGTGTGTGCAATCGCACTCTCAGCTGTGTGTGCAATCGCACTCTCAGCTGTGTGTGCAATCGCACTCTCAGCTGTGTGTGCAATCGCACTCTCAGCTGTGTGTGCAATCGCACTCTCAGCTGTGTGTGCAATCGCACTCTCAGCTCTGTGTGCAATCGCACTCTCAGCTGTGTGCAATTGCACTCTCAGCTGTGTGTGCAATCGCACTCTCAGCTGTGTGTGCAATCGCACTCTAAGCTGTGTGCAATCGCACTCTAAGCTGTGTGTGCAATCACACTCTAAGCTGTGTGTGTGTGTGTAATTGCACTAAGTTCTGTGTGTGTGTAATCGCACTCTAAGCTGTATGTGCAATCACACTCCAAACTGTGTGTGTGTAATCGCACATTAAGCTGTGTGTGTGTAATCGCACATTAAGCTGTGTGTGTGTAATCGCACTTTAAGCTGTATGTGTGTAGTCGCACTCTAAGCTGTGTGTGCAGCCGCACACTAAGCTGTGTGTGTAGCCGCACTCTAAGCTGTGTGTGTGCGTAATAGCACTCTGAGCTGTGTGTGTGCGTAATAGCACTCTGAGCTGTGTGTGTGCGTAATCGCACTCTAAGCTGTGTGTGTGCGTAATCGCACTCTAAGCTGTGTGTGTGCGTAATCGCACTCTAAGCTGTGTGTGTGCGTAATCGCACTCTAAGCTGCGTGTGTGCGTAATTGCACTCTAAGCTGCGTGTGTGCGTCATCGCACTCTAAGCTGTGTGTGTGCGTAATCGCACTCTAAGCTGTGTGTGCGTAATCGCACTCTAAGCTGTGCGTGTGCGTAATCGTACTCTAAGCTATGCGTGTGTGTGTAATCGCACTCTAAGCTGTGCGTGTGTGTAATCGCACTCTAAGCTGCGTGTGCAATCGCACTCTAAGCTGTGTGTGTAATCGCACTCTAAGCTGTGTGTAATCGCCCTCTAAGCTGTGTGTGTAATTGCATTCTCAGTTGTGTGTGCAATCACACTCTAAGCTGTGTGTGTGTGTCTGTAATTGCACTCTAAGTTCTGTGTGTGTGTCTAATCCCATTCCAAGCTGTATGTGCAAACGCACTCTAAACCGTGTGTGTGTGTAATCACACATTAAGCTGTGTGTGTGTAATCGCACATTAAGTTGTGTGTGTGTAATCGCACTCTAAGCTGTGTGTGTAGCCGCACTCTAAGCTGTGTGTGTAGCCGCACTCTAAGCTGTGTGTGTGCGTCATCGCACTCTAAGCTGTGTGTGTAGCCGCACTCTAAGCTGTGTGTGTAGCCGCACTCTCAGCTGTGTGTGTGCGTAATCGCACTCTAAGATGTGTGTGTGCGTAATCGCACTCTAAGCTGTGTGTGTCCATAATCGCACTCTAAACTGTGTGCGTAATCGCACTCTAAGCTGTGTGTGTGTGTAATCGCATTCTAAGCTGTGTGTGTGCGTAATCGCACTCTCAGCTGTGTGTGTGCGTAATCGCACTCTCAGCTGTGTGTGTGCGTAATCGCACTCTCAGCTGTGTGTGTGCGTAATCGCACTCTAAGCTGTGTGTGTGCGTAATCGCACTCTAAGCTATGCTTGTGTGTGTAATCGCACTCTAAGCTGTGTGTGTCCATAATCGCACTCTAAACTGTGTGCGTAATCGCACTCTAAGCTGTGTGTGTGTGTAATCGCACTCTCAGCTGTGTGTGCGCGTAATCGCACTCTAAGCTGTGTGTGTGCGTAATCGCACTCTAAGCTGTGTGTGTGCGTAATCGCACTCTAAGCTATGCTTGTGTGTGTAATCGCACTCTAAGCTGTGCGTGTGTGTAATCGCACTATAAGCTGTGCGTGTGTGTGTAATCGCACTCTAAGCTGTGCGTCCGTGTGTAATCGCACTCTAAGCTGTGTGTGCGTGTGTAATCGCACTCTAAGCTCTGCGTGCGTGTGTAATTGCACTCTAAGCTGTGCTTGTGTGTGTAAACGCACTCTAAGCTGTGCGGCGTGTGTAATCGCACTCTAAGCTGTGCGTGCGTGTGTAATTGCACTCTAAGAGGTGTGTGCGAGGGTAATCGCACTCTAGGCTGTGTGTGCCGTGTAATCGCACTCTAGGCTGTGTGTGCAATCGCACTATAAGCTTTGTGTGCAATCGCACTCTAAGCTGTGTGTGTGTAATCGCACTCTAAGCTGTGTGTGCATTCGCACTCTAAGCAGTGTGTGCAATCGCACTCTAAGCTGTGTGTGTAATCGCACTCTAAGCTGTGTGTAATTGCCCTCTAAGCTGTATGTGCAATCACACTCTAAACCGTGTGTGTGTGTGTAATCGCACATTAAGCTGTGTGTGTGTAATCGCACATTAAGCTGTGTGTGTAGCCGTACTCTAAGCTGTGTGTCTTGCCGCACTCTAAGCTGTGTGTGTAGCCGCACTCTAAGCTGTGTGTGTAGCCGCACTCTAAGCTGTGTGTGTAGCCTCACTCTAAGCTGTGTGTGTAGCCTCACTCTAAGCTGTGTGCGTAATCGCACTCGAAGCTGTGCGTGCGTGTGTAGCCGCACTCTAAGCTGTGTGTGTAGCCGCACTCTCAGCTGTGTGTGTGCGTAATCGCACTCTAAGATGTGTGTGTGCGTAATCGCACTCTAAGCTGTGTGTGTCCATAATCGCACTCTAAACTGTGTGCGTAATCGCACTCTAAGCTGTGTGTGTGTGTAATCGCATTCTAAGCTGTGTGTGTGCGTAATCGCACTCTCAGCTGTGTGTGTGCGTAATCGCACTCTCAGCTGTGTGTGTGCGTAATCGCACTCTCAGCTGTGTGTGTGCGTAATCGCACTCTAAGCTGTGTGTGTGCGTAATCGCACTCTAAGCTATGCTTGTGTGTGTAATCGCACTCTAAGCTGTGTGTGTCCATAATCGCACTCTAAACTGTGTGCGTAATCGCACTCTAAGCTGTGTGTGTGTGTAATCGCACTCTCAGCTGTGTGTGCGCGTAATCGCACTCTAAGCTGTGTGTGTGCGTAATCGCACTCTAAGCTGTGTGTGTGCGTAATCGCACTCTAAGCTATGCTTGTGTGTGTAATCGCACTCTAAGCTGTGCGTGTGTGTAATCGCACTATAAGCTGTGCGTGTGTGTGTAATCGCACTCTAAGCTGTGCGTCCGTGTGTAATCGCACTCTAAGCTGTGTGTGCGTGTGTAATCGCACTCTAAGCTCTGCGTGCGTGTGTAATTGCACTCTAAGCTGTGCTTGTGTGTGTAAACGCACTCTAAGCTGTGCGGCGTGTGTAATCGCACTCTAAGCTGTGCGTGCGTGTGTAATTGCACTCTAAGAGGTGTGTGCGAGGGTAATCGCACTCTAGGCTGTGTGTGCCGTGTAATCGCACTCTAGGCTGTGTGTGCAATCGCACTATAAGCTTTGTGTGCAATCGCACTCTAAGCTGTGTGTGTGTAATCGCACTCTAAGCTGTGTGTGCATTCGCACTCTAAGCAGTGTGTGCAATCGCACTCTAAGCTGTGTGTGTAATCGCACTCTAAGCTGTGTGTAATTGCCCTCTAAGCTGTATGTGCAATCACACTCTAAACCGTGTGTGTGTGTGTAATCGCACATTAAGCTGTGTGTGTGTAATCGCACATTAAGCTGTGTGTGTAGCCGTACTCTAAGCTGTGTGTCTTGCCGCACTCTAAGCTGTGTGTGTAGCCGCACTCTAAGCTGTGTGTGTAGCCGCACTCTAAGCTGTGTGTGTAGCCTCACTCTAAGCTGTGTGTGTAGCCTCACTCTAAGCTGTGTGCGTAATCGCACTCGAAGCTGTGCGTGCGTGTGTAATCGCACTCTAAGCTGTGTGTGCGCGTGTAGTGGCATTCTAAGCTGTGTGTGCGCCTGTGTAATTGCACTCTAAGCTGTGTGTGTGTGTGTACTCGCACCCTAAGCTGTGTGTGCGTGTGTAATCACACGATAGGCTGTGTGTGCATGTGTAATCGCACTCTAAGCTGTGTGTGTGTAATCGCACTGTAAGCTGTATGTGCAATCGCACTCTAAGCTGTGTGTGCAATCGCACGCTAAGCTGTGTGTGCAATCGCACGCTAAGCTGTGTGTGCAATCGCACGCTAAGCTGTGTGTGCAATCGCACTCTAAGCTGAGGTGTGTGTAATCGCACTGTAAGCTGTACGTGCAATCGCACTGTAAGCTGTGTGTGCAGTCACACGCTAAGCTGTGTGTGCAATCGCACGCTAAGCTGTGTGTGCAATCACACGCTAAGCTGTGTGTGCAATCGCACTCTAAGCTGTGTGTGTGTAATCGCACTGTAAGCCATATGTGCAATCGCACGCTAAGCTGTGTGTGCAATCGCATGCTAAGCTGTGTGTGCAATCGCACGCTAAGCTGTGTGTGCAATCGCATTCTAAACTGTGTGTGTGTGTAATCGCACTGTAACCTGTATGTGCAATTGCACTCTAAGCTGTGTGTGCAATCGCATGCTAAGCTGTGTGTACAATCGCACGCTAAGCAGTGTGTGCAATCGCACTCTAAGCTGTGTGTGCAATTGCACTTTAAGCTGTGTGTGCAAACGCACGCTAAGCTGTAAGTGGAATCACACTCTAAGCTGTTTGTGTGCGTAATCGCACTCTAAGCTGTGTGTGTGTGTAATCGCACTCTAAGCTGTGTGTGCAAGTGCACTCTAAGCTGTGTGTGTAATCGCACTCTAAGCTGTGTGTGTGTGTAGTCACACTCTAAGCTGTGCGTGTGTGTAGTTGCACTCTAAGCTGTGTGTGTGTGTGTAATCGCACTCTAAGCTGTGTGTGTGTGTGTAATCGCACTCTCAGCTGTGTGTGCAATCGCACTCTCAGCTGTGTGTGCAATCGCACTCTCAGCTGTGTGTGCAATCGCACTCTCAGCTGTGTGTGCAATCGCACTCTCAGCTGTGTGTGCAATCGCACTCTCAGCTGTGTGTGCAATCGCACTCTCAGCTGTGTGTGCAATCGCACTCTCAGCTGTGTGTGCAATCGCACTCTCAGCAGTGTGTGCAATCGCACTCTCAGCAGTGTGTGCAATCGCACTCTCAGCAGTGTGTGCAATCGCACTCTCAGCTGTGTGTGCAATCGCACTCTCAGCTGTGTGTGCAATCGCACTCTCAACTGTGCGTGCAATCGCACTCTCAGCTGTGCGTGCAATCGCACTCTCAGCTGTGTGTGCAATCGCACTCTCAGCTGTGTGCAATCGCACTCTCAGCTGTGTGTGCAATCGCACTCTCAGCTGTGTGCAATCGCACTCTCAGCTGTGTGCAATCGCACTCTCAGCTGTGTGCAATCGCACTCTAAGCTGTGTGTGCAATCGCACTCTAAGCTGTGTGTGCAATCACACTCTCGGCTGTGTGTGCAATCGCACTCTAAGCTGTGTGTGCAATCGCACTCTAAGCTGTGTGTGCAATCACACTCTCGGCTGTGTGTGCAATCGCACTCTCAGCTGTGTGTGTACAATCACACTCAAAGGTGTGTGTGTGTAATCGTGCTCTAAACTGTGTGTGTGTAATATTTTGCGATTACACACACACACAGTTTAGAGTGCGATTACACACACACAGTTTAGAGTGTAATCGCTCTCTAAATTGTCTGTGTATGTAACCACACTAACTCTGGGCTGAATAATACAAGGGTTTCAGACACTCGCCCCCAGGAGGATAATCAGCACGGAGCCGACAAGCTCCATGGCAACCTACCAATCGCCATAAATAGCTGCGGAGCAACTAAACTGGGGCCAAGTGGAAATTTTGCCCCTCACTGGGAGGGAAGTCCCACATTCTGCCGCTTGTCAGCCAATCCAATTGACCAGCACCTGCATCAGTCCCAGCAGCACCAAGGGAACGGGAGGAGAAGGAAGAAGGCCCATGGGTCCCCGGAGCAGGTAAATCCAGGGTCTTGGGCAGGGAGGTTTTTGGCAGGTCGGCGGGGGTGGTGGGGGAGTGAGGGTGTTGGTTTAAGGCTGCAGGCAGGTAGGAAGGAAGGGAGTGTTCATTCTTAGGTGGACCACCCCACACCCACCTCTTCAAAGGGCAGCCCCCGAAGAGTGAACTGCCCATCCTTCCTTCCTGCTCTTTGAAGAACTTTTTTTAAAAATTGGGCTGCCCACGCCAAACGATTTATGGCATGGGCAGTCTATTATCAGGGTCAATTGGCTTGCTAACAGCCTAATTGACCCTGGATTATTTATTTAAATATGGCAGGCGAGCTGCCAATTTTGGTGCCTACCCAGCCCCCATATTTTGGAGGTGAGCTCGGAGGTGGGTGGGAAGGTGGTGTGAGGGGTACCTACCCATTTTACATGCCCCCCACCCAAAACATAAAATACAGCCCTGTGTGTGGAACCCTTCCTTAAAAACAGTTCGAGTAATCACACTGTAAAGTCATCCAATCACTCTGTAACAGTCTCTGTGTAATCACACCGTAACTGTGAACAGAATTTTTACGTCATCGGGCAGGCACAGTGGGCGGGACCGGGAGTGGCCGCACAACGGTCTGCTGTCTGCAATCGGGCCCCAACCGTGATTTCACATTGGCTGGCCAATTAACGAGTGCTAAAGTTTGTACATGCGCGCTCAGTCAAAGCTCCCTGAAGACACAGAGCTGCCAACCGTAAAATTTCACTTTAGTTAACTGTTTAATGGGCTTAATGGCCCTCTTAGTTGTTGGCTGGCATACTACTGACTCCCGTACACACCCGCCGACCAAAATATCGTGCGAGTGCGATGTCATCGCACGTTATTTCACACTTGCGTGTGTCAGGTGAGCGCCCGCTGCTGAGCTGAAAATCCTGCCCTTTGTCTCTAATCACAGTGTGCGTGTGAAATCACACTGTGAACTGTCTCTGTAATCACTCTATGAACTGTGTGTGCAATCACACTAACTGTGTGTGTAATTACTCCATAAAAAATGTTTGTGCAATCACACCTCAATCTGTGTGCAACCACTCCGTGAACTGTGTGTACATGATCACACTGTAAACTGGGTGTGTGTAATCACAATGTAACTGTGTGTCAACACGCTGTGAACTGTGTCTGTACTCACTCTGTAAACTACATGTTATTATGATGCCAGTTGGTGTCACTACTAGACAAGTCAGATCCCAGGATGGGTTGATAGATCCTAACTTTACTTCTTAGAAATGTAGAGGTTGGCTACTGAACAGAATCACAGGAGTCTGCTGGTGAACTTTTAACAAAAAAATAGAACATTAAACAATGAAAAATACATAAATTACACTTCTCCTTCACACACAATTATACCTTTGCAGATATATGTAAATTCATAAAGATAATACATGTTACAAAATCTATCTTATAATGTTCACAGTAAGTATACAGTCCATGTAAACCAATAGACGACCTGTGTCAAGCACACCACACTCCAAGATCAAGTGATAGATACCACCCAAAGCAGATGCTATGGATTTTTTATCAACTCCCAAGAGGTTCATTACACCATGAGCCAACGGGACTCATGGAAATTCTATCTTTCTCATGAGGGTTTCCAATCTCCACTCTCAAAGAACTCGCCTTGGAATTTTCTCCCATTTTCCCTCAGAAGTCTTCACAAGGATCCACTTCCAGGATTTTGATCTCTCCTGGATCGCCACATGCATTCAAGCTTCACCTTCTACATACACTCTCAGATACTCAGCTGTGCCAAGCAGAACACCACTGCTCCAAAAGCCCACAGTAAAGAGTCACAAACCTTAAGCTGTCTCCTCAGTACTTCTGGCTTCTTGCAAGCCCATTTTGTTCTAAGTCTACTCTCTGCAACTCTGTCTTTTTAACTTGGAGCATTTCTACTGCTTACTTTCAATTCAACTTAACAGGACCTGTTCCGGATCCCTGTCCGTGTTCCTTGGCTTGGCTGTCTTCCTGGGACCTCTTTCTGTCCCTCTCCCTAGTTTTTAGACCTTTCTAAAAACCTTTCTAGAACTGCTCCCTTGTCGAGCTTCTTCTGGCACGTTCTGCACAATGGCGTTCTTTTCTGGGTCACCTGACACCCTCTCCCCCTTTTCACAGTGTTTCACTTTCTCTTGTTTTCTTATTCAGCACAAGTGCAGAACTGGCTTCAAAGCTTCAAAAAACGAAAAAGGTCCTGATCTGAACATGCCCCGACTGCGCATGTGCGGCCGTTCCAGGTACGGCGCATGCGCAAACACCACTGAGGCCTGTCGGGAGCTGTAGTTCCCAATCTTGAGGGCTTGACTTTCGCTTTTTAAAAGTTAAGCTTTCTTCTTTATTTTCCTGGGCTCGCAACAAAGAGTGTATTCACATTGTAAACTATGTTGGTAGTCGCTCTATAAAGTGTGTGCGTAATCACTCGATAGAAACTGTGTGGAATCACACTGTACTTGGACTCGAAATCAAGTTCTGTCGAAGGGTCATGAGGACTCGAAACATCAACTCTTTTCCTCTCCGCCGATGCTGCCAGACCTGCTGAGTCTTTCCAGGTAATTCTGTTTTTGTTTTGGATTTCCAGCATCCGCAGTTTTCTTTGTTTTTATTTCACACTGTAATGTCTGTCCAATCTCTGTAAACGGTGCGTGGAATCACTCCATAAAAAACTGTGTGTGTAAATTTGGTGAGGAAAAGGTGAAGCTTGATTTAGGAGACATGGGGAGGAGTTTACACGCTTGTGTCAGGAGCCCCGCCCCCGGATTACCCGCGCATAAACTTATTGGTCGAAGCCCCCACCCACCCCATAACTGCATCACATGATGAGTGATTGACAGGAGGGTGGGACAAAAGTCCAGTTACTACACTTTCTCCCCTTTTAAGTTTCTTACATTTACTATAAAATACATGTCAGAAAAGCTAGCAAACATTTGTACACTCTCTGGTGATTACAAATCAAGTCTCTGAGGAGCTCAGCGGAATTGGTTAGAGCATGTTGTTCTACTGAAGGCGACTCGTGAACAGGATTAACAGGATTTGGAGCGACACTCAGAGACACATCGTTGGAATTGGGTAATTCTGTATTTGGCAACTTGTTAGAAACGCCTGGAATATCAGCTCGAGGATGATCATGCACCTCAGAAGACAGCAGCGAAACATCAATCACAGATTGATCTTGCATTTGTTGGGATGTTTCTCTAGCCCTGATATGATCTGTATGTTTACCTACAATTCTATCTTCAACTTGCACTTGAAAAGATAATGGACCAGATTATGGACTCCAACAGGGTGCACTTCCAAACTTACGCACATACACAGGGTTGCCTGCATGGAATGTGCGAGCATGGCTGTGTAGATCGGGGTTCAATTTTTGATTATTCTGGCTCTGTGTCACCTTCCCCTCTAGAATTGGAAACAACAAGTTTAAACACATATGTGAACGGTATTTCATCAGTAGCCTTGATGGTATCAAGCCCATAGTAGTATGTGGTGTTGTATGGTAACTTAGGAGAAATCTGGAAAGGCGAGACTCCAGAGTACCTCCAGATAACTTCTTCATACCAGGTTTAAAGATCTGGACAGCTCTCTCAGCGAGACCATTAGGTGAGACCAGGGAACGGTCTTTATGTTAAAAGCAAAAAACTGCGGATGCTGGAAATCCAAAAAAAAACAAAAACAAAAATACCTGGAAAAACTCAGCAGGTCTGGCAGCATCTGCAGAGAGGAGCACATTTGACGTTTCAAGTCCGAATGACCCTTCAACAGAACTAAGTAAAAATAGAAGAAATGTGAAATATAAGCTAGTTTAAGGAGGGGGTGGAACAAGTAGAGCTGGATAAAGGGCCAGTGATAGGTGGAGATAACCAAAAGATGTCACAGACAAAAGGACAAAGAGGTGTTGATGATGATATTATCTAAGGAATGTGCTAATTAAGGGTAGAAAGCAGGACGAGCAAGGTACAGATAGCCCTAGTGGGGTGGGATGGGGTGAAGGAATCAAAAAAGGCTAAAAGGTAGAGATACAACAATGGATGGAAATACATTTAAAAATAAAGGAAATAGATGGGAAAAGAAAAATCTATATAAATTATTGGAAAAAAAGGGGGGGAATCGGAAAGGTGGTGGGGATGGAGGAGAGAGTTCATGATCTAAAATTGTTGAACTCAACATTCAGTCCGGAAGGCTGTAAAGTGCCTAGTCGGAAGATGAGGTGCTGTTCCTCCAGTTTGCGTTGAACTTCACTGGAACAATGCAGCAAGCCAAGGACGGACATGTGGGAAAGAGAGCAGGGTGGAGTGTTGAAATGGCAAGCGACCTATCAATGGCCCTCTATCCAGCTCTACGTGTCCCACCCCCCCCTTAAACCAGCTTATATTTCACCTCTTTTGCAGAACACTTTCGGTCTGTCCGCAAGCATTACCCAGACCTCCCTGTCGCTTGCCATTTCAACACTCCACCCTGCTCTCATGCCCACATGTCCGTCCTTGGCCTGCTGCAATGTTCCAGTGAAGCTCAATGCAAACTGGAGGAACAGCATCTCATCTTACGACTAGGCACTTTACAGCCTTCCAGACTGAATATTGAGTTCAACAATTTTAGATCATGAACTCTCTCCTCCATCCCCACCCTCTTTCCTGGGTCATTCGGACTGTGCTCCTCTCCGCAGATGCTGCCAGACCTGCTGAGTTTTTCCAGGTATTTCTGTTTTTGTTAACGATCTTTATGTGTCAGATACAGTTCAGGTCAGTGAATCTCTTAAATTCCATGCTGATGAAAGCTGTTCCATTAACAGAACAGTAATATCAGGTAAGCTATTATTACTGAAGGAATGACACAGCTTTTCAATAGTTGTGGCTGAAGTTGGTGTTTTTGCTCCGTAGACATCAAACCATTTTGAATGTGCATCGATGACTGATAGAACATGGTGTCTAGAAACGGTCCCACGTAGTCAATACACAGTCTAACCCAAGGTCGACCTGGCCATTCCCATGGGTGAAGAGGAGTTGAAATAGGTAGCTTCTGGTGTTGCTGGCAAAGGGAAAAGTACTTAACCATGCTCTCGATGTCACTGTCTATTCCTGGCCACCAGATATAGCTACGTGCCAGCATCTTCATCTTCAATATGCCTAGGTGTGCACTATGGAGTCCTGCCAAGAGTGACTCTCTACCTTGTGACGGAACCAAGACTCTTGACCCCACAGCAAAGTTCTGTCTTGATAACTCAGTTCAGCGTTTCTGGAATAAAATGATCGTAAATGATCAAAACAAGTGGTCTCGGCTAACCTTGTAAGATTTTTGACAGTACTGGGTCTCTGTGCATCCAATTCTTGATCTGTTTGGCATATACAGGTGATGAATCCAAGAAATTTAACAATAACGCTAACTCTTGCGGAACGGGTGTATTGACAAGACTACCCAGTAATGGAAGATGACTAAGTGCACCTGCATTGGCTATATGCAAACCAGGGCCGTACGTGAATGTGTACTCGTAAGCTGAAAGCCCAATGTTGGATTCTTGCTGAACAAACCCGTCAGCGGCTTATGGTCAGACACAATTGTAAAATGTCGCCCATGTAGGTATTGGTGAAACTTCTTGACAGTAAATGCAACTGATAATCCTCTTTTTCCTAACTGAGAGTAGCCCTTTTCAGCTTGGGAAAGTGTTCTTGACACATAGCCAATGGGTCTTTCTGATCTATCCTCCATTTAATGTGAAAGAACAGCTCCTACACCATAAGGAGAAGAAGCACACGTCAACTGTAGCTCTTTCAATGGGTCATAATGTACCAACAAGCATGATGATTGAAGCAGTTTCTTCACTGGTACAAAGGCTTCACCTTGCTGTGAATCCATGACCAGCGATGGTTCTTCCTCAGCAATAAGTGTACCGGTGCCAGTACAGTGGATAGATTAGGTAAAAATTGGCTATAGCAATTAATCATCTGTCACATTAGAGGGTGATGGTGCATTGCTTGGACCCTGTCTTCAACAGGATGAAGGACCCATGGTGTCCACTCTGTGATCCAGGTAGGTTACCTCTGATGCTTGAAATGTGCATTTTTCTCACTTCAAAAGCACATCTGCTTCCATAAATCTTCTCAGCACTTCCTCAAGGTTGGCTAAATGTTCAGCTTTGGTCTATCCAGTGATGAGAACGTCACCTAAGTACAAGACCACACATGGAAGTCCCTGCAGGAGACTCTCCATGGTTCGCTGAAAAATAGCGCATGCTGATGAAACTCCAAAAGGTAATTGGGTGTACTGGTAGAGGCTTTTATGGGTATTAATTGTCATTTATTCTCTTGACGTGCTATCCAATTCCAATTGTTTATAGGCATGACTCATATCTAGTTTTGTATATGACTTGCCTCCTGCTAACTTGGCGTACAAGTCATCGATTTGGGTAGGAATGGGGTATTTGTCTAACTTTGCTGCTTTGTTGACTGTCAGTTTGTAATCACATATAGTCTCGTCTGGTTTGATAATTGGGACTCTGGATGCAGCCCACTCAGAAAACTGGACAGGCTGCATTATTCCCATTTTTTCCAACCTGCACAACCCAGCTTCCACTTTTTCTTTCAGTGATTAAGGCACTGGCCAGGCCTTGATGAGACATGGTGTTGCCTGGGGATCGACGTACCTTTTAGCTTGCATGCCCTTCAGTTTTCCCAATTCATCTTGAAAAACAGTGTCATATTTCTTCAAGAGCTCTGGAATTCCATCAAACTTCAAATGGAATATTTCTGACCAGTCAAGTTTTATTTTCTGCAGCCAATCTCGACCCAAAAGACTGAGTCCCTCCCGCTTTATGATTATCACAGGCAATCGGGCTGTCTGTTGTTTGTAGCAGACTGGGACAGCAGCAATGCCCTTGACCTGAAAGGATTCTCCAGTGTAAGTTCTCAGCTTGGCAAGCATACACTTCAATGTCAATGGCTGACTCCCTTCACTGAGGTATTTGAAGGTGTGCTCCCCAACAACAGTAGTTGAAGCACTGGTATCCACCTCCATCTGCAGTTGCTTGCCATTCAATTGCACTGTCACTGTAATGGGCTCAGATTTAACAGCAGTCACATGATATAGAGAGCATACATCAGCAGTAGCAGCCTCAGCCTTTGCTGTATGAGTTAGCTCAATCAGACTTGTTTGTTGTTTTGCTGTTTGCCTATCCTTTGTTCTGCACTGTCTAACGAGGTGTCCTTTCCTGTGCATGATTTCTTCCACATCTGTAGCAAATGCGTATCTTATTGGCTGACATGTTACCATTAGGCTTCCTAAGTCTTCGTTTAGCGGGCACAGAATCGCGTTTAAAATCTGTTCTGTTTTTTGCTCCACACTCAGCGGCAGGTTCCTGCCCAACATGGAGTATGGTGCCATTATCCACATGCTGCAAAGCCTGCGAGTCTTTTGTGGCACTATCCAAAGCAAGAGAAAGTTCCAGGGTGCACTTGAAATCGATGTTGGATTCAGCTAGCAACGTCGCTGCATGGCGTCATCCTCAACTCCACATACAAGTCTGTCCCGCTGCATATCATTCAAAGCATCCCCAAATTCACAGCATTTGGATAACTGTTTCAGATTCGCCACAAAGGTAGCAATGGACTTTCCTCGAGCTCAAACTCACGAATTAAACTTGAAGCGCTGCATGATCACAGACGGTTTGGGCTGAAAGTGCAATTTCATGAGTTTCATTAACTCACTGTACGATTTAGAATTGTGCATGTTCGGGGCAGTCAGGTTTCGAATCAGGTTATATGTTTTGCTTCCTAATGCACTCAGCAGGATAGCTTTACGTTTTTCTTCAGCAATAATCTCATTCTCAATGAAATAGAACCCAAGTCACTCGACATGTTGACTCCAATCTTCAGTGTTAGCATCATATGAACCAATTATTCCAAACAGCAGCATGACACGTAAGTATTGTTCAACTTTGTTTTATTCACATCAACCAGGGTGAATTACACAGCAGAAGTCGGTTTTGTCCTCATCGCCAAATGTAATAACTTGATGGAGCAGCAGGTTTGGTGAAAAAAAGGCTAAACTTTATTTAGGAGACATGTAGAGGTGCCTGCACACAAGACACAACCTCTGCTTCAGATGCCCCACCCACAGGAATACCCATGCAATAAGTTTATTGGTCGAAAACCCCATTATCGCATCACATGATAAGTGACTGACAGGAGGGAGGGACAAAACTACAGTAGTCAATTGCAAACTCTGTTTCTGTAATCACAATGTAACTTGTGTGTCCAATCTCTGTAAACTGTGTATGTTGTCAATTGTAAACTCTGTTTCTATAATCACACTGTAACTATGTGTGTGATTACACTAATCTGTGTGTTTAATCACTCTGTAAATTCTGTGTAATCGCTGCATGAAAACTATGTATGGAATCACATTCTAACTGCGTGTGTAATTACACTGTAACTTGCGAGTCCAATCTCTCTGTAATATGGGAAAATGTGAACTTGTCCATTTTTGCAGGAAGAATAAAAGAGAGGCATATTATCTAAATGGTGAGAGATTGCAAAGCTCTGGGATGCAGAGGGATCTGGGTGTCTTAGTGCATGAATCGCAAAAGGCTAGTATGCAGGTACAGAAAGTAATTAGAAAAGCTAATAGAATGTTATCATTTATTGTGAGGAGAATTGAATATAACAGTAGGGAGGTTATACTTTGCTTATACAGAGCACTAGTAGACCACATCTGGAGTACTATGTACAGTAATGGTCACCTTATTTAAGAAAGGATGTTAATGCATTGGAAGCAATTCAGAGAAGGTTTACCAGACTAATACAAAGAATAGGTGGGTTGTCATATGAGGAAAGGTTGGACAGACTAGGCTTGTATCTGCTGGAGTTTAGAAGAGTAAGAGGCAACTTGATTGAAACATATAAGATTCTGAGGGAACTTGACAGGGTGGATGTGGAGAGGATGTTTTCTCTTGTGGGAGAATCTATAACTAGGGGGTCGCTGTTTAAAAATAAAGGGTCGCCCATTTAAAACGGAGATGATGCAAAATGTTTTCTCTCAGAGGGTCATGAGCCTTTGGAACTCTCTTGAAAAGGCGGTAGAAGCAGAGTCTTTGAATATTTTTAAGGCAGAGGTGGATGGATTCTTGGTAACTATGGGGGTGAAAGGTTATCAGGGGGAGGCAGGATGCAGATTTCAGGTTACTATCAGATCAGCCATGATCTTATTAAATGACAGATCAGGCTCAAGGGGCTCATATGGTTGTAACTATGTATGTGTGATCACTCCTTAAAAATCTGTGTGTAGTCAATTGTAAACTCTGTCTGTAATCACACTAACTGTTTCTGTAATTGTGCTGTAACTGTTTCTGTAATCATACTGTAACTGTTTCTGTAATCTCTCTGTGACTCTTTCTGTAATCATACTGTAAATTGTTTCTTAATCACAATGTGACTTTCTGTATTCACGCTGTTACTGCTTCTGTAATCATGCTGTAACTGTTACTGTAATCACACTGTGACTGTAATCACGTTGTAACTGTTTCTGTAATCACACTGTGACTCTTTCTGTAATCATACTGTAACTGTGTGTGTGATCACTCTGCGACTGTTTCTGTAATCACACTGTATTTCTGTAATCACACTGTGACTGTTTCAGTAATCACTCTATAACTGTTTCTGTAATCTCACTGACTCTGTAATAATACTGTAACTGTTTCTGTAACCACACTGTGACTTTCTGTAATCATACTGTAACTGTTTCTGTAATCATGCTATAACTTTCTGTAATCACACTATAACTGTTTCTGTAATCGTGCTGTAACTGTTTCTGTAATCACACTATATCTGTTTCTGTAATCATGCTGTAACTGTTTCTGTAATCACACTGTGACTCTTTCCGTAATCATTTTGTAACTGTTTCTGTAACCACACTGTGACTTTCTGTAATCATACTGTAACTGTTTCTGTAATCATGCTATAACTTTCTGTAATCACACTATAACTGTTTCTGTAATCATGCTGTAACTGTTTCTGTAATCACACTATAACTGTTTCTGTAATCATGCTGTAAGTGTTTCTGTAATCACGCTGTGACTGTTTCTGTAATCGCACTCTGACTGTTTCTGTAATCACACTATGACTCTTTCTGTAATCATACTGTAACTGTTTCTATAATTACAGTATAACTGTTTCTCTAATCACATAGTGACTCTTTCTATAATGATCCTGTAACTGTTTCTCTAATCATGCTATCACTGTTTCTGTAATCATGCTGTGCCTCTTTCTGTAATCACTCTGTGACTGTTTCTGTAATCACACTGTAACTGTTTCTGTAATCACATTGTGACTCTGTGATCATACTGTAACTGAGTGTGATCACTCTGACTGTTTCTGTAATCACACTGTGACTCTGTGTAATCATACTGTAACTGTTTCTGTAATCATATTGTAACTGTGTGTGTGATCACTATGACTTTTTCAGTAATCACACTTTAACTTTCTGTAATCATACTGTAACTGTGCATGTGATCACACCAATCTGTGTGTTTAATCTCTCTGTAAACTGTGTGCGCAATCACTCTAATCTATGTGTGTAATCACTCCATAAAATGTGTGTGCATTTACATTGTAAATTGTGTGTATAATCACACTGTAAACTGTGCATTACCTCTCCATAAACTGCATATGTGTGATCACACTGTAAACTGTGTCTGTAATCGCTCTGTAAAGTATGTTTGTCTTCACATTGTAAACTGTGTCTTACCACTCAGGAAACTCTGTATGTGTAATCATCCTGTAAACTGTGTGTATTCACATCTTAAACTGTGTACGTGTAAACACAATAAATTTGTGTGTAATCACAGTGTAACTGTGTCTAATCACACTGTAAACTGTGTGTGTAATCACTCGGTACAGTATGGGCAGAATTTTGCACTTGGTGGGCGGGCTCGGTGGGGCCAGGCGGGGATGGTTGGAAAACCGACCACTGTCCGCGATCAGCAATGCACCACGATTTCATGCTGGTGAGCCAATCAAAGTCCGCCCAGCATGAAACATGAGCGACAGCGCTCAGCGCTGCCTGTGCGGGCAGAGGGAGGGGGGGGAGGGCAAACCCGACCTTCACGCGTGCACACAAGTGCAAGCTACATAATCTCCCTGAGGCACAGAGCTGCCTCAGGGAGATGAAATGATTTTTAAAGAATATTTAAAATGTTATAAAACATGCCCCTTCATGTGACTCTGTCACATGAGCAGAGACATGTTATTAATGAAAAAATAAAGTTTTTATTTCATTTTTATTTACTTTTGGAAACCTCATCCCGCCCGTGGATGAGGTTTCCAAAAAAGTGTAAAGGCCGTTTGGCCTTTTCACCTGCCCGCCAACCGTAAGGTTGGACGGGCAGCAAAAAATTTCTTTTAATTAACTTTTTAATGGCTTTAATAGGTTTTTTGATTGTCGGCATACGTGCTGCTGCTTCCGGCGCACGCCAGCCAACCGAAATATTACGCGAGTGCACAATGATGTTGGGACGCACACCCAACATCATCATGCTTCATTTTGCACTCAGTTGGGTCGGGCACACGCCCACCCACCAAGCTAAAAATTTTACCCCATATGTAAGTAGTCACACTATAAACTGTGTGTGTGTAATCTCTCAGCACACAATCATTTTGTAAACTGTGTGTGTAATCATACGATAAACTGTAGTTACTCTAAACTGTATTTACATTGTAAACTGTGTCTGTAATCACTCTGTAAACTGTGTGTATCTATTTACACTTTAATTTCTGTGTGTAGTCACTTTTTAAATTGGGTGTGTGCAATAACTGTGTTTTCACACTATAAAAATGTGTGTAATCATACTGCAACTGTGTATATAATCACTCTGTAAACTCTCTGTGTGCAATTGCACTGTAATCTGTGTAACCACTCCATAAACTGTGTATGCATGATCACGCTGTAAATTATGTGTAATCACTCTGTAAACTGTGTGTTACTCCATAAAAATTGTGTCTGTAATTACATTGTAATAGTATGCATGTAATCCCACTATAACTCTGTGTATGATCACATTGTAAACTGCATGTGTGTAATTACATTGTAACTAAATGAGTAACCATATGGTAAACTGTTAATCTAAATGGTGCATGTAATCATACTAAAATGTTGTTAAGCACTGTGTGAGCTGTGTATGTAATCATACTAAACTGTGCAAGAAATCTGTAAACTAGGTCTGTAATCACTCTGTAACTGTGTGTATGTATTTGCAGTGTAAACTGTTAGCCTGATCACACTGTAAACTATGTTTTGCGATTGCACTGTGATCTGTATGTATAAGCACTCTGAAAACTCTATGTGTAATCACGCTATAAACTCTGTGTGTAATCAATCTATAAACCACGTGTTTAATCACTGCAAAAAAAAGCTGTGTCTGATCAGCTTGTAACTTTGTGTGTCATCACACTAATTTTTTTTATTCATTTACGGGATGTGAGCTTCGCTGGCTAGGCCAGCATTTATTGCCCATCCCTGGTTGCCCTTGAGAAGGTGGTGGTGAGCTGCCTTCTTGAACCGCTGCAGTCCATGTGGTGTAGGTACACGAACAGTGTTGTTAGGGAGGGAGTTCTAGGATTTTGACCCAACGACAGTGAAGGAACGGCGATATATTTCCAAATCAGGTTGGTGAGTGACTTGGAGGGGAACTTCCAGGTGGTGGAGTTCCCATCTGTCTGCTGCCCTTGTCCTTCTAGATGGTAGTGGTCATAGGTTTCGAAGGTGCTGTCTAAAGAGCCTTGGTGAGTTGCTGCAGTGTATCTTGAACATGGTAGAAACTACTGCCACTGTTCGTCGGTGGTGGAGGGAATGAATGTTGTGGATGTGGTGCCAATCAAGTGGTCTGCTTTGTCTTGGATGGTGTCAAGCTTCTTGAGTGTTGTTTGGGCTAAACTCATCCAGGCAAGTGGAGAGCTTCCATCACACTCCTGACTTGTGCCTTGTAGATGGTGGACAGGCTTTGGGGAGTCAGGAGGTGAGTTACTCATCACAGGATTCCTAGCCATTGACCTGCTTTTGTAGACACAGTATTTGTATGGCTAGTCCAGTTCAGCATCTAATCAATGGTAACCCCTAGATGTTGAATGTGGGGGATTCAGCAATGGTAATGCCATTGAACATCAAGGGGCGATGGTTAGATTCTCTCTTGTTGGAGATGGTCATTGTCTGACACTTGTGTGGCGTGAATGTTACTTGCCACTTGTCAGCCCAAGCCTAGATATTGTCCAGGTTTTGCTGCATTTGGACATGGACTGCTTCAGTATCTGAGGAGTCGCGAATGGTGCTGAACATTGTGCAATCATTAGCGAACAACCCCAGTTCTGACCTTATGATGAAAGGAAGGTCATTGATGAAGCAGCTGAAGATGCTTGGCCCTAGGACACTACCCTGAGGAACTCCTGCAGTGATATCCTGGAACTGAGATGATTGACCTCCAACAACCACAACCATCTTCCTTTGTGCTAGGTATGACACCAACCAGCAGAGAGTTTTCCTGGAAAAACTCAGCAGGTCTGGCAGCATCGGGAGAGAAGAACAAAGTTGATGTTTCAAGTCCTCATGACCCTTCAACAGAACTAAGTAAAAATAGGAGAGGGGTGAAATATAAGGTGGGGGGGGTGGAGGGAGAGAAGTGGGGGAAGGGGGTGTGGTTGTAGGGACAGGCAAGCAGTGATAGGAGCAGATAATCAAAAGATGTCACAGACAAAAGAACAAAGAGGTGTTTAAGGTGGTGATATTATCTAAAAGAATGTGCTGATTAAGAATGGATGGCAGGACACGCAAGGTACAGATAGCTCTAATGGGGGTGGGGTGAAATAAGAATAAGTCTTATTTCACCCCACCCGCCTCCCCCTCCCCCGCCCCACCACCCCTCTCCTATTTTTACTTAGTTCTGTTGAAGGGTCATGAGGACTCGAAACGTCAACTTTGTACTTCTCCGCCGATGCTGCCAGACCTGCTGAGTTTTCCAGGTATTTCTGTTTTTGTTTTGGATTTCCAGCATCCGCAGTTTTTTGTTTATATAGCAGAGAGTTTTCCTCCTGATTCCCATTGGCTCCAGTTTTGCTAGGGCTCATTGGTGCCATACTCGATCAAATGCTGCCTTGATGTCAAGGACAGTCACTCTCACCTCATCTTGGGAGTTCAGCTCTTTTGTCCATGTTTGAACCAAGGCTGTAATGAGGTGAGAAGCTGAGTGACCCTTGCGAACCAAAGCTGAGCATCAGTGAGCAGGTTATTGCTAAGCAAGTGCCACTTGATAGCACTGTTGATGATCCCTTCCATTACTGATGATCAAGAGTAGACTGTGGGGCAGTAATTGGCCGGGTTGGATTTGCCCTGCTTTTTGTGTACAGGACATATCTAAGCAAATTTCCACATTGCTGGGTAGATGCCAGTGTTGTAGCTGTACTGGAACAGGTTGGCTAGGGGTGTGGCAAGTTCTGGAGAACAAGTCTTCAGTACTATTGCCAGAATATTATCAGGGCCCATAGCCTTTGCACTCTCCTGTGCTTCCAGCCATTTCTTGATATCACATGGAGTGAATCAAATTGGCCAAAGACTGGCATCTGTGATGCTGGGGACCTTCAGAGGAGGCCGATTGGATCATCCACTCGGCACTTCTGTCTGAAGATTGTTGCGAATGCTTCAGCCTAATCTTTTGCACATTTGCTGGGCTCTTCTGTCTTTGAGGATGGGGATGTTTGTGGAGCCTCCTCCTCCAGTGAGTTGTTTAATTGTCCACCACCATTCAGAACTGGATGTAACAGGACTGCAGAGCTTAGATCTGAACTGTTGGTTGTAGAATTGCTTAGCTCTGTCTATCACATGCTGCTTATGCTGTTTGACATGTAAATAGTCCTGTGCTGTAGCTTTACCAGGTTGACACATCATTTCTGAGTATGCCTGGTGTTGTTCCTGGCATGCCCTTCTGCACTCTTCATTGAACAAGGGTTGATCCTTGGCTTGGTGATAATGGTAGAGTGGGGGATGTGCCGGGCCATGAGGTTACAGATTGTGGCTGTATATAAATCTACTGCTGCTGATGGCCCACAGTGCCTCATTGATGCCCAGTCTTGAGTTGCTAGATCTGTTTGAAATCTGTCCCATTTAGCACGGTGGTGGTGACACACAGCACGATGGAGGGTATCCTCAATGTGAAGATGAGACTTTGTCTACACAAGGTCACTCCTACCGATACCGTCATGGACAGATGCATATGTGGCAGACAGGTTGGTGTGAATGAGATCAAGTACGTTTTCCCCTCACGTTGGTTCCCTCACCACCTGCCGCAGACCCAGTCTAGCAGCTATTTGATTTAGGATTCGGCCAGCTCAGTCTGTGGTGGTGCTACTGAGTCACTCTTGGTGGTGGACATTGAAGTCCCCCACCCCGAGTACTTTCTGCACCTTTGCCACCCTCAGTGCTTCCTCCAAGTGGTGTTCAACATGGAGGAGCACTGATTCATCAGCTGAGGGAGGACAGTATGTGGTAGTCAGCAGGTTTCCTTGCCCATATTTGACCTGATGCCATGAGACTTCATGGGGGCCAGAGTTGATGTTAATGTCTCCCAGAGCAACTCCCTGTATCCCACTGTGCCGCCACCTCTGCTGGGTCTGTCCTGCCTGTGGGACAGGACATACCCATAGATGGTGATGGTGGTGTCTGGGACATTATCTGTAAGGTATGATTCTGTGAGAATGACTATGTCAGGCTGTTACATGACTAGTCTGTGAGACAGCTCTCCCAATTTTGGCACTAGGCCCCAAATGTTAGTAAGGACGGTTTTGCAGCGTCGACAGGGCTGGATTTGCTCTTGTCATTTCCGGTGCTTGGTTGATGCTGGGTGGTCCATCCTGGTTCATTCCTTTAAATTGGCTTTTTAGCAGTTTGATACAACTGAGTGGCTTGCTAGGCCATTTCAGAGGGCATTTAAGAATCAACCACATTACTGAAGATCTGGAGTCACATGTAGGCCAGACCAGGTAAGGTCAGCAAATCTTAAAGGACATTAATGAACCGGATGGGTTTTTAACGATAAATAAAAATGGTTTCATTGTCATCATTAGACTGTAAATTATGCATTTTTATTGAATCCAAATTCCACCATCAGCCATGGTGGGATTCAATTCATTACGATGGGTCTCTGGTTTACCAGCCCAGTGACAATACCACTATGCCACCACCTCCCCTAATTGAGCGTATAATTACTCTGTAAACTGCCAGCATGTATTCACGTTGTAAACTCTGTGTGTAATCACTCTATAAACTGAGTGTGTGCATTTAGACTGTGTGTAATCACTTCATAAAAAACTATGCATGTGTAATCACACTGTAAACAATGTGTCCAAACACTCTGTAAACTGTGTGCGTAAACACACTGTAAAACCATATGTCCAATCACTCTGCAAACTGTGAGCGTAATCACACTGTAAACCGTGTCCAATCACTCTGTAAACTGTGTGTGTAATCGCACTGTAAACTGTGTGTCCAATCACTCTGTAAACTGTGTGTATTATCACACTGTAAACTGTGCGTCCATCACTCTGTAAACTGTATGTGTAATCACACTGTAAACCGTGCCCAATCACTCTGTAAACTGTGTGTTATCACACTGTAAACCGTTTGCCCAATCACTCTGTAAACTGTGTGCATAATCACACTGTAAACCGTGTGTCCAATCACTCTGTAAACTGTGTGCGTAATCACACTGTAAACCGTTTCCAATCACCCTGTAAACTGTGTGCGTAATCACACTGTAAACCGTTTGCCCAATCACTCTGTAAACTGTGTGCGTAATCACACTGTAAACCTTGTACCCAATCACTCTGTAAACTGTGTGCGTAATCACACTGTAAACCGTGTGTCCAATCACCCTGTAAACTGTGTGCGTAATCACACTGTAAACCGTGTGTCCAATCACTTTGTAAACTGTGTGCGTAATCACACTGTAAACCGTGTGTCCAATCACTCTGTAAACTGTGTGCGTAATCACACTGTAAACTGTTTGCCCAATCACTCTGTAAACTGTGTGTATTATCACACTGTAAACTGTGCGTCCATCACTTTGTAAACTGTATGTGTAATCACACTGTAAACCGTGCCCAATCACTCTGTAAACTGTGTGTTATCACACTGTAAACCGTTTGCCCAATCACTCTGTAAACTGTGTGCATAATCACACTGTAAACCGTGTGTCCAATCACTCTGTAAACTGTGTGCGTAATCACACTGTAAACCGTGTCCAATCACCCTGTAAACTGTGTGCGTAATCACACTGTAAACCGTTTGCCCAATCACTCTGTAAACTGTGTGCATAATCACACTGTAAACCTTGTACCCAATCACTCTGTAAACTGTGTGCGTAATCACACTGTAAACCGTGTGTCCAATCACCCTGTAAACTGTGTGCGTAATCACACTGTAAACCGTGTGTCCAATCACTTTGTAAACTGTGTGCGTAATCACACTGTAAACCGTGTGTCCAATCACTCTGTAAACTGTGTGCGTAATCACACTGTAAACTGTTTGCCCAATCACTCTGTAAACTGTGTGCATAATCACACTGTAAACCATGTGTCTAATCACGCTGTAAACTATGTGCGTAATCACACTGTAAACCGTGTCCAATCATTCTGTAAACTGTGTGTGTAATCGCACTGTAAACTGTGTGTCCAATCACTCTGTAAACTGTGTGTATTATCACACTGTAAACCGTTTGCCCAAACACTCTGTAAACTGTGTGTGTAATCACACTGTAAATCTTGTACCCAATCACTCTATAAACTGTGTGTAATCACACTGTAAACCGTGTCCAATCATTCTGTAAACTGTGTGCGTAATCACACTGTAAACCGTTTGCCCAATCACTCTGTAAACTGTGTGCGTAATCACACTGTAAACTGTGTGTCCAATCACTCTGTAAACTGTGTGTAATCACACTGTAAACCGTGTTCAATCACTCTGTAAACTGTGTGTGTAATCACACTGTAAACTGTGCCCAATCACTCTGTAGACTGTGTGCGTAATCACACTGTAAACCGTTTGCCCAATCACTCTGTAAACTGTGTGCGTAATCACACTGTAAACCGTGTCCAATCACTCTGTAAACTGTGTGCGTAATCACACTGTAAACCGTGTCCAATCACTTTGTAAACTGTGTGTGTAATCATACTATAAACCATGTGTCCAATCACTCTGTAAACTGTGTGCGTAATCACACTGTAAACCGTGTGTCCAATCACTCTGTAAACTGTGTGCGTAATCACACTGTAAACTGTTTGCCCAATCACTCCGTAAACTGTGTGCATAATCACACTGTAAACCATGTGTCTAATCACCCTGTAAACTATGTGCGTAATCACACTGTAAACCGTGTCCAATCATTCTGTAAACTGTGTGTGTAATCGCACTGTAAACTGTGTGTCCAATCACTCTGTAAACTGTGTGTATTATCACACTTTAAACCGTTTGCCCAATCACTCTGTAAACTGTGTGTGTAATCACACTGTAAATCTTGTACCCAATCACTCTATAAACTGTGTGTAATCACACTGTAAACCGTGTCCAATCATTCTGTAAACTGTGTGCGTAATCACACTGTAAACCGTTTGCCCAATCACTCTGTAAACTGTGTGTGTAATCACACTGTAAACCGTGTGTCCAATCACTCTGTAAACTGTGTGTAATCACACTGTAAACCGTGTTCAATCACTCTGTAAACTGTGTGTGTAATCACACTGTAAACTGTTTGCCCAATCACTCTGTAAACTGTGTGTGTAATCACACTGTAAACTGTTTGCCCAATCACTCTGTAAACTGTGTGCGTAATCACACTGTAAACCATGTCCAATCACTCTGTAAACTGTGTGCGTAATCACACTGTAAACCGTGTCCAATCACCCTGTAGACTGTGTGTAATCATACTGTTAACTGTGTGTCCAATCACTCTGTAAACTATGTGCGTAATCACACTGTAAACCGTGTCCAATCACTCTGTAAACTATGTGCGTAATCACACTGTAAACCGTGTCCAATCACTCTGTAAACTGTGTGCGTAATCACACTGTAAACCGTGTCCAATCACCCTGTAGACTGTGTGTAATCATACTGTTAACTGTGTGTCCAATCATTCTGTAAACTGTGTGCGTAATCACACTGTAAACCGTTTGCCCAATCACTCTGTAAACTGTGTGTGTAATCACACTGTAAACCGTGTGTCCAATCACTCTGTAAACTGTGTGTAATCACACTGTAAACCGTGTTCAATCACTCTGTAAACTGTGTGTGTAATCACACTGTAAACTGTTTGCCCAATCACTCTGTAAACTGTGTGCGTAATCACACTGTAAACTGTGCCCAATCACTCTGTAGACTGTGTGCGTAATCACACTGTAAACCGTTTGCCCAATCACTCTGTAAACTATGTGCGTAATCACACTGTAAACCGTGTCCAATCACTCTGTAAACTGTGTGCGTAATCACACTGTAAACCGTGTCCAATCACTTTGTAAACTGTGTGTGTAATCATACTATAAACCATGTGTCCAATCACTCTGTAAACTGTGTGCGTAATCACACTGTAAACCGTGTGTCCAATCACTCTGTAAACTGTGTGCGTAATCACACTGTAAACCGTGTCCAATCACTCTGTAAACTGTGTGCGTAATCACACTGTAAACCATGTCCAATCACTCTGTAAACTGTGTGCGTAATCACACTGTAAACCGTGTCCAATCACCCTGTAGACTGTGTGTAATCATACTGTTAACTGTGTGTCCAATCACTCTGTAAACTATGTGCGTAATCACACTGTAAACCGTGTCCAATCACTCTGTAAACTATGTGCGTAATCACACTGTAAACCGTGTCCAATCACTCTGTAGACTGTGTGCGTAATCACACTGTAAACCGTGTGTCCAATCACTCTGTAAACTGTATGCGTAATCACAATGTAAACCGTGTCTAATCGCTCTGTAAATGGTGTGCGTAATCACACTTAAACCATGTCCAATCACTCTGTAGACTGTGCGTAATCACACTGTAAACCATGTGTCCAATCACTCTGTAAACTGTGTGCGTAATCACAGTCCTGCCAACAGCAGGATGCTTGGCGGGTGGGGAAACATAATTTGCTGGGAGGCCAAAAGTCAATTTGCTGACAGAGAGTTGAACTTTAGGAATTAAGTTCTCGGGACTTTAAAGGCGAGTCAAGCTGGCACAAACAATTTCAGGAAGCCAAAACAAAAAACGCTGGAAAAACTCAGCAGGTCGGACAGCGTCTGTTGACAGAAAGACAGGGGTAACATTTCGAGTCCATATGACTGTTCTTATGACTTGAAATGTTAACTCTGTCTTTCACTCCACAGATGCTGTCAGACCTGCTGAGTTTTTCCAGCACTTTTTGTTTTTGTTTCAGATTTCCAGTATCCGCAGTATTTTGCCTTTATCTTAATGTCTGGAAGCCCGTTGGCATGTATCAGCAAGTCATGCTTGCTCATTAAAAGGCCACCTCACCGGAATTAAGTTCCTCTCCAAATTAAGTTCCCCACCATGTAAGTATATACATGGTGTGCATCTGATGAATCACAGAATCACAGTGCAGGAGAGGCCTTTCGGCCCATCGAGTCTGCACCAACCTGTGAGAATCACCTGTCCTACCTACCTAATCCCATTTACCAGCACTTGGCCCATAGCCTTGAATGTTATGATGTGCCAAGTGCTCATCCATGTACTTTTTAAAGGATATGAGGCAATCCGCCTCCACCTCCCTCCCAGGCAGTGCATTCCAGACCATCACCACCCTCTGGGTAAAAAAGTTTTTCCTCACATCCTCCCTAAACCTCCTGCCCCTCACCTTGAACTTATGCCACCTTGTGACTGACCCTTCAACTAAGGGGAACAGCTGCTCCCTATCCACCCTGTCCATGCCCCTCAAAATCTTGTACACCTCCATCAGGTCGTCCCTCAGTCTTCTCTGCTCCAACGAAAACAACCCTGTCTATCCAACCTCTCTTCATAACTTAAATGTTTCATCCCAGGCAACATCCTGGTGAATCGCCTCTACACCCCCTCCCGTGCAATCACATCCTTCCTATAATATGGTGACCAGAACTACACACAGTATTCCACCTGTGGCCTCACTAATGTTCCATACAACTCCAAAATGACCTACCTACTTTTGTAAGCTATGCCTCGATTGATAAAGGCAAGTGTCCCATATGCCTTTTTCACCACCCCACTAATGTGCCCCTCCGCCTTCAGAGATCTATGGACACACACGCCAAGGTCCCTTTGTTCCTCAGAACTTCCCAGTCCCATGCCATTTATTGAATACTTCCATGTTAACCTACTCCTTCAAAAGTGTATCACCTCACACTTTTCAGGGTTGAATTCCATCTGCCACTTATCTGCCCATTTGACCATCCCGTCTATATCTTCCTGTAGCCCAAGACACTCAACCTCACTGTTAACCACCCGGCAAATCTTTGTGTCATCCACAAACTTACTAATCCTAACCCCCACATAGTCAGCTATGTCGTTTATATAAATGACAAATAATAGGGGACCCAGCACAGATCCCTGTGGACACTGGCTTCCAGTTACTAAAGCATCCTTCTGTCATCACTCTCTGCCTCCTATAACAAAGCCAATTTTGAATCCACCTTATCAAATTACTCTGTATCCCATGTGCATTTACCTTCTTTATAAGCCTTCCATGTGGGACCTTGTCAAAGGCTTTGCTGAAATCAATATAAACTACATCAACTGCACCACCCTCATCTACACACCTGGTCATCGCCTCAAAAAAATTCAATCTAATTTGTTAGGCATGACCTCCCTCTGACAAAGCCATGCTGACTATCCCTGATCAAACCTTGCCTCTCAAATGGAGATAGATACTCTGCTTCAGAACTTTCTCCAATAATTTCCCTACCACTGACGTGAGACTCACTGGCCTGTAGTTCCCTGGCTTATCTCTACAACCCTTCTTAAATAGCGGAAACACATTAGCTGTTCTCCAGTCCCCTGGCA
Source organism: Isurus oxyrinchus (assembly GCA_026770705.1). Classification (NCBI taxonomy): domain Eukaryota; kingdom Metazoa; phylum Chordata; class Chondrichthyes; order Lamniformes; family Lamnidae; genus Isurus; species Isurus oxyrinchus. The sequence continues at coordinate 105,816,746 of JANJGN010000010.1, forward strand.
CCTCCCCTGTGGCCAACGTGGAATTAAAAATTTGGGTCAGAACCCCTGCAATCTCCTCCCTTGCCTCCCTCAGCAGTCTGGGACACAAATCATCTGGACTTGGAGATTTGTCCACTTTTAAGCCTGCCAACACCTCCAATACCTTGTCACTCCCTATATCAATTTGCTTTAAGAACCTCGCAGTCTCTCTCCCTGAGTTCGATACCTTCATCCTCATTCTCTTGGGTGAAGACGGATGTGAAGTATTCATTCAACACTCTAGTGATGTCATCTGGCTCCGCCCATAGATTGCTCCCTTGGTCCCTTATGGGCCCTACTCTTCCCTGGTTATCCTCTTCCCATTGATATACTTATAGAATATCTTGGGATTTTCCTTACTTTTACCAGCCAGAGCTTTCTCATATCCCCTCTTTGCTCTCCTAATTGCTTTCTTAAGCTCCACCCTGCACTGTCTGTACTCCACTAATGCCTCTGCTGATTCGCTTCCCTTGTACCTGCTAAAAGCCTCTCTTTTCCTTCTCCTCGTAACCTGAATATCTCTGGTCATCCATGGTTCTCTGGGCTTGTTACTCCTTCCTATCACCCTAGAGGGAACATGTTGAGCCTGTATCCTCCCCATTTCCTTTTTGAACACCCCCCCCCCCCCACACTGCTCTGTAGATTTCCCCACAAGTAACTGTTCCCAGTCTACCTTGGCCAGATCCTGCCTTATTTTACTAAAATTCACTCTCCCCCAACCCAAAACACTTCTTTGCAACTTGTCGATTTCTTTGTCCAAACAAACTTAAACTGTACCATGTTGTGGTCGCTATCGCTAAAATGCTCCCCCCCGCCAACCACCTCAGCCACCTGTCTGGCTTCATTCCCCAGAATTAGGTCCAGCACTGCACCATCTCTTGTTGGACCCTCTACATATTGACCTAAAAAGTTCTCCTGTACATATTTCAAGAAATCCACTCCATCCAAGCCCTTAACACTATGTCAATCCCAATTAATGTTGGGAAAGTTGAAATCACCTAATATAATTACCCTATTGTGCACATATTTGCTCCTCAATTTCCCGCTGACTATCTGGGGGTCTATAATAAACACCTAATAAAGTGGTTGCCCCTTTTTTATTCCTAAGCTCTACCCACAAAGTTTCATTCGATTCCCCCTCCAAGATATCATCTCTCCTTACTGCAGTAACTGATTCCTTACAATACTGCAATGCCTCCTCCTCTTTTACCCCCTCCCCTGTCTTGCCTGAAGGTTCCATATCCCGGAATGTTGAGCTGCCAATCCTGCCCTTCCCTCAACCACATCTCAGTGATTGCTACTATATCACAATTCCACGTGTCAATCCTCACGCTTAACTCATCCATTTTACCTGTAATACTCCTGGCATTAAAGTAGAGGGCATCCAGCCTTGCCTTACTCTCTTGCAGCTTATTGCATCTGTACTCCCTCTGACATGATTGTTTTACTGTATTATGATGTGTCCCTATTCTGCTAACATTCTGTGTCCTCTCCCCCTGCCAAATTAGTTTAAACTCCTTCCAACAGCACTAGCAAACCCGCCCGCAAGGATGTTAGTCCCGCTCTGGTTCAGATGTAGACGGTCCTGCTTATACAGGTCCCACCTTCCCCAGAGCTTGATTTCTTCCTGGACTTTGAAGTGAGTAGATGCTGCTTTGGACTTCTTGGGGTTCATGCAGAAATCTTGACTCATATCAGGTATCGGTAGTGTCCTTTCCTATCCGCAGATGCTGCCAGACCTGCTGAGTTTTTCCAGGTATTTTTGTTTTTGTTTTGGAATTCCAGCATCCGCAGTTTTTTGCTTTTATTGGTAGTGTCCTGTTGTTATAATGTTATAAAGACACCAATCACTCATGTGGGATTGGGTAAACACATTCTGGGATCATTTATTGTGACTGGGCATATTAAAGCATTTTTTCATCAGTAGAAAGTTTGAAGACAGTAGCAGAGTTGCGTGTGTGTGTGTGTGTGTGTGTGTGTGTGTGCTCTGCTCAAAAGCAAAAGTGAGATGAAGACTGGATCACACTTCCCTTCTGGTAATGTCATGCCTTAAAGACATATTACAACAGGTAGAACAAGCTGAGCGAAATTTGGACAGGGGAGGTGGACGAAGGATGGAGGGGAGGTAGGGTGGAAGCATGGAGTGAAGTCTGGACACGGAGGGGAAGGCAAAGGGTAGAAGTGGGGGTAGGGTAGGGCGAAGGTTGGACACAGCAGGCAAAAAGTGGAAGGAGGGAAGCTGTCCAGGAAAGGATGACAGACTGGGGCAGGGAGGGAGGCAATGAGGGAATGGAAAGGTGCAGTGAAGTGGGATGGAGGGAAGGGCCTTTGGAGGGGGTCCTGTTGCTGGTGATATGGCGGGGGTGGGGGGTGATGGTGATGGAGAGATGGTCCTAGAGGGCGAGGTCATTGCTATCAACAGTGAGATCCTAGGTTTGAACTGAGGCTACTGGGCAGTGTAGGAAACAGTCACAGTGAGAGGAGGAAGTGGGATGTGGTAGGATGGCAGGTCCATGGTGATAGTTGGGCAGGTGAAGGTTTCATGGCGGGGGGGGGGGGGGGGGGGGGGGGCACAGGGGTCACGGAAATGAATGAAACAGGTGGCTGGGAAAATGGGAGAGGTCAGAGTCAAGGTGGGCATGGGTGGTAAGGGGTAGAGGCTCAGAGGGGAGAGAAGGCATGTGGAGGTTTGGTTATAGGTGCAAGGGTAATGGAGGAGATTCAAGGGTGACAGAGGGGAGAGGAAAGGTTATGTTGGGTGGGTCAAGGGTGATGGGGAGTGACGGGGCAGGTTGTGGAGTGAGTCCCAATTGTAACACACATTTTGTGATTCTCACCCATGCAACATAGTAGATGTAAAACTGTGATCCCTCAAAGTGGAGGAGGGTCTTTTCAGGTGGGTGGAGGTCAAAGTAAGCACAATTGGCCAACTAAAGGGGCACCCTAATAATCATGAGGCAACTGGATGAGAACCATGTTCAGTTGTGTTCTCCTCTCTCTGGTGAAGCCCACACAATTTGTTCCCAACTCATGGGACTCATAACATCGAGATGCCAACAAGGTCAGGAGCTGCCATTCATTCTGTGCGATTTGCCCTCAGAGGCAGGGATGAAGAGGGGGAGGGAGGTGGATGCCTCCCAGGAGCATGGCTGGTAAACAGCAGCAAGCACCCCACTCCAAACCTCCATCCTCCTGGGTGAGTGGTCATGGCTGACAAGAGCTCGAGTCTTTCTATGTTGCCAAGACAATAGTCTCACATTAGAGTCTCAAGGGTAATGGAAGCAAGCTGAATAGTGTCTGAAGGAGGGTTCTTGCATACAGCTGTCATCACCCTGGTCAATGCACAATGTCTCCATGCACAGTTATGTATGAACGGGAGGAACACTCATCTCTGATCCTCCAGGATGTCTTTCACCTGGAAGGGATCAGGTGAGGATGCCATGTCTAGACAGAAGCCAGGCACAGAGCTGAGCCCTGGAAATGGTGGGGTGGGGATGCCATGTCTAGACAGAAGCCAGGCACAGAACTTAGCCCTGGAAGGGGTGGGGTGGGGATGCCATGTCTAGACAGAAGCCAGGCACAGGGCTTAGCCCTGGAAGGGGTGGGGTGGGGATGCCACGTCAAGACAGAAGCCAGGCACAGGGCTTAGCCCTGGCTTGGTGGCTCAGAGATGAAGGCAAACCTGAATGGAATATGCTCACTAGATATGTCAGTTCAATTCATTCACAGATCCACTGAGGTGTCATAGTGCAGGCTCCAGGCAACCCTGCCTTTCTACAGGCTCTCAATCAAAAGAGGAGGTGGGCCCATCGCACAGGGCCAGGAGGAACAACGGCCAGAACAGCAAGAGGCAGCAGGGCCTCAGGAAGGTCAGGACGCTGCTGTCCAGGGGTCAGTGCACCAGTGAGCATTGGCCCGACCACAGTATATCGCAGGCGGTGCAGCTACCTATAGATGGGCAAAAGACAATGCCAGAGGTGCCTTAGAATGTTCTGGAATGTGATTTCTCACAACTGCCAGCTTCCCACGATGACCTGCAGCAGTTAGGACTTGGAGGCAGCCCCATGTTGGTGGCATAAATGATCACCGCCGCCTTAACTTCTTTGCCAGTGGCTCCTTTCAGGGCTCCACTGGGGACCTGTGCAGCATTTCCCAGTCAGCAACACACATGTGCATCTGGAGGTGATATGCACTGTTCAGGAGAACACACCAATTTGTCCAATTCCTCCTGGAATCCAATAGCTACATTGTTAGACCATTGGGTTTTGCAGCAATCTCAGGTTTCCCACAAGTACAAAGAACTATTGACTGCAAACATGTGGCCTTGAGAGCTCCCTGGCAACAGCCAGTCACATTTGTCAATAGGAAAGTTTTCTATGCTTTGAATGTGCAGCTGATATGTGATCACAGAAGACAATCCTGCCTGTTTGTGCTCGGTTTCCAGGGTGCTCTCACAATGCTTACATTCTAACCCACTCCCAGGTGCCACAGGTTTTTGAAGGACTTTGGTGATTGTAGAGCTGGCTCTTTGGGGAAAAAGGATACCCCTGAAGGCCTGGTTGATGACAGCGGTTTGCCGTCCGCAGAGTGCTGCTGAGGAGAGGTACAATGCCACACATGCCTCCACCAGGTCTATGAGTGAGCTGACGATAGGCTTCCTAAAGATGAGGTTCAGATGTTTGGACTGCTCAGGCAGAGCTTTCTAATACTCACCACAGAGAGTGTCCAAGATCATCATTATCTGCTGGGCCCTGCACAACCTAGCGCCTCAAAGTGGGGGTGCCTTGGCTGAGGGACCCAAGCAGGAACGAGATGTCTCTTCCAAGAATGAGGATGGTGAAGGGGATGGTGTTGACCAGGGCCAGAATGTCACTGAGCCACATGCAGAGGCCATTGTAGGGAAAGGATGTGGCAGACAGGCCCGTGACAATCTGATGGCCAACAGATTCCAGGCAGAGTAAGCTGCCGAGATATTTCCTTTACTATTTTTCTATCCTCTGCTGGTTGGCAGGCCCCAGCTCCTTTCTGGTTACAGACTTTATACTTTGCTCTGATGAACCTTGATTTATGATAGCTGAATTAAAATGGACTACTTAATGTCTGTCCTAGTGGTTTGATCCTTTGCATGTGCCAAACTGTGCTGATATACAGAGTCCTGGCACTAAAGGTGCCCATTAGACCCTGCACAGCACTCTGTTCTCCCATGACCTGGAAGTAGAATTGAGATTTTTTCCATGCCCTCGCAAGGTCTGTGTGCATGGCAACTTGGAACAACATGAAATCTAACCTTAGCAGGGCTGCCCTCATGTCACCCTCTCACCTGCTCCCAATGGGGGGACAGATCTTGTAGAGAGTTCATTTAGGCAGAATCAGATAGATGGGTCCATTGTGAGCAGCAGCATGAGACCACCGTTTGGTCCCTCGAGATTCCTCCTCCATAAAGATTGATGAGGGAAAATAATTTTCCTGTACCCCCTCCCACCGATCGCCACTTGCCCACAGTAAACCCATATCCCTTGATGTCTTTATCATGCCGAGAAGTTTTGAGGTCACCTTGAAGTCCACTCACTGACAGAGCCTCACCTGCACTATGGGCTGGTGAGGTGGTAACTGTTTCAGACCCTCCAATCACAGAGACTCCTACATGTCACAATCCTAGATGGCCTTAATATTGGTGTGAGATTGTGATCCGTCATTGTGGACACCCCATCCAGATTAACCATCTTTACTGCATGGACCTGCAGAGCCCTGTTACAGCTGCTGGTGCGTCACATTGATAGCCTCACAGTCCTTGGCACGGTCCAGCACACAGGCCCATTCTACTCTCTCTCACCTCATAAACTAAGACCCCAGTCCTTCAATCTGGTCTGGTGCACTTTGGTTGCAAACCCTTTACATGAGGTCTACTCCCACCCTTGATAAAGAGATGAGCAGGCCAATCAAATCTCCATGTGAGGTCTCACAAAGGCTTCAGTCAACTGCACACCCACCTCTTTAATCCTACACTCATTCCCTCTTGCAGTCAAGGCTAATGTGCCCATTGCCACTTTACTTGCAGCTTCACCTGCATGTTAGCTCAAACTGACAAATCACCAAGGAAGGTCAGTAATGATTGGGCTTGCCCATCACAGCTTTCTCCAGACACGTAGGGAAGCCTCTGGTTTTCTATTGTTAAGATCATGGTGGAGAGCCTCACTCTTTTAACCCTGACTGCATGGACAGTGTTCTCTGCCACTCACATAACCTGTTAACTCTCCCTAAGTATTTGTGGCATCCGCCCACATCTCACATCAGAGCAACAGCAGCAGGAGATGCAATGACCTCACTGATCACATTTTCAGAGGTCAGAACATGGTGAGCTGCAAGTAATGGTTTGAATGATGCATGGCCAGTCCGCACGCTCACAAATGATGACCAGTGCTCAATCATACACATGTGGGATTATTGAGTAATCACTACATTGATAATGTGAGAGAACTGAATCTGTAGGAGCTTATCCTCAGACTCTGATGGGGCTCTCATTCCGGACCCTTAATTGCCCGTAACCATTGAAGCAGCTAGCAGCAAAATGAGAATCCAGGACTCTTCCAAACAGTGCAAGTGAACATATATTTACAAGTGCCAAAACTATGTACAATGGTTGTATACCCGTGTCACCTGTGTGACTTCAAAACTTCTCCCATCTTTCTTTGCCCACTGCTCCGTCTAGGTGCAGCCCCAACATCCACAGCTGAGATGAAGGCAGCCTGCTGACTGCTCTGCCCTGTTGACTGTGATGACTTTGGTGGGAATCCTCTGGTGGTCTAGGGCCTGCAGGGCACAGGCTGCTCAGGCTCCTGCTCAGAATGTGCACTCTCCTCAGCCTGACCTGCTGGAGGTGATGGGGTCACTAGCAAAGGGGAGGTGGAATGGCAGAGCACCCTTGGAACGCCCTGGGATAAAGCCCCTGCCGGGGGTCTGGCTGGCACCCCTCCCTACTGTGGGTGTGCGATGGCATTTCCCTGACACCTTGAGGAGAAGGGGCATCTGTAGGGAGGCTGAGGTGCCCCCACTCGTCTAGTCACTGCTGCACTGCACCCATGGCTAGAGCGACAGAGTGAAGGCCTGAGCACACATCCAGCAGCCACTGTGTGTTCTGCTGGACTTGGCTCTCCACAGCGGCTGCTACTCGTTCCTGGTTTTTGGAGGCAGCCAGCACTCACATGCAAGAGCCACAACATCAGACAGAATGTGGATGGACTCCTCCAGCCTCCGGTTCATGTTGTACATGGCCTCTGACATCTCTGCCTGATGTTCCCCTGCCTGTCTCTGAATCTCCAGCAGGTCTCTTATGGCCAAGTCCAGAGGCTCACCATCTAGATGGGGTTGAGCAGGGGCCTGGTCTCCAGCAGTCCTCCAAGTGTCAGAAACCTTGGCTGTCACTTCCTCCGCCAGCTGTGGACCTGTGTCAGTGATGTGCTCACCAGATTATGATCCTAAGCCGAGTCTAGAATGTGGACCCACCGAAGTGACTGTATCTGCTCTGGTGGAAGGTGTTGCTGAATGCCATGAAGAAGTGTCAAATTGGACTTGAAATGTTAACTCTGGTTCTCTCTCCACAGATGCTGCCAGACCTGCTGAGTTTTTCCAGCACTTCCTGTTTTTATTTCAGATTTCCAGCATCCGCAGTATTTTCCTTTCACCCTGTGAAATTTGTGTGGTATCACATTGTAAACTCTATGGGCAGAATCTTCTGCCTGTCAGGCCAGCTGGTCGGGAGCAGGCATGGGCAGGCACGGAGCTGCCTCAGGAAGATTAAGTTCAGTTTTAAATTTTGAAAAATGAAAGATTAAAATTATTCAGACATGTCCCAGCTCATGTGACACTGTCACATGAGCTGGGTCATGTTTATGAATTGTCAAAAAAATTTTTATTTATTTAATAAACCCTTCATGAAACCTCATCTCGCCACTTGGGCTCTTCGCCTGCCCGCCAACCTTAAGGTTGGACGGGCAGCATTGAGAATTAGTTAAAATAGTTTATTAGTGGCCTTAACAGGCCTTTGACAGTTCACCAGCCCCCAGCCACCTCCGGCGCTTGCCCACCAAACGGTGAATAGGTGCAGAGGTGAATAGATTCTTGGTAAGCAAGGGGGTGATAGGTTATCGGGGGTAGGTGAGATGCAGATTTGAGGTTACAATCAGATCAGCCATGATCTTATTGAATGGCGGAGCAAGCTCAAGGGGCCGAATTGCCTACTCCTGCACCTTGTTCATATGTTTGTAAGTTAATTTTGTTTGTTCAAGACCCATGAAATCTTGTGACTTTATTCCCGTAGCAACTTTCTTGTATCTCAGACATTGTCTATTTAAACATAACGTTATTGCTGCTTAATCGGATCACATTAAAAACTTGGGGGTCTGGTCGTAACATAAACTGAGGGCTCTTGTAGGATTTCAAATCCACAGACAAATATGAGTACTGGTATTTGCTGAGGTTAAAGTTGATAAGATTTCTGTGGTGAATTTTACTATGCTGAATGAAAAGCAGAGTAGCTTTGTCAATTGCTACAACTTTTATGAAGAGGGACGATTTATCCCTGAGTAATTTGCAGAAGAGTTAGCGTTAGAGTTCAAAGCAGGGGTCAGGAAAGCAGACATAATTGAGGTAATAGCATGGTATTTGAAATTGGAAGAAGGAGAAGTTAACCCAGAAGCAATTCAGTTGAATTAATGAGAATTCATTTGCAGATTAAGCCTCTTGAGATAGAAAGAGATAAAGAAATTAAAGAACTTTAGACAGAAAAAGAAATGAAAAAGCTGGATTTATAAAAAAAAGTAAAAGAAAGAGGGAAAGAATTGGAAATGCAAAAGATGAACCTTGAACTCCAGAGAGAGAAAGAAATCAGACAGTATGAACTGACTGGAGAAAAGCTTAGGTTACGGAATAAAAGAGACCTGAGAGGCTTGGATGAGGAATCGAATCCCACTTTCATAGAACAGACTATTCACATAGTGCCTAAATACACTGAAGGCAGAGTTGAGAGATAAATTAGCTTGTTTGAAAAGATGGCCACAAAGTTAAATTAGCCAAAGGACACATGGGGCAGAACCTTCCTAGATTTGCATTGAGTGTGGGAGTAGGCGGGTATAACGATGTTGGCCAGCAGGTTTTCACAACATATCATCCCAAACCTGCCACATTATTTACGCACTCCCAGAAAACATGCCATTTCCATGGCAGGCAGGCTCTCATTTGCCTGTTCTCCATCACGTTGCCACTATGTCATGCCAGGCACCATATTTAAAGTCCAGCCGCAAGCACATATCTCAGTACTTCTAAACCACCACTGTTGCATGGAAAACATGGCCCTGAAACTGAAGAAGACTGCAGCCCCCAAGTTCAGTGACATGTCCCAAGAGCGCCTTTTGGATGCCATGCAGGCCTGCCGGGTTGTCCTCTACCTCTGCTTGGGCTGCAGGATGGGCAGCAACAGCACTAACCAGGCTTGGGAGGTGGTGGCAGCAGTGGTATGTGCCAACACCCTGCAAAATAGTTCAGCCACCCAGTGCCACAAGAGGATGAATGATCTCCTCCGTTCCGCCAGGTAAGTCACTCTTCTCATCACTCTCAACTCACACACTCACAAACACATCGCACATCCACAGGGATCTCACTCACTACCGGTTCAAGGGATATCACCATTTACTCTCTCACACACCTTCATTGTCCTCATTCCGTCCATGGGACCACTCCCCACTCACACAGGCCAGGCATACTTATAAACTGGCCTGGCAGGTGTCCTGCTTGCACTTTCCCCATCTCTCTTCATGCAGGACAAGCTGGCACACAACAAGAGGGAGAGGCCACAGACCAGTGGCGGAATGTCCGAAATCAAGGCCCTCACAGACTTTGAAAACAAAGCCATCCAGCCTGGCCGTCGAGGATCTGGACCGCTCCTATGCTGACAGTGAGTCGGCGCTGCTCTACCAAGTGAGGGTTCAGCAGTGCAACATCCATCAGACAATCGTGCTGTGAGTGATATGTCCTGTTTCACAGTGGCATGGCCACTGCCATGCACTAATTACCTCCTCTTGCTTTCTCAGGCACATCAGCCAAACAGCCAACAGAGTTCATGACTTAGGGCCTCCAATCAAGCCCCAAAAAACCTCTGAAAAGGAATCTGGAGGCATTCTCCCTAAAGTCTCATCACCCACACCTTCCATCACCACAGAGACACACACATCAGTGGGTCCTAGCTTTAGAAATAGCCCTGGGATCACAATCTGCTGAGCACATTGCACCATCTGATCCACAACAGGTGAAGGCAGGGACTTCCCAAGTTTTTGGCACTCGGAGGACTACTGGAGGCCAGAACTTTGCTGAGTCCGAGTCAGATGATGAGCCTCTGGACTCGGTCATACCTCAATGGCTGGAGCTGCAAAGACAAGCTCAGGAACATCAGGAAGGGATGTCCACTGCACTCCTCAGATTGCAAGGCACGATGGAGGAGTCTGTCCACCTTCACTCTGAGGTGATAGCACCAGCATGCCAATGCACCGAGGTCAACACTGGTGGGATGGCGGCCACCATAGAGACCTTGGTCCAGGACTTCGCTCCTGCACTGCTGCACGGGCTCAACTCCATCGCTGATGCCATAGTTGGCCTCCAACTGTGTGTACATAAGAGAACTGCGATGCAGCTCGATCTCACTCCAGCTACCCCAGCTCCTCAAGGAGTCAGCCTGGGGCCCCTGGGCATCATAGGGAGGAGGATCAATAGGTGCACACTGCGGGTCCATCCACCCAGGTGACTCCAAGGGGGTCCAGCCCATCCGACTTCCCTCTTCCTGTGACCTCAGCAGATCCAGCTTCACAGGCCGAAGAGGGTGCCACTGCCGCACAGCAGGATCCCGAAAGCACTCCAAGTCTCGGCCCTCCAGACGTTGCCCGCCAAGATCATCACAGACACAGTTAGCAGGCTGCCTCAACCTCCGCTGTGAATGTCCAGGGAGCAGCAAGATGTAGCAGCAGAAATATGAAAGTGAAGGAGAATTAATCACATAGCCTGGGCACAGGTATTAATCACTTGTACATACTGTTCACTATTGTCAATGAACTCCCAAGATTGTCTCCTTGCCTATGGCTCCTTGTTCTGATGAGCAGTGTTCTTGTCACTCAAATGTGAAACCTTTCTATGCAAGATAAAGGCAGGTGTCTCAGTCCAGGGCCTCTTCCCTGTGCTCTGTGCAACCTTCAGACTACAGCGATGGCCATGCCTCACACTCCCTGGACACATTACTGATGCCTGCACCTCAGCGGTGCTTGTCTTGCTGCCAGAATGTAATGGGCAGGCACCACAGAGTTCTCTCATTCTCTCTGTGTGCTCTCAACACCTTTAAGGTGAGGCTGGCCCCCATCACACCAGCATCTGTAACCACTGATGAACTGTCCCCAGTCATATCGATGTGGCTGCACCTGAACTGTCTCAGCTGCAGAGGTATGGTCATTTTATACAGGTTTCCCTAATGCATGGCTACTTCCCTTGCCCATCCTCCCCCCACCCCAAATGTTTGTGCGCTATATTCAACGGCAGGGCTGCTCTTGCCCCCCGCCTCCCGCAACCAGTCGCCTCAATGGCAGGGCTGCCCTCAATACCCACCCACCCGTACCACCAGTCACCTCAAAGGCAGGGCTACCCTTAACTCCAACCCCCGACGCCCTTCAAGGTTGAAGTCCAACTGGTGACCTGCCAAGCGCTGCACGTTACTGTGCACTCACCTCTGAGTTCCCTTGAAAATGCAGGCCACCAAGTGCACACCTTTTATGTGCTGTTGTGAAACATGTCGGCATGCTTTCCTGCTGATGTGGATGGACGATCCAGCTGGAGGTGAGCGGAGGGTGGGGGAGACGATTCCGGTGGGCTTGCCTGATAGTGATATGCTGATGTATTACAGAAAGGTTCCCGCCATCCGATGACGGGAAACGTAGCCCGCCATCGGCAGGCTGAGCAGATCATCACCAACAGATTTCCCACCATCGTAAAACTGATCACGCCACTCATGCCACTGATCACGCCCAACATCAGCGGGCACAGAAAATTCCACCCATGGACTCTCATTTTGCAAAGTGTACAGGTTAGGAAGCCTATGGATTTGTATTCTAGTGTTTCAGAAGAACAATCCGCAGATTATGCGCTAGTTCAAACTTTGGTACTTAATGCTTACAAACTTGTCTATGAAGCATGTCAGTTGAAATTTGGGACTTTAAAGAAAAGACTGAATGAAATGTTTATACAATTTGCTAGAGAGAAAGTTGTGTTGTGGGACCAAGGGTTTCAATCATTGAAGTTAGAACAAAATTTTGAGAATGTGAGGGAGCTAATGGTACTGGAAGAATTTTGAAACAGCAACCCAATAGGTATTAGGTCACACCTGGAAGACCATAGGGATTCTAATGTATGGGAAGTGGTAGTTTTGGCAAATGGGTCTGATATGTCACATAGGCAGCTAAGGTGCAGCAGATCTCCATTTGTAAACCCAAAGGGAAGCTGGAGAAATAGAAGAGCCGAGCTTTAGGAGGAAGGCAGAAGCTGTTTCTGTCAATAGAAATGATAGAAATGCACCTGGAGCACTGTGCACAGTTTTGGTTCCCTTACTTGCACCTGAAGTACTGTGCACAGTTTTGGTCCTCCTACTTGAAGAAAGATGTAGTTGCATTTGAGGCAGTTCAGAGAAGGTTCACTAGATTGATTCCAAAGATGCAGGGCTTGTCTTATGAGGAGAGATTGAGCAGTTTAGGCCTTTACTCGCTAGATTTTAGAGGAATGAGTGGAGATCTAATTGAGATATAAAAGATGCTAAAGGAGATGGACATAGTAGACATGAAGCAGATGTTTCCCTTTGTGGGGCATTCTAGAATAAGAGGCTATGGGGTGGTAGATTTAAATCAGAGATGAGGAGGAATTACTTTTCTCAAAGGGTCGTGAATCTGTGGAATTCACTACCTCAGAGGGCAGTGGATGCTGGGAGACTGAATAAATTTGAGGAGGAGATAGACAGATTTTTAATTAGTAATAGGTTGAAGGGTTATAAGGAGAGGGTGGGAAATTGGAGTTGAGGCCGAAATGAGATCAGCCATGATCGTATTGAATGGCAGGGCAGGCTCAAGGAGCTGAATTGCCTACTCCTGCTCCTAGCTCTTTTGTCCTTATGTTCTAGTATAGAAGACAGGAGTGATGTAAAGAAACTATTATGCTTTTATTGCCATAAGACAGGGCATCTGAAAGCCAATTGTCAGAAGCTGAACAGTTAACCAGTGGCAGTAACAGGAATGCTTAAGGAGCCTTCAGAAAACATTATACCGGAAAAGGAAATGGATGTTAAAACAGAGGCAATGGTACAAGTGAAACATGTTCCCTCAGAATTGACTAGATTGGAGAAGCAGATCAGGGTAGTCAAGGGAATTCTTCCTTGACTATTGCTAACGTGTGTCAGGCTACTGGGGTTATAGAAGTTTTGTCTCTAAGTGAAAAGTGTTCCCTTACTCCTTCAACAAAACAAGTAAACACATTAATACTTTGAGAGCTGCAGGGGCAGAGCAGTCATTAATGGTGGCTGATGATATGATTTCTGTTCCAGATAGTTTAGTGTAGGAAAAAGTATGAATTGGGTATGTTTATGGGACTTGTGAATCTGTTCCCTTGTGTGAGGTCAATTTATGAAGTGACTTAGTAAACATAATTGTTACCATGGCAATTGTTCCTAGTTTATACGTAGAAGGGATAGATTTTATATTGGACAACAATTTGGCCAGGGTAAATGGTAACATGGCAATGACTGTATTGAAGCAGTTGCTTGATCATGCTGATATTGTGTGTGTAATCATAATAACTGTGTAATCACACTCTAAATGGTGTGTATACTCAACCTGTAAACTGTGTGTTTGCAATTACACAGTAAATTGTGTATTTGATAATACTGTTCAGCTATGTGTGGAATGTGTTGGTAAACTCTGTGCATAGTCACTCTGTAAACTGTGTGTTTAATCACACTGCAACTGTGTGTGCAATCACACTGTAAACTGTTAGTCTAACCATGATGTAAATAATGGGCAGAATTTTGCCTTTAGCGTGTGGGCTCAGCAGGGGAGGGCAGGGGCAGTTGGGAAGCTGACCGCCAACCGCAATCAAGCCTGGAAGGCAATTTCATGCTGGTGGGCCAATTAAGGCCCGCCCAGCGTGAAACACCAGTGGCAGTGCTGAGCGCTGCCTGTGCGGGCAGGAGGAGGAGTGCGAACTGAGTGAGCGAGTGCACAGTACATAATCTCCCTGAGGCAAAGAGTATCTCAGGAAGATGAAGATATATGAAATAAATAAATAAATAAAAATGTAATGAAACATGTCCCCTCATGTGACTCTGCCACATGAGCAGGGACATATTATTAATGAAAAATTAAAGTTTTTATTTGATTCTTATTTGCTTTTGGAAACCTCCTGCCACCCGTGGATGACGTTTCCAAAAAAAGTGCAAAAGTTGGACAGGCAGTGAAAAATTTACATTAATTTCCTTTTTAATGGCCTTAATAGGCTTTTTAATTGTTGGCAGGCATGCTGCCAACTCCGGCGTGCGCCTGCCGACTGAAATATCGCATGAGTGCGCGATGACATTGGGACGCACGCCTGACTTCATTGCATGTCATTTTACGCTCGGCCGGGTCGGGCGCATGCCTGCTCGCCAAGCTAAAAATTTTACCCAATGTGTATTTATATTGTAGACTCTGTGTAATCCTCTATAAACAGCGTGTGTGTAATCACGCCAAAAACATGTGTGTGTAATCACACTGTAACTTGAGTATTGCTGAAAAAAGATGTTTTGTTCAAAGCTTTTCATCTTGCACTCATTAGGACATTTCCCAAGAGTACAAATCCAAGGGAGACAACATATCTATATTGTATGAGAAGAGAGTGCTGATTGGTTGGCAAGTGGACTCTAGTAGAGGCGTTGCCATGATGAATGCACCAATTGATGGTGACTGGCAATTAACTGCCAAGCATTGTTTGAAATTTAAACCAGGCAGCTTGACTCTGATTAGCTAAGGTATTGCCCTGAAGAATGAATCAGTCAATGGCAGCACTTACTTTGTTTAGCTGAAGCAGGCACAATGTATGAACACGTTCTTTCTGTCTGTAAAGAATCCGGCCCTGTGTCGTAATATATGTAGCTTCCAGTCCATGCAAATGTGCTACACTGCAAGCCTGACTGACAATCTTAAAATGGTTGTCAGCCTAATTCATAGTACATTGAGGATTATTTAGTAAATGTTGCCCAGTTGCAGAATCACAACTAATGTTTGATACTGTGTTTTGAACTTTGCAAGCACGGGCTGGTTGGGTACAGTCTTGCCCATTGAAAACAGTGGCTGGGACATGCTGTTTGATATGATCTGCCAGTCTTTGAGATGTATGTCCTACATATCTAGCATCACACTGGCACTGAAATTCATATGTCACATTGCTCATTTTTGTGATTAAACTGTTAGTCTATCCACTCAGTAAATTGAGTGTTATCACTTTGCACAATGTTCATGTATTCACACTGTAAAGTCTGTTTCATCACTATCTACACAGTGTGTGCTATCACACTCTATTCATTATCACTCCATAAAATGTGTGTGCAATCACATTGTAAAACTGTCTGTAATCACACTGTAACTGTGAGTGTAATCATGCATAAGGTTTATAACAATGTAATACTTGAAGTAAACTAAAGCAATTCTATATCCATGGGATAAAGATTTAGGGAGAGGTGTAGTATAAGGGTCTGGTATATACAGGGTTAATGTGGGACTGAGTACAGTACTGCCCGCACAGTGATGTAAGAAGGCACATGACCTAGACTTCAGTGGGGTGTTGGTCAGGGACCCGTTAAGATCTAAGATGGAGATCGTTCCTTGCCGGTACCCTTTTATATTACAAGTAGTTAATAAAGACTTGCTGTTAGCATGCAGAAGAGTATGAAGATTTTGTTCACAAACATATTCTGCAACCAACCCCATCCCAAAAGGTGCAACCTTGACATCAGCAGCTGAATGAAATCACACTGTGACTGTGCCTGTAGAAATAGTGGTACAGAATTTGAGTATTGCTGAATAAAGAGACACATTGAAGCTTTTCATTTCGCAATATTCAGGACACTTCGCAAGAATACCTATATAGTGGGAGGACAACAATTTATACTGTATGTGAAGAGAGTGCTGATTGGTTACAGCCACAAGAAACCTGCTGGACATGCAACATCAGTTAGAGGAAAATATGGCACAGATGCCAAGGATTATGCGCAACTTTGCATGGGGTATAGAGGAGTCCGTGCATGGGGTATGGAGGAGTCTGTGCATGGGGTATGGAGGAGTCGTGCATGGGGTATGGAGGAGTCCATGCATGGGGTATGGAGGAGTCGGTGCATGGGGTATGGAGGAGTCCGTGCATAGGGTATGGAGGAGTCCGTGCATGGGGTATGGAGGAGTCCGTGCATGGGGTATGGAGGAGTCGGTGCATGGGGTATGGAGGAGTCGGTGCATCGGGTATGGAGGAGTCCGTGCATGGGGTATGGAGGAGTCCGTGCATGGGGTATGGAAGAGTCGGTGCATGGGGTATGGAGGAGTCGGTGCATGGGGTATGGAGGAGTCCGTGCATGGGGTATGGAGGAGTCCGTGCATGGGGTATGGAGGAGTCAGTGCATGGGGTATGGAGGAGTCCGTGCATGGGGTATGGAGGAGTCCGTGCATGGGGTATGGAGGAGTATGTGCATGGGGTATGGAAGAGCCGGTGCATGCCATGGGTTCTGCTTACTCTCAAATATTTGAGCGAGTGGCTTCATCCGTGGAGAGGATGGCAACCGTCATGAAGAGCCAGATCGAGCATTCGATCCATATGTGCTTGGAGCAGCCATGGACTCAGGGCAGCAGTGGTTAAGTGAGAGAGGAACAAAGCCCCTGGACCTCCCTGCAGGAGCCCCTTCCCCTCAGGGTGACAGGGAGGTGCCTTTGAGCACTGAGATGGAGGAGGAGCACATGCCAGCTATCTCAGGGCCCTCCTCTCAGGATTAGCGGCCTGTCATCTTCCGTACTGCCATTGACCCCAAAAGTTTCAGTGGGCAAGGCTGAGGGGGACGTCTTTGCACCAGTGCAGGAGATTTCCAGTAGGCCAGAGCCCTCAAGATCCCACACCTCCAGAGAACTGTCATCCAAAGCAATGGGGCATCATACTGAGCAGACTGTGTCCACCTCAGCTGCTGATGTCAAGGTTGCACCTTTTGGGATGGTATTGGTTGCAGAACGTGTTTGTGAACGAAGTCTTCGTAGTCATCTGAATGCTAACAGCAAGTCTTTATTAACTACATGTAATATATAAAAGGGTACTAGCAAGGAACTACCTCCATCTTAGATCTTAATGCATCACTGGCCAACACCACACTGACCCTAGGTCTAGGTCATGTGCCTTCTTATATCACTGTGCGGGCAATACTGTACTCAGTTCCACATTAACCCTGTGTATACCAGACCCTTATACTACACCTCCCCCAAAGTCTTTATCCCATGGATTTAGAGTTGCTTTAGTTTATTTCAACTATTACATTGTTATTAAACTTATGCATTTGCCTTATGGTTACAACCTTAATACTATCCCAAAATTATTTCAATTATAGTATTCACATTAACATTCTCAGTATCCTATCTCCCCCATCAAGCCCTTGGTGGTTCAGGTGGTCTGGAGGACTTATAACCCTTCCACATCTCGTTCACTGTTCTGTCAGGAGAGTGGTAGCTCTGGTGCTTCTGGATCTTGTTGGCTTGGAGGTTGGACTGGCATTTGGATTTGCTTTCATTCTTTTTTTCCATTGTTTAATGTTGACCCACACCTGGTCAGTTCAGTTGTTGTGTCAAAGCATAGTTGCTGTTACTCTCGATCATTTCTTGTGAGGTGGGCGAAGATGGTATTTGTCTCCTTGGTGCTGCTTTCTCTTTTTCCATGGGGGCCATCTCTAAGCCCTCTGAGGCTGAGGAAGAACATTCCTGTGGTGAAAAGAAGGTTTCATGGCATGCTCAGCTCTGCTTTTTCTTGTTGATAATATAGACTGCTACCCGGCTGCAGCATCCCTTGTTGTTGTGGCATGCTGGCTAGAAGTTGCAGTGTGGGCACACTGGTTAGTGTGTCGACCAGCTGTACCTTTGTCGTAGTTGGAGGTAGAGGCTATGACCAGAGATGCCATGGTCGTCTTGTGGGCGACAGGTTGGTCCAACCATTGGGGACTTTACAGAACCTGGAATAATAATGGACAAACCTGCTCCACAAAGAAAGATTAAGGATGAAATCCTAGTCTGAATACTCTTTATTGTTTGAACACTCATGATTGAGAACTGATTGATGGACAGAAATCAGAGTAGGAATAAATGGGTCATTCTCAGTTTGGAAGGCTGGGACTAGTGGAATACTGCAAGAATGAGCACTTGAGCCCCAACTAATCATAATATATATCAATAATTTGGATGTGGGGGTTAAATGTAATATTTCCAAGTTTGCAGGTGACACAAAATTAGGTGGGAGTTGTGAGGAGGATGCAAAGACGCTTCAAGGGAATTTGGAGAAGCTGTGAGTGGGCAAAAATTTGGCAAATGGAATACAATGTGGAGAAATGAGAGGTTATCCACTTTGGTAGGGAAAACAGAAATACAGAATATTCTTTAAATGGTGAGAGATAGGACGTGTTGAACTTCAAAGGTCTTTGTACATGAGTCACCGAAAGCTAATATGCAAGTACAGCAAGCAATTCAGAAGGCAAATGGTATGTTGGCCTTTATTACAAGAGGATTTGAGTATAGGAGTAAAGATGTCTTACTGCAATTATATAGAGCCTTGGTGAGACTGCACCTGGGGATCATTGCACGCAGTTTTGGTCTCCTTACCTAAGGAAAGTTATACTTGCCGTAGGGGGAATGGAACAAAGGCTCACTAAATTAATTCTTAGGTTAGAGGGATTGTCCTATGAAGAAAGATTAAATAGACTGGGCCTTTATTCTCTGGAGTTTAAAAGAATGAGAGGTGATCTCATTCAAACATACAAAATTCTTACATGGCTCAACAAGATAGATACATATACATATTTCTTCTGGCTGGGATGTATAGAACCAGAGGACACAGTCTCAGAATAAAGGGCAGGCCACTTAGGACTAAGATGAGAAGGAATTTCTTCACTCAGAGGGTGGTGAATCTATGGAATTCTCTGCCCCAGAGAGCTGTGGAGGCTCAGTTGGTTAACCATGTTCAAAACTGAAATCGATAGATTTCCACATATTAAAAACAACAAGGGATACAGGGATAGTGCAGGAAAATGGTGTTGAAGTAGATGATTAGCCATTATCTCATTGAATGGCGGAATGGGCTCGAAGGGCAGAATGGACTACTCCTGCTCCTATTTCTTATGTTCTAACAACAATGGTAGTTTTTATATCCTCTGCCAAATTGAGACGATTGAGGGCTATACAGGTATCCCTGCTCAAAAGAGAGAAAGGCTGATTCCAGACAACATATATCAGCTCAAAGATCTGTTTGTTGCCATACCTCAGTGGTTCAAGGATCATACCGATGATCGGGAGTTGTACTCCTCTGTCCTGTAAAGTGGTGTTAAAAAAAAAAAATTTTTTTTTTTTTAATTTTTAAAAAATCTTTTATGCTCTCCCCACCCCCACTAGAGCTATACCTTGAGTGCCCTACCATCCATTCTTAATTAGCACATTCGTTTAGATAATATCACCAACTTTAACTTTAACACCTATGTGTTCTTTTGTACTATTGTTGTTGACATCTTTTGATGATCTGCTTCTATCACTGCTTGTTTGTCCCTACAGCCACACCCCCCTTCCACTTCTCTCTCTCTCTCTCTCTCTCCGCCCCCCACACACACACCTTAAACCAGCTTATATTTCAACGTTTTCTTGGACTCGAACTCAAGTTCTGTCGAAGGGTCATGAGGACTCGAAACGTCAACTCTTTTCTTCTCCGCCGATGCTGCCAGAACTGCTTAGTTTTTCCAGGTAATTCTGTTTTTGTTTTTGTTTTGGATTTCCAGCATCTGCAGTTTTTTTGTTTTTATCTCTGTGTTTAATTGACTGCCACTGCTCTTCAAGAAATGCCTACCTCCTTGAAGAAGTTCTGCTCTTTTCTGCGACAAGATTTCCGTTCCTCTCTTTTGCCCTGCTCACCTTCCTTGCTTTCCAGTTCCCTCCTGGTGTTTGACAAGGTGTTTACTAAAACCCGCTTTCACAGCCATATCTCCTTTCTCAGTGACTGTCTCCATCTCCGACTTACCCCACGTGGATTTCAATTGAAATTCCACCCCTCATGTTTCGAACCCACCCAGGATTACAGGTATCTCCGGGACATAAAACATTTCTCGGACTGCTGTTCCCGTCACATTCTGAAATCCACACTCAGTGCCATGTGCCACCATATGAACACACTCGACCTCTCCCTCCAGCAGCACCGCCGTACCCTTTTTCAAAGTTGTGCGTGCCCCCAGTTTCATTTTATCCTTCGGCTCATCCGACACCTCAACAAGAAACTTTTTCTCTTTCTCTCAAGTGTTAAGGAACGCAAGCTCCAACAACTCATCGACACCAACACCCATCTAGGACCCTCCACCCCTGCCTGTCCCTCCGTCCCCACCCCATCTTCCAATCCCAACCCCAGCCATGTATTCACTATACCCCCTGACCTTCCCCTCTCCGATGCTGAACGTTCAGGGCTCAGCAAAGGACTTAGTTTCATACCCTTACGCCCTCATCTCAATGAATTTCGGGCTCGGCATGATGCTGACCTTTTCTTCCGCCGTCTTCGTCTCCGGGCTCACTTCTTTGGGCAGGAGTCCTCTCCAAGTTCAACGGATCCTTTTACCCATCTCCAATATTCTCCCTCCACCTGGACCCCTCCCTCTGGATTCTTACCTTCTCTTGATCTTTTCATTGAGAACTGTCGGCGCGACATTAGTCGTCTCAATTTCTCTGCTCCTCTCACCCATTCTAACCTGTCTCTCTCTGAACTTACTGCACTCCATTCTCTCAGGTCCAACCCTGACATTGTCATCAAACCCGCTGACAAGGGTGGTGCTGTTGTTGTCTGGTGCACTGACCTCTACCTCGCGGAGGCTGAGCGTCAATTCACAGACACTTCCTCCTACCTCTCCCTGGACCATGACCCCAGCACTGAACATCAAGCCATTGTTTCCAGGACTGTCACTGACCTCATCTCTTCTGGGGATCTCCCTCCCACAGCTTCCAACCTGATAGTCGCCCAACCTCGGACGGCCCGCTTCTATCTCCTACCCAAAATCCACAAACAGAACTGCCCCGGTAGACCGATCATCTCAGCTTGCTCCTGCCCCACAGAACTCATTTCTCGTTATCTTGACTCCCTTCTCTCTCCCCTTGTCCAGTCCCTTCCCACCTACATCCGTGATTCCTCTGACACCTTACGTCACATCAACAATTTCCAGTTCCCTGGCCCCAACCGCTTCCTCTTCACCATGGACGTCCTCTACACCTCTACACCTCCATCCCCCACCAGGATGGTCTGAGGGCCCTTAGCTTCTTCCTCGAACAGAGGCCCGAACAATCCCCATCCACCACTACTCTCCTCCGTCTGGCTGAACTTGTTCTCACGCTGAACAATTTCTCCTTCAACTCCTCTCACTTCCTCCAAATAAAAGGTGTAGCTATGGGTACCCGCATGGGCCCCAGCTATGCCTGTCTCTTTATGGGGTATGTGGAACATTCCTTGTTCCAGTCCTACTCCGGCCCCCTTCCACAACTCTTTCTCCGGTACATCGATGATTACTGCGGTGCCGCTTCATGCTCTCGTCGGACTTGGAAAAATTTATTAATTTTGCTTCCAATCTCCACCCCTCCATCATTTTCACGTGGTCCATCTCTGACACTTCCCTTCCCTTCCTTGACCTCTCTGTCTCAATCTCTGGTGATAGACTGTCCACCAATATCCATTACAAACCCACCGACTCCCACAGCTATCTCGACTACAGCTCCTCACACCCCGCTTCCTGTAAGGACTCCATCCCATTCTCTCAGTTCCTTCGCCTCCGTCGCATCTGTTCCGATGATGCTACCTTCAAAAACAGTTCCTCTGACATGTCCTCCTTCTTCCTTAACCGAGGTTTACACCCACGGTCGTTGACAGGGCCCGCAACCGTGTCCGGTCCATCTCCCGCGCATCCGCCCTCACGCCTTCTCCTCCCTCCCAGAAACATGATAGGGTCCCCCTTGTCTTCACTTATCACCCCACCAGCCTCTGCATTCAAAGGATCATCCTCCGCCATTTCCGCCAACTCCAGCATGATGCCACCACCAAACACATCTTCCCTTCACCCCCCCTATCGGCATTCCGTAGGGATCACTCCCTCCGGGACACCCTGGTCCACTCCTCCATCACCCCCTACTCCTCAACCCCCTCCTATGGCACCACCCCATGCCCACGCAAAAGATGCAACACCTGCCCCTTCATTTCCTCTCTCCTCACCGTCCAAGGACCCAAACACTCCTTTCAAGTGAAGCAGCATTTCACTTGCATTTCCCCCAACTTAGTCTACTGCATTCGTTGCTCCCAATGTGGTCTCCTCTACATTGGAGAGACCAAACGTAAACTGGGCGACCGCTTTGCAGAACACCTGCGGTCTGTCCGCAAGAATGACCCAAACCTCCCTGTCGCTTGCCATTTTAACACTCCACCCTGCTCTCTTGCCCACATGTCTGTCCTTGGCTTGCTGCATTGTTCCAGTGAAGCCCAACGCAAACTGGAGGAACAACACCTCATCTTCTGACTAGGCACCTTACAGCCTTCCGGTCTGAATATTGAATTCAATAACTTTAGGTCGTGAGCTCCCTCCCCCATCCCCACCCGCTTTCTGTCTCCCCCTTCCTTTTTTTTTCCAATAAATTATAAAGATTCTCCTTTTCCCACCTATTTCCATTATTTTAATAAAAAAAAAATTTTTTTTTTTAATTTTTTAAAAATCTTTTATGCTCTCCCCACCCCCACTAGAGCTGTACCTTGAGTGCCCTACCATCCATTCTTAATTAGCACATTCGTTTAGATAATATCATCAACTTTAACTTTAACACCTATGTGTTCTTTTGTACTATTGTTGTTGACATCTTTTGATAATCTGCTCTTCTATCACTGCTTGTTTGTCCCTACAGCCACACCCCCACTCCACTTCTCTATCTCTCTCTCCGCCCCCCACACACACACCTTAAACCAGCTTATATTTCAACTTTTTCTTGGACTCGAACTCAAGTTCTATCGAAGGGTCATGAGGACTCGAAACGTCAACTCTTTTCTTCTCCGCCGATGCTGCCAGACCTGCTGAGTTTTTCTAGGTAATTCTGTTTTTGTTTTTGTTTTGGATTTCCAGCATCCGCAGTTTTTTTGTTTTTATCTCTGTAAAGTGGTGTGTCTGTCATTTGAATCCAAAGGCCTTGGAACCATGGTGCCTTGTCTGACAGGATGGTCATACTGGCACCTGAATCTAATTCAAAATTTGTTAGATGACCATTTACCAGAATGTCAGAATTCCAAAATGAAAAATGAAGAATTCCAAAATTCTCTGATGTCACCCAAAAAGCATGGTTATGTTTTCAGGGTTTTTGGTCCCGAGCTTGTGGATTACCTTTGGGATGTCTGTGTGATGCTGTGGTTTTGACTTGCAGTTTACCAGTGGCCCTGTCAGTTGCAGTGGAAGCATTAGGCAGTGCTCACAGGACACTGATCTTTCGTGTGAGGGTGTGGCGCACTACAACGCTGGTAAGGTCACTCCACTGGGCAGTTCAGGAAACGCTTTTGTTGTGATATGGCAGGTGATAATTGCTGAGCTGACCAAATCCTAGAAGGAAACTTGGCCAAGCTATCACAACAATTTTGCTATTTGTATTTTTATTACAAGAAGGTATGTGTACTGAAGTCAGAAGTAAAGATTCCACTACCACTTTCTGAGCTTTTAAATATTAAATTAAAACATTTATTAATAAAAGAAAAGAAAACTTAGACACATAAGATTACAGTTATACAGTTAAATTTAGTCTTTTAACATTAACCAAAAGGTTTCTACTTAGCTAGACTCATAAATAAACACCCTTTTCCAGGCAACAGTCCCTATAGATTCTTAATCTATAAAACATCCAGTAATGTTCCCACAAGGCACCCACTGTTGTTGTTCACATGTAATTTATCTCCTAATACAAATTCCTATTCATGTTGTATTTACTGGTATCCCATCTTATCGTGTGCATTTCTACCTCAAAATGCCTGCTTTTACATGTAACCCTTTGATGATTTAAACCTTGCAGTCTGACTGTCTTCAGTCTAATTAAATTAGTCACATACACACACACACACAACATACACAAAGTCCCCAAAAACCTGATTCACAGTATCCTATAGTAATATTGGAAAAAATGAAATTTTCTTTACACTTTCCCTGTCTTGGATTGCCCCTGCATCTTTGTGACCTGATAAGCTGGACTAAGGGTTGGCTTCTACCCCATGTTGTATTCTCTCCCTTTAGGATTGTCCTCTGTTGTTCACATAGCTCAAGTAGTCTGACTAGCTGGATTGCCTTATCTAGGATAATGTCATCTTTAGCTTCGAGGAGGTCAGAGAGTGAATCATCTGAAGACTCACCACAACTCTGTCTTGGTTGAGTTCAAACTTTAAATCTCCATATTCATGGAGCCATATCTGCCAGTCTGTAGAGATTGTTTATGGAGGAATCAACAGGTACCCCAGGCAGTTGGACTCTCTTATTGGATTTAGCTCTTTACAATATTTTGCTGGACCTCAAGTTGAAATAAACATCAAAGGATTTGAAAATGTCATCAAATTTGGCGATGATTCATCAATATCCTGTCCTGTAATGATGTTGTCTGCAATTGGCCCTATTGAGTAAAGAACAGTGTTTACTTGTCCCTCTTCTGATTTTTTACTTAAACCTGAAGCAATTAAAACTCTTTTCCTCTAAAGACTCCAATTTTGTGACTGGTCAGGGCTTGATGAATCCCAGTGGAGTTGGAAGTGTGGAATTGTGATCCATGTTAAAGATTTTGAAAGTGTGGTTACAGCTATAAGAACTTATAGGCTTCCAAGGTAGCATTGCCATTCGCTGCAGAACAATGGATTTTCTGCACTTGCTGGCTTTAGCAGGCTCTACAAAATGGCAACAGTGCACTTCGGAAAGACTTTCCAACAATGGCTGTGTTGGGCAGCGATCTGCTGACTTGATTTAATCAGCAGTGAAACATTGTGAGTAGCAAGACATTTGAATAAACTGCAGGCTTGCTGTTTAAGGATTTGGACAGTCATGAAGGTCCTGAGAGTTGAGTGAGTTAATGATTCATTTGTTTTTTTTCTGTTCAACTTGGAGGCCACGTGTTGAGGCGAAGAGCCAGGGAATTGGGATTAGTGATGGGTTTCATTTAAATGGTGCTTCTGACTGAATTAGTAAAAGAGATTCTCAAGACTGGCTGCAACCTGGAAGTGAAAAGGATTTCGCTCACCCTTGCAGGCTATGAATTCTGCATGCTGAAGCTGGACTTCCAAGGGAAATTGTGTGGGGCCTTCTGCTGCAGTAAGACTTCTGCCTTTACCTTCTAGACTCTTCTGGCTGGAGTTTTTTCTGGGGAATTTTCTTAGCGTCTGTAGCTTCAGTAGGGAGCTTCTTTCAGTTCTGAATCTGTTGAAGATGTCCTTTTTTTTTGTCTTTCAGCATTTCTGTGAGGATGAGGTGTTTGGATCCAGAGCTGCCACCAAATTGGGATGGTGTTGGGTGCAGAATGTGTTTGTGAAATGAGTCTTCGTGGGTGGAATCATCCTAGATTTGCACAAAGTGCGGTAGCAGGTGGGAGAAAGGACATTTTACCCACCAGCCCCATTGGAGGCTTTTCGTATCATCGCATTCTCGGCACATCCTGCCCCATTAATAATGCATTCCCAGGAAACACCCCAGATCGATAGCAGAGCAGCCTCTGATTTGGCCACCCTGCCATCAGCTCAGGCTTTCAGTAATCCTGGCGCTATATTTAAAGAGCACCCATGCACAGGGCTAGCACTCTCTGAGGGATCGGAAACTGCTAGAAATTCATGGCTGCCAACAAGAGGAAACATACTGCCCCCAAATTTAGCAACGCCTCCCTCGGGCACCTACTGTAAGTCCTCTATCCCTGCTCTGGGTAAAGAGCAGCAAGCAAGGTGACAAATCCAGCATGGGAAGCTGTGGTCAGTGCCAGTGCCCTGCAAAAGAAGACAGCAACCCAATGCCAAAAGAGGATGAATGATCTCCTCCATTCCACCAGGATAAGTCACTCTTCTCATCACTCTCAACTGACACACACACAAACCCATCACACATCCACAGGGCTCTCACTCACTGCCAGTTCAAGGGACATCACCATTCATTCTCTCACACAAACCTTCATCAACCCTGTGGATTGTGTCCATGGCACCAGTCACCACTCACACATGTCAGGCATCCTTATCATCCACCCTGGCAGGTGTCCTGCTTACACTCTCTCCATCTGTATTCATGCAGGACAAGCTGGCACAGAACAAGAGGGAGAGGCCGCAGACTAGTAGAGGAATGCCTCACTTCAAGATCCTCACGGACTTTGAAAACAGAGCCATCCAGCTGACCTGGACTGTTCCAGTGCTGACGGTGAGGTTGGCAGTGCTCAACCAAATGAGGATCCAGCAGAGCAACATCTATCAGGCAACCGTGCTGTGAGTGAGTTCCCCTGTTCCGCAGTTCCCTGTCATGCACTAATTATCTCTCCTTGTTTTCACAGGCACATCTGGGAAATAGCCAAGGGGTGCATGACCCAGGTCCTCGACTTAAGCCCCAAAGGCACCTTGGAAGAAAAATCTGATGACACCCTAATTGAATATCCATGAATGCGCTCACCCACACCTTCCACCAGTGCAGAGACACACATCTTGCTGGGCCCTAATTCTAGAGTAGCCTCAAGGTCACAATCTGGTGAACACATTGCACTGTCTGATCCACAGCAGGTGGTGACAGGGACTTCATGGGTTTCCAGCACTTGGAGGACTGCTGGAGGCCAGAAATTTGCTGAGTCTGAATCAGATGATTAGCCTCTGGACTCGGTAATACCTCAGGAGCTGCAAAGACAAGCTCAGGAACATCAGGAAGGGATATCCACTGCACTCCTCAGATTGTAAAGCAAGATAGAGGATTCCATTCATCTTCAGTCTGAGGTGATAGCACTAGCATGCCAATGCACCAGAGTCAACACTGGTAGGATGGCAGCTGCCATTGAGACCTTGGTCCAGGACATCACTCCTGCACTGCTGCGTGGGCTGAGCTCAGCACAGATGTCATAGTCAGCCTCCAACAGTGTCTAGGTGAAAGGGGTGCGGGGCAGCTCAATCTCACTCCAGCTTCCCCTTCTCAAGGAGTCATCCAGGGACCGTTGCGCACCCATAGGGAGAAGGATCAGCGGGTGCACACCCCAGTGCTATCCACCCTGGTGATTCCGGGAATGTACGGCCCATCCAAATTCCCTCTTTCTGTGACCCCAGCAGCTCCAGCTCCACAGGCCAAGGAGGATGCCACTGCCACACAGCAGGACCCTAAAGGCAGGCCCTCCAAAGCACGCCTGTCAAGGTCATCACAGACAGGGCGTACCAGTCCTGCCCCCACCTCCACTGTGGGTGTCGGGAGAGCAACAAGGCGTAGCAGCAGGGTTAGGAAAGTTAAGGAGATGTAACTTTTTGAGCGAAATAACAGATCAGATGAAACTTTGAGAGGAGTGGAACAGTTGCAAAGCCTGGGCACAGCTGTTAAGCACTTGTATTTAATGTTCACTATTAAGTAAATAACTTCCAAGAATGTCTCCCTGTCTATGGCTTCTTGTTATGATGAGCAGTATTCATGTCACTCACATGTGAAACCTTGGTTCCTGCACAAGATAAAGGCAGGTGTCTCAGTCCAGGGTTCTTCTCTGTGCAGTGTGTAACATTCAGACCAAAGTGATGGTCTTGCTTAACACTCATTGGACACATTACTGATGCCTATACCTCAGCAGTGCTGGTCATTGCTGCCAGAATGTCATGGGCAGGCATCACCAAGTTCCGTCATTCTCTTCATGTGCTCTCAGCACCTTTAAGATGGGGCTGGCCCCCATCTCTTCAGTGTCTGCAACCAGTGACGCTGTGCCCCTGAAGGGGCCAGGTGCTGAAGGCTGATAAAGGATCAGGTGCATTTAAAGTTTCATGGCTGCATCTCCATGATATGACCCTGATCACAGAGCACAAGCGAGCTGCCTTCAGCCAGACAGGAGTCAGACATTGATAGAGGCTAAGTGAAGATCTATGAAGTGTCCTCACTGCATGTCGTCATCAACCTCCTGCAATTGAGCAACTATTAGGGCCTCCACTGCATCTCCATGACAGAAGCCTGAGCACTGAGGGTAAGTGCGCTGCCATCAGCCACACAGGAGTCAAATGTTCACAGATGCAAGGTGGGGATGTCAGGACTGTCCTCACTGCATCTCATCATCATCCTCCACGAATCTTACAACTATGAGGGCCTCCCGAGCATGCCTGCCTCGTCTGGTCAACGCAATGATCTCATCACCGATAACCTCGCCTCCGAGGACCTCATTGTCGTCATCCTCTTCGACATTCTCCATATTAGAGGATATGTGCAGCTCTTCCGTCTCCTCCTCAGCCGGGTCCTTCCCCCCACTGTTGCAGCGCCAGGTGGTGGAGCACGTAGCAAGTGATGCTGATGCCGACAGCCTCTGGGGACTGTATTGCAGTGCCACACTGGACCTGTCAAGACACTGGAACCTCATTTTCAATATGACTATCGTTTGCTCCACCAAAGTCCAGGTCGCGGCAAAGCCTTGTTGTACCATCGCTCTACTGCAGTCTGATGTCACTGCACGGGCATCATCAGCCACGAGCTCTGCGGATAGCCCTTGTACCCCAGGAGCCAACCCTGCAGCCTCTCTGGACCCTAGAAGCTGTCAGGGATCTGAGACCTGCTAAGGATGTAGGAGTTGTGGACACTCTTTGGGGATCGTGTGCAGACCTGCAGCATGTGTTTATGGTGGTTGAACACCAGCTGGCTTGCCCCCTACCCCCCCCGCAGCATGTGCTTGAGCCTTTCCTTCAATCTGCCTGTGCTGCCTCACCTCCCACACACGACCCCTACACGACACCCCCCACCGCCCCCCCCCACCCCCACCCCCCACCCCCAACCCCCCCCCCCACCCCCCCAACCCTAGTCTGACCAGCACTGCAGCCCTTGCCCCGGCACCACACTGAAAACCAGCTGGGAAAAAGTGACTGTTTTCTGCCTCCCGTGAATGCGCAGCGCCTCTTCCTTGATGTCCTACGGGCAATGCTCGTGAGTGCCAAGCAAGGTCATGCGCACTCACCTCCGAGTTCCCTCGAAGTTCAGCTCGTCAGGTGTACGTATCTTAAAGGTCATCATGAAGCACACCGTTCTGAAGTAACACCAACGTGGGCGGTAAATTTGACGTGGGGGGATGATTCTGGCAAGCAGTGCTTATAATTGGGTGCAAATGTATTAAAATGATGTTCCCAATGTGCAGTGGCAGGAAACGCAGCCTGCCATTGACAGGTGGAGCAGACGATCGCAAACTGGTTTGATGATGGATGAACACAATTTTTTTGCCCTCTCGTCACATGGCCCTTCCCCCCACCCGCAATGATGCCCGACACCAAACGGGCCGGAAAATTCCAGCTGTAGTCTTCTGTATGTTAACAGCAAATCTTTCTTAACTATTTGTAACTATATACAACTATATACATTAACCCCATCTATACCAGACCCTATGACTATAGCACCTAGACATAATGCTAGAAAAATAAAGTTTAAAGAAGTATGAGCAATAAGGTGGCACAGGTGATTTATCCATGTCTGCCTCACTTGTTAACATACGTACAATATGGTTTGTTTTCTATATTTGTTTGTAATGATAGAGCTTGTGGGGGCTGTATATCATGGCCTGCCTTATGGGAAGGATTTTCTGCACCCGCTCGCCGCCGGGATCTTCCGGTCCCGCCGCAAGTCAATGGATTTCTGGCTGTGGTACCGCCTCACCCGCGGCAGGTCCCACCCACGACAGGGCCAGAAAATCCCGGCCTATGTTTCTCATAACATGTTGGTTAGAGAGGAGATAGGTGCACGGATACTATTACTAAATGAGATGTGTTGTATTTTTGTGCATTCTTTATTGAATGTTTATGTGAATTGTTATTTCGTTGATGATGATTCAGTGGAACATTGCTAAAAAAGCAGATACTGCTGGTTCCTCAGCTCTGCACCCAAGAGGAGGATATTGGCCCTGTTCACTATCAGTGGGTATAAATCAGACAAGAGCTCTTGCATTCAAAACATTTGAACAATGGTACTTTATCAGAATAATTGGGCAAGACAGGCTGTTACATACCCCTAGGATGTCCTCAGCACCAGCACTCGCTCACGAGTGTGTGTGACAAGGCTCTGCTCCCCATTCTATTCTCGGTGGTAGAGCACACAGATTTATAGTTAACTCAGCAAGGGACGGTGGCAGGGCTAGGTCGACAGCCCAGGTAGATGATGGAGGCCTGGCAATGGGACAATGTTCATGCAGATGCCTTAATGTTGGGCAAACCTTTTATAGATCAGGCTGTCCCTGGAGTCTCTTGCACATCTCTCCATGGCCACAGCATCCATAGATGGCTCATTTGGATTTATGGCCTCCTCCTCCTCTTGCTCCAACAAATCTTTGTCATCTGAGGAGGGCTGATCTTCCTCGTGCTCTTCCTCTTGCCATCTGCTCATGTTGCAGCACCTGGTTGTGCAATACACAGCAGGTCACTACTATTCGTAGGTAGTTAAGGGGTAGTTGGAATGGGTGGGGTCATCAGGTTGGGTCCAGGAGGTAGCTGGTAGTTAGGGGTTAGTTGGGCTGAGGGGTGTCAGGGGGTCGGAGACTATTCTGGTCAGGGACTAGTCAGAAGGTTCAAGGGGTAGTTCACTGGGGAACGTCAGGGGAATAGTCAAAGGATCAGGGAGTGTGATGGGGGAGGTGGGTTGTGTAGTTACACAGGTGTTAGACCAGGTTTTAATCTGTCTAACATTTCCTGGATAACTATTCAGTTAAGCCCTGCAGAACTGTCCAAAGTCTTTGACTCTAACTCAGAGTCAGAGACATTCATGGAGGATCCTGGGGAGCAGGGGAATTATTCATCGAAGCTTTAAACTTCCTGGGCAACTCCCACATAGGTACAAGCATCAGGACTTCCACAGGGTCCAGTCACACATCTTAAGTGATACACCTGGTCTCCAACAATCCAGAAGCTGGAAGATTTGGTCTAATATATTCCATGTACCAGTGCAGTTGAGCTGTGCAACTTCCTGCGTGTTCCCAGAATTTTAAAACCCATTGTGGGGTCACATGATCATACTTCCCTACTAATTCTGTTATCTTTCTCTTCATCCCTTCATCTTTGAGGGTGTTTGCATAGTAAAGGTCTTGGCTTCTGAACAAAATATTTTTCAAATTCATGGGTGAGGCAGGGTGGATTTTAACCTAAGTGTTTGGGATAAAATCAGTGCAATGGGTGCCTCGCTCCAACCTCTCAACTTCTACATTTCACTAGAGTGCATTTGTGAGTGGAGGGCGGGCTGTCAATCAGCAGTAGCCCAGAAACAGTTTTGTGTTTGACTTTGGGTCAAGGTGTTTCTAGGCTCCAGTGAAAGCAAGGTGAGTTTACAACAATTGCTGAGGCTGATTCAATCTCAGGGAATGAGCCAATAAATATACAGTACTCACAGCTGCTTTCTTATCTACTGGTGGAATTTGTTCATTATACTTCTGTTGAAAATTTACATACACTGGAGCTCTGATTGACATCTGGAATTTCTGATCTTTCAGATCAGAATGGGCACTGTTTCTGCTACTTTGGATTGAAGCTCAGGTAAAGACCAAGATGACCAGAAGCAGCCCTGAAACACTAATAGCTACAGAGCTGTCGCTGCACAGGGGAGAGAGGGGAGCAGCAGCAGAGAGGTCATGAGCAGGGAGTTGCAGCTGGCTGGACGCCATACATAGGATCTACAGGCAGGGGATAAACTTCCTCAACATGCCTGAACAGGAATGTCTTAGGAAGCTCAGACTGACACCTCAGATGGTAATGGACATCTGCAGCCTCCTGGATAAAGACCTGCTGTCAAGTGGACCTGATGAGCTCATGTTCCCAGTAGCTGTCAAAGTAACTGGCTTCAACTTCTTGCTGTGGCTGCTTCCAGGGCTCTGCTAATGTCATATCCAGGATCTCCAAGTCAACCGTTCAGGCCAGAGTTTGCTCATCAGAGCTGCCATTTATAAAAACTATTTCTGTGATGATGCCAGTCAGTATGAGCAGGTGCTCGGGTTTACAGCTCTGGCTGACTACCCGGGGGTGGCAGGGTTTTATTGATTACACACACATGGCAATCTGAACATCCCCAGAACAACCAAGACTATTCATTAATCACAAGGGCTTTCACACCATCAGCATGCAGCTGGTGTGGAACCACACAAAGATGTTTCTGCAAGATTCCCAGGCAACTGCTATGATGCTGTCATCTTCCAGCAGTCCACCCTCCCTAACCTCTTTACACCTGGAAGCAGCGTTATGACTGGCCGCTCTGAGACAAGTGATACTCACTTATAACATTACTGATGACACCTCTAAAACTCGGGGAATGAGGCATAGCAGTGATACAATGAATGCCATTTCATCATTGGATGTATCATCAAATCATCCATAGGCATCTGATGATGCACTTAAGATGTCTGGACAGATCTGGAGGCACCCTTAAGTATGTCCCAGCCAGGCTGCCTAGAATCATAGAATGATTATAGCCCACAAGGCCATTTGACCCATCCTGTCCATGCTAGCTCTCTGCAGAAGCAACTCACCCAGTCCCACTCCCCTTGCCTTTTCCCAATACCCTGCAATCTTTTTCTCTTCAGCTAATTATCCAATTTCCCTTTGGAAACTTTGATTAAATCTTCCTCCACCACACTGTCAGACAGTGCATTCCAGATCCTAAGCACACTTTGCATGAAAAGGTTTTCCCACCAGTCACCTCTGGGTCTTTTGTCATTAACCTTAAATTGATGACCTCTGGTTCTCAATCCTTCCACCAATGGGAACAGTTTCTCCCTATCTACTCTGTCCAGACCCCTCATGATTTTGAATACCTCCATCAAATCTCTCCATCTTTTCTCCTCTAAGGAAACAGTCCCAACTTCTCCATTATATCCTCATAACTGAAGTCCCTCATCCGGAGCCATTCTCATGAATCTTTCCTGCACCCTTTTTAAAGTCTTGACATCTTTCCTAAAGTGTGGTGCCCAGAACTGGGCGCAATACTTCAGTTGAGGTCAAGCCAGCATTTTGTACAAGTTCAGCATAACTACTTTACCATATGTGTCAATTTACAAAGCCCAGAATACTATCTGCTTTATTAACCACTTTCTCAACCTGCCCTACCATAAATCAATGATTTATGTACACACCGTAAGGTCTCTCTGCACCTGCACCCCCTTCAGAATTGTATCCTTTATTTGATATTGTCTCTCCCTATTCTTCCTAACAAAATGAATCACTTCACACTTCTCGGCAGTAAATTTCATCTGTCACATGCCAGCCCATTCCACCAGCCTGCCTATGCCCTCCTAAAGTCTATCACAGTCCTTCTCACAGTTCACAATTCATCCAAGATTTGTGTCATCTGCGATTTTGAAATTGTGCCCTATACAACCAAGTCTAGGTCATTAATGAAAGCAGTGATGCATTTGACATAAGGGATGGGGAGGAGCAATATAGTCTAAATGTCACAGTAATAGAGAGTGTGCAGGGACAGAGAGACCTAAGGGTTCATATGCGTAGATCTTTGAAGGTGGCAAGACATATTGAGAGAGAGATTAGCAAATCATTTGGGATCTTGGGTTTCATAAATAGAGGCTTTGGGTACAAAAGTAGGGAAGTTATACTGAATATTTATAAAGCTCTGGTGACATCATAACTACATGAATTGAAACTAGTTCCAGTCACCACACTTCAGGAAGATGTGAGGGTCCTTGGGAGGGTGCAGAGGAGATTTACCAGAATGGCTCCAGGGATGGGAGGATTTTAGTTCCAAGGCTAGACTGGAGAAGCTGGTATTATTCTAGTCAGAGCAAAGGAGATTGAGGGGAGATTTGATAGATGTGTACGAGATTATGACAGGTTTAGATAAGGTAGACAAAGAAAAGCTGTTCCCATTGGCTGATGGTACAAACACAGATTGAAGATTTTGGGCAAGAGCTGGAGGAGTGTGAGGAAGAACTTTTTTACACAACGAATGGTAATAAGCTGGAACTTGCTGCCCACAAGAGTGGTGGAAGCAGAGACAATCAATGATTTCAATAAGAAATTGGATGGATACTCGAAGGAAATAAATTTTCAAGGCCACAGGGACTGAGCAGGGAAATGGGACTGACTGGATTGCTCTACAGGCAGCCAGCATGAACTGGATGGGCTGAATGGTCTTTTACCGCGTTAAACGACTGTGAGTCCAAAGATGGATCCCCAGGAACTCCACTACAAACCTTCCTCCAGCCCAAAAGAAAAAAATCATCACAACTCTGTTTCCTGTCACTCAGCCATCCTTGTATCCATGCAGCCTCCGCCCCTTAATCACCACACTTTAACTTTGCTAATCAGCCCATTATATGGCACTTTATCAAATGTGTTTTGAGAGTTCATGTATTTCATAACAACCACATTACCCTCATTCACCCATTCTGTTACCTCATCAAAAAACTCAATCAAATTAGTTAAACACAATTTACCCTTAACAAATTGGCACTGACTTTCCTTCAAATTTGCAAAATGCAACTTTGCATTCAAATGACTGTTAGCTTTGCCCCAGACTATCATTTCTAAAAACTTTCCTCACCACTGAGGTTAAACTGACTGACCTGTAATTACTGGGCTTATCCTTTTGTGAACAATAGTGTAAAATCTGCAATTCTCCAGTCTCCTGTCACCATCCCTTTATCAATCACTAAACGTTGTGCCCCAGGTTAGCAAGGCCATTATGAAAAGCAAATAAAGCAATAGATTTTATTTCAAGAGGGATAGAATTGAAAAGTAGGGAAGATATGCTAAACCTGTATGGAACCTTGATTAGACCACATTTAGAGTACTGTGTGCAGTTCTGCTGATCATATTATAAAAAGGAGAGAGTGATAAGAGAGGGTGCAGAGAAGATTTACAATGTTAATACCCAGAAATGTGTGAGTCTTATCAATCAGGCAAGGGTTAGTAGATTGTGTCTCTTCCCTCTT
The DNA here is from genome assembly GCA_026770705.1 of Isurus oxyrinchus. Classification (NCBI taxonomy): domain Eukaryota; kingdom Metazoa; phylum Chordata; class Chondrichthyes; order Lamniformes; family Lamnidae; genus Isurus; species Isurus oxyrinchus. The sequence goes on from JANJGN010000010.1 coordinate 105,852,217, forward strand.
GAGAAAAGAAAGCTGAGCGATGTCCTAATTGAGGCCTTTACAATTCTGTCCAGGTTTTGATAGAGTAGATACAGAGAGAATGTTTCCTCTTGTGGGGAAGAGCATAACTAGCAACCATCAGTGCAAGATATTCACCAAGAAATCCAATAGGGAATTCAGAAGACACTTCTTCATCCAAAGAGTGATAAAAATGTGGAACTCGCTCCACAGGAAATGGCTGAAGTGAATAGTATAGATACATTTAAGGGGGAAGCTGGACAAACATACGAGGGAGAAGGGAATAGAGGGTCACGATGGTAGATTTAGATGAGAAAAGATGGGAGGAATCTCAAGCAGAGCATAAAAATCAGTGTGGACTGGTTGGGCTGAATGGACCTGTTTCTATGCATATAATGGTAAGCAAGAAAGAATGGAAGATAATGGCCAGTGCCTCCACAATTTTCACCCTTCTTTCCTTCAGGATCATTGGATGCATCTGATATGAATCCTAGTAACATAAAAGCTTTTAAGTATAGATATCCTTTCTAATACCCCCTCTTTATCAATTTTACCCGTCCAGCTTCATCATAACTACCTTGTCTTTCACTTTGACTTTGGCAGCATCTTCATCCTTGGATAGATAGATGTAAAGTATTCATTTAGTACCTTAGCCATGCTCCCTGCCTCTATGACCACTAATCGACCCCACTCCTCCTTTCACCAACCTTTTACTGTATATAAGCCTATAGAAGACTTTATGATTTCCTTTCATGTTAGCATCAGTCTCTTCTCATATTGTCTCTTTGCTGCTGTTATTCCTTCTTTTACTTGCCCTCTGAACTTTCTATATTTAGCCTGATTCTCACTTGTGTTATCAACCTGACACCTGTAATACACCCCCCTTTTTCTGCTTCATCTTACTCTCGATCTCTTTCATCATCCAGAGAGCTCTGGATTTGTTTGTGTTACCTTTCCCCCTCATGGGAATGTACCTTGACTGTACTTAAATCATCTCCTCTTTAAAGGCAGCCCATTGTTCCGTTATAGCCTGCCAATCTTCGATTCCAATTTACCCAGTCAGATCAGTTCTCACACCATTGAAGTTGGTCCTCTCCCAATTAATTATTCTTACTCTTGATTGTTCCTTGTCATTTTCCATAACCAACCTAAACCATATGATACAATGATTACTGTCCTCTAAATATCCCCCTACTGACATTTGACCCACTGAGCCCACCTCAAATACGCTTCAGAAAGTTTTCCCTCTCTCTGCCCTTTACATTATTACTATCCCAGTTTATACTAGGATAAATAAAGTCACCCATTACAACAGCTGTATAGTTTTTGCACCTCTCTGTAATTTCCTTGCAAATTTATTCCTCTATATTCCTCCCACTAGTTGGTGGCCTACAGAATGTGCCCAGTAGTGTAATAGTGCCTCTATGTTCCTTAAATCTAACCAAATAGCTGCTGTCCTTGCCTTCTCCAGGACATCCACACTCTCTAGCACAGTTTTATTAGTCAATACTGCCACCCCACCTCCATTGAGGCCTGGGGCAGATCAGCCATGATCTTATTGAATGGCGGCGCAGACTTGAAGGGCTGAATGGCCTACTCCTGCTCCTATTTCTTATGTTCTTATGCCCTTATTCTTTCCTTCCCTATCTTTTCTGAACATCTTGTAACCAGGAATATCTAGTACCAGTCCTGCTCTTTTCTGAGTCAGGTTTCCATTATCGCTATGACAGCATATTCCCATGTGACTGTCTGCACCTGCAGCTCACCAACCTTATTTACCACAATTCATGCATTCATGTGCATGCACAGTAACCTTAATTTAGACCTTATTGCATTCCCTCTTACTCTGATCCCACCTCATATTTTACTACTTCTTACTCTACCTGTCTCTTCCGATTATTTCTACACCTTGATTTCTCTCTCTGCTATTACCCCCTGGTACCCATTCCCCTGTCCAGTTAGTTTAAATCTTCCCCAATAGAAATAACAAATCAGCCCTCATGGGCAATCATCCAGGCTCAGTTTAGATGCAGTCCATCTAGCCTGAACAGGTCTCATCTCCCCCAGACCTAGTTCCAATGCCCCAGGAACCTAAAGCCCTCCTCCTGCACCATCTTTCCAGCCATGCATTTATCTGCTTTATCCTCCTATTCCTGTACTCACTGCGCATGGCACCAGGAGTAATCTAGAGATTGCTATCTCTGAGATTCTGCTTGCTTGTTTCCTTCCTAGCTCCTTTAATTCTGACTGCAGGATCACATCCCTCTTTCTGCCTATGTCCTTGATGTAAATATGGATGACAGCCTCTGACTGTTCACTCTCCCCCTGCAGAAAATCCTGTAGCCATCTAGTGACATCCTTGATCCTGATACCAGGGAAGTAACATACCATCCTGGAGTCATGATCACAGCCACAGAAACATCTGTCTGTTCCCCTTGCTATCAAGCCCCCATGTTCTTCCACTCCCCATCCTGTACAGCTGAACTATACATGCTGCTGTGGATGCACTCCCCAGAGGATTCATCACTCACACTAGTATTCAGAACTGAATACTGATTGGAGAGTGAGATGTACTGCACTGGTCCTTCTTGACTGCCTGGTGGCTACCCATTCTGTCTCTGCCTGCATACTCTTAATCTGCAGGGTGACCACATCCAGAAACATGCTATCCATGAAACTCTCAACCTCGTGCACATACCAGTGATGCCAGCTGCTGTTCAAGCTCTGAAATCCAGAGCTCCACCTGTTCCAGCTGATAACACTTCCTGCACATGTGGTTGTCAAGGACATTAGAAACATCCTGGTGTTCCCACATGGAGCAGGATGTGCACTCCAAGGGACTGAGGTACCCTGGCATGCCTCTATTTATTAACTAACTTAACCATTAACTAACTTAACTAAATAAAGTTAAAACTTAAACAAAGACACAGCTATTCACCAATTAGCTGCTTCTGTTGGAGAAATCATTTCATTTTATAGGGAGTTAACTGAAATGTTTTAATGCTTATAATCTAAAAATCTCAGACTTTAATTTACTGAAAAATCAAAAAACTTTTAATGCTGCTATCTCTTGTTATTTAATCATTACTTTAACCTCTAGATTTGATTGCTTAATTGAACAGATTGTAATTATATGATAAATTATCAAATTGACTTCAGTTTTATGCTAATTAATGGATGTATTCTTATTTTATAGTTGATAAACCTGAATGAAATTAAATTAACTGTTTACCAGTATACTCACCTACTTGACTTCTTGTCCTGCCATGTCACTTCTATTTCCCCCATCACAGCTGCTCCCACTTTGCTCCTGGCCTCACTCCCTCTGACCGCTCCAATCCCAGCCTGATTCTCTCTGCTCACTCCACTCCCACCCTCACTCTCTCTGCTCCCTCCACTCCCCCCCTCACTCCCTCTGCCCACTCCACTCCCACCCTCACTCTCTCTGCTCACTCCACTCCCACCCTCACTGCCTCTGCTCAATCAACTCCCACCCTCAACATCTCTGATCACTCCACTCCCACCCTCATTCTCTCTGCTCAATCAACTTCCACCCTCACTCTCTCTGCCCACTCCACTCCCACAATCACTCTCTCTGCCCAGTCCACCCCCACCCTCACTCTCTCTGCTCACTCAACTCCCACCCTCACTCTCTCTGCCCACTCCACTCCCACTCTCACTCTCTCTGCTCACTCCGCTCCCACCCTCACTCTCTCTGCCCACTCTACTCCCACCCTCACTCTCTCTGCTCACTCCACTCCCACCCTCACTCTCTCTGCTCCCTCCACTCCCACCCTCACTCTCTCTGCTCACTCCGCTCCCACCCTAACACTCTCTGCTCACTCCGCTCCCACCCTCACTCTCTCTGCCCACTCCGCTCCCACCCTCACTCACTCTGCCCACTCCACTCACACCCTCACTCTCTCTGGCCACTCCACTCCCACCCTGACACTCTCTACTCACTCCATTCCCATCCTCATTCTCTCTGCCCAATCCACTCCCACAATCACTCTCTCTGCCCACTCCACTCCCACCCTCACTCTCTCTGCCCAATCCACTCCCATAATCACTCTCTCTGCTCACTCCACTCCTACCCTCACTCTCTATACCCAAGCCACTCTCACTCTCACGCCCTCTGCCCAACTCCATTCCCACCCTCACTCTCTCTGACTGCTCCACTCCCACCCTCACTCTTTCTGACCACTCCACTCTTACCCTCACTCTCTCTGCCACTCCACTCCCACCCTCACTCTCTCTGACTGCTCCACTCCCACTCTCACTCTCTTTGCCTACTCCATTCCCACCCTCACTCACTCTGCTCATTGAACTCCCACCGTCACTCTCTCTGACCGCTCCATCGCTCACAACCTCACTCTGACCTCTCCACTGCCACCCTCTCTCTGCCACTCCGCTTCCACCCTCAATCCCTCTGCCCACTCCAATCCCACCCTCACTCTCTCTGCTCAATCCACTCCCAACCCTCTCTCACTCTGCCCACTCCGCTCCCACATTCTCTGTGCCCACTCCACTACCACAATCACTCTCACTGCCCAATCCACTCTCACAATAACTCTCACTGCCCACTCCAATCCCACAATCACTCTCTCTGCCCACTCCACTCCCACCCTCACTCTCTCTGCTCATTCCATTCCCACCCTCACTCGCTCTGCCCACTCCACTCCCACAATCAGACTCTCTGCCCACTCCACTCCCATCCTCACTCTCTCTGCCCACTCCACTCCTACCATCACTCTCTATGCCCAATCCACTCTCACTCACACGCCCTCTGCCCAACTCCATTCCCACCCTCACTTTCTCTGACTGCTGCACTCCCACCCTCACTCTTTCTGACCACTCCACTCCCACCCTCACCCTTTCTGCCACTCCACTCCCACCCTCACTCTCTCTGACTGCTCCATTCCCACTCTCACTCTCTTCACCCACTCCATTCCCAACCTCACTCACTCTGCTCACTGAACTCCCACGCTCACTCTCTCTGACCGCTCCACCACTCACAACCTCACACTGACCGCTCCACGGCCACCGTCTCTTTGTCCACTCCACTCCCACCCTCACTCTAACTGACCACTCCACTCCCACCCCCACTCCCTCTGACCACTCCACTCCACTCCAACTCTCACTCTCTCGGCCCACTCCACTCGCACAATTACTCTCCCAGCCCACTCCACTCCCATCCTCACTCTCTCTGCTCACTCCACTCCCACCCTCACACTGCCCACTCCACTGCCACAATCACTCTCTCTGCCCACTCCACTCCCACCCTAACTCCCTCCGCTCACTCCGCTCCCACCCTCACTCTCTCTGCTCACTCCGCTCCCACTCTCACGCTCGCTGCTCACTCCACTCCCACTCTCACTCTGACTGCTCACTCTGCTCCCACCCTCACTCTCTATGCCCACTCCATTCCCACCCTCACACTCTGCACACTCCACTCCCACCCTCACTCTCTCTGCCGACTCCACTCCCACAATCACTCCCTCTGACCACTCCACTCCCACCCTCACTCTCTCTGACTGCTCCGCTCCCACTCTCACGCCCTCTGCCCAACTCCACTCCCACCCTCACTCTCTCTGCCCACTCCACTCCCACCCTCACTCTCTCTGACTGCTCCACTCACACTATCACTCTCTTTGCCAACTCCATTCCCACCCTCACTCACTCTGCTCACTGAACTCCCACCCTCACTCTCTCTCACCGCTCCACCACTCACAACCTCACTCTGACCGCTCCACTGCCACCCTCTCTCTGCCCACTCCACTCCCACCCTCAATCCCTCTGCCCACTCCACTCCCACCCTCACTCTAACTGACCACTCCACTCCCACCCCCACTCCCTCTGACCACTCCACTCCCACCCTCACTCTCTCGGCCCACTCCACTCGCACAATCACTCTCCCTGCCCACTCCACTCCCACCCTCACTCTCTCTGCTCACTCCACTCACAGGCTCACTCTCTCTGCCCACTCCACTCCCACACTCTCTCTCTGCCCACTCCACTCCCACCCTCACACTCTCTGCTCACTCCACTCCCACCCTCACTCTCTCTGCCGACTCCACTCCCACAATCACACTCTCTCACCACTCCACTCCCACCCTCACTCTTTCTTCCCAAATCCACTCCCACTCTCACGCGCTCTGCCCAACTCCACTCCCACCCTCACTCTCCCTGACTGCTCCACTCCCGCCCTCATTCTTTCTGACCATTCCACACCTACCCTCACTCTCTCTGCCCACTCCACTCACACCCTCACACTCAGCTCACTCCACTCCCATCCTCACTTTCTCTGCTCACTCCACTCCCACCCACACTCTGGCTGCTCACTCCACTCCCACAGACACTCTCTCTGCTGACTCCACTCCCACCCTCACTCTCTCTGACTGCTCCACTCCCACAATCACTCTCTCTCACCACGCTACTCCCACCCTCACGCTCTCTGCTGACTCCACTCCCACCCTCACTCTCTCTGACTGCTCCACTCCCACCCTCACTCATTCTGACCACTCCAATCCTACCCTCACTCTCTCTGCCCAACCCAACTCCCACCCTCCCTCTCTCTGACTGCTCCAATCCCACCCTCACTCTTTCTGACCACTCCACACCTACCCTCACTTTCTCTGCCCACTCCACTCCCACCCTCACTCTCATCTCACTCCACTTCCATCCTCACTTTCTCTGCTCACTCCACTCCCACCCTCACTCTCGCTGTTCACTCCGCTCCCACCCTCACTCTCTCTGCCCACTCCACTCCCACAATCACTCTCTCTGCCCACTCCACTCCCACAATCACTTTCCCTGCCCACTCCACGCCCACCCTCACTCTCTCTGCTCACTCCACTCCCACCCTCACTCTCTCTACTCACACCACTCCCACCCTCAATCTCTCTGCCCACTCCACTCCCACAATCAGTATCTCTGCCCATTCCAGTCCCACACTAACTCTCTCTGCTCACTCCACTCCCACAATAACTCTGTCTGCCCACTCCACTCCCACAAACACTCTCTCTGCTCACTTCGCTCCCTCTCTCACTCTCTCTGCTCACTCCACTCCCAGCCTCACACTCTCTGCTCACTCCACTCCCACCCTCACTCTCTCTGCCCACTCCACTCCCACAATCACTCTCTCTGCCCACTCCACTCCCACCCTCACTCTCTCTGCTCCCTCCACTCCCATCCTCACTCTCTCTGCACACCGCTCGCACAATCACTCTCTCTGCCCACTCCACTCCCACCATCACACTCTCTGACTGCTCCACTCCCACCCTCACTCTTTCTGACCACTCCACTCCCACCCTCACTCTCTCTGCCCACTCCGTACCCAACAATCACCTTCTCAGCCCACTCCACTCCCACCCTCACACTCTCTGCTCACTCCACTCCCACCCTCACTCTCTCTGCTCCCTCCACTCCCACCCTCACTCTCTCTGCTCACTCCGCACCCACCCTCACTCTCTCTGCTCACTCCACTCCCACCTCACGCTCCCTGCTCACTCCACTCCCACCCTCAATCTCTCTGCCCAATCCGCTCCCACTCTCACGCCCTCTGCCCAACACCATTCCCACCCTCACTCTCTCTGACTGCTCCACTCCCACCCTCACTCTTTCAGACCACTCCACTCCTACCCTCATTCTCTCTGCCCATTCCACTCCCATCCTCACTCTCTCTGACTGCTCCACTCCCACTCTCACTCTCTTTGCACACTCCATACGCACTCTCACTCTCTGCCCACTCCACTCCCACAATCACTCTCTCTGCCCACTCCACTCCCACCCTCACTCTCTCTGCACCCTCCACTCCCACACTCACTCTCTCTGCTCACACCACTCCCACAATCACTCTCTGCCCACTCCACTCCCACCATCACCCTCTCTGACTGCTCCACACCCACCCTCACTCTTTCTGACCACTCCACTCCAACCCTCACTCTCTCTGCCCACTCCGCACCCACAATCACTCTCTCTGCCCACTCCACTCCCAACCCCACTCTCTCTGCTCCCTCCACTGCCACCCTCAATCTCTCTGCCCAATCCACTCTCACTCTCATGCCCTCTGTCCAACTCCATTCCCAGCCGCACTCTCTCTGACTGCTCCACTCCCACCCTCACTCTCTCTGCCCCATCCACTCCTACCCACACTCTCTCTGCCCACTGCACTCCCATGCTCACTCTCTCTGACTGCTCCACTCCCACTCTTACTCTCTTTGCACACTCCATTCCCAACCTCACTCACTCAGCTCACTCAATACCCACCCTCACTCTCTCTGACTGCTCCACCACTCACAACCTCACTCTGACCGCTCCACTGCCCCCGTCTCTCTGCCCACTCCGCTCCCACCCTCACTCTAACTGACCACTCCACTCCCACCCCCACTCTCTCTGACCACTCCACTCCAACCCTCACATTCTCTGCTCACTCCACTCCCACCCTCACTCTCTCTGCTCACTCCACTCCCACAATCACTCTCTCTGCCCACTCCACTCCCACCCTCACTCTCTCTACCCACTTCAGTCCCACCCTCACTCCCTCTGCTCACTCGCCTCCCACCCACACTCTCTCTGCTCACTCTGCTCCCACACTCTCTCTGCTGACTCCACTCCCACCCTCACTCTCTCTGTCCACTCCACTCCCACACTCACTCTCTCTGCTGACTCGACTCCCACCCTCACTCTCTCTGCTCACTCCGCTCCCACACTCACTCTCTCTGCTCACTCCACTCCCACCCTCACTCTCTCTGCTCACTCCACTCCCACCCTCACTCTCTCTGCCCACTCCACTCCCACCCTCACACTCTCTGCTCACTCCACTCCCACCCTCACTTTCTCTGCCGACTCCACTCCCACAATCACTCTCTCTGACCACTCCACTCCCACCCTCACTCTCTCTGACTGCTCCACTCCCACCCTCACTCTTTCTGACCACTCCACTCCTACCCTCACTCTCTCTGCCGAATCCACTCCCTCTCTCACGCCATCTGCACAACTCCACTCACACCCTCACTCTCTCTGCCACTCCACTCCCACCCGCACCCTCTCTGACTGCTCCACTCCCACTATCACTCTCTTTGCCTACTCCATTCCCACCCTCACTCATTCTGCTCACTGAACGCCCACCCTCACTCTCTCTGACCGCTCCACCACTCACAACCTCACTCTGACCGCTCCACTGCCACCCTCTCTCTGCCCACTCCACTCCCACCCTCAATCCCTCTGCCCACTCCACTCCCACCCTCACTCTAACTGACCACTCCACTCCCACTCCCACTCCCTCTGACCACTCCACTCCAACCCTCACTCTCTCGGCCCACTCCACACGCACAATCACTCTCCCTGCCCACTCCACTCCCACCCTCACTCTCTCTGCCCACTCCACTCCCACAATCACTCTCTCTGCCCACTTCACACCCACCCTCACTCTCTCTGCCGACTCCACTCCCACATTCACAATCTCTCACCACTCCACTGCCACCCTCACTCTTTCTGACCACTGCACTCCTACCCTCAATCTTTCTGACCACGCCACTCCTACCCTCACTCTCTCTGCCCAACTCCACTCCCACCCTCACTCTCTCTGCCCACTCCACTCCCACAATCACTCTCTCTGCCCACTTCACACCCACCCTCACTCTCTCTGCCGACTCCACTCCCACATTCACAATCTCTCACCACTCCACTGCCACCCTCACTCTTTCTGACCACTCCACTCCTACCCTCACTCTTTCTGACCACTCCACTCCTACCCTCAATCTTTCTGCCCAACTCCACTCCCACCCTCACTCTCTCTGACTGCTCCACTCCCACCCTCACTCTTTCTGACCACTCCACACCTACCCTCACTCTCTCTGCCCACTCCACTCCCACAATCATACTCTCTGCCCACTCCACTCCCACCCTCACTCTCTCTGCTCACTCCATTCCCACCCTCACTCTCTCTGCCCACTCCACTCCCACAATCACTCTCTCTGCCCACTCCACTCCCACCCTCACTCTCTCTGCCGACTCCACTCCCACATTCACAATCTCTCACCACTCCACTCCCACCCTCACACTCGCTGCTCACTCCGCTCCCACCCTCACTCTCTCTGCCCACTCCACTCCCACAATCACTCTCTCTGCTCACTCCACTCCCACCCTCACTCTCTCTGCCCACTCCACTCCCACCCTCACTCTCTCTGCACCCTCCACTCCCACACTCACTCTCTCTGCTCACACCACTCCCACAATCACTCTCTGCCCACTCCACTCCCACCATCACCCTCTCTGACTGCTCCACACCCACCCTCACTCTTTCTGACCACTCCACTCCAACCCTCACTCTCTCTGCCCACTCCGCACCCACAATCACTCTCTCTGCCCACTCCACTCCCAACCCCACTCTCTCTGCTCCCTCCACTGCCACCCTCAATCTCTCTGCCCAATCCACTCTCACTCTCACGCCCTCTGTCCAACTCCATTCCCAGCCGCACTCACTCTGACTGCTCCACTCCCACCCTCACTCTCTCTGCCCCATCCACTCCTACCCACACTCTCTCTGCCCACTGCACTCCCATGCTCACTCTCTCTGACTGCTCCACTCCCACTCTTACTCTCTTTGCACACTCCATTCCCAACCTCACTCACTCAGCTCACTCAATACCCACCCTCACTCTCTCTGACTGCTCCACCACTCACAACCTCACTCTGACCGCTCCACTGCCCCCGTCTCTCTGCCCACTCCGCTCCCACCCTCACTCTAACTGACCACTCCACTCCCACCCCCACTCTCTCTGACCACTCCACTCCCACCCTCACATTCTCTGCTCACTCCACTCCCACCCTCACTCTCTCTGCTCACTCCACTCCCACAATCACTCTCTCTGCCCACTCCACTCCCACCCTCACTCTCTCTACCCACTCCAGTCCCACCCTCACTCCCTCTGCTCACTCGCCTCCCACCCACACTCTCTCTGCTCACTCTGCTCCCACACTCTCTCTGCTGACTCCACTCCCACCCTCACTCTCTCTGCTCACTCCGCTCCCACACTCACTCTCTCTGCTCACTCCACTCCCACCCTCACTCTCTCTGCTCACTCCACTCCCACCCTCACTCTCTCTGCCCACTCCACTCCCACCCTCACACTCTCTGCTCACTCCACTCCCACCCTCACTTTCTCTGCCGACTCCACTCCCACAATCACTCTCTCTGACCACTCAACTCCCACCCTCACTCTCTCTGACTGCTCCACTCCCACCCTCACTCTTTCTGACCACTCCACTCCTACCCTCACTCTCTCTGCCGAATCCACTCCCTCTCTCACGCCATCTGCACAACTCCACTCACACCCTCACTCTCTCTGCCACTCCACTCCCACCCGCACCCTCTCTGACTGCTCCACTCCCACTATCACTCTCTTTGCCTACTCCATTCCCACCCTCACTCATTCTGCTCACTGAACGCCCACCCTCACTCTCTCTGACCGCTCCACCACTCACAACCTCACTCTGACCGCTCCACTGCCACCCTCTCTCTGCCCACTCCACTCCCACCCTCAATCCCTCTGCCCACTCCACTCCCACCCTCACTCTAACTGACCACTCCACTCCCACTCCCACTCCCTCTGACCACTCCACTCCAACCCTCACTCTCTCGGCCCACTCCACACGCACAATCACTCTCCCTGCCCACTCCACTCCCACCCTCACTCTCTCTGCCCACTCCACTCCCACAATCACTCTCTCTGCCCACTTCACACCCACCCTCACTCTCTCTGCCGACTCCACTCCCACATTCACAATCTCTCACCACTCCACTGCCACCCTCACTCTTTCTGACCACTGCACTCCTACACTCAATCTTTCTGACCACTCCACTCCTACCCTCACTCTCTCTGCCCAACTCCACTCCCACCCTCACTCTCTCTGCCCACTCCACTCCCACAATCACTCTCTCTGCCCACTTCACACCCACCCTCACTCTCTCTGCCGACTCCACTCCCACATTCACAATCTCTCACCACTCCACTGCCACCCTCACTCTTTCTGACCACTCCACTCCTACCCTCACTCTTTCTGACCACTCCACTCCTATCCTCAATCTTTCTGCCCAACTCCACTCCCACCCTCACTCTCTCTGACTGCTCCACTCCCACCCTCACTCTTTCTGACCACTCCACACCTACCCTCACTCTCTCTGCCCACTCCACTCCCACAATCATACTCTCTGCCCACTCCACTCCCACCCTCACTCTCTCTGCTCACTCCATTCCCACCCTCACTCTCTCTGCCCACTCCACTCCCACAATCACTCTCTCTGCCCACTCCACTCCCACCCTCACTCTCTCTGCCCACTCCACTCCTACTCACACTCCCTCTGCCCACTGCACTCCCATCCTCACTCTCTCTGACTGCTCCACTCCCACTCTTACTCTCTTAGCCCACTCCATTCCCAACCTCACTCACTCAACTCACTGAACTCCCACTCTCACTCTCTCTGACCGCTCCACCACTTACAACCTCACTCTGACCGGTCCACTGCCCCCGTCTCTCTGCCCACTCCACTCCCACCCTCACTCTAACTGACCACTCCACTCCCACCCCCACTCCCTCTGACCACTCCACTCCAACCCTCACACTCTCTGCTCACTCCACTCCCAACCTCACACTCTCTCTGCTCACTCCACTCCCACAAGCACTCTCTCTGCCCACTCCACTCCCACCCTCACTCTCTCTACCCACTCCAGTCCCACCCTCACTCCCTCCGCTCACTCGCCTCCCACCCTCACTCTCTCTGCTCACTCTGCTCCCACACTAACTCTCTCTGCTCACTCCACTCCCACAATCACACTCTCTGTCCACTCCACTCCCACCCTCACTCTCTCTGCCCACTCCACTCCTACCATTACTCTCTATGCCCAATCCACTCTCACTCACACGCCCTCTGCCCAACTCCATTCCCACCCTCACTTTCTCTGACTGCTGCAGTCCCACCCTCACTCTTTCTGACCACTCCACTCCAACCCTCACCCTCTCTCACCACTCCACTCCCACCCTCAATCTCTCTGACTGCTCCACTCCACCCTCACTCTCTCTGCTCACTCCACTCCCACCCTCACTCTCTCTGCCGGCTCCACTCCCACAATCACTCTCTCTCACCACTTCACTCCCACCCTCAAACTCTCTGACTGCTCCACTCCCACCCTCACTCATTCTGACCACTCCACTCCTACCCACACTCTCTCTGCCCAACTCCACTCCCACCCTCTCTCTCTCTGACTGCTCCACTCCCACCCTCACTCTTTCTGACAATTCCACACCTACCCTCACTCTCTCTGCCCACTCCACTCCCACCCTCACTCTCATCTCACTCCACTTCCATCCTCACTTTCTCTGCTCACTCCAATCCCACCCTCACACTCGCTGCTCACTCCGCTCCCACCCTCACTCTCTCTGCCCACTCCACTCCCACAATCACTCTCTCTGCTCACTCCACTCCCACCCTCACTCTCTCTGCCCACTCCACTCCCACCCTCACACTCTCTGCTCACTCCACTCTCACCCTCACTTTCTCTGCCGACTCCATTCCCACAATCACTCTCTCTGACCACTCCACTCCCACCCTCACTCTCTCTGACTGCTCCACTCCCACCCTCACTCTTTCTGACCACTCCACTCCTACCCTCACTCTCTCTGCCGAATCCACTCCCTCTCTCACGCCATCTGCACAACTCCACTCACACCCTCACTCTCTCTGCCACTCCACTCCCACCCGCACCCTCTCTGACTGCTCCACTCCCACTATCACTCTCTCTGCCCACTCCACTCCCACCCTCACTCTCATCTCACTCCACTTCCATCCTCACTTTCTCTGCTCACTCCACTCCCACCCTCACACTCGCTGCTCACTCCGCTCCCACCCTCACTCTCTCTGCCCACTCCACTCCCACAATCACTCTCTCTGCTCACTCCACTCCCACCCTCACTCTCTCTGCCCACTCCACTCCCACCCTCACACTCTCTGCTCACTCCACTCACACCCTCACTTTCTCTGCTGACTCCACTCCCACAATCACTCTCTCTGACCACTCCACTCCCACCCTCACTCTCTCTGACTGCTCGACTCCCACCCTCACTCTTTCTGACCACTCCACTCCTACCCTCACTCTATCTGCCGAATCCACTCCCTCTCTCACGCCATCTGCACAACTCCACTCACACCCTCACTCTCTCTGCCACTCCACTCCCACCCGCACCCTCTCTGACTGCTCCACTCCCACTATCACTCTCTTTGCCTACCCCATTCCAACCCTCACTCATTCTGCTCACTGAACTCCCACCGTCACTCTCTCTGACCGCTCCACCACTCACAACCTCACTCTGACCGCTCCACTGCCACCCTCTCTCTGCCCACTCCACTCCCACCCTCAATCCCTCTGCCCACTCCACCCCCACCCTCACTCTAACTGACCACTCCACTCCCACTCCCTCTGACCACTCCACTCAAACCCTCACTCTCTCGGCCCACTCCACTCGCACAATCACTCTCCCTGCCCACTCCACTCCCACCCTCACTCTCTCTGCCCACTCCACTCCCACAATCACTCTCTCTGCCCACTTCACACCCACCCTCACTCTCTCTGCCGACTCCACTCCCACATTCACAATCTCTCCCCACTCGAATGCCACCCTCACTCTTTCTGACCACTGCACTCCTACCCTCAATCTTTCTGACCACTCCATTCCTACCCTCACTCTCTCTGCCCAACTCCACTCCCACCCTCACTCTCTCTGCCCACTCCACTCCCACAATCACTCTCTCTGCCCACTTCACACCCACCCTCACTCTCTCTGCCGACTCCACTCCCACATTCACAATCTCTCACCACTCCACTGCCACCCTCACTCTTTCTGACCACTCCACTCCTACCCTCACTCTTTCTGACCACTCCACTCCTACCCTCAATCTTTCTGCCCAACTCCACTCCCACCCTCACTCTCTCTGACTGCTCCACTCCCACCCTCACTCTTTCTGACCACTCCACACCTACCCTCACTCTCCCTGCCCACTCCACTCCCACAATCATACTCTCTGCCCACTCCACTCCCACCCTCACTCTCTCTGCTCACTCCATTCCCACCCTCACTCTCTCTGCCCACTCCACTCCCACAATCACTCTCTCTGCCCACTCCACTCCCACCCTCACTCTCTCTGCCCACTCCACTCCTACCCACACTCTCTCTGCCCACTGCACTCCCATCCTCACTCTCTCTGACTGCTCCACTCCCACTCTTACACTCTTTGCCCACTCCATTCCCAACCTTACTCACTCAGCTCACTGAACACCCACCCTCACTCTCTCTGACCGCTCCACCACTCACAACCTCACTCTGACCGCTCCACTGCCCCCGTCTCTCTGCCCACTCCACTCCCACCCTCACTCTAACTGACCACTCCACTCCCACCCCCACTCCCTCTGACCACTCCACTCCAACCCTCACACTCTCTGCTCACTCCACTCCCAACCTCACACCCTCTCTGCTCACTCCACTCCCACAAGCACTCCCTCTGCCCACTCCACTCCCACCCTCACACTCTCTGCTCACTCCACTCCCACCCTCACTTTCTCTGCCGACTCCACTCCCACAATCACTCTCTCTGACCACTCCACTCCCACCCTCACTCTCTCTGACTGCTCCACTCCCACCCTCACTCTTTCTGACCACTCCACTCCTACCCTCACTCTCTCTGCCGAATCCACTCCCTCTCTCACGCCATCTGCACAACTCCACTCACACCCTCACTCTCTCTGCCACTCCACTCCCACCCGCACCCTCTCTGACTGCTCCACTCCCACTATCACTCTCTTTGCCTACTCCATTCCCACCCTCACTCATTCTGCTCACTGAACGCCCACCCTCACTCTCTCTGACCGCTCCACCACTCACAACCTCACTCTGACCGCTCCACTGCCACCCTCTCTCTGCCCACTCCACTCCCACCCTCAATCCCTCTGCCCACTCCACTCCCACCCTCACTCTAACTGACCACTCCACTCCCACTCCCACTCCCTCTGACCACTCCACTCCAACCCTCACTCTCTCGGCCCACTCCACACGCACAATCACTCTCCCTGCCCACTCCACTCCCACCCTCACTCTCTCTGCCCACTCCACTCCCACAATCACTCTCTCTGCCCACTTCACACCCACCCTCACTCTCTCTGCCGACTCCACTCCCACATTCACAATCTCTCACCACTCCACTGCCACCCTCACTCTTTCTGACCACTGCACTCCTACCCTCAATCTTTCTGACCACGCCACTCCTACCCTCACTCTCTCTGCCCAACTCCACTCCCACCCTCACTCTCTCTGCCCACTCCACTCCCACAATCACTCTCTCTGCCCACTTCACACCCACCCTCACTCTCTCTGCCGACTCCACTCCCACATTCACAATCTCTCACCACTCCACTGCCACCCTCACTCTTTCTGACCACTCCACTCCTACCCTCACTCTTTCTGACCACTCCACTCCTACCCTCAATCTTTCTGCCCAACTCCACTCCCACCCTCACTCTCTCTGACTGCTCCACTCCCACCCTCACTCTTTCTGACCACTCCACACCTACCCTCACTCTGCCCACTCCACTCCCACAATCATACTCTCTGCCCACTCCACTCCCACCCTCACTCTCTCTGCTCACTCCATTCCCACCCTCACTCTCTCTGCCCACTCCACTCCCACAATCACTCTCTCTGCCCACTCCACTCCCACCCTCACTCTCTCTGCCGACTCCACTCCCACATTCACAATCTCTCACCACTCCACTCCCACCCTCACACTCGCTGCTCACTCCGCTCCCACCCTCACTCTCTCTGCCCACTCCACTCCCACAATCACTCTCTCTGCTCACTCCACTCCCACCCTCACTCTCTCTGCCCACTCCACTCCCACCCTCACTCTCTCTGCACCCTCCACTCCCACACTCACTCTCTCTGCTCACACCACTCCCACAATCACTCTCTGCCCACTCCACTCCCACCATCACCCTCTCTGACTGCTCCACACCCACCCTCACTCTTTCTGACCACTCCACTCCAACCCTCACTCTCTCTGCCCACTCCGCACCCACAATCACTCTCTCTGCCCACTCCACTCCCAACCCCACTCTCTCTGCTCCCTCCACTGCCACCCTCAATCTCTCTGCCCAATCCACTCTCACTCTCACGCCCTCTGTCCAACTCCATTCCCAGCCGCACTCTCTCTGACTGCTCCACTCCCACCCTCACTCTCTCTGCCCCATCCACTCCTACCCACACTCTCTCTGCCCACTGCACTCCCATGCTCACTCTCTCTGACTGCTCCACTCCCACTCTTACTCTCTTTGCACACTCCATTCCCAACCTCACTCACTCAGCTCACTCAATACCCACCCTCACTCTCTCTGACTGCTCCACCACTCACAACCTCACTCTGACCGCTCCACTGCCCCCGTCTCTCTGCCCACTCCGCTCCCACCCTCACTCTAACTGACCACTCCACTCCCACCCCCACTCTCTCTGACCACTCCACTCCCACCCTCACATTCTCTGCTCACTCCACTCCCACCCTCACTCTCTCTGCTCACTCCACTCCCACAATCACTCTCTCTGCCCACTCCACTCCCACCCTCACTCTCTCTACCCACTCCAGTCCCACCCTCACTCCCTCTGCTCACTCGCCTCCCACCCACACTCTCTCTGCTCACTCTGCTCCCACACTCTCTCTGCTGACTCCACTCCCACCCTCACTCTCTCTGTCCACTCCACTCCCACACTCACTCTCTCTGCTGACTCGACTCCCACCCTCACTCTCTCTGCTCACTCCGCTCCCACACTCACTCTCTCTGCTCACTCCACTCCCACCCTCACTCTCTCTGCTCACTCCACTCCCACCCTCACTCTCTCTGCCCACTCCACTCCCACCCTCACACTCTCTGCTCACTCCACTCCCACCCTCACTTTCTCTGCCGACTCCACTCCCACAATCACTCTCTCTGACCACTCAACTCCCACCCTCACTCTCTCTGACTGCTCCACTCCCACCCTCACTCTTTCTGACCACTCCACTCCTACCCTCACTCTCTCTGCCGAATCCACTCCCTCTCTCACGCCATCTGCACAACTCCACTCACACCCTCACTCTCTCTGCCACTCCACTCCCACCCGCACCCTCTCTGACTGCTCCACTCCCACTATCACTCTCTTTGCCTACTCCATTCCCACCCTCACTCATTCTGCTCACTGAACGCCCACCCTCACTCTCTCTGACCGCTCCACCACTCACAACCTCACTCTGACCGCTCCACTGCCACCCTCTCTCTGCCCACTCCACTCCCACCCTCAATCCCTCTGCCCACTCCACTCCCACCCTCACTCTAACTGACCACTCCACTCCCACTCCCACTCCCTCTGACCACTCCACTCCAACCCTCACTCTCTCGGCCCACTCCACACGCACAATCACTCTCCCTGCCCACTCCACTCCCACCCTCACTCTCTCTGCCCACTCCACTCCCACAATCACTCTCTCTGCCCACTTCACACCCACCCTCACTCTCTCTGCCGACTCCACTCCCACATTCACAATCTCTCACCACTCCACTGCCACCCTCACTCTTTCTGACCACTGCACTCCTACACTCAATCTTTCTGACCACTCCACTCCTACCCTCACTCTCTCTGCCCAACTCCACTCCCACCCTCACTCTCTCTGCCCACTCCACTCCCACAATCACTCTCTCTGCCCACTTCACACCCACCCTCACTCTCTCTGCCGACTCCACTCCCACATTCACAATCTCTCACCACTCCACTGCCACCCTCACTCTTTCTGACCACTCCACTCCTACCCTCACTCTTTCTGACCACTCCACTCCTATCCTCAATCTTTCTGCCCAACTCCACTCCCACCCTCACTCTCTCTGACTGCTCCACTCCCACCCTCACTCTTTCTGACCACTCCACACCTACCCTCACTCTCTCTGCCCACTCCACTCCCACAATCATACTCTCTGCCCACTCCACTCCCACCCTCACTCTCTCTGCTCACTCCATTCCCACCCTCACTCTCTCTGCCCACTCCACTCCCACAATCACTCTCTCTGCCCACTCCACTCCCACCCTCACTCTCTCTGCCCACTCCACTCCTACTCACACTCCCTCTGCCCACTGCACTCCCATCCTCACTCTCTCTGACTGCTCCACTCCCACTCTTACTCTCTTAGCCCACTCCATTCCCAACCTCACTCACTCAACTCACTGAACTCCCACTCTCACTCTCTCTGACCGCTCCACCACTTACAACCTCACTCTGACCGGTCCACTGCCCCCGTCTCTCTGCCCACTCCACTCCCACACTCACTCTAACTGACCACTCCACTCCCACCCCCACTCCCTCTGACCACTCCACTCCAACCCTCACACTCTCTGCTCACTCCACTCCCAACCTCACACTCTCTCTGCTCACTCCACTCCCACAAGCACTCTCTCTGCCCACTCCACTCCCACCCTCACTCTCTCTACCCACTCCAGTCCCACCCTCACTCCCTCCGCTCACTCGCCTCCCACCCTCACTCTCTCTGCTCACTCTGCTCCCACACTAACTCTCTCTGCTCACTCCACTCCCACAATCACACTCTCTGTCCACTCCACTCCCACCCTCACTCTCTCTGCCCACTCCACTCCTACCATCACTCTCTATGCCCAATCCACTCTCACTCACACGCCCTCTGCCCAACTCCATTCCCACCCTCACTTTCTCTGACTGCTGCAGTCCCACCCTCACTCTTTCTGACCACTCCACTCCAACCCTCACCCTCTCTCACCACTCCACTCCCACCCTCAATCTCTCTGACTGCTCCACTCCACCCTCACTCTCTCTGCTCACTCCACTCCCACCCTCACTCTCTCTGCCGGCTCCACTCCCACAATCACTCTCTCTCACCACTTCACTCCCACCCTCAAACTCTCTGACTGCTCCACTCCCACCCTCACTCATTCTGACCACTCCACTCCTACCCACACTCTCTCTGCCCAACTCCACTCCCACCCTCTCTCTCTCTGACTGCTCCACTCCCACCCTCACTCTTTCTGACAATTCCACACCTACCCTCACTCTCTCTGCCCACTCCACTCCCACCCTCACTCTCATCTCACTCCACTTCCATCCTCACTTTCTCTGCTCACTCCAATCCCACCCTCACACTCGCTGCTCACTCCGCTCCCACCCTCACTCTCTCTGCCCACTCCACTCCCACAATCACTCTCTCTGCTCACTCCACTCCCACCCTCACTCTCTCTGCCCACTCCACTCCCACCCTCACACTCTCTGCTCACTCCACTCTCACCCTCACTTTCTCTGCCGACTCCATTCCCACAATCACTCTCTCTGACCACTCCACTCCCACCCTCACTCTCTCTGACTGCTCCACTCCCACCCTCACTCTTTCTGACCACTCCACTCCTACCCTCACTCTCTCTGCCGAATCCACTCCCTCTCTCACGCCATCTGCACAACTCCACTCACACCCTCACTCTCTCTGCCACTCCACTCCCACCCGCACCCTCTCTGACTGCTCCACTACCACTATCACTCTCTCTGCCCACTCCACTCCCACCCTCACTCTCATCTCACTCCACTTCCATCCTCACTTTCTCTGCTCACTCCACTCCCACCCTCACACTCGCTGCTCACTCCGCTCCCACCCTCACTCTCTCTGCCCACTCCACTCCCACAATCACTCTCTCTGCTCACTCCACTCCCACCCTCACTCTCTCTGCCCACTCCACTCCCACCCTCACACTCTCTGCTCACTCCACTCACACCCTCACTTTCTCTGCTGACTCCACTCCCACAATCACTCTCTCTGACCACTCCACTCCCACCCTCACTCTCTCTGACTGCTCGACTCCCACCCTCACTCTTTCTGACCACTCCACTCCTACCCTCACTCTCTCTGCCGAATCCACTCCCTCTCTCACGCCATCTGCACAACTCCACTCACACCCTCACTCTCTCTGCCACTCCACTCCCACCCGCACCCTCTCTGACTGCTCCACTCCCACTATCACTCTCTTTGCCTACCCCATTCCCACCCTCACTCATTCTGCTCACTGAACTCCCACCGTCACTCTCTCTGACCGCTCCACCACTCACAACCTCACTCTGACCGCTCCACTGCCACCCTCTCTCTGCCCACTCCACTCCCACCCTCAATCCCTCTGCCCACTCCACCCCCACCCTCACTCTAACTGACCACTCCACTCCCACTCCCTCTGACCACTCACTCAAACCCTCACTCTCTCGGCCCACTCCACTCGCACAATCACTCTCCCTGCCCACTCCACTCCCACCCTCACTCTCTCTGCCCACTCCACTCCCACAATCACTCTCTCTGCCCACTTCACACCCACCCTCACTCTCTCTGCCGACTCCACTCCCACATTCACAATCTCTCCCCACTCGAATGCCACCCTCACTCTTTCTGACCACTGCACTCCTACCCTCAATCTTTCTGACCACTCCACTCCTACCCTCACTCTCTCTGCCCAACTCCACTCCCACCCTCACTCTCTCTGCCCACTCCACTCCCACAATCACTCTCTCTGCCCACTTCACACCCACCCTCACTCTCTCTGCCGACTCCACTCCCACATTCACAATCTCTCACCACTCCACTGCCACCCTCACTCTTTCTGACCACTCCACTCCTACCCTCACTCTTTCTGACCACTCCACTCCTACCCTCAATCTTTCTGCCCAACTCCACTCCCACCCTCACTCTCTCTGACTGCTCCACTCCCACCCTCACTCTTTCTGACCACTCCACACCTACCCTCACTCTCCCTGCCCACTCCACTCCCACAATCATACTCTCTGCCCACTCCACTCCCACCCTCACTCTCTCTGCTCACTCCATTCCCACCCTCACTCTCTCTGCCCACTCCACTCCCACAATCACTCTCTCTGCCCACTCCACTCCCACCCTCACTCTCTCTGCCCACTCCACTCCTACCCACACTCTCTCTGCCCACTGCACTCCCATCCTCACTCTCTCTGACTGCTCCACTCCCACTCTTACACTCTTTGCCCACTCCATTCCCAACCTTACTCACTCAGCTCACTGAAACACCCACCCTCACTCTCTCTGACCGCTCCACCACTCACAACCTCACTCTGACCGCTCCACTGCCCCCGTCCTCTCTGCCCACTCCACTCCCACCCTCACTCTAACTGACCACTCCACTCCCACCCCCACTCCCTCTGACCACTCCACTCCAACCCTCACACCTCCTCTGCTCACTCCACTCCCAACCTCACACTCTCTCTGCTCACTCCACTCCCACAAGCACTCCCTCTGCCCACTCCACTCCCACCCTCACTCTCTCTACCCACTCCAGTCCCACCCTCACTCCCTCCGCTCACTCGCCTCCCACCCTCACTCTCTCTGCTCACTCTGCTCCCACACTAACTCTCTCTGCTCACTCCACTCCCACAATCACTCTCTCTGTCCACTCCACTCCCACCCTCACTCTCTCTGCCCACTCCACTCCTACCATCACTCTCTATGCCCAATCCACTCTCACTCACACGCCCTCTGCCCAACTCCATTCCCACCCTCACTTTCTCTGACTGCTGCAGTCCCACCCTCACTATTTCTGACCACTCCACTCCCACCGTCACCCTCTCTCATCACTCCACTCCCACCCTCAATCTCTCTGACTGCTCCACTCCACCCTCACTCTCTCTGCTCACTCCACTCCCACCCTCACTCTCTCTGCCGGCTCCACTCCCACAATCACTCTCTCTCACCACTTCACTCTCACCCTCAATCTCTCTGACTGCTCCACTCCACCCTCACTCATTCTGACCACTCCACTCCTACCCTCACTCTCTCTGCCCAACTCCACTCCCACCCTCTCTCTCTCTGACTGCTCCACTCCCACCCTCACTCTTTCTGACCGCTCCCACACCTACCCTCACTCTCTCTGCCCACTCCACTCCCACCCTCACTCTCATCTCACTCCACTTCCATCCTCACTTTCTCTGCTCACTCCACTCCCACCCTCACTCTCGCTGCTCACTCCGCTCCCACCCTCAATCTCTCTGCCCACTCCACTCCCACAATCAAAATCTCTGCTCACTCCACTCCCACCCTCACTTTCTCTGCTCACTACACTCCCACCCTCACTCTCTCTGCCTACTCCACTCCCACAATCACTCTCCCTGCCCACTCCACTCCCACCCTCACTCTCTCTGCTAACTCCACTCCCACCCTCACTCTCTCTGCTCACACCACTCCCACCCTCAATCTCTCTGCCCACTCCACTCCCACAATCAGTCTCTCTGCCCATTCCAGTCCCACACTAACTCTCTCTGCTCACTTTGCTCCCTCCCTCACTCTCTCTGCTCACTCCACTCCCACAATAACTCTCTCTGCCCACTCCACTCCACAAACCTTCTCTCTGCTCACTTCGCTCCCTCTCTCACTCTCTCTGCTCATTCCACTCCCAGCCTCACACTCTCTGCTCACTCCACTCCCACCCTCACTCTCTCTGCCCACTCCACTCGCACCCTCACTCTCTCTGCTCCCTCCACTCCCACCCTCACTCTGATCACACCGCTCGCACAATCACTCTCTCTGCCCACTCCACTCCCACGATCACCCTCTCTGCCCACTCCACTCCCACCCTCACTCTTTCTGACCACTCCACTCCCACCCTCAATCTCTCTGCCCACTCCGCACCCACAATCACCCTCTCTGTCCACTCCACTCCCACCCTCACACTCTCTGCTCACTCCACTCCCACCCTCACTCTCTCTGCTCCCTCCACTCCCACCCTCACTCTCTCTGCTCACTCCGCTCCCACCCCTAACACTCTCTGCTCACCTCCGCTCCCACCCCTCACTCTCTCTGCCCACTCCGCTCCCACCCTCACTCACTCTGCCCCATCCACCACTCACACCCTCACTCTCTCTGGCCACCTCCACTCCCACCCTGACACTCTCTACTCACTCCATTCCCATCCTCATTCTCTCTGCCCAATCCACTCCCACAATCACTCTCTCTGCCCACTCCACTCCCACCCTCACTCTCTCTGCCCAATCCACTCCCATAATCACTCTCTCTGCTCACTCCACTCCTACCCTCACTCTCTATACCCAAGCCACTCTCACTCTCACGCCCTCTGCCCAACTCCATTCCCACCCTCACTCTCTCTGACTGCTCCACTCCCACCCTCACTCTTTCTGACCACTCCACTCTTACCCTCACTCTCTCTGCCACTCCACTCCCACCCTCACTCTCTCTGACTGCTCCACTCCCACTCTCACTCTCTTTGCCTACTCCATTCCCACCCTCACTCACTCTGCTCATTGAACTCCCACCGTCACTCTCTCTGACCGCTCCATCGCTCACAACCTCACTTCTCCACTGCCACCCTCTCTCTGCCACTCCGCTTCCACCCTCAATCCCTCTGCCCACTCCAATCCCACCCTCACTCTCTCTGCTCAATCCACTCCCAACCCTCTCTCACTCTGCCCACTCCGCTCCCACATTCTCTGTGCCCACTCCACTACCACAATCACTCTCACTGCCCAATCCACTCTCACAATAACTCTCACTGCCCACTCCAATCCCACAATCACTCTCTCTGCCCACTCCACTCCCACCCTCACTCTCTCTGCTCATTCCATTCCCACCCTCACTCGCTCTGCCCACTCCACTCCCACAATCAGACTCTCTGCCCACTCCACTCCCATCCTCACTCTCTCTGCCCACTCCACTCCTACCATCACTCTCTATGCCCAATCCACTCTCACTCACACGCCCTCTGCCCAACTCCATTCCCACCCTCACTTTCTCTGACTGCTGCACTCCCACCCTCACTCTTTCTGACCACTCCACTCCCACCCTCACCCTTTCTGCCACTCCACTCCCACCCTCACTCTCTCTGACTGCTCCATTCCCACTCTCACTCTCTTCACCCACTCCATTCCCAACCTCACTCACTCTGCTCACTGAACTCCCACGCTCACTCTCTCTGACCGCTCCACCACTCACAACCTCACACTGACCGCTCCACGGCCACCGTCTCTTTGTCCACTCCACTCCCACCCTCACTCTAACTGACCACTCCACTCCCACCCCCACTCCCTCTGACCACTCCACTCCACTCCAACTCTCACTCTCTCGGCCCACTCCACTCGCACAATTACTCTCCCAGCCCACTCCACTCCCATCCTCACTCTCTCTGCTCACTCCACTCCCACCCTCACACTGCCCACTCCACTGCCACAATCACTCTCTCTGCCCACTCCACTCCCACCCTAACTCCCTCCGCTCACTCCGCTCCCACCCTCACTCTCTCTGCTCACTCCGCTCCCACTCTCACGCTCGCTGCTCACTCCACTCCCACTCTCACTCTGACTGCTCACTCTGCTCCCACCCTCACTCTCTATGCCCACTCCATTCCCACCCTCACACTCTGCACACTCCACTCCCACCCTCACTCTCTCTGCCGACTCCACTCCCACAATCACTCCCTCTGACCACTCCACTCCCACCCTCACTCTCTCTGACTGCTCCGCTCCCACTCTCACGCCCTCTGCCCAACTCCACTCCCACCCTCAATCTCTCTGCCCAATCCGCTCCCACTCTCACGCCCTCTGCCCAACACCATTCCCACCCTCACTCTCTCTGACTGCTCCACTCCCACCCTCACTCTTTCAGACCACTCCACTCCTACCCTCATTCTCTCTGCCCATTCCACTCCCATCCTCACTCTCTCTGACTGCTCCACTCCCACTCTCACTCTCTTTGCACACTCCATACGCACTCTCACTCTCTGCCCACTCCACTCCCACAATCACTCTCTCTGCCCACTCCACTCCCACCCTCACTCTCTCTGCACCCTCCACTCCCACACTCACTCTCTCTGCTCACACCACTCCCACAATCACTCTCTGCCCACTCCACTCCCACCATCACCCTCTCTGACTGCTCCACACCCACCCTCACTCTTTCTGACCACTCCACTCCAACCCTCACTCTCTCTGCCCACTCCGCACCCACAATCACTCTCTCTGCCCACTCCACTCCCAACCCCACTCTCTCTGCTCCCTCCACTGCCACCCTCAATCTCTCTGCCCAATCCACTCTCACTCTCATGCCCTCTGTCCAACTCCATTCCCAGCCGCACTCTCTCTGACTGCTCCACTCCCACCCTCACTCTCTCTGCCCCATCCACTCCTACCCACACTCTCTCTGCCCACTGCACTCCCATGCTCACTCTCTCTGACTGCTCCACTCCCACTCTTACTCTCTTTGCACACTCCATTCCCAACCTCACTCACTCAGCTCACTCAATACCCACCCTCACTCTCTCTGACTGCTCCACCACTCACAACCTCACTCTGACCGCTCCACTGCCCCCGTCTCTCTGCCCACTCCGCTCCCACCCTCACTCTAACTGACCACTCCACTCCCACCCCCACTCTCTCTGACCACTCCACTCCAACCCTCACATTCTCTGCTCACTCCACTCCCACCCTCACTCTCTCTGCTCACTCCACTCCCACAATCACTCTCTCTGCCCACTCCACTCCCACCCTCACTCTCTCTACCCACTCCAGTCCCACCCTCACTCCCTCTGCTCACTCGCCTCCCACCCACACTCTCTCTGCTCACTCTGCTCCCACACTCTCTCTGCTGACTCCACTCCCACCCTCACTCTCTCTGTCCACTCCACTCCCACACTCACTCTCTCTGCTGACTCGACTCCCACCCTCACTCTCTCTGCTCACTCCGCTCCCACACTCACTCTCTCTGCTCACTCCACTCCCACCCTCACTCTCTCTGCTCACTCCACTCCCACCCTCACTCTCTCTGCCCACTCCACTCCCACCCTCACACTCTCTGCTCACTCCACTCCCACCCTCACTTTCTCTGCCGACTCCACTCCCACAATCACTCTCTCTGACCACTCCACTCCCACCCTCACTCTCTCTGACTGCTCCACTCCCACCCTCACTCTTTCTGACCACTCCACTCCTACCCTCACTCTCTCTGCCGAATCCACTCCCTCTCTCACGCCATCTGCACAACTCCACTCACACCCTCACTCTCTCTGCCACTCCACTCCCACCCGCACCCTCTCTGACTGCTCCACTCCCACTATCACTCTCTTTGCCTACTCCATTCCCACCCTCACTCATTCTGCTCACTGAACGCCCACCCTCACTCTCTCTGACCGCTCCACCACTCACAACCTCACTCTGACCGCTCCACTGCCACCCTCTCTCTGCCCACTCCACTCCCACCCTCAATCCCTCTGCCCACTCCACTCCCACCCTCACTCTAACTGACCACTCCACTCCCACCCCCACTCCCTCTGACCACTCCACTCCCACCCTCACTCTCTCGGCCCACTCCACTCGCACAATCACTCTCCCTGCCCACTCCACTCCCACCCTCACTCTCTCTGCTCACTCCACTCACAGGCTCACTCTCTCTGCCCACTCCACTCCCACACTCTCTCTCTGCCCACTCCACTCCCACCCTCACACTCTCTGCTCACTCCACTCCCACCCTCACTCTCTCTGCCGACTCCACTCCCACAATCACACTCTCTCACCACTCCACTCCCACCCTCACTCTTTCTTCCCAAATCCACTCCCACTCTCACGCGCTCTGCCCAACTCCACTCCCACCCTCACTCTCCCTGACTGCTCCACTCCCGCCCTCATTCTTTCTGACCATTCCACACCTACCCTCACTCTCTCTGCCCACTCCACTCACACCCTCACACTCAGCTCACTCCACTCCCATCCTCACTTTCTCTGCTCACTCCACTCCCACCCACACTCTGGCTGCTCACTCCACTCCCACAGACACTCTCTCTGCTGACTCCACTCCCACCCTCACTCTCTCTGACTGCTCCACTCCCACAATCACTCTCTCTCACCACGCCACTCCCACCCTCACGCTCTCTGCTGACTCCACTCCCACCCTCACTCTCTCTGACTGCTCCACTCCCACCCTCACTCATTCTGACCACTCCAATCCTACCCTCACTCTCTCTGCCCAACCCAACTCCCACCCTCCCTCTCTCTGACTGCTCCAATCCCACCCTCACTCTTTCTGACCACTCCACACCTACCCTCACTTTCTCTGCCCACTCCACTCCCACCCTCACTCTCATCTCACTCCACTTCCATCCTCACTTTCTCTGCTCACTCCACTCCCACCCTCACTCTCGCTGTTCACTCCACTCCCACCCTCACTCTCTCTGCCCACTCCACTCCCACAATCACTCTCTCTGCCCACTCCACTCCCACAATCACTTTCCCTGCCCACTCCACGCCCACCCTCACTCTCTCTGCTCACTCCACTCCCACCCTCACTCTCTCTACTCACACCACTCCCACCCTCAATCTCTCTGCCCGCTCCACTCCCACAATCAGTATCTCTGCCCATTCCAGTCCCACACTAACTCTCTCTGCTCACTCCACTCCCACAATAACTCTGTCTGCCCACTCCACTCCCACAAACACTCTCTCTGCTCACTTCGCTCCCTCTCTCACTCTCTCTGCTCACTCCACTCCCAGCCTCACACTCTCTGCTCACTCCACTCCCACCCTCACTCTCTCTGCCCACTCCACTCCCACAATCACTCTCTCTGCCCACTCCACTCCCACCCTCACTCTCTCTGCTCCCTCCACTCCCATCCTCACTCTCTCTGCACACCGCTCGCACAATCACTCTCTCTGCCCACTCCACTCCCACCATCACACTCTCTGACTGCTCCACTCCCACCCTCACTCTTTCTGACCACTCCACTCCCACCCTCACTCTCTCTGCCCACTCCGTACCCAACAATCACCTTCTCAGCCCACTCCACTCCCACCCTCACACTCTCTGCTCACTCCACTCCCACCCTCACTCTCTCTGCTCCCTCCACTCCCACCCTCACTCTCTCTGCTCACTCCGCACCCACCCTCACTCTCTCTGCTCACTCCACTCCCACCTCACGCTCCCTGCTCACTCCACTCCCACCCTCAATCTCTCTGCCCAATCCGCTCCCACTCTCACGCCCTCTGCCCAACACCATTCCCACCCTCACTCTCTCTGACTGCTCCACTCCCACCCTCACTCTTTTAGACCACTCCACTCCTACCCTCATTCTCTCTGCCCATTCCACTCCCATCCTCACTCTCTCTGACTGCTCCACTCCCACTCTCACTCTCTTTGCACACTCCATACGCACTCTCACTCTCTGCCCACTCCACTCCCACAATCACTCTCTCTGCCCACTCCACTCCCACCCTCACTCTCTCTGCACCCTCCACTCCCACACTCACTCTCTCTGCTCACACCACTCCCACAATCACTCTCTGCCCACTCCACTCCCACCATCACCCTCTCTGACTGCTCCACACCCACCCTCACTCTTTCTGACCACTCCACTCCAACCCTCACTCTCTCTGCCCACTCCGCACCCACAATCACTCTCTCTGCCCACTCCACTCCCAACCCCACTCTCTCTGCTCCCTCCACTGCCACCCTCAATCTCTCTGCCCAATCCACTCTCACTCTCATGCCCTCTGTCCAACTCCATTCCCAGCCGCACTCTCTCTGACTGCTCCACTCCCACCCTCACTCTCTCTGCCCCATCCACTCCTACCCACACTCTCTCTGCCCACTGCACTCCCATGCTCACTCTCTCTGACTGCTCCACTCCCACTCTTACTCTCTTTGCACACTCCATTCCCAACCTCACTCACTCAGCTCACTCAATACCCACCCTCACTCTCTCTGACTGCTCCACCACTCACAACCTCACTCTGACCGCTCCACTGCCCCCGTCTCTCTGCCCACTCCGCTCCCACCCTCACTCTAACTGACCACTCCACTCCCACCCCCACTCTCTCTGACCACTCCACTCCAACCCTCACATTCTCTGCTCACTCCACTCCCACCCTCACTCTCTCTGCTCACTCCACTCCCACAATCACTCTCTCTGCCCACTCCACTCCCACCCTCACTCTCTCTACCCACTCCAGTCCCACCCTCACTCCCTCTGCTCACTCGCCTCCCACCCACACTCTCTCTGCTCACTCTGCTCCCACACTCTCTCTGCTGACTCCACTCCCACCCTCACTCTCTCTGTCCACTCCACTCCCACACTCACTCTCTCTGCTGACTCGACTCCCACCCTCACTCTCTCTGCTCACTCCGCTCCCACACTCACTCTCTCTGCTCACTCCACTCCCACCCTCACTCTCTCTGCTCACTCCACTCCCACCCTCACTCTCTCTGCCCACTCCACTCCCACCCTCACACTCTCTGCTCACTCCACTCCCACCCTCACTTTCTCTGCCGACTCCACTCCCACAATCACTCTCTCTGACCACTCCACTCCCACCCTCACTCTCTCTGACTGCTCCACTCCCACCCTCACTCTTTCTGACCACTCCACTCCTACCCTCACTCTCTCTGCCGAATCCACTCCCTCTCTCACGCCATCTGCACAACTCCACTCACACCCTCACTCTCTCTGCCACTCCACTCCCACCCGCACCCTCTCTGACTGCTCCACTCCCACTATCACTCTCTTTGCCTACTCCATTCCCACCCTCACTCATTCTGCTCACTGAACGCCCACCCTCACTCTCTCTGACCGCTCCACCACTCACAACCTCACTCTGACCGCTCCACTGCCACCCTCTCTCTGCCCACTCCACTCCCACCCTCAATCCCTCTGCCCACTCCACTCCCACCCTCACTCTAACTGACCACTCCACTCCCACTCCCACTCCCTCTGACCACTCCACTCCAACCCTCACTCTCTCGGCCCACTCCACACGCACAATCACTCTCCCTGCCCACTCCACTCCCACCCTCACTCTCTCTGCCCACTCCACTCCCACAATCACTCTCTCTGCCCACTTCACACCCACCCTCACTCTCTCTGCCGACTCCACTCCCACATTCACAATCTCTCACCACTCCACTGCCACCCTCACTCTTTCTGACCACTGCACTCCTACCCTCAATCTTTCTGACCACGCCACTCCTACCCTCACTCTCTCTGCCCAACTCCACTCCCACCCTCACTCTCTCTGCCCACTCCACTCCCACAATCACTCTCTCTGCCCACTTCACACCCACCCTCACTCTCTCTGCCGACTCCACTCCCACATTCACAATCTCTCACCACTCCACTGCCACCCTCACTCTTTCTGACCACTCCACTCCTACCCTCACTCTTTCTGACCACTCCACTCCTACCCTCAATCTTTCTGCCCAACTCCACTCCCACCCTCACTCTCTCTGACTGCTCCACTCCCACCCTCACTCTTTCTGACCACTCCACACCTACCCTCACTCTCTCTGCCCACTCCACTCCCACAATCATACTCTCTGCCCACTCCACTCCCACCCTCACTCTCTCTGCTCACTCCATTCCCACCCTCACTCTCTCTGCCCACTCCACTCCCACAATCACTCTCTCTGCCCACTCCACTCCCACCCTCACTCTCTCTGCCGACTCCACTCCCACATTCACAATCTCTCACCACTCCACTCCCACCCTCACACTCGCTGCTCACTCCGCTCCCACCCTCACTCTCTCTGCCCACTCCACTCCCACAATCACTCTCTCTGCTCACTCCACTCCCACCCTCACTCTCTCTGCCCACTCCACTCCCACCCTCACTCTCTCTGCACCCTCCACTCCCACACTCACTCTCTCTGCTCACACCACTCCCACAATCACTCTCTGCCCACTCCACTCCCACCATCACCCTCTCTGACTGCTCCACACCCACCCTCACTCTTTCTGACCACTCCACTCCAACCCTCACTCTCTCTGCCCACTCCGCACCCACAATCACTCTCTCTGCCCACTCCACTCCCAACCCCACTCTCTCTGCTCCCTCCACTGCCACCCTCAATCTCTCTGCCCAATCCACTCTCACTCTCACGCCCTCTGTCCAACTCCATTCCCAGCCGCACTCTCTCTGACTGCTCCACTCCCACCCTCACTCTCTCTGCCCCATCCACTCCTACCCACACTCTCTCTGCCCACTGCACTCCCATGCTCACTCTCTCTGACTGCTCCACTCCCACTCTTACTCTCTTTGCACACTCCATTCCCAACCTCACTCACTCAGCTCACTCAATACCCACCCTCACTCTCTCTGACTGCTCCACCACTCACAACCTCACTCTGACCGCTCCACTGCCCCCGTCTCTCTGCCCACTCCGCTCCCACCCTCACTCTAACTGACCACTCCACTCCCACCCCCACTCTCTCTGACCACTCCACTCCAACCCTCACATTCTCTGCTCACTCCACTCCCACCCTCACTCTCTCTGCTCACTCCACTCCCACAATCACTCTCTCTGCCCACTCCACTCCCACCCTCACTCTCTCTACCCACTCCAGTCCCACCCTCACTCCCTCTGCTCACTCGCCTCCCACCCACACTCTCTCTGCTCACTCTGCTCCCACACTCTCTCTGCTGACTCCACTCCCACCCTCACTCTCTCTGTCCACTCCACTCCCACACTCACTCTCTCTGCTGACTCGACTCCCACCCTCACTCTCTCTGCTCACTCCGCTCCCACACTCACTCTCTCTGCTCACTCCACTCCCACCCTCACTCTCTCTGCTCACTCCACTCCCACCCTCACTCTCTCTGCCCACTCCACTCCCACCCTCACACTCTCTGCTCACTCCACTCCCACCCTCACTTTCTCTGCCGACTCCACTCCCACAATCACTCTCTCTGACCACTCCACTCCCACCCTCACTCTCTCTGACTGCTCCACTCCCACCCTCACTCTTTCTGACCACTCCACTCCTACCCTCACTCTCTCTGCCGAATCCACTCCCTCTCTCACGCCATCTGCACAACTCCACTCACACCCTCACTCTCTCTGCCACTCCACTCCCACCCGCACCCTCTCTGACTGCTCCACTCCCACTATCACTCTCTTTGCCTACTCCATTCCCACCCTCACTCATTCTGCTCACTGAACGCCCACCCTCACTCTCTCTGACCGCTCCACCACTCACAACCTCACTCTGACCGCTCCACTGCCACCCTCTCTCTGCCCACTCCACTCCCACCCTCAATCCCTCTGCCCACTCCACTCCCACCCTCACTCTAACTGACCACTCCACTCCCACTCCCACTCCCTCTGACCACTCCACTCCAACCCTCACTCTCTCGGCCCACTCCACACGCACAATCACTCTCCCTGCCCACTCCACTCCCACCCTCACTCTCTCTGCCCACTCCACTCCCACAATCACTCTCTCTGCCCACTTCACACCCACCCTCACTCTCTCTGCCGACTCCACTCCCACATTCACAATCTCTCACCACTCCACTGCCACCCTCACTCTTTCTGACCACTGCACTCCTACACTCAATCTTTCTGACCACTCCACTCCTACCCTCACTCTCTCTGCCCAACTCCACTCCCACCCTCACTCTCTCTGCCCACTCCACTCCCACAATCACTCTCTCTGCCCACTTCACACCCACCCTCACTCTCTCTGCCGACTCCACTCCCACATTCACAATCTCTCACCACTCCACTGCCACCCTCACTCTTTCTGACCACTCCACTCCTACCCTCACTCTTTCTGACCACTCCATTCCTATCCTCAATCTTTCTGCCCAACTCCACTCCCACCCTCACTCTCTCTGACTGCTCCACTCCCACCCTCACTCTTTCTGACCACTCCACACCTACCCTCACTCTCTCTGCCCACTCCACTCCCACAATCATACTCTCTGCCCACTCCACTCCCACCCTCACTCTCTCTGCTCACTCCATTCCCACCCTCACTCTCTCTGCCCACTCCACTCCCACAATCACTCTCTCTGCCCACTCCACTCCCACCCTCACTCTCTCTGCCCACTCCACTCCTACTCACACTCCCTCTGCCCACTGCACTCCCATCCTCACTCTCTCTGACTGCTCCACTCCCACTCTTACTCTCTTAGCCCACTCCATTCCCAACCTCACTCACTCAACTCACTGAACTCCCACTCTCACTCTCTCTGACCGCTCCACCACTTACAACCTCACTCTGACCGGTCCACTGCCCCCGTCTCTCTGCCCACTCCACTCCCACCCTCACTCTAACTGACCACTCCACTCCCACCCCCACTCCCTCTGACCACTCCACTCCAACCCTCACACTCTCTGCTCACTCCACTCCCAACCTCACACTCTCTCTGCTCACTCCACTCCCACAAGCACTCTCTCTGCCCACTCCACTCCCACCCTCACTCTCTCTACCCACTCCAGTCCCACCCTCACTCCCTCCGCTCACTCGCCTCCCACCCTCACTCTCTCTGCTCACTCTGCTCCCACACTAACTCTCTCTGCTCACTCCACTCCCACAATCACACTCTCTGTCCACTCCACTCCCACCCTCACTCTCTCTGCCCACTCCACTCCTACCATCACTCTCTATGCCCAATCCACTCTCACTCACACGCCCTCTGCCCAACTCCATTCCCACCCTCACTTTCTCTGACTGCTGCAGTCCCACCCTCACTCTTTCTGACCACTCCACTCCAACCCTCACCCTCTCTCACCACTCCACTCCCACCCTCAATCTCTCTGACTGCTCCACTCCACCCTCACTCTCTCTGCTCACTCCACTCCCACCCTCACTCTCTCTGCCGGCTCCACTCCCACAATCACTCTCTCTCACCACTTCACTCCCACCCTCAAACTCTCTGACTGCTCCACTCCCACCCTCACTCATTCTGACCACTCCACTCCTACCCACACTCTCTCTGCCCAACTCCACTCCCACCCTCTCTCTCTCTGACTGCTCCACTCCCACCCTCACTCTTTCTGACAATTCCACACCTACCCTCACTCTCTCTGCCCACTCCACTCCCACCCTCACTCTCATCTCACTCCACTTCCATCCTCACTTTCTCTGCTCACTCCAATCCCACCCTCACACTCGCTGCTCACTCCGCTCCCACCCTCACTCTCTCTGCCCACTCCACTCCCACAATCACTCTCTCTGCTCACTCCACTCCCACCCTCACTCTCTCTGCCCACTCCACTCCCACCCTCACACTCTCTGCTCACTCCACTCTCACCCTCACTTTCTCTGCCGACTCCATTCCCACAATCACTCTCTCTGACCACTCCACTCCCACCCTCACTCTCTCTGACTGCTCCACTCCCACCCTCACTCTTTCTGACCACTCCACTCCTACCCTCACTCTCTCTGCCGAATCCACTCCCTCTCTCATGCCATCTGCACAACTCCACTCACACCCTCACTCTCTCTGCCACTCCACTCCCACCCGCACCCTCTCTGACTGCTCCACTCCCACTATCACTCTCTCTGCCCACTCCACTCCCACCCTCACTCTCATCTCACTCCACTTCCATCCTCACTTTCTCTGCTCACTCCACTCCCACCCTCACACTCGCTGCTCACTCCGCTCCCACCCTCACTCTCTCTGCCCACTCCACTCCCACAATCACTCTCTCTGCTCACTCCACTCCCACCCTCACTCTCTCTGCCCACTCCACTCCCACCCTCACACTCTCTGCTCACTCCACTCACACCCTCACTTTCTCTGCTGACTCCACTCCCACAATCACTCTCTCTGACCACTCCACTCCCACCCTCACTCTCTCTGACTGCTCGACTCCCACCCTCACTCTTTCTGACCACTCCACTCCTACCCTCACTCTCTCTGCCGAATCCACTCCCTCTCTCACGCCATCTGCACAACTCCACTCACACCCTCACTCTCTCTGCCACTCCACTCCCATCCGCACCCTCTCTGACTGCTCCACTCCCACTGTCACTCTCTTTGCCTACCCCATTCCCACCCTCACTCATTCTGCTCACTGAACTCCCACCGTCACTCTCTCTGACCGCTCCACCACTCACAACCTCACTCTGACCGCTCCACTGCCACCCTCTCTCTGCCCACTCCACTCCCACCCTCAATCCCTCTGCCCACTCCACCCCCACCCTCACTCTAACTGACCACTCCACTCCCACTCCCACTCCCTCTGACCACTCCACTCAAACCCTCACTCTCTCGGCCCACTCCACTCGCACAATCACTCTCCCTGCCCACTCCACTCCCACCCTCACTCTCTCTGCCCACTCCACTCCCACAATCACTCTCTCTGCCCACTTCACACCCACCCTCACTCTCTCTGCCGACTCCACTCCCACATTCACAATCTCTCCCCACTCGAATGCCACCCTCACTCTTTCTGACCACTGCACTCCTACCCTCAATCTTTCTGACCACGCCACTCCTACCCTCACTCTCTCTGCCCAACTCCACTCCCACCCTCACTCTCTCTGCCCACTCCACTCCCACAATCACTCTCTCTGCCCACTTCACACCCACCCTCACTCTCTCTGCCGACTCCACTCCCACATTCACAATCTCTCACCACTCCACTGCCACCCTCACTCTTTCTGACCACTCCACTCCTACCCTCACTCTTTCTGACCACTCCACTCCTACCCTCAATCTTTCTGCCCAACTCCACTCCCACCCTCACTCTCTCTGACTGCTCCACTCCCACCCTCACTCTCCCTGCCCACTCCACTCCCACAATCATACTCTCTGCCCACTCCACTCCCACCCTCACTCTCTCTGCTCACTCCATTCCCACCCTCACTCTCTCTGCCCACTCCACTCCCACAATCACTCTCTCTGCCCACTCCACTCCCACCCTCACTCTCTCTGCCCACTCCACTCCTACCCACACTCTCTCTGCCCACTGCACTCCCATCCTCACTCTCTCTGACTGCTCCACTCCCACTCTTACACTCTTTGCCCACTCCATTCCCAACCTTACTCACTCAGCTCACTGAACACCCACCCTCACTCTCTCTGACCGCTCCACCACTCACAACCTCACTCTGACCGCTCCACTGCCCCCGTCTCTCTGCCCACTCCACTCCCACCCTCACTCTAACTGACCACTCCACTCCCACCCCCACTCCCTCTGACCACTCCACTCCAACCCTCACACTCTCTGCTCACTCCACTCCCAACCTCACACTCTCTCTGCTCACTCCACTCCCACAAGCACTCTCTCTGCCCACTCCACTCCCACCCTCACTCTCTCTACCCACTCCAGTCCCACCCTCACTCCCTCCGCTCACTCGCCTCCCACCCTCACTCTCTCTGCTCACTCTGCTCCCACACTAACTCTCTCTGCTCACTCCACTCCCACAATCACTCTCTCTGTCCACTCCACTCCCACCCTCACTCTCTCTGCCCACTCCACTCCTACCATCACTCTCTATGCCCAATCCACTCTCACTCACACGCCCTCTGCCCAACTCCATTCCCACCCTCACTTTCTCTGACTGCTGCAGTCCCACCCTCACTATTTCTGACCACTCCACTCCCACCGTCACCCTCTCTCATCACTCCACTCCCACCCTCAATCTCTCTGACTGCTCCACTCCACCCTCACTCTCTCTGCTCACTCCACTCCCACCCTCACTCTCTCTGCCGGCTCCACTCCCACAATCACTCTCTCTCACCACTTCACTCCCACCCTCAATCTCTCTGACTGCTCCACTCCCACCCTCACTCATTCTGACCACTCCACTCCTACCCTCACTCTCTCTGCCCAACTCCACTCCCACCCTCTCTCTCTCTGACTGCTCCACTCCCACCCTCACTCTTTCTGACCGCTCCACACCTACCCTCACTCTCTCTGCCCACTCCACTCCCACCCTCACTCTCATCTCACTCCACTTCCATCCTCACTTTCTCTGCTCACTCCACTCCCACCCTCACTCTCGCTGCTCACTCCGCTCCCACCCTCAATCTCTCTGCCCACTCCACTCCCACAATCAAAATCTCTGCTCACTCCACTCCCACCCTCACTTTCTCTGCTCACTACACTCCCACCCTCACTCTCTCTGCCTACTCCACTCCCACAATCACTCTCCCTGCCCACTCCACTCCCACCCTCACTCTCTCTGCTAACTCCACTCCCACCCTCACTCTCTCTGCTCACACCACTCCCACCCTCAATCTCTCTGCCCACTCCACTCCCACAATCAGTCTCTCTGCCCATTCCAGTCCCACACTAACTCTCTCTGCTCACTTTGCTCCCTCCTTCACTCTCTCTGCTCACTCCACTCCCACAATAACTCTCTCTGCCCACTCCACTCCCACAAACCTTCTCTCTGCTCACTTCGCTCCCTCTCTCACTCTCTCTGCTCATTCCACTCCCAGCCTCACACTCTCTGCTCACTCCACTCCCACCCTCACTCTCTCTGCCCACTCCACTCGCACCCTCACTCTCTCTGCTCCCTCCACTCCCACCCTCACTCTGATCACACCGCTCGCACAATCACTCTCTCTGCCCACTCCACTCCCACGATCACCCTCTCTGCCCACTCCACTCCCACCCTCACTCTTTCTGACCACTCCACTCCCACCCTCAATCTCTCTGCCCACTCCGCACCCACAATCACCCTCTCTGTCCACTCCACTCCCACCCTCACACTCTCTGCTCACTCCACTCCCACCCTCACTCTCTCTGCTCCCTCCACTCCCACCCTCACTCTCTCTGCTCACTCCGAACCCACACTCACTCTCTCTGCTCACTCCACTCCCACCTCACGTTCTCTGCTCACTCCACTCCCACCCTCAATCTCTCTGCCCAATCCACTCTCACTCTCACGCCCTCTGCCCAACTCCATTCACATCCTCACTCTCTCTGACTGCTCCACTCCCACCCTCACTCTTTCAGACCACTACACTCCTACCCACATTCTCTCTGCCCACTCCACTCCCATCCTCACTCTCTCTGACTGCTCCACTCCCACTCTCACTCTCTTTGCACACTCCATACGCACCCTCACTCTCTCTGCTCACTCCACTCCCACCCTCACTCTCTCTGCCCACTCCACTCCCACAATCACTCTCTCTACCCACTCCACTCCCACCCTCACTCTCTCTGCTCACTCCACTCCCACCCTCACTCTCTCTGCCCACTCCACTCCCACCCTCAGTCTCTCTGCCCACTCCACTCCCACAATCACTCTCTCTACCCACTCCACTCCCACGCTCACTCTCTCTGCTCACTCCACTCCCATCCTCACTCTCTGCCCACTCCACTCCCACAATCCCTCTCTCTGCCCACTCCACTCCCACCATCACCCTCTCTGACTGCTCCACTCCAACCCTCACTCTCTCTGCTCACTCCACTCCCACAATCACTCTCTCTGCCCACTCCACTCCCACCCTCACTCTCTCTACCCACTCCAGTCCCACCCTCACTCCCTCCGCTCACTCTCCTCCCACCCTCACTCTCTCTGCTCACTCCGCTCCCACACTCACTCTCTCTGCTCACTCCGCTCCCACCCTCACTCTCTCTGCTCACTGCACTCCCAACCTCACGCTCGCTGCTCACTCCACACCCACTCTCACTCTCTCTGTTCACTCCGCTCCCACCCTCACTCTCTCTGCACCCTCCACTCCCACACTCACTCTCTCTGCCCACTCCACTCCCACAATCACTCTCTCTACCCACTCCACTCCCACCCTCACTCTCTCTGCTCACTCCACTCCCACCCTCACTCTCTGCCCACTCCACTCCCACAATCCCTCTCTCTGCCCATTCCACTCCCACCCTCACTCTCTCTGCACCCTCCACTCCCACACTCACTCTCTCTGCTCACAGCACTCCCACAATCACTCTCTCTGCCCACTCCACTCCCACCATCACCCTCTCTGACTGCTCCACTCCCACCCTCACTCTCTCTGCTCACTCCACTCCCACAATCACTCTCTCTGCCCACTCCACTCCCACCCTCACAATCTCTACCCACTCCAGTCCCACCCTCACTCCCTCCGCTCACTCGCCTCCCACCCTCACTCTCTCTGCTCAGTCCGCTCCCACACTCACTCTCTCTGCTGACTCTGCTCCCACCCTAACTCTCTCTGCTCACTCCACTCCCACCCTCACTCTCTCTGCCCACTCCACTCCCACCCTCACACTCTCTGCTCACTCCACTCCCACCCTAACCTTCTCTGCCCACTCCGCTTCCACAATCACTCTCTCTACCCACTCCACTCCCACCCTCACTCTCTCTGCTCACTCCACTCCCACCCTCACTCTCTCTGCCCACTCCACTCCCACCCTCACTCTCTGCCCACTCCACTCCCACAATCCCTCTCTCTGCCCACTCCACTCCCACCCTCACTCTCTCTGCATCCTCCACTCCCACACTCACTCTCTCTGCTCACTCCACTCCCACAATCACTCTCTCTGCCCACTCCACTACCACCATCACCCTCTCTGACTGCTCCACTCCCACCCTCACTCTCTCTGCTCACTCCACTCCCACAATCACTCTCTCTGCCCACTCCACTCCCACCCTCACTCTCTCTACCCACTCCAGTCCCACCCTCACTCCCTCCGCTCACTCGCCTCCCACCCTCACTCTCTCTGCTCACTCCGCTCCCACACTCACTCTCTCTGCTCACTCCACTCCCACCCTCACTCTCTCTGTCCACTCGTCTCCCACACTCACTCTCTCTGCTGACTCCGCTCCCACCCTAACTCTCTCTACCCACTCCAGTCCCACCCTCACTCCCTCCGCTCACTCGCCTCCCACCCTCACTTTCTCTGACTGCTGCACTCCCACCCTCACTCTTTCTGACCACTCCACTCCCACCCTCACTCTCTCTGACTGCTCCAATCCCACTCTCACTCTCTTCGCCCACTTTATTCCCAACCTCACTCACTCTGCTCACTGAACTCCCACCCTCACTCTCTCTGACCGCTCCAACACTCACAACCTCACACTGACCTCTCCACTGCCACCGTCTCTCTGTCCACTCCACTCCCACCCTCACTCTAACTGACCACTCCACTCCCACCCCCACTCCCTCTGACCACTCCACTCCACTCCAACTCTCACTCTCTCTGCCCACTCCACTCGCACAATTACTCTCCCTGCCCACTCCACTCCCATCCTCACTCTCTCTGCTCACTCCACTCCCACCCTCACTCTCTCTGCCCACTCCACTGCCACAATCAATCTCTCTGCCCACTCCACTCCCACCCTCACTCTCTCTGCCCACTCCACTCCCACCCTCACTACCTCCGCTCACTCCGCTCCCACCCTCACTCTCTCTGCTCACTGCACTCCCACCCTCACGCTCGCTGCTCACTCCACACCCACTCTCACTCTCTCTGCTCACTCCGCTCCCACCCTCACTCTCTCTGCACCCTCCACTCCCACACTCACTCTCTCTGCTCACAGCACTCCCACAATCACTCTCTCTGCCCACTCCACTCCCACCATCACCCTCTCTGCCGGCTCCACTCCCACCCTCACTCTCTCTGCTCACTCCACTCCCACAATCACTCTCTCTGCCAAATCCACTCCCACCCTCACACTCTCTACCCACTCCAGTCCCACCCTCACTCCCTCCGCTCACTCGCCTCCCACCCTCACTCTCTCTGCTCACTCCGCTCCGACAGTCACTCTCTCTGCTGACTCCGCTCCCACCCTAACTCTCTCTGCTCACTCCACTCCCACCCTCACTCTCTCTGCCCACTCCACTCCCACCCTCACACTCTCTGCTCACTCCGCTCCCACCCTAACCTTCTCTGCCCACTCCGCTCCCACAATCACTCTCTCTACCCACTCCACTCCCACCCTCAGTCTCTCTGCCCACTCCACTCCCACAATCACTCTCTCTACCCACTCCACTCCCACCCTCACTCTCTCTGCTCACTCCACTCCCACCCTCACTCTCTGCCCACTCCACTCCCACAATCACTCTCTCTGCCCACTTCACTCCCACCATCACCCTCTCTGACTGCTCCACTCCAACCCTCACTCTCTCTGCTCACTCCACTCCCACAATCACTCTCTCTGCCCACTCCACTCCCACCCTCACTCTCTCTATCCACTCCAGTCCCACCCTCACTCCCTCCGCTCACTCTCCTCCCACCCTCACTCTCTCTGCTCACTCCGCTCCCACACTCACTCTCTCTGCTCACTCCACTCCCACCCTCACTCTCTCTGTCCACTCCTCTCCCACACTCACTCTCTCTGCTGACTCCGCTCCCACCCTAACTCTCTCTACCCACTCCAGTCCCACCCTCACTCCCTCCGCTCACTCGCCTCCCACCCTCACTCTCTCTGCTCACCCACTCCCACCCTCACTCTCTCTGACTGCTCCACTCCCACCCTCACTCTCTCTGCATCCTCCACTCCCACACTCACTCTCTCTGCTCACTCCACTCCCACAATCACTCTCTCTGCCCACTCCACTCCCACCATCACCCTCTCTGACTGCTCCACTCCCACCCTCACTCTCTCTGCTCACTCCACTCCCACAATCACTCTCTCTGCCCACTCCACTCCCACCCTCACTCTCTCTACCCACTCCAGTCCCACCCTCACTCCCTCCGCTCACTCGCCTCCCACCCTCACTCTCTCTGCTCACTCCGCTCCCACACTCACTCTCTCTGCTCACTCCACTCCCACCCTCACTCTCTCTGTCCACTCCTCTCCCACACTCACTCTCTCTGCTGACTCCGCTCCCACCCTAACTCTCTCTACCCACTCCAGTCCCACCCTCACTCCCTCCGCTCACTCGCCTCCCACCCTCACTCTCTCTGCTCACTCCACTCCCACCCTCACTCTCTCTGACTGCTCCACTCCCACCCTCACTCTTTCTGACCACTGCACTCCTACCCTCACTCTCTCTGCCGAATCCACTCACTCTCTCATGCCCTCTGCACAACTCCAACACACCCTCACTCTCTCTGACTGCTCCACTCCCACTAACACTCTCTTTGCCCACTCCGTTCCCACCCTCACACACTCTGCTCACTGAACTCCCACCCTCACTCTCTCTGACCGCTCCACCACTCACAACCTCACTCTGACCGCTCCACTGCCACCCTCTCTCTGCCCACTCCACTCCCACCCTCAATCCCTCTGCCCACTCCACTCCCACCCTCACTCTAACTGACCACTCCACTCTCAC
This sequence comes from Isurus oxyrinchus, assembly GCA_026770705.1. Taxonomy (NCBI): domain Eukaryota; kingdom Metazoa; phylum Chordata; class Chondrichthyes; order Lamniformes; family Lamnidae; genus Isurus; species Isurus oxyrinchus. Next base: position 105,895,316 of record JANJGN010000010.1, read on the forward strand.
TCCCACTCCCTCTGACCACTCCACTCCAACCCTCACTCTCTCGGCCCACTCCACTCGCACAATCAGTCTTCCTGCCCACTCCACTCCCACCCTCACTCTCTCTGCTCACTGCACTCACACCCTAACTCTCTCTGCCCACTCCACTCCCACAATCACTCTCTCTGCCCACTTCACACCCACCCTCAATCTCTCTGCCCACTCCACTCGCACCCTCACTCCCTCTGCTCAATCCGCTCCCAAACTTACTCGGTCTGCTCACTCCGCTCCCACCCTCACTCTCTCTGCACACTCCACTCCCACACTCACTCTCTCTGCCCACTCCACTCCCACCCTCACTCTCTCTGCCGACTCCACTCCCACATTCACAATCTCTCACCACTCCACTGCCACCCTCACTCTTTCTGACCACTCCACTCCTACCCTCAAACTTTCTGACCACTCCACTCCTACCCTCACACTCTCTGATTGCTCCACTCCCACCCTCACTCTTTCTGACTGCTCCACACCTACCCTCACTCTCTCTGCCCACTCCACTCCCACAATCACTCTCTCTGCTCACTCCATTCCCACCCTCACTCTCTCTGCCCACTCCACTCCCACAATCACTCTCTCTGCCCACTCCACTCCCACCCTCACTCTCTCTGACTGCTCCAATCCCACTCTCACTCTCTTCGCCCACTTTATTCCCAACCTCACTCAATCTGCTCACTGAACTCCCACCCTCACTCTCTCTGACCGCTCCAACACTCACAACCTCACACTGACCTCTCCACTGCCACCGTCTCTCTGTCCACTCCACTCCCACCCTCACTCTAACTGACCACTCCACTCCCACCCCCCACTCCCTCTGACCACTCCACTCCACTCCAACTCTCACTCTCTCTGCCCACTCCACTCGCACAATTACTCTCCCTGCCCACTCCACTCCCATCCTCACTCTCTCTGCTCACTCCACTCCCACCCTCACTCTCTCTGCCCACTCCACTGCCACAATCAATCTCTCTGCACACTCCACTCCCACCCTCACTCTCTCTGCCCACTCCACTCCCACCCTCACTACCTCCGCTCACTCCGCTCCCACCCTCACTCTCTCTGCTCACTCTGCTCCCACCCTCACGCTCGCTGCTCACTCCACACCCACTCTCACTCTCTCTGCTCACTCCACTCCCACCCTCACTCTCTCTGCACCCTCCACTCCCACACTCACTCTCTCTGCTCACAGCACTCCCACAATCACTCTCTCTGCCCACTCCACTCCCACCATCACCCTCTCTGCCTGCTCCACTCCCACCCTCACTCTCTCTGCTCACTCCACTCCCACAATCACTCTCTCTGCCCACTCCACTCCCACCCTCACACTCTCTACCCACTCCAGTCCCACCCTCACTCCCTCCGCTCACTCGCCTCCCACCCTCACTCTCTCTGCTCACTCCGCTCCGACACTCACTCTCTCTGCTGACTCCGCTCCCACCCTAACTCTCTCTGCTCACTCCACTCCAACCCTCACTCTCTCTGCCCACTCCACTCCCACCCTCACACTCTCTGCTCACTCCACTCCCAACCTAACCTTCTCTGCCCACTCCGCTCCCACAATCACTCTCTCTACCCACTCCACTCCCAACCTCACTCTCTCTGCTCACTCCACTCCCACCCTCACTCTCTCTGCCCACTCCACTCCCACAATCACTCTCTCTGCTCACTCCATTCCCACCCTCACTCTCTCTGCCCACTCCACTCCCACAATCACTCTCTCTGCCCACTCCACTCCCACCCTCACTCTCTCTGACTGCTCCAATCCCACTCTCACTCTCGTCGCCCACTTTATTCCCAACCTCACTCAATCTGCTCACTGAACTCCCACCCTCACTCTCTCTGACCGCTCCAACACTCACAACCTCACACTGACCTCTCCACTGCCACCGTCTCTCTGTCCACTCCACTCCCTCCCTCACTCTAACTGACCACTCCACTCCCACCCCCACTCCCTCTGACCACTCCACTCCACTCCAACTCTCACTCTCTCTGCCCACTCCACTCGCACAATTACTCTCCCTGCCCACTCCACTCCCATCCTCACTCTCTCTGCTCACTCCACTCCCACCCTCACTCTCTCTGCCCACTCCACTGCTACTATCAATCTCCCTGCCCACTCCACTCCCACCCTCACTCTCTCTGCCCACTCCACTCCCACCCTCACTACCTCCGCTCACTCCGCTCCCACCCTCACTCTCTCTGCTCACTCTGCTCCCACCCTCACGCTCGCTGCTCACTCCACACCCACTCTCACTCTCTCTGCTCACTCCGCTCCCACCCTCACTCTCTCTGCACCCTCCACTCCCACACTCACTCTCTCTGCTCACAGCACACCCACAATCACTCTCTCTGCCCACTCCACTCCCACCATCACCCTCTCTGCCTGCTCCACTCCCACCCTCACTCTCTCTGCTCACTCCACTCCCACAATCACTCTCTCTGCCCACTCCACTCCCACCCTCACACTCTCTACCCACTCCAGTCCCACCCTCACTCCCTCCGCTCACTCGCCTCCCACCCTCACTCTCTGTGCTCACTCCGCTCCGACACTCATTCTCTCTGCTGACTCCGCTCCCACCCTAAGTCTCTCTGCTCACTCCACTCCCACCCTCACTCTCTCTGCCCACTCCACTCCCACCCTCACACTCTCTGCTCACTCCACTCCCACCCTAACCTTCTCTGCCCACTCCGCTCCCACAATCACTCTCTCTACCCACTCCACTCCCACCCTCACTCTCTCTGCTCACTCCACTCCCACCCTCACTCTCTCTGCCCACTCCACTCCCACGCTCAGTCTCTCTGCCCACTCCACTCCCACAATCACTCTCTCTACCCACTCCACTCCCACCCTCACTCTCTCTGCTCACTCCACTCCCACCCTCACTCTCTGCCCACTCCACTCCCACAATCCCTCTCTCTGCCCACTCCACTCCCACCATCACCCTCTCTGACTGCTCCACTCCAACCCTCACTCTCTCTGCTCACTCCACTCCCACAATCACTCTCTCTGCCCACTCCACTCCCACCCTCACTCACTCTACCCACTCCAGTCCCACCCTCACTCCCTCCGCTCACTCTCCTCCCACCCTCACTCTCTCTGCTCACTCCGCTCCCACACTCACTCTCTCTGCTCACTCCACTCCCACCCTCACTCTCTCTGTCCACTCCTCTCCCACACTCACTCTCTCTGCTGACTCCGCTCCCACCCTAACTCTCTCTACCCACTCCAGTCCCACCCTCACTCCCTCCGCTCACTCGCCTCCCACCCTCACTCTCTCTGCTCACCCACTCCCACCCTCACTCTCGCTGACTGCTCCACTCCCACCCTCACTCTCTCTCCATCCTCCACTCCCACACTCACTCTCTCTGCTCACTCCACTCCCACAATCACTCTGTCTGCTCACTCCGCTCCCACACTCACTCTCTCTGCTCACTCCACTCCCACCCTCACTCTCTCTGTCCACTCCTCTCCCACACTCACTCTCTCTGCTGACTCCGCTCCCACCCTAACTCTCTCTACCCACTCCAGTCCCACCCTCACTCCCTCCGCTCACTCGCCTCCCACCCTCACTCTCTCTGCTCACTCCACTCCCACCCTCACTCTCTCTGCTCACTCCACTCCCACCCTCACTCTTTCTGACCACTGCACTCCTACCCTCACTCTCTCTGCCGAATCCACTCACTCTCTCACACCCTCTGCACAACTCCAACACACCCTCACTCTCTCTGACTGCTCCACTCCCACTAACACTCTCTTTGCCCACTCCGTTCCCACCCTCACACACTCTGCTCACTGAACTCCCACCCTCACTCTCTCTGACCGCTCCACCACTCACAACCTCACTCTGACCGCTCCACTGCCACCCTCTCTCTGCCCACTCCACTCCCACCCTCAATCCCTCTGCCCACTCCACTCCCACCCTCACTCTAACTGACCACTCCACTCTCACTCCCACTCCCTCTGACCACTCCACTCCAACCCTCACTCTCTCGGCCCACTCCACTCGCACAATCAGTCATCCTGCCCACTCCACTCCCACCCTCACTCTCTCTGCTCACTCCACTCACACCCTCACTCTCTCTGCCCACTCCACTCCCACAATCACTCTCTCTGCCCACTTCACACCCACCCTCAATCTCTCTGCCCACTCCACTCGCACCCTCACTCCCTCTGCTCAATCCGCTCCCAAACTTACTCGGTCTGCTCACTCCGCTCCCACCCTCACTCTCTCTGCACACTCCACTCCCACACTCACTCTCTCTGCCCACTCCACTCCCACAATCACTCTCTCTGCCCACTTCACACCCACCCTCAATCTCTCTGCCCACTCCACTCGCACCCTCACTCCCTCTGCTCAATCCGCTCCCAAACTTACTCGGTCTGCTCACTCCGCTCCCACCCTCACTCTCTCTGCACACTCCACTCCCACACTCACTCTCTCTGCCCACTCCACTCCCACCCTCACTCTCTCTGCCGACTCCACTCCCACATTCACAATCTCTCACCACTCCACTGCCACCCTCACTCTTTCTGACCTCTCCACTCCTACCCTCAATCTTTCTGACCACTCCACTCCTACCCTCACTCTCTCTGACTGCTCCACTCCCACCCTCACTCTTTCTGACTGCTCCACACCTACCCTCACTCTCTCTGCCCACTCCACTCCCACAATCACTCTCTCTGCTCACTCCATTCCCACCCTCACTCTCTCTGCCCACTCCACTCCCACAATCACTCTCTCTGCCCACTCCACTCCCACCCTCACTCTCTCTGCCCACTCCACTCCTACCCACACTCTCTCTGCCCACTGCACTCCCATCCTCACTCTCTCTGACTGCTCCACTCCCACTCTTACTCTCTTTGCCCACTCCATTCCCAACCTCACTCACTCAGCTCACTGAACACCCACCCTCACTCTCTCTGACCGCTCCACCACTCACAACCTCACTCTGACCGCTCGACTGCCCCTGTCTCTCTGCCCACTCCACTCCCACCCTCACTCTAACTGACCACTCCACTCCCACCCCCACTCCCTCTGACCACTCCACTCCAACCCTCACACTCTCTGCTCACTCCACTCCCAACCTCACTCTCTCTGCTCACTCCACTCCAACAATGACTCTCTCTGCCCACTCCACTCCCACCCTCACTCTCTCTACCCACTCCAGTCCCACCCTCACTCTCTCTGCTCACTCCGCTCCCACACTCACTCTCTCTGCTCACTCCACTCCCACCCTCACTCTCTCTGTCCACTCCTCTCCCACACTCACTCTCTCTGCTGACTCCGCTCCCACCCTAACTCTCTCTACCCACTCCAGTCCCACCCTCACTCCCTCTGCTCACTCGCCTCCCACCCTCACTCTCTCTGCTCACCCACTCCCACCCTCACTCTCTCTGACTGCTCCACTCCCACCCTCACTCTCTCTGCATCCTCCACTCCCAAACTCACTCTCTCTGCTCACTCCACTCCCACAATCACTCTCTCTGCCCACTCCACTCCCACCATCACCCTCTCTGACTGCTCCACTCCCACCCTCACTCTCTCTGCTCACTCCACTCCCACAATCACTCTCTCTGCCCACTCCACTCCCACCCTCACTCTCTCTACCCACTCCAGTCCCACCCTCACTCCCTCCGCTCACTCGCCTCCCACCCTCACTCTCTCTGCTCACTCCGCTCCCACACTCACTCTCTCTGCTCACTCCACTCCCACCCTCACTCTCTCTGTCCACTCCTCTCCCACACTCACTCTCTCTGCTGACTCCGCTCCCACCCTCACTCTCTCTACCCACTCCAGTCCCACCCTCACTCCCTCCGCTCACTCGCCTCCCACCCTCACTCTAACTGACCACTCCACTCCCACCCCCACTCCCTCTGACCACTCCACTCCAACCCTCACACTCTCTGCTCAGTCCACTCCCAACCTCACTCTCTCTGCTCACTCCACTCCAACAATGACTCTCTCTGCCCACTCCACTCCCACCCTCACTCTCTCTACCCACTCCAGTCCCACCCTCACTCTCTCTGTCCACTCCACTCCCACCCTCACTCTCTCTGCCCACTCCACTCCTACCATCACTCTCTATGCCCAATCCACTCTCACTCACACGCCCTCTGCCCAACTCCATTCCCACCCTCACATTATCTGACTGCTGCACTCCCACCCTCACTCTTTCTGACCACTCCACTCCCACCCTCACTCTCTCTGACTGCTCCAATCCCACTCTCACTCTCTTCGCCCACTTTAATCCCAACCTCACTCACTCTGCTCACTGAACTGCCACCCTCACTCTCTCTGACCGCTCCACCACTCACAACCTCACACTGACCTCTCCACTGCCACCGTCTCTCTGTCCACTCCACTCCCACCCTCACTCTAACTGACCACTCCACTCCCACCCCCACTCCCTCTGACCACTCCACTCCACTCCAACTCTCACTCTCTCTGCCCACTCCACTCGCACAATTACTCTCCCTGCCCACTCCACTCCCATCCTCACTCTCTCTGCTCACTCCACTCCCACCCTCACTCTCTCTGCCCACTCCACTGCCACAATCAATCTCTCTGCCCACTCCACTCCCACCCTCACTCTCTCTGCCCACTCCACTCCCACCCTCACTACCTCCGCTCACTCCGCTCCCACCCTCACTCTCTCTGCTCACTCCGCTCCCACCCTCACGCTCGCTGCTCACTCCACACCCACCCTCACTCTCTCTAACTGCTCCACTCCCACTCTCACGCCCTCTGCCCAACTCCACTCCCACCCTCACTCTCTCTGCCACTCCACTTCCACCCTCACTCTCTCTGACTGCTCCACACCCACCCTCACTCTTTCTGACCACTCCAGTCCAAACCTCACTCTCTCTGCCCACTCCGCACCCACAATCACTCTCTCTGCCCACTCCACTCCCACCCTCACTCTCTCTGCTCACTCCACTCCCACCCCCACTCTCTCTGCTCCCTCCACTGCCACCCTCAAACTCTCTGCCCAATCCACTCTCACTCTCACGCCCCCTGTCCAACTCCATTCCCACCCTCACACTCTCTGCTCACTCCACTCCCACCCTCACTTTCTCTGCCGACTCCACTCCCACAATCACTCTCTCTGACCACTCCACTCCCACCCTCACTCTTTCTGACCGCTCCACTCCTACCCTCACTCTCTCTGCCGAATCCACTCCCTCTCTCACGCCCTCTGCACAACTCCACTCCCATCCTCACTCTCTCTGCCGACTCCACTCCCACATTCACAATCTCTCACCACTCCACTGCCACCCTCACTCTTTCTGACCACTCCACTCCTACCCTCAATCTTTCTGACCACTCCACTCCTACCCTCACTCTCTCTGACTGCTCCACTCCCACCCTCACTCTTTCTGACCACTCCACACCTACCCTCACTCTCTCTGCCCACTCCACTCCCACAATCACTCTCTCTGCTCACTCCATTCCCACCCTCACTCTCTCTGCCCACTCCACTCCCACAATCACTCTCTCTGCCCACTCCACTCCCACCCTCACTCTCTCTGCCCACTCCACTCCTACCCACACTCTCTCTGCCCACTGCACTCCCATCCTCACTCTCTCTGACTGCTCCACTCCCACTCTTATTCTCTTTGCCCACTCCATTCCCAACTCACTCAGCTCACTGAACACCCACCCTCACTCTCTCTGACCGCTCCACCACTCACAACCTCACTCTGACCGCTCGACTGCCCCTGACTCTCTGCCCACTCCACTCCCACCCTCACTCTAACTGACCACTCCACTCCCACCCCCACTCCCTCTGACCACTCCACTCCAACCCTCACACTCTCTGCTCACTCCACTCCCACCCTCACTCTCTCTGCTCACTCCACTCCAACAATGACTCTCTCTGCCCACTTCACTCCCACCCTCACTCTCTCTACCCACTCCAGTCCCACCCTCACTCTCTCTGCTCACTCCGCTCCCACACTCACTCTCTCTGCTCTCTCCACTCCCACCCTCACTCTCTCTGTCCTCTCCACTCCCACCCTCACTCTCTCTGCCCACTCCACTCCTACCATCACTCTCTATGCCCAATCCACTCTCACTCACACGCCCTCTGCCCAACTCCATTCCCACCCTCACTTTCTCTGACTGCTGCAGTCCCACCCTCACTCTTTCTGACCACTCCACTCCCACCCTCACTCTCTCTGACTGCTCCACTCCCACTCTCACTCTCTTCGCCCACTTTAATCCCAACCTCACTCACTCTGCTCACTGAACTCCCACCCTCACTCTCTCTGACCGCTCCACCACTCACAACCTCACACTGACCTCTCCACTGCCACCGTCTCTCTGTCCACTCCACTCCCACCCTCACTCTAACTGACCACTCCACTCCCACCCCCACTCCCTCTGACCACTCCACTCCACTCCAACACTCACTCTCTCTGCCCACTCCACTCACACAATTACTCTCCCTGCCCACTCCACTCCCATCCTCACTCTCTCTGCTCACTCCACTCTCACCCTCACTCTCTCTGCCCACTCCACTGCCACAATCAATCTCTCTGCCCACTCCACTCCCACCCTCACTCTCTCTGCCCACTCCAATCCCACCCTCACTACCTCCGCTCACTCCGCTCCCACCCTCACTCTCTCTGCTCACTCCGCTCCCACCCTCACGCTCGCTGCTCACTCCACACCCACTCTCACACTCTCTGCTCACTCCGCTCCCACCCCTACACTCTCTGCTCACTCCACTCCCACCCTCACTCTCTCTGACTGCTCCACTCCCACTCTCACGCCCTCTGCCCAACTCCACTCCCACCCTCACTCTCTCTGCCCACTCCGCACCCACAATCACTCTCTCTGCCCACTCCACTCCCACCCTCACTCTCTCTGCTCACTCCACTCCCACCCCCACTCTCTCTGCTCCCTCCACTGCCACCCTCAAACTTTCTGCCCAATCCACTCTCACTCTCACGCCCCCTGTCCAACTCCATTCCCACCCTCACACTCTCTGCTCACTCCACTCCCACCCTCACTTTCTCTGCCGACTCCACTCCCACAATCACTCTCTCTGACCACTCCACTCCCACCCTCACTCTTTCTGACCGCTCCACTCCTACCCTCACTCTCTCTGCCGAATCCACTCCCTTTCTCACGCCCTCTGCACAACTCCACTCCCACCCTCACTCTCTCTGCCACTCCACTCCCACCCTCACCCTCTCTGACTGCTCCACTCCCACTATCACTCTCTTTGCCCACTCCATTCGCACCCTCACTCACTCAGCTCACTGAACTCCCACCCTCACTCTCTTTGACCGCTCCACCACTAACAACCTCCATCTGACCGCTCCACTGCCACCCTCTCTCTGCCCACTCCACTCCCACCCTCAATCCCTCTGCCCGCTCCACTCCCACCCTCACACCCTCTGCTCACTCCGCTCCCACACTTACTCGGTCTGCTCACTCCGCTCCCACCCTCACTCTCTCTGCACACTCCACTCCCACACTCACTCTCTCTGCCCACTCCGCTCCCACCCTCACTCTCTCTGCACACTCCACTCCCACACTCACTCTCTCTGCTCACTCCACTCCCACCCTCACTCTCTCTGCCGACTCCACTCCCACATTCACAATCTCTCACCACTCCACTGCCACCCTCACACTTTCTGACCACTCCACTCCTACCCTCAATCTTTCTGACCACTCCACTCCTACCCTCAATCTCTCTGCCCAATCGACTCGCACTCTCACGCGCTCTGCCCAACTCCACTCCCACCCTCACTCTCTCTGACCGCTCCACCACTCACAACCTCACTCGGACCGCTCCACTGCCCCCGTTTCTCTGCCCACTCCACTCCCACCCTCACTCTAACTGACGACTCCACTCCCACCCCCACTCCCTCTGACCACTCCACTCCAACCCTCACACTCTCTGCTCACTCCACTCCGACCCTCACTCTCTCAGCTCACTCCACTCCCAAAATCACTCTCTCTGCCCACTCCACTCCCACCCTCACTCTCTCTACCCACTCCAGTCCCACCCTCACTCCCTCCGCTCACTCGCCTCCCACCCTCACTCTCTCTGCTGACTCCGCTCCCACCCTAACTCTCTCTGCTCACTCCACTCCCACCCTCACTCTCTCTGCCTACTCCACTCCCACCCTCACACTCTCTGCTCACTCCACTCCCACCCTAAACTTCTCTGCCCACTCCGCTCCCACAATCACTCTCTCTACCCACTCCTCTCCCACCCTCACTCTCTCTGCTCACTCCACTCCCAACCTCACTCTCTCTGCCCACTCCACTCCCACCCTCAGTCTCTCTGCCCACTCCACTCCCACAATCACTCTCTCTACCCACTCCACTCCCACCCTCACTCTCTCTGCTCACTCCACTCCCACCCTCACTCTCTGCCCACTCCACTCCCACAATCCCTCTCTCTGCCCACTCCATTCCCACCCTCACTCTCTCTGCATCCTCCACTCCCACACTCACTCTCTCTGCTCACTCCACTCCCACAATCACTCTCTCTGCCCACTCCACTCCCACCATCACCCTCTCTGACTGCTCCACTCCCACCCTCACTCTCTCTGCTCACTCCACTCCCACAATCACTCTCTCTGCCCACTCCACTCCCACCCTCAATCTCTCTACCCACTCCAGTCCCACCCTCACTCCCTCCGCTCACTCGACTCCCACCCTCACTCTCTCTGCTCACTCCGCTCCCACACTCACCCTCTCTGCTCACTCCACTCCCACCCTCACTCTCTCTGTCCACTCCTCTCCCACACTCACTCTCTCTGCTGACTCCGCTCCCACCCTAACTCTCTCTACCCACTCCAGTCCCGCCCTCACTCCCTCCGCTCACTCCACTCCCACCCTCACACTCTCTGCTCACTCCACTCCCACCCTCACTCTCTCTGATTGCTCCACTCCCACCCTCACTCTTTCTGACCACTGCACTCCTACCCTCACTCTCTCTGCCGAATCCACTCACTCTCTCACGCCCTCTGCACAACTCCAACACACCCTCACTCTCTCTGCCACTCCACTCCCACCCTCACCCTCTCTGACTGCTCCACTCCCACTAACACTCTCTTTGCCCACTCCGTTCCCACCCTCACTCACTCTGCTCACTGAACTCCCACCCTCACTCTCTCTGACCGCTCCACCACTCACAACCTCACTCTGACCGCTTCACTTCCACCCTCTCTCTGCCCACTCCACTCCCACCCTCAATCCCTCTGCTCACTCCACTCCCACCCTCACTCTAACTGACCACTCCACTCTCACTCCCACTCCCTCTGACCACTCCACTCCCACCCTCACTCTCTCGGCCCACTCCACTCGCACAATCAGTCTTCCTGCCCACTCCACTCCCACCCTCACTCTCTCTGCTCACTGCACTCACACCCTAACTCTCTCTGCCCACTCCACTCCCACAATCACTCTCTCTGCCCATTTCACACCCACCCTCAATCTCTCTGCCCACTCCACTCCCACCCTCACTCCCTCTGCTCAATCCGCTCCCAAACTTACTCGGTCTGCTCACTCCGCTCCCACCCTCACTCTCTCTGCACACTCCACTCCCACACTCACTCTCTCTGCCCCCTCCACTCCCACCCTCACTCTCTCTGCCGACTCCACTCCCACATTCACAATCTCTCACCACTCCACTGCCACCCTCACTCTTTCTGACCACTCCACGCCTACCCTCAATCTTTCTGACCACTCCACTCCTACCCTCACTCTCTCTGACTGCTCCACTCCCACCCTCACTCTTTCTGACCACTCCTCACCTACCCTCACTCTCTCTGCCCACTCCACTCCCACAATCACTCTCTCTGCTCACTCCATTCCCACCCTCACTCTCTCTGCCCACTCCACTCCCACAATCACTCTCTCTGCCCACTCCACTCACACCCTCACTCTCTCTGCCCACTCCACTCCTACCCACACTCTCTCTGCCCACTGCACTCCCATCCTCACTCTCTCTGACTGCTCCACTCCCACTCTTACTCTCATTGCCCACTCCATTCCCAACCTCACTCACTCAGCTCACTGAACACCCACCCTCACTCTCTCTGACCGCTCCACCACTCACAACCTCACTCTGACCGCTCCACTGCCCCCGTCTCTCTGCCCACTCCACTCCCACCCTCACTCTAACTGACCACTCCAATCCCACCCCCACTCCCTCTGACCACTCCACTCCAACCCTCACACTCTCTGCTCACTCCACTCCCACCCTCACTCTCTCTGCTCACTCCACTCCAACAATGACTCTCTCTGCCCACTCCACTCCCACCCTCACTCTCTCTACCCACTCCAGTCCCACCCTCACTCTCTCTGCTCACTCCGCTCCCACACTCACTCTCTCTGCTCACTCCACTCCCACCCTCACTCTCTCTGTCCACTCCTCTCCCACCCTCACTCTCTCTGCCCACTCCACTCCTACCATCACTCTCTATGCCCAATCCACTCTCACTCACACGCCCTCTGCCCAACTCCATTTCCACCCTCACTTTCTCTGACTGCTGCAGTCCCACCCTCACTCTTTCTGACCACTCCACTCCCACCCTCACTCTCTCTGACTGCTCCACTCCCACTCTCACTCTCTTCGCCCACTTAATTCCCAACCTCACTCACTCTGCTCACTGAACTCCCACCCTCACTCTCTCTGACCGCTCCACCACTCACAACCTCACACTGACATCTCCACTGCCACCGTCTCTCTGTCCACTCCACTCCCACCCTCACTCTAACTGACCACTCCACTCCCACCCCCACTCCCTCTGACCACTCCACTCCACTCCAACTCTCACTCTCTCTGCCCACTCCACTCGCACAATTACTCTCCCTGCCCACTCCACTCCCATCCTCACTAGCTCTGCTCACTCCACTCCCACCCTCACTCTCTCTGCCCACTCCACGGCCACAATCAATCTCTCTGCCCACTCCACTCCCACCCGCACTCTCTCTGCCCACTCCACTCCCACCCTCACTACCTCCACTCACTCCACTCCCACCCTCACTCTCTCTGCTCACTCCGCTCCCACCCTCACTCTCTCTGCTCACTCCACTCCCACCCTCACTCTCTCTGCCCACTCCACTGCCACAATCAATCTCTCTGCCCACTCCACTCCCACCCTCACTCTCTCTGCCCACTCCACTCCCACCCTCACTCTCTCTGCACACTCCACTCCCACACTGACTCTCTCTGCCCACTCCACTCCCACCCTCACTCTCTCTGCCGACTCCACTCCCACATTCACAATCTCTCACCACTCCACTGCCACCCTCACTCTTTCTGACCACTCCACGCCTACCCTCAATCTTTCTGACCACTCCACTCCTACCCTCACTCTGTCTGACTGCTCCACTCCCACCCTCACTCTTTCTGACCACTCCTCACCTACCCTCACTCTCTCTGCCCACTCCACTCCCACAATCACTCTCTCTGCTCACTCCATTCCCATTCTCACTCTCTCTGCCCACTCCACTCCCACAATCACTCTCTCTGCCCACTCCACTCCCACCCTCACTCTCTCTGCCCACTCCACTCCTACCCACACTCTCTCTGCCCACTGCACTCCCATCCTCACTCTCTCTGACTGCTCCACTCCCACTCTTACTCTCTTTGCCCACTCCATTCCCAACGTCACTCACTCAGCTCACTGAACACCCACCCTCACTCTCTCTGACCGCTCCACCACTCACAACCTCACTCTGACCGCTCCACTGCCCCCGTCTCTCTGCCCACTCCACTCCCACCCTCACTCTAACTGACCACTCCACTCCCACCCCCACTCCCTCTGACCACTCCACTCCAAACCTCACACTCTCTGCTCACTCCACTCCCACCCTCACTTTCTCTGCTCACTCCACTCCAACAATGACTCTCTCTGCCCACTCCACTCCCACCCTCACTCTCTCTACCCACTCCAGTCCCACCCTCACTCTCTCTGCTCACTCCGCTCCCACACTCACTCTCTCTGCTCACTCCGCTCCCACACTCACTCTCTCTGCCCACTCCACTCCCACCCTCACTCTCTCTGCCCACACCACTCCAGCCATCACGCTCTATGCCCAATCCTCTCTCACTCACACGCCCTCTGCCCAACTCCATTCCCACCCTCACTCTCTCTGACTGCTCCACTCCCACTCTCACTCTCTTTGCCCACTCCATTCCCAACCTCACTCACTCTGCTCACTGAACTCCCACGTGCACTCTCTGTGACCGCTCCACCACTCACAACCTCACACTGACCGCTCCATTGCCACCGTCTCTCTGTCCACTCCACTCCCACCCTCACTTAACTGACCACTCCACTCCCACCCCCACTCCCTCTGACCACTCCACTCCACTCCAACTCTCACTCTCCCTGCCCACTCCACTCCCATCCTCACTCTCTCTGCTCACTCCACTCCCACCCTCACTCTCTCTGCCCACTCCACTGCCACAATCATTCTCTCTGCCCACTCCACTCCCACCCTCACTCTCTCTGCCCACTCCACTCCCACCATCACTCCCTCCGCTCACTCCGCTCCCACCATCACGCTCGCTGCTCACTCCACTCCCACCCTCACTCTCTCTGCCGACTCCACTGCCACTATCACGCTCTCTGCTCAGTCCACTCCCACCCTCACTCTCTCTGACTGCTCCACACCCACCCTCACTCTTTATGACAACTCCACTCCTACCCTCACTCTCTCTGCCCACTCCACTCCCTGCCTCACTCTCATCTCACACCACTCCCATCCTCACTTTCTCTGCTCACTCCACTCCCACCCTCACTCTCTCTGCCCTCTCCACTCCCACCTCACTCTCTCTGCTCACTCCACACCCACCCTCACTCTCTCTGCCCACTCCGCACCCACAATCACTCTCTCTGCCCACTCCACTCCCACCCTCACTCTCTCTGCCTACTCCACTTCCAACCTCACTCTCTGCTAACTCCACTCCCACCCTCACTTTCTCTGCTCACTCCACTCCCACCCTCACTCTCGCTGTTTACTCCACTCCCACCCTCACTCTCTCTGCCCACTCCACTCCGACAATCACTCTCTCTGCCCACTCGACTCCCACCATCACTCTCTCTGCCCACTCCACTCCCACCCTCACTTTCTCTGCTCACTCCACTCCCACCCTCAATCTCGCTGTTTACTCCACTCCCACCCTCACTCTCTCTGCCCACTCCACTACCACAATCACTAGCTCTCTCACTCCACTCCCACCCTCACTCTCTCTGATCACTCCACACTCACCCACGCTCTCTCTGCTCCCTCTACTCCCACCCTCACTCTATCTGCTCACTCCGAACCCACACTCACTCTCTCTGCTCACTCCACTCCCACCTCACTCTCTCTGCTCACTCCACACCCACCCTCACTCTCTCTGCCCACTCCGCACCCACAGTCAACTCTCTGCCCACTCCACTCCCACCCTCACTCTCTCTGATCACTCCACACCCACCCACGATCTCTCTGCTCCCTCCACTCCCACCCTCACTCTCTCTGCTCACTCCGAACCCACCCTCACTCTCTCTGCTCACTCCACTCCCACCTCACTCTCTCTGCTCACTCCACCCACCCTCAATCTCTCTGCCCAATCCACTCCCGCTCTCACGCCCTCTGCCCAACTCCATTCCCACCCTCACTCTCTCTGACTGCTCCACTCCCACCCTCACTTACAGAACACTCCATTCCTACCATCACTCTCTCTGCCCACTCCACTCCCATCCTCATTCTCTCTGACTGGTACACTCCCACTCTCACACTCTTTGCCCACTCCATACCCACCCTCACTCACTCTGCTCACTGAACTCCCAGCCTCACTCTCTCTGCCCACTCCACACCCACCCTCACTCTCTCTGCCCACTCCACTCCCACAATCACTCTCTCTGCCCATTCCACTCCCACTCTCACACTCTCTGCTCACTCCACTCCCACCCTCAATCTCTCTGCTCACTCCACACCCCAACTCAGACTCTCTGCTCACTCTGCTCCCGCCCTCACTCTCTCTGCCCACTCCACTCCCACCATCAGTCTCTCTGCCCATTCCACTCCCACTCTCACTCTGCTCACTCCACTCCCACCCTCACTCTCTCTGCTCACTCCACGCCCACCTCAGTCTCTCTGCTCACTCTGCTCCCGCCCACACTCTCTCTGCTCACTCCACTCCCACCCACAATCTCCCTGCCCACTCCGCTCCCACATTCACTCTCTCTGCCCACTCCACTCCCACCCTCAATCTCTCTGCTCACTCCACTCCCACCCTCACTCTCTCTGACTGCTCCATCACTCACACCCTCACTCTGCCCACTCCACTCCAAATCTGACTCTAACTGACCACTCCACTCCCACCCGCACTCCCTCTGAAAACTCCACTCCCACCCTCACTCTCTCTGCTCACTCCACTCCCACCCTCACTCTTACTGCTCACTCCACTCCCACACTCACTCTGTCTGCCCACTCCACTCGCACAATCACTCTCTCTGCACATTCCACTCCCACTCTCACTCTCTCTGCTCACTCCGCTCACACCCTCACTATCTCTGCTCACTCCAGTCCCACAATCATTCTCTCTGCCCTCTCGACTCCCACCCTCACTCTCTCTGCTCACTCCACTCCCACCCTCACTCTCTCTGCCCACTCCACTCCCACCCTCACTCTCTGCTCACTCCACTCCCACCCTCACTTTCTCTGCTCACTCCACTCCCACCCTCACTCTCGCTGTTTACTCCACGCCCACCCTCACTCTCTCTGCCCACTCCACTACCACAATCACTCTCTCTGCCCACTCCACTCCGACAATTACTCTCTCTGCCCACTCGACTCCCACCATCACTCTCTCTGCCCACTCGACTCCCACCCTCACTCTCTCTGCTCACTCCACTCCCACCCTCACTCTCTCTGCCCACTCCACTCCCACCCTCACTCTCTGCTCACTCCACTCCCACCCTCACTTTCTCTGCTCACTCCACTCCCACCCTCACTCTCGCTGTTTACTCCACTCCCACCCTCACTCTATCTGCCCACTCCACTACCACAATCACTCTCTCTGCCCACTCCACTCCGACAATTACTCTCTCTGCCCACTCGACTCCCACCCTCACTCTCTCTGCTCACTCCACTCCCACCCTCACTCTCTCTGCCCACTCCAGTCCCACTCTCACTCTCTCTGCAAACTCAACTCCCACCATCACTCTCTCTGCTCACTCCACTCCCACCCTCACTCTTACTGCTCACTCCACTCACACACTCACTCTCTCTGCCCACTTCCCTCGCACAATCACTCTCTCTGCACATTCCACTCCCACTCTCACTCTCTCTGCTCACTCCGCTCACACCCTCACTATCTCTGCTCACTCCACTCCCACCCTCACTCTCTCTGCCCACTCCAGTCCCACAATCACTCTCTCTGCCCACTCGACTCCCACCCTCACTCTCTCTGCTCACTCCACTCCCACCCTCACTCTCTCTGCCTACTCCACTTCCAACCTCACTCTCTGCTAACTCCACTCCCACCCTCACTTTCTCTGCTCACTCCACTCCCACCCTCACTCTCGCTGTTTACTCCACTCCCACCCTCACTCTCTCTGCCCACTCCACTCCGACAATCACTCTCTCTGCCCACTCGACTCCCACCATCACTCTCTCTGCCCACTCCACTCCCACCCTCACTTTCTCTGCTCACTCCACTCCCACCCTCAATCTCGCTGTTTACTCCACTCCCACCCTCACTCTCTCTGCCCACTCCACTACCACAAT
Source organism: Isurus oxyrinchus (assembly GCA_026770705.1). NCBI lineage: Eukaryota > Metazoa > Chordata > Chondrichthyes > Lamniformes > Lamnidae > Isurus > Isurus oxyrinchus. Next base: position 105,913,102 of record JANJGN010000010.1, read on the forward strand.
CACTAGCTCTCTCACTCCACTCCCACCCTCACTCTCTCTGATCACTCCACACTCACCCACGCTCTCTCTGCTCCCTCTACTCCCACCCTCACTCTATCTGCTCACTCCGAACCCACACTCACTCTCTCTGCTCACTCCACTCCCACCTCACTCTCTCTGCTCACTCCACACCCACCCTCACTCTCTCTGCCCACTCCGCACCCACAGTCAACTCTCTGCCCACTCCACTCCCACCCTCACTCTCTCTGATCACTCCACACCCACCCACGATCTCTCTGCTCCCTCCACTCCCACCCTCACTCTCTCTGCTCACTCCGAACCCACCCTCACTCTCTCTGCTCACTCCACTCCCACCTCACTCTCTCTGCTCACTCCACCCACCCTCAATCTCTCTGCCCAATCCACTCCCGCTCTCACGCCCTCTGCCCAACTCCATTCCCACCCTCACTCTCTCTGACTGCTCCACTCCCACCCTCACTTACAGAACACTCCATTCCTACCATCACTCTCTCTGCCCACTCCACTCCCATCCTCATTCTCTCTGACTGGTACACTCCCACTCTCACACTCTTTGCCCACTCCATACCCACCCTCACTCACTCTGCTCACTGAACTCCCAGCCTCACTCTCTCTGCCCACTCCACACCCACCCTCACTCTCTCTGCCCACTCCACTCCCACAATCACTCTCTCTGCCCATTCCACTCCCACTCTCACACTCTCTGCTCACTCCACTCCCACCCTCAATCTCTCTGCTCACTCCACACCCCAACTCAGACTCTCTGCTCACTCTGCTCCCGCCCTCACTCTCTCTGCCCACTCCACTCCCACCATCAGTCTCTCTGCCCATTCCACTCCCACTCTCACTCTGCTCACTCCACTCCCACCCTCACTCTCTCTGCTCACTCCACGCCCACCTCAGTCTCTCTGCTCACTCTGCTCCCGCCCACACTCTCTCTGCTCACTCCACTCCCACCCACAATCTCCCTGCCCACTCCGCTCCCACATTCACTCTCTCTGCCCACTCCACTCCCACCCTCAATCTCTCTGCTCACTCCACTCCCACCCTCACTCTCTCTGACTGCTCCATCACTCACACCCTCACTCTGCCCACTCCACTCCAAATCTGACTCTAACTGACCACTCCACTCCCACCCGCACTCCCTCTGAAAACTCCACTCCCACCCTCACTCTCTCTGCTCACTCCACTCCCACCCTCACTCTTACTGCTCACTCCACTCCCACACTCACTCTGTCTGCCCACTCCACTCGCACAATCACTCTCTCTGCACATTCCACTCCCACTCTCACTCTCTCTGCTCACTCCGCTCACACCCTCACTATCTCTGCTCACTCCAGTCCCACAATCATTCTCTCTGCCCACTCGACTCCCACCCTCACTCTCTCTGCTCACTCCACTCCCACCCTCACTCTCTCTGCCCACTCCACTCCCACCCTCACTCTCTGCTCACTCCACTCCCACCCTCACTTTCTCTGCTCACTCCACTCCCACCCTCACTCTCGCTGTTTACTCCACTCCCACCCTCACTCTCTCTGCCCACTCCACTACCACAATCACTCTCTCTGCCCACTCCACTCCGACAATTACTCTCTCTGCCCACTCGACTCCCACCATCACTCTCTCTGCCCACTCGACTCCCACCCTCACTCTCTCTGCTCACTCCACTCCCACCCTCACTCTCTCTGCCCACTCCACTCCCACCCTCACTCTCTGCTCACTCCACTCCCACCCTCACTTTCTCTGCTCACTCCACTCCCACCCTCACTCTCGCTGTTTACTCCACTCCCACCCTCACTCTCTCTGCCCACTCCACTACCACAATCACTCTCTCTGCCCACTCCACTCCGACAATTACTCTCTCTGCCCACTCGACTCCCACCATCACTCTCTCTGCTCACTCCACTCCCACCCTCACTCTCTCTGCCCACTCCACTCCACCCTCAGTCTCTGCTCACTCCACTCCCACCCTCACTTTCTCTGCTCACACCACTCCCACCCTCAAACTCGCTGTTTACTCCACTCCCACCCTCACTCTCTCTGCCCACTCCACTACCACAATCACTCTCTCTGCTCACTCCACTCCCACCCTCACTCTCTCTGATCACTCCACACCCACCCTCGCTCTCTCTGCTCCCTCCACTCCCACCCTCACTCTCTCTGCTCACTCCGAACCCACCCTCACTCTCTCTGCTCACTCCACTCCCACATCACTCTCTCTGCTCACTCCACACCCACCCTCACTCTCTCTGCCGACTCCGCACCCACAATCACTCTCTGTGCCCACTCCACTCCCACCCTCACTCTCTCTGATCACTCCAAACCCACCCTCGATCTCTCTGCTCCCTCCACTCCCACCCTCACTCTCTCTGCTCACTCCGAACCCACCCTCACTCTCTCTGCTCACTCCACTCCCACCCTCACTCTCTCTGCTCACTCTACTCCCACCCTCACTCTCGCTTTTTACTCCACTCCCACCCTCACTCTCTCTGCTCACTACACAAACACCGTCACTCCCTCTGCTCACTCCATCCCTTCTCTCACTCTCTCTGCTCACTCAGATCCCACCCTCACTCTCTCTGCTCACTCCACTCCCACCCGCACTCTCTCCGCTCACTCCACTCCCACCCTCACTCTCTCTGCCCACTCCACTCCCACAATCTGTCTCTCTGCCGATTCCACTCCCACACTCACTCTCTCTGCTCATTTCGCTCCCTCCCTCACTCCCTCTGCACACTCCACCCCTTCTCTCACTCACTCTGCTCACTCAAATCCCACCCTCACTCTCTCTACTCCCACCACTCCCAATCTCAGTCTCTCTGCTCACTCTGCTCCCGCCCTCACTCTCTCTGCTCACTCCACTCCCACCCACAATCTCTCTGCCCACTCCGCTCCCACAATCACTCTCTCTGCCCACTCCACTCCCAGCCTCAATCTCTCTGTTCATTCCACTCCCACCCTCACTCTCTCTGCCCACTCCACTCCCACAATCACTCTCTCTGCCCACTCCACTCGCACCCTCACTCTCTCTGCTCCCCCCACTCCCACCCTCACCCTCTCTGCTCACTCCGCTTCCACAATCACTCTTTCTGACCACTCCACTCCCACCCTCACTCTCTCTGCTCACTTCTCTCCCACCCTCACTCGCTCTGCTCACTCCACTCCCACCCTCACTCTCTCTGCCCACTCCTCTCCCACCCTCACTCTCTGCTCACTCCAATCCCACCCTCACTTTCTCTGCTCACTCCAATCCCACCCTCACTCTCTCTGCTCACTACACACCCACCATCACTCCCTCTGCTCACTCCACCCCTTCTCTCACTCTCTCTGCTCACTCAAATCCCACCCTCACTCTCTCTGCACACTCCACTCCCACTCTCACTCTCTCTGCAAACTCAAGTCCCACCCTCACTCTCTCTGCTCACTCCACTCCCACCCTCATTCTCTCTGCCCACTCCACTCCCACAATCACTCTCTCTGCCCACTCGACTCCCACCCTCACTCTCTATGCTCACTCCACTCCCACCCTCACACTCTCTGCCCACTCCACTCCCACCCTCACTCTCTGCTCACTCCACTCCCACACTCACTTTCTCTGCTCACTCCAATCCCACCCTCACTCTCTCTGCCCACTCCACTACAACAATCACTCTCTCTGCTCACTCCACTCCCACCCTCACTCTTTCTGACCACTCCACTCCCACAATCAATCTCTCTGCCCATTCCACTCCCATTCTCACTCTCTCTGCCCACTCCACTACCAACCTTACTCTCTCCGACTGCTCCACTCCCACTCTCACTCTCTTTGCCCACTCCATTCCCACCCTCACTCACATTGCTCACTTAACTCCCACCCTCACTCTCTCTGCTCACTCCACTCCCACCCTCACTCTCGCTGTTTACTCCACTCCCACCCTCAAACTCTCTGCCCACTCCACTACCACAATCACTCTCTCTGCCCACTCCACTCCGACAATTACTCTCTCTGCCCACTCGACTCCCACCATCACTCTCTCTGCTCACTCCACTCCCACCCTCACTCTCTCTGCCCACTCCACTCCCACCCTCAGTCTCTGCTCACTCCACTCCCACCCTCACTTTCTCTGCTCAATCCACTCCCACCCTCAATCTCGCTGTTTACTCCACTCCCACCCTCACTCTCTCTGCCCACTCCACTACAACAATCACTCTCTCTGCTCAGTCCACTCCCACCCTCACTCTCTCTGATCACTCCACACCCACCCTCGCTCTCTCTGTACACTCCACTCCCACCTCACTCTCTCTGCTCACTCCAGACCCACCCTCACTCTCTCTGCCCACTCCGCACCCACAATCATTCTCTGTGCCCATTCCACTCCCACCCTCACTCTCTCTGATCACTCCAAACCCACCCTCGCTCTCTCTGCTCCCTCCACTCCCACCCTCACTCTCTCTGCTCACTCCGAACCCACCCTCAGTCTCTCTGCTCACTCCACTCCCACCTCACACTCTCTGCCCACTCCACTCCCATCCTCACTCTCTCTGACTGCTCCACTCCCTCTCTCACTCTCTTTGCCCACTCCATACCCACCCTCACTCACTCTGCTCACTGAACTCCCAGCCTCACTCTCTCTGCCCACTCCACACCCACCCTCACTCTCTCTGCCCAGTCCACACCCACCATCAGTCTCTCTGCCCATTCCACTCCCACTCTCACTCTCTCTGCTCACTCCACTCCCACCCTCAATCTCTCTGCTCACTCCACTCCCAAATCAGTCTCTCTGCTCACTCTGCTCCCGCCCTCACTCTCTCTGCCCACTCCACTCCCACCATCAGTCTCTCTGCCCATTCCACCCCTTCTCTCACTCTCTCTGCTCACTCAAATCCCACCCTCACTCTCTCTGCTCACTCCACTCCCACCCGCACTCTCTCCGCTCACTCCACTCCCACCCTCACTCTCTCTGCCCACTCCACTCCCACAATCTGTCTCTCTGCCCAATCCACTCCCACACTCACTCTCTCTGCTCACTTCGCTCCCTCCCTCAGTCTCTCTGCCCACTCCACTCCCACTCTCACTCTCTCTGCCCACTCCACTCCCACAATCACTCTCCCTGCCCACTACACTCCCACCCTCACTCTCTCTGCTCTCTACACACCCACCGTCACTCCCTCTGCTCACTCCACCTCTTCTCTCACTCTCTCTGCTCACTCAACTCCCACCCTCACTCTCTCTGCTAACTCCACTCCCACCCTCACTCTCTCTGCCCACTCCACTCCCACTCTCACTCTCTCTGCAAACTCAACTCCCACCCTCACTCTCTCTGCTCACTCCACTCCCACCCTCACTCTCTCTGCCCACTCCACTCCCACACTCACTCTCTGCTCACTCCACTCCCACCCTCACTTTCTCTGCTCACTCCACTCCCACCCTCACTCTCGCTGTTTACTCCACTCCCAACCTCACTCTCTCTGCCCACTCCACTACCACAATCACTCTCTCTGCCCACTCCACTCCTACAATCACTCTCTCTGCCCACTCCACTCCCACCATCACACTCTCTGCTCACTCCACTCCCACCCTCACTCTCTCTGCCCAGTCCACTCCCCCCCTCACTCTCTGCACACCCCACTCCCACACTCACTTTCTCTGCTCACTCCACTCCCACCCTCAATCTCGCTGTTTACTCCACTCCCACCCTCACTCTCTCTGCCCACTCCACTCCCATAATCTGTCTCTCTGCCCATTCCACTCCCACACTCACTCTCTCTGCTCATTTCGCTCCCTCCCTCACTCCCTCTGCCCACTCCACTCCCACCCTCACTCTCTGCCCACTCCAATCCCACAATCACTCTCCCTGCACACTCCACTCCCACCCTCACTCTCTCTGCTCACTACACACCCACCGTCACTCCCTCTGCTCACTCCACCCCTTCTCTCAATCTCTCTGCTCACTCAAATCCCACCCTCACTCTCTCTGCTCACTCCACTCCCACCCTCACTCTCTCTGCTCACTCCACTCCCACCCTCACTCTTACTGCTCACTCCAATCCCACACTCACTCTCTCTGCCCACTCCCCTCGCACAATCACTCTCTCTGCACATTCCACTCCCACTCTCACTCTCTCTGCTCACTCCGCTCACACCCTGACTATCTCTGCTCACTCCACTCCCACCCTCACTCTCTCTGCCCACTTCACTCCCACAATCACTCTCTCTGCCCACTCGACTCCCACCCTCACTCTCTCTGCTCACTCGACTCCCACCCTCACACTCTCTGTTCACTCCACTCCCACCCTCTCTCTTTCTGACCACTCCACTCCCACAATCAATCTCTCTGCCCATTCCACTCCCACTCTCACTCTCTCTGCCCACTCCACTACCAACCTTATTCTCTCCGACTGCTCCACTCCCACTCTCACTCTCTTTGCCCACTCCATTCCACCCTCACTCACATTGCTCACTTAACTCCCAGCCTCACTCTCTCTGACGGCTCCACCACTCACACCCTCACTGTGCCCACTCCACTGCCACCCCCACTCTTACTGACCACTCCACTCCCACCCGCACTCCCTCTGAAAACTCCACTCCCACCCTCACTCTCTCTGCTCACTCAACTCCCACCCTCACACTCTCTGCTCACACCACTCCCACCATGACTCTCATTGGTCACTCCACTCCCACCCTCACTCACTCAGCCCACTCCACTCCCACAATCAAATTCTCTGCCCATTCCACTCCCACTCTCACTCTCTCTGCTCACTCCGCTGCCACCCTCACTCTCTCTGATCACTCTACTCCCACACTCACTCTCTCTGCCCACTCCACTCCCACAAGCACTCTCTCTGCCCACTCCACTCCCACCCTCACTCTCTCTACTCCCACCACTCCCAATCTCAGTCTCTCTGCTCACTCTGCTCCCGCCCTCACTCTCTCTGCTCACTCCACTCCCACCCACAATCTCTCTGCCCACTCCGCTCCCACAATCACTCTCTCTGCCCACTCCACTCCCAGCCTCAATCTCTCTGTTCAATCCACTCCCACCCTCACTCTCTCTGCCCACTCCACTCCCACAATCACACTCTCTGCCCACTCCACTCGCACCCTCACTCTCTCTGCTCCCCCCACTCCCACCCTCACTCTCTCTGCTCACTCCGCTTCCACAATCACTCGTTCTGACCACTGCACTCCCACCCTCACTCTCTCTGCTCACTTCTCTCCCACCCTCACTCACTCTGCTCACTCCACTCCCACCCTCACTCTCTCTGCCCACTCCTCTCCCACCCTCACTCTCTGCTCACTCCAATCCCACCCTCACTTTCTCTGCTCACTCCAATCCCACCCTCACTCTCTCTGCTCACTACACACCCACCGTCACTCCCTCTGCTCACTCCACCCCTTTTCTCACTCTCTCTGCTCACTCAAATCCCACCCTCACTCTCTCTGCACACTCCACTCCCACTCTCACTCTCTCTGCAAACTCAAATCCCACCCTCACTCTCTCTGCTCAATCCACTCCCACCCTCACTCTTACTGCTCACTCCACTCCCACACTCACTCTCTCTGCCCACTCCCCTCGCACAGTCACTCACTCTGCACATTCCACTCACACTCTCACTCTCTCTGCTCACTCCGCTCACACCCTGACTATCTCTGCTCACTCCACTCCCACCCTCATTCTCTCTGCCCACTCCACTCCCACAATCACTCTCTCTGCCCACTCGACTCCCACCCTCACTCTCTATGCTCACTCCACTCCCACCCTCACACGCTCTGCCCACTCCACTCCCACCCTCACTCTCTGCTCACTCCACTCCCACCCTCACTTTCTCTGCTCACTCCAATCCCACCCTCACTCTCTCTGCCCACTCCACTACCACAATCACTCTCTCTGCTCACTCCACTCCCACCCTCACTCTTTCTGACCACTCCACTCCCACAATCAATCTCTCTGCCCATTCCACTCCCACTCTCACTCTCTCTGCCCACTCCACTACCAACCTTACTCTCTCCGACTGCTCCACTCCCACTCTCACTCTCTTTGCCCACTCCATTCCCACCCTCACTCACATTGCTGACTTAACTCCCAGCCTCACTCTCACTGACGGCTCCACCACTCACAGCCTCACTGTGCCCACTCCACTGCCACCCCAACTCTTACTGACCACTCCACTCGCACCCGCGCTCCCTCTGAAAACTCCACTCCCACCCTCACTCTCTCTGCTCACTCAACTCCCACCTTCACTCTCTCTGCTCCCTCCACTCCCACCCTGACTCTCTCTGCCCACTCCACTCCCACCCTCACTCTCTCTGCCCACTCCACTCCCACCCTCACTCTCTCTGCTCCCTCCACTCCCACCCTCACTCTCTCTGCCCACTCCACTCCCACAATCACTCTCTCTGCCACTCCACTCCCACCCTCACTCTCTCTACTCCCACCACTCCCACCCTCAGTCTCTCTGCTCACTCTGCTCCCGTCCTCACTCTCTCTGCTCACTCCACTCCCACCCACAATCTCTCTGCCCACTCCGCTCCCACAATCACTCTCTCTGCCCACTCCACTCCCACCCTCAATCTCTCTGTTCAATCCACTCCCATCCTCACTCTCTCTGCCCACTCCACTCCCACAATCACTCTCTCTGCCCACTCCACTCCCACCCTCACTCTCTCTGCTCCCTCCACTCCCACCTTCACTCACTCTGACTGCTCCACTCCCACTCTCACTCTCTTTGCCCACTCCATTCCCACCCTCACTCACTCTGCTCACTGAACTCCCAGCCTCGCTCTCTCTGACTGCTCCATCACTCACACACTCACTCTGCCCACTCCAAGCCCACCCTCACTCTAACTGACCACTCCACTCCCACCCCCACTCCCTCTGAGAACTCCACTCCCACCCTCTCACCCTCTGCCCACTCCACTCCCACAATCACTCTCCCTTCCCACTCCACTCGCACCCTCACTCTCAATGCTCACTACACAAACACCGTCACTCCCTCTGCTCACTCCACCCCTTCTCTCACTCTCTCTGCTCACTCAAATCCCACCCTCACTCTCTCTGCCCACTCCACTCCCACAATCACTCTCTCTGCCCATTCCACTCCCACACTCACTCTCTCTGCTCACTCCACTCCCACCCTCACTCTCTCTGCCCACTCCTCTCCCACCCTCACTCTCTGCTCACTCCACTCCCACCCTCACTTTCTCTGCTCACTCCAATCCCACCCTCACTCTCTCTGCTCACTACACACCCACCGTCACTCCCTCTGCTCACTCCACCCCTTCTCTCACTCTCTCTGCTCACTCAAATCCCACCCTCACTCTCTCTGCACATTCCACTCCCACTCTTAATCTCTCTGCCCACTCCACTCCCACTCTCACTCTCTCTGCAAACTCAAATCCCACCCTCACACTCTCTGCTCACTCCACTCCCACCCTCACTCTTACTGCTCACTCCACTCCCACACTCACTCTCTCTGCCCACTCCCCTCGCACAATCACTCACTCTGCACATTCCACTCCCACTCTCACTCTCTCTGCTCACTCCGCTCACACCCTGACTATCTCTGCTCACTCCACTCACACCCTCATTCTCTCTGCCCACTCCAATCCCACAATCACTCTCTCTGCCCACTCGACTCCCACCCTCACTCTCTATGCTCACTCCACTCCCACCCTCACACTCTCTGCCCATTCCACTCCCACCCTCACTCTCTGCTCACTCCACTCCCACCCTCACTTTCTCTGCTCACTCCAATCCCACCCTCACTCTCTCTGCCCACTCCACTACCACAATCACTCTCTCTGCTCACTCCACTCCCACCCTCACTCTTTCTGACCACTCCACTCCCACAATCAATCTCTCTGCCCATTCCACTCCCACTCTCACTCTCTCTGCCCACTCCACTACCACCCTTACTCTCTCCGACTGCTCCACTCCCACTCTCACTCTCTTTGCCCACTCCATTCCCACCCTCACTCACGTTGCTGACTTAACTCCCAGCCTCACTCTCACTGACGGCTCCACCACTCACACCCTCACTGTGCCCACTCCACTGCCACCCCAACTCTTACTGACCACTCCACTCGCACCCGCACTCCCTCTGAAAACTCCACTCCCACCCTCACTCTCTCTGCTCACTCAACTCCCACCTTCACTCTCTCTGCTCACTCCACTCCCACCCTGACTCTCTCTGCCCACTCCACTCCCACCCTCACTCTCTCTGCCCACTCCACTCCCACCCTCACTCTCTCTGCTCCCTCCACTCCCACCCTCACTCTCTCTGCCCACTCCACTCCCACAATCACTCTCTCTGCCACTCCACTCCCACCCTCACTCTCTCTACTCCCACCACTCCCACCCTCAGTCTCTCTGCTCACTCTGCTCCCGCCCTCACTCTCTCTGCTCACTCCACTCCCACCCACAATCTCTCTGCCCACTCCGCTCCCACAATCACTCTCTCTGCCCACTCCACTCCCACCCTCAATCTCTCTGTTCAATCCACTCCCACCCTCACTCTCTCTGCCCACTCCACTCCCACCCTCACTCTCTCTGCTCCCTCCACTCCCACCCTCACTCTCTCTGCCCACTCCACTCCCACAATCACTCTCTCTGCCACTCCACTCCCACCCTCACTCTCTCTACTCCCACCACTCCCACCCTCAGTCTCTCTGCTCACTCTGCTCCCGCCCTCACTCTCTCTGCTCACTCCACTCCCACCCACAATCTCTCTGCCCACTCCGCTCCCACAATCACTCTCTCTGCCCACTCCACTCCCACCCTCAATCTCTCTGTTCAATCCACTCCCACCCTCACTCTCTCTGCCCACTCCACTCCCACAATCACTCTCTCTGCCCACTCCACTCCCACCCTCACTCTCTCTGCTCCCTCCACTCCCACCCTCACTCTCTCTGCTCACTCCGCTTCCACAATCACTCTTTCTGACCACTCCACTCCTACCCTCACTCTCTCTGCCCACTCCACTCCCACCCTCACTCACTCTGACTGCTCCACTCCCACTCTCACTCTCTTTGCCCACTCCATTCCCACCCTCACTCTAACTGACCACTCCACTCCCACCCCCACTCCCTCTGAGAACTCCACTCCCACCCTCTCACCCTCTGCCCACTCCACTCCCGCAATCACTCTCCCTTCCCACTCCACTCGCACCCTCACTATCAATGCTCACTACACACACACCGTCACTCCCTCTGCTCACTCCACCCCTTCTCTCACTCTCTCTGCTCACTCAACACCCACCCTCACTCTCTCTGCCCACTCCACTCCCACAATCTGTCTCTCTGCCCCTTCCACTCCCACTCTCACTCTCTCTGCTCACTTCGCTCCCTCCCTCACTCTCTCTGCTCACTCCACTCCCACCCTCACTCTCTCTGCTCACTTCGCTCCCTCCCTCACTCTCTCTGCTCACTGCACTCCCACCCTCACTCTCTCTGCCCACTCCACTCCCACTCTCACTCTCTCTGCTCACTCCACTCCCACTCTCACTCTCTCTGCTCACTCCACTCCCACTCTCACTCTCTCTGCTCGCTCTGCTCACACCCTCACTATCTCTGCACAGTCCACTCCCACCCTCACTCTCTCTGCATACACCACTCCCACAATCACTCTCTCTGCCCACTCGACTCCCACCCTCTCTCTCTCTGCTCACTCGACACCGACCCTCACTCTCTCTGCCCACTCCACTCCCACCCTCACTCTCTGCTCACTCCACTCCCACCCTCAATCTCGCTGCTTAATCCACTCCCACCCTCACTCTCTCTGCCCAGTCCACTACCACAATCACACTCTCTGCTCACTCCACTCACACCCTACTCTTTCTGACCTCTCCACTCCCACAATCAATCTCTCTGCCCATTCAACTCCCACTCTCACTCTCTCTGCCCACTCCACTACCAACCTTACTCTCTCTGACTGCTCCATTCCCACTCTCACTCTCTTTGCCCACTCCATTCCAACCCTCACTCACATTGCTCACGTAACTCCCAGCCTGACTCTCTCTGACGGCTCCACCACTCACACCCTCACTGTGCCCACTCCACTCCCACCCGCACTCCCTCTGAAAATTCCACGCCCACCCTCACTCTCTCTGCTCACTCAACTCCCACCGTCACTCTCTCTGCTCACTCCACTCCCACCCTGACTCTCTTTGCTCACTCCACTCCCTCCCTCAATCTCGCTGTTTACTCCACTCCCACCCTCACTCTCTCTGCCCCCTCCACTACCACAATCACTCTCTCTGCTCACTCCACTCACACCCTCACTCTTTCTGACCACTCCACTACCACAATCAATCTCTCTGCCCATTCCACTCCCACTCTCACTCTCTCTGCCCACTCCACTACCAACCTTACTCTCTCTGACTGCTCCACTCCCACTCTCACTCTCTTTGCCCACTCCATTCACACCCTCACTCACATTGCTCACTTAACTCCCAGCCTCACTCTCTCTGACGGCTCCAGCACTCACACCCTCACTGTGCCCACTCCACTGCCACCCCCACTCTTACTGACGACTCCACTCCCACCCGCACTCCCTCTGAAAATTCCACGCCCACCCTCACTCTCTCTGCTCACTCAACTCCCACCGTCACTCTCTCTGCTCACTCCACTCCCACCCTGCCTCTCTTTGCTCACTCCACTCCCACACTCACTCTCTCTGCCCACTCCACTCCGTCAATCAATCTCTCTGCCCATTCCACTCCCACTCTCATTCTCTCTCCTCACTCCACTGCCACCCTCACTCTCTCTGATCACTCCACTCCCACACTCACTCTCTCTGCCCACTCCACTCCCACAATCACTCTCTCTGCCCACTCCACTCCCACCCTCAATCCCTCTGCTCACTCCAGTCCCACCCTCACACTCTCTGCCCACTCCACGCTCACCCTCACTCTCTCTGCACCCTCCACTCCCGCCCTCACTCTATCTGCACACTCCGCTTCCACAATCACTCTTTCTGACCACTCCACTCCTACCCTCACTCTCTCTGCCCATTCCACTCCCACCCTCACTCTCTCTGCCCACTCCACTCCCACTCTCACTCTCTTGGACCACTCCATTCCCACCCTCACTCACTCTGCTCACTACACACCCACCGTCACACCCTCTGCTCACTCCACCCCTTCTCTCAGTCTCTCTGCTCACTCAACACCCACCCTCACTCTCTCCGCTCACTCCATTCCCACCCTCACTCGCTCTGCCCACTCCACTCCCACAATCTGTCTCTCTGCCCATTACACTCACAGTCTCACTATCTCTGCTCACTTCACTCCCTCCCTCACTCTCTCTGCTCACTCCACTCCCACCCTCACTCTCTCTGCTCACTTCGCTCCCTCCCTCACTCTCTCTGCCCACTCCACTCCCACCCTCACTCTCTCTGCTCACTCCACTCCCACCCTTACACTCTCTACTCACTCCACTCCCACCCTCACTCTCTCTGCTCACTTCGCTCCCTCCCTCACTCTCTCTGCCCCCTCCACTCCCACCCTCACTCTCTCTGACTGCTCCACTCCCACACTCACTCTCTTTGCCCACTCCATTCCCAACCTCACACACTCTGCTCACTGAACTCCCACCCTCACTCTCTCTGACTGCTCCATCACTCACACCCTCACTCTGCCCACTCCACTCCCACCCTCACTCTAATTGACCACTCCACTCCCACCCCCACTCCCTCTGACCACTTCACTCCCACCCTCACTCTAACTAACCACTCCACTCCCACCCCCACTCCCTCTGACCACTCCACTCCCACCCTCACTCTCTCTGCCCCCTCCACTCCCACAATCTGTCTCTCTACCCATTCCACTCCCACACTCACTCTCTCTGCTCACTTCGCTCCCTCCCTCACTCTCTCTGCCCACTCCACTCGCACCCTCACTCTCTCTGCTCACTTCGCTCCCTCCCTCACTCTCTCTGCTCACTGCACTCCCACCCTCACTCTCTCTGCCCACTCCACTCCCACTCTCACTCTCTCTGCTCACTCCACTCCCACTCTCACTCTCTCTGCTCACTCCACTCCCACTCTCACTCTCTCTGCTCGCTCTGCTCACACCCTCACTCTCTCTGCACAGTCCAATCCCACCCTCACTCTCTCTGCATACACCACTCCCACAATCACTCTCTCTGCCCACTCGACTCCCACCCTCTCTCTCTCTGCTCACTCGACACCGACCCTCACTCTCTCTGCCCACTCCACTCCCACCCTCACTCTCTGCTCACTCCACTCCCACCCTCAATCTCGCTGCTTAATCCACTCCCACCCTCACTCTCTCTGCCCAGTCCACTACCACAATCACACTCTCTGCTCACTCCACTCACACCCTACTCTTTCTGACCTCTCCACTCCCACAATCAATCTCTCTGCCCATTCAACTCCCACTCTCACTCTCTCTGCCCACTCCACTACCAACCTTACTCTCTCTGACTGCTCCACTCCCACTCTCACTCTCTTTGCCCACTCCATTCCAACCCTCACTCACATTGCTCACTTAACTCCCAGCCTGACTCTCTCTGACGGCTCCACCACTCACACCCTCACTGTGCCCACTCCACTCCCACCCGCACTCCCTCTGAAAATTCCACGCCCACCCTCACTCTCTCTGCTCACTCAACTCCCACCGTCACTCTCTCTGCTCACTCCACTCCCACCCTGACTCTCTTTGCTCACTCCACTCCCTCCCTCAATCTCACTGTTTACTCCACTCCCACCCTCACTCTCTCTGCCCCCTCCACTACCACAATCACTCTCTCTGCTCACTCCACTCACACCCTCACTCTTTCTGACCACTCCACTACCACAATCAATCTCTCTGCCCATTCCACTCCCACTCTCACTCTCTCTGCCCACTCCACTACCAACCTTACTCTCTCTGACTGCTCCACTCCCACTCTCACTCTCTTTGTCCACTCCATTCACACCCTCACTCACATTGCTCACTTAACTCCCAGCCTCACTCTCTCTGACGGCTCCAGCACTCACACCCTCACTGTGCCCACTCCACTGCCACCCCCACTCTTACTGACGACTCCACTCCCACCCGCACTCCCTCTGAAAATTCCACGCCCACCCTCACTCTCTCTGCTCACTCAACTCCCACCGTCACTCTCTCTGCTCACTCCACTCCCACCCTGCCTCTCTTTGCTCACTCCACTCCCACACTCACTCTCTCTGCCCACTCCACTCCGTCAATCAATCTCTCTGCCCATTCCACTCCCACTCTCACTCTCTCTGCTCACTCCACTGCCACCCTCACTCTCTCTGATCACTCCACTCCCACACTCACTCTCTCTGCCCACTCCACTCCCACAATCACTCTCTCTGCCCACTCCACTCCCACCCTCAATCCCTCTGCTCACTCCAGTCCCACCCTCACACTCTCTGCCCACTCCACGCTCACCCTCACTCTCTCTGCACCCTCCACTCCCGCCCTCACTCTATCTGCACACTCCGCTTCCACAATCACTCTTTCTGACCACTCCACTCCTACCCTCACTCTCTCTGCCCATTCCACTCCCACCCTCACTCTCTCTGCCCACTCCACTCCCACTCTCACTCTCTTGGACAACTCCATTCCCACCCTCACTCACTCTGCTCACTACACACCCACCGTCACTCCCTCTGCTCACTCCACCCCTTCTCTCAGTCTCTCTGCTCACTCAACACCCACCCTCACTCTCTCCGCTCACTCCATTCCCACCCTCACTCGCTCTGCCCACTCCACTCCCACAATCTGTCTCTCTGCCCATTACACTCACAGTCTCACTATCTCTGCTCACTTCACTCCCTCCCTCACTCTCTCTGCTCACTCCACTCCCACCCTCACTCTCTCTGCTCACTTCGCTCCCTCCCTCACTCTCTCTGCCCACTCCACTCCCACCCTCACTCTCTCTGCTCACTCCACTCCCACAATCACTCTCTCTGCCCACTCCACTCCCACCCTCACTCTCTCTGCTCACTCCACTCCCACCCTTACTCTCTCTACTCACTCCACTCCCACCCTCACTCTCTCTGCTCACTTCGCTCCCTCCCTCACTCTCTCTGCCCCCTCCACTCCCACCCTCACTCTCTCTGACTGCTCCACTCCCACACTCACTCTCTTTGCCCACTCCATTCCCAACCTCACACACTCTGCTCACTGAACTCCCACCCTCACTCTCTCTGACTGCTCCATCACTCACACCCTCACTCTGCCCACTCCACTCCCACCCTCACTCTAATTGACCACTCCACTCCCACCCCCACTCCCTCTGACCACTCCACTCCCACCCTCACTCTAACTGACCACTCCACTCCCACCCCCACTCCCTCTGACCACTCCACTCCCACCCTCACTCTCTCTGCCCCCTCCACTCCCACAATCTGTCTCTCTGCCCATTCCACTCCCACACTCACTCTCTCTGCTCACTTCGCTCCCTCCCTCACTCTCTCTGCCCACTCCACTCGCACCCTCACTCTCTCTGCTCACTCCACTCCCACAATAACTCTCACTGCCCACTCCACTCCCACCCTCACTCTCTATGCTCCCTCCACTCCCACCCTCACTCTCTCTGCTCACTCCACTCCCACCCTCACTCTCTCTTCTCACTCCACTCCCACCCGCACACACTCTGCCCACTCCACTCCCACCCTCACTCTCTCTGCCCACTCCACTCCTACAATCAGTCTCTCTGCCCATTCCACTCCCACTCTCACTCTCTCTGCTCACTTCGCTCCCTCCCTCACTCTCTCTGCTCACTCCACTCCCACCCTCACTCTCTCTGCTCACTCCATTCCCGCAATCACTCTCTCTGCCCACTCCACTCCCACACTCATGCTCTCTGCCAGCTCCACTCCTAAAATCAGTCTCTCTGCCCATTCCACTCCCACTGTCAATCTCTCTGCTCACTTCGCTCCCTCCCTCACTCTCTCTGACAACTCTGCCCCCACAATCAATCTCTCTACCCACTCCACTCCCACCCTCACTCTCTCGGTTAACTCCACTCACACCCTCACTCTCTCTACCCACTCCACTCCCACAATCACTCTCTCGGACCACTCCACTCCCACCATCACCCTCTCTGACTGCTCCACTCACACCCTCGCTCTTTCTGACCACTCCATTCCAACCCTCACTCTCTCTGCCCACTCCGCACCCACAATCACTCTCTCTGCCCACTCAACTACACCCTCACTCTCTCTGATCACTCCACACCCACCCTCGCTATCTCTGCTCCCTCCAATCCCACCCTCACACTCTCTGCTAACTTCGAACCCACCCTCAATCTCTCTGCTCACTCCACTCCCACCCTCACTCTCTCTGCTCACTCCACTCCCACCCTCAATCTCTCTGCCCAATCCACTCCCACTCTCACGCCCTCTGCCCAACTCCATTCCCACCCTCACTCTCTCTGACTGCTCCACTCCCGCCCTCACTTTCAGAACACTCCACTCCTACCATCACTCTCTCTGCCCACTCCGCTCCCATCCTCACTCTCTCTGAATGCTCCACTCCCACTCTCAGTCTCTTTGCCCACTCCATACCCACCCTCACTCACTCTGCTCACTCTACACCCACCCTCACTCTCTCATCCCAACTCCACTCCCACCATCAGTCTCTCTGCCCATTCCACTCCCACACTCACTCTCTCTGCTCACTTCGCTCCCTCCCTCACTCTCTCTGCCCACTCTACACCCACCCTCACTCTCTCATCCCACTCCACTCCCACCATCAGTCTCTCTGCCCATTCTACTCCCACACTCAGTCTTTCTGCTCACTCCACTCCCACCTCAGTCTCTCTGCTCTCTCTGCTCCCGCCCTCACTCTCTCTGCTCACTCCACTCCCACCCACAATCTCTCTGCCCACTTCGCTCCCACAATGACTCTCTCTGCTCACTCCACTCCCACCCTCAATCTCTCTGCCCAATCCACTCCCACTCTCACGCCCTCTGCCCAACTCCATTCCCACCCTCACTCTCTCTGACTGCTCCACTCCCGCCCTCACTTTCAGAACACTCCACTCCTACCATCACTCTCTCTGCCCACTCCGCTCCCATCCTCACTCTCTCTGACTGCTCCACTCCCACTCTCAGTCTCTTTGCCCACTCCATACCCACCCTCACTCACTCTGCTCACTCTACACCCACCCTCACTCTCTCATCCCAACTCCACTCCCACCATCAGTCTCTCTGCCCATTCCACTCCCACCCTCACTATCTCTGCTCACTCCACTCCCACCCTCACTCTCTCTGCCCACTCCACTCCCACAACCACTGTCTCTGCCCACTCGACTCCCACCCTCACTTTCTCTGCTCACTCCACTCCCACCCTCACTCTCGCTGTTTACTCCACTCCGACCCTCACTCTCTCTGCCCACTCCACTACCACAATCACTCCCTCTGCTCACTCCACTCCCACCCTCATTCTTTCTGCGCACTCCACTCCCACAATCAATCTTTCTGCCCATTCCACTCCCACTCTCACTCTCTCTGCCCACTCCACTACCAACCTTACACTCTCTGACTGCTCCACTCCCACTCTCACTCTCTTTGCCCATTCCATTCCCACCCTCACTCACATTGCTCACTTAACTCCCAGCCTCAATCTCTCTGACGGCTCCACCACTCACACCCTCACTGTGCCCACTCCACTGCCACCCCAACTCTTACTGACCACTCCACTCGCACCCGCACTCCCTCTGAAAACTCCACTCCCACCCTCACTCTCTCTGCTCACTCAACTCCCAGCTTCACTCTCTCTGCTCACTCCACTCCCACCCTGACTCTCTCTGCCCACTCCACACCCACCCTCACTCTCTCTGCCCACTCCACTCCCACCCTCACACTCTCTGCTCCCTCCACTCCCACCCTCACTCTCTCTGCCCACTCCACTCCCACAATCACTCTCTCTGCCACTCCACTCCCACCCTCACTCTCTCTACTCCCACCACTCCCACCCTCAGTCTCTCTGCTCACTCTGCTCCCGCCCTCACTCTCTCTGCTCACTCCACTCCCACCCACAATCTCTCTGCCCACTCTGCTCCCACAATCACTCTCTCTGCCCACTCCACTCCCACCCTCAATCTCTCTGTTCAATCCACTCCCACCCTCACTCTCTCTGCCCACTCCACTCCCACAATCACTCTCTCTGCCCACTCCACTCCCACCCTCACTCTCTCTGCTCCCTCCACTCCCACCCTCACTCTCTCTGCTCACTCCGCTTCCACAATCACTCTTTCTGACCACTCCACTCCTACCCTCACTCTCTCTGCCCACTCCGCTCCCACCTTCACTCACTCTGACTGCTCCACTCCCACTCTCACTCTCTTTGCCCACTCCATTCCCACCCTCACTCACTCTGCTCACTGAACTCCCAGCCTCGCTCTCTCTGACTGCTCCATCACTCACACACTCACTGTGCCCACTCCAAGCCCACCCTCACTCTAACTGACCACTCCACTCCCACCCCCACTCCCTCTGAGAACTCCACTCCCACCCTCTCCCCCTCTGCCCACTCCACTCCCACAATCACTCTCCCTTCCCACTCCACTCGCACCCTCACTCTCAATGCTCACTACACAAACACTGTCACTCCCTCTGCTCACTCCACCCCTTCTCTCACTCTCTCTGCTCACTCAAATCCCACCCTCACTCTCTCTGCCCACTCCACTCCCACCATCACTCTCTCTGCCCATTCCACTCCCACACTCACTCTCTCTGCTCACTCCACTCCCACCCTCACTCTCTCTGCCCACTCCTCTCCCACCCTCACTCTCTGCTCACTCCACTCCCACCCTCACTTTCTCTGCTCACTCCAATCCCACCCTCACTCTCTCTGCTCACTACACACCCACCGTCACTCCCTCTGCGCACTCCACCCCTTCTCTCACTCTCTCTGCTCACTCAAATCCCACCCTCACTCTCTCTACCCACTCCACTCCCACTCTCACTCTCTCTGCAAACTCAAATCCCACCCTCACCCTCTCTGCTCACTCCACTCCCACCCTCACTCTTACTGCTCACTCCACTCCCACACTCACTCTCTCTGCCCACTCCCCTCGCACAATCACTCACTCTGCACATTCCACTCCCACTCTCACTCTCTCTGCTCACTCCGCTCACACCCTGACTATCTCTGCTCACTCCACTCCCACCCTCATTCTCTCTGCCCACTCCACTCCCACAATCACTCTCTCTGCCCACTCGACTCCCAACCTCACTCTCTATGCTCACTCCACTCACACCCTCACACTCTCTACCCACTCCACTCCCACCCTCACTCTCTGCTCACTCCACTCCCACCCTCACTCTCTCTGCTCACTCCACTCCCACCCTCACTCTTTCTGACCACTCCACTCCCACAATCAATCTCTCTGCCCATTCCACTCCCACTCTCACTCTCTCTGCCCACTCCACTACCACCCTTACTCTCTCCGACTGCTCCACTCCCACTCTCACTCTCTTTGCCCACTCCATTCCCACCCTCACTCACATTGCTGACTTAACTCCCAGCCTCACTCTCACTGACGGCTCCACCACTCACACCCTCACTGTGCCCACTCCACTGCCACCCCAACTCTTACTGACCACTCCACTCGCACCCGCACTCCCACTGAAAACTCCACTCCCACCCTCACTCTCTCTGCTCACTCAACTCCCACCTTCACTCTCTCTGCTCACTCCACTCCCACCCTGACTCGCTCTGCCCACTCCACTCCCACTCTCACTCTCTCTGCCCACTCCACTCCCACCCTCACTCTCTCTGCTCCCTCCACTCCCACCCTCACTCTCTCTGCCCACTCCACTCCCACAATCACTCTCCCTGCCAATCCACTCCCACCCTCACTCTCTCTACTCCCACCACTCCCACCCTCAGTCTCTCTGCTCACTCTGCTCCCGCCCTCACTCTCTCTGCTCACTCCACTCCCACCCACAATCTCTCTGCCCACTCCGCTCCCACAATCAATCTCTCTGCCCACTCCACTCCCACCCTCAATCTCTCTGTTCAATCCACTCCCACCCTCACTCTCTCTGCCCACTCCACTCCCACAATCACTCTCTCACTCCACTCCCACCCTCACTCTCTCTGCTCCCTCCACTCCCACCCTCACTCTCTCTGCTCACTCCGCTTCCACAATCACTCTTTCTGACCACTCCACTCCTACCCTCACTCTCTCTGCCCACTCCACTCCCACCCTCACTCACTCTGACTGCTCCACTCCCACTCTCACTCTCTTTGCCCACTCCATTCCCACCCTCACTCACTCTGCTCACTGAACTCCCAGCCTCGCTCTCTCTGACTGCTCCATCACTCACACACTCACTCTGCCCACTCCAAGCCCACCCTCACTCTAACTGACCACTCCACTCCCACCCCCACTCCCTCTGAGAACTCCACTCCCACCCTCTCACCCTCTGCCCACTCCACTCCCGCAATCACTCTCCCTTCCCACTCCACTCGCACCCTCACTCTCAATGGTCACTACACACCCACCGTCACTCCCTCTGCTCACTCCACCCCTTCTCTCACTCTCTCTGCTCACTCAACACTCACCCTCACTCTCTCCGCTCACTCAACTCGCACCCTCACTCTCTCTGCCCACTCCACTCCCACAATCTGTCTCTCTGCCCCTTCCACTCCCACTCTCTCTCTCTCTGCTCACTTCGCTCCCTCCCTCACTCTCTCTGCTCACTCCACTCCCACCCTCACTCTCTCTGCTCACTTCGCTCCCTCCCTCACTCTCTCTGCTCACTACACTCCCACCCTCACTCTCTCTGCCCACTCCACTCCCACTCTCTCTCTGCAAACTCAACTCCCACTCTCACTCTCTCTGCTCACTCCACTCCCACTCTCTTTCTCTCTGCTCACTCCACTCCCACCCTCACTCTCTCTGCTCACTCCACTCCCACTCTCACTCTCTCTGCTCGCTCTGCTCACACCCTCACTATCTCTGCACACTCCAATCCCACCCTCACTCTCTCTGCATACACCACTCCCACAATCACTCTCTCTGCCCACTCGACTCCTACCCTCTCTCTCTCTGCTCACTCGACACCGACCCTCACTCTCTCTGCCCACTCCACTCCCACCCTCACTCTCTGCTCACTCCACTCCCACCCTCAATCTCGCTGCTTAATCCACTCCCACCCTCACTCTCTCTGCCCAGTCCACTACCACAATCACACTCTCTGCTCACTCCACTCACACCCTACTCTTTCTGACCTCTCCACTCCCACAATCAATCTCTCTGCCCATTCCACTCCCACTCTCACTCTCTCTGCCCACTCCACTACCAACCTTACTCTCTCTGACTGCTCCACTCCCACTCTCACTCTCTTTGCCCACTCCATTCCAACCCTCACTCACATTGCTCACTTAACTCCCAGCCTGACTCTCTCTGACGGCTCCACCACTCACACCCTCACTGTGCCCACTCCACTCCCACCCGCACTCCCTCTGAAAATTCCACGCCCACCCTCACTCTCTCTGCTCACTCAACTCCCACCGTCACTCTCTCTGCTCACTCCACTCCCAACCTGACTCTCTTTGCTCACTCCATTCCCTGCCTCACTCTCTCTGCCCACTCCACTACCTCAATCAATCTCTCTGCCCATTCCACTCCCACTCTCACTCTCTCTGCTCACTCCACTGCCACCCTCACTCTCTCTGATCACTCCACTCCCACACTCACTCTCTCTGACTGCTCCACTCCCACTCTCACTCTCTTTGCCCACTCCATTCCCACCCTCAATCACTCTGCTCACTGAACTCCCAGCCTCGCTCTCTCTGACTGTTCCATCACTCACACACTCACTCTGCCCACTCCAAGCCCACCCTCACTCTAACTGACCACTCCACTCCCACCCCCACTCCATCTGAGAACTCCACTCCCACCCTCACTCCCTCTGCCCACTCCACTCCCACAATCACTCTCCCTTCCCACTCCACTCGCACCCTCATTCTCAATGCACACTACACACACACCGTCACTCCCTCTGCTCAGTCCACCCCTTCTCTCACTCTCTCTGCTCACTCAACACCCACCCTCACTCTCTCCGCTCAATCCACTCGCACCCTCACTCTCCCTGCCCACTCCACTCCCACAATCTGTCTCTCTGCCCCTTCCACTCCCACTCTCACTCTCTCTGCTCACTTCGCTCCCTC
Organism: Isurus oxyrinchus; assembly: GCA_026770705.1. NCBI lineage: Eukaryota > Metazoa > Chordata > Chondrichthyes > Lamniformes > Lamnidae > Isurus > Isurus oxyrinchus. Next base: position 105,936,259 of record JANJGN010000010.1, read on the forward strand.
CCTCACTATCTCTGGTCACTCCACTCCCACCCTCACTCTCTCTGCTCACTTCGCTCCCTCCCTCACTCTCTCTGCTCACTGCACTCCCACCCTCACTCTCTCTGCCCACTCCACTCGCACTCTCACTCTCTCTGCAAACACAACTCCCACCCTCACTCTCTCTGCTCACTCCACTCCCACCCTCACTCTTACTGCTCACTCCACTCCCACAGTCACTCTCTCTGCCCACTCCACTCGCACAATCACGCTCTCTGCCCATTCCACTCCCACTCTCACTCTCTCTGCCCACTCGACTCCCACCCTCTCTCTCTCTGCTCACTCGACTCCAACCCTCACTCTCTCTGCCCACTCCACTCCCACCCTCACTCTCTGCTCACTCCACTCCCACCCTCAATCTCGCTGTTTACTCCACTCCCACCCTCACTCTCTCTGCCCCCTCCACTACCACAATCACTCTCTCTGCTCACTCCACTCACAGCCGCACTCTTTCTGACCACTCCACTACCACAATCAATCTCTCTGCCCATTCCACTCCCACTCTCACTCTCTCTGCCCACTCCACTACCAACCTTACTCTCTCTGACTGCTCCACTCCCACTCTCACTCTCTTTGCCCACTCCATTCACACCCTCACTCACATTGCTCACTTAACTCCCAGCCTCACTCTCTCTGACGGCTCCACCACTCACACCATCACTGTGCCCACTCCACTGCCACCCCCACTCTTACTGACGACTCTACTCCCACCCGCACTCCCTCTGAAAATTCCACGCCCACCCTCACTCTCTCTGCTCAATCAACTCCCACCGTCACTCTCTCTGCTCACTCCACTCCCACCCTGCCTCTCTTTGCTCACTCCACTCCCACACTCACTCTCTCTGCCCACTCCACTCCGTCAATCAATCTCTCTGCCCATTCCACTCCCACTCTCACTCTCTCTGCTCACTCCACTGCCACCCTCACTCTCTCTGATCACTCCACTCCCACACTCACTCTCTCTGCCCACTCCACTCCCACAATCACTCTCTCTGCCCACTCCACTCCCACCCTCAATCCCTCTGCTCACTCCAATCCCACCCTCACACTCTCTGCCCACTCCACGCTCACCCTCACTCTCTTTGCACCCTCCACTCACGCCGTCACTCTATCTGCACACTCCGCTTCCACAATCACTCTTTCTGACCACTCCACTCCTACCCTCACTCTCTCTGCCCACTCCACTCCCACCCTCACTCTCTCTGACTGCTCCACTCCCACTCTCACTCTCTTGGACAACTCCATTCCAACCCTAACTCACTCTGCTCACTACACACCCACCGTCACTCCCTCTGCTCACTCCACCCCTTCTCTCAGTCTCTCTGCTCACTCAACACCCACCCTCACTCTCTCCGCTCACTCCATTCCCACCCTCACTCGCTCTGCCCACTCCACTCCCACAATCTGTCTCTCTGCCCATTACACTCACACTCTCACTCTCTCTGCTCACTTCACTCCCTCCCTCACTCTCTCTGCTCACTCCACTCCAACCCTCACTCTCTCTGCTCACTTCGCTCCCTCCCTCACTCTCTCTGCCCACTCCACTCCCACCCTCACTCTCTCTGCTCACTCCACTCCCACAATAACTCTCTCTGCCCACTCCACTCCCACCCTCACTCTCTCTGCTCACTCCACTCCCACTCTTACTCTCTCTACTCACTCCACTCCCACCCTCACTCTCTCTGCTCACTTCGCTCCCTTCCTCACTCTCTCTGCCCACTCTGCTCCCGCCCTCATTCTCTCTGATCACTCCACTCCCTCCCACAATCTCTCTGCCCACTCCGCTCCCACAATCACTCTAACTGCCCACTCCACTCCCACCCTCAATCTCTCTGCTCACTCCACTCCCACCCTCACTCTCTCTGCCCACTCCACTCCCACCCTCACTCTCTCTGCTCCCTCCACTCCCACCCTCACTCTCTCTGCTCACTCTGCTTCCACAATCACTCTTTCTGACCACTCCACTCCTACCTCACTCTCTCTGCCCCCTCCACTCCCACCCTCACTCTCTCTGACTGCTCCACTCCCACACTCACTCTCTTTGCCCACTCCATTCCCACCCTCACACACTCTGCTCACTGAACTCCCACCCTCACTCTCTATGACTGCTCCATCACTCACACCCTCACTCTGCCAACTCCACTCCCACCCTCACTCTAATTGACCACTCCACTCCCACCCCCACTCCCTCTGACCACTCCACTCCCACCCTCACTCTAACTGACCACTCCACTCCCACCCCCACTCCCTCTGACCACTCCACTCCCACCCTCACTCTCTCTGCCCCCTCCACTCCCACAAACTGTCTCCCTGCCCATTCCCCTCCCACACTCACTCCCTCTGCTCACTTCGCTCCCTCCCTCACTCTCTCTACCCACGCCACTCGCACCCTCACTCTCTCTGCTCACTCCACTCCCACAATAACTCTCACTGCCCACTCAACTCCCACCCTCACTCTCTATGCTCCCTCCACTCCCACCCTCACTCTCTATGCTCCCTCCACTCCCACCCTCACTCTCTCTGCTCACTCCACTCCCACCCGCACTCTCTCTGCCCACTCCACTCCCACCCTCACTCTCTCTGCCCACTCCACTCCTACAATCAGTCTCTCTGCCCATTCCACTCCCACTCTCACTCTCTCTGCTCACTTCGCTCCCTCCCTCACTCTCTCTGCTCCCTCCACTGCCACCCTCACACTCTCTGCTCACTCCACTCCCACAATAATTCTCTCTGCCCACTCCACTCCCACCCTCACTCTCGCAGCTCACTCCACTCCCACCCTTACTCTCTCTGCTCACTCCACTCCCGCAATCACTCTCTCTGCCCACTCCACTCCCACACTCACGCTCTCTGCCCACTCCACTCCTAAAATCAGTCTCTCTGCCCATTCCACTCCCACTCTCAATCTCTCTGCTCACTTCGCTCCCTCCCTCACTCTCTCTGACAACTCTGCCCCCACAATCAATCTCTCTACCCACTCCACTCCCACCCTCACTCTCTCGGTTAACTCCACTCACACCCTCACTCTCTCTACCCACTCCACTCCCACAATCACTCTCTCGGACCACTCCACTCCCACCATCACCCTCTCTGACTGCTCCACTCACACCCTCACTCTCTCTGCCCACTCCACTCCTACAATCAGTCTCTCTGCCCATTCCACTCCCACTCTCACTCTCTCTGCTCACTTCGCTCCCTCCCTCACTCTCTCTGCTCACTCCACTCCCACCCTCACTCTCTCTGCTCACTCCACTCCCACAATAATTCTCTCTGCCCACTCCACTCTCACCCTCACTCTCGCAGCTCACTCCACTCCCACCCTTACTCTCTCTGCTCACTCCACTCCCACACTCACGCTCTCTGCCCACTCCACTCCTAAAATCAGTCTCTCTGCCCATTCCACTCCCACTCTCAATCTCTCTGCTCACTTCGCTCCCTCCCTCACTCTCTCTGACAACTCTGCCCCCACAATCAATCTCTCTACCCACTCCACTCCCACCCTCACACTCTCGGTTAACTCCACTCACACCCTCACTCTCTCTACCCACTCCACTCCCACAATCACTCTCTCGGACCACTCCACTCCCACCATCACCCTCTCTGCCCACTCCACTCCCACCCTCACTCTCTCTGACTGCTCCACTCCCACTCTCACTCTCTTGGACAACTCCATTCCAACCCTAACTCACTCTGCTCACTACACACCCACCGTCACTCCCTCTGCTCACTCCACCCCTTCTCTCAGTCTCTCTGCTCACTCAACACCCACCCTCACTCTCTCCGCTCACTCCATTCCCACCCTCACTCGCTCTGCCCACTCCACTCCCACAATCTGTCTCTCTGCCCATTACACTCACACTCTCACTCTCTCTGCTCACTTCACTCCCTCCCTCACTCTCTCTGCTCACTCCACTCCCACCCTCACTCTCTCTGCTCACTTCGCTCCCTCCCTCACTCTCTCTGCCCACTCCACTCCCACCCTCACTCTCTCTGCTCACTCCACTCCCACAATAACTCTCTCTGCCCACTCCACTCCCACCCTCACTCTCTCTGCTCACTCCACTCCCACCCTTACTCTCTCTACTCACTCCACTCCCACCCTCACTCTCTCTGCTCACTTCGCCCCCTTCCTCACTCTCTCTGCCCACTCTGCTCCCGCCCTCATTCTCTCTGATCACTCCACTCCCTCCCACAATCTCTCTGCCCACTCCGCTCCCACAATCACTCTAACTGCCCACTCCACTCCCACCCTCAATCTCTCTGCTCACTCCACTCCCACCCTCACTCTCTCTGCCCACTCCACTCCCACCCTCACTCTCTCTGCTCCCTCCACTCCCACCCTCACTCTCTCTGCTCACTCTGCTTCCACAATCACTCTTTCTGACCACTCCACTCCTACCTCACTCTCTCTGCCCCCTCCACTCCCACCCTCACTCTCTCTGACTGCTCCACTCCCACACTCACTCTCTTTGCCCACTCCATTCCCACCCTCACACACTCTGCTCACTGAACTCCCACCCTCACTCTCTATGACTGCTCCATCACTCACACCCTCACTCTGCCCACTCCACTCCCACCCTCACTCTAATTGACCACTCCACTCCCACCCCCACTCCCTCTGACCACTCCACTCCCACCCTCACTCTAACTGACCACTCCACTCCCACCCCCACTCCCTCTGACCACTCCACTCCCACCCTCACTCTCTCTGCCCCCTCCACTCCCACAAACTGTCTCTCTGCCCATTCCACTCCCACACTCACTCCCTCTGCTCACTTCGCTCCCTCCCTCACTCTCTCTACCCACTCCACTCGCACCCTCACTCTCTCTGCTCACTCCACTCCCACAATAACTCTCACTGCCCACTCAACTCCCACCCTCACTCTCTATGCTCCCTCCACTCCCACCCTCACTCTCTATGCTCCCTCCACTCCCACCCTCACTCTCTCTGCTCACTCCACTCCCACCCGCACTCTCTCTGCCCACTCCACTCCCACCCTCACTCTCTCTGCCCACTCCACTCCTACAATCAGTCTCTCTGCCCATTCCACTCCCACTCTCACTCTCTCTGCTCACTTCGCTCCCTCCCTCACTCTCTCTGCTCCCTCCACTCCCACCCTCACACTCTCTGCTCACTCCACTCCCACAATAATTCTCTCTGCCCACTCCACTCCCACCCTCACTCTCGCAGCTCACTCCACTCCCACCCTTACTCTCTCTGCTCACTCCACTCCCGCAATCACTCTCTCTGCCCACTCCACTCCCACACTCACGCTCTCTGCCCACTCCACTCCTAAAATCAGTCTCTCTGCCCATTCCACTCCCACTCTCAATCTCTCTGCTCACTTCGCTCCCTCCCTCACTCTCTCTGACAACTCTGCCCCCACAATCAATCTCTCTACCCACTCCACTCCCACCCTCACTCTCTCGGTTAACTCCACTCACACCCTCACTCTCTCTACCCACTCCACTCCCACAATCACTCTCTCGGACCACTCCTCTCCCACCATCACCCTCTCTGACTGCTCCACTCACACCCTCACTCTCTTTGCCCACTCCGCACCCACAATCACTCTCTCTGCCGACTCAACTAGACCCTCACTCTCTCTGATCACTCCACACCCACCCTCGCTATCTCTGCTCCCTCCAATCCCACCCTCACACTCTCTGCTAACTTCGAACCCACCCTCAATCTCTCTGCTCACTCCACTCCCACCCTCACTCTCTCTGCTCACTCCACGCCCACCCTCAATCTCTCTGCCCAATCCACTCCCACTCTCACGCCCTCTGCCCAACTCCATTCCCACACTCACTCTCTCTGACTGCTCCACTCCCGCCCTCACTTTCAGAACACTCCACTCCTACCATCACTCTCTCTGCCCACTCCGCTCCCATCCTCACTCTCTCTGACTGCTCCACTCCCACTCTCAGTCTCTTTGCCCACTCCATACCCACCCTCACACACTCTGCTCACTCTACACCCACCCTCACTCTCTCATCCCAACTCCACTCCCACCATCAGTCTCTCTGCCCATTCCACTCCAACACTCACTCTCTCTGCTCACTTCGCACCCTCCCTCACTCTCTCTGCCCACTCTACACCCACCCTCACTCTCTCATCCCACTCCACTCCCACCATCAGTCTCTCTGCCCATTCCACTCCCACACTCAGTCTTTCTGCTCACTCCACTCCCACCTCAGTCTCTCTGCTCTCTCTGCTCCCGCCCTCACTCTCTCTGCTCACTCCACTCCCACCCACAATCTCTCTGCCCACTCCACTCCCACCCTCAATCTCTCTGCTCACTCCACTCCCACCCTCAGTCTCTCTGCCCACTCCACTCCCACAATCACTCTCTCTGCCCATTCCACTCCCACTCTCACTCTCTCTGCTCACTCCGCTCACACCCTCACTATCTCTGCTCACTTGACTCCCACCCTCACTCTCTCTGCTCACTCCACTCCCACCCTCACTCTCTCTGCCCACTCCACTCCCACCCTCACTTTCTCTCCTCACTCCACTCCCACCCTCACTCTCGCTGTTTACTCCACTCTGACCCTCACTCTCTCTGCCCACTCCACTACCACAATCACTCTCTCTGCTCACTCCACTCCCACCCTCATTCTTTCTGAGCACTCCACTCCCACAATCAATCTTTCTGCCCATTCCACTCCCACTCTCACTCTCTCTGCCCACTCCACTACCAACCTTACACTCTCTGACTGCTCCACTCCCACTCTCACTCTCTTTGCCCATTCCATTCCCACCCTCACTCACATTGCTCACTTAACTCCCAGCCTCAATCTCTCTGACGGCTCAACCACTCACACCCTCACTGTGCCCACTCCACTGCCACCCCCACTCTTACTGACCACTCCACTCGCACCCGCACTCCCTCTGAAAACTCCACTCCCACCCTCACTCTCTCTGCTCAGTCAACTCCCACCCTCACTCTCTCTGATCATTCCACTCCCACACTCACTCTCTCTGCCCACTCCACTCCCACAATCACTCTCTCTGCCCACTCCACTCCCACCCTCACTCTCTCTACTCCCACCACTCACACCCTCAGTCTCTCTGCTCACTCTGCTCCTGCCGACAGTCTCTCTGCTCACTCCACCCCACCCACAATCTCTCTGCCCACTCCGCTCCCACAATCACTCTCTCTGCCCACTCCACTCCCACCCTCAATCTCTCTGCTCACTCCACTCCCACCCTCACTCTCTCTGCCCACTCCACTCCCACCCTCACTCTCTCTGCTCCCTCCACTCCCACCCTCACTCTCTCTGCTCACTCCGCTTCCACAATAACTCTTTCTGACCACTCCACTCCTACCCTCAATCGCTCTGCCCACTCCACTCCCGCCCTCACTCTCTCTGACTGCTCCACTCCCACTCTCTTTGCCCACTCCATTCCTACTCTCACTCACTCTGCTCACTGAACTCCCAGCCTCGCTCTCTCTGACTGCTCCATCACTCACACACTCACTCTGCCCACTCCACTCCCACCCTCACTCTAACTGACCACTCAACTCCCACCCCCACTCCCTCTGACCACTCCACTCCCACCCTCACTCTCTCTGCCCACTCTACTCCCACAATTACTCTCCCTGCCCACTCCACTCCCACCCTCACTCTCAGTGCTCACTACACACCCACCGTCACTCCCTCTGCTCAATCAACCCCTTCTCTCATTCTCTCTGCTCACTCAACACTCACCCTCACTCTCTCCGCTCACTCCACTCCCACCCTCACTTTCTCTGCCCACTCCACTCCCACAATCTGTCTCTCTGCCCATTCCACTCCCACTCTCACTCTCTCTGCTCACTTCGCTCCCTCCCTCACTCTCTCTGCTCACTCCACTCCCACCCTCACTCTCTCTGCTCACTTCGCTCCCTCCCTCACTCTCTCTGCTCACTGCACTCCCACCCTCACTCTCTCTGCCCACTCCACTCCCACAATCACTCTCTCTGCCCACTCCACTCACACCCTCACTCTCTCTGCTAACTCCACTCCCACCCTCACTCTCTCTACCCACTCCACTCCCACAATCACTCTCTCTGCCCACTCCACTCCCACCCTCACTTTCTCTGCTCACACCGCTCCCACACTCACTCTCTCGGACCACTCCACTACCACCATCACCCTCTCTGACTGCTCCACTCACACCCTCACTCTTTCTGACCACTCCATTCCAACCCTCACTCTCTCTGCCCACCTCCACACACACCCTCACTCTCTCTGCTCACTCCACTCCCACAATCTGTCTCTCTGCCCCTTCCACTCCCACTCTCACTCTCTCTGCTCACTTCGCCCCTCCCTCACTCTCTCTGCTCACCTCACTCCCACCCTCACTCTCTCTGCTCACTTCGCTCCCTCCCTCACTCTCTCTGCTCACTGCACTCCCACCCTCACTCTCTCTGCCCACTCCACTCCCACTCTCACTCTCTCTGCAAACTCAACTCCCACCCTCACTCTCTCTGCTCACTCCACTCCCACCCTCACTCTTACTGCTCACTCCACTCCCACACTCACTCTCTCTGCCCACTCCACTCGCACAATCACTCTCTCAGCCCATTCCACTCCCACTCTCACTCTCTCTGCTCACTCCACTCCCACCCTCACTCTCTCTGCTCACTCCACTCCCACCTCAGTCTCTCTGCTCACTCTGCTCCCGCCCTCATTCTCTCTGATCACTCCACTCCCTCCCACAATCTCTCTGCCCACTCCGCTCCCACAATCACTCTCTCTGCCCACTCCACTCCCACCCTCAATCTCTCTGCTCACTCCACTCCCACCCTCACTCTCTCTGCCCACTCCACTCCCACCCTCACTCTCTCTGCTCCCTCCACTCCCACCCTCACTCTCTCTGCTCACTCTGCTTCCACAATCACTCATTCTGACCATTCCACTCCTACCCTCACTCTCTCTGCCCCCTCCACTCCCACCCTCACTCTCTCTGACTGCTCCACTCCCACACTCACTCTCTTTGCCCACTCCATTCCCACCCTCAGACACTCTGCTCACTGAACTCCCACCCTCACTCTTTCTGACTGCTCCATCACTCACACCCTCACTCTGCCCACTCCACTCCCACCCTCACTCTAATTGACCACTCCACTCCCACCCCCACTCCCTCTGACCACTCCACTCCCACCCTCACTCTGACTGACCACTCCACTCCCACCCCCCACTCCCTCTGACCACTCCATCCCACCCTCACTCTCTCTGCCCCCTCCACTCCCACAATCTGTCTCTCTGCCCATTCCACTCCCACACTCACTCTCTCTGCTCACTTCGCTCCCTCCCTCACTCTCTCTGCCCACTCCACTCGCACCCTCACTCTCTCTGCTCACTCCACTCCCACAATAACTCTCACTGCCCACACCACTCCCAGCCTCACTCTCTATGCTCCCTCCACTCCCACCCTCACTCTCTCTGCTCACTCCACTCTCACCCGCACTCTCTCTGCCCACTCCACTCCCACCCTCACTCTCTCTGCCCACTCCACTCCTACAATCAGTCTCTCTGCCCATTCCACTCCCACTCTCACTCTCTCTGCTCACTTCGCTCCCTCCCTCACTCTCTCTGCTCACTCCACTCCCACCCTCACTCTCTCTGCTCACTCCACTCCCACAATAATTCTCTCTGACCACTCCACTCCCACCCTCACTCTCGCAGCTCACTCCACTCCCACCCTTACTCTCTCTGCTCACTCCACTCCCGCAATCACTCTCTCTGCCCACTCCACTCCCACACTCACGCTCTCTGCCCACTCCACTCCTAAAATCAGTCTCTCTGCCCATTCCACTCCCACTCTCAATCTCTCTGCTCACTTCGCTCCCTCCCTCACTCTCTCTGACAACTCTGCCCCCACAATCAATCTCTCTACCCACTCCACTCCCACAATCACTCTCTCGGACCACTCCACTCCCACCATCACCCTCTCTGACTGCTCCACTCACACCCTCGCTCTTTCTGACCACTCCATTCCAACCCTCACTCTCTCTGCCCACTCCGCACCCACAATCACTCTCTCTGCCCACTCAACTACACCCTCACTCTCTCTGATCACTCCACACCCACCCTCGCTATCTCTGCTCCCCCCAATCCCACCCTCACACTCTCTGCTAACTTCGAACCCACCCTCAATCTCTCTGCTCACTCCACTCCCACCCTCACTCTCTCTGCTCACTCCACTCCCACCCTCAATCTCTCTGCCCAATCCACTCCCACTCTCACGCCCTCTGCCCAACTCCATTCCCACCCTCACTCTCTCTGACTGCTCCACTCCCGCCCTCACTTTCCGAACACTCCACTCCTACCATCACTCTCTCTGCCCACTCCGCTCCCATCCTCACTCTCTCTGACTGCTCCACTCACACTCTCAGTCTCTTTGCCCACTCCAAACCCACCCTCACTCACTCTGCTCACTCTACACACACCCTCTCTCTCTCATCCCAACTCCACTCCCACCATCAGTCTCTCTGCCCATTCCACTCCCACACTCACTCTCTCTGCTCACTTCGCTCCCTCCCTCACTCTCTCTGCCCACTCTACACCCACCCTCACTCTCTCATCCCACTCCACTCCCACCATCAGTCTCTCTGCCCATTCCACTCCCACACTCAGTCTTTCTGCTCACTCCACTCCCACCTCAGTCTCTCTGCTCTCTCTGCTCCCGCCCTCACTCTCTCTGCTCACTCCACTCCCACCCACAATCTCTCTGCCCACTCCGCTCCCACAATCACTCTCTCTGCCCACTCCACTCCCACCCTCAATCTCTCTGCTCACTCCACTCCCACCCACAATCTCTCTGCCCACTCCGCTCCCACAATCACTCTCTCTGCCCACTCCACTCCCACCCTCAATCTCTCTGCTCACTCCACTCCCACCCTCAGTCTCTCTGCCCATTCCACTCCCACTCTCACTCTCTCTGCTCACTTCGCTCCCTCCCTCACTCTCTCTGCTCACTCCACTCCCACCCTCACTCTCTCTGCTCACTTCGCTCTCTCCCTCACTCTCTCTGCTCACTGCACTCGCACCCTCACTCTCTCTGCTAACTCCACTCCCACCCTCACTCTCTCTACCCACTCCACTCCCACAATCACTCTCTCTGCCCACTCCACTCCCACCCTCACTTTCTCTGCTCACACCGCTCCCACACTCACTCTCTCGGACCACTCCACTACCACCATCACCCTCTCTGACTGCTCCACTCACACCCTCACTCTTTCTGACCACTCCATTCCAACCCTCACTCTCTCTGCCCACTCCACACCCACCCTCACTCTCTCTGCTCACTCCACTCCCACAATCTGTCTCTCTGCCCCTTCCACTCCCACTCTCACTCTCTCTGCTCACTTCGCCCCTCCCTCACTCTCTCTGCTCACTCCACTCCCACCCTCACTCTCTCTGCTCACTTCGCTCCCTCCCTCACTCTCTCTGCTCACTGCACTCCCACCCTCACTCTCTCTGCCCACTCCACTCCCACTCTCACTCTCTCTGCAAACTCAACTCCCACCCTCACTCTCTCTGCTCACTCCACTCCCACCCTCACTCTTACTGCTCACTCCACTCCCACACTCAGTCTCTCTGCCCACTCCACTCTCACAATCACACTCTCAGCCCATTCCACTCCCACTCTGACTCTCTCTGCTCGCTCTGCTCACACCCTCACTATCTCTGCTCACTCCACTCCCACCCTCACTCTCTCTGCCCACACCACTCCCACAATCAGTTTCTCTGCCCATTCCACTCCCACTCTCACTCTCTCTGCTCACTCCACTCCCACCCTCACTCTCTCTGCTCACTCCACTCCCACCTCAGTCTCTCTGCTCACTCTGCTACCGCCCTCATTCTCTCTGATCACTCCACTCCCTCCCACAATCTCTCTGCCCACTCCGCTCCCACAATCACTCTCTCTGCCCACTCCACTCCCACCCTCAATCTCTCTGCTCACTCCACTCCCACCCTCACTCTCTCTGCCCACTCCACTCCCACCCTCACTCTCTCTGCTCCCACCACTCCCACCCTCACTCTCTCTGCTCACTCTGCTTCCACAATCACTCTTTCTGACCACTCCACTCCTACCCTCACTCTCTCTGCCCCCTCCACTCCCACCCTCACTCTCTCTGACTGCTCCACTCCCACACTCACTCTCTTTGCCCACTCCATTCCCACCCTCACACACTCTGCTCACTGAACTCCCACCCTCACTCTCTCTGACTGCTCCATCGCTCACACCCTCACTCTGCCCACTCCACTCCCACCCTCACTCTAATTGACCACTCCACTCCCACCCCCACTCCCTCTGACCACTCCACTCCCACCCTCACTCTAACTGACCACTCCACACCCACCCCCACTCCCTCTGACCACTCCACGCCCACCCTCACTCTCTCTGCACCCTCCACTCCCACAATCTGTCTCTCTGCCCATTCCATTCAAACACTCACTCTCTCTGCTCACTTCGCTCCCTCCCTCACTCTCTCTGCCCACTCCACTCGCACCCTCACTCTCTCTGCTCACTCCACTCCCACAATAACTCTCACTGCCCACTCCACTCCCACCCTCACTCTCTATGCTCCCTCCACTCCCACCCTCACTCTCTCTGCTCACTCCACTCCCACCCGCACTCTCTCTGCCCACTCCACTCCCACCCTCACTCTCTCTGCCCACTCCACTCCTACAATCAGTCTCTCTGCCCATTCCACTCCCACTCTCACTCTCTCTGCTCACTTCGCTCCCTCCCTCACTCTCTCTGCTCACTCCACTCCCACCCTCACTCTCTCTGCTCACTCCACTCCCACAATAATTCTCTCTGCCCACTCCACTCCCACCCTCACTCTCGGAGCTCACTCCACTCCCACCCTTACTCTCTCTGCTCACTCCACTCCCGCAATCACTCTCTCTGCCCACTCCACTCCCACACTCACGCTCTCTGCCCACTCCACTCCTAAAATCAGTCTCTCTGCCCATTCCACTCCCACTCTCAATCTCTCTGCTCACTTCGCTC